>CM060403.1:153182468-154605254 GCA_030545235.1 Helianthus tuberosus | reverse complement strand
CTTAACACATGTTATGGGTCTGTTTCTGTAAATCAAGCAAACCAACAAAAAACAATTACTGTTCAGAGATCAAAAGCCCTAAACAAGCAACCAAACCAAACACAAACGTTTTAACACAAAAATAGAAACCTACAAATTACATAAACATTTACCACTTTTTAGAACCATTTTAACAAAAAATCATGTTTCCTCTCTAAAACAGCCATTACACAAAAAACTATTAACAACTATTTTAACAAAAACATCAAGTGTGAAAATGATTTTTTCAAAATAAAATACTCAAGAGATTGTTGTTTCTCTCTCTAAAGCAGCAACTTTCTCTCTCTAAAACACTTACCGGATCTAGAACCGCGCGATAAACACGATGAAGATCTTCAAACTTGCTTCTATCTGTTTATTCTTGGTGTTCTTGATGAACATGATGAAGATTGTTGTTTCTCACTCTAGAAATCAGCTTTCAACAAGCATGAGCACACCCGAGATGAAGATGACGACGTGAGATGAAGATGAACACACCCGGAATCAGCTTTCAACAAACAGAGATGAAGTTCATGGAGATTTGAAAATGGGGAAGCTAAAAGGTAAAGAAATGGAGTTTTGAAAGTACATCTAGATGTGAGGTGGGTAAAGATCGAAGTAAAGACCTTGTTTAGGAAGTTGAATGCTCCATAGTACATTAATGGTGGATTGTATTAAAGGACTTGTTTAGAAAGATGAAGATATTTTGAAAAAAACACTTTTTAATTTGAAATACACTAAACGAAATGGAGGATGAAGGATGGGAATGATGTGATGGGTACATTAATGATGGTGTCAAATCATGTTGGTCAATAGATATTTGGGGTGGGGTAGGCATATGTAAATTTACCATAGTGCCCTCAAAAGCAAAAAAGGATATGAAGTTGGGTGGGACATGTGGCCAAATGTAGGCCATGTGATGGGTTTCCAAGGTTTTCTCAAAATAAAGGGTTTTCTATGTAGCATTATCCTATATATATATATATATATATATGTGTGTGTGTGTGTGTAAACACCTTCACATATACATACATCATCGCACATATACACACATAGACGCCATCATCACCTACCGCCACCACCACCACTAATCTGGTGTTGTCCAACCCATAAACCACCACCAACCCCCGTCTATGTTATTCTTTTTTATTTCCATCATCAACCCCACTTAAAACCCTAATATCAAACTCTAAAATCACACCTTCGCCCGTTTCCCGCTCCCGGCAACCTCTAATTCATCTTCTCATTTTTTCACTCACACACACATAATTCTCATGTTTTCACTCACACACAGAATACAAAATTACACAGACCTACTCACCAGATCCACCAAAACCAAAACTTACTCGCCACCGCCACTGCCGGCCACAGATCCAATAGGTTGATAGTGGTGGTTTGCGGTGGCTATTGGTGGGGTGGTGATGGTTGGTACAAGGATAAATCCAGGTGTTGGGGACAAATTAGACATGGTTTTGGGGACAATGGTGGAGGTGCCCGTGGGTAGAGGGGGGGTGGTTCAGTTTGGTATGATGTGTGTGGTGGTGATAACGGTGCGGTGGTGGTGGTGGGTGATGAAGATGGAGGTTGGTGAATGTCACGGCCCCCGTCCCGGTGTTACCCGGTCCAGGAGCCGCGGGACAGAAAAACCCGTGGTATTTATTATTTGAGTTGGCAGCGGAAATTTAACAGGATCTTTTAAAACTTGAAAACGCCCAATTATTTTATTTCATAATTTGGGACAAACCCCATAATTTACAGTAAAGGGAAGTTCACGAGGAAATCACTTGTTTTACAAAACATGTTTATTTATTTGATTGAGCACCACTTCAAGCTTGTTAGTGCTCCGTAGCACTTTTTCCTTGATTCACAGTAAGTCACCAGAAACATGTTTAAAAATATTTTATCAGCGGGGAAATACTGGCGAGTCACTCAATTTGATAAAACGACTCCTAGTTATAATTTACAGCATAAGAGCGATTACAATGGCTACTATCTTATTTTTATCTGGCGCCGTGTCACACCCTGGGGACGATGGTCATACCACTATTGGGTCCTTTCACCCAAGTAGTGATGATTATCACTGTTAGGTTTGTTAACCTAACCGTGAGAAATTAGTAATGTGCACAATATCCCACTTGCCAGTGATTCAAGATAACCACACTTAATCCCTGTAACTATAACTTTTGAAAATACCTTGAGTATTGTAAAACATTGTTGATAAAAGAGAATAACTCACATTGCAGGTTTAATTGGGCAGAGTTTAGCCTACTAATTTAGCCTTGGAACCTAGTTTAAATGACAATGCACACGAAACTAGGTCAGTAACTTAATTACAACATTTACGATATGCACACGAAATCAAAACCCTCACGACGAATGACAAAGTATAGCCAAAATACGGGCAACACTTAAACATCCATCGGATTGGTTTCAATCGATCGGACATTGTATCGTAGCAGTGATCGAGTTAATACCCTGTATCGTAGCAGCGTCTGGACACCTAAAGACTCGTTTTCTGCAGAATTTGGATGTTTTGAAGTTAAATTTTCGAATGCAGAAACAAGTCCCATGCACAGGCAATTTATAGCTACATTTTAAGTTTTACGCGGCTCGCGTAAACCTTAACATGGGTTTAACGCGGCCCGCGAGAGCCCCTAGTCTACGTGTAGGGCTAGCGTGTCATCAGTAGGTCCGCCACGTGTGCGACACGTGGCTTGAATGCTTATCCGGAGACTTTTTAAGTTGACGCGGCCCGTGTAGCCTTACCTTATGGCTTACGCGGCCCGCGTGAAAACCAAAATCTGATTTTTCTTGATTTTTGTTATGGATTATGGTTGTAAGGGTCCGGGATACTACTTACGGGTCATTTTAGGACATTTTTTGCAGGTCCTTACAGTGAAGGCGGTGGGTAGCGGAGGTGGGTAGTAAATGGTGGTTGGTCGGGTGAGTGGTGGTCGGGGTTGTAGAGAGTGGGGGGGGGGGGGGGGGGCAGAGAGAAATGGGATGGGAGTAGATAGGGGAACTGGGGGAGAGGGGGGGGGGGATGGGTAATGGTGGTTGAAGTCGACGGGGTGGGTGGCCATGGGAGGGGTTTTGTGTTAATTTTATGTTTAATTTGTATTTTTATGATAATAATAATAGTTTTGTAATAAAAATTTTAGTCGAGGAGTATTGTTGTCTTTTCACATTGATTTAACAGTGAAAACATTAAGTTGCCTGACAAAAATTGAAACACAAATGAAGTTAATAGATGATAAATGTAAAAAATAAACTATTTGACTAATAGTGTTATTTTGAAAAAGCCATAGGATCAAAAATTGAGGTTTACTATATAAGAAATGAAAATGAAACTTATATAAAAAATCTTGATTGGTTGGGCCATTCATTTTTTTTTCTTTTCTATATAGTAATATATGGGGGGCAGTTTATGTGATTTTATTGTTCAAATAAAATAATTTAACTAATTTTATATGTAATCCAAAAAATCAATATTCTTTTATCAAATAATTTAATTTCTTTAAATTCTAATTCCTATCTAAATTCAAAGATCAGAATAAACATTCAAAAAATGAATACTTAATCTTTTATCACCTTTTTTGAACGACGAAACAATATATATAGAGAGAGGGTGCGCACGCCCAACAAGAAGTTGTAGAAAATATAGCAAAATCTAAAAACAAAAAGACCAAAACAGAATTATAGAAGACTCACGACATCAAAATTATGCCAATATCCCACGCAGGGAAATGAGTTTTAGATCTCTGACTTAACCAAACGAACATGTTTTCTTTTATAAGGTCCACCACCTTTTTAACCGGGAGGAATTGACCTTCAAACACTTTAAGGTTCCACACGTTAGGGGCGAAGGATTTAAGGGGCGAGGAGGGGCGCTCGACCCCCCGAACTTTTGGGTCAGTAGTTTTCGTATAGGATTTTGTAGGTATATACGTTTTGAAGTCCCTGATTTTATAAAAAAAAAGGTATATACGTTTTCGACCCAACGGTTTTAATTTTTTTTATTTATAATAGCCCAAATTAAATATTTAATTAGCCCAAATATTATAGCCCAAATCATTACAATTGGTAGAATACTATAATGCATATTATATAACCCAAGTCAAATCATTATATAATTATATAGCCCAACTTAAAAGCCCACCCCATAAAAAAAAACCCAAATTTGTTTACTTTGGGACATCGACCAGAAGAACATAAGCCGCAAACCAGAACTGCAGAAGGGGGAGAAACGTAGGTTCCAGAACTGTTCGACTTCAGCTTCTTGTTTGAGAACAGAAGCCAAAACGCTGCTCGTTGTTGTGGTCTTGTACTCTTGTTCGACTTCTTCAATCTTCATAAGGATAAAGGTATGCGTTTTTTTATCTTTAGGTTTAATTTAGGGCTGCAATTTATGTGATTTAGCTTGAAATTAGGGGTGAAGTTGGTCTGAATTTTTGCCCTAAACTTGTTGAATCTGTCTGTAACTATGTCTAATTTTATTTGCTTAATCTTATTGTGATTTGATTTAGATAGAAATTAGAGTTTGAAATTTAGGGTGATTTGTTAACTTGTTTTGTTGTTAGATTATGTTATGAGGAAGAATAAAATGATAATTTCTTTTTTAATGTTTGAGAACGTTTTTTATTTGATATTAATGTTTGACCCGACCCGACCCAAATCGAATCGAATCACCGACGTCCGACCCGAACATACACCTCGAAACTACGCGATAGAATTTTTTTAGGTCCGTTACCTTCCGACCCCCCGAACTTTTTTTCAAGCTTCGCCTCATTGCACGCGTACCATAATCTCCAAACAGTGGCCATGACGGCCGAGTAGATGATTTTTTTCCATCTACTAGAACCGGACCTGCGAAGAAGATCATAAAATACAAACGTTATTTGTGGACCGGAGGTACGCCTCCCCTAGTTTCTCACACTTTTAACACTTATAAATTTGGTTTCTATTTGCTGACTTGACTGCTACGTTTTCTTTTTCATGTGAGTAAATTACAAAGTTCGTCCTTTATGTATGTCATATATTACAAAGTATGTCCTTTATCTTTAATAAGCTCAGAAAACATACTCAATGTTTGTAAACCCTTACAAGTTATGTCCTTTAGTCATAACACAATTAGTTTTCATGGTTAAAGTTGACTAAGTCAACCTCACATAAGGGTATTTTAGTTATTTTATCCTAAATATTATAATAAATAATCATAAACCCAATAAATAAAATAATTTTAGAATTATATATGTGTATATAGTTATAAATATATACAGATAATGTCTTCTCCCTCTCTCTCTTTCTAATTATCCTACCCCCACAACCACAACCCACCTGCCACCGCCACTGCCACCACAACCGATCTGCCACCACCACCACTTCACCTGCAAGTTTACTCTGCTCCAAACCAGTTTTCCGGCAAGTTCCAAACCAGTTTTCCGTTGAGTATCAAACCAGTTTTCCGGCGACCCATACTTCTCTCTGTTCTACACAACCACCACCGACCACCGCCACTCGACCACCTCCATCACCCGGGCACCGCCACTCTCAGATCTGTGAGATCTTGGCAACCTGCAAGAAACGAAAACCCTAATTTACTCCAATCTCAGGTACGTTCTTTGTAATCGCAAATCAGAGGCAAATATAATAATAACTTGTTAGAGAGTTTTGAAACTAAACTTAGGGGTTATTGATGTCGATGAAACAAAAGAACTTAAGGTTTGGGGATAATTTACTCTAAAAGAAATTGATGTCTTGAGATGGATGAGGAAGGGTTTGATGGTGGCAGGTCTTGAGATGGGCGGTGGTGTTGGCTGTAGTTGGGTGATGGTGGCGGTAGATGGGTGGGTGGTGGTGGTAGGGTACTTTTATAAATAGAGAGAGAGTTGAGACCGAGTGAGGAAACAAACGCCGTTTCTGTTGAAGATGTACATCATGTGCGCATTGTTGCCGGATGCCGTCGGTACCGGCGGTGATGGACTGTTCTCAGAGCCTCCGAACTGCATTGCTGAATTGTAAGTGGTTGATTAGCTACACAATTAATTCAAAGCAAGACTGCTTTGATTCTCCAAAATCCTTGCGACGAAAGTTTAGAGAGAGAGATAGAGAAAGAGGAGATTGTAGAGAGAGATTGAGAGAGAGCAAGTAGAGTAAGAGAGTGAAAGTGGTGGTGGTGGCAGATCAGTGGTGGTGGTGATGGCGGTGGCGGTGGCAGGTGAGTTGCGGTGGTGGTGGGGGTAGGTGAGAGAGAGAAGGAGAAGGGGTTAATAATGTCTGTATGTATATATTTACATATATAATTCTAAAATTGTTTTATTTATTGGTTTTATGATTATTTATTATAATATTTAGGATAAAATAACTAAAATACCCTTATGTGGGGTTGACTTAGTCAACTTTAACCATGAAAACTAATTGTGTTATGACTAAAGGACATAGCTTGTAAGGGTTTACAAACATTGAGTATGTTTTCTGAGCTTATTAAAGATAAAGGACATACTTTGTAATATATGACATACATAAGGACGAACTTTGTAATTTACTCTTTTCATGTTTAAAACCAAAACATTACTTATAAATTATTTCGTGTGTGTAGCCCATGGTGGGACGTCGCTCACATCACTGCTCGTTCGGAATTGGGGTGTTTGGAATTTTTGGACGGCGCTATCTCAGCATTTTGTGAATGCTCCATTAATCGCTAGTTGGGCCTAGTCGGATATAGTCGGCCAGCCAAAAATCGCCGATTCCGGCAAAAAACATGTATATTCCGGCCAAAACCTCTAAATTCCGGCCAGTTTCCAACCAAACCATGTGAATTCCAACAATTAATCTTGTATACTTAAAAAAATGAGTTTAGTAAGAGTTAAAACCTAGTACTTAAAATATTTACCTATAAAAATATGTATATGTATACTAAAATTGAAAATTACATATAAAAAACCCGATCCGATTAATCCGAGTAGTCGATAGTCTCCACCTCACTGGCCGACTAGCGACTAGCGAGTTCTCCAACCTTACTCAAATCTCGTTATCATGTACTATATAAATTATAAAAGTATATCACATTCATTAAATTATACTCAATTATTTGTGTGCTTGGTTTTTGTATTCGTTAAATTATACTCAATTATTATTTGTCGACTTGGTTTTTGTTTTCATATTGAAAACCAAGACTATTTCTTACATTAAATGACATTTGATGCTACTAATTTATTAATAAATTTGCAGTATGTGGTAGTATTTATTACGTGTATACATCTATATATCTCTCTCCATAACAAGGTAAGAAAGATTTTGGATGATTCACATGAACTTCTGTTTCATGCTTCTTTTCCGCAACCCTAATTTTATAAAGTTTTCAATGGCTTCTTGGTATTTCCGCTGCGTCGGTCTCGATCCTTGAACTAACTCCACTGATCGATTTTTAAATTACCAATTTCAAATAAAAAAAAAAAAACCTGAGAAGATGATGATTAAAAAGAAGAAGAATAGTGATAGCGGAAACGTGAAGAAGAAGAAGAGGTTTCTGATCACTGTGAATGTGCTTGGAAGTTCAGGACCTTTGCGATTTGTGGTCAACGACGATGATAAAGTGTCGGAAGTTATTGATTCGTCTCTGAAGATGTATGCTCGCAGTGGACGGCTTCCTGTTCTTGGCTCCGATTTTAACAAGTTTTTGCTTTATCCATCAAATGCAGAATCTGAAGGTAAGCAAAACTCTTTCTAGTTTGATCGTCATGGCTGTTTAGCTGTTTATGCATATGCAATCAAGCATATGCACTTTCAATTCGTTTAAAAGTTAGGAAATTAGATTTTAATAATATCTTTTTTACTATACTAGTTTAGGGGAAAGTTATTGTACAAATAAACTTAACGTACTAAATATACGACTTGCATGAAAAGGACAAAAGGAGACGGTGGCATTTTCGTAATTATCAGAAGAGTAATTTTGATCTTTTGTAGAATAATTTTGTAAAATGTTTATGTAGAGTAATTTTGGTCTTGTAGGGTAATTATCAAAATTACACTAACCCCCCCACCCCAAAAAACTGTAGAGTAATTTTGATCTTTTGTAGAGTAATTTTGGTCTTGTAGAGCAATTATCAAAATTACACTAACACCCCCCCCCCCCCCCCCCCCACCCCCCCAAAAAACTGTAGAGTAATTTTAATTCACTTACTAACAAAAACCTAACCCCATAACTAAATGCTAACAAAATTACTCTACAAGCTCAAAATTACTCTATATGATCATTTTACAAAATTACTCTACAAAGGATCAAAATTACTCTACAGGATCATTTTACAAAATTACAACAAAAACCTAACCCCATAACTAAATGCTAACAAAATTACTCTACAAGCTCAAAATTACTCTATAGGATCATTTTACAAAATTACTATACAAAGGATCAAAATTACTCTATAAGATCATTTTACAAAATTACTTTACAAAATCAAAATTACTCTACAGGATCATTTGTAGAGTAATTTTGAATTGTATGTTGTTTGATAAACTTGTAGGGTAATTTTGATTCACTTGTAAAAGTATTTTGATGCAGAGTAATTTTGATACACTTATAGAGTAATTTTGATAATTACCCTATAAGAACAAAATTACTATACAAGAACATTTTACAAAATTAATCTACAAAAGATCAAAATCACTCTACAAGAGTAATTACTCTACAAGAGTAATTTTGATAGTTACTCATAATTACAAAAATGACACCGTGCTTTTTTATCTTTTCCTTCAATTCGTACGTTAAATTTATTTGTATTTAATCTTTATCCTAGTAGTTTATGTCTACAATGAATAGTTCCACTTTTTAACTTTTTTGATTGGCATTATTGGTGTTTCTCGAATCGAATTCCGGTTACTTGAACCCACTGAGAGTAATTTTTGAAGCAGATTTGTTTTTTTTCCATTGTTAGAATCATTAAATTCAACTTAGATATGGACAATTTCCAATACTTCATCGTTGAACTGTTGAAGTAATTCAAACGAAAAAAAAAAAAAGCAAACTATTTATCAATTTTAAATTGTTAACAACTCTTTATCTCTCTCATAGATTCCATTTATATAATATTCATTTCAAATAATTCAATATTGATTTATGCATCCATGTCTTTAAAGAACCTACAGATTTTGAAAAGAGAAACCGCACATGTTCTCTTCTCCGTTACAGTTATTGTTACGATTCTGAATACTCTGAATACGATGGTTTATTGCCGTTTATCATCGCCGATTCTCTTCTCCTTGCCGGTTCTTATCACTGCATCTTATTGCCGATTAAGATTGGTTGTTCATTTAACTATCATCGTCTCCAGAGAGGGTGGGAAGAAAGGTTGTAGGTTTTTTATGTTTGGAAGGGTATTTGTGTCATTTTGCTACAAGAAGGGGAAATATGTAATTTAATTTTTGGGTTGGGTAAATATGTAATTAAGATTTAAAATAGGGGGATATATGTAATAATCCCTAAAAAATATAGTTACTTTAGTATATTTCGTGTTTTAGTCACATCTCATTTCTCGTATATTATAGCCTTATAGGTATCTAGTTTACAATTTTTTTGTGACAAGTCAATTTCTACAATGAATTCAAGTAACGCGTTTGTAATATGATACAATAAATCATCGCATGTTCTGTATTTTGGAAGTAAAGTAATATGAATGGACATGTACTGAATCTTTATCCCATTTTAATTATTTTTTTAATAATGTTCCTATTTTGTTGTTTTGATACTTTATAAAGAACCTTTCCATGTTACTAAATTTGTTCGGCAGCAATGAAACCAAATGAAGTAGTTGGGTCTTGTGATGAAAGGACTTTTGTGATGTGCAAGAAGCAGAATCATCCCCATATGACCGACTCACGATCTGATATGATAACTCGCTACCGTTGGAGTCGTGGTTGGAAGACATGGTTCAAGATTTTATCTCTGTAATATTCAAAATACAATCTCGTATATTGATATGTTTATTATGCAGAGTGAGTCTCAATAACCACATGTTCACTTTCTCAAAATACCATCGAGGAATAATTCACCATTGTACTCATATTTGTTAAGATTTGGACCTTAATGTTTAAGATGTAATAATATGCTATTTTATTGAGGTAAAAAGTGTCTCCCATGCATAAGAACTCTACACACATATGCTGAATTTTGTATAGAATCTCAATCTTCACCACATGATCCTAAGATGTTATTGAATTAAAGAGTTTTTTCCTATAGTGGTGTGGAGGGAAAAATATTTACCATTTTGGTTTTCTTTAAAAATTATTTACTAAAATAGTGTTTTTATTACTTTTTGTTAACCTTTTCATTGTCTATTTTTTATTGAATTAAAAAAAATTTAAAAAAGCATATTCCCTTTTGTCAGTTGGTTCAAATTTTATACTTTTTATTTAATCAATCGTATATTTATTTTATTTGTTTTCCATCAATGCATTGACTGTTTTTTATCTTTATTTTATTTTCTCAACATATTATATTTCATTTTTCATTAACTAAGTGCTTTTTATCTTTATTTTATTTTCTTAACAACTTATTGTATTTCATTTTTTCTCGATCGATCAACTGATATCAAATAGAGACATTTTGAATCATCTCAAATAAAGAAAGTATGAATCATTTCAAATAAATTTGAACAATGCAATACGAAGCAAAAGAAAGATAAACGAACATTAAAGATGTCATACACAAAGGAAAATAAGAATGTCAATTAAAGTCGAGTCATTATGGATCTCAATGTCAAACAAATTAAAAGAAAACATGTTCAAAAAATTGACCCAGTTAGTGATCATTATTCATTCTTTCAGAAGTTTTGTTACATTTCAAACTTTGTGGCATTCTATTCGAAGTCAAAAAAATATGAATGTAAAAAATAAAGGGATTTTGTTAAAAAAGAAAAATTAAACTGTTGTGAAGTAAAATAAAAAGAAAATGTCCATGGATTAAAAAAAAAGAAAATAGCCATGTAAATAAATTGATGGTAAATACTAAATACTTGAAGAAACATAGAACTAATTCTAGGGGATAATTAGTTTGGTTTATGCTTCTACCATAATGGTTAATCTCCTTAAGACTTTCTGAGCTCCTTAATGACCTGATAGTCCTGCAAAATAGAACACCGTTACTCGTTAAGAGGGGAATGTGGGGGTTTCCCTCTTAACCGGGCTCCGGCGTGAGAATAAGTGACTGCTTTGAGGAGATAAAAGTGTGTTAAGAGCAATGATGTAGAAGGCACTAGGCGCTAGTCGGGCGGTGATGTACAGCCTAGGGATTAATCGGAATGGGATTTTATATGTATTTTTTCAAAATTATATATATATACCCAATAATATAAAAATAATACTTCAAAATTCACATAAATACTTCAAGTTTCAGATAGTATGGTTCGATTTTGACCGATTTTAACCAATTTTGACCGCCTAGGACGGCCTAGGACCGATTTTGATCGATTTTGACCGACTAATATTGTCCGATTAATCCGATTTTTGACCGCCTAGGACCGATTTTGACCGCCTAGGACCGATTTTGACCGATTTTTTACCATGACCGATTAATTGACCGCCTAGCTCAAAATTAAGTAGTAGATGACCGCCTAGCGCCTAGGCGCCGATTAATCGGCCGCCTAGGCCGATTTCTGCAACCATGGTTAAGAGTGAGAGTGGAGGAAATAGAATGTTTAACCTGTGAACTGAGGTCTCTATTTATAGCCGGAGAGGTGGAAAAGGATGTGGGCTGATGGGCCTTGGGCTAGAAGGCGACAACATGAGGACATGCTCCTTGTCTCACAGGTGTCGACCGTTAGTGGCTTCTAGAAGTTCTCCGGTGTTGGCGCACCGTGATTGGAGCCACGTGTCTCAGTTGTCGGCCTAGCCGTCTTTCTGCCATCATCAGGTAAGTGAAGATCGTGGGACAGATGTCTCTGCCCTGTGATTGGTGCCACGTAGGCGTCCTCCTGTACTTTCTGTCTCATGCACGTCAGATGATCGTGGAGCACGATTGAGCACAGCACAGAGGACACAGATTGGCTCTTTTCTTCTGCCACCTGCACCTTTCGTACCTTCTGAAATCGCCTTGCGCGACCCTTGTTGAGCACGTAGCTAGCCCGCACAGGATCTATAGGAGCTGAAGGCTCTTCTTCAGAATGCTAAGTGTTGAGTCTTGTGTGCTTTCTTGTTCAGACCTCGCGCGAGTTCAAATACATGATGATGTAGCCGCGCGAGGTTGTCAGTAAGCAGCTTGATGAATAAGGAGTATGGTCCTGCGCGCGACCTGAATGAAGGTCTGCGCGGCTTTTTGGGACCATACCCCTTCAAGCCCCCCCAGTCCAGTGCTGCACCATGCGCGAGGCAAGTGGTTGGAGCTCTGGACTTAGAAAAAGAAAGGTGTTGATGATGCTTGCTTTGTGTTGGGTATGTGCGCGCGTGTGAATGTTTGACAGTTGCTACGGCGCGACTACCCTGTTTGAGTGCTGGTGATTCTTTGCTTCTGGTTGTAAGCGCGCAGGTTCGTTCGGTGAACATCACTGTTGCGCTCCCTGGGTAACTTCTGCATGAAGTTTGTTGTGATTTTGGGCGGGAAAAACCTCGAATTTTGAATTCTGACAGGTTGGTAAGAAATGTCGTTGATGGCGACGTTTTAGTTGACTGTTGACACGACCGTCATCAGGTTGTCCCTAACGGTTCTGCTTTCCGTCAGGAGAGTGAGGCCCACGCGCGCGTGGCAACCGTCACTCCGGGATTTGCGATCGACGTGGCAGTCGTTGATTGGGTACGCGCGCGGTGAATCCGGCACGTCTGCTTATCGCATTAAATGTGATGAGTATATATAATTGTGGAGATGAGAGGGGCGATCATTCTCTCTTCCACTGTTGCTGTCTTCTCTCTTATCTCTTCTTCAGACCTTCAAATCTTCAAGTAATCTGTTGCAGATCTTCAAGAACTTCATCAAATCTTCAAGTTTTTCTAGAATATTCAAAGTTTATACTCAGTATCCATGGCTGAAGAACATCAAGAAGAAAATCCTGGTGAAGAAGGTCCCGTTCCTATCCTTAAGTGAGACTTAGGATTATTCGAGCAGATTACATGGAGTTTCCGGTTCCTACCGGAATGGGATGCTCGATACCCCGGCCAGAATCAGATGGCCGCCGATGCACCGCCGAGGTATATTACCCTCTTTGAAGACTTCTTCTTACAGGGAAACTTCCGGTTACCGGCGACGGAGTTTATGGCCCACATACTCCAGTACTATGGGTTCCATATTTCGCAAATAAGTCCACCTGGGATGGTGAGGGTTCGACACTTCAAGTTTTTATGCCGTTCTCATGGTGTTGAGCCAACGGTGGAAAGGTTTAGAGCCTTTTATCAATTGATCAGGAACATGGGCTTCTACTCCTTTTCCAGTCGAGGGTCTGCAAAGAAGATACTCCTGAACCCCCCTAAGAGTTTCCATGACTGGAAACAAAAAAATTTCTTCATCCGGGAGGAAGTCATCCCCATTTCTATGACCTTCCGTGCGCCGGACGTGATTGAGAAGGAAGAATTGGCGATACCTAAACATGATGACTGGTACGTGAAGCTCACCGCCACACCTAACCGAGTATTTGGTGAAAATCTTCTGGTCGCGGCGCAGATGAGTGACCAGTGGCCGCATGATAGCGAAGAGGTGCCAGTATTGAAGTTTGAGGATAAAGGTTAGTTGCTTCTTTGATTTCCTGTTTACTTTTGCTGTATTTTAACTGTTGAATTTTGAATGTAGAAGCACACCTTTATCAAGCTGCTTTCCCCACATTTGGTGGATCCATGGGGGTGCGCCCACTGGAGCCAGGGGAGCAGTATTGGTATGATAGGATCAAGCCGCGTTTCCTGTACCCTGTTGCTGGAGCTTTTGCCTATCCTCCTTCCGCGACTGAAGGTGCACATCTTCCCAATCCCCGACCCTTGCGAGCTGTGACCTCCGCTGGGAAATAAATTCTTTACCTTTCCAGCGAGGAGTCTGTAGGGTCTTCGAATGGGGAGCTAAGTTCATGGTCTAACATCTTTGCAGGTGTGTTGCGCGACCTGGGGATTGACCCTGACGAGAAGAAGAAAAAACCCACCAAGCGGAAGAAGATGATCACCTTAGACGCTGAGGTGACTAGCAAGAAGGGCAGGAGTAGCCGCGCAACTGCCGGTGCTGCTGACAAAGGTACTCTTCGCCTTTGTCAGAGTAACTTGGAAGATTACGTTATTATCAGTGACTCACTTGAGGGTTTGTCGCGTATAGGCGAGAAGAAAACAGGAGCTGTTGGTTCAAAGACTTCAGGTAGCGTGGGTTCTCGCAACCCGGATGCTGGAGCCACTCCGTCTTCTATCGCTCTTGATGAAGAAGAGGAGGAAGAAGAGGAGGAGCCTGCAAAGTTGGCCAGCCAAAAAAGTAGTAGGAAGACCACAGCTGGTGCCTCTGTGGCGCAGAAGGCTGGTGGGGCTCCCATACTTGGGAAACAGAGTAATCTGCGCTATCTTTATAAATTTTCTCATGGTTAGCTTCTTGATTACCTTGTTTTCTTTGCTGTTTTATTTCCTTTTAACATTTCATTTTTGCAGAGGCCAAAAAGAAGACCCCTGAAAAGAAGGGTATTGTTATTAAAGACCCTTAGGAGCCGGAGCAGAAGAAGCCCAAGGTTAAAATCAAACCCTTCAAGACTGCTGGGGCAGAGTCTGAGAAGGAGAAGGTTGCTGAGAGGGAGAAGGAGAAGAAGGCTGCTGAGAAAGCTACTGAGAAGGAGAAGGCGAGGGAGAAAGAGAAAGCTTCGGAAAAGCCTATTGGTAGTGAACGTAGGGAGACCGGGGTTGCTGCTACACCTACACATGAAAAAGCGCAGGGTCCGGAGGTCATCCATGTCACTGGGCTTGACCAACCCTCTCATGAGAAAAGAAAGGACTCTCAGGGTGAGAAGCCGACGAAGCCTGTGTAGCCTGATGCCCCGCTTCATACTGCTAAAGTGACTACTACTGGGGAACCAGGCTCTTTGATTCATAAGGAAAAATCTGCTGCTGCGGGAGGCGCGGGCTCTGGTGGTGCTGGAGGGTTTGTGCCACAATCTGTGACAACTCGAGTTTCTGAGATTCCATCTTCGTAGTATTGCACGTTAATTGTTTAGATCGTTTATTGACACGACTTGTTTGTTTCACAACTGTACGCGTTGTAATACGCTAAACCGCGTTTGATTGATATGATAAATATGGTGTGCATTTAGTGTGTTCTATATATTGTAGTGCAATATGAGCATCTATGTTATAATAATGTGTTGTATTAATATCGTGTATGGGGAATTAAAAATAAACATGGAACTCATGAAATCAACCTCCCTAGCCGAAAACACACACCACGAAATCAAGAAGTGATTTCGTCCACATGTGGCCAACAAAAACATGGAATGGGCTTCGGCCCAGTAGTGATTGAATATAGGGTCTGTTTTATATGTGCACACGAATTGGATAATTGGAAAAACCCTAATCACATCTCCCTCTCTCTCATTTTTCCTGGAACCCAACGGCTACCTTCTCTCATTCGAAGTTGATTCCATGATTTGATCATTTGTGGTTTGGTTAGTGTCTGCCACATTCAAGGTAACTGATCCGATATTCTATGTTAGATGTTCTTGATGCGCTGAGTTCGAGTATACATGATTTGATCAGTATATAATTGTATGATTAGATTGTTTGACATATGTAATGAGTTGATGTGAAGTATTAGAATGGTATGTATCATGTGATTAATGTTGCAACCCACTACATACTTTGGTCCAATAATAGCATGAGAACATCTACAATTGTCGGCCATTGATGTTGGATTTGATAAAAGCATTAATGATGAGCATATGACTTTGAACTGATTGTATGTTAGGGTTTAGGTGACATGCAAATTTGTTGAAGGAACCAATCTTAATTCTTATACACATGGGCCACGTGATTGTCAGAAGAGCCGATTAACATGATAGGCCCTTTGAACCCACTAAAATCTATTGTGTCAATTTAGTTTTATAAATGGCTGACAACATATATATTAAACAAACTTCTAGTGGGCCGATTGTAGTAATATATTGCATATAATAAGATAGTGCGTGATTTATGGCAGTAGACATGTGATTGTCCATGTGAATGAATAACTTGCTAAAGTCATACATGAGTTGGTTGGCTGAATGATTGTAGACGATGCAACTGATAGAAATTCTGAGATATGTAACTGTTGTCGATGTTGATGATTAGGGTTATCAGATGATCTTGCTTAACTGTTATTCCACCTAACGAAAACACATGACCAGCGAAAACACAAGTGTTTTCGCCATGCCTATCGCCGACGAAATCCCTCCCCCGACGAAAACGGAAAACCAACGAAAACCCTTGGTGATTTCGTTGCTGGGTGATTTCGTCACTAATGATGTGATTTCGCCATGTGTCTGGCACACTAGTTCTGTTAGATGTTAACTTTGTTAACTGTGTAACCTTGTTGGTATATGTTAATCCAGTTAAACTTGCTAACTCTGTTAAAGTGTGTTATTGGTTAACAACATTAGATTGCATGAATTGCATGATATTGACTTACTGCTTACGTGATACATGATGTTATCTGCCAAGCACACTTCGTGACATATATTGCATGTGAAACTTTACGAACTTGAACTGATCGAGTATACGTGCATACTATAGGATTTGATTGATTACTTGTGAGCACATAGTTAAGCATACCGAGCAAACCAAGGTGAGTTCACACTAGCCAAGGCATGGGATTCCCAGGGGTTGGGAATGGGATTGAATAACTACTCGTACAACTATTACTATTAAACAAATTATTACTGTCCTCGGTTGAAGGGCACGTACGTAAAACCTACGTACAGTTATACTTACTACTGTCCTCGGGTTGAAGGGCACGTACGTAAAACCTACGTACAACTATACTTACTACTGTCCTCGGGTTGAAGGGCACGTACGTAAAGCCTACGTACACGATCTTAAGACCATCACCTCTATCAAAGGAAGTCCCTCAATTATCGACTTAATCGCCGAGGCCTAGGGCGAGCGGGTCATTAGTTAATAGCGCTATTAGGTTTAACAAACCTCACACCGTGCCAGTCGGACGGGCGTGTACTAATGGACTATGGGCAAAGGGTCAATGCTGATAGACATTGACTTAGGGCACCTCTTACATTTTCGTAGCAGTCGATACGCGAGGTCTTGTAACACATGGGAAGCCCCCACTAATCATCGCACATGCCTGGATTGGCCGCGATAAGGATAAATACGATACATGGTTTACAAAACGAACATACGATTTACGAAATGAATACTATAACCAGACAACCAACTGTGAACTCGCTCAACTTTGTTGTTGATTCGTTGCTACATGCCTTGCAGGTCATTAGGTATCCATGGAGCTTGCACAGGGAGGAACGGTCGTTGTGGGACATGGCAGTGTGTGCCATGCTTTAAACATTACATTATTTCACATTTAATACTTGCTATGGGTTTTACAAATTATGCTTCCGCTAAACATTTAACTATGCTGTGGTTTTTGAACACCTTTCATATTGTTTGGTTGAATTATGGTTACTTAGATGCTTGTTCAATATGCTTGGTGGTTTGATCCTCGTCAGTCACGCCTCCAAGCGGTGATACTCCGCGTGTGGATTTTGGGGGTGTGACAGATTGGTATCAGAGCCATTGGTTATAGAGAACTTGGTTTTAATAAGGGAAAAAGTTTTTTTGTTAAAACCAGACTATAACCTGAACAGTGCTAAACGATCCACAACGACGCTTCGCTCCACGTGCAAGGCTCGACATTCTAGGTGATATAGTTTATGTTTTATTGCCTACTTGCTAGATTACATAGAACTATGTTCATGGTATGCTTAGATAAGAGTAGCAACTATAGTTTGAAAACACATGTGTGCTTGCTTCCTTCTGTCACTCCACATTTACACACATTCGCGACACCTTTCCTATTTGTGTTTCCTTCGATGTGAAGATCATGAGGGAACGTGTGAACCTAACTCAAGCCAGCTGACGGCTCTTATCAACGAACAAGTTATGGAAGCACTCGCAGCCGCTCAGATAGGAGGTATAACCTGCTATTACGAACCTACCCTAGGATGTTAGATCCTACTCTCATGACCTAACTCTCGCGCTTAACCCTGTCTTTTCTTCCTCGCGCAACAAGGTCAGAACGCTCAGCCACCTGTGTGCACATTTAAAACTTTATGGACTGCCGATCTACTACTTTCAGCGGCACTGATGGAGCTGTTGGACTCCTCCATTGGTTTGAAAAACTCGAATCGGTCTTCGAGATGTGTGAATGCCCTGAGGCTCGTAGGGTGAAGTACGCCACTGGTACTCTCGAAGGCACTGCGCTAACTTGGTGGAACGCGCAAGTTTAGATGCTAGGGCTGGCGGCTGCTAATGTCACCCCATGGAATGATTTTAAGGAACTGATCAAACGTGAATACTGTAGTCGTGATGACATCCACAAGCTGGAAGTGGAATTCTTTAACCTGAATATGACGGGGTCAAAGATAGAAGCGTACACGAAACGATCCAACGAACTGGCAAGTTTTATGTCCAACTATGGTGGACCCACCCATCAAACGCATTGAGTTGTACCTCAAAGGCTTAGTACCAGATATTCAAAGCCATGTGACTTCTGATAACCTTGCTACCATCCAGGATGTTACTCGTCTTGCTCATCGTCTCACAGACCAGACAGTGAAACAGAACAGGCTGCCTAAACGTGCTGGTGCTGCTGCTGCTGGTGCTGGTGCTGCTGCTGCTGCTCCTGCTACTCCTGCTACTGCTCTGCTGCTGCTGCTGCTGTTGCTGCTGCTGCTCCTGCTGCTCCTGCTCCTGCTGCTGCTGCTGCTGCTCCTGCTGCTCCTGCTGCTCCTGCTGCTGCTGCTGCTACTGGCTGCTCCTGGCTGCTACTGCTGCTCCTGCTGCTTGCTCCTGCTGCTTGCTCCTGCTTGCTCCTGCTGCTCCTGCTGCTCCTGCTGCTCCTGCTGCTCCTGCTGCTCCTGCTGCTCCTGCTGCTACTGCTGCTACTGCTGCTTGCTCCTGCTTGCTCCTGCTTGCTCCTGCTGCTCCTGCTGCTCCTGCTGCTCCTGCTGCTCCTGCTGCTCCTGCTGCTCCTGCTGCTGCTGCTCCTGCTGCTCCTGCTCCTGCTCCTGCTACTGCTACTGCTACTGCTACTGCTACTGCTACTGCTACTACTACCTGTGACAACAAACGAAAATGGGATGGAACCTCCAGCAAGGGTGGCTCAGCAGCGAAAGATCGATGACTACCAGAGTCCTGGTCAGCAGTCTTCTGGTAGTCAAGGGCGGGGTGGATATCGAGGAAACCTCCCAAAGTGCAACAGATGCAACAGGCACCACAGTGGTCAGTGCAACAGGGGTCGTTGCCAGAGGTATCTCAAGATGGGTCATGAAGCTAAGGATTGCAGGAGCTCACGACCTGCGAATCAGAACTAACAGCAACAACCACCAGCTCCACAGAACCAGCATCGACAGCGAGGTAACAGGGGATGCTTCCAGTGTGGTGCTGAAGGCCACTTCAAGCGGGACTGCCCTCAGTTAAACTAGAATCAGAACTACAACAACAATAATCAGGGCAACGTGAATAACAACGGGGGTAATAATGATGACAATGGTGCCAGGGGTCGAGTATTCGTGATTGGTCAGGGTGATGTTAGGAATGACCCCAACGTTGTGATGGTTTCAACATCGTCATTGGGATGGATTGGTTATCCCAACAACAAGCAGAGATCCTATGCAAGGAGAAGGTCATTCGTATTCCCCGTACTGGCAAAGAACCTCTCGAAGTTCAAGGCGACAAGAGTGGTGTCGTGAGTGGCATCATCTCCTTCTTGAAAGCTCAGAAGTGTCTGCGAAAGAGGCACACAGCTATTTTAGCACTCGTTACAGATACATCGACGAAAGAGAAGAAGTTAGAGGGTATTCCAGTTGTACGCGATTTTCCTCAAGTGTTTCCTGAAGAGTTACCTGGGTTACCGCCTCATCGCCAGGTCGAATTTTAGATCGAGCTAGCTCCAGGAGCAGCACCCATAGCTCGAGCACCTTATCGCTTAGCTCCAACCGAACTGGAAGAACTGTCCAAGCAATTAAAAGAACTCTTGGATAAGGGTTTCATTCGTCCTAGCTCTTCGCCCTGGGGAGCTCCAGTATTATTTGTGAAGAAGAAAGACGGTACCTTCCGCATGTGCATAGATTACCGTGATTTGAACAAGGTGACCGTGAAGGATCGGTATCCTCTCCCACGCATCGACGACTTGTTCGACCAGCTGCAAGGGTCGAGCTACTATTCAAAGATTGATCGGAGGTCAGGCTACCATCAACTGAGAGTCCGGGACAAGGACGTCTCCAAAACAGCATTCAGAACTCGCTATGGCCACTACGAGTTTCTGGTCATGCCATTTGGGTTAACAAACGCACCTGCAGTTTTCATGGATCTTATGAACAGAGAGTGCAAGCCTTATTTGGATAAGTTTGTGATTGTATTCATTGACGACATTCTGATCTACTCCAAGAGTTAGGAGGAACACGAGCAGCATTTGCGACTTATCCTGGAACTTCTACGTACAGAGCAACTCGATGCTAAGTTTTCGAAATGCGATTTCTGGCTTCGCGAAGTCCATTTCTTAGGCCACGTGGTAAACAAGGATGTGATTCACGTTGATCCATCCAAGGTAGACTCGATTAAAAACTGGCCTGCACCTCGCACACCAACGGAAATTCGCCAATTCTTGGGTTTGGCAGGTTACTACAGGAGGTTCATCAAAGACTTCTCCAAGATTGCGCAACCTCTTACTTTACTAACTCAGAAAGGAGTCACTTACAGTTGGGGTGAGTCACAAGAATCAGCATTTCAGCACTTAAAGGATAGGCTTTGTAGCGCGCCTAATCTCTCATTGCCAGAGGGCACAGACGATTTTGTGGTCTATTGTGACGCATCAATTCAGGGTTTTGGATGTGTATTGATGCAACGGGATAAAGTCATTGCTTACGCCTCGCGCCAACTTAAGATTCACGAAAGGAATTATACTACACACGATTTAGAGCTGGGAGCTGTTGTTTTTGCGCTCAAGATATGGAGACATTACCTGTACGGTACCAAGTGAACCATCTACACCGATCACAGGAGCCTCGAGCATATCTTCAAGCAGAAAGAGTTGAACATGCGTCAGCGTCGATGGGTCGAGCTATTGAATGATTACGAATGTGCCATAAAGTACCATCCGGGCAAAGCCAATGTGGTGGCCGATGCCCTCAGTCGAAAGGATATTACACCTAGGCGTGTACGAGCGTCGCAACTCACTATTCAGTCTAGTCTTCCTTCTCAGATACGAGATGCTCAGGTAGAAGCATTGAAACCAGAAAACGTCAGGGCTGAAGCTCTACGCGGCTCAAGGCAACGGTTAGAACAAAAGGCAGACGGCGCCTACTACGTTACAGGGCGCATCTGGGTCCCACTTTATGGCAACTTACGCGAACTGGTAATGGATGAAGCGCATAAGTCTCGTTACTCGGTACATCCTGGTTCGGATAAGATGTACCACGATCTCAGAACTACGTATTGGTGGCCTAGAATGAAAACTCACATAGCAACTTACGTTAGCAAATGTTTGACTTGTGCAAGAGTCAAGACTGAATACCAGAAACCATCAGGCCTACTCCAACAACCAGAGATTCCACAATGGAAATGGGAGCAAATTTCCATGGATTTTGTTACTGGTCTGCCTAGATCTCAACGTGGGAATGATACTATTTGGGTAATCGTGGATCGACTCACAAAGTCTGCACACTTCTTGGCTATCAAGGAAACGGATAAGTTCTCCACCTTAGCAGACGTATATCTTAAGGAAGTTGTCTCGAGGCACGGGGTGCCCACCTCTATTATCTCTGATCGTGACGCACGTTTTACTTCAGAACTGTGGCAAGCAATGCACAAATCTTTTGGCTCTCGTTTAGACATGAGCACAGCTTATCACCCTCAAACGGGTGGGCAGTCGGAACGCACTATTCAAACTTTAGAAGACATGCTTAGGGCATGTGTAATTGACTTCGGCAACGGCTGGGAAAAGCACCTGCCACTTGTGGAATTTTCGTACAATAACAGCTACCACACCAGCATTAAAGCTGCTCCGTATGAGGCATTGAACGGGCGTAAATGGCGGTCACCTCTTTGTTGGGCAGAGGTGGGGGATAGTCAGATCACGGGTCCAGAACTTGTAGTGGACACAACGGAAAGAATTGCTCAGATACGGCAACGCATGGCGGCAGCTCGCGACCGTCAGAAAGCCTACGCAAACAAGCGTCGGAAACCTCTAGAATTCCAGGTCGGGGACCGGGTTCTACTCAAAGTCTCACCCTGGAAGGGTGTAGTTCGTTTTGGCAAAAGGGGCAAACTCAATCCACGTTACGTCGGACCGTTTGAAATCATTGAGAAGATAGGAAAAATAGCCTACAAACTAAACCTACCCGCAGAACTCAGTGCAGTTCACAACGTTTTTCACGTGTCAAATCTGAAGAAGTGTCTGCCAGATGAGACCCTCACAGTTCCTTTGAAGGAGCTCACTATCGACGATGAGTTGCAATTCATCGAGGAACCAGTTGAAATCACGGACCGAGACGTTAAGGTCCTCAAGCACACTAGAATACCTCTTGTTCGGGTTCATTGTAACTCCCGTCGTGGCCCAGAGTTCACCTGGGAACGAGAAGATCAAATGAAACTCAAGTATCCTCAGTTATTCGAAAACAGTACAACCACTACTGAGGCTGAAGCTACTACAGAATTTTGGGATGAAATACCAAATCAATGGGGGGATGATGTGACACCCCAGGAAAACCAGTAAACAACACAACACAACTAGCTTCCTTAGTAACCGAGTGCTAAATTTCGGGACGAAATTTCTTTCAAGTTGGGGATAATGTGACAACTCGAGTTTCTGAGATTCCATATTCGTAGTATTGCACGTTAATTGTTTAGATCTTTTATTGACACGACTTGTTTGTTTCACAACTGTACGCGTTGTAATATGCTAAACCGCGTTTGATTGATATGATAAATATGGTGTGCATTTAGTGTGTTCTATATATTGTAGTTCAATATGAGCATCTATGTTATAATAATGTGTTGTATTAATATTGTGTATGGGGAATTAAAAATAAACATGGAACTCATGAAATCAACCTCCCTAGCCGAAAACACACACCACGAAATCAAGAAGTGATTTCGTCCACATGTGGCCAACAAAAACATGGAATGGGCTTCGGCCCAGTAGTGATTGAATATAGGGTCTGTTTTATACGTGCACACGAATTGGATAATTGGAAAAACCCTAATCACATCTCCCTCTCTCTCGTTTTTCCTGGAACCTGACGACTGCCTTCTCTCATTCGAAGTTGATTCCTTGATTTGATCATTTGTGGTTTGGTTAGTGTCTGCCACATTCAAGGTAACTGATCCGATATTCTGTGTTAGATGTTCTTGATGCGCTGAGTTCGAGTATACATGATTTGATCAGTATATAATTGTATGATTAGATTGTTTGACATATGTAATGAGTCGATGTGAAGTATTAGAATGGTATGTATCATGTGATTAATGTTGCAACCCACTACATACTTTGGTCCAATAATAGCATGAGAACATCTACAATTGTCGGCCATTGATGTTGGATTTGATAAAAGCATTAATGATGAGCATATGAATTTGAACTAATTGTATGTTAGGGTTTGGGTGACATGCAAATTTGTTGAAGGAACCAATCTTAATTCTTATACACATGGGCCACGTGATTGTCAGAAGAGCCAATTAACATGATAGGGCCTTTGAACCCACTAAAATCTATTGTGTCAATTTAGTTTTATAAATGGCTGACAACATATATATTAAACAAACTTCTAGTGGGCCGATTGTAGTAATATATTGCATATAATAAGATAGTGCGTGATTTATGGCAGTAGACATGTGATTGTCCATGTGAATGAATAACTTGCTAAAGTCATACATGAGTTGGTTGGCTGAATGATTGTAGACAATGCAACTGATAGAAATTCTGAGATATGTAACTATTGTCGATGTTGATGATTAGCGTTATCAGATGATCTTGCTTAACTGTTATTCCACCTAACGAAAACACATGACCAGCGAAAACACAAGTGTTTTCGCCATGCCTATCGCCGACGAAATCCCTCCCCCGACGAAAACGGAAAACCAACGAAAACCCTTGGTGATTTTGTTGCTGGGTGATTTCGCCATGTGTCTGGCACACTAGTTCTGTTAGATGTTAACTTTGTTAACTATGTAACCTTGTTGGTATATGTTAATCCAGTTAAACTTGCTAACTCTGTTAAAGTGTGTTATTGATTAACAACATTAGATTGTATGAATTGCATGATATTGACTTACTGCTTACGTGATACATGATGTTATCTGCCAAGCACACTTCGTGACATATATTGCATGTGAAACTTTACGAACTTGAACTGATCGAGTATACGTGCATACTATAGGATTTGATTGATTACTTGTGAGCACATAGTTAAGCATACCGAGCAAACCAAGGTGAGTTCACACTAGCCAAGGCATGGGATTCCCAGGGGTTGGGAATGGGATTGAATAACTACTCGTACAACTATTACTATTAAACAAATTATTACTGTCCTCGGTTGTAGGGCACGTACGTAAAACCTACGTACAGTTATACTTACTATTGTCCTCGGGTTGAAGGGCACGTACGTAAAACCTACGTACAGTTATACTTACTACTGTCCTCGGGTTGAAGGGCACGTACGTAAAGCCTACGTACACGATCTTAAGACCATCACCTCTATCAAAGGAAGTCCCTCAATTATCGACTTAATCGCCGAGGCCTAGGGCGAGCGGGTCATTAGTTAATAGCGTTATTAGGTTTAACAAACCTCACACCGTGCCAGTCGGACGGGCGTGTACTAATGGACTATGGGCAAAGGGTCAATGCTGATAGACATTGACTTAGGGCACCTCTTACATTTTCGTAGCAGTTGATACGCGTGGTCTTGTAACACATGGGAAGCCCCCACTAATCATCGCACATGCCTGGATTGGCCGCGATAAGGATAAATACGATACATGGTTTACAAAACGAACATACGATTTACGAAATGAATACTATAACCAGACAACCAACTGTGAACTCGCTCAACTTTTTTGTTGATTCGTTGCTACATGCCTTGCAGGTCATTAGGTATCCATGGAGCTTGCACAGGGAGGAACGGTCGTTGTGGGACATGGCAGTGTGTGCCATGCTTTAAACATTACTTTATTTCACATTTAATACCTGCTATGGGTTTTACAAATTATGCTTCCGCTAAACATTTAACTATGCTATGGTTTTTGAACACCTTTCATATTGTTTGGTTGAATTATGGTTACTTACATGCTTGTTCAATATGATTGGTGGTTTGATCCTGGTCAGTCACGCCTCCAAGCGGTGATACTCCGCGTGTGGATTTTGGGGGTGTGACACAATCTCCCATCGGCCACAAAGATACTGTGGGTGATCTTTATTATAAGACTTATACCGAGGAGGCACGCGGTAACGCTCCCCACCAAGCTCCCAGGGGGCTGAAGCAGAAGGATACTTTCATGGAGCTTAGTGCATGTCGTGATTGGTTCTTGAACTCCTTTCCTCCTGGTGAGGTCAACCGTCAAAGGGCGCGCACTCACGATGGGCTATATCAAGCTTATGTGGTTGGGGAGGCTAATACCCGCGCCGCCAATCACCAGATCGTACGTGAGTGGCGCACAATGGTTAAGGGCTCGTGCTAAGATTACTGAGCTCGAGGGTAAAGTTGCTGAACTTACCGGGAAAGTTGAAGAAGGGCAGACTGCTAAGGAGTAGGTTGAGGTTCGTTAAGTGTTGACCTTTTCTGTCCTTGTTCTCTTTGTTTGTAGAATTATCTAAGTCTTTTATCCCTTGTAGGCTGAGCTTAAAGCGCAATTATTGAATAAGGACAAGGACCTGGCGGCCAAGGACGTCGAGATTGCAGAGGTAAAGCATCGCCTGCGAGAGCAGGTTGACAAAAGTGAGTCCTTGGAGATCGATCTTGAAGCTGAGAAGGGCAAGGTTGCCACTGCTGAGGAGGCCAGACAAAAGGCTGAGGAAACGCGACACGTTAGTTCTACGGCCAGACAAAAGGCTGAGAAAGGCAAGGTCTCGCGCTCTGTTCGCGGAGGACCTTGGAGGCATGACTCAAGAGCTCGTAATTTACTGGAGTGTTTTCGTGCTAATCAAAAGTTTATCATGCATTTGTAACGTAGAAGTCGTCATGATAAAAGAAAACATAAGGCATATGCTTTCATTGATTAAGAAACAGGCGCTTAGGCCAACATACATCTCGTGCAAGTAACACAAAGGGCGTTTAGCCATCATAGAAAATTAAAAAAGGCGCGTGGTCAACATGAGTGGGTAGAGGCGCAAGGCCGATAGTAGTTACATATAGCATTTGCGCAATTGTTGTGCGTTCCACGTGCGCGGGATGATATGTCCATCCATGGTGCGCAATGTCACACCCCCAAAATCCACACGCGGAGTACCACCGCTTGGAGGCGCGACTGACCAGGATCAAACCACCAATCATATTGAACGGCCAAGTAATTAAATATAAAAGTCCAACCACCACGATTGGTGTCCAAAACAAACATAGTTTAAGTTATAAGCGAAAGCATAATGTTTAAAACCAAAACAGAAGTTTAAATATCCAAAATTTTAACATGGCACACAGCTGTCCATGTCCCACAACGACTCTCCCTTGTGCAAGCTCCAGCTAAGTACCTATTGACCTGCAAAGCATGTAGTAACGAGTCAACAATAATTTTGAGCGAGTTCACAGTTGGGTGTTGGTTTTAGTTGTTCCAAAAATAGTTCTTTTAACTAGTGTTCCTGCCGTGGGGGTTACCCCATAGTTGAAAACGTGATTGTTAAACCCATTAACTCTGGCAATCCAGCCGTGGGGGCTACCCCATGATAGTTATCTGGCATTTCGGCCGTGGGGGCTACCCCATGTATACACTAGACTTGTTACCATATCGACT
Source organism: Helianthus tuberosus (assembly GCA_030545235.1). Taxonomy (NCBI): domain Eukaryota; kingdom Viridiplantae; phylum Streptophyta; class Magnoliopsida; order Asterales; family Asteraceae; genus Helianthus; species Helianthus tuberosus. Next base: position 154,578,095 of record CM060403.1, on the reverse strand, counting down.
ACTGACTGAAGTCATGTTTATGTGCCCTGAAACTGTCAATGTCTATCAGCATTGACGTGCCCCAGATCCATTAGTTCACACCCGTCCTCTGCGGCACGATGTGAGGCTTGTCAAACCTAAATAGCGCTATCTAACTAATGACCCGCTCGCCATTGGCCCGGCGATTAAGTCGATATAAAAAGGAGGGACTTCGTGATAGAGTTTTGGTCTAGTAAAGTTATCTGTCCGTGAGGACGAGGAATTACATTCCTGAACCATTACTGTCCTACCCAAGAAAGGACGAGGAATCCATATTCCTTAACCCCATTCCCAACCCCTGGGAATCCCATGCTTTGTAGAGTGTGAACTCACCTTAGTTTGCTCGACAGATTACACAGAAAGGTCAAGTCTAGATGCTAGTGATCAACCACGTCCTAACATGGTTATCATACATGTCAGGTTTAGGTTCAAGTAAGGCATGTATGATTTCACAGAGATAGTAAGTTACGAACATGCACAGATCATGGCAAACACATAATAGTCAATAACATAGCATTTTCATACTTGTATGGTTTTAGATATATTGGGCCGAACCATTGGTGAAGTTCACTAATCATCATACAACATACACTTCGGCCCATCATGTTGTGTGATTCAAATACCCACCCGGACCAAAAGTCAAAAGCCCAACTAATAACATGCAAATGTCTTGTGCGATCCGGATGAGTTTGTACGATCCGGATAGCTTATGCGATACATTTGGGTTGTGCGATCGGAACCAGTCCAGCCCAACAAGTATACCCGGCCCAACAGTTAATCAATAAAAATCAACTTGTGCGACCCAGCAGTCTTGTGCGACTGGGGTCCCCTTGTGCGACTGGGCTTGTGTGTTCGGTCTTGTGCGACTTGTTTTGAAATCCGAAATTTATGGAAAGCAGTTACATAACTTTTATCTTGCAAATCAATTTACCAGGTTTCCATTATTGCATAAAAATCAATTAACAGTTTCTATCCTAACTAATGATCGATCAACCAAGAAATTATCAACAATTCACATGAACTTTAATCATAATCAAATCGACCTACATATTAACTATTAAACCACAGAATTAAAATCACACACACATCATACCCGATTTACATGAACATGCCACAGATTATAAACATTATCCTTCATCATGCAACAAATCCGAGAACAATACATGATTGTCGATTAACATCATCATACTACAATCCAAAGCATAGAAACATGGCAACCGATTTAACAAGCATTCGGTTCTCAATCATTAACAACATCAAATAACTATTAGCCCTATATCGATCAAAATACTTTACATATGAGCCGAATCTCAACATTAACTAATATCATTCATAATTCACCATACATTATTCATAAGTCATTGTGTGCGAATCATATAATCATCATATCATGTAACACACAATCAATAGATATAACACTAACCGATGGAAAGGATGTTTGGCTGCCGTCGAGTTCGTGAGGGAGAGAGAGAGAGAGCACTAGGGTTTTGCTATGTGTGGTTGCAAATAATGAAAAATGTTCACCTACTCATTAGGCTATGCGTATGAGGAGTAGGCCGAACCCATCATGAGCTGCCTATGTGTTCCGAGTTCAAGGAGGAGTAGGCCGAACCTATTTTGGGACGGAAATACGAGTTGTCACATTATCCCCAAGTTGAAAGAAATTTCGTCCCAAAATTTAGCACGTACTCACTGAGGAAGATAGTTAAGTTGCATGGTTTTCCTGGGGTGTCACATCCTCCCCCCGTTGATCTGGAATTTCGTCCCGAAATTCCGTAGCTTTAGCCTCAGTAGTGGTTGTACCGTTTGCGAACAGTTGGGGATACTTTTGTTTCATCTGATCTTCGCGTTCCCAGGTGAACTCTGGGCCGTGACATGAGTTCCAACGAACTCGAACAAGAGGTATTCTAGTACGCTTGAGGACCTTAACATCCCGGTCCGTGATTTCAACTGGTTCCTTGACGAATCGTAACTGCTCGTCGATAGTGAGCTCCTTCAAAGGAACTATGTGGGTCTCATCTGACAGACACTTCTTCAGATTTGACACGTGGAAAACATTGTTAACTGCACTGAGTTCTGTTGGTAAATTCAGTCTGTAGGCCACTTTGCCTATTTTCTCAATGACTTCGAAGGGTCCAACGTATCGTGGGTTAAGTTTGCCCCGTTTCCCAAAACAAACCACACCCTTCCAAGGTGAAACTTTGAGTAGTACACGCAACCTGGAGCTCTAATGGTTTTCTGCCCTTATCGGCGTAGACTTTCTGACGGTCACGAGCTGCCGCCATTCGTTGTCGTATCTGCGCAATTCGTTCTGTTGTGTCTACCACAAGTTCTGGACCAGTAATCTGACTATCCCCCACCTCTGCCCAACAGAGAGGTGACCGGCATTTACGCCCGTACAATGCCTCAAATGGAGTAGCTTTAATGCTGGTGTGGTAGCTGTTGTTGTATGAAAATTCCACAAGTGGCAGATGCTTTTCCCATCCGTTGCCAAAGTCAATCACACATGCCCTAAGCATGTCTTCGAGGGTCTGGATGGTACGTTCCGACTGCCCATCCGTTTGCGGGTGATAAGGTGTGCTCATATCTAATCTTGAGCCAAAGGACTTGTGCATTGCTTGCCACAGTTCTGATGTAAAACGTGCATCTCGATTCGAGATAATAGAGGTGGGCACTCCGTGCCTCGAGAGAACTTCCTTGAGATATACGTCTGCTAGGGTGGAGAACTTATCCGTTTCTTTGATAGCCAGGAAGTGAGCGGACTTTGTGAGTCGATCCACGATCACCCAAATAGTATCGTTACCACGTTGAGATCTAGGCAGGCCAGTAACAAAATCCATGGAAATTTGCTCCCATTTCCATTGTGGTATCTCTGGTTGTTGAAGGGGGCCTGAAGGTTTCTGGTATTCCGCCTTGACTCTCGCACAAGTCAACCACTTGCTAACGTAAGTTGCTATGTGGGCCTTCATGCTAGGCCACCAATATGTAGTTTTGATATCGTGGTACATTTTATCCGAACCAGGATGTACCGAGTAGCAAGACTTGTGTGCCTCATCCATCACAAGCTCTCGTAGGTTGCCATAAAGTGGGACCCAAATGCGTCCTGTGACGTAGTAAGCACCGTCTTCCTTCTGTTCTAAGCATTGCCTTGAGCCGCGTAGGGCTTTAGCCCTAACGTTTTCTGGTTTCAATGCTTCTACCTGAGCATCTCGTATTTGAGAAGGAAGACTAGACTGTATAGTAAGTTGTAAAGCTCGTACGAGCTTGGGCGCAATATCCTTTCGACTGAGGGCGTCAGCCACAACATTGGCTTTGCCTGGGTGATACCTGATCGAGCATTCGTAGTCATTCAGTAGTTCGACCCATCGTCGCTGTCGCATATTGAGTTCTTTCTGTTTGAAGATATGCTCGAGGCTTCTGTGATCAGTGTAGATGGCACATTTGGTACCATACAGGTAGTGTCTCCATATCTTAAGTGCAAAAACAACCGCTCCCAGCTCTAGATCGTGTGTAGTGTAGTTCTTTTCATGAACCTTGAGTTGGCGTGAAGGGTATGCTATAACTTTATCCCGCTGCATCAATACGCAACCAAGACCCTGAATGGATGCGTCGCAGTAAACCACGAAGTCGTCTGTGCCCTCTGGCAATGAAAGGATAAGTGCACTGCAAAGTCTATCCTTTAGGTGCTAAAACGCTAACTCCTGTGCATTTCCCCAACGATAAACAACTCCCTTCTGCGTTAGTAAAGTAAGAGGCTGTGGAATCTTGGAAAAATCCTTAATGAATCTCCTGTAGTAACCTGCCAAGCCCAAGAATTGGCGAATTTCTGTTGGTGTACGAGGTGCAGGCCAACTCTTGATCGAATCTACCTTGGATGGATCAACGTGAATCCCATCCTTGTTCACCACATGGCCTAAGAAATGGACTCCACGAAGCCAGAAATCACATTTTGAAAACTTGGCGTATAGCTGTTCTGCTCGAAGGAGTTCCAAAATAAGTCGTAAATGTTGCTCATGCTCCTCCTGACTCTTAGAATAGATCAGGATGTCGTCTATGAATACAATAACGAACTTGTCTAGGTACGGCTTACACACTCGATTCATCAAGTCCATGAAGACCGCAGGTGCGTTTGTTAGCCCAAAAGGCATGACCAAAAACTCATAGTGGCCATATCGAGTTCTAAAGGCTGTTTTGGAGACGTCCTCTTCTCGGACTCTCAACTGGTGATATCCTGAACTAAAATCAATCTTTGAGTAGTAACTCGACCCTTGCAGCTGGTCGAACAAGTCGTCAATGCGTGGAAGAGGATAACGATTCTTCACACTCACCTTGTTCAGTTCACGGTAGTCTATGCACATTCTGAAAGTACCGTCCTTCTTCTTTACGAATAGCACTGGAGCTCCCCAAGGCGATGAGCTAGGACGAATAAAACCCTTATCCAAGAGTTCTTGTAGTTGCGTAGAGAGTTCTTTCAACCCTGATGGGGCTAAACGATACAGTGCACGAGCTATGGGCACTGCTCCAGGAGCTAATTCAATTTGGAACTCGACCTGGCGATGAGGCGGAAGGCCAGGTAGTTCCTCAGGAAATACCTCAGGATAGTCGCATACAATAGGAAAGTCTTCTATCTTCTTTTCTTTCTTCGAGGTGTCGGTAACAAGTGCCAGAATGGCAGTGTGACCCTTACGTAAACACTTTTGGGCCTTTAGGAAAGAGATGATGCTCACAACAGCACCACTCTTATCGCCACGAATCATAAGAGGTTCATCACCTGGGCGAGGAATACGAACAATCTTTTCGTTGCAAAGAATCTCTGCTTGGTGTTGGGACAACCAGTCCATCCCAATGACAACGTCGAAACTACCCAGTGTGATAGGAAGGAGGTCGATCGAGAAAGTGTGATCAGCAAGAACAAGATTACAACCTTTGACTACGTGTGTGACCTCTATACTTTTACCATTAGCTTACTCTACAGCGTGTTTGGGGTTCAAAGGTGTTGGGGTACGTTTAAGCAGTTGACTTACTTTTAGGGACACATAACTAGTATCAACACCCGAGTCAAACAAGACAGTAACGTAAAAATCGTCGAGTAGGAACTTACCCGTCACAACGTTGGGATCATTCCTCGCTTCTCCATTGCCGATAACGAACGCACGACCCCTTGCACCATTGCCATTGTTACCCCCGTTGTTCCCATTCCCCTGATTGTTGTTGTTATTGTTATTGTTGTTCTGGTTCCTGTTTAGTTGGGGGCAATCCCTCTTGAAATGGCCTTCAGCTCCACACTGATAGCACCCTTTGTTATTACCTTGCTACTGCTGTGGTTGGCGTGGATTCTGTTGAGCTTGTTTCTGCTGACGGTTCATGTTTGCGGGGTATAAACTCCTGCAATCCTTTGCTGCGTGGCATGGCTTGTTGCACCGATGACAGTTACCCTTGGTGCATGGTCCGCTATGATGTAGATTACAACGATTGCATTTGGGGTGATTTCCCTTGTACCCACCATGACTTTGACTACTAGACGATTGCTGGCTAGGACTCTTGTATTCGTCAGTCCTTCTCTGCTGCGACTGAGATTGAACCGAAGTTGAACCCTTGCTTGAAGCTCCATCCCATTTACGTTTGTTGTCACTGGGAGGTTCAGAGGTAGCTGTAGCACTAATACATTTTGGTAACCTGTTCTGCTCCACCGCCTGATCAGTGAGACGGTGAGCCAACAGAACAACCTGCTGGTAGGTGGCGAGGTTTGCTGAAGTCACATGACTTTGGATCTCTGGCACTAGACCCTTAAGATAAAGTTCGATAGGCTTAATTGGAGGGTCCACCATGGTAGGACACAGTAATGCAAGCTCATTCGATCTCTTCGTATACGCCTCAATTTCTGACCCCGTCATCTTGAGATTGAAGAACTCGACTTCCAACTTATGAATGTCATCACGACTGCAGTATTCCTCTTTGATCATCTCTTTAAAATTGTTCCATGGGGTAGCGTTAGCAGCAACCAACCCCAGCATTTGGACCTGAGCGTTCCACCATGTGAGGGCTAAACCCTCGAGAGTGCCGGTAGCATACTTCACCCAGCGTGCCTCAGGGCATTCACACATTTCGAACACAGATTCTAGTTTCTCAAACCAGTGGAGGAGACCTACTGCTCCTTCAGTGCCACTAAAAGTAGTGGGTCGGCAGTCCATAAAAGTTTTGAATGTGCAAACAGGTGGCTGGGCATGTTGACCAGTGGTGGGTGTAAGAAAGGACAAAGTTTAACACAAAGATAGGTTCACGAGAGTAGGATCTAAAGATCCTAGAATGAGTTTTAAACTACAGGGTATACCTCCTGCCTGTGCGGCTGCAAGTGCCGCAGCAACCTGTTCGTTAATCAGAGCCGTCAACTGGGCTTGTGTCATGTTAATGCATCCAGACATGATCTTCATATCAAGAGAAACATGAGTGAGAAGGGTTCGCGAAAGTGCGATGACAGGAGAGAGTAAGCACATACGTGTTCAAGCAATAGTAGCTATACTAACTAAGCATATCATGAGCAAAGTTCTACATAATCTATCATGTAGGTAATATAACATAAACCATATCAACTAGAATGTCGAGCCTTGCACGTGGAGTGAAGCGTCGTTGTGGATCGTAGAGCACTGTACATGTTATAGTCTGGTTTTAACAAAAACGTTTTCCTTTATTAAAACCAAGTTCTCTATAACCAATGGCTCTGATACCAATCTGTCACACCCCCAAAATCCACACGCGGAGTATCACCGCTTGGAGGCGCGACTGACCAGGATCAAACCACCAATCATATTGAACGGCCAAGTAATTAAATATAAAAGTCCAACCACCATGATTGGTGTCCAAAACAATCATAGTTTAAGTTATAAGCGGAAGCATAATGTTTAAAACCAAAACAGAAGTTTAAATATCCAAAAGTTTAACATGGCACACAGCTGTCCATGTCCCACAACGACTCTCCCTTGTGCAAGCTCCAGCTAAGTACCTATTGACCTGCAAAGCATGTAGTAACGAGTCAACAATAATGTTGAGCGAGTTCACAGTTGGGTGTTGGTTTTAGTTGTTCCAAAAATAGTTCTTTTAACTGGCGTTCCTGCCGTGGGGGTTACCCCATAGTTGAAAACGTGATTGTTTAACCCATTAACTCTGGCAATCCAGCCGTGGGGGCTACCCCATGATAGTTATCTGGCATTTCGGCCGTGGGGGCTACCCCATGTATACACTAGACTTGTTACCATATCGACTACTGACTGAAGTCATGTTTATGTGCCCTGAAACTGTCAATGTCTATCAGCATTGACGTGCCCCAGATCCATTAGTTCACGCCCGTCCTCTGCGGCACGGCGTGAGGCTTGTCAAACCTAAATAGCACTATCTAACTAATGACCCGCTCGCCATTGGCCCGGCGATTAAGTCGATATAAAAAGGAGGGACTTCGTGATAGAGTTTTAGTCTAGTAAAGTTATCTGTCCGTGAGGACGAGGAATTACATTCCTGAGCCATTACTGTCCTACCCAACAAAGGACGAGGAATCCATATTCCTTAACCCCGTTCCCAACCCCTGGGAATCCCATGCTTTGTAGAGTGTGAGCTCACCTTAGTTTGCTCGGCAGATTACACAGAAAGGTCAAGTCTAGATGCTAGTGATCAACCACGTCCTAACATGGTTATCATACATGTCAGGTTTAGGTTCAAGTAAGGCACGTATGATTTCACAGAGATAGTAAGTTACGAACATGCACATATCATGGCAAACACATAATAGTCAATAACATAGCATTTTCATACTTGTATGGTTTTAGATATATTGGGCCGAACCATTGGTGAAGTTCACTAATCATAATACAACATACACTTCGGCCCATCATGTTGTGCGATTCAAATACCCACCCGGCCCAAAAGTCAAAAGCCCAACTAATAACATGCAAATGTCTTGTGCGATCCGGATGAGTTTGTACGATCCGGATAGCTTGTGCAATACATTTGGGTTGTGCGATCGGAACCAGTCCAGCCCAACAAGTATACCCGGCCCAACAGTTAATCAATAAAAATCAACTTGTGCGACCCAGCAGTCTTGTGCGACTGGGGTCCCCTTGTGCGACTGGGCTTGTGTGTTCGGTCTTGTGCGACTTTTTTTGAAATCCGAAATTTATGGAAAGCAGTTACATAACTTTTATCTTGCAAATCAATTTACCAGGTTTCCATTATTGCATAAAAATCAATTAACAGTTTCTATCCTAACTAATGATCGATCAACCAAGAAATTATCAACAATTCACATGAACTTTAATCATAATCAAATCGACCTATATATTAACTATTAAACCACAGAATTAAAATCACACACACATCATACCCGATTTACATGAACATGCCACAGATTATAAGCATTATCCTTCATCATGCAACAAATCCGAGAACAATACATGATTGTCGATTAACATCATCATACTACAATCCAAAGCATAGAAACATGGCAGCCGATTTAACAAGCATTCGGTTCTCAATCATTAACAACATCAAATAACTATTAGCCCTATATCGTTCAAAATACTTTACATATGAGCCGAATCTCAACATTAACTAATATCATTCATAATTCACCATACATTATTCATAAGTCATTGTGTGCGAATCATATAATCATCATATCATGTAACACACAATCAATAGATATAACACTAACCGATTAAAGATGGATGTGAGTGATCCGAACAAGGAAAGATCTTCGGTGGAAAGGATGTTTGGCTGCCGTCGAGTTCGTGGGGGAGAGAGAGAGATAGAGAACTAGGGTTTTGCTATGTGTGGTTGCAAATAATGAAAAGTGTTCACCTACTCATTAGGCTATGCGTATGAGGAGTAGGCCGAACCCATCATGGTCTGCCTATGTGTTCCGAGTTCAAGGAGAAGTGGGCCGAGAGCTGCATGAGTCAAAGCCCATTGATTTGTGCGTTCGGATGTCTATTGTGCGATTGGTTTCTTTCGTGTGGTAATACATACATATAAACAAACACAACAATTCACATTTAACATCACATTCAATGATATAGCATTCCATTTAATCATTCAATTCACATAGTCACAAAAATGTTTATGTTTCATCAGGGTACAAAGATAGGTTCGGAAATACGAGTTGTCACACGCAATTTATATGCCCCTTTTCCGAGCACCTCGTGTATTAAGTATGGGCCTTCCCACTTGGGTGCTAACTTTCCGGGGCGTTCAACATTTGAAGCTTCATTGTCTCTGAAGACATACTCTCCAGGAGTGAAGGTACAAATGCGCACTCTTGCATTGTAATACCTTTCCAGTTGTGTCTTGTACTTGTCTTCTTTAATTCGCGCAATTCCGCGCCTTTCTTCAAGTAAATCCAAGTCAAGACGACGCCCTGCCTCGTTATCGATTGTGTTGACTGCTGTCAAACGCGGCGAGGGGAGGCCTACCTTGGCTGGGATAACCGCCTCCGAGCCATAAACTAGGCTGAAAGGGGTTTCGCTAGTACTTGTTTTCGGCATGGTTCGATGAGCCCATTGGATACTTGGGAGCTCATTGACCCAACCTCTTCTCTTTGTGCCAAGTCGGGCCTTTATCCCATCGACGATGCTCTTGTTTACACTTTCAACTTGGCCATTGGCTTGAGGGTGCGCAACGGAGGAGAAAGTGTGTTCGATCTTCATTTCTTTCATCCAGCTTTGGAGGTCGTCAGACGCGAAGTTGGTGCCATTGTCGGTTACAATCTTGAGTGGGTGGCCAAACCTGCAGATGATGTGTTCCCAAATAAACTTGCGCACCATCATTCCAGTAGTTGAGGCGAGAGCTTTGTCCTCCACCCATTTAGTAAAATAATCGACGGCCACGATTATGAACTTGACGGCACCAGGAGCTTCGGGGAAAGGTCCCACCATATCAATCCCCCACTGCTGAAAAGGCCAGGCAGTGGATACAGGGATAAGATTGTTTTTTGGGTGCAGGTTTCTCGGCGAGTGCCTTTGACATGAGTCGCATTTGCGCAACTCCTTTAGAGCGTCTACGTGCATCCCTGGCCAGTAATATCCAGCGTTCATTATTTTGGCAACGACCATGCGCGGCCCTGCATGGATGCCGCAGATTCCTTCATGAATCTCCCTAATCAAGTAATTTGCATCTTGGGGGTCCACGTAGCGCAAGAGTGGCCCCAAGAAGGATTTTCGGTACAAGATACCGCCATTCATCTCATAATGCAGGGCCTTGTTTTGTATCTTCCTTGCCTCTGCCTTGTTGTCGGGGAGTATTCCTTCTTGCATATACTAAATTATAGGGGTCATCCAAGATGGCTGCCCTATCTCTATCACATTCACTTGTCGCAACAAAACAGACGGGTTTTTTAGTACCTCTATTATTACATCTTTTGCGAGATGTTGAAACGAAGTTGAAGCGAGCTTGCTCAAGGCGTCTGCTGGTTTGTTCTCTGAGCGATTGATATGCACTACCTTGTAGGACTTGAATTGTTGAAGCAGCTCCTTTACTTGATCTAGATATAAAGCCATAACTTCGCCCTTCGCGTCGTATAGTCCATTGATTTGACTGGCGTTCAAGAGTGAATCAACATGCGCTTGCAGATTTTGAGCGCCTATTTTTATGGCGAGGCGTAAGCCTGCCAAGAATGCCTTATATTCCGCCTCGTTGTTGGTATTCTTGAAATCCAACTTGATGGCGTATGTAAATTCATGTTTCTCAGGGCTCACTAGGCGCAAACCAGCTCCTGCGCCATCCTCATTTGAGGCTCCATAGGTTTATAGCAACCATAACCCCTCACTTTTTTCTTTTATGGGAGTCTCAACAATCTCGCAATCTTTAATCTTATCTTCTGGGACTTTGGTGATGAAGTCCGCTAGTACTTGACCCTTGATTGCTGGGCGCGGCCTATATAGAATGTTATGGCCCCCCAGCTTGATCGCCCATTTTGCTAACCGTCCGGATGTCTCTGGCTTTTGCAATATTGTGCCGATGTGAAAGTTAGTAAGCACGGTGATGACATGGCCTGTGAAGTATATGCGCAGCCTCCTGGAGGCATGTAGCAGGGCAAGTACTAGCTTTTCCATTGTTGAATATCTCATTTCTGGATCTGTAAGCACCCTACTGATGTAATAAATTGGAGTCTGGACTCCATTTCTCTCCACCAGCAATACTGACCCCACTGCCTTGTCCGAAGAAGACAAGTACAGGATGAGCGGTTCCTTTTTGTACGGCGCGGTCAGGGTAGGGAGCTTAATCAAACACTCTTTCATTTGATAAAAAACGGCCTTTACTTCAGGCGTCCACTTGAATTCTTGTTTTTTCACACAGTTGCGTAGAGTGCTAATAAAAGGATATGACTTTGCAGCGTGGTTTGACAGAAATCTGTTAAGCGCGGCTAGGCGGCCGACCAACCTCTGCATTTCTTTTATCGTTCGCGGTGATGAAATCCGCTCTATGGCTTGAACTTTTTCTGGATTAACTCTGAAACCGCCGTTTGTAACCACGAATCCCAAGAATTTGCCCTCCTCCATAGCAAAGGAACATTTGGCTGGATTCAATTTCATATTCACGCTTCTTAACGAGGTGAATGTTTTCTCGATGTCTTTTAGCATTTGGTCCTCTTCGGGACTTTTAATCACCAGATCATCAATGTAAACTTCGATATGCTTCCCAATATCTCCAGCAAAGGTCTTATCCATCAGGCGCTGGTATGTTGCGCCAGTGTTTTTGAGACCGAAAGGCATCTTTGTATAGCAGAAGATCCCGAGATCGGTCCGGAAAGTTGTCTTGTCTTCGTCTTCAAGCTTCATTTGAAACTGATGGTACTCCTTGTAACAATCTACGAAGCATTTCCATCTGTATGGTGCGAGAGAGTCTATCTTTTTGTTGATCTCAGGCAAAGAGTAGCAATCTTTAGGGTATGCCTTGTTGAGATCGGTATAATCGACGCACACTCTCCATCCTCCATTAGACTTCTCCACCATCACGGGGTTCGCAACCCAGCTTTGATAGCGCACCTTTCTCAAGATCCCTGCTTTTAGCAGCTCACACACCTGCTCATTCATTGCTTTAGTCTTATCCGCCCCTAAGTTGTGCCTTCTTTGCACTTTTGGTTCAACGGAAGGACAAGTGTTCAGACAATGTTCAATTATGTCGCGCGGGACACCGGTCATGTCAGCCGGAGTCCAGGCGAAGATATCCATGTTCCTGAACAAAAGTTGCTTGAGGTGTGTTCTGATGTTCGGTGAGATTGCGTGGCCAATCATCACCGTTTGCTCTGGGTATTTACGATTTAAAACCCACTTTTCTGGCTCAGTCGTTGAATCCTTCGCCGCTTTTGTTGGGCGCGCTTCTTCCATTGACATTACTTCTTTCTTTGCATAGATGATTGCCACCCCCGTCTCAGTTGGAAACCCGATGGCTGAGTGGGGTGTGGAAGTTACCATGTTTAGTTCACCTTGGGTTTCTCTCCCGATCAACACATCATGCCTTGATTTGACAGGCATTACCATGAAGTTTACATTTGTGGTTCTTGAATGCTTCTCGTTAGAAAGCGTGACGGGGAAGCTGATTTGGCCCAATGAGAAGACCATTTCATTGCAAAATCCTGACAGAGGGTAATCAACCGGCTCAAGTCTATCTTCATCGTCAAACTGATTAAAGCATTGCTCATAGATGATGTCGGCTGTAGTTCCCGGGTCAATGAAGATGTACTCCGTTTTATAGTGACCGATGATACCGGTAATGACGACGGGGCGTGTGGCGCGCGGACCCCCGCGCACTACCGGGAAAATGACCTGCTGCTCTTGCCATGAATGGTCGTAAGGGCGTTTGCCTTTAACTCTAGCACTGTATCTTGGTCCGTTGACCATATGGGTTTCCAGGCGCCATACCTTCTTGTGGTTTCCATCATCGTGGCACTGGATCTGACGAGTTTCTTTACGCACGTTTTTCACCAAATGGCTTAGCTTTCCGCTTTTTAATGCTCTCTCGATCTCTTGGCGCAAGCTCATACAGTCATTAGTCAGATGACCTGTATCCTTGTGGAAGTCGCAGTACAGATTGGGGTCTTGCCCCTTCTTGTTTGTCATAGGACTTGGAGCCTTGAAATCGTGCTTCTCCGTCATTAGTACCTCTTTTGGTGTTTTTATGAGCGGGGTCCAGTGTTTTTCTCGGTTATCATATCTGGCCGCCTTTCGATACCCAATTCTGTCGATTGTCTCTCGCGCATCTTATCTAAAGCGCGGTTTTCCTCATAACCCCTTGGCTTTCCAGATTTCCAATCATGACTTTTGCCTTTGGTGCGCTTGTCGTAGTCGCGCGAGTTCTTTTTGGAAAAACGATCGTCGGTGTATGAGCTCTTGGCTCCAGCTAGCGACTCTTTTGTTTGCGCTACTATTTTTGCGGCTTCCATCACCTTGTCCCATTCTTTGGGCATGCCGTCCTTGCCAGTGATAGTTCTAATGAGACTATCACAACGAATGGCTTTCTTGAAGTGAGCGTGCATGAGTTGTTCGCCTACACCACTAATTTCCAGACATTCTTTGTTAAAACACGTAATGAAGTCTTCGAGATCCTCGTTCTCCATGCGCCAGATATCTGTTACTTCGGACGTATCTCGCTGATAGCGTCTCTGCTGGCTGAAGTGGTTTACGAATTGCGTTCTGAAATCAACCCATGAACTGATTTTCCCAGGTAGGAGGTTGTCGAACCAGGCGCGAGCAGCCCCAGTAAGCGTCTGGATAAACAAGTGACCACACATTGGCATATTCCATCCTCCCATGCAACCAACACTTGTAAATACTTTGACATGATCGTCAGGATCGGTTAAGCCATTGAATTTTCCCACTGTTGGGGGTAACTTCTCTCTTATAGCGGTGCCAAGGCAATCTTCAGGATAAACTTTGAGTGTTCTGCAGCTTCAGCTGGTCTATAGGCGAGACTGAAGTCTCGCTCTGCTTCTTCGCTATACGCAATGCGCTGCCTTGGCCTGTAATTTTTGTTATTCCTCTGTAAGCGGTTGAAAACTGAGGATCCCTCGTCATCATGCCAGGTTGGCTCATTCGGGTCTGTGTCATCCCACACGTTATTCATATTGCGTGGCCCGAGTCGGCTATGAAGCGGACCCCTTTGAACGTTTGACGGGTGGTCATAATAGATTTCTGTTTCTCCCTGTGTATCGCGCATGTCGTGCGCGCCTGGTCTTCTTGGGGGGAGGAGGCCTGTTAATTCTTACTTGGAGATTTTGCTGTAGGGGTATCTGGCGTGCCCCCTGACTAGGACCTTGGGGTGTAACCAATGATGGCTCTGCTTGTAAGACTGCGTGCTGTGCGCTCAAAGATTGATACGCCGCATTAATAGTAGAGATTTGTTTGGCATACCAAGAGGCTGGAGTTTCGCCCTCTAGCAGCCCTGGTAGCGCCAAAATATTCTGAGGTGGAGGTGGATTTGAAGGGCCAGCGACGTGATTCACTGGGGTTATTGATGCGTGTGAAGTGTGTATATAAGTTTAAGTATATTTTAAGCCCTTTTACACTTTTTAGCCAAGTTTTAAATTTATAAAACACGATATTTACTAACACTAAACACACATATGGGTTAGTGCACCCATCGTGAGCGTAGTATAGTGCTGGCAAGATACCGAGGTCGATCAAGGACACAAGAGCTTTTAGTACCGGTTTATCCTCAACGTCTAATCAAATCAAAAGTTTAGAAAAAGGTTTGAAACTAAGAAAATAAAAACTAACTAAAATGCTGAAAAATAAAAATAAAATAAAAACAGATAGACAAGATGAATCACTTGGCTCCGACTCGTCTTTAGTGTAACATTTGATTATTTCCGCACTTTTGCACTATTTAAGAGATTATCTTAGTTATTGTAGTCGGCCCCTCTTTTGGAGGTGACGTTACCCTCAACCCAGTAGTTTGAGTCAGCAAGGATACAATCCTAAAGGGTCGGATTATTGAAAAATAATTAATTAAGTTATTAATGCGTAATGTGGTAGGCCCCTCTTTTGAAGGCGACGTTACCCTCGGCTAAGTAGTCTGAGTCAGCAGGGATACATTCCTAAGTAGCCATGTTAAAGTTTTAATAGTAGCTTAACTTATGAGGGGATCAAAGAGTTTGGACCCCCGCCATCCAATACCGTTAAGTATTGAAGGAGGTCCTACTAAATTTGACCCAGGTCCTTTGCAGGATCTATACTATGAACAATGGCAAGACTCTTACCAAACCGTTCCCTTAACCCCCGACCAGGTAGCCAACATGCCTCCATATAGACCGTGGAGATATGAATGGTGAAAATCTTTTATTTTATATAGACAGTAAAATAATGCCAAGACACCACGGACAAACGATAAGGAAGAATCACCTTCAACATAAGAAACTAGTTATTAAAGTCATTAATACATAACCAATTAAAAAGTGCGAAAAGATTAAAAATAAAAAGTATTACACTAGACACTTTGTCTTCACCAAGTGATGTAACAGACTTAGGCAAACATGGCCTTGATTGTCATGAACTCTTACGATCAATCTTGGATCCCGAGATGACTCACACACTCTATGATGGACAATGGATGATGGTGGTGGATGATGGTGTTATGGTGGTGGTGGGTGGTGGGTGAAGTGTGAGAGTGGTGGTGTGCCAAGGGATGGTTTGAGCTTGAGCCAAACACTCCTATTTATAGGCTGAACAGAAGCTCGGGCATGGCCCCGTGTCCATCCTCTTCTCTGTCTTCATTAATTGCTTTTGTCTTCATTAGTTGACCACGGCCCCGTGTCCGCTGGGCACGACCCCGTGTGGAGAAGCATATCTGTACTATCAAGATTTGCCTGGATTCTGCGAATCTTATAGTTGACCACGGCCCCGTGTCCGCTGAGCACGGCCCCGTGGTGGGCGATGGAAGCTTCTACAAATTTGTCTTTTATGCTGACACTTGGGCACGCCCCCGTGTTCACTGAACACGGGGCGTGTTCAGCCTTCTGTTCTCTTGTTTTGCTTGGGAAGATGCTTTCGGGGAGGTCGGGCATGCCACGTTTGTTCCTTTTCTTGTATTTATGTTAGATTTAGCTGCCTTTTTGCTTCTTTTGTTAATTTAAGCTCATTTAATCCTGAAAATACAAAAGGAAGACAAAAACACACTTTTTCCAACATTAGTACTAAAAAAGGGTTAGTTTTATGCCACAATTGATGTAATTTATATGTTGCATTTTGCACACATCAAATACCCCCACACTTGAATCTTTGCTTGTCCTCAAGCAAAACTCTTTATAATATGGCTTCACACTCCCAAATGGAATGGGTAGGAGAAAAGGTTTTTGGGCTTGTCATAGAGTGTCGGGATTTCCAAGATTCTTTATTAAGTTTTATTTTTATTTATTTACAATCATATTCGTCATGATTTATTTAAAAATTTTCATAAGATAAATTACTTATTAGGGCATAACATGCCTATTTAAAATTCTATTTATATACAAGTTCACATACCTCACGGGGGATCACTCAACACTCGGCCGAAGATGTATTTTAGTGAATCACTCGAGAGCTGCATGAAACTTACTCCTACCATAGGCTTGCCAAGCAATCAATCTTCCTCCTTTTTAACTATATACCTTCGTAAATATCAAGAGGACTTTTGGGTGAAGGGTTAGGCTTGGGTTAAAGGTAGGTGGTTGGGTTAGTGGTTAGTAGAAAAGGGCGAAAAGCGTAAAAAGCATCGGTTTTTCGTAAGACTTTTTATTTTTGAAATTTTTTTATTTTGATGAAGCCATAATTCAAACAAAGTTATTTTTGACGAACTTGCTTGTTTATTTCTTTTGCTTCATCATCAACATTTTTTTTTTTTGAAAGTCATATGAAAAACGGAGCTTGTTACTAAAACAAGGGGTTAAAAATAAAAAGGTTTTGGTGGGTGAAAGGGTGTTTGGTTTGGGTTAAGAAATGAAAAGGTTTAGGCTCAAAGGGGTTAACTAGGGGGATTTTGGGTAGGTGGTAAAAAAAAGGAAAAATAATGGTGTAGAAATAAAAAGGGTTAGTCCTAATGCCTCCATCATTTACTTACTCGGGTTTAAGTTGGTAAGGAACGGGAATGTATTGTCGTGGCAAGTTCTAGAGTTGTAGGAACCAAGCGGTTATTCACACAAGAAACGAAAAATGAGCATTTAGTTTAAAGATATGTATTTGTATGCTCAATAAAGGCTCAAAACTCACTTTTGTGGGAATGGGTTTTTATGTGATCAAGTATATATAATTAAATTTTAACTAAGCTTGTCATGCCTTTTCATAATTTTCTTATGTTGGTTCTTTTTATCACGACGCTATCGGTTGTAAATTTGTAAAAATATAACCTTTTTAGGATTTGAAATTCCCAAGTTAAACCTAGACAGGTAAAAAAATGAAAATTTTTGGAAAAAATTTGGGGTGATTAGCGGTTCCAATAGAGTTTTGTGTAAGGCTTGTTATTAGGACTTGCAAGATTCAAGGTTTTAGCATCCCCCCCCCCCACACACACACACTTAAATTACACATTGTCCTCAATGTGTCCCAAAAATAATTTTTTAGGTTGATTGAATGTGTAAAAGGTGTGAAAAAGCAAAAAAATTGTGTTACTGGGCGCCTGGACACGGCCCCGTGTTGTCCGGGCACGGCCCCGTGTTCAGGTGCCAGTAACAAAAAGTTGAACAAAAGAAACAGAAGCCTGGACACGGGGGCGTGTTGGGTGAACACGGCCCGTGTCCAGTTTACATGAACTGGGCGTTTTCTGCAGACTGTGCAGCACGGGGCCGTGTTGGGCGGACACGGCCCGTGCTGAACCTGCAGTAATGAAGAAAGTTCGTCGGATGGCCCTGTTTTCCTGCATGGGTTGCTGGTTCAAGTTTCCCTTGTATCCTTTGTCATTCCGAGTGTGTTTTATTCCTGAAAATTAAAACTAAACTAGAAAACATCAAAACTAATCTAAATTAAACTAAGGATAGTTCCGCGGAATGCCTCCGTGGTGTGCCACGTTTATAAGGGTCCTTGGCTAGACCCAAAGCCTGGTCATATGTCACTCAAGTGGGATGTTTTGCATCCCATGTTACACCGTCGGAGAGCGTCATCCAAGCTTGAGTCTATGACCTTCATGTAGTTGACCGGGTCTTCGTCTTCTACTCTCTTTCCAACTCCAAACTTCACTTCCTCGTCCCCAAACTTCAATGTTAGTGTTCCGTCATTCATATCCACCACTGCTTGGGCGGTGGCTAGAAATGGCCTCCCGAGGATGAGGGGACATCGGTGTCTTCTTCCATGTCTAGTATGACAAAGTCGGCCGGGAAGACGAAATTGTCGACTTTGACCAATAGATTTTCAGCGACACCTTGTGGAAATTTGACGGATCTGTCGGCTAGTTGTATGCTCATCTCTGTAGGGCTCGTTTTTCCTAAGCCGAGATGGTTGAACATTGATGTGGGCATGAGGTTAATGCTAGCCCCAAGATCGGCTAGTTCATTACGAATGGGGGATTCCCTAATCGGGCAAGGGATCGTGAAGCTTCCAGGATCAATTTTCTTTTGTGGGAGTTTGTTGAGTACTAAGGCGGAGCATTCTTCGCCTAAGTTAACTAATTGCAATGATTCAATTTTCCTTTTGTGAGTGAGGAAGTCCCTCATAAATTTTTCATATTTAGGCATTTGGGTTAGGACCTTGATAAAAGGAATATTAACATGCAATTGTTTTAGTAAATTTTCGAATTTTGCGAATTGTTCATCGGTCTTTTAACGAATTAACCTACCGGGGTATGGAACCGGAGGAGTCTTGGTGGGCTCTTGATTTGGTAAAGAAGCCTTTTCTGGTTAGGGTGCGGGTGGAGTCGTGGTTTGGCTGGACTGGCTTCTTTCATCTGGCGGTAATGGAGCCTCCTCGGGACCCACGGTTCGATTTCTCAATGTGATGAGATGTACTTGCGCTTTTGGGTTGGTTTCGGTATTGCTTGGTAACGCGCCTTGTGGTCTCCCGGATGAATTTTTAGCTACTTGATTTAATTGTTTTTCAATGTTTTGAATGCTAGCTTCTTGATTTCTAAAATTCGATTCCAATTGCTGAAATCGATCCGAGTTTTTCTTTTCAGTGTCGGAGATGAGGCGAGATACAGTATCTTCAAGCCTTTCTCGTCCACCTTGTTGTTGTGAAAAGTTTTGTGGTTGTTGAAAGTTAGTTCGTTGGTTTTGTTGGTTACTACTATCGGCGGGATCTCTCCAACCAAGGTTTGGGTGGTTACGCCATCCTTGGTTGTAGGTACCCGTTGGAGGACCCGACGACCTAGGTCTGTTATCAATGTAGTTTACCGTTTCCGTTTGGTCATCTAATTCTTTCATACAACTCCAATTTTCATGTGGCCCATCACACCCTTCACAAGCCATAACTGAGACTGTTTTTGTCATTTCTAGCTTTTTGATTTTTGAAGAAAGGGCCTTGATTTGGGCTTGTAAAGAAGTGCTTTCATCAACCTTATGGGCGCCCGAGGCAATAGATTTATTGCCTCGGGGAGTGTGCCATTGAAAATTGGTTTGAGCAATTTCCTCAATTTGATTATATATTTCATTTGGGCGACGATTACCTAAAAGTCCCCCGGAGCTAGAATCAAGTGTTTGTCTTGTGTGTGGCAACAACCCATTGTAGAAAGTGGATACTTGTTGCCATGCCGCAAGACCATGATGAGGACACTTTCTTAGTAGCTCCTTGAATCTTTCCCAAGTTTCATATAAGGATTCCCCATCCTCTTGTGAATATGTATTAATTTCAGTCATTAATTTAGCCGTTTTAGCAGGAGGGAAATACTTATATAGAAACTTTTGGGCTAGTTCATCCCAGGTGTTTACCGAGCCAACTGGGAGAGTGTTAAGCCAAGCCTTAGCTCGGTCTTTTAGTGAAAATGGAAACATTCGAAGGCAAATGGCGTCGTTTGATGCTCCATTGATCCGAAAGGTATCACATATTTCTAAGAAATTAGTAATATGTAGATGGGGATCCTCGTCCGCAAGCCCATGGAAGGTTGCGGAGTTTTGAAGCATTTGTATCAAATGTGGCCGAAGTTCGAAGTTATTGGCTTCGACATTCGGTGCGTTGATAGCGGCGCCGAGATTACCTACAATGGGTCGTAGGTAATCCATGAGGGTACGTTGGTCCGCCATTGGAAGTGGGTCCCCCGAAACTTTCTCTTGGTTTTTAGCTTTAAGTCTTTTTCTGATAAAGCGTTCGGGTTCTTCTAGAGGTTCTTTTATGTCTCTACTAGAACTGGAGCACATGCATTACGTAGGAAGTTCAAATGTGGCGCATGGGTTCCAAGTCCTGCAACAAAAACAGAAAAGAACGTTGGTCAGAAGGTTCACCACGGCCCCGTGTTCAGTGAACACGGCCCGTGGTCGGAGATACAGTGATTGTTTTCCGGATCCCCGTTACTGGAAAGTTGGGCACGACCCCGTGTTGCACCGAAACGGCCCTGTGTTCAGCTCTCTGTAACTCGGAAAATAAAAACTGCCAGTAACAATGCTGGGCACGGCCAGTGTCCGACCTGGCACGACCCGTGCTGAGTTCTGCAGAAGCTGAAAAACTAAGAAAAATCCTAAAAAAAACAGAAAAATAAGAAAAAAACGATTAGGCCGCTGATTCCTAACTTTCTTAAAATCCTTGTGTCCCCGGCAACGGCGCCAAAAACTTGATGCGTGTGAAGTGTGTATATAAGTTTAAGTATATTTGAAGCCCTTTTACACTTTTTGGCCAAGTTTTAAATTTATAAAACACGATATTTACTAACACTAAACACACATATGGGCAAGTGCACCCATCGTGAGCGTAGTATAGTGTTGGCAAGATACCGAGGTCGTCCAAGGATACAAGAGCTTTTAGTACCGGTTTATCCTCAACGTCTAATCAAATCAAAAGTTTAGAAAAAGGTTTTAAACTAAGAAAATAAAAACTAACTAAAATGCTGAAAAAATAAAAATAAAATAAAAACAGATAGACAAGATGAATCACTTGGCTCCGACTCGTCTTTAGTGTAACCTTTGATTATTTCCGCACATTTGCACTATTTAAGAGATTATCTTAGTTATTGTAGTAGGCCCCTCTTTTGGAGGTGACGTTACCCTCAACCCAGTAGTTTGAGTCAGCAAGGATACAATCCTAAAGGGTTGGATTATTGAAAGATAATTAATTAAGTTATTAATGCATAATGTGGTAGGCTCCTCTTTTGAAGGCGACGTTACCCTCGGCTAAGTAGTCAGAGTCAGCAGGGATACAGTCCTAAGTAGCCAGGTTAAAGTTTTAATAGTAGCTTAACTTATGAGGGGATCAAAGAGTTTGGACCCCCGCCATCCAATACCGTTAAGTATTGAAGGAGGTCCTACTAAATTTGACCCAGGTCCTTTGCAGGATCTATACACTGAACAATGGCAAGACTCTTACCAAACCGTTCCCTTAACCCCCGACCAGGTAGCCAACATACCTCCATATAGACCGTGGAGCTATGAATGGTGAAAATATTTTATTTTATATAGACAGTAAAATAATGCCAAGACACCACGGACAAACGATAAGGAAGAATCACCTTCAACATAAGAAACTAGTTATTAAAGTCATTAATACATAATCAATTAAAAAGTGCGAAAAGATTAAAAATAAAAAGTATTACACTAGACACTTTGTCTTCACCAAGTAATGTAAGAGACTTAGGCAAACATGGCCTTGATTGTCAAGAACTCTTACGATCAATCTTGGATCCCGAGACGACTCACACACTCTATGATGAACAATGGATGATGGTGGTGGATGATGGTGTTATGGTGGTGGTGGGTGGTGGGTGAAGTGTGAGAGAGGTGGTGTGCCAAGGGATGGTTTGAGCTTGAGCCAAGCACTCCTATTTATAGGCTGAACAGAAGCTCGGGCACGGCCCCGTGTCCATTGGGCACGGCCTCATGTCCATCGACTTCTCTATCTTCATTAATTGCTTTTGTCTTCATTAGTTGACCACGGCCCCGTGTCCGCTGGGCACGACCCCGTGTACAGAAGCATATCTGTACTATCAAGATTTGCCTGGATTATGTAAATCTTATAGTTGACCACGGCCCCATGTCCGCTGAGCATGGCCCCGTGGTGGGCGATGGAAGCTTCTACAATGTTGTCTTTTATGCTGACACTTGGGCACGCCCCCGTGTTCACTGAACACGGGGCGTGTTCAGCCTTCTTTTCTCTTGTTTTGCTTGGGAAGATGCTTTCGGGGAGGTCGGGCATGCCACGTTTGTTCCTTTTCTTGTATTTATGTTAGATTTAGCTGCTTTTTTGCTTCTCTTGTTAATTTGAGCTCATTTAATCCTGAAAATACAAAAGGAAGGCAAAAACACACTTTTTCCAACATTAGTACTAAAAAAAGGTTAGTTTTATGCCACAATTGATTTAATTTATATGTTGCATTTTGCACACATCAGTTATCATTTGAGTGATGCGAGTGGCACTCGCGCGGGGTCCCCTAGTGTTGGTTACTTCGATTTCACCGATTTCTTCAACGTGCTGGACTTGGATATTTTTATTATCCTCGCCCAACGCCGCATTAGAGTTTGCTCCAAAACCAAAATCAGGAATGATTCCTTGACCAGCCATGATCGAAGGAAAAATAGCTTAGAAAACTCAGAAAAAGAAGATGAAAGTGATCTGTGAAAGACCGGTGGGCGCCAATGAAGAAATAAAGAACTAATTCTAGGGGATAATTAGTTTGGTTTATGCTTCTACCATAATGGTTAATCTCCTTAAGGCTTTCTGAGCTCCTTAATGACCTGATAGTCCTACAAAACAGAACACCGTTACTCGTTAAGAGGGGAATGTGGGGGTTTCCCTTTTTAACCGGGCTCCGGCGTGAGAATAAACGACTGCTTTGAGGAGTTAAAAGTGTGTTAAGAGTGAGAGTGGAGGGAATAGAATGTTTAACCTGTGAACTGAGGTCTCTATTTATAGCCGGAGAGGTGGAAGAGGATGTGGGCTGATGGGCTGGAAGGCGACAACATGAGGACATGCTCCTTGTCTCACAGGTGTCGACCGTTAGTGGCTTCTAGAAGTTCTCCGGTGCTGGCGCACCGTGATTGGAGCCACGTATCTCAGTTGCCGGCCTAGCCGTCTTTCTGCCATCAGCAGGTAAGTGGAGATCGTGGGACAAATGTCTCTGCCCTGTGATTGGTGCCGCGTAGGCGTCCTCCTGTACTTTCTGTCTCCTGCATGTCAGATGATCGTGGAGCACGATTGAGCACAACACAGAGGACACGGATTGGCTCTTTTCTTCTGCCACCTGCACCTTTCGTACCTTCTAAAATGGCCTTGCCCGACCCTTGTTGAGCACGTAGCTAGCCCGCGCAGGATCTATAGGAGCTGAAGGCTCTTCTTCAGAATGCTAAGTGTTGAGTCTTGTGTGCTTTCTTGTTCAGACCTCGTGCGAGTTCAAATACATGATGATGTAGCCGCGCGAGGTTTTCAGTAAGCAACTTGATGAATAAGGAGTATGGTCCTGCGTGCGACCTGAATGAAGGTCTGCGCGGATTTTTGGGACCATACCCCTTCAATACTAAATAGTCATGTTGCAAACATACAAACTATTGTTTCAATTAATCGTGGAGGTGAAACATATGTTTCGTGTTCGAAGTAGATTAGATCGGTAAAATGGCGATGTCGATTCAATGGGATGGCGTTTTAGTTTATCAACAGGGGCAGAGAATTTGGGATGAAGTATGCCCTTTTTTTAATAAAAAATTGTGTAAAAAGTAAATGAAAACATTATTTTGGTAAAGAGTTTTAAGAGAACACCAAAATGGTAAATAGTTTCTCCCACAACACCACTATAAGGGTGTACGGAGTGGGTTAGGCACTTCAATTCGGCAATGTGTTTGCCTATCAAAATATTATAAGGTAGTTTAAATCAACCAGTCGTTAAACAAAGGTAAGTCAACATTCAGATACCTAGTTTAGACCGATGGTCCCTGTTTATTTTAAAATTGAAAACTTTTACGAGAGATTGTATATTTGAAAGGTCACACTCTTGTAATTGTTAGGCATATATTGTCTGTAAGATCATATGA
Organism: Helianthus tuberosus; assembly: GCA_030545235.1. Taxonomy (NCBI): domain Eukaryota; kingdom Viridiplantae; phylum Streptophyta; class Magnoliopsida; order Asterales; family Asteraceae; genus Helianthus; species Helianthus tuberosus. Next base: position 154,553,968 of record CM060403.1, on the reverse strand, counting down.
AAGGGTGCCTTCTAAAAAAACACTTTTTTTTTCCAAATTAACAATGAAAAATGTTGACGGGGGTAGCCCAAGACCAAACAAAATGACTTGAACACATCAAAGCTTAAAAGGTTGAAAGGTTCAAAGGTTGGAAATACGGGAGTTTAGATAAAACAGTATGTGAACAGTATGAAGTCACATCTCTGATTGCTTCACCAAACTCTCCAGCCGCAAAAGCAACACGAGTCCACAGAGTGCAACCTTTTATCCGTAGGTCAAAAGGCTTCAACCCCAAAAAGGGCAAAACCCCCACTGTAAGCATGTTCACTAGTCAAATAGCTTCTTCTTTGAGCAATGGCTTTCCCTATAAATGTGACACTTCATTAAGTGTAAAAAACATTCCGAGATCAGCTCTGATTCCTGGCGAATATCTGGTCATTGTTCTTGAGTGTTTGCTTCATGCAAGTCACTTTCTTTCACATTCAACACACACATTACCTTTGCTCCCACATCCGAAACTGAACACATTTCAGTGGAGGATCTCGAGTAAACAACAAAATTAAACTAGTGAACCTCTCTCCACGTCTTGCAAACGTGGGGGGACCCCACGACCTGCGTTAGGCAAAGTTGAACCCTTCAACCCTTTTGCCTAACCAGCCCAGCTACTATCATTGGTCTATTATTTGTTGCATCAACAGGTTGGCGCCCACCGTGGGGCTACGCCACTATTTTTCTTTAAAAGACCTAGTAGTGTAGCTCCATTCTCTCGAAATTACCATGTCAGAAAGTGGATCCCCAGGGGAGGTGAATCAGGCTCCAAATACCTCCACCCCAAGCACTGGCCAAGCCCATGTGGCTATACCAACGTCTTTCTCGACTCCGGGGAGCACTCCCGAGTTTCTCACTTTCAATACTCCAACTCCATCCAGATCAGTCCCTTCCCCTAATGTCGGTGTCTCTGGCACCCCATCACATGTTGAACTTACCCCTGAGGGGGTCGCCAACAATTTCCTTGAGTTGAGGTCTCTCCTCAACCAATATGTGAGTAGGGAGAGGGACAAGGGAGTGAGGATTCGTTTAGACTATGACGAGCCAGAGCCAGAGCCAACACTATCTCCTGGACCCCCCATCCCTCCTTTTGCAAACTTATAACCTTTGGTGTCTAGGGATGAGGCTCGTCCCAGTAATCCTCCTCCAAACCCTAACCCGTATTTGTCCGCAAGGCCAAATCCTACAACATTTCCTCTTTTTTCGTCCCAACCAGCGACAAACGGTGCCCCTTTGGGCCATGAGCTGACCCTTGACCAGCTCCTACAGTCTCCAGTGACAAGTCTTCCACCCTTAACAACAACTTCATGGGAACAAGCTTTGTCCATACTCCCTTTGGCGCGAAGTGCCGTTATGAGCACTCCTATGGGAGTTAGTTGCCCAGTGGCACCCGGAAGCCTTCAAGGCTTCAACCTTATGCCCTAGATGATGGCCTAGATGATGGCCAGCTTCCCGTGGCAGCAGTTTATTAATCAGGTGCTGGTCACTCAAGGGAACAACAATAACAACAACACGGGTGCAAGTATTGAAGAAGATTTGGCCAAGCCTTACAAGCCGAGTAACCTCTCATGCTTCTCACAGCAAATAGCCGATTATGATTTTCAGACGAAGATTAAAATGCCGTCCCACATCAAGACATATGATAGGACTGAAGATCCTGAAGACCATCTTCAGATCTTTACTGGAGCTGCTAGAATCGAGAAATGGTCAAATGCTGAATGTTGTTTAATGTTCATGCAAACCCTTGTCGGATCAGCCAGAATCTGGTTCAATGATTTACCTGCTCTAAGCGTTCGAAGCTTCGATGACCTCAGCAAGGGGTTCCTGGCCAATTTCTCCCAGTAGAGGCGATACGTTAAAGATGCTACAGTAATCTTTCAGATAAAACAAAGGGATGATGAAATCCTTCGAGTGTTCATAGAAAGATACAAGAAGGAAGGTCTAACATATGTAGGGGCAGACGAAAAGATGAGAGTGGCCGGTTTTATGAACGCCATTACATCCAAATATCTCACAAGTGATTTCAACAAATCCCTGCCCAAGACCTTGGAAGAAGCTCTCGAAAGGGATGAAGCCCACATCCGGGGAGGGGAGGCAGTAGACATTAAGGAGCAAAGGAAAAGGGGATCCAGCTAGCGAGGCAACAGCCCAGCTAGAAAAAGGGGGAACTTTAACTCCTATGACAGACGCCATAAGGGTTTAGAGCAACGAAGGTCTGAAGGCCGGAACCCTTCCAACAGGGAGAAAGGCATAAGCTTCACACCCCTCAAGAAATTCTTGCAACAGAAGAAGTTAAGCAAAACTTTTGGCCTTCTAGACCTCTCCCCAAAAGAAGGAAGAACGAGAATTCCACCCAATACTGTGAATTTCATGAAGAAAAGGGGCACCACACCAATGATTGCTTCCAGCTTAAGAAAAGGATTGAAGAAGCCGTTAAGTCCGGGGAACTTGCTCACTTGGTGAAGGGAGTAAGGGACAAAGTGGCCGAAGGAAAGGGCAAGGAAGTCAACAAGGTGGATTTTGATGGAAAGGTTCCACACAAAAGGCAACGGTTGGAAGCTTGGGAGCTTCAGTGTGTTTGTTTTCCTACAACAGAAAAAGACCCTCTTTCAAAGCCTCTTGTGGTTGAGGCTACTGTGGGAACGTTACAAACAAGCCGTGCATACATAGACACTAGGGCTGCCACCGAAATCATGTTTGAGAAGTTCTTCAACCGTTTGAGCAATGAAGAGCGTTCAAGGCTTCAACCCTCTGGGACCTCGATAAAAGGTATTGCTGACATACCTCTCAAGCCTTTAGGGCAGCTGACCCTTAATGTCTGTTTCAGCAAAGGTCAAAAGAAGAGAGTCCAACCTCTCACTTTTGTAGTCATCAACATACCTTCAAATTATGATGTGATCATTGGAAGGCCGGGGCAGTGTGCATTTTACATGGCTGTGTCTGTTGGACATGGCAATGTCAAATTTCTTACCGAGAGGGGAATCGCAACCCTTCAACCTACTCAAGAGGCCTATATGGTTGAAGGTGAAAGTTCCAAAAGTGAAGAAGACAAACAAAAGCTAATTATAAACCCTATGTATCCTGAGCAGAGGATAAGGGTTAATTCGAGCCTTTCATAAGAAACCCTCTCATATCTTGAAAAGTTGTTGACACATTATAGTGATTTCTTTTCTTGGTACCCGGAAGATATGACGGGCATCTCTCGAAGCATCGTTGAAAATAAGTTGAAAATAGCACCTGATGTCAAGCATGTTGTCCAAAAGAAACGAAGTTTAGCACCCAAAAGAAGCTTGGCTGCATGCCAAGAGGTTGAAAAGCTTGTGTCAGCCGGCATTCTCCGAGAAGTCAAGTATCAATCCTGGGTTGCAAACTCGGTCATGGTTCGAAAGCCGGACAACTCTTGGAGCATGTGCATAGACTTCAAAGATCTTAACAAGGCTTGTCCCAAAGATTGTTACCCGTTGCCAGAAATTGATCTCAAGGTCGACTCCCTCACCGGTTACCCGTTCAAGTGTTTTCTTGATGCATACAAGGGTTACCATCAAATCCTCATGAAGCAAGAAGATGAATAGAAGACCGCCTTCCACACAGACAAAGGGATCTTTTGTTACCAAAAGATGCCATTTGGCCTCAAAAACGCTGGAGCAACCTACCAACGCCTAGTTGACAAGGCCTTTGCAAGTTAAATTGGCAGAAACATGGAGGCATATGTCGACGACTTGGTGATCAAAAGCAAAACGGAATATCAAATGCTCGATGACATCCAAGAAACCTTCAAGAACCTAAGGAAGGTCAACATGAAACTTAACCCTGAGAAATGCTCATTTGGGTTCTAGGAAGGTAAGTTCCTGGGGTATATTATGGGAAAACAAAGCATTAAGGCTAATCCAAACAAGGTGAAAGCTTTTCTTGAAACCAACCCACCACGAAGCAAAAAGGAGGTTGAAAGCTTAAACGGGAAGCTTGCAGCCTTGAAGCGTTTTACCTAAAAATTGGCTGAAAGGTCTTTACTGTCACACCCCAACCGATGGCGGAATCATTGGGGCGCGGCACTAGGCGAATCAGATTGCTCAGGGGAATCCATAACAACTATTAGCGACAATATTTAATGCGTTCATTATCCCATACTAATAAACAAATACAGTCACATAAGTTATCACAGATTTTGTGTTCTCTCGAACAATACAAATCCGACAACCTAGATTTTTAGTTGAGTTTCTAGACTACCTAGCTTGATTTGATGTAGCCTGCATCTAATCCTGCAACATACGTTAAAATAAAGTCAATACAAAAGTATTGGCGAGTATACAGGTTTGATATGTAATAGCATAATAGATTAAAAGTGTTGCGAATTCCTACATACATAAACGGGATACACGACATATATACTCACAAAACCGATACTACCAGCTAAGTCCAAGATGCTCGAATACGCGATGGCAAACTAGACCCCGTCGGGCGAAATAGTACTATACTAGTCATGGTGGGACGTCACGAGTATAAGTCCTAGCACATATGTAACTAGCATCACGTATAAATATGCACGTAAGTCATTCGCAAGTGATAAATAGTTTAAGCATTTGATGTGATTCGATTTGATAGAAATGTATGTTACACCCAAAAGTGCAAAAGCAAAAAGGGTTCAAGTATACTCACAGTCGGTGTTCGGCAAGCAAACACAACTTGATTGGATTGATGGGAGCGCGTCTGAGATTAGCCTGGTTACAGTTTGATAGTGTAAGCATCGAACAGTGCGTTAAACGATGCCGAGTGAACCAAGTGTCGAATGGTAATCCGATCGGATGGCAATCCGATCGGATAGCCAGTCGATCGGGTGGCAATCCGTTCGGATGGTCATCCGATCGGATGACCATTCGATAGGATTGTCACTTTGTTTGGTGAAGAGGAGTTTGTGTATGATGGTTTGCCTTTGAAGTTTTCGTTGTAGCATTTTGAAAACAGAGAAGTATCTCTACCTTTCAGGTCGGTCGATCGAACGACCGGTCGATCGGGTGGCAACTCGATCAGGTGGCTGTTCGATCGGACGGTGATCCCATCGGCCAGACCCTTTGGTTGATGATAAGCTCACAGCAGACTGGTCGCTCGATCGGGAAATAGTCTGATCGGGTGACAATCCGTTGGAACTGATGTGCAATGAAGATTTGTAAAACGTTTAAGTGTTGAGGATCCAAAGTCAGCCGGTCGGATGGTCGTTCGATCGGACGGCAATCCGTTCGTCGTTCCGATCCTTGAATGTTTGAAAATTGTTTAACTCTTGATACCAAGTGCAATCCGATCGGATTGCGGGTCGATCGGGTGGCAGTCCGATCAGGCAGTAATCCGATCGGACGGCATTCCGTCCCGCAGCCTGATCATTTCCCAACTTGTTTATTTGGTTAACTTTCTGTGATTTGATTGAGACGGTACGACTACGAGCTAAACAATGGAAACTCCACCGAGTCCAAGTCATTGGATCGGATGGGAATCACCCCGTCCGATCAGTTAACTGTTCTCGACGGTTATTCGTGTTCAACACGATAAGCCGGCCATCTCGTTGATAGGAACCAGTTCTCAAACCGACACTTCACTAAAGACTGAGTAGAAGGTCTGTACGAGCTCTGTTGCTACCGGTTTTGAGTGAAAAGTTAAGAAAGTTTGAAGAAAAGCTTAGAAAACTTAGATTCGGCTTAGCTTTTAGGTGAGATTAGTGTTTATACACCGTGGAATCTATCAGATCTGGACTGTTCTTGATGAGATGAGGTCACACTTCATTATTCCTAAGAACTCCATGATGACATCACCTTAGAACGGCTCAAATCCGAAGATCTAGCGGTGGAAAAGGGAGATCTGATGGTGAAAAAGATGAAGAAGTGTGTGTAGATTATAGAAGTACAAGATTTAGGTCGGAAACTTACAAGAATCACGAGAAATTGAGAGAAAAGGGTCCAAGAGCGTGCTGGTCGAGTGAGAGCTGTCATATCACTGTTCAAGTGATGTGACAAGGGCTATTTATAGGTGAAGAAGAGAAAAGGGAAAGGGAGTGCCATGGATCGGATGACTGTCCGATCGGGTAGCTGTCCGATCGGGTGGCTGTCCGATTGGATGGCCACCCGATCGAGTGGTCACTCGATCGGTGGTCTCCGACGAATGGCGTTTCGATGTTTCGTTTTGAACGTTAAGCGTTGCGATAGTTTGGTCACACATTTTCATACCCATATTCATATATTTATTATAATTAGTCACATAGGGTCGTATACATATCCATATTTTGAAGTTGCGATAATCGAGTTACACATGCCTGCGAGTGCGTTTTCTTGAGTATCGAGTTGCATTGCGACACATCATGGTTATCAAGGAGGGTAGAATTGGTCCTCACTTGACATCTTCGTGAGTGTTAGTATGTTCGATGAGACGTGTTATGCTACAATGATCAACAGGGTACCACCCACTCGTATTGCCATCATCGTCACGATGGTCGGTGGGGTAGTACGCACTCGTAGAGTCATTGTTAGCTCTAATGTTTGCGTTAATGTATTATGCGAAAATAGTGTTGTAATAGTGTAGTATGCGACGTAGTTACATTATGATCTGAATCTCTGGTGCTAGGCGTAACGAGTGTAGCGATTAGTAACAACTAACGAACGTGCGGGTTGTTACATTTACCTTTTTTTCAAAACGCTCAAGGGTTGCTCCGACAAGAAGGACTTCAAATGGACTGAGGAGGCTGAAGAAGCCTTCAACCAGATGAAGCAACACCTAGCTTCCCTACCTGACATTGCAGCCCCAGAAACGGGAGAATTGATCTCGGTTTACCTTTCAGTTGCTGAAGAAGCAATAAGTGCGGTCCTCACCATCGAACGAGACAAAGTTCAGGTACCCGTTTATTTCTTCAGCAAAACTCTAAAATTCGCTGAAATCAAATATCCTCCCCTAGAAAAACTTGCTCTAGCCCTAGTCCAAACGACTAGAAGGCTTCGAAGGTATTTCCAAGCACACCCTATACAAGTGGTCACTGACCAACCTATTAAGAGTGTGCTTGAAAAACCGGAAAACTCGGGAAGATTAGCTAAGTGGCCAGTGGAACTAGGTGAACATAACATCACCTATGTCCCAAGAAAAGCCATCAAAGCCCAAGTCTTGGCTGATTTCATTGTAGAAGTCCTAAAGCAAACGATCACTGAAGTGAACACAACTACCACTGAACCCTCAGACCTTGAAGCCTGGAAACTTTTTACCGATGGGGCTTCGAGCGTTGAAGGGTCAGGGGTTGGGCTCATTCTGATCAACCCAGAAGGGTTAGAATTCACCTATGCACTTCGCTTTGATTTTCAGACCACCAATAACGAAGCTGAATACGAAGCACTGATAGCCGGCTTAAGACTGGCTACAGAAATGAAGGTCCAGAAGCTTGAAGTGTTCACAGACTCGTTGCTGGTATCAAGCCAACAGAATGATAGCTACATTGCAAAGGAGCCCAACATGAAGAGGTAAAAAGAAAAATCCAAAGAATTGATGAACACCTTCCAAACATGTACCATCATGCAAATTCACAGGTCTCAAAACAAAAAAACGGATGCCTTGAGTAAACTCGCATCTCTCACTTTTGCCCACCTTACCAAAAAGGTATTGGTAGAAGTGTTAAAAACTCCGTCAATTGATGGGTTGGAAGTTCAAGACGTAATCACCGAAGAAGATCCAAATTGGATGACTCCAATCAAGAAATTCCTTAAAAATGGTGAATTGCCTGCTGATCAAACAGATGCTGAAAGGGTTAAGATCAAGGCAAGGCAGTACGTATTGCAAGGTGAATCTCTGGTCATTGTTCTTGAGTGTTTTCTTCATGCAAGTCACTTTCTTTCACATTCAATACACACATTCCATTTGCTCCCACATCCGAAACTGAACACATTTCAGTGGAGGATCTCGAGCAAACAACAAAATTAAACTAGTGAACCTCTCTCCACGTCTTGCAAACGTGGGGGACCCCACGGCCAGCGTTAGACAAAGTTGAACCCTTCAACCATTTTGCCTAACCAGCCCAGCTACTACCCTTTTGACAGTAAGTTGAACATGATAACATTTTAAAATGATATTTTTAACATGTTTAAAAGTTACGGCCTACGGGAGGATATAACAGTAAAATTTAATAAAATTTTACCAACACTGAACCAGGTAATATTTCGTTGTTCACCTTGTATTTTAGGTTTGATCATTTCTAACAAAATATTATAAGGCTTGTATAAAAAATTGAAAACATTCTTTAAAACCAAGAAAAAGGCTGAGCATATATGTCATATTCGAACGGAATTAGGTAAAACTTTGTTTTTATATTTATATATTTGTCACTATATATACCACAGATTGTTTCAAAATATAATATCTTTTTAGTCGAAGGATGGATGGAGGTAGCAAGTGCAATACATTCTTATTCTAGTTGATTTCAACCATTATTTGAGGAGTTACAAAGCATATGTGGCACAGTTATGCCTTTTTATATGCAACTGCTTCACCTACTTCAATACCTAATTTAAATTGTGTGCTTGCCTTTGCGTAACCCCTCATTATTTGCCTTTTCTTTTTAATATCCCTTATTCTAATTTGTAAATTATTTTAGAATGGGTGACGATTATATACCACTAAAGTGCTTCATATATGCTTAATACTAGGAATGCAAAGGAACGTTAAAGTTATGCTTCATACTGGGAATGCAAGGGAATGATTTTCTTAGGAAACTAGTTTTTTTCAATGACACGCGTTGCGCGAAAGGCATTGGTGTTTTCGACCGACATCATTCTTCAAACGATTCGAGATAAACGATGCGTAACCAGCCATATCCGGCATCGTGGAGTGTATTAAAAAGGGAGCAATTGGACGATTGAATGCTGGGCTAGGTGTTTCTTGGAATGCCCACGGATTGTTCGGATCAAAACCACGATTATGAGGATTCATTTTTCGTATTGTGGTTGAATGAGAATTTTTTTTTAAATAAGATAGAGATGATTATAGAAGTGTGAGTATTTATAGTGAATAATTTTTTTTTTAAACACATAGCCGTTGGCCAACGTCTTGCCCAAACGGCTACTTGTCTTGGCCAATGAGATCCCGCCATGTCATCTTGATAGCCCCGTCCAACGCCTGGGCTGAAACCCCCGCCCAAGAGGCCACGCCGAAACCCAAGCCCACCCGGGGTGGTGACTTGGTCGTTTGTACCCAACCCACGCCACAACCCCGCCCCATACCCCATATGTGAATGTGAATTATATGTGAATGTGAATGAATTCACTGTTCATTCACTTTAAATTTTCATGTCATCTTGATAGCCCCGTCCAACGCCTGGGCTGAAACCCCCGCCCAAGAGGCCACGCCGAAACCCAAGCCCACCCGATGTGGTGACTTGGTCGTTTATACCCAACCCACGCCACAACCCCGCCCCTGGGCTGAAACCCCCGCCCCATACCCATATTTGAATGTGAATTATATGTGAATGAATTCACTGTTCATTCACTTTAAATTTTATCATATATGAATTTTTGTTGAGATTAAAAAGATAAATAACATAATGATTAAACACTAAATAATTTACTGTTTTTTATTAACCAGTGGGATTTCTCGCCCTTTGCGGCGGACTTTAGATCGATATCGGTTCAATGAGTTACAATACCTTTACGATACAGGGACTCGGTATAGCAATCAAAAGAGATACAAATGACCACCGACACCGGTACCGATGTTGTCCAGACACCATCGATTTGCTTCGGCACGGTACTCGGCCCAAATGAATATCGACACGTATTTTATATTGATCGAAAACTTAAATTTACTTTGAAATAGCCATATTTTTTCCGAAACTTCCAATAATACCAATAACGGTAGCATTGTTGTTCGCCCAAAAGTGCTTCAGTTCGTCACGACTATACAAAAAATACTCTCTTTCGAATAGAACTCCATTTTCAACGATTCTATTTACCTATTTAAAGAAAAAAACAAAAGAAAACGCTACTATACGCAAATTAATATAAGAAATAATAATGTAGGAATATAAAAAATATTAATGTATTTCAATTTTCCTTAATATAATAGGGATATTTAAAAAATACAAATAAATGGATAAAATATGTCAAGGTCATTCAATATTTAATGTATTTTCTATATATCATCCATGCATTAAAAGTATCATATATAAATTCCATATGGCTTGATTTGATTGTGTTTATGAGTCACCTACAAGTCAATTTAACTTCTACTGTAGCTAACAACTTGTTCAATTATAAATATAAATATAATAACTATTCTCTCTCTAATTAACTAGGCGTATACGTTTTATCTTACACATTTTGAAATTCATCCTACATACATAAAAGTATCCTACACATATAGAAACTATCTTACATATATCAAAGACTAAAATGCATGGATAGTCCCTGTGGTTTGCTCGATTGTTACTCGGATAATCCCTACAGTGGATGACAGTTAGTTTGTGACGTTAATTGGGTATGAATTGATAAAATTACCGTTACTAATTAGAAAAAAGCAATTAAAAGTTTAAAAGAAATACAACTAATACTTAATTATTATATTATCTTACATATTCATTTTACAAGCTAAGGGGAATAGTGCCAGGCAGCTGCCTGGCACTCCGCCATTTAACCAACCCATTTTTTATTTAATTTAATTCCCAGCTTAAAATTACGTTTTCATTCTTCGTTTAAAATTACGTTTTTGCATCCAGCTCAAAATAAAATAACAAATTTTCCCCTAGCTCAAAATTACGCTTTTGCCCTCGGTTAAAATACTCATACTTAATTTTGTTCCCAGTTTAAAATTACGTTTTCGCCTTCCGTTTAAAATTACGTTTTCGCCCCCAGTTCAAAATAAAATGTTGTTTTTCCCTCTAGCTCAAAATTACGCTTCTGCCCTCAGCTCAAAATTACGTTTTTGTCCACAGTTCAAAATAAAATTATGTTTTCCCCCCTAGCTCAAAATTATCAGCTGCCTGTCACTTCCCTATTGGACTAACTCATTTTTAATTTAATTTTATTCCCAGTTTAAAATTACGCTTTCGTCCTTTGTTTAAAATTACGTTTTTGCCCACAGCTCAAAATAAAATTATAATTTTGCGTTAGCTTAAAATTACGCTTTTGCCCTCGGTTCAAAAACTCATTTTTAATTTTGTTCCTAGTTTAAAATTACGGTTTCGCCCTCCGTTTAAAATTACGTTTTGCCCCCAGTTAAAAAAATTGTTGTTTTTTCCTCTAGCTCAAAATTACGATTATGCCCTTAGCTCAAAGTTACGTTTTTGCCCACAGTTCAAAATAAAATTATGTTTTCCCCCCTAGCTCAAAATTATGATTTTGCTCTCAGTTTAAAATTATGATTTCGTCTCCGGTTTAAAATATAATAACGATTTTGCCCTCTGTACAGACATACATGTTGTGAGAGAGAAATATTTGGCTTATTGCCCCGCAACGCGGGCGGTGCAAAAACTGGTTGAAATACATAACCTAAACACCCCCACCTTCTTTATCTTCTTCTAGGTTCTACCTGTTGGTCTTGCATTACCGCCACCATCACCATCTAACGTTGTCCAACCACCGTCAACATTCCACCCTCAACCATTACCGTCACCATCATCCTCCACCACTGCCCCAACCGACATTAACCTTCCACCATCTACCATCATCGCCACCATCATCCCCCGCCACTGCCGCATCCCCGCCACTGCCGCATCACCGTCGCCATCACCATCTGGCACCACCTCCTCACTACCAATTGTACAGATCTATGACAATCTTCGACCACCGCCGTTTGATTATGACCATCCAAGAAACAGGCTATCGTGCTTAAACCCTTTCCTAAATTCCCAAAACCCTTTCCACTTTTTCACTCCCAAATTATCAAGCAACAATCGAATGGAAGAAAAAGATGAGCTTGCACAATTGGTAAGTCTGATTATTATTTTATGACGGTAATTGGTATTCTATTATCTGGGTTATGCTTTGTATATGCAGCGATTTTGTTCCAATCATACCAGTCAACTTCAGTTACAAGTAGTCGACTATCCTTGCATATGCTGTGGTTTTGTTCCAATCATATCGTTTAAGAAGGTGTTATTGGGGAGATTTTATTGGTCGGGGTGGAGGTTGAATATAAAGTACTAGGTGGTGGTGGAGTGGTGGTGGAAGATAAGTTGTTTGGGTGGGGCCCACAAATAAACTAAAAGTTTGTTGTTTTTATTGTTTTTAAAAAAATAATTTTTTATTGTTTTTAATTAGTAGGGGTAATTTGGTAATTTTACATGGATTTAAGAGAGAAAACTAACTACCATCCACTCTAAGGACTATCCGAGTAACAACCGAGCAAACCAAAGGGTGTACGAGTGTAATTTTTAAAAGTTAGGTACTAAAGGTGTTACTTTGTCAAACCACAGGGACTATCCATGCATTTTACTCCATATCAAAATTTATCCTACATATATCAAAATTTATTTTTACCAAAAATTTGATTTGTTCTCTAAGAATATCTTTTAAAAATTAGTTATTAGTTGAACTTTGTTGGCTTATATAGAGGAACACAATCAGTTAATTAATTATTATATATATATATATATATATATATATATATGAAGAAGTTGTTAGGTACAATGAAAATTATATTCATATGTAGGTGACTCATAAACATAATTTTATCAATCATATAGAATGTGATGTTGTCTCATTAATTAATACACATTTTACATGAAAAATCTAAATTAATATTATTATAATTTTCATGACTTTTATATTTATTTAATTAATAATATTTTTAAGGTAATATCCTTATTTTATAATCAACATTAAATTGAATTGAATAATACACAGAATTAATTTTTATGAAGTCATATGAGTTTAGGTACACTGTCGTGTGTATATTTACTAAAAGTGTATAATTAATTGAAAAGTTCAATTTGAAACAGTCAATTAGATCCAACTACGATTAATAAAAACAAAATTGCGGTAAGATGCAGGTTCAACCGCATTAACACACCATGAGATCCGACTACAATTGATTTCTCAAACAATTTTGGAAGTATCTAAAGGGTTGAAAATCTAATCACTCATTATTTTCTCTTCAAAGACAATTACAAAAAAATCAGTATGCTCAAACCACACTAAAAAAAAATGGCCCCCGCAACATGGGAAATTAATTCTAGTTTTATAAATTTACTCATAACATTACATACACATATCAAATGTAACATTTCTATTGGTTGAAACTAATTCTTTCTATCCTACATAATATTTTCTTTTAATTTGCATTCTCCACACAATGCGTGCACACACATATATACATACATATATTAGTTTTTTTTTTTGAACGGTGACTTTCTTATGAGTGACCCATTGTCAGTGGCGGATCTAGAAAATAATTAGAGGGGCAACGTTTAGTTTTTTTTTAACGTACTTCATACGATGTAACACACTTAATATAATGTAAACGAAACAAAAATAGTAGCACTTCATACAATGTAAACGAATTTGAACTTGGAGTTGGACCGATATCTTCATTTTTATGCATATCAATATCAATATTCGAATTTGGAACGAGAAAAAAGTATTGCCATGTGGCGCCACATAAGCGACACGTAGGTGTACTTTTTTCACCCTTCACCCCACCAAAGTGGTCTAGTGACTAGTGGAGGGGCTTGGTTGATAATCGTGTAATAAGTAATATTTTCAAATTTCTATTTTTCATTATTTAAAAAGATGCCATATTGTATATTTTGATTTATCTTACGATTTGATATTATTTATTAAAATTATTTTAAAAGAAATTTTATCATGTGAATTATATATAATAACAATTTAGGTAGGTTCTTGGTTTGAGTAGCTAAAGAACCCCATTTACAAAATTAACTTAGTTTTCATCAGACACAAGAGTGTAGATACAAGGGTAATTGTGAAAGAAAATATATTTTAACCTTTTTCTCTAATGAATAGTGGTGAAGTCAGATATCGTCTTGACTGATTTCTCATTAAATGTAGGGAATGCGTCGCGAAGCGTGAGGGTTCTGATGAAACAATGGTTAACCGGGCAGGTTAACTCACTGGTCTCGTCAAGAGGGTTAATCCCTTCTTTCCGAGGATCGCCGGCTGGATCGTCTGGTGGTGGGTTTCCTGCACAAGGAAACAAACCGTGACTCGCAACAAGGAGGATGGGGTGGGGGGTGCTCCTTGTTACCACTCTCCGGCGTGAGAATCAGTAGTTTGCTTGGGAAGCAAAGTGTGATAGTAGTAGTATTGAGAGAGTTCCGAAGTGATACCTCAAACCTGGTTTGGGGTCAGTATTTATAGCCGAGGAGTGGAGGAGGGTAGTTGAGTAGCTAGCCTGACATCGCACAGCTATTTGCAGGTGTGTCAGACCTGTCGGATATTGTGGTGATGCCACGTCCTGCTGTGGTGTCAGACTGTTGTATACACGTGGGCCGGTAGGCGACCGTTCCCAGTGCCACTTGCACTGTGGTGTCAGACCCACTTGCCTTGTAGGCAGGATGCGGTGCCAAGTCGTATCGCTGCTTGCGGTCTTTGATGTTGTTCCCGCTTTGGTTGTTCCATCCATGATTTACGCGGGATGCGGTGTTATGCCGCATTACCTGCTGAGTGACTGTTACTGTTATCCAGATCCCTTGTCGTGACGAAAATGTCCATAGGATGCGGTGCGGGGCCGCATCGCTATGTGTAACATTAGTTTCCGTCCTTAAGGTAAGTCTTCTCATCAATGGACAGATTGGACCGCAGTGTTCGCATATGCCCACGCGGACACTGGAGAGTTTATTGCTGTTGGAGGTTTTTGATGAGGGTAATGGTCATTCGCGGTCGTGTTGACGCGAGATTTGGGACCATACCCCTTCAAGTCCCCCCAGTCTAGTGTTCCTTCCGTATGCGAGTTGCATGTGGGAGGGATACTGGACTATGTTGTCTAGAAGGTTAAGTATGGGCCTTTAAGTAGTAGGCCTTTCTAGTGGATTGTTTCTTCCTTTGAGAAGGGTGCATGGTGAGCAAGTTCCGTCTGATGCGGAATTCTCAGCCACGGACTTGACTCTTAGTCTACCTTTTGTTGATGTCATCAGCCACCTGTTGGTGTTTCGAACCAACCTTTGAGACGGTGACTGAAGGTGTTAGCAGGGTTCGAACCAACCTTTGAGATCGTGACTGGAGATGTGTCTTCTTCAGTCTAGTTGGAAGCTCTGCGTCAGCTAGTGCAAAGTTGTAAGTACTTTGCTCAAGCTCTATGTTTAGCAACTGGACATGCAATGATGAACCCTCTCTTGTGGGGTATTCATGTTCTCCAGTTTAGTTTTCTAGTAACCGCACGTCCTCTGCGGTTTATCTCTCAAGTAACCGCACGTCCTCTGAGGCTTAGCCCTCTAGTAACCGCATGTTCTTTGCGGTTACCTCGTTGCCGTACCTTGTTGGCCATGTTCGTTTGAGGAACGTGGGGTAGTTGCGCCATTGTTGGCCGTGTTTGGTCGAACAATGTAAATCTGGACTATGGGCAGATAAACATGGTCATAGGCAGGGTTGTGCCCACCATTGTTTATTCTATGTGGTCCATAGGTGGGTAACTAGTCATAAGCAGACTTGTTACCACTGTTCTGGAGCTACTTTCCTTCACGCTTTTGTGGAAGGTAGCTTTTCTTTAAGTAGTGTTGCCGGAGGAGACCAACTTAGATGCTTGGGAAGTTGGTTGAAACTCTTCCGCATTCGTTTTGTAGCCACTTTCCTTCATGCTTTGTTGAAAAGCAGTTTTCTTTGAAGTAGCTTTGCTCCACCGTGTGGAGGTTTAGTTGTGGCTCTTCCGTAGCTACCGTTCGCATAGTTGCGGTTTGTAGCAGCCACTCACGAGTGATTGCGGTTTGCGGCAAAGAACTCGCTTCTAGAAGTCTTGTAGCCTGGATGCAGCTCTTGAAGGTTCAGGAGACAGGGTTGCTGATGTGCGGTTTGCTCAGCATACTTGTCCTTTTCCTTAATGAGAAGCTGTTTGCGTTCCCTCCGTGGTTGTGAATCGGATACGAGGGATTTGAGGCCTGAAGAAGCTTTCATGGAGTGCGGTTAACCGCATCATGAGAAGCGGTTTTCGCAGTCCAAAGAGCCATGCTGGTTCTTAGTATCTGACACACCCGGGCGGGGTTGTGTGTGTTATCTCCGCATATTCCATGTGTGCTCGTGGGTATGTGCGGTTTATCGTTATACCCCCTTATATAATTTGGATATATATATTTTTGCCTTTTTTGAGGGGTATGTAAAAAACGACATGCGGTATGGGTTATGGTGCAGTAAACCAGTGAAACCGCATGCCGCTTAAGTTTGGATAAGGTTTGTCGCTTTTGTTTTGTCTACGTGGCTGATGGCACGTGTGGGTTGTTGAAAGTTGGTAGATTTCTGACATGTGATGTTCTGAAAGGACGTTTGTATTGACCGAGGTCATAATTGCACTGTAGCAAGTAGTGTAAAGGTCAATTCTGTCAGGCGCGTGGGCGGCCACGCGCGCGTGATAACCGTCAGCTTAAAAGTCGCTGAACACGTGGCGAAACGTAAGTGGTCCTTTTTGAACTTTGTAAGTCGGTTACTCCATCGCATTAATTGCGATGAGTATATAAGGGGAAACCATTTGGTTTCTCCTCACGTTGTTCAAAATTCAAAAAATTTCTCCGGTGGAAAGAGAATACTCTTCATCTTCTCCGATCTATCCGCCTGTATTTCCGGTCATCTTCTGAGTTTTTCTTGTAATACTCTACCTCTCTCTTCCTTATCTGATGGCTGAACCATCCAACCCACACAATGTGGAGGGTGAAAACCCTGAAACCTCTTCTCCGGTGGCCAGAGAAGAAGAAGATGATGGTGGTAGCGCCCCTGGTGGTGGCTTGCCACCTTTGAAGTGGTCGAAAGCATCGTTCGACCAACTGATGATCAGTATACAAAAGCCCTCCGAGTTTGGGGCTGTTCATCCCCAAGACGGTGACACCGGTGCTTGTGCTCCAGCCGGTTACGTGACCCTATGGGCCGATTCTTTCATCGATGGTAATCTTCGCTTACCATTGACCGTTTTTGTTGCTGATTTGTTGGAGTATTATAGGGTCCATGTCACGGCCCTCGACCCGGTTTGACCCGTTTCAGGAGCCGCGGAACAGAAATCCCGTGGTATTTATTTAATTGAGTTTAACAGTGGAAGTTTATTTAACAGGATCGTTTAAAGCTAACATTTTCCCGATTTATTTTATTTCACAATTCGGGATAAAAGCCCGATAATTTACAATATTATGTTTTACTATAAAATTGTGATATTACAAAATTTATTTCTTTATTTTATAATGAGCCACTATCTTAAGCTTGAAATGCTTCCCAGCACTTTTTCCTGAATTACAGCAAATCACCTGAAACATGTTTGAAAAAGGTTTTGTCAGCGGGAAATACTGAGTGAATCATTCTATTTACTAAAATGACACCTTTGTTATAATTTACAGTATTAAGGAAGATTACAATGTTTCTGATATCAAACCAATTACCCACAGTACTTTGTCACTCGACCCATTGGCCCTTCCGTCCAATGGTGTCTGTGACTATGGTCATATCACCCCTTGGCTGCCCCAATGGTGAAGATTATCAAGTAATGTATACAAAACCCCACACACCGGCTGTAATATGGTGATTACATAAACTTAATCCCTGTAATTATAACTTTGAAATAAATATGATTTTGTAAATAGATTTGATAAAAAGAGAATGACTCACATTGCTGATTTAATACGGACGGAGTCTAGTCTATGATTTAACCTTGTTAACCTAATTTAAATAACAATGCACACAAAACTGGGTTAGTAATCAATCCAGCAATTACGATAACTCACGAGATCAAATTTTCACAATGAATGTAAAAGTGCAATACTTCATCCATCGAATTAACGATGATCCGTCAAATTAATGACGAACGACAAAGTATAATACTTTATCCATCGAATTAACGATGATCCGTCAAATTAATGACGAACGATAAAGTATAACCCTAATGTGGGCGACACTTAAACATTCATTGGATATATTGATCAACGGAAAATGAATCGTAGCAGCGATTGTGCTAATACCCTGTTTTGCAGCAGAATTTCGAGACCCGTGTGTGAATTTAGAGTATACTGTTCGTATCTCAGTGAATATTGCGAATTTTTACGTCGTTTTTCTTTCAGAATTCAAGTCCCAAGGCCCTCTATTTATAGGTAAAATTTTACCCTTACGCGGCCCGCTTTAGTTTTGGCTAATCCTCACGCGGGCCGCGTGAGACCTATTTTCTAGCTATAGGTTGCCACGTTTGGGACTAGCTTAGCTGAGTTGATAGTTTTCGTAAATTCGATTTCTACAGCTCACAATTTGGATAATCGTCAATAGGGTTTAACCCCCCCTGAGTTTTAGGGGCCCTAATCCTGATTCTGAAAATTATGAAAATTCTAGGGTTTGTTCAGAATCACTTGGGTGTCTCAATTAGGGTTTCCTTTTGGACTAATTAATTTAATAATTATGACTTTTTATGAGAGTTGTTACATTCTCCCCACCTTAATAAAATCTCGTCCTCGAGATTTATTGGAATAATTGAGGATACTTTTTCTTCATTTCTGATTCCAGCTCCCAAGTGTACTCAGCTCCTCTTTTTGAATCCCATCTGACTTTGACTAGAACTAGTCGTTTGTGCTTGAGAAACTTGATCTTTCGATCCTCAATTTGAAGAGGTCTCTCAACGAATTTCAACTTTTTGTTTACCTCTATATCTCGAAGAGGTATTACCAGTGATTCATCTGATAAGCATTTCTTTAGATTGGATACATGAAATACATCATGTACTCCAGATAAGTTTTCTGGTAATTGTAAACGATAAGCTACTGGTCCTATACGTTGGATCACTGGAAATGGTCCTATGTATCTTGGACTTAGCTTTCCTTTCTTACCAAATCTAACAACTCCTTTCCAAGGAGAAACTTTCAATAATACCTTGTCTCCAACTTGGAATTCTAGCGGCTTGCTTCTATTGTCTGCATAACTCTTCTGGCGATCTCGAGCCGTCTTCAGCCTTTCTTTGATTTGAGTGATCTTATCAGTTGTTTCTTGCACAATCTCTGGACCCGATAATTGACTTTCTCCTATTTCTGCCCAACAAACTGGAGTTCTGCATTTTCTTCCATATAATGCTTCAAATGGAGCAGTATCAATGCTTGAGTGATAACTATTGTTATAGGAGAATTCAATTAATGGTAAATGATCATCCCAACTTCCACCAAAGTCTATTACACATGCTCGGAGCATGTCTTCTAGAGTTTGGATCGTTCTTTCACTTTGCCCATCTGTTTGGGGATGATATGCAGTGCTCAAATTTAGTCGAGTTCCCATAGCTTGCTGGAAACTTTTCCAGAAATGGGAAGTAAAACGACTATCTCTATCCGAAACAATGGAGAGTGGAACTCCATGTAAAGATACAACTTCATCTACATACAATTTAGCCAGTCTTTCCATGCTAAAGGTTTCTTTCATTGGTAAGAAGTGAGCTGATTTGGTTAATCGATCCACAATTACCCAAATCGCATCATTACCTTTTCTGGTTTTGGGTAACTTAGTAACAAAATCCATTGTTATAAGTTCCCATTTCCACACTGGCATCTCTAATTGTTGTAGTAAACCTGAAGGTTTCTGATGTTCTGCCTTAACTTGTGAACAAGTAAGACATTTAGAAACATAGCTGGCTATGTCCTTTTTCATTCCTATCCACCAAAAGTTCTTTCTTAAATCTTGGTACATCTTATTGTTTCCTGGGTGTATAGTATACCTAGATTTATGAGCTTCTTCTAAAATCTTAGATCTTAAGTCTCCCTGCTTAGGTACCCAAATTCTACTTTTGTGGAATCTCCAAATTCCATCTGCTCCTTGTTCTAATTCCTTGATTCGTCCTTTCATTCCTTCAGCATCATCCTTGATTGCTGTAGCTTGAATATTCTTCAATTGTTCTATTAAATCTATTTGTAGATTTAATCTGAGAGCACGAACCCGTCGTTGTTTCTCATAATACTTACGACTTAAGGCATCTGCAACTACATTCGCCTTTCCTTCGTGATACTGAATATCACAGTCGTAGTCACTTAGGATTTCCATCCATCTCCTTTGCCTCATGTTTAACTCTTTTTGCCCAAAGATATACTTAAACTCTTATGATCTGTATAGATAGTAAACTTACTTCCGTACAGATAATGTCTCCAAATCTTAAGGGCAAAAATTACGGCTCCTAATTCTAAATCATGAGTCGTATAGTTTTCTTCGTGCGTTTTCAATTGCCTTGATGCATATGCAATTACCTTCTTGCGTTGCATAAGCACACATCCAAATCCTAATTTTGAAGCATCACAATATACTTCAAAATCTTCAGTTCCTTCTTGTAAGGCTAAGATTGGTGCATGGGTTAATTTCTGTTTCAAAATTCTAAAAGCTTCTTCTTGTTTGGGTCCCCATTCAAACTTAGTAGCTTTACAGGTTAGCTTAGTTAATGGTACAGCTATCTTAGAAAAATCCTTAATAAACCGTCTATAATATCCAGCTAAACCTATAAAACTTCTTATTTCCATTGCTGTTTATGGAACCTTCCATTTGGTAATTGCCTTTATCTTAGCAGGATCTACATGAATACCTTCATGATTCACCATGTGTCCTAAAAATTGCACTTCCTTTAGTCAAAATTCACATTTCGAGAATTTGGCGTACAACTTTTCTTTTCTTAGCAAAGTTAAGAGTGCATGAAGATGTTCACAATGCTTTGTCTGACTTTTGGAATAAATGAGTATATCGTCTATGAAGACAATTACAAATTTATCCAAGTACGGTTTACAGATCCTATTCATCATGTCCATAAATGCTGCAGGCGCATTTGTTAATCCGAAGGGCATGACTGTAAACTCGTAATGACCATACCTAGTTCTGAAAGCAGTTTTAGGTATGTCTTCTTCTTGTACCTTCAATTGATGATATCCGGAGCGTAAATCTATCTTAGAAAAATATCTAGCCCCTTGAAGTTGATCAAAAAGATCATCAATCCTAGGTAATGGATATCGATTCTTAATTGTAACCTTATTCAATTCCCTATAATCGATACACATTCTCATTGAACCATCCTTTTTCTTGACAAACAACACTGGCGCTCCCCAAGAGGATGAGCTAGGTTGTATGAATCCTTTACTTAGTAATTCATCTAATTGCTTTTTCAGTTCTAACATTTCTGTGGGTGCTAACCGATAAGGTGCCTTGGCTATCGGTATAGTTCCTGGAATTAGATGAATCCTAAATTCTACTTCCCTGTCTGGAGGTAATCCCGGTAAATCTTCTGGAAATACTTCAGGATATTCTGAGACTACTGGTATCTCCTTAAGATCTTTTCCCTTAGTTCTAATGATTACTGAAATCATATACACTATTCCTTGTTTTCGTTCATAATTAGCAACTTTCATTACTGATATGAACTTCATGGGCTTACGTGGTTTATCTCCTGTAATCCTAATCACTTCTCCGGTGGGTGATTGAATTTCTATGGAATTTTGATCACAAAGGATTCTAGCATGGTTGGCTACTAACCAATCCATTCCTAATACAACATCAAATTCAGCTAATTTCATCGGCAATAGTTTTGCAGAGAATTTATGTCCTAAAAGTTCTATGTTTCCTTCTTGCAAAACTTTATCTATTTTAACTGAATTTCCGTCTGCTGTTTCAACTGTAAAAAATCTGCCTAATATTGGTTAAAGGTAAACTAAGAGCTTGGCAGAATAAAGTATTTATAAAACTTTGGTTTGCACCAGAGTCAAATAATACTTTTGCGTACACGTTGTGAACTAAGAACGTACCCGCTATCACATCCGGAATGAGTTCTGCTTCTTGAGTGGTCAGCTGAAATGCCCTGGCATTCTTCTTAGTAGTTCCTTCCGTTGCCTTAGGTTTGTTATCTACTGGTTTGACCAATTTAGGACATTCTGTTTTATAATGCCCCGCTTCTCCACAGTTAAAACAGATTACGGTTTTCTTTCTGCAGTTTTCTTCACGGTGTCCTATACCCTTGCAAAGGTTGCAGGTTAAATTACATTTTCCGTAATGCTTCCTTTTGCAATTTCTACAGAAAGGTGGATTTGAATATTGCCCTGTTCCTCTTTTCTTGAAATTATTACTATTACCCGCCCGAAATCCTTGGGTAATTTTCTGAGCCAATTCCTTTTTCCGATCTTCATCTCTTGTGCGTACCAGTTCATCGGTTAGAGTATTGGCTAATTCCACCGCATCATCAATAGTGCGAGGTCTCGCAGCTTTAACAATATTGCGGATTTCGCTAATTAGCCCCCAAATATAGCGAGAAATGAGTACCGGTTCTGGCGAAGCCAGTGTTGGTACCACTCTTGCATATTCAAAGAATGTCAAGGTATACCCACGACAATCCACACCCATCATCCGATGATTTAGAAACTTATTCGCCATCTGTTCTTTTTCATACTCGGGACAGAATTTTCTTTCCACTAAACCCTTAAATTCTTCCCAAGTCATAGCATAAGCTATTATTCTTACTTTTGATTGTAACACAATGTTCCACCATTCGAGTGCTCCTTCTTTGAACAGATTGGACGCATACATAACCTGATCATCTTTACCACATTTACTTATTGCAATAACTGCTTCAGTTTTCTCTAACCAACGCAGTGATGCAGTTGCTCCTTCATTGCCTGCAAATTCAGTGGGTTTACAAGCAAGAAATTCTTTGAAAGTGCAACCAGGCGTTGCAGTTTTCATTTTCTTGGGTAATGGAGCTTGATGTGGTTCCCTATTATGATTAACATGATTATTGCCTCCATTTACACTATTACTGAAGTTATCTTCAGTAATCTCTTTACTAGGGACAATTTGTTGTGGTTCGGGTGGATTCTTGATAGCAGCAACGAATGCTGGAATAGCATTAGCTATCCCTTGAGCAACAATGTTTTCGATATCTTGCCGAGTCATATATTGATCTCCTGGATGTTGCTCAGACTGATTAACTTCATTTATAGGTTCATTACCACTGTTTGCCATCTGATAATATATATATAAATTTTATTAGTATCTGCTAAATAATAATTACATACAAACAATCAGAAAATTTTATAATACATGTATAGTTAAAACAATCGATTTCTCGATTTCATTTTATATCTAGTATAGTATGCATCGTTACACACCAATATCTTACAGAGTTTTATTCGTTATTTACAGACTAACTTTATTATTACTATTATACAAACATCGGTTTACCATCCTACTATCTCTCGTCACTTGCTGTTCTAAAAACGCAGTTCCCTCTCATCGTACTTCCAGGCAATCTGTCCCCCTATTTCCCTGATTCTAGTTCCAGCATCAAACAACTCTTCACCAAAGTGGCGAAGTTCAGCCATGTTTTCATTACTCATGGGTGGATTAGGTAGGGGTTCTGGATCAAATTGTGGAAGAAAAGAGTAAGGATCGTTGATAATATTTTGGAATTGCCAATCGTTCGTCCACCATTCGTCCATTCCTATGGGTTGAGAGTGGACTATTGGGTCTGGAATTGCTGGTTCCCAATTCATAGGGAGTTGGTTTTCAAGAGAATAATTAAAAATATTATTATTATTATTATTGACAGGCTGAATTGTTTCACAGCTTGCCAATAAGAAATCTATCTCATCTTGAAAAGTCCTTTCCTGGATTGGATTGGAGCTCTCTCCGATTTCTATCTGAGTTGGTCTAGAGCCTTGCCCAACTTCCATTACTATCTCTTTAGTAACCTCCTCCATCTGTATTCCTATCTCCCTAACCTCCTCTTTGTCTTTAGTTTCCATTTCCTGTGGTTTGGAACTTTCTCCGGTTATAATTTCTTTTCCCTTTTTCAAAGGATTGTTTATTTTGGGAAGTTTTGGAGCTGGCTTTTTCTTACGTATCTTCCTCCATCCTACATAACTTCTTTTCTTTTGTTTTGGCTTTTTCAAGGGTGGAGCCTTGAATTCTACTGGTTGTTCTATATCGGGAAAGTATCTAGTATATTCTTTGGAAGCTTCGATATTCACTGGGTAAAGATTAAGGTTCTGAAAAGCTTCAGATATCCCACTCATGCTGATGTAGCATATATGCAAAATGCATAAAATACTAAGTTAAAATTTATAAATAACCGTGTAATTTATTACAAAGATAACTGGAAAACATACTTAGGTTTTGAAATTTTATTTATCACACAAGGTTTCTAGATTGTGAGGGTAGGGTGCTAAACTTTAAAATATCTAAAGATTTATATTTTCTGCTACTGTGGCTAGCATATATAAATTTGCCCATTTTTCATCTAGCTTATCTTCCCAAGGTGATTTATCAGTTTCTTGTTTTATCTTCTTTTCTCGGATTTTCTCTTTACTTTTCTTAATAATCATCTCCCTCCTTCTAGGAGAAAGTGATTCCTCGTATTGTGCCTTTCGCACAAATATTCCTTCTTCAGGAATTTCAGCCTGATTCAAGGATTTGGTTCGGGATGAACTTCCCTTCTCATTGGATGATCTATCTAATTTAAGATAGATACTTGCTAGCTTTTTCTTACCCATACTGTAATTAACAAATAATCAGTTAATAATACACAAAATCACATAATAGTAATCAGGAAAAATTAAGTATTTCTAAATACTTAATTAGCTTAACTCAGTGGCTCTGATACCACCTTTTTTCTGTCACGGCCCTCGATCCGGTTTGACCCGTTTCAGGAGCCGCGGAACAGAAATCCCGTGGTATTTATTTAATTGAGTTTAACAGCGGAAGTTTATTTAACAGGATCGTTTAAAGCTAACATTTTCCCGATTTATTTTATTTCACAATTCGGGATAAAAGCCCGATAATTTACAATATTATGTTTTTACTATAAAATTGTGATATTACAAAATTTATTTCTTTATTTTATAATGAGCCACTATCTTAAGCTTGAAATGCTTCCCAGCACTTTTTCCCGAATTACAGCAAATCACCTGAAACATGTTTGAAAAAGGTTTTGTCAGCGGGAAATACTGAGTGAATCATTCTATTTACTAAAATGACACCTTTGTTATAATTTACAGTATTAAGGAAGATTACAATGTTTCTGATATCAAACCAATTACCCACAGTACTTTGTCACTCGACCCATTGGCCCTTCCGTCCAATGGTGTCTGTGACTATGGTCATATCACCCCTTGGCTGCCCCAATGGTAAAGATTATCAAGTAATGTATACAAAACCCCACATACCGGCTGTAATATGGTGATTACATAAACTTAATCCCTGTAATTATAACTTTGAAATAAATATGATTTTGTAAATAGATTTGATAAAAAGAGAATGACTCACATTGCTGATTTAATACGGATGGAGTCTAGTCTATGATTTAACCTTGTTAACCTAATTTAAATAACAATGCACACAAAACTGGGTTAGTAATCAATCCAGCAATTACGATAACTCACGAGATCAAATTTTCACAATGAATGTAAAAGTGCAATACTTCATCCATCGAATTAACGATGATCCGTCAAATTAATGACGAACGACAAAGTATAATACTTTATCCATCGAATTAACGATGATCCGTCAAATTAATGACGAACGATAAAGTATAACCCTAATGTGGGCGGCACTTAAACATTCATTGGATATATTGATCATCGGAAAATGAATCGTAGCAGCGATTGTGCTAATACCCTGTTTTGCAGTAGAATTTCGAGACCCGTGTGTGAATTTAGAGTATACTGTTCGTATCTCAGTGAATATTGCGAATTTTTACGTCGTTTTTCTTTCAGAATTCAAGTCCCAAGGTCCTCTATTTATAGGTAAAATTTTACCCTTACGCGGCCCGCTTTAGTTTTGGCTTATCCTCACGCGGGCCGCGTGAGACCTATTTTCTAGCTATAGGTTGCCACGTTTGGGACTAGCTTAGCTGAGTTGATAGTTTTCGTAAATTTGATTTCTACAGCTCACAATTTGGATAATCGTCAATAGGGTTTAACCCCCCCTGAGTTTTAGGGGCCCTAATCCTGATTCTGAAAATTATGAAAATTCTAGGGTTTGTTCAGAATCACTTGGGTGTCTCAATTAGGGTTTCCTTTTGGACTAATTAATTTAATAATTATGACTTTTTATGAGAGTTGTTACAGTCCATATCTCCCAAATGAGTCCTTTTGGGTTTATTCGGATTAGGCACTTTGAATCAACTTTTCGTACCCTTGGTTTGCCCGTTACCGTTGACAATTTCCGGGGATTTTATCAGTTGACGGTGAACACAGGCTTCTTCTCCTTCCGAGAACGGTACGGAAGTATTAAGTTGATGACCCCTCCCAAGGGTATTACCAAGTGGAAGAGCAAGTTCTTCTATGTTAAAGCTTGCGCGGTCGTTGTTAACATACCTTTGCGGAATGTTAATGAGCCTATCCCTGCAGAGGACATTTCCATTCCAAATGCGAAGAATGCGGAGTGGTTCCCGCGGTTGAAGACTATAGAGCATAGGCTGTTGAAGAACACCGAGTTGTGGATGCTGCGGATGTTATTGACTAGGGCCGATAAGCATTCAAGGCCCGTTGTTCGGGAGAAAACTGGTGGTAAGTGTTTTTACTCTTGCGCGGTTTTATTATTCCCTTGTTTGCTTATTAATTTGAACGTGTATATCAGAAGAAGTTGTTGAGCTGTGGAAGATATTTGATCCAACCTTTACTGGCAAGGTTGATATTGTCCAGACTGCTGAAGGTGCAGGGTTTAATTTGACCATTCTTCATAACTTCCGCGTTCCTACACGCGAGGCACTGAATGCACTCCTGCCGCAGGACAAAGGTATAATTTGTAGCCTTCTTTTCTTGCCTTATTAGTTTCATGTTGCTGATATTCTTCATGAAGGTACTCTTGGGGCCCTTGGCAAGTTTGAGCCAAAAGGTGCCCCCAAAAAGCATGCGGAGAAGAAACAAGGTGATAAACCCGTGCGGGGTCGCGGCAAGAAGAAAACTGAAGCTCATGCGGTTCCGCCTTTGGTTCCACAAGCAGCAGGTATCTCTCGATCTCACTTCCGCAGATATACCGATTATGTGGTAGTATCTGACACCCTTGAGGGCTTGGGTGTGCCAGGTGCTGGTGCGGCCACAGGTGGAACCACTGCGGGTTCAAAGGCTGCTGATGAGAAGAAGAGGAAAGCGGGGAAAGCTGTTGATGCTGGTGAGGGAAAGAAGCCGAAGATTCAGACCAGACGCCGGGCTTTTGTGGGACAAAAGAAACCTGCGATTGTTCCTGGTTCGTGATGCATTACTTGGTCAAATATTTTGTATTTGTACTTGTAATTTAAAGCGTTTTTGCTTTGATTTCAGAACCCTAAGATGAAGGGTTCACCAAGTTTGATGCTGCTCCTCCTCCTCCGTCTGACACTGCTGCGGATGTGGGGGTTCATAAGGTTGTGATGCCTGAGCCCTCTGTGCGGGAGGAGGATACTGGGAAGGGACCTGCGTCCCAGATCCATGATACTATGGATTCACATGATAATGTCATTACCCCAGAGGATGCTGAGGGTCTGAATCTGAAGTTTGCTTATACTGAAAAACCAAAGTCTCCTGCTGCTGAGAAGGCTTCTGGTTCCGGTTCCGGAGGTGCGGGTTTTGTAGAGACTCCCATTCAGCCTGAAGAGTCTGAATTGGAGTATTATTACCGCACCTATACGGAAGATCAGGCCATGTCTTATCACCGCCCTCCATGGTCTGTGATGCAAGGGGATGACATTTCTGCTGATCCCTCCGCGTGTAGGGAGATTTTGGGTGGTCTGGGCACCCCATTTGAAGTCAACCGGGCCCGTGCCTTACCAACTGAAGCCCGGATTAACCAACTCTCGTCCCTGCTTGTTGGGAGTTCTGTAATGGCCAATACCATCATGGAAAACTATAAGGTGTTGGCGCGCAGGGAGGAGGAGAATGTGCGCTTGCGTGCAGAGGCTGAGGAGTTGGTGAAGGCTGCTCGTGAGGGTGTCGAGCAGCTTGAAAGGGATAGGGCTGCGTTTGAAAAGCGTAAGCAGACTGAAGAGTGGGCTGCAACTGCTGAGCTTAAACAGGTTCGTACCCTTGCCAAACTGCTTTCCACTGAGCGCCGGAGTTGGAAAGAATCTCTTTCTAATGAGCGCGAGACCCTTTCTAATGAGCGCAAGGCTTGGAAAGAGTCTTGGGCCAAACAGAATGAAACTCTCTTTCGTGTTCGCCAGGAGCTTGTTAATGCTAAGGCAGCGAATGCCGCGCTTGCTAAAGAGAAAACAGCAGCTGTTGCGACCGCCCAAGCGGCCAAAGAGGCGGAAGGTCGTCTTGCCAAGGCTCTTGAAGAGTCCAAGGGGGCGGAGGCTCGCCTTGCCAAGGCTCTTAAAGAGGCCAAGGAGGCGGAGGCTCGTACTGCAAAAGCTCTTGAGGGGGCGAATGTTGACCGCACCAATTTATCCAACACTATCTTGGGCCTCCAGGTATAAGTTTCTTGCTTCTGAATATTTACATCTCACAAGTATGTTGATTATTTTCGTATACATGTTATTGTTTTGTTAACAGGCTGAAGTGCGGACCCGGGGGGCCACTATTGAGGAGATTTCTGCCCGCCTTGAGGAGGTGGAAGCGCGGGCAAGGGAGGCTGAGGAGGCTAGAGATAGTCTTGATTCGTCAGTTAAGTTGCTCAAGGCTGACCATGAATGGATGCGTATGCACGGCATCGGGCATGTAAGCGTTCGTTGTTTTTGTTATGTTTGCCTTTGATATCCTTTGTATTTTTGTATCGCAGATTGTTACTGCCATCCTTGACGCACCTGAGACCGTATCAGGTGTTAACGAAATCAAGGAGCGTGCCCGGGATGCTGGTTTTACAGCTGGCTATAACCGCTGTATTAGTCATTTGAATGTTGCAGCTCGTGGCGGACATACTGATGAGCGATCCGGGTTTCACGGCGTGGATACTGAAGCGCTTCTTGATGCTGCGGTTGAGCTGTATAACGAAACAACCCTTTCTGATCTCGAGGATCTTGAAAAGTGTTTAGAAGCGGAGGACTATGTGGACCGCTTGCGAGTGTTATACGCTGATGAAGAAGATGAGGAAAAACCTTTTGTGGCCAGCAAGGATGGTTAAGGTTCCAGCGGCACGAAGAAAGATTAGGTTGGCATGCGTGCCTTTTTCATATTTGTTTAAAACTTTATGTAAATTCTCTGTGCACCGCGCATGTGTAGGAATTTTTTGAATATAAAGAATTGTTCCGTTCAATTTGCACAAGTGTTGTCACTACTTGCATATTTGAATTCGTAAGAGTTTAATGTTACTATGAGTAACACTAAACCTGTAATTGCCTTTTGCATATCTAGATGATATGCAAGTATGAAGGCTTGTCTTTGGTCAGACAAACAGTGTTGCCATTGCTGGCCTATTATAATATTGCGTGTGTTTAGCACTCTGTGTGGGTATCACGAATGAAGATTTTGCCAATCTGTTTTTGTATATACCTCAGAGTGGAACACGCATTTATAATAGAAATAAATAAACAATATTGCATTGAATCGTCTATTTATTTATTTGCAAATGGCTCGTGGCCTGATAGGTTACATGGTAAATGTAAAAACAAAACATGGCTTACATATAACAGCGTCGAAGTTGTTGTGCATTCCATGTGCGTGCGATTGTTTCGCCGTCCAATGTTTGAAGTTTATACGCGCCTTTGCCCAAGACCTCTTGGATGAGGTAGGGTCCTTCCCACTTGGGGGCAAG
The DNA here is from genome assembly GCA_030545235.1 of Helianthus tuberosus. NCBI lineage: Eukaryota > Viridiplantae > Streptophyta > Magnoliopsida > Asterales > Asteraceae > Helianthus > Helianthus tuberosus. The sequence goes on along the minus strand of CM060403.1, from coordinate 154,524,125 downwards.
TTTCCCTGGGCGTTCCGCGTTAGATGCTTCATTGTCACGAAGGACGTAGTCTCCCGGGTTGAAAGTACAAATGCGAACGCGTGCATTGTAGTACTTTTCAAGTTTTGTCTTGTATTTGGCCTCATTGATGGCTGCGTTTTCACGCCTTTCTTCCAAGAGGTCTAAATCAACCCTGCGTTCCTCATTGTTGTCTATCTTGTTGATAGCCAACATTCTAGGTGATGGGAGACCTACTTCCGCGGGGATCATTGCTTCAGTGCCATAGACCAGGCTGAAGGGTGTCTCACCGTTGCTTGTTTTTGGGCTTGTCCTGTGAGCCCATAGAATACTTGGGAGTTCATCAACCCAGTCGCGCCTGGCTGTTCCCAACCGTGCTTTGATGCCTTCCACTAAGCTTTTATTGATACTCTCGACTTGGCCGTTCCCTTGCGGATGCGCCACTGAGGAGAATATGTGTTCAATGTTTAGCTCTTTTAGCCATTTTTGAAAGTCATCAGCGGCGAAGTTGGTACCGTTATCGGTGACGATGCACATTGGTAGACCGAAACGGCAGATGATATGTTCCCACACGAATTTCCTTGTTATCATAGCGGTGGTTGATGCAAGTGGCTTTGCCTCTACCCATTTTGTAAAGTAATCAACAACCACTATGATAAATTTCACTGCACCGGGTGCGTCTGGAAATGGTCCCACCACATCGATTGCCCATTTTTGGAATGGCCATGCGGTGGTGACAGGGATCAGGTTGTTCTTGGGGCGCAAGGTCTTGGGAGCGTGTCGCTGACAATTGATACACTTGCGTAAGACTTTGACTGCGTCTAGGTGCATGCCGGGCCAATAGTACCCGGCGTTCATGATTTTGGCCACAATCATGCGTGGGCCTGCGTGTATGCCACATATTCCCTCGTGAATTTCTTTGATAAGGTATATGGCATCTTCGGGGTTTACGCATCGTAGGAGTGGCCCCAGGTATGATTTACGGTATAAGATACCGTCTCCCATTTGGTAATGACACGCTTTGTATTGTAGCTTGCGTGCTTCTGCCTTGCTTTCGGGAGTAACACCTGATTGTAAGTATGCAATTATCGGTGTCATCCAGGATGTTGTACCGTACTGGATGACGTTGACTTGGCGCAGGGGTACTGAAGGATTTTGCAGAATCTCGATGCGTACCTCTTTTGCCAGGTGTTGGAAGCTGGTGGATGCAAGTTTTGATAGTGCATCCGCAGGTTTGTTTGTCACTCCTGTTGATATGGCGAATATTGAAGGAGGTGAACCGTGATTTCAGTTGCAAGGCTTGTTCGAGGTAGAGGATCATGATGTCCCCTTTTGCGGCATAGTCACCGCGTATCTGCCCTGCAACCAGTAGTGAGTCGACATGTGCTTCCAAATGTTTGACGTCGAGTTTGACCGCCAAACGCAGCCCTGCCAGTAGAGCCTCATATTCTGCTTCGTTATTCGTGCTTTTGAAATCGAGGCGGATTGCGTATGTTAGCTCTTGGCCATTGGGGCTGACAAGTCGTAGACCTGCACCAGCACCATCTTCGTTGGACGCACCATCTGTATATAGTGCCCATGTTTCTACGGAGGGTGGTGGCGATGTAGGATTTTGTTCATCTTCGCATTCTTGAATGCTGTTTGCTGGTACTTCAGCAACGAAATCAGCCAAAACTTGGCCTTTGATTGCGGGGCGCGGCTTATAGTTCAATGAAAGTGCGCCCAGCTCAATTGCCCACTTTGCTAACCTCCCAGAGATGTCGGGTTTAGATAGGATCGGGCCGATCCTGTAGTTGGTTAGTACTGTGATGACGTGGTTCGCGAAGTAGCGTCGTAAGCGTCTCGACGCGTGCACCAGTGCTAGTACTAACTTTTCCATGATGGAATACCTTGTCTCTGGGTCGTTGAGCATTTTGCTGATGTAGTAGATGGGTGTTTGAACTCCTTCTCGCTCCACTATGAGTACCGCGCCTATCGCGTTGTCCGCGGCAGACATGTATAGAATAAGAGGCTCATCTTTTCGTGGTGCGGTCAAAGTTGGGAGCTGGATCAAACACTCTTTCATCTCCCGGAAAGCTTTTCGGCCTCTGCGGTCCATTGGAATTGTTCCTTTTTTAGGCAGCTCCGCAGGGTTTTGATGAAAGGGTATGACTTAGCCGCGTGGTTGGCTAAGAATCTGTTTAGTGCGGCTAGCCTGCCGGCTAGTCGTTGCATTTCTTTCATCGTTGAGGGCGATGGCATGCGTTCGATCGCCTGAACCTTTTCCGGGTTTACCTTGAATCCATCTTTGGTTACGATGAATCCGAGGAATTTGCCTTCTTCCATTCCAAATGAGCATTTTCCTGGATTAAGCTTCATGTTGACGCTTCGCAGAGTCTGGAATGTTCTTTCGATATCGTTGAGCATGGTCTCTTCCTCCATGCTCATGAAGACCAGGTCGTCCATATAGATTTCGACACTTTTGCTGATTTGACCGCGAAAAGTGTCGTTCATCAACTTTTGATAGGTTGCGCCAGCGTTGCGCAACCCGAACGGCATTTTGGTGTAACAGTTGTTCCCGGTAGGAGTGCGGAATGCCGTTTTGTCTTCATCTTCGATTGCCATCTGAACTTGGTGGTAGCCTTTGTAACAATCGAGGAAGCACTTCCATCGAAATGGTGCGAGGTTATCGACCTTCTCGTCGATCTCCGGAAGTGCGTAACAATCCTTGGGGCAGGCCTTATTGAGGTCTTTGTAATCGACACACATGCGCCAGCCCCCGCTTGGTTTTTCGACCATGACTGGGTTAGATAACCAAGTCTGGTATTTGACTTCCCGCAGGATACCTGCGGAGAGCAGCTCCTGTACCTGCTCTTCCATCGCCGCGTTTTTTGCTGATCCAAGGTGGCGTTAGCCTTGGATCACTGGCTTGGTACCTGGCATGGTATTCAAAAAGTGTTGCGCTATGTCGCGCGGTACCCCTGTCATGTCTGCGGGTGTCCACGCAAAAATGTCTTGGTTCCTGAAGAGTAATTGCTTCAGGCGCGCTCTGATGGTAGGTGTCAAGGCATGGCCCAACGTGACCGTTTGCTCTGGGTGTCTTGCGTTAAGCACCCATTTTTCTGGTTGCATGTTGGGGGTGGGCCTTGCTACCTTGGCTGGACGCAGGTCGTCCGTAGACAAAACTTCCCTTCTGGCGTATATTATCGCGACCCCCGTCTCGGTTGGGAAACCGATAGCAGAGTGAGGGACAGATGTGATCATGTTAAAATCACCCTGGGATTCTCTCCCGAGAAGTACGTCGTATTTGGAGGTGTGCGGTAAAACCATGAAGTTTACCTCCTCCATTCTTGTGTGCCTCCCGTTGGTGAGGCGCACAGGAAAAGTAATATGACCCAGGGGGAATACGGTTTCCCCTGCAAACCCGGCCAACGGGTAATCCGCTGGTTGCAGTCGATCTTTGTCTTCTTGATCGAACTGGTTGAAGCATTGCTCGTATATAATATCGGATGTACTACCTGGGTCGATGAACAATCGCTCGGTACAGTAGTGAGCTAAGTGGCCTGTGATAACCACGGCGCGTCTATCGCGCGGGCCGCCTCGGACTTTTGGAAAAACGACTTGCTCGTCCTTCCAGTCATTCTCCGGTCTTCTTCCTGCCTTGCGCGGCCTTCCTTTTCCTCCGTTGATCATGTGGGTAGAGGCTACGTGCATGGTCCTCTTCCCCGTGGAGGTGCCCTCATTGTGGGGAGTGATGCGCTTGTGTAACACCCCAAAACCCGAATGTCTATATTCGTTAAATGTTCTATTATGGTACATCAAGAAATAAATAACTGGGTTATTTATCCTAGTTAAAAGTATGGTAGAAACAAATAAAGGATGAAAGTTGTGCCAATTATGTTAAATGGTAAACATGAGGGGCTAGATGGTATAGAATGAAAGTTGAGTTATTAAAAGAAAATAACAACACACACACAAGCACACATTCGTGTGTGTTCTAGATCGACCAGGGGCTCCCAAAGGAGCCAAACCCTAGCTCAACCTTAAATGATCAAATTGAAGGAGAAATCGAAGCTCAAATTCATGAATGAACAAGGATTAATGATCACCTTCACAAGGGGATCATAAGGTATGTCTTAAAAGTTAGAATGGTGATCTTTCACGAAGTGGGTTATGATGTAAATTGCGAATTGGTATGAAATTGAGTATGAGCATGTGTTAGAATCATCATATAGAATATGGATTATGCATGGTTTAGGCTAATTTAATGTTTAGGGGTGAAACCCGTTTGTTATGGTGAAGATGATGACATGGGTAAATCATCTATGTCCAAATTCTTGCTTATTATTGATGTATTTTGTTATATATGATGGATTCTTGTTAAGAGGGATTGAAAGAAATGTGATACTAGTATGTTTGATGTTTATGCGTGAATGATTCATGATGATTAGAAGTAGGAATTTGATGAATTATGTATGAAATTAGAAGGATATGCATGAACTAGTTGTACACTATGCTTAGGAGGTGGTACACACCTCAAAAGTATGATGAAATTATGAAGAACTTAATATTAGATCACTTGTAAGTGACTAACAAAGTAGTTATGAAGTGGGTTTTGATGATACGATAGAAATGATGATATGTTTGTGTTAATGATGTTTGGAATCATACATGTGTGTGAATGTTTAAAGAAATCGGATAAGAAATGATAGATTAGCATGTTATAAGGTTGAATGATAAATTCCATGTAAGATCCGTGTAATGAAAAGGTTATGATGAATAATGAATAAGCTAACTATCTGGAGAATGATATATGATAGTTGATACTTGATAAGCGATGTGGAAGCTTGGAAAAGAAGCGGGTCAAACGGGACTAATGCGCATGGGAAGCATATTCGGATGCTACGTAAGTTAAGCTTACACCCTCCTTGTAGAATACCTATTCATTTTATAGATTATGAATATGATAAGTTTATAAATGAGGTATGAAGTTCCGACAAGTTTTGATATGGGTCGAAACATGTGTTCATGACAAGAAACTAAGTTTGATGGTTAAAAAGAGATAAAAGGGTATTATGGTAATTTTGGTTGCAAGTTAACAAAGTAATAAGTTACATGGATGGAATGACGAATAACTAACAACCCATAAGGATAAAATGGATATTTATACTTTACGGGTCAAATGGTGAAGATGTCACCCTTTGGCGTTATCGACTAATGAATTTCTTTGTTAAGTATTATGAAATTTCAGAATGTATAGAAAAAGGATTTACGTTGCTATTATCTAACAATTTAGCGGATGAAGTATTAAAACGGGCCATAGCTTTGATCCGAGCCAGGTATGTGCATTTACAATTGTAGATAAGTCGCATGATTTGTTAATTATGCAATGAAGTTTTTTTGTAGTAAAGGATGGGTCAAAGTTGACAAAAACGCCCTTGATGGGTAATCGGGCAAACAGTCTTAAAAAGTTGATTAGAAACAAGCTATTTGATTAAGTGAATGTTTTGGAAAAGTAGGAAAGCGAGAAGTATGATTTTCGTAAGCTAAGGACCTTAAAATGCGCAAATGCCCTTAACGGGTCAAAATAGACTTTTGAGCGAAAATGGGTTTAAGAGGATGCAAGACATCCGAGAATCTAATTTTTATGATAGACGTCATTGATAGTATTAGGTTTGTAAGAAATTTTGGTCAAACAAACGAGTTATGTGGATAAATGCATGAACGGGTCAAAATATGGAAAAAGGGCAATAAGCCGAAGGCTTAAAAGTCATAATTTTTGGTAGTCCAAATATTGGATTTTTACTCCATGAGATGGGGGATTTAATTACGGTCACGTAGGAAAAAGAATCAAGTGAAACGGATGCAAAACGAACAAGTTATGCGAATTTTTGTGTCGAAATGGGAGGGCTGATCTGGGCACCACCGTAACTTACGGTGCCCACCGTAAGTTACGGTGGGAACTGGGACTTTTTGCCACCGTAAACCAGAAGGTAGGCACCGTAAGGAATTGGTGGCGCACGGTCGTGCACCTGGCCGCACGGCCGTGCGTATCCGAGTAAACTAGTGCACTGGCATGTGCACTGCCAGTGACTCCGACGCCGTAGGTACCGCACGGTCGTGCGGATGGGTCGCATGGTCGTGCGACAGCTGGCAGTTCATCCGAATGTGCAGAATTCATCTGTAATCAGTTCCATGACCTGTAAGGAGTCCCAAAATGTATTCTTAGCTCATTTTAAAATGTTTCTGACATGAAAGTATGTTTGGATGTATGCAAGTAGGTTTATATATGAGTGTATGAACGTATGTAGGCATACGTGAAGATATGAATGTATGTATGAATGTATATGCGTAGGTGTGTATGTAGGTAGTATGTATATGTACGCAAGTGAGTATTTACGAACAGTGTTGTAGAAGGCGCTAGGCGCTAGTCGAGCGGTGAGGTACCGCCTAGGGATTAATCGGGATTAATCGGATTGGGATTTTTATATGTATTTTTTCAAAATTATATATATACCCAATAATATAAAAATAATACTTCAAAATTCACATAAATACTTCAAGTTTCAGATAGTATGGTTCGATTTTGACCGATTTTGACTGTTTCTGACCAATTTTGACCGCCTAGGACCGCCTGGGACCGCCTGGGACCGATTTTGACCGATTTTAACCGATTAATATAGGCCGATTAATCCTATTTTTGACCGCCTAGGACCGATTTTGACCGACTCCGATTAATTGGCCGACTAGCTCAAAATTAGTCAATAACTAGCCGTCTAGCGCCTAGGCGCCGATTAATCGGCCGCCTAGGCCGATTTTTGCAACACTGTTTACGAATGTATGCACGTATGTAGGTTTGTGAGTAAGCATATACTAGATATGTATGTATGTAGGCATGTATGTATGTATGTAGATATGCACGGATGTAGGTACGTACGTATGTATGTATGTACGTATGTATGTAGTTGGTTATGTGTGAACGTATGAATATGTATAAGTATGTATGAGAGTAGGTACGCATGTATCCAATGAAATTGAGGACTAACGATATTAATAGTGTGCCTAGTGAATGAAGGGTAACGCTGGAATAGCAAAGAAGTCTCACCGCGGATTGTATGATCAGATGGAAAGCTGGGATGTAAAGAGTTAACGAAACGAAAAGTAAACGTAAATAAATCTGGTATGTTTATAATGTGTACTAATGTTATGAATTTTATGTGGTGAGCGCAGGTAGTACAAGTCATAAGGATCATCAAGGCATAGAGATCGAGGACCGAGTCACAAGACAGATTGTACGGGGAAGTTGGTGTATGTAATATAGAAAACCCATGTTATGTTTTTAATTGTAAATGAGTCGATTTATGACTTCATGTGAAGAACTTGTGTTAAAATGCAAATTTTAAGTAAGTCAAGGTATTTATAATGAAAAGAAATTGTATGACACGAATTTCCGCTGCGACTTTGTCAAGTACGTATTAGGGTCTTTCAAGTTGGTATCAGAGCCCTGGTTTGAGAGAATCAAGTACAAGAGGATAGGTACTTGAACTCGAACCTGAGTGCTCTTATGACAAGAAACCCATACAATCCGAGACTCGATCAAGATCTAAAGGTAGAAGCAAAGGTAAGTATATGCTTAAGTATATATGTTTGAAGAAAACTAACAATATGTTATGTGTAAGTAAGCATAATTGCTTGGAAAAGATGATCCGTGAAAGCGGTCTAGAACCGGCATCAAGGAAAGTAATAAGACAAATTGACCCCAGGTACGTAAATTTAAACGTGCAAGTGTATGTAATGGTATAAGTATACAAGTGAAAAAATTTTTAAATGAAATATTATAAAATTGATATGGCAATGGAGTTTTGAAAATGATATACGTGCCGAAACTTAATTCTTCGGACATAAGGTGGCGATTACACGAAGACACGAAACTAGTATGTGGATCGTGTACCTGGCCAGTACATAAGAAACATATGACGTTCGTGAGACCGTGATAATTGTTACAGGTATGTCCGTTAGAATTAGGTAGTAGGTGGACGTGAGGGTAAAGAGAAATGTAAGATTTTCAGGAATGAAAGTATGAATGATATGTTAGAATCCGCGAGACGGATTCGAAACATGACATGAATGAAAGTATGAATGATGTGTTAGAATCCGCGAGACGGATTCGAAGCATGAAAGGAATGAAAGCATGAATGATATGTTCGAATCCGCGAGACGGATTCGAAACAAAGAAAGAATAAAAGTATGAATGAGATGTTAGAAACCGCGCGACGGGTTCGAAACATAATGAATGATAAGAATGAAAAGATTCGAATATGTAAGTAATTACGGACTAAGCAAGTAAATATTCTTTACAAGTGAATATTATCTAAGTTATGTCTTAAACTTATATATAAATATGTTTGTATACAAGAAGGGTTAAAGAGACGAATGAGTCATGCGGTTTATATGGTAATCGCTTATTCAAGGAATGAAATGTATGAATGAAATGATTGAATCCGCGAGACGGATTCAAGGAAAGAAAGGCATGAATGGAATGTTTGAATCCGTAAAACGGATTCAAGGAAATGAAAAGTAGAAATGATATGTTTGAATCCGCGAAACGGATTCAACACATGTAAGGAATGAAAGATGTGAATAATATTATTGAAATCCGTTAGATGAATTCAAATCATAGAAGGAAGGAAATGTATGAATGGCATGTTTGGAACCGCTAGACGGATTCGGAACATGGAAGTAATGAAAGAACTCTTGATGTGATGAAAACCAATCGAATTGGTGGAAGGTTGTGCATGAGTGGAAGCACATTACGTGTTAGAATGGAATCTAGCCTAGTACGGCTAGTACTCGTGAAGAATGCGGATCAATCTGGATCACGGATCGTGGAATGATGATATGAGATGAGGTTAGTAAAAGCTTAACTTATATCGGATAAGTATGAATTGGTAAATTGAAAACAACCTACGACATGAATGACGGAATGGGTATGGTATAGTATGGAATGTTTGATTTCTAATAGCTGACATAAGAAGAAAGCTATGTCATTAAGAAGTGAATCTCAAAGGTTTTGAGTGAAAATTTCGAGAATTTATTTAAACTCTCGTATAATGAATTTACATGACACGTGTGCTCACGCAAATTAAGTAATGCATGAAATGAGAGTAATAGTAATGTTAAATGAATAAGATGATTTGAAAGTAACGTAAGGGTAAGCATGGTACAAATAACTAAAGAAATGTAGAACGATGTTAACTATGAAGTTAAGCACGTAGGTGTGACTATGAAATGGTAGTTTTGTTGTGATAACAAAACAAGGGTTAAATGTTATGCAATGTGTCTATAGAATGAAATCTTAAAGGATGAGATGAAGGTATTTAATCTGTTATAAAATGATCATATGAAGGTAAGCATTATTAGAAGTTTAAATAAATATGTATATTGACCTGTTACAAACGGGTCGAGGAAATGAGAATGTTATGTGGAAATATGCCATGGAAAGTATAGACTTATTAAGAAGAAGTCAATTATATGAATAATTATGAAATGAGATCGGATGGATACTTGTAAATTATGATGCAAATATGAAGTTAAACATAGATGTGTGTGTGTAAGAGGAAATGAGAAAGGTTTCGGGGACGAAACCTTATTTAAGGGGGGTAGACTTGTAACACCCCAAAACCCGAATGTCTATATTCGTTAAATGTTCTAATATGGTACATCAAGAAATAAATAACTGGGTTATTTATCCTAGTTAAAAGTATGGTAGAAACAAATAAAGGATGAACGTTGTACCAATTATGTTAAATGGTAAACATGAGGGGCTAGATGGTATAGAATGAAAGTTGAGTTATTAAAAGAAAATAACAACACACACACAAACACACATTTGTGTGTGTTCTAGATCGACCAGGAGCTCCCAAAGGAGCCAAACCCTAGCTCAACCTTAAATGATCAAATTGAAGGAGAAATCGAAGCTCAAATTCATGAATGAACAAGGATTAATGATCACCTTCACAAGGGGATCATAAGGTATGTCTTAAAAGTTAGAATGGTGATCTTTCACGAAGTGGGTTATGATGTAAATTGCGAATTGGTATGAAATTGAGTATGAGCATGTGTTAGAATCATCATATAGAATATGGATTATGCATGGTTTAGGCTAATTTAATGTTTAGGGGTGAAACTCGTTTGTTATGGTGAATATGATGACATGGGTAAATCATCTATGTCCAAATTCTTGCTTATTATTGATGTATTTTGTTATATATGATGGATTCTTGTTAAGAGGGATTGAAAGAAATGTGATACTAGTATGTTTGATGTTTATGCATGAATGATTCATGATGATTAGAAGTAGGAATTTGATGAATTATGTATGAAATTAGAAGGATATGCATGAACTAGTTGTACACTATGCTTAGGAGGTGGTACACACCTCAAAAGTATGATGAAATTATGAAGAACTTAATATTAGATCACTTGTAAGTGACCAACAAAGTAGTTATGAAGTGGGTTTTGATGATACGATAGAAATGATGATATGTTTGTGTTAATGATATTTGGAATCATACATGTGTGTGAATGTTTAAAGAAATCAGATAAGAAATGATAGATTAGCATGTTATAAGGTTGAATGATAAATTCCATGTAAGATCCGTGTAATGAAAAGGTTGTGATGAATAATGAATAAGCTAACTATCTTGAGAATGATATATGATAGTTGATACTTGATAAGCGATGTGGAAGCTTGGAAAAGAAGCGGGTCAAACGGGACTAATGTGCATGGGAAGCATATTCGGATGCTACGTAAGTTAAGCTTACACCCTCCTTGTAGAATACCTATTCATTTTATAGATTATGAATATGATAAGTTTATAAATGAGGTATGAAGTTCCGACAAGTTTTGATATGGGTCGAAACATGTGTTCATGACAAGAAACTAAGTTTGATGGTTAAAAAGAGATAAAAGGGTATTATGGTAATTTTGGTTGCAAGTTAACAAAGTAATAAGTTACATGGATGGGATGACGAATAACTAACAACCCATAAGGATAAAATGGATATTTATACTTTACGGGTCAAATGGTGAAGACGTCACCCTTTGGCGTTATCGACTAATGAATTTCTTTGTTAAGTATTATGAAATTTCAGAATGTATAGAAAAAGGATTTACGTTGCTATTATCTAGCAATTTAGCGGATGAAGTATTAAAACGGGTCATAGCTTTGATCCGAGCCAGGTATGTGCATTTACAATTGTAGATAAGTCGCATGATTTGTTAATTATGCAATGAAGTTTTTTTGTAGTAAAGGATGGGTCAAAGTTGACAAAAACGCCCTTGATGGGTAATCGGGCAAACAGTCTTAAAAAGTTGATTAGAAACAAGCTATTTGATTAAGTGAATGTTTTGGAAAAGTAGGAAAGCGAGAAGTATGATTTTCGTAAGCTAAGGACCTTAAAATGCGCAAATGCCCTTAACGGGTCAAAATAGACTTTTGAGCGAAAATGGGTTTAAGAGGATGCAAGACATCCGAGAATCTAATTTTTATGATAGACGTCATTGATAGTATTAGGTTTGTAAGAAATTTTGGTCAAACAAACGAGTTATGTGGATAAATGCATGAACGGGTCAAAATATGGAAAAAGGGCAATAAGCCGAAGGCTTAAAAGTCATAATTTTTGGTAGTCCAAATATTGGATTTTTACTCCATGAGATGGGGGATTTAATTACGGTCACATAGGAAAAAGAACCGAGTGAAACGGATGCAAAACGAACAAGTTATGCGAATTTTTGTGTCGAAATGGGAGGGCTGATCTGGGCACCAACGTAACTTACGGTGCCCACCGTAAGTTACGGTGGGAACTGGGACTTTTTGCCACCGTAAACCAGTAGGTAGGCACCGTAAGGAATTGGTGGCGCACGGTCGTGCACCTGGCCGCACGGCCGTGCGTATCCGAGTAAACTAGTGCACTGGCTTGTGCACTGCAAGTGACTCCGACGCCGTAGGTACCGCATGGTCGTGCGGATGGGTCGCATGGTCGTGCGACAGCTGGCAGTTCATCCAAATGTGCAGAATTCATCTGTAATCAGTTCCATGACCTGTAAGGAGTCCCAAAATATATTCTTAGCTCATTTTAAATTGTTTCTGACATGAAAGTATGTTTGGATGTATGCAAGTAGGTTTATATATGAGTGTATGAACGTATGTAGGCATATGTGAAGATATGAATGTATGTATGAATGTATATGCGTAGGTGTGTATGTAGGTAGTATGTATATGTACGCAAGTGAGTATTTACGAATGTATGCACGTATGTAGGTTTGTGTGTAAGCATATACTAGGTATGTATGTATGTAGGCATGTATGTATGTATGTAGATATGCACGGATGTAGGTACGTACGTATGTATGTATGTACGTATGTATGTAGTTGGTTATGTGTGAACGTATGAATATGTATAAGTATGTATGAGAGTAGGTATGCATGTATCCAATGAAATTGAGGACTAACGATATTAATAGTGTGCCTAGTGAATGAAGGGTAACGCATGAATAGCAAAGAAGTCCCACCGCGGATTGTATGATCAGATGGAAAGCTGGGATGTAAAGAGTTAACGAAACGAAAAGTAAACGTAAATAAATCTGGTATGTTTATAATGTGTACTAATGTTATGAATTTTATGTGGTGAGCGCAGGTAGTACAAGTCACAAGGATCATCAAGGCATAGAGATCGAGGACCGAGTCACAAGACAGATTGTACGGGGAAGTTGGTCTATGTAATATAGAAAACCCATGTTATGTTTTTTAATTGTAAATGAGTCGATTTATGACTTCATGTGAAGAACTTGTGTTAAAATGCAAATTTTAAGTAAGTCAAGGTATTTATAATGAAAAGAAATTTTATGACACGAATTTCTGCTGCGACTTTGTCAAGTACGTATTAGGGTCTTTCAGCTTGGTAGCTTTTTGCGCGCCTGTCAACAGGTGTTGCAGTTTTCCCTCTTTTAGGGCTCGCTCAATCTCCAGTCGGAGACTGATGCAGCTGTTTGTTGTGTGGCCGTTGTCCTTGTGATACTCGCAGTAGAGTGCGAGGTCCTGGTTCTTTTTTGACTTCATCGGTTGGGCCGGTCGCAGAAATTGTGCGTCCGTGAGAAGGACGTCGCTTGGCGACTAGTTAATCTCGGTCCAGCTGCGGTCCCGAGATTCCTTTTTTGATGCCCGATTTTCACGCTGGGCGTTGATTGTAGCCCTTGCATCGGGCTGGTTGCTTCGTGGGACGTATGGTCTGGAATCGCTGCCACGATTCCATGTGTCCCGGTTGCGCTTATTGCTGCGCTTCGGCTCTTGGCGGGAAGACTGCCCTTCCGCCTGGGGTTGTGCCTTTGACATGTGCGGTTTTAGGGACCGCTGAGTCTGGGCGTATGTCTTGACCGCAGCCATGACATCTTCCCACTTCTTAGGCAACCCATCTTTGCCAGAGATATTCATAACCATCTGTTCGTCTTTAACGGCGACAATGAAATGGTTACGCGTCATTTGATCGGCAACATCGCCTATCTCTAGGCATTCTTTATTGTAACGGACAACGAACGCGTCAAGCGATTCGTTATCCCTGCGCCAGATGTTCATGACGTCCATGGAATCACGTTCATGGCGTCGTTGTTGGCTGAAGTGTGCGAGGAACTTTTCTTGCAAGTCCTCGAATGAGGTTAATGACCCTGGTGGTAGAGAATCGAACCAGGCCCTGGCCAGACCTATTAGGGTCTGGGGGAAAAAATGGCACCAGGTGGGTTCATCCCACCTACCGTTGCACCCGGCGCCGACAAAGATGTTGTTGTGATCACCTGGGTCGGTCGAACCGTTGTACTTCCCAATATTTAATGGGAATTTTGTGGTGGTGACATCAGCGTGGGCGATTTCTGGGACGAACTTGGAGTTTTCGGCCGCTGATTTCGGCCTGTAGGGTTGTCCGCAGTGCTGCTTTGCAGCGCGGAGGTACGTAGTGCGTGGATAAGTGGGAGGAACATAGTTTCGTCCTCCCGGTCTGCTGCTGGTGGCATGGGATTCCGCGCGGTATGTAACATCGTCCGGGTCGGTATAGCCTTGCCCTTCACGGTAGGACTGGGGTCCCAATCGGCTGTGAATGCCTAGACCGTGGTGGGCTGTAGACTGTCGCCTAGTTTCGCCGTGTGGCCCTAGGCGACTCTGTATATGGCTCCTGTGGCGGGACCCATATGTGGAGTCGTCCCCATAAAGTGTGCGGACATCGCAGTAAGAGGAACTGCGATCTTCGTGCCTGCTTCTGGAGGCTGGATGTGATGGGGCCCTGCCTTCGTACTGTAAAGTACGACCTGCAGGGGTGTGTGGTGCTGGGGTGGGTCCCACAGATACCTGCGCTTCTGCGCAAGCTCTGTTATATGTTGCAGCCAGCATAGCTGCTTGTTGGTCGTACCAGGCATGAAGGTTCATGCCTGCAGGTATCACAGGAGCGTATTGTGATAAACCGTGCCCAAACGTAAGGGAGGCGCCCCCTTGCGTTGATGGGCCAATGTGTTCAGTATTTGGGCCCGGGGGATTGGTTCCTGCAGGCCCTTGGTTTGCGGGGTTTAGGTTATCCCCGGTAGTGTTGTTTTGACGATCAGACATGATCTTTGGAGAGAAAGGGATGGTCAGAAAAAAGTGCTAAGAGTAGCGGTGGGCGCCAATGATGAAACAATGGTTAACCGGGCGGGTTAACTCACTGGTCTCGTCAAGAGGGTTAATCCCTTCTTTCCGAGGATCGCCGGCTGGATCGTGTGGTGGTGGGTTTCCTGCACAAGGAAACAAACCGTGACTCGCAACAAGGAGGATGGGGTGGGGGGTTCTCCTTGTTACCACTCTCCGGCGTGAGAATCAGTAGTTTTCTTAGGAAGCAAAGTGTGATAGTAGTAGTATTGAGAGAGTTCCGAAGTGATACCTCAAACCTGGTTTGGGGTCAGTATTTATAGCCGAGGAGTGGATGAGGGTAGTTGAGTAGCTAGCCTGACATCGCACAGCTATTTGTAGGTGTGTCAACCTGTCGGATATTGTGGTGATGCCACGTCCTGCTGTGGTGTCAGACCGTTGTATACACGTGGGCCGGTAGGCGACCGTTCCCAGTGCCACTTGCACTGTGGTGTCAGACCCACTTGCCTTGTAGGCAGGATGCGGTGCCAAGCCGCATCGCTGCTTGCGGTCTTTGATGTTGTTCCCGCTTTGGTTGTTCCATCCATGATTTACGCGGGATGCGGTGTTATGCCGCATTACCTGCTGAGTGACTGTTACTGTTATCCAGATCCCTTGTCGTGACGAAAATGTCCATAGGATGCGGTGCAGGGCCGCATCGCTATGTGTAACATTAGTTTCCGTCCTTAAGGTAAGTCTTCTCATCAATGGACAGATTGGACCGCAGTGTTCGCATGTGCCCACGCGGACACTGGAGAGTTTATTGCTGTTGGAGGTTTTTGATGAGGGTAATGGTCATTCGCGGTCGTGTAGACGCGAGATTTGGGACCATACCCCTTCAGGTTCCTTACTAGTTATAGTAACATCAACGGTCCAAAAGTAAATATTACAACGTAGCGGTTAAAATAATCATGGGCTGAAAGATTTACTTTTTAGAAATTAGAAAATCAAATTAAAATTCCAAAAGAGTACCAACCCCTTTATTACAGACGAAACCCGTCACGAAGCACGGGGTTCCTTACTAGTTATATTAACATCAACAGTCCAAAAGTAAATATTCCAACGTAACGGTTAAAATAATCATTGGTTGAAAGATTTACTTTTTAGAAATTAGAAAATCAAATTAAAATTAAAAGTCCCTACTTGTGGGCTGACAGCCCATTTCCCAGCTTTAGTCCACCTACTTAGGTTCTTCTCTACACCTAGGTTTACATCTTTCCCTGTTCTCTACGCAAAGCTCATTCCATCTTCTTCTTACTCTGTTTTCCCTCATTTTCAAGATTCAGACCAAATCGTTGTAGTTTTTTTTAATAGGGGTAACATAATTTATTTACAGGGGTAGCGAAATCGAAAAAACATCAAAAAAAATTCTTTTATACACTACCGCCACAACGTCAAGGGGTAGCGGGGGCTACCCCTCCGTCTAAGGTAAGTCCGCCCCTGCCCATTGTCACACCTGCCCTAGGACAAGCCCAACTCACAAGGCTCGCACCAGACTATGTTGTCTGAACAGTGGATCAAACCGACACCTCCAATGGAGACAACCAGCCAACCCACCAGCTGTGGATCCTATTAAATTCCATACACAAATGGGTGGATCCCATTCAATTCAAATGTATAGACTAACGGGTGAATAGCAAACGAAATCCCCTATCTAATTTTTTTCTTTGGTATATCTTATAAGTTTTTTATTGCATGTGATATATTTTACTTTTCTTTCTTAGAATATTAATAAAGATACAAAATAATTTATATGACTTAGTTTGGATTTTAATATACCCTATACTTTATAAATTTGTCGTCTTCGTTGTTGTTAAGCCCGCTTAAATAATAATTGCATTTGATTGATTCAATGTGCCCATTATTCATTTTTTAACAACATACTACTTTTAAAACATTGTTTATTTCTATCAGCGTTTTGATGTAAGTTATGTTTAAAACGTAGATGCATGTGATAATATACAAGTCATCTAAGCATAGAAGAACAAGTCATTAATGCTTTTTAGTTTTTCTTTTTATTTCGGTTTTTATATGATTTTGTGTAAGCATATATATGAACTAGATAGAGATATGTCTACGAGATGATATATATCCTTAAAGAGCGTAAGGATGCAAAACAAAAAACTTACGCATCGACTGTACAAATTCTTATAAGTTACAATTCACAACTAATTGTACATTATTTTATTTAGTATTTGATTTTGATTGGTACATTTGGACTAATCATATGTTTTAGCATTTTTTTAATTCTTATAAGTTGCAATTCACAAGTAATTGTATAGTATTTTATTTAGTATTTTACTTTGATTGGTATATTTGGACTAATTATATATTTTAGCATTTTTTTGTCCTTTTATGAGTTTATCAAACATGTTTTTGGTATTTTTATAATTGTTTTAATTTATAAAAATAAAATAAAATAAAATAAAAAAACCAAAAACATGTTTGATAAACTCCATTATAATAATTCACTTTAAAAAGTAATTTAAAAAAAAACAAAAAAAAAAGCTAAAAATATATGATTAGTCCAAATGTACCAATCAAAATAAAATATTGTAGAATTACTTGTGAATTGTTACTTACTAGGTGATGCCTCGCCCGCGTTGCGGGGCGATAACCGAATAATTCTTAAGCAATAAAAAAACAGTACTATAGTTTTGGTAGAAATAAAAAGTAAAAAGATGACAAGATCGAAATTTTGAGCTTAGGGCAAAACAGTAATTTGTAAGGACTAATGAACGAGTGTTAGGCAGCTCATTGACACGATTTTTAGCTGGGGCCAAAATAATATTTTTTTTAGTAGAATCGTACTTTTTAGCTAGGGGAAAACAATATTTTTATTTTGCACCGGTGGCAAAAACGTCGTTTTGAATTAAGGGTGATACCGTAATTTTCAACCGAGAGGAAAATCGTAAATTTTAGCTGTGGGCAAAAGCATAATTATATTTTGAACTGGGGGTAAAGACGTAATTTTAAACTGGGGTCAAAACCGTAATTTTAAAGTTGGTATAAATAATAAACTGGTACAAAATCGTAATTTTGAGCCAGGGGAAAAACAAATTTTTATTTTGAACTGGGGAGAAAACGTAATTTTGGCTGAGGGTAAAAGTGTATTTTTTTACGGAGCGCGAAATTGTATTTTTTAGCTCGGGGCAAAAGGGTAAATGTATTTTGAAGTTGGGGCAAAAACGCATTTTTAACGGGGGAAAACCGTAAATTTAAAGTGGGTATAAAATAGTAAACTGGTTGGTCCAATGGGTATTGTTCGCCGCCTATTTGAACCAATGGCAGGGAAACAGTATTCCGGGGCAAAAACGTAATTTTAAAACGTGTATAAAATAATAAATTGGTTGGTTCAATAGTGAAGGGCCAGCCGCCCATTTCAGCCAATGGCTGTGAAGCCCTATTCCCGCCATGGGAATTGTATACGTAGGTAATAAGAATAAGAATGTTATGATAATTTATTATTGTAATTCCTATTAAGTATATGTAGTTTTTTATTTATAACTTAACAAATACGATATTACAAAATTCTGAGCATGTTGTTGTGATATGCTTATGTTTTTCTATGTTTGTATACAAATTTTATTTAAAACCGAGTTGTATACAATAATATAAAGTGATGTTGTTTACTTTTTTTTTTATATTTAAGTAATAAAATATTACGCTTTACGAGCCATTTACCCTTTTCGTTATTTGAATATTATAATATGACATTTTACAAAATTTCGAATATACCATCGCGGCGTATTTATTTTGATCTACGATTCGATAACATTTTTATTCGAACGAACATCGATGCCGGTGTTGTATTCGGTTTTATAGTTTTCTCGACACGGTATACAAAATTCGATGAGTTTTTTTTATATACAATTACATCATTTACCTTTTTCATTATTTGAGTAACATAATATAAAATTTTGAATACATCCTTGTAACAAGCTTCTTTTTATCTAGAGTAAACTGTCATTTTGGTCCCTGTGGTTTGGTCACTTTTGCTACTTTAGTCAAAAACTTAAACCTTTTGCATCTGGGCCCCTGTGGTTTCAGTTTTATTGCCATTTTGGTCCAAAAATGAAATCAGATCATATTTGTCTTATAAAATCCTGCAATTTTGTCATTTTCCTCAGGGAAATCAAGTCATATTTGTCTTATAAAATATGGTATTTATTTATAAAAAAAGAAATGATCATTTTGCCCCTGCGGAAAATGACAAAATAGCAGGATTTTATAAGATAAATATGACATGATTTCATTTTTGGACCAAAATGACAATAAAATTGAAACCACAGGGACCCAGATGTAAAAAAGTTTGAGTTTTGGACTAAAGTGGCAAAAGTGACCAAAATGGCAGTTTACTCTTTTATCTATGATTCGATAAAACATTAATTAAACGTTAATTTTTTTGTTCTTTACCTTGATGAACCGAACCAATACTGTTCGAATTATATCGTTACTGGTACCGTATTCGTTTTCATGGTTTTCTTGATATGGCAGTATAAAAGTGACTGGAAATAAAGTTGTATTGATAATAGAGTATTTTTAGTACCGTATGCTATACTAAGTGCTAGTGACCGAACTGATACTCCGCTCGAACAAAATCTGTACGGGTAAAACACATGCAGATATCATTTTGGGCGTATATCTTTTGGTTGTTATATCGAGTGCATGTATCATACTGATACATTAACAAATTGAGCTAATACAGCTAGAAGCCCGCCGCGAAGCGTGAGTATCCGAATAGTTAATCACAAAGGTTGAAAGTATGTGTGAAAAAAAAAATACAAGAATGTAATGACAAAGGTAATCGTGACAATAAGCAACCTAAGAGTAATTAATACAAATAGCCGTTAAAATAATAATATGATGGCATCGTGCTTTCCTTTCTTGTGTGGTAAAAATATATGATCCAAATAATTAATTTAAAGCTAGCCTTCTAGGCTAGTTACGTCTATGATTGATCTCTACTACTACAAATATTGTCCAAGTTCAAATCTTCTAAGTATATATTTATTAGATGTTATTTAAGAGCAAAAGGTTTGTTGTTGAAAAATAATCAATTTAAAGTGCATAACAAACCAAACATTATAATTTTATCCGCTCTAACTTATAGTGAGACATCTTCACGTGGGCTTTTGTTAATTACCAACTTTCCAAAATATTTTCTTATACTTTTTATATTCAAATGTTACACTAATCAAGATTATGGGAAACTTTTAGTGATAAATATATTAAAGAAATTCAATTTGCAAATATTTTATATTGAATATTTTTTTTGAACGGCCAACAAACTCAATCCCGAGCACTATCGGGGCACCCACTGGACAAACGGAGTACTCCGAGAGTAACCCGAGTCCACCACCAATTCCGGGGAAAACCCGGTAACCCACCCGCCCGTAGGCACGACGGTAAAATTACCGGTAAAACCCGTTTGGCTCAAGGATCCAACCTAGGTTTCACTGGGTCTCCTATCATTGCCCACCATTGCCTCACTCTGCACCAAGTGGGAGTCGAACCTGCATCTCTCAAAAGAAATGCAAGCTCTTCACCACTTGATCTAGAGATCATTGGCATTGAATAGTAAACTTTGATATCTGGATATATATCAGGTGAAGAGTGATATTTATTGGTGGAGATCGATGAAGCGTGCCAAGACTTTAGTTAGTTGGTCGTCATATTTAATACATAAAATGCATTACTTTCCTAGAGTTATTTAGCCCCTTATTTTCTTTTATAACATTAAAGGAGCTTTCATTAGCAAAAATTCAACCTATCAAGGTGACAGGCATAAAATACATAAAAGAAACGAATTTTTCTTTTTAGAAAATTGTAAACTTCATTAAAAAATAGCCAACACCAACCTACCCAAAAACGAACAGGTGCGGCCAAGCCAATACAACAAAACTAAAACATGTAATGAGAAATTACACCAATCTCTCCATTATAAGGATTTATACATGGATCTATGTTTAAGTCACAAAAATTTATCCACTTTATTTCTTCAAAAATGTCTTCAATGTTGCTATCTTTATAAGAAAAAAAATCTTCTCGTTCCTCCCTTTTCATATGTGCACCAAAAATTTATCAACCAATACACAATTTCCCCCTCTTTCTTTCCCAAGGAAGAAACCTTGTGATACTCCAATAAGTCTGTAAAGGGAAACACAAACAGAGGAGGTAACTTGCATCAAACACTAATGTGTTGCCACACCATTGTAGCAACCAGACAAGCCGAAAACGTGTGGTCCGTATACTCTTGGTAATCTTCACAAAAAACATATCTATCTGAGGGGAACAAAATTTTCCTTCTAACTAAAGTCAAAGGAGTAGTAAGCCGATTCAAATCCATTCTTCATGTAAAGATATTGCACTTTACTGGTAACCATTTGTACCGGTCAAGAGCAAAATTTTGACTATAGTCCCTGTTGGAACCCAGAAGCCTCTTAACCTACCCTACCCTACCGAGAAGGATCTCGAATCATCACCTAACCAAAACCAAGTGTCAATTGCTAGATGAAATAGGCACTATGGCCAATAGATCCATGCATGCCTAGAGTTCTGCCATTATGATGACCTCCATAGGAGGCGTTTTCCATTGCCAAACCCATCCCCTACGAGACCCCTACTGTGTAACGCCCTGCTATTTCATACTTTCTATATTTGGAAACATTTGCTTGTAATTCTATTTTCGGAAACCTTGTGTTCTTGCAATCGTTCTTTCATTGTAAACGATGTAAAATCCGAGACTTGAATCATAATGAATTTTTTTCGTTACATTTATGTTTATTACACTTCGAACATGTTCATACGTTCAAAAATATCACTCGTACGACACTTTATTCATGCTTTGTGCTAAATATGTCAAACTTGCAAACTTGTGACTTATATACTAAATTACACAATTCCGACACTATTTCTCGACAAATAAACATAATTATATTTGTTTTATATTTAGTTTATACTTCATTTACATAACATACCCTTAACTATGATCTTTGTGCCTTCACTACAACAAAAATGGCTTTTTAGGACCTTTTATGTGGGACGCTTGTAAAAGTGGGTCCTAAAAAATTATTTAATAGGACTAATGAACTTTTGGGGTCCTTTTATAATATACTATACTAAACCGGTGTCCTAAAAAACTATTTAATAGGATGGATGATTTTTTGGGTCCTATTATCATATAATTTAATAGGACACTTAAAATATAGATCCTAATAAAGTACTTTATAAGACATTTAATTGTTAGTGTCCCATTATGTGGTATTGTATTAGGACGCTTGATCATCTGGGGTCCTATTATAACGTAACTTAACAGGACACGTTGTAGTTAAGTCATAAATATTCAGTGTTATAGGACCCTGACACTTGGGTCTTATAACTTTAAACTTTATAGGACGCTTAATCATTGTGGTGTTATTATAATACACCGTAATATGAAAGTATTTTTATATAAGTATTTTTATAATTTTATAGAAAGTATATTATATAAGTTAATTTTCTTTATAATTGTGGTGTTATTATAATACACCGTAATATGAAAGTATTTTTATATAAGTATTTTTATAATTTTATAGAAAGTATATTATATAAGTTAATTTTCTTTATAATTTTATAATTACATTAGAATAATGGGTATTCTAGTTTATTAAAATTTTAAAATACATTAGAATAATGGGTATTGTAGTTTATTAGAATTTTAAAAATTAATTTCCCTCTTTAACATTTCCCCAAAATCCCTCCACTTCCTTCTAAAAATTTCCCATTCTAAACCTAAGCCCGCCTTTAGTTCACAATTCCCCCAAATTCACGACTTTCACCCTTTTTTCTATCTCTATTGTCTCTCAATCTCTCCCTCTGAATCAATTATGGATAATCTCGTTTTAATTGCTTTCCTCTTTGTCTCTTAGCTAGCAATCTCACTCCTTTATTCCCTGTGTAACTAGCGACCATCAAAGCCACGGGTGACCTTCGTCCTTAATAAACACCAGCAAAATTGCATCCTCCATGTTCTCGACAACCATGGAACGCCCTCGTTCTCGGCATCATCTTTGTTTGTGAGTTACTATTTCAATTTTATGTATTTGCATTATTACTACCCTTACTTAAATTGCCCTAATCTTGAGTTTCAGGAAAAAAACCTGGAAAAAAACCTGAAGCAATGGAGGTTTAGATTGGGCGAGATCTGGTGGTTTCCCTATGGAGTCGAATAGACAAACAAAAGTCTAGTCAGGTATGGCTCCAATTTCTTCTAACTTCTTTTTTAGTATTTTTGTATCGTGTCTTGTATTATTCATCACAATTTTATAGATAGGGTAGATTATGTTGTTACGGTTTATAAGTTATTAAAGGGTTAGGGTTTTTTTTTGTAGTTCAGTTTCTGAAAAAAATAAGCTTTGTTTATTTGATTAAATTGAGTTGATTTTAGAAATTCATTAACCTAATTTGTTGGTTCTGCTCATTATATATTTTCCTTGAAGTGTTTGATAACTTTTTTAAGCATTAGACACAACAAATTTACAGTTTATCTTTGATGTTTGTGCAATCAAATGTATTTTATTACTTTTATGACTTTTTCTAACGGTAAATGTTTAAAACTGTATGAAACACTTCAATAGGGATCACAACTTTATGTATCTCATATTTGAAGTTTACATTAGTTCTTACTGTACTAAACATTATTTAAGCTCTTATTGGAAGTTGGAACCCCCTGGTATGGAAACAATTCGTTTGGATCAAAAGTTGAGAGTTCTATATGATATAGAGAACCTAATATACCTACTCATTTAATATACCATCAAATTTGACTTATCTATTGACAATTGTTGCTTTACTTGGTTCAATCTACAAACCAAGAGATTAAACTGTTTCAGCAGCTGCTGAGTGAAATTCGAAACAAAATTTTGAATTGGATCAGCAGAGCAGAGTTTGGTCCATCTTTTAAATCTCTGATTTGTAGAGGTATTTAGTCTATCTCTATATAATAAAGATTCAGTTTTTGTTGTTTATAGTTCACATTTTTGTTGTAAATTTCTGGGTGTGCACAGAAGGGGCATCTTGGACATCGTGATCAGATTCAACGCAATAGGCCAACAGTGGTATCTGTACTTGCTTAGTGAGGTTTATTTTTTTTTTGGGGATTTGGCTGGTTTTTATTTTCCATTATTATTTTGGTTTATGGGTTTCGTTTATGAGATTGGGTTTGACTAGGGCTGTCCAAAAAGCTCGCGGCTCGAAGCTCGCTCGATATGGCTCGGTTTGAAAGTGAGCCGAGCCGGCTCGGTTCGGTTAGAAAGTAAGCCTAGCTCGGCTCGGCTCGGCTCGTGACGAGCCAAATTGGCTCGGTTTGGCTCGCTTGGTAGCTCGGCTCGGCCTAGCTCGAATTATTTTACTTATAATATATTTTATTTTTACGTACATATAATATATTACAAAAAAGTGATTATTATTTACATGTATTTAGGCTTGTAGTTTGATATATATGACATATTTAAAGGTTGATTGTCGTGCTAATGAACAAATATTGTATTTACTTGAAATATAAAACTTATTTTGCGTTGTTGAACGTGATTTTCACTTGTAATGTATTAGGTTGAACTTATTATGGATATGTTCTTTTGAAGTATTGAATAATATTTTAAAATACTGAATTTTGAGAGCTATGTATTACTTTTTATTTTTAAAATCGAGCCAAACCAAACGGAGCCAAGCCAGCTCGGTTTAAAACCAAGCCGAGCCCGAGCTTAGATTTTCAGCTTGGTTTCAAATCCGAGCCAACTCGGTTTATAATCGAGCCGAGCCCGAGCTTGCCCTAGCTCGGCTCGGCTCATGAACAGCCCTAGGTTTGACTCATTCCTCTATTTGACACGTGGATCTGTATGCGAATTATAAGGCGATACCGACACACGCTATAACCAACCAAAGGAATGACGAGTCCGTGATTTCCTAGCATTGGTTAGCCATTTGATATATATATATATATATGTATTTGTAGAAGATAAGTGGGACATTTTACCTTATAAATCAACTTGGAAATAAATCGTTTTTATAAGATCAGATCTATTACTTCTAACTTTTAAAGGCTACACATTATCACACTATAATATATACGTTTTTAAGATTTATGTTGCTCTTTGCAGCCTGTGCAGGTGAAAGGACCCAGCAAGCTAATGAGTGCGATGGGGTGGTGGACCAGTATGGTCAGTTTCAATGGTATTGTTATTTGAAGTTATTGATATTATTATATATCTGTTGTTGAATGGATTAGGGCATTTGATTTTGTTTTAGTTTTAAATTAGGTATCTGTTAAATAGTTTTTATACTGTTAAATAGTTTTTATACGATAAACTTGATTTTGTTTAATAGATTTCCAACTGTGTACCGGCCGCAACACGGCGGGTGTTTTTTCTAGTTTAACATATAATATAACAACCGAAGCATATTTAGAAACTGAATCAAACAAGTTTTATTTGAAATATACCGAAGCACATCAACAACTAAAAGTTCCATTACAAAGGATTAGTGTGTAGTGTGGTGGTGGCTATTCTTGTTTGTAAACGTGGGATTATTAAAAACCAATTTTCCTTAGTTTTTCTAAAAAAATGTTAGCCTGCTATTGTAAAACTTTATTAATTTTTTTGTAAAATGATTTTTTGTACTATTATGACTAGAGTTTAATAAATATTTGTTGAAAAGTAAAATCTAGGTCGGAGATGAAGTTTTCCTCAAAAGCATTCTAAACTCTACCAAGATTGTAGCAAGAGGAAGGGTCCAGAGGTTGGACCCACATGATCTAGTTGGTGGTACAGAGATTGGACCAAAATGGTGTGAGGTAAACGTTCAAGTACTAATAAAAAAAATGAAAACTTGGTAAGACCATATGGTTTATTTTCTACAATTCAAAATTGTATTGGTGCATCCATCGCATGACCCTATCCATTCATTTCGGTATGTATTTGCTAAATTTGTGATACAAATAATTTTAATATCATGGAACTTAATGCTTATACATGGATGGTTTATTTGTAGGTAGTCCATGAGGATTGAGGACGTATCATGACTCAAGATTTTATGCTTCTTATTTCTTTAATTGCTTTTAATTTCTTTGTTAAATGTTAATACTTTATGTTAGATAATGTTATAACTTATTTATGGTTAGTGTTTCTATTATGAACATGCTTATTTGAAATATAATGAAGTTTTATTTCTTTCATTAGTTGATATTATACAATAACTATTAGGATATTATATGTTGACGGTCTGTTTATAAAATTGGTTTTATAATCTTATTTGGGATATTAGGACTATTTTCTTGATATTAAAGTAGCTATAACGTTACATCATAAGGGTCCTATAAATTAATTTTTAAGGACGCTTGTATGTGTATCAAAAGATTAAAAGTAGGTAATCACATATTAGAACATTGTAAAAGTGTACTAATATGTTCTTTTTAGGACACTATTTAAGTTGTCTATAGACATATTATGCGACCATAAAATTGGTTTCATAATCTTATTTGGTATATTAGGACCCTTTTCTTGGTACTAAATTAGCTATAATGTTACATCATAAGGGTCCTGTCAATTAATTTCTAAGGACGCTTGTAAGTGTATCAAAAGATTAAAACTATGTAAGCACATGTTAGAACATTGTAAAAGTGTCCTAATATGTTTTTATTAGGACACTATTTTGGTTGTTCAAAGACATTACGCGACCATAAAATTGGTTTCATGATCTTATTGGAGATGTTAGGACGCTTTTTTAGTTTCGGGACTTATTACAACCCCTTTACATGAAACGTTTTTACCGTTGGTCCTATTAAATGAAAGGTCCTATAAAATAGCATTTTAGGACTCTTTTGCGTGTACTAAAAACCCAATTTTCTTGTAGTGCTTAAACACCTTAAAATACCCTAAAAACAACAATATATGAAAGTATGGGGGTATAAAATGTAAAAAAAATAAAAAAATGGACCAGCCACCAACCTTGGCGGCCCGCGACCCGGCCCGGGGTGGGGCTTCACGGCCCGTGAGAGCGGCCCAGCCCGCAAATACTCGACCAGACGTGTTTTAGGCGGGGTTTTGGTGTTTGTCTGAAGTTTAAACATGTTTTCTTGCATTTAATTCACACCTAACGCAACCCTAAACGCTTCCCTATAAAACCCAAGTGCTTTCCAAGCATTTTACACTTTGCAAATCATCCACAACACTCTCAAATCAGTCCCAATCTGCTGTTAATCAGAAGTTCGAGCAGAATCATCACACTTCACTAAAGTGAGCATAACTCACTCAATACTTAGTATTTTTCATCCATTCTTTTTCCCACTTGCGTGGAACAACCTTAGGAACATTTCCACATGTTTTCCATGGAAAACCAAGCTCTGGAATGTCACCAAAAAGGCTCCAGAGTGGACTGTTACTTTCTGTTTTCACTTAAACTTTGTTAAACTTAGGGGTTGTTTGGTAGCTTCTTAATGATCATTCAGATGCTACATCTTAATGGTTTAAAACCTCTGAATGAATAAGAGGTAACCTCAAGTCTGAATGGTTAAGAGGTAACATCAGAATGGTAAATAATCACATGTCACATTCTTCTACCTTCTCATTGGTAAAATTCTTAATGGTTCCATTAAGAGGTAGCCTCTTAATGACCATTCAGAGGCTACCAAACAGCCCCTTAGCTAAACTTGAGTTTATCTCATCTCAAACCTATGTCCTAATGCTCATAATCAATTGAATGGTTAGTTGGGCTTAAAAACAAGGCTGAGACATGTTAAATCAGAGGTTAAAACCTCCCAAACATTCTGTTTTAGTTAGGGTTTTACCCACAAGTAGTGTTCAAGCTTGAAGCTTGATGAATGTGTGATAGTTGGACTAGCTTGGGCTATCCTTCATAGAAATCCACTCACTACTTGATGTTTTTCCATAGATTAGTTGTTATTATTTCATTAATACTTGTAGGTTCATGACCCTCCTTGTTGTTTATGACAACAAGTGTAGTGGTGAACAATGGAGGTACCTAAATGGGAGCTTTGTTCTTCCTACCTCATGCATGATTTGTATGAATTCTAAAGAGGTTCCTAAATAGGGGATTCATCCCTCTACCTCAACCTTGACATATATGATATAATATACCCTATGTAATACTTATGTAACATTCAAATAATCGAACTCTTGGTGATGAACTAATGGACATTCGTCAAGCTAGTAATATGATATAATATACCCTATGTAATACTTATGTAACATTCAAATAATCGAACTCTTGGTGATGAACTAATGGACATTCGTCAAGCTAGTAGATTATGTCATTGTAGGCCTTGACAACTTGTCACGATTCTAATGGAACCTTGTTCCATGAAAACATTTAACTCTTTTGGAGTTTCATAGTGTCAAGAACAAGTGTTATAGGTGTTAGATGATTATTTTCTTATGTTTATTTTCGTGTTATTAAAATTCCGAATCTATAATCTTCCGATTCCCCAAACTCACACACCTATGTTTTCTTCGTGTAGAAGGACAAGGTGCTCCAAACTAATCCATCAACCAACATCACTCGCGGGATTTCAAGTAGGAAAGCTTGCAAAACCGTGAGTATACTCGATCTCGTTTTCCTTTTTATCACTTTTTGGTGCAACATGTATGCTATACTAAATTACACATCACATGAAACTATTTTAAACTCTATCCATGCTTAACATGAAACTATATGATGCTTGTTTAGACTTGTATGCTAATGTAAACTATTTGTGTCGATTATATGCTTCCTTAACTTTGCTAGCCTACCTTAACAATTATAGCGCTATAGGATTAACGCACCGCCCACGAAACTTGGGGTATTGTTAAGTTAAACATGTTAACCTCTCGTTACTCTATTTAGGATATGCTATTTTAACGGGTTGGAAACTTGGGTTTGAACATATAAGTACACCGTTTTGGCATGCTAGTAAACTTGCAAATTATGATTATGTTGGATATGAGCACTTAAACTATTTTATGCTATATTATGATATGTAACAAAACTTGTATACTCGCCAACTTTTTGTTGATATATTTTAATACATGTTGCAGGTTGATTGATGAGTTGATGTTGAAGAAATGCAATTTAGGTGGACTTAGATACACACCCATATTAATTTATCTATTTTGATGTTATTTTTGTTTTTGAGACAATGTTGTTCCTTGTATTTGAATCTTGTATGACAATCTAGTTTTGAAATGAAATTTGAATTAAATTATTATAGTCACATAGTGTTATGAAGTCTCTTACAATCTCGTTTTCGTCTCATCCCGATGTTTACGCCATCAGTTGGGGTGTGACATACTGCCCGAACCGTTCCGATAATTTAACATCTCTTATCAATTTCCAACGGAAATAAGTTAGGCCACAAATCATTAAGAGGTTGATTATAAATCCAAGGATCAATCCAAAATTTAGTGTTTTCGCCATTATCCAACACCCCTTTGATAAGACCACCTAATTTAACCCCAATAAGACTCATTTTTGCCTCCAATCTGACAATATTATTCCAACATCCCAATATAGTCGGGTTAGAGGGCAAAATCGTCGAAAATCTTTTTTTTCTATAACATGCATTCGCTACATTTCTCCAAAGGCTTTTCTCTTCCACTTTATATCTCCAAACCCATTTTTCAAGAAGAGCTTCATTCACATCTTTAAGCTTGCTACTTCCCAACGCTCCCATCTTTATTACTACCGGAAAAATATATAAATGTTCATGGGGAATTGGCCTTTAATAATCCCACCTAGACCTTATTGGCCATTAATAATCCCACATCAGAATATTTCCCCCACCAGTCCCACCTTTCACCTATTTTTCCTACAATGGTCCCACGTTAAAAAAACTTAACGGAGTTAAGCTTTTTTTCCAAATTACAAACAAATTTTTTTAGGGCTTTTGATCAAAATGACGATACGAGTCCATTGATGTAAAACTTACTTCAAAATGGTGCTCCAAGTGACTTGATTTTTGTTAATTGGAAATTTAAACACCCGAATTGAAGCGTCGTTTTCATCGTTTGGAGCACCGTTTCGAGGCAAGTTTTACATCAATGGAATCATATCGCCGTTCTAATCAAAAGCCCTAAAAAATCTGTTTGTAATTTGGAAAAAAGCTTAACTTCGTTAATTTTTTTTAACGGGGGACCATTGTAGGAAAAATAGGTGAAAGGTGGGACTTGTGGGGGGAATATTCGAAGGTGAGATTATTAATGGCCAATAAGGTCTAGGTGGGATTATTACAGGCCAATTTTCCAATGTTCATTGGGCCATGCAGACTCTCTGTAACAATTATGACCCATGCCTTTAGCTGATTTAGCTCTTAATACATGATCACTCAAGTCAGTTTTTTTTTGTTGTCACACCCCGACCGCGTAAAACAACAAATCGCGGCGGAAACATCAGGGCGTGTCGTAACAGAATAAATTGTTTCATAACCATGGCATACAAAGTTGTATTTTATTTATCAAACAAGGGTGTTACATTGTCTTGAACAGTAAACAAAAGAGTTTATAACATAATTAAACATAGTCTAGCTTCATTTTAAGTCTCTAAGGCACAGGTCCGCCCTAGTGTCATGATCAACATCCTACGGAAAAGCTCCTGAAAACACATGTGAAAATAGGTACGTCAGCATAAAAATGCCTGTGAGATACAAAGGTTTGTGAAAATAGGATTCATGACTCGTGTTTAAGAAAATGTTTAGTCATGAACCTTGTAATTTGCTTTGTCTTGTAAATCATTTTTAAAAACGATAAGATCAGATGATATGTATAAATAAATGTTAGGTTAAATGAATAACCATGTAAAAGTGTGTTTGTATAAGATAAGTTGTTTGTAAATCAATGTCTTGTGAAAAGTATGATATTTGTATAAAATGTTATATGTCTATACTGAAATGATTTAATTAACGTTGCGCTATGTAATATTATACAAACACTTATATATAGGAAGTACCAGCGGCGTATCCACCATGTTTGTATCATATTACACACGCCTCGTTACTCAAATCACTTACCCAAACAACCACCAATGTAACTTGTTCATGTACAAACCAATTGTCAAGTGTTATTGTGTAAACCATATCAAAATGTAAACCACCAAATGTGTATATCAATATCAAAAATGTTTATGTTCAATGTAGATCATGTAATGTGTAACCAAGATGTCATGTATGGTAAGTGAAATGTATCGACTAAACCATATGTAAAATGCACAAAAACAAGGTATTGAAGTAAAACATAGTTTAAATCAAAGTTATGTTTTGTGTAACAACTGCATGCTATACTGATACAAACATTTATGTGGCATTGTTAAAATGCATACATCCAAGCCTTGAGACTGTGGCGATAAACCCTTAAACAAATTAAAGGGTTATCTAAATTATGTATATCGAATTCGGTCATTCCTTTCATCCCCATACCCAGGATGTCCGGAACGGGAGTTGTCAATTCCTATGGTACCACTACCTACTAACGAATGGCATGATCAATGTTAATGAATGTATTGTTCCATGTTAAACAAACCAAATGTCATACCCAAAATGTAAGCATGTGAAAACGATGCACTAAGTATGTAATCATATGAACATACATAGCGTGAAATGTAATGAAAAACGATGTACTAAGTAATGCACACAATGGGCACACCTAGCATGAAATGTAATGTAAAACGATGTACTAAGTAATGCACACAATGGGCACACCTAGCATGAAATGTAATGTAAAACGATATACTAAGTAATGCACACAATGGGCACACCTAGCATGAATTGTAATGTAAAACGATATACTAAGTAATGCACACAATGGGCACACCTAGCATAAGATGTAATGAA
This sequence comes from Helianthus tuberosus, assembly GCA_030545235.1. Taxonomy (NCBI): domain Eukaryota; kingdom Viridiplantae; phylum Streptophyta; class Magnoliopsida; order Asterales; family Asteraceae; genus Helianthus; species Helianthus tuberosus. The sequence continues at coordinate 154,492,586 of CM060403.1, read as the reverse complement.
ATCATGTACTATAATGTACTAACGAACATAGCATGTATATGATGTGAAAACAGGAAAGCATGAAAGTAACAAGTAGGCACATGTGTTCCACCCCAAAACAGTTTGGAAAACAGTAAAAGAGGGGTCTATGTACTCACTTGAGATTGTTTAGTAGTCCTAAGATAACCACCAAGCAATGCTATAGATCTCAGAATCAAACGGCACCTAATATAGGTAACTATGTTAATAAACCGGACCTAAATCGGAAGATCGGGTAGCATGAGGGTTCGTAAACCAAACGAGTATTGAGACTCGTGTAATATGGTTTAACAAAGCCTACATACTAATTGAAACCTAACATAATTGATTACGACCCATTACGACCCGTTTAGGTAGCTTATGCTACTTTAACGCGTCGTTCGCGTGAAATGCGTTCGGACCACCTAACTAGCCCTATGACAAGTAGAATATGCCTAAATATGTTACATAATCAGTTATGTGACAAAGGTTTAGGTTACATATGCTTAATTACCAATTATACATGAAAAGGGTATTCTGGTAATTTACCTAAGGCATATAAACTACCTATCATACAACTACTCAAACGATGTGACCATAGGGTATAACCTCGGAAGGTTATTCCCTACCTACTATGGTCACCTAATGTGTTTGGTCGGATCCTAATGATCGACCAAATGGGTCGGGTTCGAGGTATAAGCGATTTATTAGATCGCTTACCCTACGACCCTAGACAACGTGGTAATAAGTAGGCATAGTCCCAAGGGACTATAACCAACGTGATTACACTCACGTTGCGAAGTTCAAACGAACTTCGCATTGACCATTATTGGTCAACGCTGAAAGTCAAACAAAGTTTGACTTTCTGACTCGAAAAGCAATAAAATAAGGAAAAGAACGAAAGAATACTTACGAAGGGTCCCCGAATGCTAACCTCGATTCAAAAATCTCAGGTATGAAACAATAGTTTCAACTTAGAGTTTCTCAAATCAAAGTTCTTGTGCTTTTGAAGCATGGGGGGTGGGGTATTTATAGTATTCGGTCCACCGTTAAGATCGTTTCATGGAAACCGTGCTTTAATCGCATCCGTACAAGTGTTGCAAAGTTGTGGTAGCCTAAAAATGGTCCTTATCATCTGACTAGACAATTTAGAACATGTGGTGGTGGATCAAACAGCTGCAATCTGCTGTTAGAAACATTTAACCTGGTCAGAAGGTGCCATGCGGCCCGCTTCAGGATGTTCAGAAGCTCAGGCGGGCCGCCTGAGGGTCCTGATCAGACAACAAGTTTGAAAAATGACAGTTTCAGTCCCTGCACGTGTTTAAGGCCATTTCCGACACTTCTAAGGCCCGTAAAGCCAACTTTAAGGCCCTAAAATGATGCCTAAACATTGTGGACATGAAACATGTTCAAAAATATGTCTGATGTCAGTTCGTTTGGCCGTACGAACGCGATGTTCGCTTATTTACGACGGAATGCGCATAAGCGCGAAAAATGATCCAAATGACGCGACGAAAGGATTTTTCTTATGGCGAAAACTAAAATCTAATATAGTCATGCTTACATAAATTTTTGGATGTCCAGATGTATTCAGAATGTATGTTATGCGCGAAAATGCAAACTTGTGCACTTTTTGACACTTTTAGTCCCTGAATGACCCAAAAGTTTATTTTAGCATACCGAACCCCTCAAAGCCCATTTCTAAGCTATGTAAAGGATATTTATGGTATGTTTAACTTATGGTCATGTTCCGGAATGTTCGTTACAGTTGAAATTGGCATACTTTAGCAGTTTGTCAAGTTTAGTCCCTGTAAACGAATTAACTTGTTTTTGCCATACCAAAGTCTTTAAAACTTATTTCTAAGTTATGTAAAGGTTATTTAAGGTATGTTGAGTATATGTTGATGTTCCGGAGTATTTGTCACATTAAACTGATTACGTTTACGTACCAGTTTGCGTATAACTCTCCAGAAAGTGATATAGAGTTTGAAATTTCATAAAAGTCAAAACATGAAAAATGTAATACACAACCAAACAAACATTGGGATCAAATAACATTGTTTTATTGATAATAGAACTGTTCATAATGATTACAAGCACAGTTGTTACAGTCTCCCCTACTTGTGGAAATTTCGTCCCGAAATTTATTTAGAGGAAACTCGTGGGAAAAGATGCGGATATTTCGCCTTCATTTGATCTTCGTGTTCCCAAGTAAACTCGGGTCCACGTTTAGCTTCCCAACGAACTTTGACCAAAGGAATGCGCTTGCGTTTAAGCCACTTGACTTCACGTTCCATGATTTCCACTGGCTTTTCAACGAATTTCAGTGTTTTGCCAACACGAATTTCGTCAAGCGGTATGTGGAAGTTCTCATCAGCTGAACACCTCTTGAGATTGGACACGTGAAAAGTTGGATGAACATTTCCCAGTTCAGGAGGTAACTCAAGTCTGTAGGCTACCTTTCCGATTCTTTCGACGATCTTGAATGGTCCAACGTATCTAGGTGCAAGTTTTCCTTTCTTTCCAAATCTGATCACACCTTTCCAAGGTGTGACCTTAAGTAATACTCGATCACCGACTTGAAATTCCAAGGCCTTGCGTTTTGGGTCCGCGTAAATCTTCTGACGGCTTCTAGCTGCCTGAAGATTATCACGAACTTTCTTGATCTTGTCAGTAGTTTCTAAAATGAGGGCAGGTCCAGTAAGTTGAGCCTCGCCGATCTCATTCCAGCAGACTGGTGAACGACATTTTCGACCATAGAGAGCCTCGAAAGGAGCCATTTTGATGCTCGTGTGATAACTGTTGTTGTAGGAGAATTCAATCAATTTAAGATGTGAATCCCAGCTCCCACCAAAATCGATCACACAAGCTCTAAGCATATCCTCCAGAGTCTGGATTGTTCTCTCAGATTGACCATCCGTTTGCGGATGATAAGCTGTGCTCAGATTAAGTTGGGTCCCCATAGCAGATTGCATGGTTCTCCAAAAATGAGAAGTGAAACGAGCATCTCTGTCAGAAATGATGTTTAAGCAAAGATAACAAGCTTTCAGAGTTAGCATAACATGAGTAATAACTAACAAAGTTAATCAAACAAGTAGAGTTAACAGCTTAGCCACTTAATAGGGGTTTACATGTTTAACAGAGTTAATAACTAACTGGAATAAATAAGCTAACCAGAGTTAATAACTTAACTGGGGTTTATCTTCATAACATGCATAGCAGAATTTACACACTTAACATGGTTAACACTTAACACAGTTAACATACTTAACTTAGTTAATAAAGTTAACAAGATTAATAAACACTTGGGGCCGAAATCCAAGCTTGGGCCGAAATCTATATTGTTGGCGAAAACACTTGGCCGAAATCCCTTAATGGGCCGAAAACACTTGTGGGCTTTTGCTGAACATAAGTGTGACGAAAACACATGAGTGTTTTCGTCCATTGCTGTGATTTCGTTGGCTGTACATTATCTTCATCAGCAGTTACATAAATAAATTTGCAGATTATTCAACCAAGCAAAACCAATATGCGTGCATATATAACTTGCCAAGTCATTGAGAGATTAAGATTAACAATCCATCAATAAACCACTTAATTAATCACATATGCCTTCATATGAAATCAGGATCTGTTAGTTAATTTCATACAACTAATCACAGTCAAGACCCCATCTTTAACTACCAATTTGTATAACAAAAATCTCACAGAACCTCAACAATCAATATGCATAATCATCATCATCATTATACCAATCGCATATATATATATATATATATATATATATATATATATATATATATATATATATATAATAACCAGATATATACACATACGCAGACATGTAACGATCTATCGAAAGTTATACACAATAAACCACGGTGCAAACTAACCGAGATGGAAAACTAATGGATTGACCGAAAACAAAGGCTCCTTAGGCTTGCAGTCGCCGTCACAGTTAGAGAGGTGTTCTAGGGTTTTCTAATCGTTGCCCCTTTGCGTACATGATAAGGAACAATTATTTATCTAGTCATGACTGGGCCCAAAGCCCATTTGGTTTTCGTTGGCCCCTTTATGGACGAAAACACATAAGGTGATTTCACTAGATAGTGTTTTCATGGGTAATAGTTTTCAGTAGGGGTTCCATCTTTATTTATAACATGCAAATTAATACAAAACCTTATTAACATACACTCACATATATAAAAAAAATAGTATGCATCCCAAATATAAAATATCAATCGCAATACGATTTAACGTTTTACAAATATAAGTGCTGCGAAACAACCTAGTCGTGTAAACAAACAACTTAAATAATTAACGTGAAATTTATGCGAAGATGGAATCTTGGAAACTCGAGTTGTCACATTATCCCCAACTTGAAAGAAATTTCATCCCGAAATTTAGCACATGGTTACTGAGGAAGCTAGTTGTGTTGTATTGTATCCTGGTTTTCCTGGGGTGTCACATTATCCCCCCGTTGATTTGGAATTTCATCCCGAAATTTTGTAGTAGCTTCAGCCTCACTAGTAGTTGCATTGTTTTCGAACAATTGGGGATATTTGAGTTCCATCTGGTCTTCTCGTTCCCAGGTATACTCTGGGCCACGACGGGAGTTCCAACGAACTCGAACAAGAGGTATTCTGGTGTTCTTGAGGACCTTAACATCCCGGTCCGTAATTTCAACTGGTTCTTCGATGAAATGCAACCGTTCGTCGATAGTGAGCTCCTTCAAAGGAACTATGAGGGTCTCATCTGACAGACACTTCTTCAGATTCGACACGTGAAAGACGTTGTGAACTGCAGTGAGTTCAGCTGGTAAGTTCAGTCTGTAGGCCACTTTGCCTATTTTCTCAATGACTTAAAATGGTCCAACGTATCGTGGATTGATTTTGCCCGTTTTGCCAAAACGAACAACACCCTTCCAGGGTGACACTTTGAGTAGCGCTCGATCCCCAACCTGGAACTCGAGTAGTTTCCTGTCTTTATCGGCGTATGCTTTCTGACGGTCACGAGCTGCCGCCATGCGTTGTCGTATTAGAGCAATCTTTTCAGTAGTATCAACTACCATTTCTGGACCTGTGATCTGACTGTCACCCACCTCTGCCCAACAAAGAGGTGATCGGCATTTACGCCCGTACAATGCCTCAAATGGAGCAGCTTTAATGCTGGTGTGGTAACTGTTATTGTATGAAAATTCCACAAGTGGCAGATGTTTTTCCCAGCCATTGCCAAAGTCAATTACGCACGCCCGATGCATGTCTTCTAGAGTTTGAATAGTGCGCTCAGACTGCCCATCTGTCTGAGGATGATAAGCTGTGCTCATGTCTAAACGAGAGCCAAAATATTTGTACATTGCTTGCACCAGTTCTGAAGTAAAACGTGCGTCACGATCCGAGATAATGGAAGTTGGCACCCCGTGCCTTGAAACCACTTCTTTTAAGTAGATGTCTGCTAAGGTAGAGAACTTGTCTGTTTCCTTAATAGCCAGGAAGTGTGCAGACTTAGTGAGTCGATCCACGATCACCCAAATAGTATCATTCCCACGTTGAGATCTAGGCAGGCCAGTAACAAAATCCATGGAAATTTGCTCCCATTTCCATTGTGGTATCTCAGGTTGTTGAAGTGGGCCTTAAGGTTTCTGATATTCCGCTTTGACTCTCGCACAAGTCAAACACTTGCTAACATAAGTTTCTATGTGAGCTTTCATGCTAGGCCACCAGTATGTAGTTCTGAGGTCGTGATACATCTTATCCGAACCAGGATGTACTGAGTAGCGAGACTTATGAGCTTCTTCCATTACAAGCTCGCGTAGGTTGCCATAGTGTGGGACCCAAATGCGTCCTGTTACATAGTAGGCGCCGTCTGCCTTTTGTTCTAACCGTTGCCTTGAACCGCGTAGGGCTTCAGCCCTGACGTTTTCTGGTTTCAATGCTTCTACTTGAGCATCTCGTATCTCAGAAGGAAGACTAGACTGAATAGTGAGTTGCAATGCTCGTACACGCCTAGGAGTAGTATCCTTTCGACTGAGGGCGTCGGCCACAACATTGGCTTTGCCCGGATGGTACTTTATAGCACGTTCGTAATCGTTCAGTAGCTCGACCCATCTACGTTGTCGCATGTTCAATTCTTTCTGCTTGAAAATATGTTCGAGACTCCTGTGATCGGTGTAGATGGTGCACTTGGTGCCGTACAGGTAATGTCGCCATATCTTGAGCGCAAAAACAACAGATCCCAGCTCTAGATCATGTGTAGTGTAATTCCGCTCGTGGATCTTAAGTTGGCGCGAAGCATAAGCAATGACTTTATTCCGCTGCATCAACACACATCCAAGACCTTGGATAGATGCGTCGTAGTAGACTACAAAATCATTCGTGCCTTCAGGCAAGGAGAGGATAGGTGCGCTACAAAGTCTATCCTTTAAGTGCTGAAATGCTGTTTCCTGTGTATTACTCCAACGATAAGCAACACTTTTCTGTGTCAGTAATGTAAGCGGCTGTGCAATCTTTGAAAAGTCTTTGATGAACCGTCTGTAATAACCCGCCAAACCCAAGAATTGGCATATTTCGGTTGGTGTGCGAGGTGCAGGCCAGTTCTTGATCGAATCTACCTTGGATGGATCGACATGAATCCCATCCGTGTTTACCACGTGGCCTAGAAAGTGGACTTCACGAAGCCAGAAGTCACATTTTGAAAACTTAGCGTATAGCTGTTCCGTTCGTAAGAGTTCCAAAATAAGTCGTAAGTGCTGCTCGTGTTCCTCCCGATTCTTCGAATAAATCAGGATGTCGTCAATGAAAACAATAACAAACTTGTCAAGATAAGGTTTGCACACCCTGTTCATAAGGTCCATGAAAACTGCAGGCGCGTTCGTTAACCCGAATGGCATGACCAAAAACTCGTAATGGCCGTAGCGAGTTCTGAATGCTGTTTTGGAGACGTCCTCATCCCGGACTCTCAATTGATGATAGCCTGACCTCAGGTCAATCTTCGAGTAATAGCTCGACCCTTGCAACTGGTCGAATAAGTCGTCGATGCGTGGAAGAGGATAACGATTCTTCACAGTCACCTTGTTCAGTTCGCGGTAGTCTATACACATGCGGAAGGTACCGTCTTTCTTCTTCACAAATAATACTGGAGCTCCCCAGGGTGAAGAGCTAGGACGTATGAAACCCTTTTCCAAGAGTTCTTGCAATTGCTTAGACAGTTCTTCCAGTTCAGTTGGAGCTAAGCGGTAAGGTGCTCGAGCTATGGGTGCTGCTCAAGGAGCTAGCTCGATTTGAAACTCGACCTGGCGATAGGGCGGTAACACAGGTAACTCTTCAGGAAACACTTGAGGAAAGTCGCGTACAACAGGAATATCCTCTAACTTCTTCTCTTTCGTCGATGTATCTGTAACGAGTGCTAAAATAGCCGTGTGGCCCGTTCGCAAACACTACTGTGCCTTCAAGAAGGAGATGATGCCACTCACGACACCACTCTTGTCGCCTTGGACCTCGAGAGGTTCTTTGCCAGTACGGGGAATACGAATTATCTTCTCCTTGCATAGGATCTCTGCTTGTTGTTGGGATAACCAATCCATACCAATGACGATATCAAAACTACTCAGAGTTATAGGAATGAGATCGATAGAGAAAGTCTGACCAGCGAGGATAAGATTACAACCCTGAACTATGTGTGTGGCTTCTAGACTTTTACCGTTAGCTAGCTCTACAACATGTTTGGTGTTCAAAAGTGTTGGTGCGCGTTTAAGCATTTGACTAACTTTCAGAGACATATAACTGGTATCCGCACCCGAATCAAATAATACAGTAACATAAAAGTCGTCGAGAAGAAACTTACCCATAACCACATGAGGATCGTTCCTTGCATCACCCTGACCAATCACAAATGCACGACCCTTAGCACCATTGTTGTTGTTGTTTCCCCCATTGTTGTTCCCATTGCCCTGATTATTGTTGTTGTTATTCTGATTCTGGTTTAACTGGGGGCAGTTCCGCTTGAAGTGGCCTTCAGCCCCACACTGAAAGCATGCCCTATTTCCTTGTTGTTGTTGCTGTTGTGGCTGGTTTCGTGGAGCTGGTGGCTGTTGTTGCTGGTTCTGATTCGCAGGCCTTGAGCTCCTGCAATCTTTAGCTTCATGACCTACCCTTAGACATATCTGACAGCGGCCTTTATGACACTGACCACTGTGGTGTCTGTTGCACCTGTTACACAGTGGGTGAATTCCCTGATATCCACTCTGCCCCTGACCACCAGACGATTGCTGACTCGGACTCTGGTAATCACTAGTCTTACGTTGCTGCTGTGCTTGAGACTGTACGGTAGCTGAACCCCTGTTGGAATCCCCTTCCCATTTCCGCTTGTTGTCACTGGGAGTAGCAGGAGTAGCTGGAGTGGTAGCGGTAGTAGTAGCGCTGATACGTTTAGGCAGCCTGTTCTGTTCCACTGCCTGATCGGTGAGGCGATGAGCTAACTTGACGATCTGTTGAATGGTGCCAAGATTCGCTGAGGTTACGTGACTTTGAATCTCCGGCACCAGACCATTGAGATACAGTTCGATACGCTTAATGGGAGGGTCTACCATAGTAGGACACAGAATAGCCAACTCATTCGATCTTCTGGTGTACGCTTCAATTTCTGACCCCGTCATTTTCAAGTGGTAAAACTCTACCTCCAACTTATGAATGTCATCACGGCTACAGTATTCCTCTTTGATCAACTCCTTGAAATCATTCCAGGGTGTGGCGTTAGCAACAGCCAACCCTAACATCTGAACTTGCGCATTCCACCAAGTCAGCGCAATGCCTTCTAGAGTACCAGTGGCGTACTTCACCCTGCGAGCCTAAGGGCATTCACACATCTCAAATACTGACTCAAGCTTTTCAAACCAATGGAGGAGTCCAACCGCTCCTTCCGTGCCACTAAAAGTAGTAGGACGACAGTCCATGAAAGTTTTGAAGGTGCAAACAGGTGGTTGAGCGTGCTGACCTGTTGTATATAAGAACCAGGACAAGATTAAGCACAAGAGTTGTTTTAGGAGTGTAGGATGTAAAGATCCTAGTGTGAGTTACAACTGCAGGGTATACCTCCTTCTTGTGCGGCTGCAAGTGCCGCGGCAACTCGTTCGTTAATAAGAGCCGTCAACTGGGCTTGTGTCATGTTAATGCGTCCAGCCATGATCTTCATAGCAAATGTAACATAGGTGAGAGAGGTTCGCGAGTAGTGCGATGACAAAAGAGAGTAAGCACACAAGTGTTCTCATGCAATAGTGTTACGTTTATCTAAGCATACCCTGAGCAAAGTTCTATGCAATTCTAGCAAGTAGGCAATAAGACATGTACCATATTACCTAGGATGTTGAGTCTTGCACGTGGAGCGAGGCGTCGTTGTGGATCGTTGAGCACTGTTCTGGTTATAGTCTGGTCTTAATAAAAAAAACGTTTTCCCCATATTAAAACCGAGTTCTCTATAACCAATGGCTCTGATACCAATCTGTCACACCCCCAAAATCCACTCGCGAAGTACCACCGCTTGGAGGCGTGACTGACCAGGATCAAGCCACCAATCATATTGAACATATAAGTAAATAGTAAAAGTCATTCATCAATACGATAGGTGTTTTCAAAACCAAGCATAACAAGTGTGTAGCGGAAGCAACAATGTAAAAACCCAACATAAGTATTAAGTTGAAGTGTCACAAAAGAGTGTATCATAACATCCAAAAATCCGTGCCCACAACGACCGCGCCTCCCGTGCAAGCTCCAAAAGTACCTATGGTCCTGCAAGGCATGTAACAGAGAGTCAACAACTAGTTGAGCGAGTTCACAGTTGGTTATTCAGTTATAGTGTTCGTATTGTAAATCGTAAGTTCGTTTAGTAATCATGTATCGTATGTAGTGGTATCGCGGCCCTCTAGGCATGTTTGCGAAATTTAGTGGGGGTTTCCCATATGTTCTCTAGACTAGGTATATTTGTATCGCGGCCCTCCAGGCATGTTTGCGAAGATTAAAGTATAGTTCGCGACCATTCCAGGCATGTTTGCGAAGATTGTTCTAGTATCGCGGCCAATCCCGGCGTGTGTGCGAAGAGGAGTATATGTATCACTAGTCTAGCAGTATCTACCATTAACCTTCCTCTCCCGAGGCCTATGGTATGTAATTCCGATAATTCTTAAGCGTAATTTAATCAATCAACCCATTCCCAACCCCGGGAATCCCATGCCTTGGTAAGAGTGTGAACTCACCTTGGTTTGCTCGGTATGCTAAAGTATATACGCTCACAATTAATCAATCACGACCTATATTACGCCCGTATGTAATATCAGTTTCGAACTCGAAATGTTTCACAGGTAATCTATGTCACAAAGTGTGTTTATGCATTTCTCAACAACACATAACAGTGGTTTCATGTTCACACAGTCATACTCCATATAACTCAGTTCTTGGTAATATCTAACATGGTAAATTAATTAACATGCTTGATGGTTTTTAACAGACTTAACTAGGTTAATGTATTAAGCAAAGATAACAAGCTTTCAGAGTTAGCATAACATGAGTAATAACTAACAGAGTTAATCAAACAAGTAGAATTAACAGCTTAGCCACTTAACAGGGGTTTACATGTTTAACAGAGTTAATAACTAACTGGAATAAATAAGCTAACCAGAGTTAATAACTTAACTGGGTTTATCTTCATAACATGCATATCAGAATTTACACACTTAACATGGTTAACACTTAACACAGTTAACATACTTAACTTAGTTAATAAAGTTAACAAGATTAATAAACACTTGGGGCCGAAATCCAAGCTTGGGCCGAAATCTATATTGTTGGCGAAAACACTTGGCCGAAATCCCTTAATGGGCCGAAAACACTTGTGGGCTTTTGCTGAACATAAGTGTGACGAAAACACATGAGTGTTTTCGTCCATTGCTGTGATTTCGTTGGCTGTACATTATCTTCATCAGCAGTTACATAAATAAATTTGCAGATCATTCAACCAAGCAAAACCAATATGCGTGCATATATAACTTGCCAAATCATTGAGAGATTAAGATTAACAATCCATCAGTAAACCACTTAATTAATCACATATGCCTTCATATGAAATCATGATCTGTTAGTTAATTTCATACAACTAATCACAGTCAAGACCCCATCTTTAACTACCAATTTGTATAACAAAAATCTCACAGAACCTCAACAATCAATATGCATAATCATCATCATCATTATACCAATCGCATATATATATATATATATATAATAACCAGATATATACACATACGCAGACATGTAACGATCTATCGAAAGTTATACACAATAAACCACGGTGCAAACTAACCGAGATGGAAAACTAATGGATTGACCGAAAACAAAGGCTCCGTAGGCTTGCAGTCGCCGTCACAGTTAGAGAGGTGTTCTAGGGTTTTCTAATCGTTGCCCCTTTGCGTACAGGATAAGGAACAATTATTTATCTAGTCATGACTGGGCCCAAAGCCCATTTGGTTTTCGTTGGCCTCTTTATGGACGAAAACACATAAGGTGATTTCACTAGATAGTGTTTTCATGGGTAATAGTTTTCAGTAGGGGTTCCATCTTTATTTATAACATGCAAATTAATACAAAACCTTATTAACATACACTCACATATATAAAAAAAATAGTATGCATCCCAAATATAAAATATCAATCGCAATACGATTTAACGTTTTACAAATATAAGTGCTGCGAAACAACCTAGTCGTGTAAACAAACAACTTAAATAATTAACGTGAAATTTATGCGAAGATGGAATTTTGGAAACTCGAGTTGTTTCATTCGCAACCGAAAGTCGCGAAGTTTGACTTCTGCTTTGACTTTCATTTATGAACCGAATTAGAACTAGTATGCTACTGATTTAAGGCCCCGTTATGATCGTATTATGATGTAGCATAATCCTCTGAGGTTATATTACATGATCATAATATTAATATGAGTTTTATGCAAGTTTCGTAAATGTGCCATACTTTTACTATTTTGCCCTTTTATTTAAAAATGAGGTTTTAGACACCAATAAGATATCAAACAACTTAGGTACTGATATGTTAACATGTTTAACATATTACGATGTTAGGAACCTGATCATAAACTGAGTTTGCGGATATCGTCGTAAAATATGCCAGGAATTGACCAAAACGCTCTTTAGGCGCATAGATCGGTTTTAAGCATAATTTATCACACCAAACTCATTTCCTACTAATGTAATATCATAATTAGGAAATTTTGGGATATCAATTTTGTTTATAGATTGAGTTTATGCACGAGTTCTTGAATAATGTCCTTAAATGACGATAATGCCCTTTTCGCACCTTAAATGGTTTTGAAAGCATATTTTTATACAAAATCTTTTGACTAATGATATGTTATATTAATTGAAATATGTTGGGCATATAAACTTGATCATAACGTCAATTTTCCTAAAAAATCGCAAATATCGTCATTTAACGAGTTTAACGCCGTTTCGGCGCATAGTATGGTTTTAAACCATAACTACCAACCAAGACTTGTTACCTACTGATTTTATAAATCATTTTAAATATTTTTACAGTAGGTATATGTTATAAACTCAGATTCCCAAATTAGCCTTCAAAACTATGTGTGAAATTACCAAAATGCCCATACGGAGTATAGTTTGGTTTTAAATTATAAAACACACATATGTTTGTTATCATACTGATATTATATCATAATTAAAGTGTTTTCAAATAATGTTTATGATCGTAACATCAGATTGTACTCAAGTTCCTTTTATACGTCATAAAATGACCAAAACGCCCTTACGAGGCATAGTTTGATTTAAAAACCTAAACGGGCATACAAGTTGATATTCCACTGATATTATAACTTGTTTAAAGTATATTTGCATATGGAACTTGTTCATGACTTATCTGGTTACTCGTTATCGCTTATACGCGTACGGTTAGACTTATGTAACTAGTTTACGTAAGCTTGCCGAAACGGGTTTAACCTTGTCGCTTTTACTTCAAAATCCAGAATGTACTTAGTTTACCCATTGATGTGTCTCTTAGCAACCTATTTTTGTTCAAAGACTTTAATGTTGTATGAAACGTGTTGTTCAAGAGCCTTGGTGTGTAAAAAGCTTGATGTGGATATTGCTTATGCGTTTATAAATTTCTTACAACTTTTAAAATGGAATTGCTAACTAAACCACACATAATCGGCAAGTGCACCGGTCACAGTGTAGTGTAGATGGCAAGACCGGATATCAATCCGTGGACACTATATGCAAACTTTAGATAATGAACCTCTATCGAATATAAAGTTAAATTTTGAAGTTTGAATTAAATTGATTTTTAAATAATAACTTAATTAATTAAGAAAATGTATAAAACAAAACAAGCAAAGTAAACTAGATACAAAAACACAGTGAAACAAATATAAAAACAAAGTATAACAATTACAGAAACAAAGTGTAATCAGATATGTATGAAAAAGGACTACCTGGGTATCGAATCGCTAGAATCATGCAATGCTTAATTTGACAATAATAACGGTTAAATATCTTTTTCCCTCGATTAACCCCCCCCCCCCGTTAGAGATGTATTAAACAAAAGATCAAGACAAAATGTGAAGTGCTAGAACGAACCGGCTCGAGCTATCGATACCAAATCCCACGAGTATCAGACCTTTGGGACCTCAGAGACTAAGTTGTGAGAAGATCTTCAAAATCGCAAAGCAAACCAAACCTTGAAAATTAAAATCCTAGGAAACCTTAACCATGATGTAATAAACGAGCCCGAGCTATCGGTCACCCAATCTACCCACCAATGATTAGCTAATAACCTAGCTCACCCTAATCGTCTTTCGAGTCATAAGATGAGGATGCAAGTTCTAGTATATTGATTTTAATTATTAATAGACTTGGTCAATTTCTCAACTCAATATTTAACCCGAAAATCAGAAGATAAACGAATGAAATTAAATTCTAAGTTTAAGGGGAATTTCTTCATGTTTAAACCGCTGAATTTATCGACTAATAATCAATCAAAACACACCAACATGCAATACCAAGATTAATTACAAGACAAAGTTATGTAAATCACATCAAATAACCAAAATTACGTCAAATATACATTACAATCATCAGTTCATCGTAATCCAGGTAGTTTATAAGTTTAGCTACACATATTATACAATAACATAACTAAACAAAGCTTGAAAACTACTGAAAACATAATACAAAGCTTATAAAAACCGAAAACCGAATATTTAACGAACCCGGAAGCTTAGAACTCGAACCGAAAGCTTCCTAGACCCTTGCAAAGCTCCAAGATGCTCCCAAAGTCGTCCAAAGTGATCCATAACCGAAGGAATTGTGAGATGGTTTGAAAGAATCGGAGATGTGCTATTTATAGTGAAATTTTCGCAAAAACCGAACACCTTACGGACCGTAAGGGTCATGCCTTGCGGTCCGTAAGCAGTTAGGTTACTTTTCTGCTTTTCTGCGCACTATCTCCTTACGGACCGTAAAGGTCAAGCCTTGCGGTCCGTAAGAGGTTTGGTCATTCTGAGTTTACCTAACCATTTGCGGACCGTAAAGACTGGGTCTTACGGTCCGTAAGGGGTACTGTTCAGCATTTTAATTATTTTTTTCTTGTTTTCCGACACGTCTTTTCCGTGCTTCCTTCGCTGTAATTATTCCCTTCGTTTTCCTCGCGAAATAAACAGGTTCTTCACTAATTCCTGCAAATCCATAATTTAACCAAATAAGTATCTAAATCGCGAGAAAACCACATCCAAATTTATTAAATTGTAAGGAATTCGATGTGTAAAATGTGTATGATTTTAGATACATCAAACATCCCCACACTTAACCTTTTGCTTGTCCCTAAGCAAAATTCCAAACAACTGTACAAACTGACATTTAAACGGTTATTTTACAATGGAAAATTAAACACACATTAATGTACATAAATGATTTAAAATTAGCTAATAATGATAGAGACGAGAAAACTAAATGTGATTTTTCAAAAATAGAGTTTTATCATCAATTACTCACTTACTTGCATCTTTAATTTGATTCCCTCGGCTCACTTGTGTAAACTAGTGAATGGTGCACTAGTAATTTTCTGTGATCACTCAAAATCCGGGCCATATAGTAACATTATCATAAGCTTGTAATGAAATCTCATCTTTACCAATTAACATATAAAAAATCATATAAATCAAGAGGACTTTTATTGTGAGTTTTAACTTGGCTAGGGTTTAAAGGTAGGAAAATATGGCTATTTACTGGGTGAAGTGTTTCAATCCGGTCTAGCAAATTATCCTAACAAACCTTACACAAATTTATTATTATTATTATTTTTGTTTTTGTGTAAATCACATACTCACAAACCAAGTGACTCTTTTAAGGTTAGATCGTCAATACCGGTTTTATCCAAGATGTGAATCAAATCTTCCTTAATCCTGTAGTGAACATTACTTCCAACTCTAATGGATCGTTCGGCATCGAGCCTAATAGCCCCCACCCTCATTAGAAGCGTGTATTCATGTTGGGATTCAGTTTGACTTTTTCTACATCTTCCTGTGTGAGACCAGTTTCCACATCCCATGCATGTGTCGTATCGTTTTGCTCTTCTTTTCATAGCACTTTTGGATGTCCCACAAAATGGTGGCGTTTGTTCTTGTTGTCGCCACTTTTTTCTAACTTCTTTACTTGAATAAAATATTTTTTTTTCTAATCTCCGTAGGTAATCTTGGTTTCGCGAATTGTAGACAAGAAAGCAAATTTAAATCGAATGAACGCATCTCCAGTTCTTTAAAGGTCTGCCGGTAAAAGACCAAACTAAATTCCTATGAAAGGAAAATTATACTAAACCGGAATTCACACATGGGTTGAAAAGGTAAAACAAAAAGGCTTATATGGTTTAATATGGTGTGTTTGCAAAAAACGAAAAAGGAAAAGGCTCAACTTGGTTTTCTATTGGATAATATATTTGGTTTTTAAGTTTTAACAAGAAAGGGTAAACACATGGTTGTATCCTAATGCCTCTATCATTTTTATATAATTTTATAGTTAATGAATTCAACAAGTATATTCAAGACAAGTTCTGAAATGTATATTATTATGCGGCACACTCAATCAAATGAAGTCTTAAGCATATGACTTTAATTACAAATTTCCCCATCCCCACACTTGAAAGACACATTGTCCCCAATGTGAACGAAAAGGAAATAAATTCACACCACACAAACAACAAAAAGGAGAGGTGAAACGGAAACTCCCCTGATATGTTTGACAAATTGCTCGTAGACATTCAGCTTACGCGATTCCGTAATCATGATATAACCTGTAAAATGAAACTGTACAGGTAGAAGCAATATATCAAACACAACCATAATATACAATAAACATAAAGAGTAATATATGTATCAATACACACCATGATCATAAAACAAAAGAAATAAAAAGGAGAGTATAACGGTAAACCCAACAATCACTGCAGGTCCGGTGGAGGCTGCTGAACCTGTGGAGGAATGTGAAAATGATCCATGATGCTCTGAAGCATCGTCCTGATCTCTACCTGTGTATCCCTGACCTCCTCTACAGCCTACCAGACCTCCTGTACAGCCTGCTCCAAACTATCCAGCCTCTCATCCACTGTCCTCGCTGCCCCGGGAGCTACAGGTACCCTAACCCGAGCTCTCTGCCGACCGCCATGCTGATGACGTGGCCCAACAACTGGGGCATCCTCCTGTGCTGGCCCAAGAACTATCTGAGGTGCCCTCGGCTCAAGAAACGTAGGTGGATCGCCTGGTGCCAATAGCTGGGTCATCTGCCTCATATCCCCGATCCTGAATAACGTCCCGGTAGCCTCCTCATGCAGCCATGCTGGTGGAAAATCCTGATACACATCCAAGCTCTCTACGAGTACAGCAACATATGAGCCCATGCAAATCCTAGAATCTGTACTGCGTCCTCGATCTCTGTCGAATGCATGAAGTAGAAAGGCTGCCAGATTGGCCTCCCGGCCCTCAATCATACAATAAAGTGCAAACAGATCATGATACGTCACTTTCTCGAGACTCATGTGTCGAGAAAGGACGGTGCATGTAAGAATACGGTGAATAAAGCGTATCACCGGATCTCTGATCTGTGAGGCTGGAATCCCTGAAGACCAAGCACCATCTCCTATGGTGGACCAAAAAGCCGTCAGCTGTGTCGTAGTGACACACTGAGGTAAATCCTCATCCGTCCAGCCCATCAAACTCTCTGTAAAAGTAGGCTGTGTAGTCTCCTCCAATGTATACAGTCCAACAAGGACGCCGAACTGAGCAACGAACAATATATGTGTCCGCCGTCCTAGTGCGAAACTGACCGCAGCGGGCTCAGTGAGGCGAGCATGGTGAAACATAAATGTCGAGTGAAACTCCAATACTAGCTCCCTATGAAATGCTCGCCTCTCGTCCAGTAACCTCCTCCATCGAGGTGATATCAATCCCTCCAGTCTGGCACGCACGCCCATAGTCTCCATCAATCCCCAGTCGAAAACCCTAGCTCGCTGAAATCGTAGACCGAGATACCTCTGTAAAGCGGTATACTCGGATGAATCATGCTCAAAAACTGTAGCAGGGTGTGCTCCGCCTCTGGTGGAAGGTCGGCTGGTGCTGCAGTTAGATCAGGCCTCACCGCATCCTCTGAATATCGAATAACCCGAGCAGGACGCTCGGGTGGCGGCTGTGCTGCTGCTGTGCGTGTCGGACGTCCTCTCTTTCGTCCAGTCTGGGACGAAGAAGCCATATATGCACTTATTTACAATAATTAGAAATACAAAATAACTATACAAGTCACTGCCCCCAATCGCGTTTTACGATGCATTTTCTAATTTATTATTTTATTTATAAACAAAGTAAATGAAAACAGAAAGTTATATTTTTGGTGTGCTGGGGGTGGTAGTTGCGACCGTATAGCATTACGTTCGCGGTCGCAATAAAATAACCACTACAATAATATAAAATAAAAAATTAGAAATTTCGGCATGACCCCGACGTATATACAAGAAAAACCAACCATCCTTGCCCGATTGGAGATTGAGTACGGGAGAGGAGGCGAAACCTGCAAATAAAGCGCAAATATATACATTCCAAAACATATCAATTCACGCTAAAAAATTCTAGGCGGCCGAAATTCAATTCTATTTAAACTTAACTAATAAGATATAAAAGACGACTCGAAGCATATGAAAACATTCTATTTAACAACGAAACTTAATTCTATATAACATCTCAATTCTATTTAACTTAATTTTATTCAATACAAAAATTAACTTTAAAAATAATTTCTATTCTACACGACACTAGATTTGGATAAACAAAATTTAAAACTCGACTTGAAATAAAACAAAATAAAACAAAATAAAACATAACCATATTTACAATATTAACACTCTAAAATTTAAACGACACGACTAACTTTCAAACGACTCGAAAAAATAAAAGACGCAACAAATTAGGCACGACTATGGACTTCGACTTTTGATGTCTAAAATGACGCCACAACACTTTAAAAACCAACTTCGCGATGACTCGACTAACTCAATAACCGAACCCTGCAGCGAACTCTAAAAATGATGACAATGACTTTAACAAACACCGACTTTACTATTAGACTCAACTAACTAATTTGACCCAAAGCACCACTGACCTAAAACGATTCAACAGAGATACGACCCGACACACAAGTCTACTGAGCTACAGCAACAATCATCTACGAAGCTGAGTAAATGCAATTGTACAAGTTTCATACCTGAAATGTCGGTTAAGCGCGTAAATCCAAGTGAACAGTGATGGTCGCAGACGGTGGTCGATGTGGCAGTGGTGGTTGAGGATCTGAGGAAGAGGGTGGTTGGCGACTGAATGTGGGTCGGAGGCTGATGACAATGACGGTGGTGGAAATGAGGTGGATGGTGACGGTGGAGTGGTGTGTGGAGGCGGTGGTAGTTGGTGAGGGTGGTTACAGTGGCGGAGGCGGTGGTCGTTGTGGGCGAATCGGAGGTGGAAGAGGGGTGGTTGCGGTGGTGGAGTGCGGCGGTCTGTGGTGGTGATGAGGGTTGTGGAAGACCGGTGAGGTTGGGAGTGGTGGTGATGGCGGATGGTGTGGGTTTTGTTTTGGGGAAGAAGACCCCGATTGGGGTTTTATATTTTTTTGTCTCTGCAAAACCCTTACGGACCGTAAGGGTCAGTCCTTGTGGTCCGTAAGCATAATTTTTTTTAGAGTTAAATATAAATATATACTTATTGTTTATTATTATTTACTATATTATAATTATTATTATTTACACTACCCCTTACCTCGTTTTACGTGCTCATAACGGGGAGGTCCATCACCTCCTCCTCTCTGTCCTCGGTCAGTCCTTTGACAAAATGTTTCAACCGATGTCCATTTACTTTAAACCTCTGACCGTCCTCATTTTCAACCTCAATTGTTCCGTACGGAAACACCTGCGTAACCATATACGGTCCACTCCAACGTGATCTCAATTTTCTAGGGAACAACTTCAACCTGGAATTGTATAGCAATACCTTTTCCCCACACTTGAACTCTTTCACCTGTTTCAAGTGTTTGTCGTGCAACGCTTTAGTTCGTTATTTATATGCCCATGACTTCTCGTACGCCTCATCGCGTAATTCCTCTAACTCGTGAATCTGAAGAAACTGGTTTTTACCTGCAGCTGGCAAGTCCAGATTGACTGCCTTCAGTGCCTAGTATGCACGATGCTCTAGGTCGACCGGTAGATGACACGCTTTCCCGTAAACTAACCTAAAGGGTGTGGTCCCAATAGGTGTCCGGTACGCAGTATGGAAAGCCCACAGTGCATCATCTAACTTCTTGGACCAATCTATGCGACTGTTTCCGACAGTTTTCTCCAAGATTCTCTTAATTCCCCTGTTCGAATTTTCCACCTGCCCACTTGTTTGTGGATGATAAGCCGTTGAAAGCCGATGGGTTACCCCATAGCGTTTCAAGACCTTCTCCATCTGTGAATTGCAGAAGTGGGTGCCTCGATCAGATATCAAGGATTTTGGTGTTCCAAACTTAGCAAACAATTTCTTCAAGAATCTCACAACAATCCTAGCGTCGTTTTTAGGCAAGGCCTCTGCCTCTACCCATTTAGAAACATAATCCACTGCGACTAGGATGTATCGATTCCCCCTTGACATAGGGAACGGGCCCATAAAATCGATGCCCCAAATATCAAAGATTTCAACCACCTGAATGGGGTTCTGGGGCATCTCATTACGAGATGAGATTCTTCTTGTCCTCTGACAGGCATCACAATTTCACACAAACTCATGTGCGTCTCTAAAGATGGTCGGCCAATAAAAACCCGCGTCAAACACTCGTTTGGCGGTGTAAGCCGCAACATAATGGCCTCCAGTCGGTCCCTCATGACAATGTCGTAGAATATTACGAGACTCGGAACCAGACACACATCTCATAATAACCTTGTCTGCACCAATCCTAAACAAGTACGGATCCTCCCAAATGTAGTGCTTGACATCCGCAAAGAATTTCTTCTTTTGCTGGTACGTCATGCCTTGCACAAGGTCACCTGTAGACAAGTAATTTGCTAGATCAGCGAACCAGGGAAAGCCTTCATCGGTGGCTTTCAAGAACATCAACACCTCATGGGGAAAGTCATCCCCTATTCTCTCCTTCCGAGTTCTCTCTAACTCGGGGTTTTCTAATCGTGACAGATGATCTGCTGCAACATTTTTAGCCCCCTTTTTGTCCTTAATCTCTAGATCAAACTCTTGAAGCAGCAAAATCCATCGAATAAGCCTAGGCTTCGCATCCTTCTTCGCAAACAAGTACCTAAGAGCCGCGTGATCCGTGAAAATAATGGTTTTTGACAGTACAAGATAAGAACGGAATTTATCACACGCGAATACGACTGCTAGCAACTCCTTTTCTGTTGTGGTATAATTTTATTGGGCGTCGTTTAGGGTCTTGCTAGCGTAGTAAATGGGATGAAAGTGTTTTTCCCTACGCTGCCCTAAAACTGCCCCAACGGGAAAGTCGCTGGCATCGCACATGATCTCAAAAGGGAGGCTCCAATCTGGAGAAATCAGAATGGGAGCACTCACTAACCTCTCTTTAATCAACTCGAAGGCTTGCAAACATTTATCGTCGAATACGAACGGCCTATCCTTCTCTAACAGCTGGGTCGTCGGACGAGCAATCTTTGAAAAGTCGCGGATGAAACGGCGGTAGAATCCCGCATGACCCAAGAAACTCCTAATTGATTTCACAGAAGTAGGCGGTGAGAGCTTGGATATAACATCGATTTTGGGTTGATCAACCTCAAGCCCCGCTTGTGAAATCTTGTGCACTAGCACAATTCCTTCTCAAACCATGAAATGACACTTTTCCCAGTTAAGCATCAGGTTCGTCTCCTCACATCGAGTAAGTACACGCTCAAGATTACGCAGACACTGATCGAAAGAACTTCCAAACACAGAAAAGTCATCCATAAACACCTCCATGGAATCTTCGATCAACTCATGAAAGATTTCCACCATACATCGCTGAAATGTGGCTGGAGCGTTACACAACCCAAATGGCATGCGTCGATACGCGAAGGTGCCAAAAGGACATGTAAATGTGGTCTTGTCCTGATCCTCTGGTGCAATAGGGATCTGGAAATAACCTGAGAATCCATCAAGAAAGCAATAGAACTGTTGTCCTGACAGTCGCTCCAACATCTGATCAATGAATGGCAAAGGAAAGTGATCCTTGCGTGTGGCATCGTTCAGTTTGCGATAATCCATGCAAACTCTCCAGCCGGTGATGGTCCTGGTGGGTATCAATTCATTTTTGTTATTGACGACTACTGTCATACCCCCCTTCTTGGGGACCACCTGGATGGGACTTACCCATGCAGAGTCCGAAATTGGATAAATCAGTCCTGCATCTAGCAACTTGATTACCTCTTTCTTCACAACATCCTGCATATTAGGGTTTAGCCTTCTCTGAGGCTGAACCACATGCTTGAACTCTTCTTCCATCAAGATCTTGTGCGTACAAAACGAAGGGTTAATACCCTTGATATCCATCAGCTTCCACGCGATTGCCTGCCTATGATCTTTCAGGACACTCATCAGCTTCTTCTTCTCCTCCTCCGTCAATCTAACAGAAATGATGACGGGTAACTGAGATTCTTCACCCAAGAATGCGTACTCCAGATGAGACGGCAATTCTTTCAACTCCAGGGGCGGAGGTACCTCAACAGACGGTCTCTCCTTTGGGATTTCTTCCTCCTTGATAACTTCAAACACCTCGTTTCTAGAGGTAGCCTGAGGTAAAGGGTCCTGCTCAACATCCAACTCAGTGATATCGCTACCCTGATCATCCATAGTTACAGCATGCGTATCAGACTTGTCTTTCCCATAAATCTCACTGAGAATGCTACCTACTTGTGACATAAGAGTATCAACAAAGTAGAGAGTGTCATCATGCTTATGGGTGTGCTTCATAGATTGTTTGATATCAAAAGTGACTTCATGCTTATCGACACGAAGAGTCAACTTGCCATCATATACATCAATGTCTGCTCTTGTAGTGGCAAGGAATGGACGACCTAAAATCAACGGGACTTCAGAGTCTTCATCCATGTCG
Organism: Helianthus tuberosus; assembly: GCA_030545235.1. NCBI lineage: Eukaryota > Viridiplantae > Streptophyta > Magnoliopsida > Asterales > Asteraceae > Helianthus > Helianthus tuberosus. Next base: position 154,469,900 of record CM060403.1, on the reverse strand, counting down.
AGAATGACAAAGTCAACTGGAAATACAAACTTGTCGACTTTCACCAACATGTTCTCCACAATTCCTCTCGGATACTTTACTGATCGATCGGCGAGTTGAATACTCATGCGCGTAGGGGAAGGTTCTCCTAGGTTGAGCTTAGCAAATATGGAATAGGGCATGAGATTTATGCTAGCACCTAGATCTGCGAGCGCATTACTGACAATAAGATTCCCAATCAGACATGGGATGGTAAAGCTACCAGGATCAGTCATTTTCTTTGGCAGTTTGTTCTGCAAGACAGCAGAACACTCCTCACTCAGGGTGACAGTAGAAAGATCCTCTAATTTCTTCTTATTCGTAAGAAGATCCTTCAAAAACTTCGCATACTTTGGCATCTTTGCCAAAGCCTCGACGAATGGAATATTCACATGCAGTTTCTTCAGCATTTCTATGAAACGACCATACTGCTCTGCATCCTTTCCCTTCAGTAACCTACCAAGATAAGGGGGTGTCGGTTTATACACCCTCATTGGTTCCTTCTCTGGTTCCTTTTTTGGTTCTTTCTTTTGTCCTGGAGATCCGCTGGGCTGTGCTGTACTTGCTGGGCGCAGCGTAGGTTGCACATTGCCAACAGGCGTCTCCATCTCAATTTCCTCGTCAACCTCTGGGTCATCATCATCTACCTGTTTGATCTCAACAGCTCCTCGTCCGCTCCTAGTGGTAACAGCCTTTGTAGTGGCATTTGGATTTCCGACAGTGTTACTAGGGAGACTACCTTGAGGTCTCTGATTCAGCTGACCGGCCAGTGAACCAATTGTCCTCTCCAAGTTCTGTAGTGCAGTGCTCTGACTTTTCATGAAGGTCTCATGCTCCATGAACCTCGACTGTGTCTCCTGTTGTCGAGTATCCTGTTGCGTGACGAACTGTGTAAGTAACTGCGTCTGCTTGGATAATGTCTCCTGGCTTTGCCTCAACATCTCCTCTATGGTCGGGTTCTTCGTTCCTGAACTTGGTCCTGCTCCTACGTCTTGAAACAAACTCTGACGCAGCTGAAACCCTGGTGGGTTGTTGTTCTTCCAGCTGAAGTTCGGGTAGTTCCTCCAATTTAAATTGTAACCACCCCCGAAATTATTCTGATTTCGGTTGCCTATGAACTCTACCTGCTCTGGTGACTCTACAGGGGCAATAGGACACGCGGTCGTGTCATGCCTCCCAGTGCATATCTCGCACAACTGCTCCTTCTTCAGCTCCATATCATTCAGCTTTTTCTTCAGGGCGTCAATCTGCGATTGCATCATAGTGGTATCATCGACCTTATGCACCCCTCTATGTGTAGCGGACGAATTTCTAGAATCAGGAAACTCGTAACTACTCATTGCTATGTCCTCGAACATCTCAGTGCATTCCTCTGGTGTTTTGGCGGTCATCAGATTACCACCAGCTGTAGTGTTCAACATATTTCTCGTGGTTGGCATCACTCCATGATAAAACTTCTCAACTAAAGCCCAATCCTCGAATCCATGATGCGGACACTTGAGTAACAGCTCCTTGAAACGCTCCCACGTCTCGTAGAAAGACTCTCCTTCTTTTTGGCGAAACTCTTGAATCATGCTCCTCAGACGAGCGGTTTTGGAAGGAGGAAAGTATTTGCCTAAGAATTTTTCTTTCATACCGGCCCAGGTGGTGATGGATCCCGCAGGAAGGGATTCTAACCAAGCATGGGCTCTATCAGCAAGTGAGAATGGGAATAGACGTAGCTTACATGCGTCTCGCTGACACCTTGCTCCTGAAACGTATCGCAGATTGCTGAAAAGCGAGAAAGATGGACATTAGGGTCCTCAGAAGGTAATCCATGGAACTGGATAGTATTTGTAACCATCGAGATGATCTGAGGTGGAATCTGCCACCTATTAGCTTCAATAGCGGGTCGAGAGATACTGGATCGACCATTTCCCGCGTTCGGTCGGGCGTAGTGTGCTACGACTCTCCTAACTGGGGGATCGTTTTCAGCCATGTGAGCCTGACTATCTCGGAAAATGCGAAGGCACTCGTGGAAATCTCGCTCGGGCTCAGACGAAACAATAATTAAAGGTAGCCCTTGTGAACGAGTGTAATGCAGACAACGAAAAAAAAATATTAAAGCAAATCTAACTCTAAAGGCACAATTTGCAAGCAAAAGGTACCTAAAGGCAATGAAAATCTAAGAAAGCAAGTAAACAACTAAATAGACGACTCGGGTCGTTCTCTAAAGTGCCAGTATCCCCGGCAACGGCGCCAAAAACTTGATGTGTCGCTTAGCAACCTATTTTTGTTCAAAGACTTTAATGTTGTATGAAACGTGTTGTTCAAAAGCCATGGTGTCTAAAAAGCTTGATGTGGATGTTGCTTATGCGTTTATAAATTTCTTACAAGTTGTAAAAAGCAAAGTAAACTAGATACAAAAACACAGTGAAACAAATATAAAAACAAAGTATAACAACTCGGTGATCGTAACGAACATGGCTACGTGATCATAATTAGGTAGGTGTTAATCTCTTAAAAGGGCACCTCCTAAGAATCACGTTTGCTCGGTCAATTGATGAGTCAATGTATTGACATTTTAAAAAGTCAACGGGTCAGATTTTAAAATAATTACGATTTGAGTTTAAAAGTGTTTTAAAATATGTTTTATCACTTAAACAACTCGGTAATAATTATTAGAACATGTGTAAACATGTTCGGCTCGTCAATTCCAGTTTTAGGGTCGGTTCGCAACCGAAAGTCGCGAAGTTTGACTTCTGCTTTGACTTTCGTTTATGAACCGAATTAGAACTAGTATGCTACTGATTTAAGGCCCCGTTATGATCGTATTATGATGTAGCATAATCCTCTGAGGTTATATTACATGATCATAATAGTAATCTGAGTTTTATGCGAGTTTCCGTAAATGTGCCATACTTTTACTATTTTGCCCTTTTATTTAAAAATGAGATTTTAGACACCAATAAGCTATCAAACAACTTAGGTACTGATATGTTAACATGTTTAACATATTACAATGTTACGAACCTGATCATAAACTGAGTTTGCGGATTTTGTTGTAAATTATGCCAGGAATTGACCAAAATGCTCTTTAGGCGCATAGATCGGTTTTAAGCATAATTTATCACACCAAACTCATTTCCTACTGAAGTAATATCATAATTAGGATATTTTGGGATATCAATTCTGTTTATAGATTGAGTTTATGCACGAGTTCTTGAATTATGTCCTTAAATGACGATAATGCCCTTTTCGCACCTAAAATGGTTTTGAAAGCATATTTTTATACAAAATCTTTTGACTAATGATATGTTATATTAATTGAAATATGTTGGGCATATAAACCTGATCATAACGTCAATTTTCCTAAAAAATCGCAAATATCGTCATTTAACGAGTTTAACGCCGTTTCGGCGCATAGTATGGTTTTAAACCATAACTACCAACCAAGACTTGTTACCTACTGATTTTATAAATCATTTTAAATATTTTTACAGTAGGTATATGTTATAAACTCAGATTCCCAAATTAGCCTTCAAAACTATGTGTGAAATTACCAAAATGCCCCTACGGAGTATAGTTTGGTTTTAAATTATAAAACACACATATGTTTGTTATCATACTGATATTATATCATAATTAAAGTGTTTTCAAAGAATGTTTATGATCGTAACATCAGATTGTACTCAATTTCCTTTTATACGTCGTAAAATGACCAAAACGCCCTTATGAGGCATAGTTTGATTTTAAAACCTAAACGAGCATACAAGTTGATATTCCACTGATATTATAACTTGTTTAAAGTATATTGGCATATGGAACTTGTTCATGACTTATCTGGTTACTCGTTATCGCTTATACGCGTACGGTTAGACTTATGTAACTAGTTTACGTAAGCTTGCCGAAACGGGTTTAACCTTGTCGCTTTTACTTCAAAATCCAGAATGTACTTAGTTTACCCATTCATGTGTCGCTTAGCAACCTATTTTTGTTCAAAGACTTTAATGTTGTATGAAACGTGTTGTTCAAAAGCCTTGGTGTGTAAAAAGCTTGATGTGGATGTTGCTTATGCGTTTATAAATTTCTTACAACTTTTATGCAAACTTTAGATAATGAACCTCTATCGAATATAAAGTTAAATTTTGAAGTTTGAATTAAATTGATTTTTGATTTTTAAATAATAACTTAATTAATTACGAAAATGTATAAAACAAAACAAGAAAAGTAAACTAGATACAAAAACACAGTGAAACAAATATAAAAACAAAGTATAACAATTACAGAAACAAAGTGTAATCAGATATGTATGAAAAAGGACTACCTGGGTATCGAATGCCTAGAATCATGCAATGCTTAATTTGACAATAATAACGGTTAAATATCTTTTTCCCTCGATTAACCCCCCCCCCCCGTTAGAGATGTATTAAACAAAAGATCAAGACAAAATGTGAAGTGCTAGAACGAACCGGCTCGAGCTATCGATACCAAATCCCACGAGTATCAGACCTTTGGGACCTCAGAGACTAAGTTGTGAGAAGATCTTCAAAATCGCAAAGCAAACCAAACCTTGAAAATTAAAATCCTAGGAAACCTTAACCACGATGTAATAAACGAGCCCGAGCTATCGGTCACCCAATCTACCCACCAATGATTAGCTAAAAACCTAGCTCACCCTAATCGTCTTTCGAGTCATAAGATGAGGATGCAAGTTTTAGTATATTGATTTTAATTATTAATAGACTTGGTCAATTTCTCAACTCAATATTTAACCCGAAAATCAGAAGATAAAGGAATCAAATTAAATTCTAAGTTTAAGGGGAATTTCTTCATGTTTAAACCGCTGAATTTATCGACTAATAATCAATCAAAACACACCAACATGCAATACCAAGATTAATTACAAGACAAAGTTATGTAAATCACATCAAATAACCGAAATTACGTCAAATATACATTACAATCATCAGTTCATCATAACCCAGGTAGTTTTAAAGTTTAGCTACACATATTATACAATAACATAACTGAACAAAGCTTGAAAACTACTGAAAACATAATACAAAGCTTATAAAAACCGAAAAACGAATATTTACCGAACCCGGAAGCTTAGAACTCGAACCGAAAGCTTCCTAGACCTTTGCAAAGCGCCAAGATGCTCCCAAAGTCGTCCAAAGTGATCCACAACCGAAGGAATTGTGAGATGGTTTGAAAGGATCGGAGATGTGCTATTTATTGTGAAATTTTTGCAAAAACCGAACACCTTACGGACCGTAAGGGTCATGCCTTGCAGTCCGTAAGCAGTTAGGTTACTTTTCTGCTTTTCTGCGCACTATCTCCTTACGGACAGTAAAGGTCAAGCCTTGCGGTCCGTAAGAGGTTTGGTCATTCTGAGTTTACCTAACCATTTGCGGACCGTAAAGGCTGGGTCTTACGGTCCGTAAGGGGTACTGTTCAGCATTTTAATTATTTTTTTCTTGTTTTCCGACACGTCTTTTCCGTGCTTCCTTCGCTGTAATTATTCCCTTTGTTTTCCTCGCGAAATAAACAGGTTCTTCACTAATTCCTGCAAATCCATAATTTAACCAAATAAGTATCTAAATCGCGAGAAAACCACATCCAAATTTATTAAATTGTAAGGAATTCGATGTGTAAAATGTGTATGATTTTAGATCCATCACCCATATTATACAAGTCTTCATACTTGTTGGGTATAAATTACATTCTATTCCGATCATGGCTTAATCTAGCGTATCTTACCGTTTTAGATACTGAAGCTACTCGGTCTAAGTCTACGACTTAAATAAGACCGTTGGCATTCTGAATTGGTTATATATTACCACCATTCCAGACTAGAGCCACCCGGTAAAAGTTACGTGCATTTAGTTAAATTGAATACGACTGGGTTATTTTGCTGTGAATCAAGTATTAGCTCAGGTAAATACTTTTAACTTATTTTCCCTTATACAGGCTTGGGATACGGTATAATAATACCGCTTGGTCGGGTATGGAATCATTTAATCGGATTGTGATTAATAAATTGCATAACCCGTTTTAACCTGTGTGGACATACCTTTCGACTTATGACCATGTATGGGCATTTACTATTTAGTCCCTTCATGGACATTATATTTCAATATAGTCCCTTCGTAGACATTATATTTTAATAAAGTCCCTCGGTGGGCATGCTATTTCAATATAGTCCTTTCATGGACATGTGATTTCATTAAAAATCTCTTTGTGGATACACTATTTTAAAATAGTTCCTTCGTGGACTTGGTATTTCAATATAGTCCTTCCATGGACATCATACTTCAAAATAGTCCTTTCATGGACATTATACTCCATTATGGTCCTTTCATGGGCATATTATCTTATTGAAATCCTTTTGTAGATATAGTATTTCATTAAAGTCCCCTGGCGGACTGTCACACCCTGATATTTCCACGTATTACTGGTGGGCCCGGTGGGGAGTATCATGACGTAGTTGATATCATCATAGACAATTTATCACATTTTATATACACAACGGAAGTCGAAAGATAAAATCATTACAAACCGAATGAAAGTAATATCATTTATTACAAAACGGTTGTAAAGGATCCACAGGCAGATCAAAGTTAAAAGAAACATTGTTCAACAGATTTACAACATCTAAGCTTGCAAGACTCTTTATTGATGCTAGGAGAAGCCAGCCTATTCCGTTTAGTACCTGCACTTAGCCTTTTTGGAAAATACGTCAGTTTACACTGGTAAATACAATTAACCGACTCATTTTGAAAATGTTTAAGAAAATTGATTTGAATGCACACGGCACAAAATATCTTTTATAACTTGGGACAATTATTTAAAAATAATCTTGTATACAGATTTAAATGTTTACCGTCTGTCAGGGCCGGTTAGAAGATCCGGAAAAGATTAACTGACACACCACAGGTATAATACCCACAAGGAATTTTCCTTATTGTGGAGTACCTTTTATACATACGCAACTGTCAGGTGTATGCCTACACCCGTGCTTAAGTCATGGCCATTTCAATGAATGAGCCGAGGATATCCAGGACATGGTCATTAACCCCCCAAAGCCATATACCAAACAAAACAGATTAAAACGGGTTATACAATATATATTAATCACAATCCGATTTAAAACAATTACATACCCGACCAAGCGGTATTATTATAATACCGTATCCCAAGCCCGTATAACGGAAAATAAGTTAAAAATATTTACCTGAGCAAGTATATATCACAATCAGCGAGTGCAAGTATCTTTTACAGGTCTCCTAATCTGGAACGAAGGTTTTAATAACCTATTAGATTCCTAACGGGTCTTAATTAAGTCTAAACTTAGACCGGTTAGTTTTAAAGGAAGATACACGGTTTGAAACGCATGATTAAGCGAAGAACGGAATAGAACGTGATTTAGACCTGACAAGTTTGAAGACTTGTATAATATGGGTAAACTAAACACATTCTGGATTTTGAGATAAAAATGATAAGGTTTGACCCGTTTCGGTTAATTTATGCAAACTAGTTACATAAACCGTACCGAACGCGAAAAATGCATAACGGGTAAAAAATGAGTCATGAATAGGTTCCCTAAGTTAATATGCCCTAAATATGTTGTGATATCAGTAGGATACCTTCCATTATGCCCCAAATGGATTTAAACTCAAATTATGCCCTGTAGGGGTATTTTGGTCATTTTAAAGCTTATAAAAAAGTTTAAATATTAATCTGAGTTTCAGGTCTGATATAATCAGTAAAAATATTTATTTTTATAAGTCATAACAGTAGGGTATTGCATATATGTGAAATTTATCTTTTATAACCAAACTATGCACCGTAGGAGCATTTTGGTAATTGCACATAAGCTTTAAAGGTCAAAATTAGAATTCTGAGTTCAAAACTTTTGCTTACTGTTTAATTATGAAAATTTACTTAAAACTTCAGTAGGTATTAAGTCTTATATGTTAAAAATAGTTTTAACCCATACTATGCGCTTAAAGCGCGTAAAAGTCGGTTTTAAGCGATTTTCGGGTTTAACTAAGAAATCTGAGTTTTTGATCAGTTTATCTAGTTCAAAATATTTTATTTATCATATAAAATCAGTAGCAAAAAGTTTGGTATTAAAATATTATGTAAAACTCATTTTATTCAAGAAAAGGGTATAACCAACAATTACCGAATTATAGCAAGAACCCTATGTTATGCTTAGCTTAAAAATCAATAAAAAATTCAAAAATACCAAAATATTATATTACATTAGTGGGTAAAAATTTTGGTGTCAAAATTTGGGTTTAGATAGGCTTTATGCTAATTACGCCATTTAATTAATAAAAAGCTTTCTAATTACGCTATTGAGCATAACTCTTAATCTAGACCTCAAACTGATGTCAAATTTTTAGGACAAGTTTTTAAATCAGTAATAAAGGTTTTAGTCCTCTAACATTTTCAAAAATCTCGTTTAAAGGTCAAAAGGGCATAATGGTCAACATTTAGGCATATAACGAAACATGCAAATGAATCGGATAACTAAGGAACCAAGTTGTATAACCTCAGAGGGTTACACTAACCTATAACCTGGTCCTAATAGAGCTCTAAGGAATTTCTAAAATATGATACATTGGGTCAGAACTGAAATTCAAAGCAAAAGTCTACTTTTGCGACTTTCGGTTCCGAACCGAGCCTAAACTGAAAATTGTCGGGTTGAACATGCTTAAACATGTTCTTACATTAATTACCAAGTTATATGAGTGACAAAACAGGTTTCATGGCTTCTACATTGCTAATTATGTGTTTATTTGAAAATTAGCTTTCTGTTGACTTTTTATAAATAAGTTTGACCCGACAATTGACCTAGTTAGAGCGGGAATCAGAGGGTGCCCTTTTAAGGGTTTATTACCCACATAATTACCAACTCATAGGTACTTTCAATTCGAGAATTGACTGGACCATTAGTGATTAATCACTAAGTTAAACCTTAATTACGATGGATTTGACTTTAGGCCATTAAACTAATAAAACTGAAATTAGAGAGGTTAAGGACACTTACAATAGTCCTAAGCACGATTATGGAACCTATGGAAACTTGTTTGATGACCAGAGAGCTCTAGAGAATGCCTTGAATGATTTCCAAATGTGCAAGTTCATGTGTTGCAACATAAGGGTCTATATATATGGATTTAGAATGCATGAGATCAATCCAAATAAGTCTACAAGTGTTCCCTGATCATATACATGTGTCCCTATGCATGAAAATCCGTTGGTGCAGCCCCTGGGATCGAAAAATGGGAAGTTAAGGCGGTGTAACAGGCTGAAACTGGCATCTGCCATATTTTTGGATGTTGGCACTTTTCAAGCAACCCGCGTAAGAGTCCTGGGAGGTCTTACGCGGCCCGCGTCGAGGTGGGCTCCGGTCAACAAGTTTCCAAGTATTGCATTTTTAGTCCCTGGTCCTTCTAAACGTGTTTTTACTTGCTTTTATTGCACTTTTGATTCCCAAACTTGACTTTTAAGGGCTCTAAGTCATAAAAAAACTTCGTTAAGTTCCCGGTTGGTTATATGATCACCGAAAAGTCCTGAATTTCAACGTTGACGCTTTTAACCCCTTACTTACGAATGTTAGCGTATCTTTCTCATATGAAATCGAAACCTTGTGAAATTTTTATCACTTATTCTAGTGAACATAATTAATCATTACAAAGCTTCGGGTTCGTTAAAAGGTCACTCAGAGGTATAAATTAAACATGTTGACACTTTTAACCCTTGCGGTTTGTAAACTTTCACTTTCTTCCACAATCGACTTCATACAATTCATAATTCATTCGTTTAAGGGTATAAACATCGTGTAGGGTTGTTGAAAGGTATAATTATTGAATGTTGACACTTTGAATCCTTTTACACACATAGTTTCTTTGTTTGTCAACTTTAGTCCCTCATATTCAATCCATTACACGTTTAAAGCTCATGACACGTGTCTTTATTATATTGGTCGTGATTTTTATGAGGTGTTACATCCTCACCCCCTTAAAAGAAATCTCAACCTCGAGATTTACTAAAATAAATAAGGGTACTTCTCTTTTATTGTGGACTCTACCTCCCACGTATACTCGGGACCTCTACGGGCATCCCATTTAACCTTTACAATTGGTACCTGCTTCCTTCGAAGCTTCTTAACCTGTCGATCCTCGATCGAAAAAGGTTTCTCAACAAACTTCAGGCTCTCATCTATGTGCACATCCGTATGTGGTATGACTAGTGATTCATCAGCTAGACATTTCTTCAGATTACAGATGTGGAATACATTATGTATCCACTGAGTTCTTCAGGCAAATTTAACTTATAAGCCATTGTTCTGACACATTCGATGATCTCGAATGGTCCTATATATCTTGGGCTTAACTTGCCTTTCTTGCCAAATCGCATTACCTCTTTCCAGGGTGATACCTTCAGTAATATTTTGTCACCAACCTCAAACTTTAGAGGTTTACGCCTTTTATCTGCGTAGCTTTTCTGCCTATCCTTGGCAGCTTTGAGATGATCTCGTATCTGTACAATCTTATCTGTCGTCTCCAGGACTATGTCAGGTCCTGTTAGTTGGACATCTCCAACTTCTGCCCAACAACCGGCCGTTCTGCACTTTCTTCCATACAAAGCTTCAAAAGGTGCAGCTTGTATACTGGAATGATAACTATTATTGTATGAAAATTCGATTTATAGAAGATGATCATCCCAACTTCCACCTAGATCAATGACACAAGCCCTTAACATATCTTCCAGTGTTTGAATAGTACGCTCACTTTGACCATCCGTCTGAGGATGGTATGCGGTGCTGAAGTTCAATCGTGTGCCTAGGGATTATTGAAAACTTTTCCAGAAGTGCGATGTATACCTCGTATCCCTGTCAGAGATGATAGACACTGGCACTCCGTGGAGAGATACAATCTCATCTACGTACAGCTGAGCTAACTTATCTGAGCTGTGTGTTTCCTTAATAGGTAGGAAGTGGGCTGACTTAGTCAGTCTATCCACTATCACCCAAATAGTATCATTTCCTCGCTTTGTCTTCGGTAACTTGGTGATAAAATCCATAGTCACCATTTCCCACTTCCAGGTGGGAAGTTCAGGCTGTTGTAGCAAACCTGACGGCTTCTGGTGTTCTGCTTTAACTTGAGCACATGTCAGACATTTGGCCACATAAGTGGTTATAGACTTCTTCAAGCCTATCCACCAATAATTCACCTTCAAATCCTGGTACATTTTGTCACAGCCAGGATGAACAAAATACTTGGAACTATGGGCTTCCTGAAGGATCACATCCCTAAGTCCTCCATAGATTGGAACCCATATTCGTCCATTCAATCTTAGGATTCCATCCTTGCCATATGATAACTGTTCTGTAGTGACTCCCAACTTTTCATTAGGATATTTAGCTTCTAATACAGCTTCCTTCTGAGCGGCTAACAACCTTTCATTCAAACTGTTTTTCAATTCAATGCTCTTGGCATTGATTCAAATGGGCTTAACTCTTTCCTTCCTGCTCAAAGCATCGGCGACTACATTCACCTTGCCTGGATGGTATCGTATTTCACAATCATAATCATTTAAAGTCTCCATCCATCGATGCTGCCTCATGTTCAGATCCTTCTGATTGAACAGATGCTGAAGGCTCTTATGATCAGAATAGATCACACACTTGGTACCATATAAATAATGCCTCCAAAGTTTTTGTGCAAACACAACTGCACCCAACTCTAAGTCGTGGGTGGTATAATTCTTTTCGTGCACTTTTAGTTGTCGGGAAGCATATGCAATAACTTTACCCTTCTGCATTAGCACACATCCCATGCTAGTGTGCGATGCATCGCAGTAAACCACAAATTCTTCAATTCCTTCAGGCAATGTCAACACAGGAGCATTGCTTAACTTCTGTTTAAGAATATCGAAGGATTCTTGTTGCTTAAGCCCCAATAAAAGTTAATATTCTTGCGAGTTAAAGAAGTTAGGGGTGCGGCAATCCTTGAGAAATTCTCAATAAAACGTCTGTAATATCCTACCAGACCTAAGAAGCTGCGAATCTCTGTGGGCGTCTTCGGCTCTTGCCAAATCATGATAGCTTCAATCTTAGCGGGATCCACCTGGATACCACGCTCACTAACCACATGTCCAAGGAATTGGACTTCACGGAGCCAAAATTCACACTTTGAAAACTTGGCGTAGAGCTTCTCATGCTGAAGAAGTTTAAGAATACAACGAAGGTGCTTTTCATGGTCAGCTTGATTCTTTGAATAAATGAGGATGTCATCAATGAAGACGATGACAAACTTGTCCAAGTAGGGTTTGCAAACGCGATTCATGAGGTCCATGAACGCTGCTGGTGCATTAGTGAGCCCAAAAGGCATCACCAAGAACTCGTAGTGACCATAGCGAGTTCTAAATGCAGTATTGTGCACATCTTCATCTCTAACTTTCAGTTGATGCTAACCTGACCTTAAATCAATCTTGGAGAAGTAACTTGCCCCTTGCAATTGATCGAACAGATCGTCGATCCTGGGTAATGGATATTTGTTCTTGATAGTGACCATGTTAAGCTCGAGATAATCGATGCATAAACGCATCGATCCATCTTTCTTCTTAACAAATAGAATTGGCACAGACACTTGCTTAGGCAATCCATACTTAGTATCTCCTTGTATGGTAAGTGGCTCACCATACGGAGTCTTGATCACCACTCTTTTCTTGTCACAAACAATCTTGGCTTGGTTATGAGATAACCAATCCATGCCTATCACTATGTCGAAACCAGCTAATTTCAAAGGAAGCAAGGATAATGGAAATGAGTGGTTCCTAATGGATATGAAATATCCATCTAATATGGTTGAAGCAGTCTCTTTGGTACCATCGACCAACTCTACTTCATATTTCATGCTTAGGGTTTTAACAGGCAGATTTAGCAATTTACAGAACTTATCATCGACAAATGACTTATCCACACCCGAATCAAATAATACCCTTGCATAAACATCATTAATAAGGAAGGTACCTGTTATCACGTTATCATCCTGCACTGCTTCCCGTGCATTCATCTGAAAGACCCTGGCATTGGTCTTCTTGCCTTCTTCAGGCTTCTTCGCATACTTTGGGCAGTTGGTCTTGATGTGTCCTTTCTTATTGCAACCATAACAGGCCGCATCCTTCAACTTCTTGCAATCCAAAGTCTTGTGTTCTTTGGACTTGCAGATCCCACAACCAATCGACTTCGACTGCGATTGCAACTTTGATTCAAACCTGCATTTCCCGAAATGACGTTTCTGGCAGGTTTTGCATTTAGGCTTCTCATCCACTTGCATGTTACCCCTGTTAGACTCAGAATTCTTCTTGTGGTCTAAGTTCCCCCTATGCTTCTTGTCAGAACGACGTGAGTTATTATCCTCACGTTTCCTTTTTCCTTCTTCAGAAATCTTAAGCGATTTCAGCCTGATCGCATCCAGAGTAAGGGATAATGAAAAATCAGCTGCTGACCTAAAAGTAGTAGGTCGAGACGCCTTCACACTAGCTTTGATCTCTAGGGCTAAACCCCCAATAAAACGAGCGATACGTTTTGGTTCCGGTGTAATCAAGTATGGAACCAATTGAGACATGGTATTGAAACTGGTGAGGTAAGTCTGGCAGTCTAATTTCTTCATGACTAAGGTCAAGAAGTCAGTCTCGATCTTCTCAACTTCATGTTGAGGACAGTAATTTTCTTTGATTAGAGCAATGAACTGCTCCCAAGACATGCTATACAAGTGGACCTTTCATGTAGCTTGAATCAGTGACCTCCACCAAGCTAGAGCTTCTCCCTTAAATGATTGTGATACAAACTTCACAATATCTTTCTCTGCACAACCACTAATATCAACCACCGTGTCCATTTCATCGAGCCAAGTCATACAATCGATGGCTCCTTTCTCCCCTGTGAAGTCTCTAGGCTTGCAGGAGACAAAATACTTATAAGAACAGCCCTTAACACGAGGTTCTTGTTTGAGCTCAATCTTCTTAGATGGAACACTCCTCTGATTTGATGAGTGATGAGAATCACTCTTGCGAGCTGTATGAGTTCTGAAGAGTGGTTTTGAATGAGGTACTGACTGAGTTCTAATGTGAGTTTCACTCGATTCATTAAATTGTCTGTTAAGAGCTCGGGTAACGGCATTATCTATTAATTCCTGTAATTTCGCGCCTGCTACATTAACTCTGGAAGTGTCATGATTCTCCCTTGGGTGACTGTTGACTTCGTCTGACCCAGCCATGTAGCTCGATTGCTACATAAAATATTAACAAGGATTTATTCAGGAGTCTAATATGGAATTGTCTTTTATGGCAATTCATTAACCTTGGTAACTATAAACCATAATTGGTTAATTTATTAAACGTATTCATTTAGGATTTTCATCATAATTTATCCTAATTTTAAAGTATTAAGGGTACTATTAATGGCATATAAGGCCTAGTCACAAGGACAGTTTAAATTATAAACCATGATTTCAGAGAATCGAGGTATTAAGGTTTGAACGTAGTTCATTACCTTTTATTTGATAGGGAGTCGTAGACTACAATCTGTCTTTTGTCTTACATGACAATGATTATGGCTCGTAGGCCCTACATCACAAATGGATGTTTAAATAATAAAGAAAGAATTGGAAGAATCCAATATAAGAATGACATGTGTGATTTAACGAATCACATCAGCTAGAAGTGTTAACATGTTTTCGGATGTTAGCAAGGATTTGAATATCTTTAAACAGGTTTTACCATCATGGCCAGGTCTTATAATGACATGCAGGCTATGTTATACCTTTTAAGATTCTTATTTAATATTTTAAAGGCAGATCTTATAAAAAGGAATGACATAAATTTGGATTTATTTATTTCATATATATTACATTTATGCATAAAATGACAAAATGAAATTTAAATTATAACATGCCACTAAAATTTAAAGAGTACACATTGCCCTAAACGGAACTTTAACAGAAATAACTTGCCCACGCAGGGCTAATCTGAAACTACAAGTCCTCGGGGACTGAATACATAAATAGATGTCCACGCAGGGACTTGATTGAAAACTAAAGAAATACAAAACAAACAAATAAACAAAGAATCTCAATGATCCTTTTTGCTCTTCCCTTTGATTAAGCTTGCCAAACCCTTGAGAAATCCCTGGTGGTTCATACCTTCCTCTTGAACCTCCCGTTCCACCTGGCTCAATCTCTGTAGAATCTCCTGTTGCTGCTGTGGCGGTATCAGTGGCGGCTGCGACGGTTGTTGATGCTGCGAAGGTTGAGGAGGTGGCGGGTATTGATACCCATAGGGTGGGTACCCAACCTGATAATGGACTCCATAGGGCCCCTCGGGATGAAGAGCATTGTAGTTTGCCGCCGTAAGGTATGGGTCAACTTCGACGTAGTTGTAGTTAGTATGGGCTGGCTGCTCGAAAGGGTTATACGCCGCTACACCGGCGTATGCAGGAATTGGGTTATCATAACCCACTGGTGGCGGTGCGACTGGCCCAGACTCCACCTCATAAACAGGGTTCGAAGGCCCACCCATCCGTGGGTCTTCGTATAGTGGCAGATAATGACTGCCACTTGAATGCTGAGGGGTGCTGATACGAATTCCCCCTCGCACGGACATCCGTGCGGTTGATCTTCTATGCCTCGGTGGCTCCAGAGGCAGTTGCTGCACTGGTGGTGGTGGCGGTGGAGTAACCGCTACAAATCGCGAATCCTCCGAGGGATCCTGCTCCTGTTGCTGCTGCTGCTGCTGCGAGGAGTGGTAACTGGGAGTAAACACCCAGTCGTATTGGGCAAATATTGCTTGATAACTGTCTAGACCACGATAAGGTGATCCATGATATAACGACCCATCCGAAATTTCGATGGGGTGCGTAGGTGTAACACCTCGCAAAAATCATGTCCAATGTAGTATCGACACGTGTCATGGACTTTAAACGTGTAACGAATTGAATATGAGGGACTAAAGCTGACAAACGAAGAAAGTATATATATATAAAGATTCGAAGTGTCAACATTTGATAATTTTACCTTTTAACAACCCTACACGATGTTTATACCCTTAAAACGAATGTATCATGAAGCATATGAAACCGTTTGTGGAAGAAAGTGAAAGTTTACAAGACGCGAGGGTTAAATATGTCAACATGTTTAAGTTATATCTCTGAGTGACCTTTTAGCGAACCCGGAGCCTTCTAACAATTAATTATACTCCCAAGAATAAGTGATAAAAATTTCACAAGGTTTCGATAACGTATGAGGAAGATACGTTAACTTTCGTAATTAAGGGGTTAAAAGCATCAACGAGGCAAAACTTGTGTTTTCGGTTATCGTTTAACGAACCGGACCTAACGATGTTTGGTTATATCTCATGGATCATAGAAATATAAGTTATATGGGTTAAAAGTGCTTAAAATGGAAGAAAATACGTTTTAGAAGGTCCAGGGGTTAAATGTAATTAAATGAAACTTGTTTGGCTGGTAAGCCACATGGTGGCGCTGCGCCACCAACATCCCCTTCTGTCGTCGCGCGACGCGACGCCCTGAGCTGGACAGATTCATGCACAGATGCAAGTTTCAGTAGGTTGCACCGCTTAGAAGCCTTGTATTCGATTCTAGGGGATTGTTTGATGGTTTTTCAAGCTTAGGGACACTTGTAATTGATCAAGGAACATCTATAGACTATTGTGGAATGATCTTGTTGCATCTAAAGTCCTATATAAGAACATCTTGTTGCAACATTTTGGGTACTCACTTGAAAACATTCATAACTCAACTTCTGGAGTCTCCTGGAGCTCAAGATCATTTTCTAAGGGTCATTAGTCGTGCATAGGACCTTTGTAAGCTTCCTTGACCTTTCTTAATTCAGTTTTATTAGTTTAATGGCCTAAAGTCAAACCCGTTGTAATTAAGGTTTGACTTAGTGATTAATCACTAATGGTCCAGTCAATTCTCGAATTAAAAGTAGCTTTGAGTTGGTAATTATGTGGGTAATAAACCCTTATAAGGGCACCCTCTAATTCCCAATCTAACTAGGTCAATTGTCGGGTCAAAGTTAATTATAAAAAGTCAACAGAAAGCAAATTTTTGCATAAACACATAATTAACAATGTATAAGCCATGGAACCTGTTTTATCACTCATATAACTTGGTAATCAATGTAAGAACATGTCTAAACATGTTCAACCCGACAATTTTCAGTTTAGGCTCGGTTCGGAACCGAAAGTCGCAAAAGTAGACTTTTGCTTTGACTTTCAGTTTTGACCCAATGTAGCATATTTTAGAAATGCTTTAGAGCTCTATTAGGACCAGGTTATAGATTGGTGTGACCCTCTGAGGTTATACAACTTGGTTCATTAGTTATTCGATTCATGTACATGTTTCCGTTATATGCCTAAATGTTGACCATAATGCCTTTTTGACCTTAAAACAAGATTTTTGAAAATGTGAGAGAACAAAAACCTTTATTACTGAGTTATAAACTTGTCCTAAAAATTTGACATCAGTTGGAGGTCTAGATTAGGAGTTATGCTCAATATCGTAATTAAGAAGCTTTTTATTAATTAAACGGCGTAATTAGCATAAAGCCTATCTAAACCCAAATTTTGACACCAAAATTTTTACCCACTAATGTAATATAATATTTTGAGATTTTTGAAGATTTTTAATTATTTTTAAGCTGAGCATAACATAGGGTTCTTGCTATAATTCGGTAAATGTCGGTTATACCCTTTTCTTGAATAAAATGAGTTTTACATAATATTTTGACACCAAACTTTTTGCTACTGATTTTATATGATAAATAAAATATTTTGAACTTTATAAACTGATCAAAAAATCAGATTTCCTATTTAAACCCGAAAATCGCTTAAAACGGACTTTTACGCGTTTTAAGCGCATAGTATGGGTTAAAACTATTTTTGGCATATGAAACTTAATATCTACTGATGTTTTAAGTAAATTTTTATAATTAAACTGTAAGCAAAAGTTTTGAACTCAGAATCCTAATTTTGACCCTTAAGGCTTATGTGAAATTACCAAAATGCCCTTACGGTGCATAGTTTGGTGATAAAAGATAAATTTCACATATATATACAATACCCTACTGTTATGACTTATAAAAATAAATATTTTTACTAATTATATCAGACCTGAAACTCAGATTAGTATTCAAACTCTTTTATAACCTTTAAAATGACCAAAATACCCCTACAGGGCATAATTTGAATTTAAATTCGTTTTGGGCATAATGGAAGGTATCCTACTGATATCACAACATATTTAAGGCATATTAACTTAGGAAACCAGTTCATGACTCTTTTGGTTACCCGTTACGCATTATTCGCGTTCAGTGTGGATTATGTAACTAGTTTGCATAAATTAGCCGAAACGGGTCAAACCTTATCGTTTTTATCTCAAAATCCAGAATTAGTTTACCCATATTATACAATTATACAAACTTTTCGGGTCTAAACCACACTCAAATCCGGTCATCTCTTAATCGTGCGTTTTGAACCGTATATCTTCCTTTAAAACTAACCGGTCTAAGTTTAGACTTAATTAAGACCCGTTAGGAATCTAATAGGTTATTAAAACCTTCGTTCCAGATTAGGAGACCAGTAAAAGATACTTGCACTCGCTGATTGTGATCTATACTTGCTCAGGTAAATACTTTTAACTTATTTTCCCTTATACGGGCTTGGGGTACGGTATATAAAATACCGCTTGGTCGGGCATTGAATTTTAATCATATGAAGGTTAATTTATTAAGATGACCCATTTAAACTGTTTTGTTTGCTTAAAGCCTTTGGGGGGTTAATGACCATGTCCCGGATACCCTTGGCATCATTCATTGAAATGGCCACGACCTAAGCACGGGGTGTAGGCATACACCTAACGGTGCATGTATATATATATATATATATATAAAGGTATAACCGACGAAATTGAGAATAACTCGCCACGGGATTATATCATGTGGTGTGTATATTAATCTTTAACCCGGTATTCAGCCCGGGCTACTGAACGTATAACGAACATGTAATTCTTTTACAAGTTTATATATAAATAATTATCCCAAGTTATAAAAGATTATTTTGTGCCTTGTGCATTCAAATCAATTTTCTTAAACATTTTCAAAATGAGTCAGTTAATTGTATTTACCAGTGTAAACTGACGTATTTTCCAAAAAGGCTAAGTGCAGGTACTAAAAGGAATAGGCTGGCTACTCCTAGCATCAATAAAGAGTCTTGCAAGCTTAGATGTTATTAAATCTGTTGAACAATGATCTTTTGAACTTTGATCCGCCTGTGGATCGTTACGACCGTTATTGTAATACACTTGATATTACTTTTAATTCGGTTTGTGATGATTTATCTTTCGACTTCCGCTGTGTATATAAACTGTGATAATTTTGACTATGATGATATCAACTACGTCACGATACTCCCCACCGGGCCCACCGGTAATACGTGAAAATATCGGGGTGTGACAGTAGGTGTTCCGGTTGGCGGCTCGACAGGTTCCGGATCCTCTTCCATGTCCATGGAGAAATGGTCCTCCGGTCCCAACGGGTTATAACCCATTGGCTCTTCAATTTGGTTTGTCGGGTTGAACCGGCTTTGAAAGTAGGGTGTTGGGTCGTTGAAGGAATGGTGTGAGTTGGGGCTTTGAAGGGGTATAAAAGAGGGGTGTGAGTTGTGGGGCTCGTTCTCCGATTGAGGCCCAAAGGAGTTGAGGTAGGAAGGTGAGGAGCTCAGCGAGACTGGACGCCTTGCGGGTTCTAAATGGGTCCTCCAGTTTTCTTGAGGACTTGTGCTTCAAGTGTCTGATGGAGTTCGCCGGTGTGAAGGCCCGGCCTCGTGGTCGTTGGGGGCGATGAATGGCCCCTTGCCTCTTCCTCTTCCTTGGATTCTTGGCGGCATTTTTTGTTGGTCCTGTCAAAACAAACAACAAACGAAACAATAAAGGACAAAACAAAATAAGTCAGAATTAGTCCTAAGTTCTTTGTCTAGACTCGAAAGTCGAGGAATGTGCAAACTATGTCATTGATATTAAACACAAAAGGCTAGTGTTTAATTCACTCAACGTTGGCTCTGATACCAACCTGTCACACCCTGATATTTCCACGTACTACCGGTGGGCCCGGTGGGGAGTATCGTGACGTAGTTGATATCATCATAGACAATTTATCACAGTTTATATACACAGCGGAAGTCGAAAGATAAAATCATTACAAACCGAATGAAAGTAATATCATTTATTACAAAATGATTGTAAAGGATCCACAGGCGGATCAAAGTTAAAAGAAACATTGTTCAACAGATTTACAACATCTAAACTTGCAAGACTCTTTATTGATGCTAGGAGTAGCCAGCCTATTCCGTTTAGTACCTGCACTTAGCCTTTTTGGAAAATACGTCAGTTTACACTGGTAAATACAATTAACCGACTCATTTTGAAAATGTTTAAGAAAATTGATTTGAATGCACAAGGCACAAAATATCTTTTATAACTTGGGACAATTATTTAAAAATAATATTGTGTACAGATTTAAATGTTTTCCATCTGTCAGGGCCGGTTAGAAGAGCCGGACAAGATTAACTGACACACCACAGGTATAATACCCAATAGGACAAGATTAGACAGGCTTTATGCTAATTACGCCGTTTAATTAATAAAAAGCTTTCTAATTACGCTATTGAGCATAACTCTTAATCTAGACCTCAAACTGATGTCAAATTTTTAGGACAAGTTTATAAATCAGTAATAAAGATTTTTGTCCTCTCACATTTTCAAAAATCTCATTTTAAGGTCAAAAGGGCATAATGGTCAACATTTAGGCATATAGCGGAAACATGCAAATGAATCGGATAACTAAGGAACCAAGTTGTATAACCTCAGAGGGTTACACTAACCTATAACCTGGTCCTAATAGAGCTCTAAGGCATATCTAAAATATGCTACATTGGGTCAGAACTGAAAGTCAAAG
This sequence comes from Helianthus tuberosus, assembly GCA_030545235.1. Lineage (NCBI taxonomy): Eukaryota > Viridiplantae > Streptophyta > Magnoliopsida > Asterales > Asteraceae > Helianthus > Helianthus tuberosus. Next base: position 154,448,850 of record CM060403.1, on the reverse strand, counting down.
AAAAAGTCTACTTTTGCGACTTTCGGTTCCGAACCGAGCCTAAACTAAAAATTGTCGGGTTGAACATGCTTAAACATGTTCTTACATTAATTACCAAGTTATATGAGTGATAAGTCAGGTTTCATGGCTTCTACATTTCTAATTATGTGTTTATTCGAAAATTAGCTTTCCGTTGACTTTTTATAATTAAGTTTGACCCGACAATTGACCTAGTTAGAGTGGGAATCAGAGGGTGCCCTTTTATGGGTTTATTACCCACATAATTACCAACTCATAGGTACTTTCAATTCGAGAATTGACTGGACCATTAGTGATTAATCACTAAGTCAAACCTTAATTACGATTGGTTTGACTTTAGGCCATTAAACTAATAAAACTGAAATTAGAGAGGTTAAGGACACTTACAATAGTCCTAAGCACGATTATGGAACTTAAGGAAACTTGTTTGATGACCAGACAGCTCCAGAGAATGCCTTGAATGATTTCCAAATGTGCAAGTTCATGTGTTGCAACATAAGGGTTTATATATATGGATTTAGAATGCATGAGATCAATCCAAATAAGTCTGCAAGTGTTCCCTGATCATATACATGTGTCCCTATGCATGAAGATCAGTTGGTGCAGCCCCTGGGATCGAAAAATGGTAAGTTAAGACGGTGTAACAGGCTGAAACTGGCATCTGCCATATTGTTGGATGCTGGAACTTTTTAGGCGGCCCGCGTAAGAGTCCTGGGAGGTCTTACGCGGCCCGCATCTAGGTGGGCTCCGGTCAACATGTTTCCAAGCATTGCATTTTTAGTCCCTGGTCCTTCTAAACATGTTTTTACTTGCTTTTATTGCACTTTTGATCCCCAAACTTGACTTTTAAGGGCTCTAAGTCATAAAAAAACTTCGTTAAGTTCCCAGTTGGTTATACGATCACCGAAAAGTCCTGAATTTCAACGTTGACGCTTTTAACCCCTTACTTACGAATGTTAGCGTATCTTTCTCATATGATCTCGAAACTTTGTGAAATTTTTATCACTTATTATAGTGAACATAATTAATCATTAAAAAGCTTCGGGTTCGTTAAAAGGTCACTCAGAGGTATAAATTAAACATGTTGACACTTTTAACCCTTGCGGTTTGTAAACTTTCACTTTCTTCCACAATCGACTTCATACGATTCATAATTAATTCGTTTAAGGGTATAAACATCGTGTAGGGTTGTTGAAAGGTATAATTATCGAATGTTGACACTTTGAATCCTTTTACACGCATACTTTTTTTTTGTCAACTTTGGTCCCTCATATTCAATCCATTACACGTTTAAAGCTCATGACACGTGTCTTTATTATATTGGTCGTGATTTTTACGAGGTGTTACACGGACATAATAAATCATTATTGTCCTTTCGAAGACATATTATTTCATCGTAGTCCCTTCATGGACATGCTGATTCATCAAAGTCCCTTTATGGACAGACTATTTCATTAAGATCCCCTGTGGACACAATATTTCATTATAGTCCCCTCAAGGACATATTGATTCATTAATATGTCCTAATGAGGACGTATCTTTGACTTAAAGTCCATGCGAGGACAATTGTTTAATAACTTCCCTTCGTGGACATGATATATCATAATAATCCCAATGTGGACATATCTTATAGTCCCTATACGGACTTGTATTTTCCTTTTAGTCCCTGCGTGGACTAGAGTTGCTTTAAAGTCCCTGTGTGGACAAATGAATTACTAAAGGTCCTGATTGAGGCACTATTGTAAATTTCCTTATGATTTATGGAAGGTTTTGAAAATTTTATATAGGTATTCATTTCATCCTTTATCAAGCGACCGTTCCGATTTTACTCGAACTTTATCGATCAGCTGAATAATTTTAAAAGATCCTCTTAATGGTATAACCTAGCCTATATGTCAATGAACATGGCTATGATGGTAAAACCCACTTAAGATAATTAATCTTTGTTAACATCTAAGAACATGTTAACATTCCTGGCAGTATGGCTTGAGAAACCACACCAGCCGTCAAGGTATTGGATTACGTCCAATCCTTAAAAGCCTATATGATCAAATTAGATCATGGCGAGTATCATCAATGTGATGATCATACCATAAACATCCATTAGTGATGAAGTGCCTATGGGTTATACCTGTTGTCCAATAAGACAACGACAGTTGTGGTCTACGACCCCTGTCTAAAAATGTTGGACTATGTCCAAGCCTAAAAGTCTATATGATCAATGTGATCATGACTAAAATCATCAATATGATGATTATATTTAACATTCTTTAGTGATGTTTTGCCTACGGACTATAGTATATTGTCCATTTGAGACATTGACATTGTGGTCTTTGTGATCCCCTGTCCAAGGTGGTGAGCTATGCTCAAGACTAATTGTCTATATGATCAATGTGATCATGACTAAAATCATCAATATGATGATTATATTTAACATCCTTTAGTGATGTTTTGCCTACAGGCTATAGTATATTGTCCATTTGAGACATTGACATTGTGATCTTTATGATTCCTTGTCTAAGGTGGTGAGCTATGCTCAAGCCAAATAGTCCATATAATTAATGCAATCGTGACTAATATCATCTAATATGATGATCGTATTATAAACATCCATTAGTGATGAAGTGCCTATGGGCTATACTTGCTGTCCTATAAGACAATGACAGTTGTGGTCTATGACCCCCTGTCTAAAGATGTTGGACTATGTCCAAGCATCATAGTCTATACGATCAATATAATCATAACTAATATCATTTAATACAATGATCATATTATCTAACATCCTTAAGTGATGTTTCGCTTATGGGCCATATTATATTGTCCATTTGTGACAAAGACAGTGGTGATCTTTTATGATTCCCCGTCCAATGTAGTGAGGTATGCTCAAGCCTCATAGACTATATGATCTGTGCGATCAAGACTAATATCATAAAAAAGATGATCATGTTTAATATCCTTAATAATGTTTTGCCTACGGGCTATATGTTACATTGTCCACTAGTGACATTGGCAGTTGTGACCGTTATGGTTCACTGTCCAAGGTGGTCGGCGATGCCCAAGCCTTATAGTCTATAAGATCGATATGATCAAGACTAATATCATCAATTACGATGGTTATATATGAACATCCATTAGTGATGTCAATTGATTTGCCTAAGTGCTAAAATAAATTGTCTTGCAAGACGATGACAGTTGTAGTCTATGACTCCATGTCTAAAGGTAAAGAACTATGTTCAAGCCTTAAAGCCCTAATCCAATAAGAATGTGGCTTATAAATTATTGTCCTTTGTGACAAGCTCGTGTGCTATAATTTATTTTTTGTGACAAGTTAACATGCTAAATGTTAACATCCTTTGTGGCAAGCCTTTTGTGTCGTTTTCTATAATGTTGATGTGTTGCAACATATAAATTACATCAAATGAGGCATAAAACTAACCCTTTTTTAGTACTAATATTGGAAAAAGTGTGCTTTTGTCTTCCTTTTGTATTTTCAGGACTAAATGAGCGTAAATGAACAAAAGGAGCAAATATGCAGCGAAATCTAACATAAATACAAGGAAAGGAATAAACGTGGCATGCCCGACCCCTCGACAGCATCTTCCCAAGCAAAAACAAGCAAACAGAAGGCTGAACACGCCCCGTGCCCAACGGACACGGGGGCGTGGCCAGTTGTCTGCAGAAAGGACAAAGCTTTAGAGGCTCCTATTCCCGAAACGGGGGCGTGCCCAGCTCAACACGGGCCGTGGTCAACGTTAAGATTTGTAGAATCCAAGCAAATCTTGATAGTACAGATACGCTTCTGCACACGGGGCCGTGCCCAGTGGACACGGGGGCGTGTGGAGCTAATGCAGACATATTGCAATTAATGAAGAAAGAGAATAAGGATGGACACGGGCCCTGCCCAGCGGACACGGGGCCGTGTCCGGGCTTCTGTACAGGCTATAAATAGAGGTGCTTGGTTCACTTCAAAGGCATCCCTTGGCAAACCACCTCTCTACAACTTCACCCACACTCCACCACCATCAGAACACCCACATCCACCACCATCATCCATCATCCATCTAGAGTGTGTGTAGTAGTCTCTGGATCCAAGATTGATAGTAAGAGTTCTTGACAATCAAAGGCCATGTTTGCCTAAGTCTCTTACATCACTTGGTGAAGACAAGCATTTAGTGTAATACTTTTGATTTTTAATCTTTTCGCACTTTTTATTTGGTTTTGTATTAATGACTTTAATAACTAGTTTCTTATGTTGAAGGTGAAACTTCCTTATCATTTGTCCGTGGTGTCTTGGCATTATTTTACTGTCTATATAAAATAAAAGATTTTCACCATTCATATCTCTACGGTCTATATAGAGATATGTTGGCTACCTGGTCGGTGGTTAAGGGAATGGTTTGGTAAGGTTCTTGCCTTGTTCAATGTATAGATCCTGCAAGGACCTGGGTCAAGCTTACTAGGACTCCTTCAATACCCATTGGTATTGGATGGCAGGGGTGCAAATGGCTTGATCCCCTCATATGTAAACTACTATTAATACATTAACCCGGCTATTTGGGATTGTATCCCTGCTGACTCAAACCACTTAGCTGAGGGTAACGTCACCTTCAAAAGAGGGGCCTCCCACATTACGCATTAATAACTTAATTAATTATCTTTCAATATTCCAGCCCTTAACGATTGTATCCTTGCTGACTCAAACTACTGGGTTGAGGGTAACGTCACCTTCAAAAGAGCAGTCTACTACTATAACTAAGATAATCTCTTAAAAAGTGAAAAAGTGCGGAAATCATCAAAGGTTACACTAAAGGCGAGTCGGATCCAAGTGATTCATCTTGTCTATCTGTTTTTATTTTTTTTTTATTTTCAGCATTTTTAGTTTTTATTTTCATATTTAAAACATTTTTCTAAATTTTTGATTTGATTAGACGTTGAGGATAAACCGGTACTAAAGCTCTTGTGTCCTTGGACGACCTCGGTATCTTACCAATGCTATACTACGCTCACGATGGGTGCATTTGCCCATATGTGTGTTTAGTGTTAGTAGAATATCGTGTTTTTATAAATTTAAAACTTCACTAAAGTGTTAAAAAGGGCTTAAAATATACATAAAAATATATCGCACTACACGCACATCAAGTTTTTGGCCCCGTTGCCGTGGACACAAGGATTTTAAGAAAGTTAGGAATCAACGGCCTCATCGTTTTTCTTATTTTTCTTTTTTTTAGGATTTTTCTTAGTTTTCCAGCTTCTACAGAGCTCAGCACGGGGCCGTGCCCGCTGAACACGCCCCGTGCCCAATCTTTGGTACTGGCAATCATGTTTTAAGTCAGACAGTAGCTGAACACGGGGCCGTGCCCACTGAACACGCCCCGTGCCAAAGCTTCAGTTACTGAAAACAGAACCGTAAGATCCCGACGGTTGGTAATTTCTGACACAAACATGAGCGATACTGATCATTTTTACTTTCGCTCCTATTATGGTACGTGGTGTCAATTATGTGGCGGACCTCATAAAGATTTAGAATGTTATTTTCTAAATTACACTCCCCACTATATGGACCCATTGTTTTCCTATAGCGTTAAGACGGGCGAAAGTAAAAACAATCCCTATCTCTCCCTCGAATGCTCTCAATCATCTCTTCTTGGTGATATGCTTCTCGAAGAATTATTTCAAATGGAAGAGTTAATTCTCCAATTGATAAGAGAACTTGAGATGGATATAACTAATCCTTCTCAAGACGACGATCAAGGAGAATTATTGAGATCACATTTGAATTATAACAACATCGTTACTTCCGAAATCACCTCTAACTCTTGCGAGGACTTCAGCGATAGTCGTCCCTGTGTCGATTGTGCCGTGAAGGACTCTTCATCGGTTTTCGCCAATGCATACATAGACCTGAGCGATTTGACATATACCTTCTTTAACGAGAGCCTGGATAAGGGAAATAAAGGTTGGTTTTGCCCACCGGTATTTAGCTTAGGAATCACCCTTTCCGATAACCTCTTGAGTTCTTGTCTAAAACTAGGGCAACTTAGGTATCTCAGGCACTTCGGTGTTGTTCCGTCCAGTAAGGAACCACCCGATCCGGATAAATTCCTTAAAAATAGACAAAACTTCATAAACACTTCTAACCACGGGGCCGTGTCCAGGTCAGCACGCCCCCGTGTCCACCCAAAGATTCCCGTCTGACTTTGTTCAGAATACGGACAAAAAAGTGTCAGAATTTTGTCTGCACACTGGGTCGTGTCCAGCCGACACGGGGTCGTGTCCAGCGTGCTGTCGTTTTCTATAAATGCAGCAAGATTCCTGCACTCTTGGACCCATTCCAAAGACAAAGATCTGGTGGAATCTTCACATATACCATACTAGGTATATTCTAAAGAAGGTTCTCATCAACCATTTTGTCTTTTCTACTTTTGTCCATTGCCTTCTTCTTCATTTTCTCCTCAAAACCTCCATTAAAGTTGGAAATCTCCATGTTTTCAAGCTTTATTGTGATATTTGCTAGGTTTTTCTTCAAGGAATCTTGTCAAAAATAAGTTTTACAACACTGTTTTAAGTTATTTCTGCTTAAAAATGCTTCAAAAGTCGGAAAAAATAATTTAAAGCTCCAAGCTTCCTTGTTTAAAAATCCTGCAAAAAGGTGAACACGGGGCCATGGTCGAGGTACGGTTTCATTAAACTGAACTCTCACGACTAGTTTTTCGTAGAATGTCAAGTCGGAATAGTGGAACCTCTTCAGCACATTCAATGAACAGTCGTAGGGAACGAAGGCCTTCAATCGAAGCAACTCTTGTGCGCTATGTGATGGCACTACGAGAAGCTCTCAACGAAATGACATCCGTAGAAGAAGTCCTAATCGACCATATTAATTATCTCACGGTGGGGCTAGAAAACAATTTTCAAGAAATCAACCTCTTGCACCAAAGGTTGAACATTCTTGTAACTCCTCCCATGAAACCAATCCTTGAAGATTGGAACTTAGCTCAAGGAGTCATTAACCCCACCGGGTGGGATGACATCCCCGCGGAACCTCCTCTTGACAACTTACAAGAGGTTCCGGTGGAGGTCACACCCCCTCAAAACGAGGACGCCAATGAGCCCGCATTCCTTCTCCCTTGGGAGATAGAAGAATGGCTTAATGATGTATGAGGGGCCCTTCCCGAAGAAGAAGTTCTTCAAAGCCGCATTTAACTGAGAAGATTATCTTTTTGTGGTTAAAATAAACTATAGGCTATAACTTCTTTGTGGTTTTAGATTTCTTGTGTTTCATGACCTACTTATCCAGAATTAGTTTATGTTTTTATTTTCTAGGATCCTTTGTAATTCACTCTTCAATGAATGATGGTTCTTAAGTATTAAATGGTGTTTGGATGATGTTGTAATGGATTAAACAGACTTGGATTGGTGGAGGTTACTAAGGGAAACTTGAACCCACACCCCATGCACAAAAAACAGAGCCTCCCGACATTTTTTCTTCATTACAGCAAGTTCAGCACGGGGCCGTGCTTAGCCCAACACGCCCCGTGCCAAAGGTTCTGCAAAAAATGCCCAGTTCAGGTAACTGGACACGGGCTGTGTTCACTGAACACGCCCCCGTGCCCAGCCTTCTATTAACAATGATACTGGCAATCTGACCACGGGCCCGGACCAACACGGGCCCGTGTCCAGACACCCAGTAACATAAAGTTTTGTTTTTAAACACCTTTTTACACATTTAATCAACCTAAAAACTTATTTTGGGACATATTGAGGACAATGTGTAATTTAAGTGGGGGGGGGGGGGGGGTGCTAAAACCTTGAATTTTACAAGTCTTAATAACAAGCCTTACACAAAACTCTATTGGAACCGCTAATCACCCCAAATTTTTTCAAAAACTTTTCATTTTTTACTTGTCTTAGTTTAATTTGGGAATAACAAGTTCTAAAAAGGATATATTTTTACAAATTTACAACCGATAGCGTCGTGATAAAAAGAACCAACATAAGAAAATTATGAAAAGGCATGACAAATCTAATTAAAATTTGATTATATATACTTGATCACATTATAAACTCATTCCCACAAAAAGTGAGTTTTGAGCCTTTAAATGCTCATTTTTAGTTTCTTGTGTGAATAGCCGCTTGGTTCCTTACGACTCTAGAACTTGCCATGACGATACATTCCCGGTCCTTAACAACTTAGAACCAAGTAAGTAAATGATGGAGGCATTAGAACTAACCCTTTTTCTTTTTAACACCATTATTTTTCATAAAATCCCCCTAGTTAACCCCTTTGAGCCTAAACCTTTTCATTTCTAAACCCACAAAACAAACACCCTTTACCCACCAAAACCCTTTTTATTTTTAAACCCTTTATTTTAGTAAAAAGCTCGGTCTTCATAAAAAAAAATTGAAGTATAGCAATAAACAAACAAGTTCCTCTATACCATTCATCTTAGAAACGCAAAAAAACCCAAATATAAAAGATTCCAATCCATGTTTCTTTGATATACACTATCTTCTTAGTAAACTTTCGCTCTATGTAATGAGCAAGATCCTCAATATAAACGCCAAAACATACAAAAACCACAAAAATTCAAAAATGCCATTTCATGTAGATTCAGTTTTTGTTATCAATAATGTTTTTGTATCACATAGTTAATTTTTTTGGCGTTATGGCTTTTTCCATGTCATTTTTTGGCGTTTTGGATCTTTTTGTTAATAATTGATTACCGTAGATTAATATTTTATAAAATTACAATAATATGAAATAAAAATAAACTAATAGTCTTCCGTGGGTGGGATTACATCAGAGATGTACCCATCGCTTTGTTCATCACTTTCTTTAGATTCATCATCATCAAATTTTAGATTTGCGTATAATGCCATTAGCTCTTCTCTTCTTTGTTGCAGCCTATTCTTGAATATCATTGCATCCTTGGATTTTGGATCGTTTGAAGGTGCTAAATCACAGAGTTGTTCAATGATAGATAAGAAACCCTGTCTTCAACATTTCTTCCATTGGCAATGAATATTGCACCCCGTTTTTATAAGTCACTTCAAGCGTTCCTTCTTCCTCATGCATCACCCAACTGTTAAGTTTTGGTAGAGGAGTATTGTCAATATCATCATCATCTTCATCATCTTCTGCCGGAAATTTTCTCTTCAGTCTTTTTATTACAGTTCGGGTTCTTTCACAATCGTTGGCCATTAGAACCCCAGAGCCAGGATTTCCCTCTGAACCCCTTCATTCATTCCAAGTATGGCTTTGATTGTCCTTACCTTTACCCTTCTCCTATCAGAGAACTTTATTATGAATCGTTTCTCTTTCCTTTCAAACCTCCATGCAATAACCTTAGCAATTTTTAAAGTTTTGGCGTTTTGGACAATATGTGGCATTTTAGTCAATGTTTTTGGCGTGTTTGAGCTTTTGTTCTCGTGGTCTTCTTTTATATTGACTTTTTTCCCGCGCATGACAGGTATTTATGGCGTTTTGAAAATTTAATTCCCCAAGTATTTTGCTTTCAATATAATAAATGTTAGTAATTATGTTTTCCGTCGTTTCATTTTACTGTTTTTTGCAGTTACCGTGTTTTGTTTTCAGACTCAACTGTTTTTATTGTGTAACACGTCTAATCTTCACGGCTGTAATTATAGCGTTTTTTTTTCCAATGGGGTTTAGATAACGATTGGACTTTTTTTGTTTTATATTCTTTGCACATTGTTTCACTCTTTTTTTTATAATAGTAGTTGTTCCAAGTAATTTTATTATAGTTTGGTAGTTTTTTGGGGGCGTTTTTATGGCATGATGGCATTTTACAAGCATTTGCTCATTTTGACGTTTTATTATATTTTTCATTATAGTATTAATGTACTTTTGTTGTTTATTAACTGAAATTACAAAACAAACAACAGATAAAGAAAATTAAAAAAAAAAAACAAAATAGAAGCAATTTATGATCTAAATCTTCAGTGTTATCAGTCTCTTTTTTCTTTTAAAACTACAAGAACTATCACAAATAAATGGCGTTTTTGGTTTGGCGTGGTTTATTTTCTATGTTCATGTGTTGAAGTGTCTTTGTGGATGTTGTAGACATAGATCAACCCTTTGTGGGTGGATGATATCTGCCCGGCGTCTTCATTATAACCATCGAGGCCAAAGTGGCATTTATACTGGGATAGGTCTCTTCTAATCATTCAAACCTACTTCAAGAACAAAGATGACAGAATGACATATGTGTGTCATCAGTCCCTTTGTTTTGAATTTTGTCCATCTCATGCAGCAAAATCTTAGTACACTCACGTAACAAATCATTAAGCGAAACTTCATGCAGAACATTACTGAGTATCAAAGAAAAGATGTTTGCCATCGTTGTATTTTTTGGCGTTTCACATTGAGTTGTATTTTTTTAGGAACCATTGTGTTTTTTGTGTGTTTTTTTGGTGTGATAAACGGAAGGTGGTGAGACGTTTCTATTTATAGAATTTTTTTTGGCACGTAGTTTAGGCGAGATATTATTTTTTATAACAAAAAATATAATTAACATTTATCTAGATGTAAGGTTTGGCGTTATATATTATGGCGTTTCATATTTTGTGGCGTTTTTGTAGCAAGAGAGCTTAAATAAAAACACAGAAAAAAGTACGCAGTGATAAAAATGATGTTTTGTATTTATTTGGCGTTTTATTTTTCAATGACGTTTTATGTGAGAAATGATGTTTTACCTTTTTTACCCTTAATGAAGCGCGTCCACGTAACAAAATTGATGTTATTTACGAAAACGCCACCGCGCCAATCTAGTCCATAGATTGTTTTGATAGGACGATCCATAAGCGTTCTCACCGTTCTCACACTTTCTACCGTTTTCTCTAAATCCTGACCCTATATATATATATATAGGGTGGGAGTTGGCTACAAAGTCCATTTTTCCTACAAAGTGTACAAAGTCATAAAACACCATAATGTCAACCATAAACGACACTCAAAACCAACAAATAACATAGTGGAGATTACTAAAACACCATATTTGTGGGTTTTGTGTTGTTTTTTGAATGATAAGGCTTTGATTATCGAATGACTAACATTAGTGTGTTTTATGTTGATTATCATGTTGTGTTTTATATTCATAGTTGTACGATGGTGTGTTTGAAGTTTTTAAGGAATGTTAGGGTTTGGATATTGTGTTTTAGTGATATTCACTATGTTATTTGTGGGTTTTGAGTGTGTTTTATGACTGAAATTGTGGTGTTTTAAGACTTTGTACACTTTGTAGGAAATGTACACTTTGTAGGAAAAGTAGACTTTGTAGCGGAACCCCACCCTATATATATATATATATAGGGTCAGGATTTAGAGAAAACGATGAAAAGTGTGAGAACGGTGAGAACGCTTATGGAACGTCCGATCAAAACAATCTATGGACTATATTGGCGCGGTGGCGTTTTTGTAAATAACACGAATTCTATTGAGTCGACGCGCTTCATTAAGGGTAAAAAAGGTCTTTACACTTCTATAAAAAAAACGCCAACTAATGAATAAAATGCCATTATTGACCAAAACGCATCCCTATATAAACAAAACATTCTCATACATAAGAACACAACTCCCCAACCTGAAAACGCCATATTTCTACTATATAACATTCATCTTACAACGCCAAAAAATCCAAAACATCAAACACACCTACTAAAAAACGCCATATTTTACTATATACCAATCATCTTAGAAAACGCCAAATATCTCAAATATCAAAAATTTCCAAAAAATGGACTTTTCTTTCAGATACACTATTTCCTCAGAAAAACGCCAAAAATGCCAAAAATCGTTTATTGTATATTCAATATTGTTCTACACGAAGTTTCGGAAAATGCATTCTTTCCTGAGGTGCTGCGACTCAAATAACATTTTGCTGAATGAGATGGACAAAACTTCAAGAAAAAGGTACTGGGGTCAGACTTATGTCAGATTTTGTGTTTTGTTATTGATGAATATTATAATGGCAAGAATTAGACGAATGACACTGATGAGTGGTTTGAAGATACATATTCAAACAAAAAACTCATGTCATATTGCCTTTCCAAACGGCCAAAAAAACACAAGCATGACAAAGCCAAACCGCCAGTGACCATGTTTCAAAGAAGAAAGAGACTGACGACAGTGAAGATTTGAAAGATGAATTGTTTCAATTTTTATTTTTATTTTTTTAATTTTCTTTTTTCTATTGTTTGTTATGTATTTTTCAACTTAGAATAAAAAAATAACATTATATTAATAAAACACCAAAAGTCTTAATTATTGTGAAACGCCATAATGAAGTAAAACACCAAAAACTCCCAACCTATAATAAAAGTAATTTAGAGAAGAATTATTAAAAGCTAAAAATGGAAACAAACGCCAAAAACTACTTAAAGCCATTAAAAAACGCCAAACTTGGAAGATGGAATGTCTAAGACCATAAAAACTCATAAAAACCTGAACAAAACCAGTAAAAAATACACACAGTAACTGAAAAGACCGTTACTTTATTAATATCATTTATTATAAATAAAAATCCCGCCTAAACTACGCACCAAAAACATCCTATAAGAGAGACGTATCTGCACAATCAACTGATCACACCACCAAAAAAATAAACGCAATATTTCCAACACTTTAAACGCCAAAAAAGATACTTAAAAAAGCCACAGATGCGGAACGTCGTTTCTTCTTTATTGAGTATTGTTCGGCATGACACTACAAGAAATTTGGTTCTTTACCAACACAAAGTATATGTGGGAAAAAGCATATAGTGTGTTTGTAGTTTTCTTTACCTACATATAAAATAAGTGTAATGATGTGTAGGCTCATGACTGTGGATATAGGTCATTACCCACACATAAGTTATATGTAGGCATATAGCAAGCTATACCTACACATATATGTGTGGCTAAAAGCCATTTATATGTGTGGTTAAAAGTATAATAATTTGTTTAGAAGACATCTGACGTGGCATCCAACGTGGCAGTTGACGTGGCATCCGACATGGCAGTTGACGTGGCATGAATATATGTGTGGGTAAATGTAATCTTATGTGTAGGTAAAAGTAATATATGTGTAAGTAAATGTTGAAGATGTGTAGGTATTGATATTAAGATGTGTAGGTATTGATAATAATTTGTGTTGAAAAAAAACGTTGATGTGTTGGTAAATATATTTTAAAGTGTAGACATTAACCACACTATATGTATATAAAAATATTCAATATGTACAAAAAAAATACAAAAGCAATATGAAAACATACGTGAACAAATTAAGATTCTTAATTAAACTAATAAACATCAATGTTACAAACAACCAATAAAAGTACTAGTTCTATAATGTCCGGTGGACGGGTACTTTGCCATAGTAATATGAAAAAAAAACTCTGAATATAAACAAAATCAATAGCTTACAATTGACACAGGTCCATTCAACAATATGTTTCATAATCAACTTGAATTGCACACTTCTAAATGTCAATTCTCTCCACTTGATGTGATAAACTCCCAACTAACTTTTCCAGATTTGGAGAATGGTGACAGCGGGCGATGATCATGTTGTGCTTGGCGCGTGAAGTCGGTGGCTCCAGGACTTGTCTCTCATCACCATTCTTATTGGTCCCTACGATTGAGTTTTTCACATCAAGAGTTTCACCTATAAAAGCAATCTAACAACATTAATAGAAATTTGCGGCTTATTACATCCTCAGAAATTTTCGATGTGGGTCAAAATAGATTAGCTTGGTTACCGAATACAAATTTGACGAATTAAAACGAAAAGTTATATAATTAATAACATTAATTTTTATATAAAAGGAATTAGTAGATTGTATGCTTCAATCCATTTAACCCATTTAGCATGTTAGGGATAAAACTCATAGAATCAACAGTATTTCAGTAAGTAAATGGTATTGAAAAGCCACCTCTAGGACTGCTGGTCTTCTAAGTTTTGACATAAATGAACATATCAAACAGAAGTGTAGGTGTCAGTTTAACTGGATGCTTTTGAAGTTAATGCCTTCAAGAACATTTGTTATATCATATATTCGTCTCTTATTCACCTGTAACATTATCACTTCTTTCAACAACAAAAAAAAACCGTAAGTTACCTAAAGATCTTTATATCATAAGTTAGTTAAAATTAACTCCTACAGGGAAATTCCTACTGAATGTTGTTATCATAAGTTACCTAGATATCTTTTATATGGACTGGTGTGAGGAGGTGAATCTGATTTTCACATCTTTTCAACCATTATGGACTGAGAAAAGAGAGCATAGTCCCATTGCGTGGTGGACTGGTTCAAGGAAGGCAGAACCTTCAACCGCTGCTTAAGGATTCTCCTCTTTTTTTTAATCTGAACAACTTGCAACCATCTGACGAACGTATGCGCATCCTTATTCGGAGACTGCTCAATCCAATTCTAAACTACTCAGGGAGCCTTCAATTGATTAAAAAGGTAGCATGGTCAACAAATTATAAGCCTCAGACATACCTAAAGAAAACTTGTCACTGTTTTGGGCTTCTTCTCTGATTAGCCAAACTGCAGTATCAATATCATCTTCACCGGTTAAAAAGACAAGTATATCAATATCCCCCATTGGCTCCTATAAGTTAAAACAACATATACATAAAATAATTATAGAATACTAAAAAGTGTAAATATTCGATATAATAAAAAAAACCTCATACAGGAAAGTGGGTGTACTTTATCATAAATTGACATCACTCTTGAAAGAGTAGCGCGGCAGCTTGGGAGGGACGATTAGGGTTTCAGCATTCTCGTGTGAATGGTGTGCGATACAGCGATAGTATGATTCACAGATTAAGGTTACAATATTTGGGCAAAAAATAACATAAATGAAATGGGCTTTGTATTTGGATGGCAGCCTTATAAAGAAAAAGATAAAAACTGGGCCTACCGATATTCTCGCCGATATGACCGATATAAGAATCACAAAATATCGCCGATATTCTCGCTACCGATATTATATCCGATATTTTGGCCCAGGTCCGATAACCGATATATCGTTGATATAGCACCGATATATCGCCGAGATTGATTGCACAGAGGTTAACTTATATGTTTTATTGTATAATATTGTTGGATTTTCCTACAACATACCTCAACAGACGAAATTCTAAATTTTGTCTGCAACCCACTATCTTCTCCATCCAATCAAGGCTCCTTTTTTTCTAATGAATATACAAAGTTGCAATACATACATTAGCCATAATTCTTGATCGAAGTAATTAATTAATAGTGCTTAACCATTAAATTAAGTCACTGTTCTAATTAGAGAACCTGGTTTGGAAAAAATGCAGCCATGGCTTCAGTTGTAACTGAAGCAATAATTAAGTGCAAATCGGTTGCATCTAAAAAGTCAATCATTAAGAAAATAAACATAAGTTGCTTAAAATACTTACATGTTTTTTCTAAGGAGAGGATCATCCATCATTTCCCTTAACACTCCAACTATGAAAAATTCGTGTTAAGTCCTGCACTAACTAAAGGATAAATATAGACACTCTTGACCTTCATAGCATCAAAGTAATGTTGGTTCAGTTCTGTTTTGAACATAAAGGAAAACATGAAAACATACCTTTGATTGCATCAGCACAGGCTAGCAGAGAATCCAGATGGAGTCGCAGCAATTAAGGTTTGACATGATTGTCATCTTGGTCTGGTTCCTCCTTAGGGTGCTGACTGATGATGGTGAAGATGAGAACCGAATAGGGGATTCGGTTTAGGAGAGGAGGTCGAATATTGATGTTATGGCTAATGGGGTGTTTCTAATGTGTAACTGAGTAACCCCTTAACCTCCACATAATTCTCCTTATATAAGCACCCAGGAGGAAACCTAATTAGTTAATAAGGGTAATATGGTCCATCAACAATTACCAACTAATTATTTAATAGGTTATAATATATTTTGATCTATATTATGTAAATGATTATAATGGCTACTAGATTAAATATTAATACATAATATATTTAATCTTACATTCTCCCACTTAGCCGAGTAATCATTTACTGTGAGTATTAGATAAGCCTGATCAGGAGTTAACACTCATTTTAGCCTTAAAAAGTACTATAGCAGAAAAATACAGCCGTTGAATCATTATGCGACTCAGGACCCCCATTAATCATACTATAGCCTTAATTTAAAACCTAATCGTTATGATCAAAATACGCATAAGCCCTTTGTTTGATTTGTAACTATATTTGTCTATATGCCATTATGCTAGCTTGATATATTCTTAAAGACATACAAAATCAAACTGATGAGGAAAAATTAACTAATACTTAGTCATTCATAGTACGATATGCAGTTGCGCGTGGCCATCAAATAATACCCGTCTCTGAGCTCTCTTAATAAGACTTATGGGTAAAAGCCCTTCAGTTATAGGATCCTTAAGCATATCATGAATGTATTCGATACAAAACTTAGTTTCCTCAATTCGTTCATAAACGAATAATTAATTGCGTATCGAAACTTAATGCAGCACCTCTTGAACTGTTACTGTTCAAGGAGTCATGGTAGCTGACTTTATCACACTAAGTCTTCAAAACATTAATTATATGGAGTTAATGAACTTATGAGTCCACTGATAAATTTTCAACAACATTTAGTGACTATATTATGTCGTTATAACTTAGGTTGTTAATATCAGTGCATTATGACTCCTCCATGAAATAAGTTTTGTCTGCTAACATAAGGATATACCCGAAATTACATTTTGTCATCTTTGAACACTACAAAGTTAATCGTAATAAACCGGTTTTAATTCTCACTTCTTCTTTAAAATTATAGTCTCTCGTTTCCTTTTATAAATATTTTAATACTCCATAAGATGCTTCACATTAATCTAGACATATCTAGTGTGTTGCAATGTGAGTAATATCTAAACGAGTATAGACTTAAACTTACATAAGGCTTCTAATTAATGAAGCGTAAATAAATAATCTCATTTATCCTATTATCCTCTAAAAGAGAGCAGTATTGTTTGTTACACATGTAAGGACCCATTTAATGTTAAACTTATGGAACAGAACTAATATCCCATTAGGTCTATCTCAGTATGTTATGATATCAATCACGTAAGAGATATCTCTGAGATTTATTATATCAAAGTTTGTGTTAACAATGCTTTGACTTGTGTAACATATACTTGTCGAAAGAATATCATCTATATTGACAAGTTTATCTTAGTTGCTCCCACTCATTTTGAGGTAGGTACATTAATCCACTTGATTCTTGATGAAAATAATTACGTTAGCTTTTCATCACATTATGATGTTTGCATTAACCACATGGATATTATTGGCTTACAAATAAAGTGTTCTTTAACCTTTAGTTTGAAACTTTAGGTTGTTATCTAATGAACATGTAAATGTGTCAGCCATTTGTTATGGAAAAATTGTCTATAATGTTCATCTAATGTAGCTTTAAACTATTATAAGCTACTAGAACAGTGATGATCCTCAAAGAAATCTTCTATAAGATATGTAATAAAGATTCTTTAATAATTTATCTCTTCCTGAGTACAACCTTTGACAATCAATCAAGCTTCTTCGTGTCTTAACGCTTATATTAGGATTTGGTTTAGTTATGAACACTCTTAGGTAATTCAATCAAATCCCAAACGTTATACGAACACATAAAATCAGTTTTACTAGAAAACTGTTTTAAGCCATTTAGAAGATTGATTGACACTAATGGCTTAATTAAAAGAGATAGGATCAGTAAACATTTCCAAAAACCATTTCAACTTCAGTTAGGGAGGTTATGTAATCATCAAAGTTAGTAGGCTTTTAAACCTAGATGACCTCCTGAGTTGATTATTGGGTTCATTAGAAGTTTCAGTTTTATGGATTAATATTAATACATAAATATATTATGTATTAATATTTAATCTAGTAGCCATTATAATCATTTACATAATATAGATCAAAATATATTATAACCTATTAAATAATTAGTTGGTAATTGTTGATGGACCATATTACCCTTATTAACTAATTAGGTTTCCTCCTGGGTGCTTATATAAGGAGAATTATGTGGAGGTTAAGGGGTTACTCAGTTACACATTAGAAACACCCCATTAGCCATAACATCAATATTCGACCTCCTCTCCTAAACCGAATCCCCTATTCGGTTCTCATCTTCACCATCATCAGTCAGCACCCTAAGGAGGAACCAGACCAAGATGACAATCATGTCAAACCTTAATTGCTGCGACTCCATCTGGATTCTCTGCTAGCCTGTGCTGATGCAATCAAAGGTATGTTTTCATGTTTTCCTTTATGTTCAAAACAGAACTGAACCAACATGTGGTATCAGAGCATATGTTGATTAGTCAGTTCTGTTTTCGTATCCATTATTCTGGAATTGAAATCATGAAAACAGAATTTTTTTGAATAAATTCGTAAACATAACTGATGGTTTTGGGTCTTGGACCGAAATCATTGTTTTCGGATTAAAGATCTATTATATGTTCTTCGAAATCAACTGGGTAATCTTATGACCGAAATCTGTTTAGAAAAAAAAACCCTTAAAAAATTCAGGTTTCGGGTTCCAGAATCATGTTTTATGTTTTAGGGTTCATAATGTTCTTAGTTAAAATTCGAAATATCCTTTATGGATTAGCTCTTGATTAGGTTGCTATCATTTTCATTCTAAGTTTGTAAGAGTTGGTGCAGTATGGTGTACAAGAGGTGTAATCAGAGTTAAATTCGAAATGAAATTTTAATGACACTCTTCCCCCCGCCTCTTGTATTCCTTGCAAACCATGATAAGGATTTTGACTGCTCCCACTGACCTTAGAAATCTTTAGGAACTCAGCATGCTTAGGGTCAATATGTAACGACCAACAAATTCTAATAGAGAAACAAGTTAATGACGTTAGTTGTTGTGATTTCTCTTGTTGAGGATTATGTTAGTTTAGGTAAGAAATCTAAGTGCGCCCACAATTAGGCAACAATGAAACTTTTGTAAGAGTAGCAACTTATAATAGAACAGTGTCATAATGGAGCAGTGTCTTGTACAAGAGGTGTAAATTGAAGTAATGTAAAATTTTCACTCCCCCACCTCTTGCAACTATTGCAAGTTATTATTAAGACACTTAATGCTCCCACTGATCTTTGATATCTCTAGAAATGCTACAAGAGAAGTTTCAATGAGGTACGTGACGTGGGAACCTATCATATATACGTTAGACTTTAGTTGATTTCTTTAATGTCCAGATATCAAAAAAAAAACTTTAGGGACATATCTAATAGAAATCTTATTAAGTATACATATGAATAGATTTCTTCTAAGACTGTGGGCCATATGCGACAGAATTTAGATACAAGTTGATAGTCTTTTAAATGATAAATGAATTATGTCTGAATATTCCATTGGAAATAAGTTCCATGAATGTCAATGAATGACTTATGATGGACCCATACTTATTCCTTAAGCCAAGTAATACTTAGGGCTA
This sequence comes from Helianthus tuberosus, assembly GCA_030545235.1. Classification (NCBI taxonomy): domain Eukaryota; kingdom Viridiplantae; phylum Streptophyta; class Magnoliopsida; order Asterales; family Asteraceae; genus Helianthus; species Helianthus tuberosus. The sequence continues at coordinate 154,429,343 of CM060403.1, read as the reverse complement.
TAACGTCATGATTTAAAATCACTTAGAATGAGATTAGATAAAAAATCATCATCATTAACCATGTCATGATTTCTCATGAATTTCAGTTATAATGGATGAAATTTATAAGTCTCATCTTCCTTTTGTCGAATTCTCATTTGCATGATGACAAAAGTTGTGAAAGCGTAAGGTGTCATCTATTTCCATCTTAGTAATGTTTCTATCCAGATATTTAGAACAATAAAATGAGAGTTTAAGGTAAGTGTGACTTTATGTTGGTTATGTAAACCTCACAACCTTCATGACATAGCCTAAATAATGATACTATATTCCGATTAATCTTCAGAATATGTAAGGTATCGAAAAGCTTTGTTAGAAGACTGCTTATTATGGTTCTTATAGCCTTAACAATTAATTTTGTCACTAACTCTCATGTTAGTTATTTGTCGAGTTCTGGTAAGGAAACGTATGGAACTAGAGTCAACTAATCATGTGTTAATTGGAATATTAAAAAATTATCAACCTTAAAAATCATTAGTAAGTGACTATCTAATTAACTTATCCAACTGTTCTTTGGAATAATGGATAGTCTCGTTGCTTATGTCTAGTCTAATGACATAATTATGCAGTGAGATTTTCCCTTGAAGAACCTTAGAGTTGGGATTTTGTACTTGCATTTTGTCTATGGACCTTTAGAACAATCCTCTTTTAAAGTATTAGTGGTTCTAAGGTGAGTAACAACTTATTTTCCAGCTTCAAACACTTATTTCTTTGTACATATGTTGCTTATCAACACACTCGTTATACTTTGGTACTTTTGAGTGTTATAGTTGATTTATAATGCATCAAATTGTACAAGTGAAAATCTTAGTATGTAATGTACTGAAAAAAAAAATGTACTTATTTCCATGCGTAAGCCCTTAACTTTATGGGTCATGGTTTTGTACATTATAATGTATTCACATATACCACTTAACTTTATAGTTTAGAGTTTCAAATTAAGGCATGCATCTTAGGAGTTCTAATGATTCTTCCATAAATAAAGATTAGTCTCAGGAAAGACTTAATCTGGAATAACTTTTTAGTGACAGCACTTATTCTTGATTATCATAAGAGACATCATGTTCGATTTATCCTAATCATCATGCTCTACTTTTCTTCTGTAGTGCTTTATCAGAAGAGAGCACTAGGATTATCGTGTCTTAAGAGATAATCAAGGATTTAATTTAAGAGCTAATTCTAATAGAAACTTTAAATAAAGCAAACATTTTAGGTTTAAAAATTATAGTGGATGAGATATATATAGAAGAAAATTACAGTGAGTAAAATTATGGGTATTAAGAATAAGGCAGACGAAATGATCATAAAAACTTAATTAAGGATCATTAATCTAAGGGTCATTATGTGAAGAGATTGTGATATGTCTATTACTAACATCAAAATAATAGACTTAGCTAAAAATTCTACTTAAACGAAGACAAAACAGCTTTGGCCAGAAGTGTAATCATTTAAGCATATGTGCAAAGTGGTTGTAACAAATCAGCTTTGGCCAGAATTGAAACAATCACTTTAGTTATGCACTTGTTGAGTATGCCATCTATGAATGAATTAAATCAGCTTTGGCCAGAAATTAAGACATTCATGCTTATGATGCATACATAACATAGCTTTCGTAATTCTTGAATGATAAGTAGATGTATCAAGTCAGCGGCCAGAAATGATATATCAGAAGCTCATTCAAGTTAAGCTATTTTGGTTTTGTAAAACATTATTTGATCCTTATTAATTAGCTAAGTAATTACAAAACCAATTATTTAATAGCAAACCACCCGTTAGCACGGATCGAACTCCGCGGTGAGTTCGCTGGGGGTTGCGGGGGGCAGCGCGCCCCCGCCCGGGGTTCGGGGCGGAGCCCCGAAAAAATTTTTAGTTCACATTAAACAACCTAAAATAATGAGGTTTCGAGTCAGGTTTCGACTGAGTTATAAGATCTCGAGTCAGTTATGAGGTCTCGAGTCGCAACCTTATTGTCTCGAGTCATGAAAGACTAAAACACTTATGGTCTCGAGTCGCAACTTCATTCTCGAGTCATAATCATGGTCTCGACTACTGTTTTATGAGATCTCGAGTCCTTATGAGGTCTCGAGTCGCAACCATGGTCTCGAGTTGTGACCTTGTAGTCTCTAGTTGTAGCTTTATGGTCTCGATTTGTGAGGATTTAATCCCTTAGTCGAAACCTTAGTGGTCTCGAGTCGAGACCTTATTGTCTCGAGTCGAAATCGTTGTCTCGAGTTAAGAATATTTGAGAACACTTATGATTTCGAGTCGAGACCTTGTGGTCTCGAGTCGGGATCTTGGACTCGGCTCGTTAGAAGGGATCTCGAAACTTCCTGTTAACAACTCTTAATGCAAAACGTAACTGAAAATTCGAAATTTAAGAATTGTGATAGAGTTTCCAATTATAACATTGATCTATTCTTATCAATAATTTCGAAAAAACATAATCTGTTTATACTATTAACAGATTTCGAAAACTTATTAGATAAAAATTAGATCAAAATTGGAAAAACACATAACAATTCAAATCATAATCCAAAACATAAAGGATATTTCGAATTTTAACTAAGAACATTATGAACCCTAAAACATAAAACATGATTCTGGAACCCGAAACCTGAACTTTTTAAGGGTTTTTTTTTTCTAAACAGATTTCGGTCATAAGATTACCCAGTTGATTTCGAAGAACATATAATAGATCTTTAATCCGAAAACAATGATTTCGGTCCAAGACCCAAAACCATCAGTTATGTTTACGAATTTATTCAAAAAAATTCTGTTTTCATGATTTCAATTCCAGAATAATGGATACGAAAACAGAACTGACTAATCAACATATGCTCTGATACCACATGTTGGTTCAGTTCTGTTTTGAACATAAAGGAAAACATGAAAACATACCTTTGATTGCATCAGCACAGGCTAGCAGAGAATCCAGATGGAGTCGCAGCAATTAAGGTTTGACATGATTGTCATCTTGGTCTGGTTCCTCCTTAGTGTGCTGACTGATGATGGTGAAGATGAGAACCGAATAGGGGATTCGGTTTAGGAGAGGAGGTCGAATATTGATGTTATGGCTAATGGGGTGTTTCTAATGTGTAACTGTGTAACCCCTTAACCTCCACATAATTCTCCTTATATAAGCACCCAGGAGGAAACCTAATTAGTTAATAAGGGTAATATGGTCCATCAACAATTACCAACTAATTATTTAATAGGTTATAATATATTTTGATCTATATTATGTAAATGATTATAATGGCTACTAGATTAAATATTAATACATAATATATTTAATCTTACAAGTAAAATCCACAGTGCAAACTTGGTTTCTTCAATTTTTTAATATTTTTTTTGGTTTATACATGTTAAGATTATTTGAACTTAAAATCATTGAATTTATCACATCTTCAAACCAAATTGTATAGCCAACTCCCTCCCCAAGTTCATTTCTTGTGCCAGCCTTGCAGCAACACTTTGAAAACATAATTCAGATTCAAAGATATTCTATAAAAACTCTAGAAAGGTAACAATGGATAACGGTGTCAGTCACGAACAAAAAATTCTAGCAGTAAGTACCTGTGCGAGTAAATGTCTTGCTTGAGTACAAGCCGAGTAAACATGCAGGGGGTGTCAAATAAGCATACATAACCATATCACATAATCCCTATTTATAGAGCTATCCAATTATGTATATAATAGTTATTGTATAATCATAATACGATTACCATCAATTATGACTTTATTATATTACATAATTGCTGTTAACATGCATAGGTCTAATAGTTTGGTGAATGATTTGGATTCATTACATCTTCCATTAATGGTCGGGTTTGGGACGGGTTTAGGTAATCCCAACCCCAAACCCGATTAGATAAGCTTATCCCAAACCCGTCCCAAAACGTCGCGTTTCTAGCGGGTAAATACCCATCGGGTATCGGGTATACCCGCGGGTTTTGGGTAAACCCGTCAACTCAAAAAGATAACCCGTTGGGTATACCCAACCCAAAACCCATCGGGTATCTATTGGGTACCATTACTAATCGGTTACAATAGTATTATCACAATAAAAATATATCAAATAACTACAATGTATACGGAATAAATACCTATATGTATAAAAATGGATGTATTATATATATATATGCATATTTAATAATATTAAAGAAATTATATCGGGTATACATTCGGGTAAATGGGTACACTTTATCGGGTAAACGAGTTTATCACCAAACCCATCCCAAACCCGCGAAAAAAATAAAAACTATTCCCAAACCCGTCCCAAACCCGATTAACCAACCCCAAAGCCATCCCAAATGTATCGGGTTTCGGGTTTACCCATCGGGTTCGGGTTCGATCGCCATCCCATCAACACCTTGAATCATGAACCTGGGAAAGTATGTTACAATGGAATGGTGTTCCCTTATAGTGTAAGGGTTTACCACCAACACACGTGCCAAATTCACCTAATCCCAATATAAAGTTAGATTCTAGAATTAAAACAACTTCATGTATGTGTATCTCACATTCTACAAATCTACTAATATCCTAAACATAAGTTACATGTGCAGAGAGCTTGAAAATTCGTTGCAACACAAACAGAAGAAACATTTAATTACATATAATGATAGCATCCTACACACCAAAATTAACAACACAATGATTTGATACTTATACAAAACCCTAATTTTCACCAAAAAAAAATGAATACCGCAACCCCTAAATATGTAAATCAACCTGAGACTTTTGTTGTCGTTCTTAGTAAACATAGGGTTTTTCAATGTCTTTAGCGTCATGGGAAGCATTTGCCACTCCTGATAAAGATGCGCGCTATGTTTCAACACCATTGTTTTCGTTGAACAGATGGTGATTCGATGTTGAAAGTGACGATTTTGATGGACAACCGATTGTGATTACTTTAGGAATGATTATCGAGATGAACTAGTTATAGATGAAAACCGTAGCTTACTAAAGATCGTGGGCTAGAATAACTGTGAAAAAACCTCCCCCTCCCTTCTTGTAGCTTTTCATGAATTACAAGGGTGAGGATTTAATTTCATCTCGATCCAATGGCTCACATGGCATATTGTTGTCTAAAAATAAGCTTTTTAGTAACGCTCGTGCTTGAGCTAGCTCGCGAGCCTTTTATTTATAAAATTTTATTTAATATATATATATATATATATATATATATAGGTAAAGAGTATGGTACAAATATGGTTATCCTACATTATGTACGCTATATTGTGAGCCGTACACGTGTCCTGATTCAGTTGTGTTTAAGAAGGTTAAATCAGACAATTAACCTAACCATCAGAGGGCAAATGCGTCTCTTCATTCATTCAGCGAGAAGTTCGTTACACTGATATCCCGGTAATTATTATTCAAATCAGTTTCAAATTTTTCATAATTCACAATCTGCAGTTTTCGTTCGTACGTGATAGGGTTTCATTCAATTTGTCTATTTTCGATGGATCCACAGAGTAGCACTAGACGAACAGAAGATGATTTTGAAGAAAATCGACCGATCGGTGATCATGCTCAATTATCTGCTTATCAGAGAGTTTCGATTGAGGATGTTTTAAATCCGCGACCTGCAAATCCAATTCCAATTCCAGGTTCAAGTTCAAGTGCTGCAAACGAGATTTCTATTGGTAATTATGTTAATTCAGATATCTAAATTGTTCGTATAATTGTTTTTTTGTTTAATCGTAGCATTGTTGTAGCTGTTTTTGTAGTTTGAATGTTTGATTACACTTTTGTATTTTTTTTAGAACAACATGTTTATCTTCGCATGTTATTACTCTTTACAATTCGCATTTGTTTTGTTTTTTTTTTTTTTTTGTAATTTCGCATTTGATTATGTAATAAATCGCACATGTAATTCAATTAATCAATATCATCATTTCGCATGTATTGATCAGATGATTCGCATGTGGTTTATATGACTTTTTATGTTTTTTTATTTTGATTCATGTAGATGAAAGGGTTTACACTCCGGAGGTTCAGGCATCAGCTACACCTGTTGTTGGAATGCAATTTACCTCCATTGAACAAGCATATGCGTTTTATCAATCATATGCTAAGTTAGCTGGTTTTTTCTATTCGGAAAGGTGGCGAAGTATACAGCGGTGGTATAATCAAAACTAAGTATTTTGTTTGTTCTAAGGAGGGACATAAGCCTGTGTGTATTGATGATAATTCCAAGTCAAAAAAGCAATTCAAAACAAGGAAAAGGGGGACTATTAGGACCGGATGCAAAGCTCAACTTATGATTTGCACTGTGGACGGTAGATTATATACAGTCAATAGATTTGTTGATGGTCATAACCATAAGTTTGTTTGTCAAAATGACATTCACATGCTCCCAGCTTACAGACAATTGTCAGATGTCCAGGAGGAGATGGTATGGGAACTAGGCACTTTAAACCTTGGTCCTGTCAAAGCTTTCCATATAATGAGGAAACGTTATGGTGGTTTCGAGAACATTGGTGCCACGGTTGATGATTGCAAAAATTTTAGGAAGCGAATAAACAGCTATATAGGAGAGTATGACGCTGACATGGTTATAAATAGGATGACTGACAAAAAAGAATATTTAGCTGATTATTCGTTTGAATACTCTGTTGATGATGGCAAACGTTTAACTGGGTTGTTCTGGGCTGGTGGTTTATGCAAGCTTAACTATATGGAATTTGGCGATGTGATATCGTTCGATGCAACCTTCAAGACAAACAGGTAACTGTTTCAAAGACAAACATGTTTTGTTACTGATTTTTCGCATGTTTTGTCTGCTAATGAGGGTTCAATATCGCAAGTGTAGACAACAGAGTGGTGTTGAATATATCGCATGCCTTTTCCCCCTGGTTTCGCATTTGATTTTTATTAATTCGCATATAATAAATGTGATTTCGCATTTGTTGTTCAGGTACAAGATGGTGTTTGTTCCGTTCACAGGCATTGACAACCACTGTCGGAATGTAACACTCTCAGCTGGGTTGTTGGTATCAGAGAGTATTGAATCATATAAATGGCTTCTAAATTCATTTTTAAAGTCATTTGGTCGGCAGCCTAATGTTGTAGTGACAGATCAAGACCCTGCTATGAAACAGGCTATTGAGGAGGTTTTCCCTATTAGCAGACACAGATTGTGTATGTGGCACATAATGAAAAAAGTGGCAGATAAGGTAGAGCATGCAACATTTTTGTATTTTTGTTGGTGTTATTTTTTATTATTATAGTTTTTTGTAATAGACTGATATAAAATGCATTTATTGTTAAAGGTTGGGCACGAGTTGTGCAATAATGATGAGTTTAAAAGGAGGATGTGCGACATTGTTTGGACCGATTCGATTGAGCCCGAAGAATTCGAGAGACAGTGGAAGTTGGTGATGATTGAGTTTGGTCTTACTGAAAACAAATGGATTGATGATATGTTTGGGATGAGATCCATGTGGATTCCGGCTTTTTACCGGCATGAGCCAATGTCAGGTCTTATGAGAACAACTTCAAGATCAGAGAGTGAGAACCATTTTTTTGTCAGGTTGCTAATTCACAACTCACACTCGTAGAGTTTATGAATCATTTTGATGGGGCAATGGATGTTCAAAGGTTCAATCATAGAAAAAATGATCATATTTCAAGATATACTGAGCCAGCTGATTGGAGTCGAACTACATTGGAAAAAGATGCTGCTAAGATCTACACCAGGTCTATATTTTTTTATCAGCAATCAGAGATTCATGGAACAATTTCCGAATGTTTGCCGATGGACACCAAAGTTGAAGGTCCACGTATCAGAATATTGTTGAAAGACTTTACAGCACATGGTGATGGTTTATTGGAGGTATTTTTTCATGTTTTTTTTAGATATGCGAATTGTTTACATTACATATGCGATTTTAGTTTATTTACTTTACATTAACCTTTTAGAAATGAGAAATTGTTATGTTCCACATGCGATATTAATTTTACTTACTTACATGATTATTTAAACATGCGAAATTGTTATCTTTATACATGCGATTTTAAATCTTATTATTATTTTTTTGTTGGTTATTCTTGCTAGGTGTGGTTCAAGAATCTTGAAAATGATGTAACTGCACAGTGTAGCTGTTTGCGTTTTGAGCAGTATGGGCTGCTATGCAAACACATCTATTTTCTTTTCAAGATGTTTGGTGTTAAAGAAATACCAAACAAATATGTTATGAAGAGATGGACGAAGGATGTGGTGCCGAATGAGTTGAATGTGAAGTGCAATTTAAATGTGGGTGGCAAGGATGTGCAACACAAGGCTAAACGGATTGCTCGTGAAATCATTCATACAGGGGAGTATTTGGTTAGTAATTTGATTTCCGACCTTGATCAACTTATTTTAGTGAGGGATCAAATGATGCAGCTTAAAGAGAGAGTTGATCAGAGTCGCATAACCAAGCAACTTGATCCAAAATTTGACCGATTTTCAAAGTTGATTGGTTATCAACAACCAGTAACTAATGCTCCCCCTACTGTTCGTGTGCCGGCTGGTATAAGAAACAAAGGCCGCGGCTTGCATAGAAGGATTTTATCTAAGAAGGAACAAATGATCAGCCGCAAAGGGAAAAGGTCAAGGACATGTAGTGTATGCAATGTAAAAGGTCATGACATTCGAACTTGCGAGGAGCTGAAAGCCAAACAACAAGGTAAACAGCAAAAAAAGAAGAAGAAGGGTGTCCAGATTGAAGATGGTTTGAGAGACAAAGACAATGAGGGTGAAGACGACGAAGAGGAAGATGACTTTGAAGATTACATTAGTGATGATGGATCCGAAGAAGATCAGTGGGAAGAGGTGTCTGGAGATGAAGATGACGAGGATGAGTAATGTTTTTTAAATGTAAATGCGAATTTACACGGAACACATGCGATTTTATATTCATTTATGTTTATCATTTTTCACATGCGATTTTAGTATTATAAACATGCGATTTTATATGCATCAGTTTATATTTATTTATAAGATTTTTCACATGCGATTTCTCCTTTAATACATGCGATTTTGAGTTATCTTGTTTTTTTTTATGTTATTGTGGCAAAGATCCCTAATTCATTCATGCGATTTTAAATTATATTAAAGCATAAGATTTGTTCAAAACATATATCCAAAATAATAGTTATTGTCTAACACAGCCACAACCACAAAAGGATTAAAAATATAAATTAGTTACTTGAAGAAATGATTTTGTCACGTTCAGAAGAGCTGAACTTCATCTTCTCCTTCACAGTGTTCAGAGCATCTGTTAGGAAAGAGAAGGCCAAGTCATCAGATCGAGATTGCTCCTTTAGGTGATCCAAAGCTCTGTCTCTGAATGTTGATGGTGGTTCTTGAAGTAGCTTTTCCCATACTTCTTGATTGTTCTTGATTTGTTCAAGGATTTTGCCCTGCACATCAAGAATCAGATGAGAAGAGGTGACATCAGTGCTTGAAAATAGCTCTTTGATTGCAATGGTTTTGATTTTTTCTATATTTTCAGATGCCATTTTTGTTGTCTGTGTTTTTTAGTGTGTTTTATTTGGTCTTCTATGTCTTAATATGGAAGGTAGTTATCAAGGTTTTTTTATATTAATATAGTAAATTTATTATATAGGTAGGGTGGTAAGTTCAGTAGTATTCATTGTAAAATTCATCATTACATGTCAAATTATAGTCACATCGTTAATAAATTAAGTTTTTGTATATAAAATAATATCATTTTTAGTTTTTAAGATTAGTAGTTTTTTTTGTATTTTTATTACAAAGTATTTTTTTTAAGTTTTTTTTTGCACTCTTCCTGCTTCGAAATCGCACTTGATTGGAAAGTAATTCGCAAACTGTAAGAAACAAACATTTAAATATCTTTTTCTATGATATCGCATGTGTAATTTATCTGAAATCGCAAACTATGAAGAGATTTTGTAAGGGTTTGAAAACGCATGTGCATTATGTTGAAATTCGCAAAGTATATGAAATCTCAAAGAATTCTTAACTTTTTTACTGATATCGCACATGCATCCCATGAATTCGCAAACTATATGAAATGTCAAAGAATTCTTTTTTATACCGAATTTGCATTTGTATTGTCGACGTTTTCGCACATGATTTGACAAACTGTATCATATTCTTCTATAGTCAGTGCATACAGAATTTCTAAATTCATCAGAAGTTCATTTTCTGAGAAGAATTTGCTGAATAGGAATCGATCGTTTTGGTGAATAAGAATCGATCGATTTTTTGTTAATTGTTATAATTTCGTTTTTGGTTTTGATTTAGGATCTTTCGTTATGATTTTTGAGGTTTTGTTCGCCGTTATCAGGTATTTTGATCTTAAATTTGACGTTTTTAACCTTGGCGGTTTCTTTTTATGAATCCTATGTTGATAAATTTAATAGAAAAACGCGCTGTTTAAGGAAGATGATCCGACGGTTGTAGACGACGCGTACATAATGTACGATTAGAGTATTTGTATGATAACCGGCCTCTATATATATATATATATATATCAAACTAAGAGGATGTTTGGCAACTTCAGAATGGTTAAGTGCTGAATTAGTAAAAGGTTTGAACCATTAAGTGCTGAACGAGTAAGAGGTAATGTACCATTAAGAGTTAACATAATGCTTAACCGTTCAGAGTCTAATGTCTGAACCATTCATACATATGCTCGCAAAACAAAAAGTCTGAACCATTAAGTGCTAAACTTGTAAGAGGTCAGAACCATTAAGAGGTCCCTAAACTATATATGAATATATATGTATACATATTATGTTATGGGTTAAGTTATTCTACAATGGCTCCTAAAAGTAAGAAGTGTAAAAAGGCTTTATATAGTGACAAGTGTCCAATAACCTAAAACCTAAACCCACCACACCACCATCCAAAACCTAAACACCCACCACACCCAAAAACCTAAACCCCCCACCCCACCCCCCCAAAAACCTAAAAAAAACCTAACCCTCCATATTAAAAAAGATTTAATTATTTATTTTATACGTATTCAATATCTACACATATTGTACATTTTTAAATATGTGTATATATTTGTTTTGTCACATCATCTAAAAAAATATATATTTAATAACTTTATAGGTATGTAATATCTACACATATTGTACATTTTAAATCATGTGTAGGTATTTAATTTGCCACGCCTTTTAAAAAAAATAAGTATATATTAACTTAGTTTATCTACATATTTTTTTTTTAAATTCTTATGTGTTAGTAAACATAATCATTTACCTACATATATTTTAGTTTTTTTACATATGTGTAGATAATTTAGCTACACATGACAAAAATTTGCTACATATGTAGGTAATTTTAGGGGGGAAAGTTTCCCACCAACACTAAGTGTGGCTAAAATGTCTTACCAACACATATTAAGTGTTAATCATTATGAAAATATATTATCAATTAATACCCACACATATACAAACATGTGTAGGTAAACACCCCATTTTCTTGTAGTGTGAAGTCTCACCGAATGGATTCTAATCTGAGGTGGGTATATCTATAAGCTTTTGTTGAATGAGATGGATAAAATTTCATGAAAAAACGAAGAAAAAAAAAAGACTCTTACCCCTTAATGAAGACGTGCATTATGTAGGAAAAAAGGATCTACATAAGGTATTCAAAAACATGTTCAAAACGCCAAAAATGTTAAAGCAGAAAAGGCTGATGACAGTGAAGATTTGGAAGAGAAATTAGATTATAATTTATATTTTTTTTCAGTTTCTATTGTTTGTTATCTAAATCTCTGATTTTATTATCTAACTCTCGACTAAAAAAATTTAATATAAAACGCCAAAAACAGCAAAACGACTGATAGTGTGAAACTGAGAGAACGGATGCTAGCAAAGCACAATGTTGCTATAAAAACGCCAAAAAACGCCAAACAAGGTATTAATGAAAAATCAACACTAATTCACCAATGAAATTGAACGAAACAGTAATTGCTAAACAGTAAAATGAAGAGACGGTAACCTTATTACCAAACATTAATTAAATTTAATGCCAATACATGGATAACTGAATTTATTTATCTTTGCAAAACGCCATAGTTGTCTGTCAAATTATAGACCTGTATCCTACTTTGATATAATAAACATCAAGAAAATTACTGATGTTTTTTACATCATAGACATGTATCCTCATTTAAAAAAAAACAATAAAAACGCCAAAACATAATTAAAACGCCAAAAATATTAACTGTGATCCTGATCTACAAACAATAAAACGCGGCGTATTTATTAAATGCCAAAAAAATGGAAACGGGATGTGACACGCGTTTCAAAAAAGAAATATTAAAGGACAAAAAAGCCCCTCTGCCCTTTTCTAGGCCGCGTGACACGTGTTAGGCCAGGAAGCGTTATCACCGTTCTCACACTTTTGAGCGTTTTCTCCTGATCCCGTTTCTATATATATATATATATATATATATATATATATATATTCATATAGGACAAAGATCCGTTAGGAACCATCCTTTATTGCGAGAACCGCGAGAACCAGTGTGAACACAAACAGTAATACCTAAAAAAATCTAAAAAACACCAAAAAAAAAAATTTCTTTTTTTTCTAAATTTTTTTTTTGTAAAAATCGCTATATTTCCTTTACAATAAAAAAAATTCAAAAAAAAAAAAATTCCGAGTCACAGTTATCCATGCATATGTGCATATGTGCATTTGTATCATTTCTTTGACAAATTTCGTAATTTATTACAAATATTAGACAATTGCACTTTCATTTACACTAACACGTGTAATACACTACTTTTTACGTTAACAATATTAGAAATGCACATGTGCATCTATATGTATCAACATGATATAAGGTGTTTTGGTACACTACTTTCTCTTTCATCTATCATTCCATCCATAATACACAAACATGCACATGTGCATTTTTGTCATTTCTTTGACAAATTCCGTAATTCATTACAACTATTAGACAATTGCACTTTCATTTACATTACCATGTGTAATACAATACTTTTTACGTTAATAATATTAGAAATGCACATGCGCATCTATACATGAAATAATGTGTTTTGGTACACTACTTTGAATACACTTTCCCTTTCATCTATCATACCATCCATAATACACTACCATTACCTCCTACCATCCATAATACAATACCATTACCTCATACCATCCATAATACAATACCATTACCAATATTTTCACTTTATTACATGTATGTCTCCATTCAAAATCAGGAACTTTTTGTACCAACACGTTATATCATGGTTATACCTAATGATGCACATGTGCATTTTGAATATTGGTAATATAAAAAGTAGTGTACTACGAATGGTATTGTAAATTAAAGTGCAATTGTCTATTCCTGATAACGTATTACCGAATTTTTCGAAGTAATGATACATATGCACATGTGCATGGATAACTGTTACTCGAAAAAAAAGTTTTTTTTTTTTATGGTAACGAAATATAGCGATTTTTTTAAGAAAAATATTAAAAAAAAAAAAAAATTTGAGTGCTTTTTTGATTTTTTTTTAGATTTTATTTTGTGTTCACATTGGTTCTCGCAACAAGGGTGGTTCTCGCATGAACCTTACCCTATTCATATGTATGTATATATATATATATATATATATATGAAAGGGTTTAAATGAGAACGCTAAATATCGCGAGAACCATGAGAACGAATGAAAAAACCGTAGAAACTTGGTCAAAAACAATTCCAATTCAAGATTTCTTTTTACATTTATCATTATTATTCGAATACAATGTTAGAAATTTAATTAACACGTTTAAATTTACATGTACTCGTAAATATTGAAAATTTACACATGTGTAAGTTTTCTCATTTACACGTGTGTAAATTTACATGTATTCCCTAAGGTTTTGCTTTAGTCAGTTCATTCGATTTCAAATTTCTCATAGATCAAATGTCTGCTTTAATCGATCGATGATTCATCTTTCCGCTCAGATGTTTTCGGTAGAACTAGTTGAGTGTTTTTCTATTCCTTGTTATTTCGTAAATTAATACTTGTGTTCTAATTGGACGAAACCTTATGGACGACAACTACACTTTACTCTAAAAACTAACAACCCCATCATCACTTTCTATTTGTTATGTAACACTCAATACTCGCTCAATATTCGTTCGAAAAATACTCAGATCGAAAGCTGCTCGTTCGACTTTGGCTCGGTTGAAAACGCTCGGTTCGATTCTGTTTGGTTTGTAAACGAATCGAGCACGAGCAAAGTTTGATCGGTTCGGTTCGGTTCGGCTCATGAACAACCCTAGCGCCGGCCCACTTTTCAGGCCCATCTCAACCTTTTAAGCTTCAGATGGGCCTGAAAATCTGAAATTTCTTACACCAGTTTTCGTAGGAAATGCGTCACAAAACAGGTTTTCCCACGCATTTGTGACAAATACATGATGTAGGAAAACCCCTCGTAGGAAACTGGTTTCTTACGCATTTCCTACGCATTTTTCTACCCATTTCTGACAGAAAATGGGCGTCGGAAATAGTTACGCATTTTCTACAATTTTCTTAATTATTATTTATATTTATATTATTTATAATGATAATACAATAATAAATATTTTTGATAATTTTTTTATTAACGACACATTTCCGACAAATAAAAAAATAAAATGTAAAAATCTAATTTTTTTGTGACACATTTCCTACGGAAAAAAACATAAAAATCATGTATTTGTATGTGACGCATTTCTGACAAACACAATTTTTTTTTAAATCTATAATTTTTTGACACATTTCCGACAGAAAAATAGATATAAACTCTGTAATTTTTGTGACACATTTCCGACAAACTAATCTTTTTAAACAAAAAAAATAATAAAACAAAATTAAAATCCAAATTTTCCTGTTAAAATTACAGAAAAAAATCTATAACAACTTAGAAAACATATTTTGCAACATTCACCTCAAATACAATAATATAAATCTAGAAATTAAACATTACAAAGCAAGTTCTAATATATTCAAACTACAAAACTAATACCTAATACAAGTAGCATCCGTTTACGACCTATCTAACCATTAGATTATAACCTGTCAACTCGCAAATCTGACACAATTGACACCCTTAAGTCCAATCCAACTAGATGTGACCTGACCCATGTTACATATGAGCAAAAGGATCGACGAAGTCAGGGATTTGGCTAATCACCGTTTTGACTGAACATTCAAAACTTGAGCTTGAAGAAAAACGAGACAGGTTTCTATGTCATAACCTCCTTAAACCTTGCTTCAGCAACCTCTGCACCAAAACAGAATTGTCAAATTTTAGCACAAATCGGTTTGTTTTGACCGGTTTTATGTACTACTTCTGGAAATAATAGGATTTCTTAAGACACTAAGCAATAATTATACGATTACTACAACTTTAAACAATAGAAGCAAATCCAAACACGGTTTCACTATTAATGTTAACGAGCTGAGCTGCTTGTGAGCTACTTAGAGCTCATTAGAGCTAGATAATCTAATAGAGCCGTGCTTACACCCAAGCCCAATTTAGAGCTCATTAAATAAACGAGCCCGAGCTTGACTTTGGTTCGGCTCGATTACGCCCAAGTTGAAAGTAACATAAAAGATTAAAGTTAAGTAGGACATATGTAAATTATAAATCTGCTAAAAAACGTGTATTTAAAATTGCGTTTGTTCACATCTTGAGATTATTAGATTTAAATGAAAAAAAATCTACCTTTATAGTCTTGATTCTGATCAGGGTGAAATTGCTTTGCCTTGCTCCTGAATGAAGTCTGCATCAAAGAAAATTTATATGAGCCTATAAAAGCACAAAAATGAGAATGTAACAATGAGTGAATACCTTTATCTTCAACAGCAAACATCATCAACAACGCTGCCGGCGTCGTCGCCGTTTCCGGCCGTCGGAGTGACGGCAGTCGGCTCCGCCAGCTCTCTCCCTCTTCCTCTCCGATTTCTCTCTCTCTAACACTCTCTTATACAGGGTAAGGGTGTGTATAATGGTTCAAGGAGGAGATCGTGAATGTGGGTGTGATGCCGAAAATGTGATGACCGCCGGTAGCCGGTCCGCATCTACTCCAGTCGCCGGCAAAGTAGGGAGGGGACAGAGAGCACATGTGGGTGTGTGAGTGGCCGGTGAACGACCGGCACCTGCCGGCTCGTCGCCGGTGGGGTTCGTCGGAGAGAGAACAAGGGAGAAGGGGTCTGTGGTGTGATTGTGTGCGGAGAAAGAAAAATGTGGGGTGTTTAGGGTTTGCTTCTATTTATACATAGGGTTATTAAGTGGGCTTCGGCCCAGGCCCACAAGCTCGTTTTGCGCAGTCCGATATGTTTACTAAGCCCATTTTTGAACTCCATCGTCGTAAATTGTCGTAAAATAAAATTTTAGAGTTGAAACGCTCAAAATTACGTCAGAAATTGATGTTTGACGCATTCGATTTCAAAATTACGTCAGAAATGCGTAGTGTGTCGTTTTAATCTGTTTTTCAATCCGATTTCAAGTACGAACATTAAAATTTGAAAACGAAGCTAAGTATACCATAAAGTATTAATATCGAGACATAACTCGAGTCCGGTGCTTCCGTTTCGCTGTTGATTGTCGGTGCGTTATTGTCTCCGCGTTTTTCGTTCACGTTTGCGCTTTGTGACAGTCGAAAGCGTGTTGTTTCCACAAAAACCACTTTCATATGTATAAGTTATACGTATAACTTCGTATTTGTTGGTGTTGTCAGCATTTTTTCCTGTGTCAGTTCGTTATCGTTTAACGCTAAGCAGATTTTCCAAAAATCATCATACGCGCACTATAAAGTCAGACAAGCGTTCCTAGGCCTTCTAGTAGCCTAATTAAGTTAACTCGTGCCTTAAACACTATTTATTATCGCCTTATACGTTTGTTAATCGCGTAATTAAGAGCCATCAATTACCAGTTGTCACAAGAAGCCCTCGTGGTAGTGTTTCAGTTTATAAGTAACCATTGGTGTTGATATGACTGCGAAACAATAGAATAGATTTGTTGTGTTTGACAAACCCCGCTCCTGGCCAGTCCTGACCATGTGGAAGTGCAATTGGGTCCTAATTGTGATCGACAGTTCATGACTTTTGGGAGTGCTTACATTGCATCATAGATGATACCGTTTTGCAGGTTTTGTCTTGCAATCGCATATGAGATATATTTGCCAATACCCAGGGTTTTAAGCAATGTATTTTATTGGTTATTTTGGATATCTCATTTAATCTGATTATGTAAACCTAAACATCTTAGTATGGTTTGTAACTCCTAAAATCTTGATATCGTTTGAAGTTTAAATCATATTAGATGTTTGTTTATCGGATGATTTAAAACTTTCTATGCCACGCCTCATTTTTCGCCTTAATTCGGCGGGGTGTGAATATAAACAAACACACACACACACCAATACATATATATATATATATACACACACACATACACAAAACAAATATACACACATTCATATTCAAATATATACACACACATACACATATAACTCAGACACGTGCATATACATGACATACACATACATCCATACATATATACACACAAACATACATACACATATACGTACAAGATACATGCCCACATACACGAATACAAGTATACCTATATGCATACGTACACATAGTTGCATACGTTTAAATTTTAAAATAAGAATAATGATATATGTTGTTTCCTACACATTTGTGACAAATACTACCTTTTCGTCAGAAATATGTCACAACTTATGACAAATTTGTGACGGAATTATTAAATTTATTAAAAAATAAGCATTTTGTCATTAATGCGTAGGAAACTACATGATTGTTTCCTACGCCTTTGTGACAAAACTAATAAAAATAAACTGTTTGTCACAAATGTGTAGGAAATATAATTATTTTTTATTAATAAACTAAATTTAGTATTATTTATAAATATAATCGTGTATATCCTTGTTATTACTTTTCATTAAATAATGTAAAAATAACTTTTTGTCGGAAATGTGTCACAAGTTGTGACACAATTCTGACGGAATGTTTAAATCAGCTAAAAAATAAATATTTTGTCACAAATGTGTAGGAAATATAATTATTTTTATGAGTAAATTGTCATTTTCGCCCCTGAGGTTTAGGCACATTTGCCATTTTAGTCCAAAATGACACTTTGGTACCATTTTGCCCCCCACGTTTGTATCTTTTTGCCATTTTCGTCCAAATAATGACACTTTGGTACCATTTTGCCCCCCACGTTTGTAACTTTTTGCCATTTTCGTCCAAAAATAAAGTAACTTTTTGAGCCATTTGGACGAAAATGGCAAAAAGTTACAAACGTGGGGGGCAAAATGGTACCAAAGTGTCATTTTGGACTAAAATGGCAAATGTGCCCAAACCTCAGGGGCGAAAATGACAATTAACTCTATTTTTATTATTATACTAATTTTACTATTATATATAAATATAAAAGTGTATATCCTTGTATTTATTTTTAATAAAATTAAGTAATATGCCTTCGTTGTTGGAAATGTGTCGCAACTTGTGACGCATTTCCGACGGAATGTTTAATTAAACTAAAGAATAAATATTTTGTTACAAATTTGTAGGAAATATTTAATAATTAACCTTTTGTAGATTATTTCTGACAGATCTGTGACGCAACTGTGAATTAATTATGGTTTTTTTTATTTTCTGTCATTGTTCCGTCAAAAATTTGACACAGAATTTTGGAAAAAAAAATTGTAGGAAATTTGTCACAAATGTGTTTGAATCTGTGACAAAAGTAATTGTGTAGGAAATTTCCGTAGGAAATTGTGCACTTTTCTAGTAGTGAAAAGCCACATTTTCAGGCCATCAGGCAAATTTCAGGCTAAATTCCAACCAAATTCCGGTAAAAAAATGTTTAAAAATAAATTATAAGAACCCTAAATAAGCTTGAAAACAACCTAAAACAACTTAAACTAGCCCTAAAGAAGTCTAAAACATGTCTAAGATCTCTAAAAGTTTTATTTTTACACTAAGTGACTCGTCAAAAAAAGCCCTCGTTTTTTAAGCGTCTTGTATTGAGGTCCAAGGCTCACCCTTTGCCTTACCCCCTTAACAACTATGCTTTAAATAAAAATGACGGTAATTTTGATCGGTTTCATATATTCATGAGTTACTTCGAAATATTAAATAACTGAAAAATAAAGTAATATACACATGTAGATTCAAGAAAATCTAAAAACAATTAATCTTTAAATGAGTTGGTACTAAACAAAATATGAATTGCACATATGAGTTTTTAAACTACTAAATCCTTAGATTTACATATGAGTTTTTAAACTACTAAATCCTTAGATTTCCTTTACGCATCTAAATACAAATTGACTACATCTATTGCGTGGACTCTGCTGTGCACTATGCACGCTGACTAATCTTACCAGCATTCACCTAACACTTGAGACGACGGGCATCCAGTTTGATACAAACCATAATCATCGCCACGGTTTCCGTCATCAAAATTGAGTGAATAACTAACCGCGTCGTACGAGAATATCGAAGGCTTGGAAGATCCATACAAACTTTTCTTGCTTTCTTTCACCAGCTTTTTCATTAGCTTTTTCCACTTCCGGCTTCGGCTTTTGCCGCCTCTGCCACTGTTCGTTGGTGTAAACTCTTCGTGGTCAGATACCGATGAAAACGACGAGCATTCAGAGAAGTTAGATGATCGTCCTTCAATGGTGTCCATGGTGCAGTTTTTTTTTTTTTTTTTTTTTTTTTTTTGTGATGACGAATGTATGGGTGTTTGAATTGACGACGGAGGGTTTTATGGATGTACCATGAGGGCAATATTGTAATTTTCTACTAGCTCAAAAGGTGTTTACTTTAAACATATCGTGTAAAGAGGTCGTTACATCGTCAGTTTTCAATCTTTACACATAATTTTGGGTCTGATTTTGGTGACGATATAATTTTTGTAATAGTTGGATAGTGGTATATTTATGTTCGTGAAGACATTAAATTAATTGACTTATGTGGGTTTTTTTTTTTTTTTTTTTTTTTTCAATTTGAGTTAGCAAACCAAACTCAATAAAAAATTTGTTATAAGGAGTTTTATAACTTGAATTCCTTAGATTTTAGGTTATTCTAACACTACTTTAATTCGTTACGATATATAATGTAGAACTTTCGATGTTTGAAGTAGGCTATTTAATATTGTTTAGATTGAAAAAGTACAACTAATCACACTTTATACATTCATGCAAAAAAGACTAACACTGATACCTTAGACTTTCTCCAACTCTGGAACAAAAATGAAGATCCATCCCTGCCCTTAGTGAGTTAAGATGATGTAGCTAGGTGATATGGATGAGAGAGGGGAGAACATCCGAAACCAAGGGCTAAGAGAGGACCAAAAAGAGTTGTGAGAGGGGAGCAAAAAAGAATTGTGAGAGGGGAGGTGGGACCTACTGGTGTTGCACCTCTTGCAGAAGAAGGGGGAAAGGGCTGGTCAGCTGAGGTGGCACCGAGCAGAGGTTAAGGGCGGAGAGGAAGGGCAGGCTGACGACATCTTCATGATTAAAAGTTATTCAAAAGACAAATATTCCTTTGAATGCCCAACTTTCTTAAAGGTTCCTTTCATAGCTAGTCATCTTATCGTCAGCTTTTACAAACAACATAAAAGCATAAAGATTACATGCATGGTTTTGAGATCGTCGTGTCTCCCATTATCCTTTCCCATGCACACTCGAAAGTAATTACACCTTCATCTTACATCATTGTCGGCTAGTATTGTTATGACAAGGAAGATTGTTGGATACACGTCATAAATCCTATCTTCATGTGCATATATACTTTAACAAAACAACCTAAAAGAAAGAGAAAGTTATTGTCATGGGCTTTTAGGGTCTTTGTATGTCCCATTATTTATTCTCATTCACCAAATTCACCAAACTTACATAAAGAAACTATCCTATAATCTTCCACCGTTATCTTGTCATGAATAATATGAATCTAGAGAAGTGACACTATTACAGAAACATGTATATGCTATGGTTTCTAGACAGTGCTTCAAGCTCCTAGGGACGTTTTCTGCCATGGGTACGTCACATTATCAGGAGAGCTTTAAGCAAGTGGTTCACGCCCCTTCAATCATTACCCAATGATTTAAATAATTTTACACCTAGTTCTCTCCGATCACTGCTGATATGTCACCTCCGATCACTACACACCGGTAACCTCTAATCGCTGCATCCTTACACCTCCGATAACTCCTTCTAGCAATCAAAATTCTGTTGAAAATATTTCAATCAAACAGTAAATTAATATTAACTTTATTAATTACCGAGTTATCAGCCAAACCAGTTTGTTCCAACTTGAGCAAATTGATTAAAGAAAGGTAGAAGGAGACTGTCCCGTTATCGGACAAATTTAAAGAACACGTAAAATTAATACCAACCTGGCGATTATGGAAGAAGATTCTTGAACTGCACGGATGATTCCTGTCCTTTAAGGATTTTACGCGCTCGTATTGCTGTGAGCTGCAGCGTAAACTCCCAGGATTTAATGCAGAACTGATCTGGTATTCCAACAGCAATGGAAACCAGAAAACGCAGAAGCTGGAGAGGAAACTGGAGCACACAGGTGGGAGGCTGCGAAATTATGAGTGAATGAATGGGTAGCAGGAGGCTTTTATTTATAGGTTATGATCGCACCAAAGAATGAGAAAAACGGGAAGTAGGATAACCATCCAGAACCAAATTCGGTTGCTGGAGATATCCCAGATGAATTCGAAATACCAGAGATAATGGGATAACCCCCACTGTTTCGAATTCACCTCTATCTCTTTATCTCATTCAATCCACATATCTGACCCACCTGAACCGGACCTTAGCTAAAAATAAAAGCTCCTCAGCTCCTCGAGACGATGCGTACGTGCGAAGTGCAAAGTGAGCCCATTCGCGCCTCAAACGCGACCATTCGCGAGCTCGCGGCTCGGCTCGGCTCGGCGCGCGTGTGGGCTTCATCCACTTCTCAACCCATTTAACACTTTGGAGGCCCATAAGGAGTAATCCCTTATAAACCACTCAAAGTTCACTCCCTCCACCAATGTGGGATGGAGGAAGCATACCAACTTGTATGTTTACCTTCAATATTTCCAACAATCCCCCACTAAGTTGGAATGTTTTCCTTTCACTTAGACCGATGATGTCACTAGGTGTCATGAAGATTAAACCCAGTTTATGTTGATAAACAAGAAGAGATAGATTTGATGGTGTCCTATGGAATTAAACCATTAACCTGATAGCCCCCTTCGGTTTACCCCCACACATCACCAGCTGACTTTGCGTTCTCACTGAGCGCGAATATGGTCGTGCGCTATAAATCCTTTTCATGACCCTTTAGAAGATAAACCACTAATCTTCACTCAAGGCGGCACCACCCCTAGATCATATAGGCGAAGTTTTACGTCATCCACGTTGCTTGGATGCCTCCAAAACTTTGTTAAGAGCATAAGCTCACCCTTGTTCTCGGCAACGACGTACTATCATACCTCACATGGATCTATCAAATATGATAGTACCTTCTATCGTTAAGTGACTTCGTTTTTACCCATTAAACTTGAGAAATAGGAGCACTAAGTTCAAGTTGGGTTTCCATCACTAACGATTCTATTGTGGTTTTAGACCCATGTCTCTCGCGGTATTCACAACCAAATCTCTCGTCAGAGGTTTAGTAAACAGATCTGCCAAGTTCTTGCTTATCTTGACATAGACAACCTTGATGGTACCAATTTCAAGCAGTTGTCTCACATAATTGTGCCGAAGACCTATGTGTCTTGACCTCCCATTATACACTGCGTTGTATACTTTAGATAGTGTGGCCTCACTATCACAATACATGGGAATAGATGGCATTGGAACATCCCACAGACGGATGTTAGTAAGTAGATCTCTAATCCACTCCGCTTCCTTACCAGCCGCAGCTAGCGCTATGAACTTAGCTTCCATAGTTGAGTGGGCAATACACGTCTATTTCTTGCTCGCCCAAGAAATTGCTCCTCCTACTAGAGTGTAAATCCATCCACTTGTAGATTTTGAATCACTGGTTTGATCAATCCAGCTTGCATCAGAATAACCTTCGAGTATTCTGGAAGAAGACGTGTATGTCAGTTCTAAGTTACTGGTCTTTTCAGGTATCCAAGTGCTCTACCCACTGCCTTCCAGTGTTCTGTCCCTTGATTGACATTATACTGACTCAGTTTGCTTACAGCAAAAGCAATGTCAGGACGAGTGCAATGCGTTGCATACATCATACTTCCAATAGCACTCGCATACTCCAGTTGAGCCACAGCTCTTCCAGAGTTCACTTTAAGTTTCACACTTGGATCAAACGGGGTATTAAACTCTTTAATATTTAAGTGTTGAAACTTAGTCAGAATCTTCTCTATGTAATGAGATTGACTTAGAGAAATTTGACTTCCAGTTCTTTTCACCTTGATCCCAAGAATGGTATCAACTTCTCCTAGATCTTTCATCTTAAAGTTCGAGGACAAATATTTCTTAGTTTCAGAAATACCTTCAAGGTGAGTGCCAATGATCAACATATCATCAACATAGAGACAAATCACGACTGTATAACCGGGTTCGCACTTAGTATAAATACATCTGTCAGCACTATTGTGTCGAAACCCGAAAGCAGTCACAGTGGTATCAAATCTCTCATGTCACTGTTTAGGAGCTTGCTTCAAACCATACAGAGATTTAATAAGTCTACACACTTTGTTCTCTTGTCCAAGCATCACAAATCCTTCTGGTTGCTCCAAATAAATCTCCTCATTTAGATACCCATTTAGAAATGTTGTCTTTACATCCATTTGATGGATGTACAACCCTTTCAAAGCAGACACCGCTATTAGAGTTCTAATCGAACTAATTCTAGCCACAGGTGTATAGGTATCAAAATAGTCTATCCCTTCTCTCTGCCTATACCCTTTAGCAACTAATCTCGCTTTATAGGCAGAGATGGATCCATTTGGATGATACTTCCTTTTGAAAATCCATTTGGATCCAATAGGTTTCTTTCCCTTGGGAAGATCAGCTAATTCCCAAGTTCCATTTCCCATAATGGAATCCATTTCATCATTGACTGCCTCCTTCCACAAAGGAGCATCTCTTGATGACATTGCATCGCTGAAAGTTTTAGGATCATAATCCAAATTTACAGCAAAAATGACCTCTCTCGTCACTTTCTTTTGAGTTCCCTCAACCAGGTAAGAAAAGAAATCATCTCCATAACTTTTCTCTTTTCTCACTCTAGTACTTTTCCTTGGTTCTTCAACTATCGGTAAATGTTGGATTCTTTTTCCAGAAGTACTAGAACCTGTGGTGTAGTTTGAATTTTCATCATCTCTAGAAAACTTGTTCTCAAAGAATTCCACATCTCTGGATTCTACAACTATACCTGATTCGTCATCCAACAATTGGTAAGACTTACTATGCGAAGCATATCCAATGAATACACTCTTGAAAGCTCGTTCTCCCAGTTTGAGTGTATTTGGATCAGGTACGCGATAGTAGGCAAGACACCTCCAAACCCTCAAATGCTCTAGGTTTGGTTTTCTTCCTTTCCACGACTCATATGGGCTCGTATGTATCACACGACTAGTGATCCTATTGTGAACATAATATGCTGTTAACACAACTTCCCCCACATATTACGAGGTAGACTCGATTGATTTAACATACAGTTAGCCATCTCTACCAAGGTTTGGTTCTTTCTCTCAGCTAAACCATTTTGTTGGGGAGTACACGGTGCAGTTCTGAAAGGGTAAGGTCCCAAAAACCTCGTGATAGGTACTTGGGAACATACCACAGCCTCGCTTTTTAACCCTCTTTGCGTGGCCGCGCACTGGTCCAACAGAGAGAGCTTAAGATAAAGACAACAGACAACATCTGCGCGTTAAAAGGATAAATTATAAGTCCTTGGGCCGATTCTCCATAACAATGGGGTAAAAATCCCAGTAAACACTCCCGCTTAAATAATATCCAGACTTGGATATTATTTATTAAACTAATACCACACGATAAATGGTCACACCGGATTATGGCAATAATCTTCTAGAAAACTCAATCGTGCACCACCAGACGGTTATAACCGTCTGGGACACGTGTCATCATCCCAGGCCTCCCTGAAATCACGTTGATGGCATGGAATTGGAGAGACACCTCCACTTGCCTACTTTCCACATGGCAACACCTAGAGGTGTACAAAAAAACTGATTACGCAACTGAAACCGAAAAATTAACCGAAACCGGTTGTTGGAAAAACCGGTTTTTTTGTAACCGGTTCGGTTACAAACCGGTTAGACCGGTTATGGATCAGTTATCGAGTTGGGCTTAAATATCGGTTATAAAACCGGTTATACACAAAACCGGTTTAAAAACTGGTTAGACATAAAAACCGGTTATAAAAACCGGTTAGAACCGGTTAACTGTAAACGACTATATATAAACCGGTTATAAAAACCGGTTAAAACCGGTTAATGGGCCAGATCTGCAGAAAACGGTCATGTGACCGTTGGGACTCAAAACTAGCCGTTTTTTTTGTTTTTTTTTTTTGCCAAAAATTCATCTCCAATTACTATAAAAGGGTGTTGGGTGTTTTGGTTCAATCACACCATTCTCTAATCTCCTAAATCTCATAAAAACGCTCACTTTTCTTATTCGATAATTGTGAAAAAAAACATGGCAAGCTCTAGTGCTCATGATTCGGTCAATGTTGGCGAGTCTACAACCGACACGGTTGTTCGTGTTCTTGCAACGAAGCGCAACCCGGAAGTTTGGAACCATTTCGATTTGTGCGAGATGGCGAGCGGACCGAAAAAAGCGCGTTGTCATCATTGTAATAGTTTTTACGCCGTTGGGGCAAACACCACCTTGAAACAACACATCGAAAAACCGTTTTGTAGGGCGTTGAAACAACAAACCGCTAGTGGTCAAGCTTCCATGTCAAGCGACGCTACTTTGTTCGCCTACAATTTCGATATGGCAAGGGAGGAAATGGCGAATTTTGTAATCCAAGAAAGTTTGCCGTTCAACCATTTCGACAACCAACGCTACACCAAAATGGTTCAAAGAACTCTCCAACCGCGATACACTCATGTAAGTCGCGCTACTCTTAGGAGGGATTGCTTAAAAATGTGGAAAATAGCTAAACTTGAATTAATTTGTTATTTTGAAAAATTAGAAACCGGTGTTAACTTGACTAGCGACGTTTGGTCCGCACCGCACGGTTCACCCGACTCGTATATTTGTGTCACCGCCCATTGGATTGAACCAGCGACGTGGCAAATGATGAAACGCACCATTTTGTTTAAACTTTTTGATTACCCTCACACCGGTGAAGCTATATATAAAGCTATCGACAAATGTATTAAAACATACAAATTGGAAACAAAGATTTTTTCGATAGCTTTTGATAACGCCTCAAACAACACGCTTTCGGTCACGCATTTAAGGTTAAAGTACACTCCGATTTGTGAGGGTATTTTTTTCCATAGTCGATGTGTGGCACACATCATAAATTTGGCCGTTCAAGACGGTTTAAAGGTTATTGAACGACAAAAAGAATCTTTCAAACAAATGTTACGTCATATATATAGTCATACGCAAAGGCATTCAAAATATATTAAAATGTGTAAGGAAGCGGGTCGAGTATGCTACGGACCCAATTGGGACGTCGCTCATCGATGGAACTCGACTTGCACCATGTTTGAAAAAGCTATTTTGCAAAAAGAAAGTTTAATAGAATTTCATAGCCTTTTGGCGAGTCGTGGAAAGGTTTCGTCTTACCACCAATCGAATTGGGGGCTTATTGAAACGGTTACACAAGTGCTTCAAGTTTTCAAAACATCAACAAAGACTTTATCGGGGGTTTACTATCCAACTAGTTCATTGGTACTTCACAATTTGTTTAAAATGTGTAGAAAATTAAACGAGTTGTCGGGGAGAGGTAGACCATATTGTGATATGGTAGATACGATGAAGGAAAAACTAAGAAAATATTTTAAAGAACTACCCGCGGTTTTCACTTGTGCCGCCGCTTTAAACCCTTGCTTTAATATTTTTGGAACCGGTTCTTTGATTGAAAAAATTTCAAACGAGTTGAATTTAAACACCGTAGAAGAACCAAACTTTGGCGAAGCCGCAAAAACACGTTTTAATGAACAACTTTCAAAAATGTTTGATGTTTATGTAACAAAATATGGGCATATCTCGTCACACATTCACGAGTCAATGAGAAATGCCGCTTTCGGCGAAGGGTCATCAAAGGCGGTTGAGATGTCGATTTGCTTGAAAGACTACTTGGATGCGGCGGAGAGATGTCAACACATACGCTCACTCGAGGGTGAATTAGATTACGAAGCCGAAGTGTACGAAGACGAGGTTCGAAACGAAATGACAACCCCAATGACCGAAGAAGAAGCCGAACTAGATGAATTACTCCGCAATAGTTCGAGTTCGGGTTCGGCCGAAGAAGATTAGACGCGGTTCAAGATATATTACTATTCTCGTCCCACTAAAAAAATATATATACTAGTGTGGACCTTCGTGCGGATTAATATTTGAAGTTTATGTATGAAGTTTATGTATTTTCGTTGTTACGCTTTAGCGTTCGTACCGTTCTTATTTCCTTATGTTATGTTTCCGTTTGTTCGTAGACTTAATGATATTATGTTTTGACTTTTTACAATTTGTATTTTATGTTTTTTTAAAAAAACTGCTGTTTTTTTTTTAAAACAGGCTAAAAACAGCAAAACAGCATCAAAAACAGCATTCTGTGACATTTCCTGCAGATCGGTTTTTTTACCGGTTTTTTTAACCGGTTATAGTAAACCGGTTATAAAATCAGTTAATTTAATCAGTTCGGAAACCGGTTATTATACAAACCGGTTATAAAACCGGTTATAACCGGTTGTACCAGTTATTAATTTTCGGTTGCTGAAACCGGTTAAAACCGGTTACGGTTAAACAAAAAACCGGTTGGAGATTGATCCAAAAAAACCGGTTCGGTTAAAAAACCGAAACCGGTTTCTCAAATTAACCGATTTGTACATCTCTAGCAACACCCCAGCCGTTGATCTAAATGGCGATCCGTGTGATTTCACGTCAGATCAAGAAGATTAACGGGGAAGGAAATAACCGCTTACGGAGGTAGTATTTTCCGTTAACATTTCAATAACAGGTTTTCCCGCCCAAACTCCCGGCTATAAATATGTCGCAACCCCCGACCCCTTATCTGTCCCGGGAACGGGCGGACACGAACTCAGAATTTCGGTGGTATCAGTTTGTTAATTTGGCAGTGGAAATTTCATCAGGACCGTAGTTAGGAAATATTTATCAGAGTAAAACCACCATATTTTATATTAATAATCACATGGGTAAAACCTAAGTTTCTTATTACAACGGATTTATAGGGATAAACCCTATTTTATTGAATTTAAAACATCGTCTTTTAGGTAACTTTTATAGCCACATTTTTCCCAAGCCTTCAGTGCTCTCCTGCTGGCTTTTTACTAATTGGCTGTCACATTGTGTTACCTGAAACGCGTTTTAAAAACATTTGTCAGTGGGAAATACTAGTGAGTGAATCCCAGTTTAATCAAGAATTATTAATTTAATTTAAACTTAACAGTATTGAGAGCGATTACAATGTTTATATCTACCCAATTACTCATTCAGTACTGTCAATCCTGACTGGTGGGTCATATTACACATTGGCTAACTCTTCGTCTAATGGTAACGTTACTCACATTTTATATACAAAACCCCACCATACCGGCAGTAATCGTAGAATTACAAAGACTCAATCACTGCTAAATTGCATTGTAAAATAGTTAAGGTTTTGTAAAAACTGTTAACAAAAAGGAGATTACTCACATTGCTGTCTTAGATTTTTTCGTAAGGGTTTCCTGGCGATAATCTAAAATTTACACAAATGCACACGCATTAGTATAATAACCCATTTTAACATTAGTAATACCCTCCCCGAGATGGCATTCCAATGACTACATCGGGCAGAACCACGACAGCCATTACGGAACCCTAGATCAATCGGGCAACGTATCTAATACGTATCCAGGGGTTATAATACTTACAACGGAGCAGAACCTCGCTATTTAGGGGGGTATAATACCCGAGTATAGCTTATACTATCAGAAAATTCGAGATTTAGAATGAAAATGAACGAGCAGACTGAAGATCTGATGCATTTTATTTATAGTGCCTGATTCTGGTCTTCAATCGGCCCGCGTGACACATGGGCAGGGCTTACGCGGCCCTCGTTGACATCCGGTCAACGTATAGCTCGTCCGGATCACCAACTAGACTTGACACGATGATGACACGTGTCATCACCGGGCTGCGCCACTATTTCGATCTCACGCGGCCCGCGTTAACTTAACGGGGGTCTTACGCGGCCCGCTTAAGCTTATAAATCAACGAAATCAGGTATCCACCTTGATATCGCCCGCGTAAAGGGTTGGGGTGGGTCTACGCGGCCCGCCTCAAGTTAATATTTCAATTTTTTAATTATTTTTAATACTATTTAATATATTTGAGGCCCGTTTTCGCGTACGGGTTGTAACTTAAAGACATATTGGGATATTTTAAAAATATTAGGGGTCTCAGAAAAATATCGAGGTGTCGGTTTTGAGGGTTGTTACATCCTCCCCACCTTGTTTTAGAGCTCGTCCTCGAGATCTACTGGAACAAGTGTGGATATTTCCTTTGCATTTCAGATTCAAGCTCCCATGTATACTCAGGTCCTCTTTTGGAGTCCCAGTTCACTTTGACTAGAACTAGTCTTTTATGCTTGAGATTCTTGACTTTCCTATCTTCAATTTGTAGAGGCCTCTCTACAAACTTGAGTTGTTCATTTACCTCTATATCCTTAAGAGGTACTACCAGTGATTCATCGGCTAAGCATTTCTTGAGATTAGATACATGAAATACATCATGTATTCCTGCCATTTCCTCTGGCAGTTGTAGCTGATAGGCTACCGGTCCTACTCTTCTAATAATCTCAAAAGGTCCAACATACCTGGGACTTAGCTTTCCCCGTTTGATGAATCTTACTACTCCTTTCCAAGGAGAGACCTTTAACAACACCTTATCTCCTACTTGAAATTCCAATGGCTTACGTCTGTTATCAGCGTAGCTCTTCTGTCGATCTCGTGCTGCTTTCAGTCGTTCCTTGACTTGGATAATCTTGTCAGTTGTTTCTTGCACTATCTCAGGTCCAGATAGTTGCTTTTCCCCAATTTCTGCCCAACAGACTGGGGTTCGGCACTTTCGTCCATAAAGTGCTTCGAATGGTGAAGCATTGATACTTGTGTGATAACTATTATTATAAGAAAATTCTATTAAAGGTAAGTGATCGTCCCAATTACCTCCATAATCAATTACACAAGCTCTAAGCATGTCCTCCATCGTTTGAATTGTTCTTTCGCTTTGTCCGTCCGTTTGAGGATGATAAGCTGTGCTTAGCTTTATCTTGGTTCCCATTGCCTTTTGGAAACTTGACCAAAAATGAGAAGTAAAACGACTATCTCTATCAGACACAATTGATAAAAGTATTCCATGTAAAGAAACTATTTCATTTACATATAATTTAGCTAACTATTCCATACTGAAAGTTTCTTTCATTGGTAGGAAATGAGCTGACTTGGTTAGCCTATCTACAATCACCCAGATTATATCATTTCCTTTCTTTGTTTTAGGTAATTTAGTAACAAAATCCATTGTTATTAATTCCCATTTCCACACTGGCATCTCTAACTGTTGTAATAGCCCCGAGGGTTTCTGGTGTTCAGCTTTAACTTGTGAACATGTTAAACATTTAGAAACATAGGCTGCTATGTCCTTTTTCATTCCTATCCACCAGAAATTTTTCCTTAAATCCTGGTATATTTTATCATTTCCTGGATGCATCGTATAGTTAGACTTATGGGCTTCTTCTAATATACGACGACGCAGGTTTCCTAATTTAGGTATCCACATTCTCTTCTTATGGAATCTCCAAATTCCACCTGTTCCTTGTTCTAATTCCTTTAGCATACCTTTTAGTTTTTCAGTATCATCCTTGATTACTGATTCTTGTGCTTCTCTTATCTGATCATTTAAATCTACTTGTAGATTTAATTTAAGAGAACGTACCCTTTTTGGCTTTTCATGATACTTTCGGCTTAAAGCATCTGCCACTACATTTGCTTTTCCTTCATGACACTGGATATCACAATCATAGTCACTAAGCATCTCCATCTAGTGTCTTTGCCTCATATTCAACTCCTTTTGCCCAAAAACATGCCTTAAACTCTTATGATCTGTGAATATGGTAAACTTACTACCATAAAGGTAATGTCTCCAAATCTTAAGGGCAAAAATTATAGCTCCTAACTCTAGATCACGGGTTGAATAATTCTCTTCATGATTCTTAAGTTGTCTAGATGCATAAGCTATAACCTTTTGGCGTTGCATCAACACACATCCATAACCTAATTTAGAAGCGTCACAATAGACTACAAAATCTTCAGTTCCTTCTGGTAACGCTAATATGTGTGTATGGGTTAATCTTTGCTTAAGAATTCTAAAAGCTTCTTCTTGTCTTGGTCCCCATTCAAACTTAATGGATTTATAGGTTAACTTAGTCAAAGGAATGGCTATTCTAGAAAAATCTTGAATAAATCTTCTATAATAACCGGCCAATACTAAGAAACTTCTAACCTCGGTTGGTGACTCAGGGTTTTCCATTTAGTAATTGCCTCGATCTTTGTTGGATCCACATGAATTCCTTCATGATTCACTAAGTGTCCAAGAAATTGTACATGCTCTATCCAAAATTCACACTTTGAAAATTTAGCATAAAGCTTTTCCTTTCTTAATAGACTTAAAAGTGCATGCAAATGATTTGCATGATCCACTTTACTCTTAGAATAAATTAGAATATCATCTATAAAAACAATTATGAATTTATCCAAATATGGCTTACATATTCGGTTCATCATGTCCATAAATGCGGCTGGGGCATTGGTAAAACCAAATGGCATGACAGTAAATTCATAATGTCCATACCTTGTTCTAAACGCAGTCTTATGAATGTCCTCTTCCTGTACCTTTAATTGATGAAATCCTGATCTTAAATCGATTTTAGAGAAAAATCGAGTTCCTTGCAGTTGATCAAACAGATCATCAATTCTCGGTAATGGGTACCGATTCTTAATCGTGACCTTGTTTAATTCACGGTAGTCAATGCACATACGCATCGATCCGTCCTTCTTTTTAACGAACAGTATCAGCGCTCCCCATGGCGACGAACTTGGCTGTATAAATCCTTTCTCCAATAATTCGTCTAATTGTTTCTTCAGTTCCTGCATTTCGGCGGGTGCCAAACGGTAAGGTCCTTTGGCAATCGGTGTTGTTCCTAGCAGCAGGTGAATTCTGAATTCAACTTCTCTGTCCGGTGGTAGTCCTGGTAATTCTTCTGGAAATACATCTGAAAACTGAGACACTACTGGAATGTCTTTTAGTTCTTTTCCTTTAGTGTTAGTGATTATGGAAATCAAATACACTATAGAACCTTTTCTTATATAACTTGCAGTTTTCATCACAGAGATGAATTTCGTGGATCTAGATGGTTTATCTCCTTTGATTGTGATCGTTTTACCTTTTGGTGAATTTACTTGGATTGACTTTTGATCACATAAAATACTGGCTTTATTGGCTATTAACCAATCCATTCCTAAAACAATATCGAATCCTGCCAGATTCATGGGATAAAGGTTTGCCATAAACTTTTGATTTAAAATTTCTATTCTTGCTTCCTGCAAGATTTCAGAAATCCTAACTGTTTCTCCATTAGCTGTCTCTACGAGACATTCTTGTGGTAGTTTAGTTAATGACGGATTAAGGAGTTTGCAAAATAACGTATTAATAAAACTTTGGTTTGCACAAGAGTCAAATAATACTTTAGAAAAAACATCATTAACTAAAAACGTACCAGCTATGACGTCTGGAATCATCTTGGCCTCATCTGCAGTCAGAACAAATGCTCTAGCATTCTTAGTGTTCTTGTTGTTCGCAGCTGGAGCCAATTTCGGACAATTTGGCTTGATATGGCCTTGTTCTCCACAATTGTAGCATACCCTGTTGTTGGCTTTCCTCCTGCAGTCTTCTTCCTTGTGTCCTGATATTTTGCAGAAATTGCAATAGATGGAGCATTTTCCAGAATGCTTCCTTTTGCAATACTTGCAATAAGGTGCAGAGGTAGAACCTATATTTCTATGGTTGTAATTCCCAGAACGGAATTCTTGAGTAAGCTTTTGAGCTAGATTTTTCCTCTGGTCTTCTTCTCTAGTACGGACTAATTCATCTGTCAAGGTGTTGGTTAGTTCTACAGCTTCTTCTATGGTTTGAGGTCTAGCTGCCTTGACTACATGTATAATCTCTCCAATTAATCCCCTGATGTAATGGGAGATTAATACCGGTTCAGGTGATGCAAAGGTTGGTACTATTCTAGCATATTCAAAGAATAACTTTGTGTACCCCTTACTATCCACT
Organism: Helianthus tuberosus; assembly: GCA_030545235.1. Taxonomy (NCBI): domain Eukaryota; kingdom Viridiplantae; phylum Streptophyta; class Magnoliopsida; order Asterales; family Asteraceae; genus Helianthus; species Helianthus tuberosus. Next base: position 154,395,723 of record CM060403.1, on the reverse strand, counting down.
CCATTCATCCTTAGGTTTAGGAATTTGTTTGCTATTTGTTCCTTTTCATTAGGAGGGCAGAATTTCCTTTCTACCATATTTCTAAATTCCTCCAATTCCATATTATAAATGTTATCACTTCCTCTTGACTGAAGGATAGTGTTCCACCATTCTAAGGCTGAGTTCTTAAATAGATTGGAAGCAAACATTATATTGTCCTCTTCCGCACATTTACTTATTTTCAAAACAGCCTCAGTTTTCTCTATCCAGCGTAGAGCTGCAATAGGTTCTTCATTGCCCGAGAATTCTATTGGTTTGCAGGACCAAAATTCTTTGTAAGAACAACCATAAGGCATGGTTCTTCTTCTTTTGGGAATGGGCGCTTGAAGTACGGGTCCATTGTTCACGCTGTTTTCTGGTTCAGTTGGTCACTTACTGTTATGCTTACTTTTATTATTCGCTTCTTGAACTGTTTGAATAATAAATGACATTGCATCTATAATTCCTTGTGCCACTATGTGTTGAACGACACTATTATCCATTTGGTTTCCATTGTTATTGATGCTCGGATTCTCATTAACCACGTTAATGTTACTCTGGTTATCGTTATTCAGATTTCCTTGATTTCCTTCGTCGGCCATCTGAATTTTAAACATTTACCCCATATTAATATCACAAAATAATATTTAATATAGTCAATCACATGACACGCATTTTAGCCAAAAGCGTCGATCATTGCGACTTTACTCTATTCATATGTTATCTATTACACACCAGTACTGAAATAAAAATTACAATACCAACTGAAATGAAAATTACACTAATATTAGTATGCATCCGTACACACATATTTTATTTTATTATATTATTATATTATTACTATTACCGTCTCCACCGTCACATTCATGGATATGGATTCATCCAGAAATCCATATTGCGCTCATCGTATTTCCATACGAGACGCTCTCCCACCTGTCTCATCCGTTCACTACTCTCTAGAATTTCTTCACCAAAAGTCCTAAGTTCTTGTACGTTTTCTTCACTCATTGGGGGTGCAGGTTCTAGGACTGGAGTCGGAATCTGGGGTGCAGGTTCCTGATGTGGGGGTGTAGGTGCCTGAAATCGGTAAGGATCTTCTAAGATCTCCCTAATGTATTCATCATGGTAATAGGGATCTAAAGGGTCCATACCTTGATAGGCTCCTATGTTTTGCATGGGTATGTCTTCATGTATCGGGAAACGTTGAACATAATCCCTAACTTCATCACACCAGGGATCATAATTTGGGTCTAGGGGGTTTGGTGCTGGTACCCTAGGGATTTCTTCTGGATTGAAGTCACGGATCTCTACTTGGTTTTCAGGGTTTTCTATCTCCATCGGTTGGTCAGGGATTGGTGGTTGTGGTTGGGGTGCTATTATTTGCTCCAGATTAGGGTCAGCTGCAGTAGTGGCTAGGATGTAAATATTGGCTATACCCCTATTTATCATATCCTGGGCATAGGCATATGTCTCTCTCTTGGCTACGGCTAGTACACTCTGGTCCTGTAACTTTTTCATACGTTTTCTACGCTCGTGTGCCCCTCTACTGAACCATCCCCTCTTTTTCTGAGGAAACGACTCCTCGGACTAAGCCTTAAACACAAATATTCCATCTTCCGTATCAGCAGAGTACCCTGAGAGGGCAGGCTGAGAATAGGAGGTGCCTTCGCTTCTAGGCGAACCAGACAGTTGACGATACGCGTCAGATGGTCCTTGGTCGCTCATACTGTAAACTAACAGATGGTCAAATAACACATAACAATAAATACAGTTATGCACGTATTCCCGTAATTTATTTCCGAACACAAAATTTAAAATTTAAGTGTCAGCAGAACACTTCTTTGGCTTAGGCCAGTGGCTAGGCTCTGGTACCACCTTCTGTCGCAACCCCCGATCCCTTATCTGTCCCGGGAACGGGCAAACGTGAACTCAGAATTTCGGTGGTATCAGTTTGTTAATTTGGCAGCGGAAATTTCATCAGGACCGTAGTTAGGAAATATTTATCAGAGTAAAACCACCATATTTTATATTAATAATCACATGGGTAAAACCCAAGTTTCTTATTACAACAGATTTATAGGGATAAACCCTATTTTATTGAATTTAAAACATCGTCTTTTAGGTAACTTTTATAGCCACATTTTTCCTAAGCCTTCAGTGCTCTCCTACTGGCTTTTTACTAATTGGCTGTCACATTGTGTTACCTGAAACGCGTTTTTAAAACATTTGTCAGTGGGAAATACTGGTGAGTGAATCCCAGTTTAATCAAGAATTATTAATTTAATTTAAACTTAACAGTATTGAGGGCGATTACAATTTTTATATCTACCCAATTACTCATTCAGTACTGTCAATCCTGACTGGTGGGTCATATTACACCTTGGCTAACTCTTCGTCCAATGGTAACGTTACTCACATTTTGTATACAAAACCCCAACATACCGGCAGTAATCGTAGAATTACAAAGACTCAATCACTGCTAAATTGCATTGTAAAATAGTTAAGGTTTTGTAAAAACTGTTAACAAAAAGGAGATTACTCACATTGCTGTCTTAGATTTTTTCGTAAGGGTTTCCTGGTGATAATCTAAAATTTACACAAATGCACACGCGTTAGTATAATAACCCATTTTAACATTAGTAATACCCTCCCCGAGACGGCATTCCAATGACTACGTCGGGCAGAACCACGACAGCCATTACGGAACCCTAGATCAATCGGGCAGCGTATCTAATACATATCCAGGGGTTATAATACTTACATCGGAGCAAAACCTCGCTATTTAGGGGGTATAATACCCGAGTATAGCTTATACTATCATAAAATTCGAGATTTAGAATGAAAATGAACGGGCAGACTGAAGATCCGATGCGTTCTATTTATAGTGCCTGATTCTGGTCTTCACGTGGCCCGCGTGACACATGGGCAGGGCTTACGCGGCCCGCGTTGACCTTCGGTCAACGTATAGCTCGTCCGGATCACCAACTAGACGTGACACGATGATGACACGTGTCATCACCGGGCTGCGCCACTATTTCGATCTCACACGGCCCGCGTTAACTTAAAGGGGGTCTTACACGGCCCGCTTAAGCTTATAAATCAACGAAATCAGGTATCCACCTTGATACCGCCCGCGTAAAGGGTTGGGGTGGGTCTACGTGGCCCGCCTCAACTTAATATTTCAATTTTTTAATTATTTTTAATACTATTTAATATATTTGAGGCCCGTTTTTGCGTACGGGTTGTAACTTAAAGACGTATTGGGATATTTTAAAAATATTAGGGGTCTCGGAAAAATATCGAGGTGTTGGTTTTGAGGGTTCTTACAAAATATGAGAGTAATTCAGGTATGAACTTCAAGTTACACTCACTTCACTAATACTTCTTCTTCTTCTTCTTCTTCATAAACACATACTTATTCTCACGCCGGAGTGTGGTCACGGAGAGAACCTCCCTTCTCCCCGTGACGAGACTAACGGTGTTCTGTTTTGCAGTGTTCATCGGAGAAGAAGATCTGTCCCTTTGAATCAAACGAGAGAGAACCAACCCTTTTTATGCAGAACTTAACCCCCTGGATAATTTGATTTCGGTCATTTATCCAGTGTTTCTTCATTGGAACCCAACGATTTCTGTGTTTCATCCGTTTTCTCTCATTTTTTGATTCACTCTATTGATTCCATTTGTAAATGGAAGAAACCTCAACTCATCGGCAAAACGGCCCTCGGCCAAATTTCGTTAACAATACCCAGGTTGAGGGTATTGTAGAAGAAGCCTCGGATGACAATGAAGTACAGTTTGCTATCAATCATCCAAATGAACCTATCACCCCAGGGGTACAGCCGGAGATCCCTGTAAGCTCAATTCTACCCCCAGGAGAAACCCCAATCTCCTGGTATGTCAGATCTCAGGGGGCATTAAATGTTGTGTACACACAGCTGTGTGCACAAACTGCTCCCCAAACTCAATCACGAAGGCCTGAATCTCGTGCAAGGGCACTGTCGGTACCTCATGTTTCTCAACATGATGGGCCATCCCGAGTCCAGATCGAAGACACAGAGGTTTACTCTAGATCTCCATCGAGATACAAGTATACTCAATCAGAAAATTGTCGAAGAGAGTATCGAGATGATTCACACTCTCATAGAAGACCATCAGTTCACACCAGGTTGGGTTTTCAGCGGAACACCCATACCAGTGAATATGATCAAACTTACCATGAAGGAGAATGTGCCAGCGTATTTAGTCGGTTACAACTGAATTACAACAAGTGCCAGCGTATTTAGTCGGTTAAAATCGTCGAAGAGAGTATCTGATCTATCGCCCTGCTGAAACGGCGGAGAATTCAAAATTTATCAGCGAAATTGCTCTGGCTCCACTAGAGAAAGCAAAGCTCCCGTCTAACGTAGGCAAGTTCAACGGAATGGCAGACCCTGACGATCATCTGCGAGTCTTCACAAGCGCAGGGCTGGTGGGAGGTTGGACCCTATCGATATGGTGCCACCTTTTCGTTCAAGCCCTTACAGGCGCCGCAAGGCTCTGGTTTGACAACTAGCCTGTGGGAAAAATCACATCATGGATAGATTTGCGCGAGAAGTTTCTGGTTCATTTCAGCCAGCAAAGGCAATCCATCCGCGACACGGCGGACGTAATGAATATCTGGCGCCATGATGATGAAAGTCTGGAAGACTTCATTATCCGTTATATCAAGGAAGTACTCAAAATCGGGGACGTTCACGAGCAGCTGATCCGCGCCCAATTTAAATATGTAGTCAGGTGCGACGATATGATAAAAGTCCTGTCTGGAACGGAAGGACTCCCGAAAAACTGGGAAAAATTAATGGCGGCGGCCAAGGTCTATGCCCAAACGGTAAAGAATCTCAGTACCAACAGGCCGCCACCACCGCACAGCCGACCCTCAGCTTTAGGCCCAAGTGGCGGAAAGAAATTTAAGAAAGGCTGGCGTGATTCAAGCTCAGGGAACTATTCATCAGAGGATGCACGGGCCACAATCAATAAGCTCGCTGCACAGAGAGAAGCTAAACAAGAGAACAGGGAGAGACAATGGACTCCCTTAACCAAAACTCCTGCGGAAGTTCTAAGCACGGAGGATTACCAGTTTAAGCCTCCACCACCCATGAAGAATAAACGTGGACAGAACCCAAGTCAGTATTGTGATTACCACAAGGACAATGGTCATACCACCAATAACTGCATCTCCTTGTGCACCGAGATAGAGAAGGCGCTTAAAAGTGGTGAGCTCACTCACCTATTACAAAACGTGCGCAAGGACATAAAACAAATAACTCGAGGCGAAGAAGGCCCGAGTAAAAAAGCGAAAAATTAAGAAGCAACTCTATGAACTTCTCGCAGAATGGAACAAACTCTACAGTTTGTCAATTCTAAGCAGGAAATAGAGTGTAAGTTAAGTACCATGTATTTATTTTAATAGACTTTGTAACGGCCTCTGCGCCTTATCCCGAAATAAACAACAAAGTTTCTATTATTCTTGTGTTTTTCTTACAAAGTGCATGCAATTTCTTTTGGTAAGCGCAAAAACATTATGGTAAATATAATACAAGTCTCATGAACAGTCAGTGATTACATCACACAAGACCATACGTTCACACATGAGCTTTATACCACCTTCATTCGCCTTACCTGATCAAAGTAATTGTACTCATGCAAAATATTGTAAACAAAAAAACACACATCATACTATTCCTGGCGCACCAATACGCCTTAAAAAACTATCAAACACGGCAGTGTTTTAATGTACGTTACTTGCGTGACAGCGCATTAACAAAAAAGGGATACACATCCCAAAAAACTACAAAAAATTGTTCAATACAATTACAAAAGGAAACCTACGCTAGATCTTCATCTTCACCTGGGAAGATTTCCTTTAGTTGCGCCACGTGATCTTCGGATTGTAATGCAACATTTATAAGATCCATGATAGGAAGCTGCAAATTGTTGAATTCGGTTTTTAAAGTTGCAAGGGCAACGCCAATATTAACGCCATAAGTAGTGGATCTGCTAGTATCCCAATCAACCTTCAGATCGTTATTCACATGATGCGAACATTCAGCATAACCTTGGGCATACCCATCATTTCGTGCAGCAACCACCAAGCGCGCGACAGTTTTATCTAGCTCTTCAGAATTCAACACTGATTCAGCAACCTACAAGAACAAGAAAGGTAAATAAGAAAAGGCGCGAAACATTCCCGCAAGAAAAACAAGCAAAAGACAACTTACACAGGCAACTCCACGCTCTTTCAGCCATAACATATCACTTTTCAAAGGTTCAAGCTCGCTCTCTGCTGTGGCCCTCGCCGTTTCAGAATTTTCTAGTTTTTCTTCAGTTTCAGCTAGGCGGCGGGAGGCTTCAGTTTTCTCATTAAGCACAAGCTCCAAATCTTTCTTGAGTTGTTCCTGGTTAGAAAGCAAAGTGGTAAGTTCTTCTATGTCTTTATCTTTAAGAGCAAGAGTGGCGCAGGCATGTACCTCTCGCTGTTCACTTCGTTCCTTGTGCTAACGCGCCTCATCTCGAGCAGCTTCAGCATCAGCTTTTTCCTTTTTCAACTTTTCGATCTCCGCATCCTGTTTCTTCAATTTCTCAACCTCGGCCTTGAGATTATTGATAACATTGCGGAGACCCATCTTTTCGGCATTATCCTTCTCACAAATCTTCTTCCATTCTTGCGCTCCTCGGAAAGAAGGGCAGCTTCAGCTTCCGCCTTCCTCTTCCAGCCCGTAACGGACCATTCTTCAGTTTTCCGATCTGCTTCAAACTTGGCCTGATCAGCCACTAGTTTAGCCCTTAACTGGGCAACACAGTTCTCATCATCAGCAACTTTTTTCTTGGATACCTTGAAGGCAGCCCACTCCTTATGCATACTATGCCACTCGCGCACTATGCGGTGCATAGTGGATGTATAAGAAGCAACCTCCTCAAGGTAGGCATGGTAAGTTTGATCGTGTAGACGCCCTTCTTGAAACTTAATTTCTCCAGGCGGAAAGATCCCCTGTAACCAGTCCCGGCACACGCGCCAATCTGAAAAAGTATCCCCTTTCTTCAGATTCCAAACAGGGACATGAATTTCAGAAGCATCTTTTTCTGAATAAGTTCTGTAATAATAATCCCCCAGAGTTTCATCTGGGCGGATTGGAGAATTCTTTCCAGCATCATAGAACGAGCCTTGGTCTTCAACGGTGACCTTCTCAATATTATCAGGCATAGAACCAGAAGCCTTGGAAGGAGAACTTATAACAGGGATCTTTTCAGCAGCTTTCCTTTTCTCCGAATCATGAGCGGCAAGTTCCGGGGCTTGTGGGTTACCAGCACCATCCACAATCTCCGGGCTAATAGCCTTTTCTGCATCCGCAGCAACATCAATTGGCTTATCAGCCCTAAGATCCTCAACCCCAGCAGCCTTCTCCATCTCACCCTCAGGAACCCCAGTGTTCTTTAACTGGTCAGCAACATAGGCGTGTGGAGGAGAAGTTGGGAGTTCTTCATTAACCACAGGTAACGACTCTATGGGAACATGAGAAATTGGTTTTTCTGAAAAAACGAAGCATATGAATCACAAAGTATTCAATAGGCATAAGAAGAAGATAGCAAAAAGATGAAACTTACCAGGAACAGATTCTGAAATAAAGGCATCCAGATTGCCTCTCCTGGTAATCTTTTTCCTCTGAATCTTCTTTGCAGGCTGACCTTCAGCTTCAGCGTCAGACTGTTTTCGTTTCCCTGCTTTATTCCTCACTAAGCGCTCAGGGCTTGATTCCAAATCAATGGGATCATTAGGGTTGGACGGAGGGATATCAGCAGTATCTTTTGGTTCCGGTTTCGGTCTTCTAATGAAAACTGCAGGCGCAAGACCCTCCAATGAATCAGAAACCACCACATAATCACACCAAGAGTCAGAGGAACGGCGCATACCTTTCTTCTCTCCCCAACATTTTTTACCTTAGAAGATTGAGCCTTCTCAGCGTCATTCTTCTTTGACGCAGCAATAGTGGTTGGCGCGCGCTTTTTCTTTTCGGGGCCTATGCCCAAGTTTGACAACTTACCCACTATAAAGAGCAAAGCGTAACTAAGTCCAAAAGCACAAGAAACTGCAAGAGAATACTACTATAAAAGCTTACTAGCACCAGAAACAGGTTGCACAGAAATATTATTGTCCCGCGGAAGAGCAAGGTTCTTCACAGTGCAGTGATACCACAATTCTTCTTCAGGTTTCTTTGGAAGGGTAGTCATTTTACCACCTTCCCTCTCGAAAGCAACAACATACAACGAAACAATTGCGTAATGGGAAAAGCAAAGGCAAATTCAAAAAAAAAAAGTGAAGAAACAGGGCAAAAATCTTACTTTTGCCATCTTCTATGTACACCGGCTTCTCTTCTCGATTCATCCTCTAGTTCAGACTCATACCGGCACCAACAAGGGCTTTCTCTGGTAAAGCAATAGACGGAACGTCTTTTAGGTCCTGGTACCAATTTTCGTCAACATGGGTTTGAATGGTCTCAGTAGGAACATCTTCCTTTCCTCTAAAAATCATCCTCATCGGAATAACTCCTGCCTTGATAAAGAAGAATTTCTGTTTCGAATCATGGAAGGATTTTGGGGGTTGCAGCAAAATTTTCTTTGTAGACGCTCTTTGAACAAAAGAATAAAACCCCTGAGAACAATGCATTTGATGGAATACACGGAATCGAGGAACCGTCGGTTCGATATGCATCGTCCGACACACAAACTCAAAGTGAGGAACCCTAACCATACCAATAGGATGCATCTGGGAAATATGAAACTTGTAATGCTCAAGAATTTCAAGAAAAAAATTTGTCACAGGCAAACGGAAGTTGCCTGCAGAAAAGAAATCCCAAAATAGGGTTACATACCCAGCCGGAGCGTCCGCCGCCGTATGACCCTCTTCAGGGTATCGGGCACCCTAGTTCTCCGGAAACCTGAGATTCCAAACCAATCCATCAAAAGTTTCCCTAGACCACTTCAACGGTGGAAGTTCGGCAGACATTTCTTCAGTAGAGTCTTCGTGATGATCTCCGATGGACATAAGAGGAAGAAATTGCAAATTCTTTCTAGAAACGGATAAAGAAAACGAGAAGAGAAAAGGTTTTCAACAAAGTAATGATTACTGAAAATAGGGAACCCAAAACGTTTAAATACCCACCGCCATAAATAGCCTAGGTAACTGCAACAACACCTTTTTCGGGATAGCACGGTTACCCAAGCGACAGGGGGCGAGTAGGGAGCAACACAAACGCAAGTTCACGCGCGCGTGTAGATCACGGTCAGTAGTGTGCCTCTGACAGTGACAGTCTGTCACACAGTCATTACTGTACCTTTCATACTCAAAGTCAAAGATTTTCAAAAATCAGCATAATAAGCAAAGTGTATCTTCTCACAAAAGATTCTCCACTTTCGCGCTAGAAAACCCTATTGCAAAAACCATTTTTTTCATAAAGTCCAGTGCTCCACTTATTCGCATAAGAGCAACACTGGACTGGGGGGACTTGAAGGGGTAAGGTCCCAAAAACCTCGTCATAGGTACTTGGGACCATACACATCCTCGCTTTTTAACCCTCTTTAGACCTTGCGCGGCCGCGCACTGGTCCAACAAAGAGAGCTTAAGAGAAAGAAAACAGACAACATCTGCGCGTTAAAAGGAAAAATTATAAGTCCTTGCGCTGATTCTCCATAACAATGGGGTAAAAATCCCAGCAAACACTCCAGCTTAAATAATATCCAGACTTGGATATTATTTATTAAACTGATACCACACGATAAAGGGTCACACCGGATTATGGCAATAATCTTCTAGAAAACTCAATCGTGCACCACCAGGCGGTTATAACCGTCTGGGACACGTGTCATCATCCCAGGCCTCCCTGAAATCACGTTGATGGCATGGAATTGGAGAGAAACCTCAAGTTGCCTACTTTCCACGTGGCAACACCCCAGCCGTTGATCTAAATGGTGATCCATGTGATTTCACGTCAGATCAAGAAGATTAACAGGGAAGGAAATAACCGCTTACGGAGTTAGTATTTTCCGTTAACATTTCAATAACAGGTTTTCCCGCCCAAACTCCCGGCTATAAATATGAGAGTAATTCAGGTATGAACTTCAAGTTACACTCACTTCACTAATACTTCTTCTTCTTCTTCTTCTTCTTCATAAACACTTACTTATTCTCATGCCAGAGTGTGGTCACGGAGAGAACCTCCCTTCTCCCCGTGACGAGACTAACGGTGTTCTGTTTTGCAGTGTTTATCGGAGAAGAAGATCCGTCCCTTTGAATCAAACGAGAGAGAACCAACCCTTTTTTATGCAGAACTTAACCCCCTGGATAATTTGACTCCGTTCATTTATCCAGTGTTTCTTCAAGTTCTCTCATGTATGATGCCTTCCTCTTCGCAGAATGCATCAAACTTTTGGTTAAAGTATTCTCCGCCTCTGTCCGAGCGAAGAATTTTAATGCGTTTCTCTAGTTGTTTTTCAAACTCAGCCTTAAATATTTTGAATGCCTCAAAAGCTTCGTCTTTTGAATGCAACAAATAAACATATAAGTATCGGCTCGAGTCATCGCAGAAAGTGATAAAATATCTCTTACCCCCACGAGTAAGAACTCCATTCAGTTCAAAAATATCTGAATGAATTAGTTCTAGTAGTGATGTATTGCGTTTATGAACACTTGGAAAAGGTTTCTTTGTGAATTTTGATTTCACACCAGTTTCGCATTTTTCAAAGTCTTTATCTTTTAATTTTAATAAACCTTTAGTTTGCATTTTTTCAATGTTTTTGATATTTGTATGAGCTAAACGTTTATGCCATAAAGAAATTGAACAAGCGATATAATCAGAAGACATAATTTCATTCAATTCAAAACCAATTGCATTACATTTACCAAAACTAGTACTATCACTACCACCACTATCACTATCACTTTCATTCCCAAACCCATCAATCACAGAAACGCCCCCTTCATCCGAGTCTCCTTCTTCATTAATCCCATCTTCAGCTAAGTCAAGACGATACATTCCACCCGTGTTCTTTGCTTGACCCACATAGATGTCATTTAGAGAAAACTTCACACTGAGATTCTTGAGAACTAACTTTTAACCATTCCGATCGAACTTATCAGTAGAAACAAGACCCTTGGTGATACCAGGAACATGCAAAAAGTCCTGAAGGGTAACCACTTGACCATCTTTAAAGTTTAGTCGCACCGTGCCTTTACCACGAACTTCTACACGATGTCCATCCGCACATACCACCACTGTTCCTTGAGGAACAGGACCATAAGTAAGAAACGAGCCACGATTCCCACAAACATGAACAGTGGCTCCAGAATCCAAGAACCATCCTCTACATGCCACAATACGTGTATATTAAGAAAGCATGTTAACCTCTCCAAGACCCACATTGGCCACTAGATTGGTGACTTTCTCAACATCAATAGCACTTGTAGAACTAACCGTAGATCCAGATTTCCTTTGAGAGCACTCTCATGCATAATGCCCGGTTTCTCCACAAACATGACATATACCATACCTCTTTAGTTAATGGTTGTTAGTGTGTTGTGACTTCTTGAATTCCTTTTTCTTTGGTGCTGTAAACTTCTTATTCTTTGATGATGCCCTTTTTCCCTTTTGACCAGATCCTCCAACAACATGATTCATACTCGATCCGACTTTACCTCTTTTGTCCCTGTTGCGTGTTTCCTCCTCAATTCGGAGGTGCTTCAACAGTTCGTCCAAAGAGTAGTCCTCAGACTTGTGCATCATTCTCTTTGAGAAATCTTTCCAATTAGGAGGCAGTTTTGCAATAATGACCCCTACTTGAAATATTTCTGGCAGCGGAATAGAAAGTGCGGTCAATTTGTTAACAAGAACTTGGAGTTCATGCACTTGCTCCAGGATTGACTTGTCATCGACCATTTGAAAGTCTAAGTACTTGGAAATAAGGTATTTGTTAGTACCTTCTTCATGAGCCTTGTACTTATCTTCCAAAGCTTTCCACAATTCTCTAGCACTTTTAACCGGCACGTACAAGTCATAGAGACGATCTGAAAGAGAATTTTTGATGTGGCCAAGGCAAAGATCTTCAGCTTCCTTACGGACAAGTCTTTGCTTTGCCAAATCTTGATTCGGGACCTCTCCTGGCTCAAGAGGAGGGTCTTCAGGGATTTCAGGCAAGTCTGGATCAAGGATATAGTAGAGTTTCAGCACAACTAGCATGAACTTAACCTTGTCCGCCCAACGGGTATAGTTCTGACCATCGAATCTGTCCAACTTGACAAACTCTTGATTCATGAATCTCAGATTGGCTGTTGGTAGTTCAGAGTCCATTAGTACTGTTGATTAAACACAAAAATAAAATCCTTTAAGACTGTTGAAAATATTTCAATCAAAGAGTAACTTAATATTAACTTTATTAATTACCAAGTTATCAGCCAAACCAGTTTATTCCAACTTGAGCAAACTGATTAAAGAAAGGTAGAGGGAGACTGTCCCGTTATCGGACGAATTTAAAGAACACGTAAAATTGAAACCAACCTGGCGGTTATGGAAGAAGATTCTTGAACTGCACGGATGATTCCTGTCCTTAAAGGATTTTACGCGCTCGTATTGCTGTGAGCTGCAGTGTAAACTCCCAGGATTTAATGCAGAACTGATCTGGTATTCCAACAGCAATGGAAACCAGAAAACGCAGAAGCTAGAGAGGAAACTGGAGCACACAGGTGGGAGGCTGCGAAATTATGAGTGAATGAATGGGTAGCAGGAGGCTTTTATTTATAGGTTATGATCTCACCAAAGAATGAGAAAAACGGGGAGTAGGATAACCATCCAGAACCAAATTCGGTTGCTGGAGATATCCCAGACGAATTCGAATTACCAGAGATAATGGGATGACCCCCACTGTTTCGAATTCACCTCTATCTCTTTATCTCATTCGATCCACAGATCTGACCCACCTGAACCGGACCTTAGCTAAAAATAAAAGCTCCTCAGCTCCTCGCGACGATGCGTACGTGCAAAGTGAGCCTCAAACGCACCCATTCGCGCCTCAAACGCGACCATTCGCGAGCTCGCGGCTCGGCTTGGCGCGCGTGTGGGCTTCATCCACTTCTCAATCCATTTAACACTTTGGAGGCCCATAAGGAGTAATCCCCTAAAAACCACTCAAAGTTCACTCCCTCCACCAATGTGGGATGGAGGAAACATACCAACTTGTATGTTTACCTTCAATATTTCCAAAAAATTCAACCCAGCTTCACTCGATCTTTGCTCTGATATCAAATGTTGGATATCGAGCTTTAATCACAGATTCAAATAACAAAGAAACAATAGTGAATTGATCAAACAATAACAGAGAAAACACAGCAGGTTGATCAAACTATTGATCGACTCTTTTCATTTGATTGAATTCGAAAGGTACGATTACAAGGGAAAACTTTGCTGGAAATAAATACTAACATACGACCTATCGCCCATTACCTGATCGTGATCAGTAAAGGACGTCCATTAACCTTAATAATCTGAGAACGCGACCCATAATTAAAACTTAAAAGCCCACTACTCTACTAAACAAAACATATAATAAACATGTGAAAACACCCTAACTACTGGCTCAATTGACCCATTAAACTGCTGCCCAATTGACCATTAAGTTTCTGACCCAGTTGACCCATTAAACTGTAAGACAACCGATTAAACCTAACATATGGTTCCCAAACAGATTGTGTCGACAACCCTACGTAATATGGCAAGTACCATATGTGTTCGTTTGGTCATACGACCCCTATCAAACCTTTTTTATCTTGATTTCATCTAATATTCCAAACTCTCATTTTACATCTCGTATATATCAAATTTAGTTGAACACTAGTTTTTATGCTTATTTCACAAACTTAGTGACCTAAACTCTTCCATGAAACTAATTTCACACCTCTAAACCTTAGTTGGATCATGAATTCGTACTAAAGATGAAGTCTGATAGTTTCGAAGTTGAGATTGTTCCCTTTGATTTAGTCCAAGAATACCTACAATCTATGGTAATGATCTCTTTATTAACATGCAAAATCTAGTGTTACCAAAATCTAGTAACTTGGTTGGAGATCCTTACCTAGAACACTTCATTAACAATTTATTCTTGTCCTTTGTTTAGATCAATGGATGATGTTCATAGAAGGTTGATGGAGGTTTGAGATGAGTGGAAGGGTGTAAAAATGGTTCAAGGACTAGGCATAAGTTTTTTTTTTTTTTTTAACTCGTTAGGAAGTAATATGCCCCGTACAATACCATGTCATATGTTTTTTTAATTAGAAACTTGATGTTTAAACTTACTAAGACATGTAATCTAATTTGTATGATAAGTTATGAACCCTTGAAGTTTAATGATATACCAAATTTCCTCTACTAAGAACTATAACAAGAGGGGACAAGTAGCACTGGCGATATGACTCCTTCTTATGAGTGTTAAGGGAGTAGTAGCAGCTCTGCTGGCCATGGTAACTAGTTTAATACCCGTCCGGTGGACGGGTTACGTTGAACAACGTAACAAACAAAGCTAACATATATTAAGTGTACACAAATTTAAACAACTTTACAAACAAAAGCATCATTCTTTAGTTTATAAGAGAAAAACGAACGTCAACACTTTACAACCACAAAACGGTAGAAAATAAAACTAATAGAGTACTAAAACATGAAATGGTGTCATTTTAATGCAAAAGTAAACGGTAGGCAAAACATACGCATAATTTTTTTAGATAAAACATTCGGTCGCAGACCATCCAACCAATCAAAATTACCAAAACTTGATTATTTTCGTAACTGCGATGGCTTCGTCAGTAAACTTGAGTGCAGTTTGACGATGTCAGTCTCCTATATTATTAGTTTACATGACCACATTTAGTGTTATTACATGCTGCTATTCTGATTGCTAGAAATATGTTTGTGGTTTGAAATAAAAAAGAAGTCATTTTATTTAAAAAAAAATTAGAATGCCATTTCAAGTGGAACAAAGCTTAAAAGTTACAAGTACAGCAAAAAGGGCATAGGTGTTCACTGTTCACCATACAGATCTATAGTATACATTTACATGACAATATTTAGAGAAAAGATATGAATCTGTAGCTGAAGAGAGCTGGATACATTGGCTCAATTAGCCTGCAAATTATGGTTTTTAATTGCTAAATGTGGGATTCGGGCGGGTAATAGGTTAGACCAGAGCTCCGTATCAGATCACAAGCATGGTAATTACTGCTGCAACAAAAAAAACCATATATAAGCTAAGAGATCTTGACATCTACACTCTATATGTCCTACACAACGATTACCCAATGTAAACCCTGCAAATAGACAATTACCACTCTTAAAAATATTAATCAAGTTCCTGTCAGTCAAAATCCACCACATCTTAGTCTCTCTGCTACATTCACTCTAACCGCTCTCCCACCCAGAAAATGCAACCAACAAATACACATCGTATTAAAACATAGTATTACAATGCGAGTTTCAAGGGCGAAATGGTATATTCCAAAAAGGTAAAAAGTAATGCAATACCTGTCGATCAAGATTCTCAATAGTGTCATTCATTTCACTATCAAGACGCCATTGACACAAACCCAAAACCACAAGATCCCCACTCTCCCTATCGGAAACAATGCATGAATTGACCACCTTCTCGTGTTGTGTTCTCTGAAAATCTGCTCAAGACGTTCACCATCTATGTCCCACGGTAGGTTCCCGACATACACTGTGTATGAAGGCCCAGAAGTTTGGGGTGCACGCTTTATGTGATCGGGTCTTGATCCTTTTGTAGCAGTATTCACAGTTAAGATCCTGCCTCCTAATTCCTGATTCAAACAAAATGAAACAGTCCCATCTTCAAAAGTTCTCAATCCCTTGCTCATTTATGCTTAATTTGGTCAATGTTGTTATAAACCGGACCCTTTTTTTATGAGTGGTGTGTGAGCTGGTTTAGTGGCTGGACGAACTTTGATTTTCAGTAACTTTCTTCTCTGTTTCAAGTGGTGTAGATAAATTAATACTCTTATTTCAACAAAAACCTCTTCACGTTTTCTTTTCTTTCTAAAAAATATGCTTCTATTATTATTTTAAATATAAAAAAGTATAACAATATACTATTCAAAATATTGTTATAGTCCGACCGGTTTTCAAAATATTGGTTTCGGTTGCAAGATTCGACTTAAGTTATTACTATACAAGCCAAAAGCAATGAAGAAACTTACATAACCATGGAACATATCAATAGCCTTCTCTGCTTCTTCTACAATGCTCATTGTTACAAACCCAAAACCTCGACTTTGATCAATCTCCCTGTTATAAATAACCTAAACCACCAACATAAACCTTAATTTAAATCAAAATCTGTAATCCAAAAACCAAGACTTTCCAAAAGTGTAATAACGATTTCCTTAGAAACCTCAACAATGCCAGCTTGTTAAAAAATGATGATGTATAGATGTATTTGCTTTAACAACCTAAGTTGCTTATCATCTTGATCAAATGGACTTGCCAAAAGAACTTGATCAAATGATTTTCAGAAAAAAACATCAACAATTTTAAGTTTCAACCTTAAAATATGTATTTACAAAGTAATAGTTAGCCCTATATTCTACAATTCTAGGTCCTTCAATGAATTGGCACCCCGTCTTTTTATCAAAACACTTGATGTTCAGAAGTGTTACTTCAGCGGGCTTGTTAACGCCTTGTCCGACCGGTGGTTTTTTCGTCTCATCGATATATAGAATCACTTTGCGAGTTTGCGGTTATTAAACTGGATAAGAGACTCAAGGTCCAGTAGTCTCACATCATTTTCCTCAATTCATTGTGAAAATACACTCATTCACTTGCACAAGTTATAACTTTCAAATTAGCAAAAAAAAGAAAAAAAAAGAAAGAACGGAAAAGTGGGATTAGTGAACACTGAACACTCCCCCCTTTCAACAGAATGCATGCTTTGTGGAAACCACATCCATGGACTACCCCTTCAACTAACCTGAGTGAACCCAAGAGTAGAATTTTAGTACACAACTTGAACATACAACATAAAGAGGGTCAACACGAGTGGACCAAACCTGGTAAGACCATTTGGCGTGTGTCAAGTCTCGTTTTTCCATGGTCAAAACAATATAGAACCTACCACCGGTCCTCGTACACTGGTCTCCCAACTCTAATAATGTCCCCCACTATTATTACGAAAAAAAAACTTGTTAATGGAACATTGTAGAATCAACACGTTAAAAAAAGACAAGAACTAACTGATAATCCCATGTTCCGCTACCTGCTGTTTCTAAAATCTATAATAAAAAATAGAAAGAATCGCACCATTTTCTTAGGGCATGTTTGGATTGGCTTCTCAAACCAGCTTATTAGCTTATTGACTTATGGAGAAGTCAATAAGCTGTTTTTATGTTTGAATAACCAAGAAGTCCTTTTCAAAATAGCTTATTGCAAAGAAGGAAACATAAGGTTTTGAAAAGCCAAGAATTCCTGACTTTTGGATCCAAAAGTGACTTTTCAAAAATGAAATTACCAATATACCCCTTCTTTACCCCCTTATATCTAAAAGAATACCCATTTTAGTCATTTTACATCAATAAGCTAATCCAAACACTTTTTTTAAAAACTCTTTTTCAAAAAGTCCTTTTCCCAAAAGTCCTTTTCCCAAAAGTCCTTTTTACCTCTAATAAGCTTAGCCAAACATGCCCTTATGCAATCAATCGCAACTGCTGTATTCAAATCAAAATCGAATCCAGTACATAGTTCCTTATTGTTGGTTGGGAGGCGAGAGAAGTGCCATTGCTGCAGAACATCATCAACCACAATTTGAAACCCTAATTTGTAGGTTGAATAGGTGGTGGCCGCAGTGAGCAGGCAATGGTAGAAACTTTAATTTCCGCCACGAGCCTTCCGGATATTACCTTGCCAAGAGTCGATGATACTCATATTGATGAGAAATTAGGGGATGGGAGGCGAAGGTGTAGTGGTAGGTTCATTGGGGTTGGTGGTTGAAGGTGAGATGTGACCGAAGAAAGAAATACCAAGGATATATGTTGATGATGATTTGGAAAATAGTTGGAACAGGTTTGGTGACGATGTTCGATGACAGGGAGTTTTATGGGGGAGAGACGCTGGAATCACGGGATAGTGGCATAACTGCATATAAGCATAAAATTAGGAGGTGAAAACTGGCATTAAAAATAAAAACTTTCAATTTTTTTTGTATTTGAACAGTGAAGACTGCTTCTCAAGTTCTCATTATATAAAAGAACACAACTGCAGCAGGTACCACTACGACCCATTTTTTTAGGAACTGAGCAGTTAAATCCACCACTACCCATTTTTTTAGGTGCTGAACTGCAAAAAACATGGACAGAAAAACTGCTAAAACATGGGATGGTGCTGTTCGGTTCAGTTATGTAGGAACATGGACATAAAAACATGCTTGCTGCAAGTAACCGCTCAGAACTGCCTTCAACAGCGGTTAAAATTAATAGTTTAAACGGCCCGGATTTAATCTCAACATAATCGAACGGATGATATTGATTTCAAAGGTAACTTCCACTTAATGGGTTCCATATATATATATATATAATTTAGAGTGGATGAGCATGTCAATGTGAGCTAGACTAAGAGGCTGTTTGACAACTTCTGAATGGTTAATTGTTGAACTAGTAAGATGTCTAAACCATTAAGAGCCAGTATAATATTCACCCGTTTTGAGGCAAATGTCTGACCAAATCAGATTAGATGTCTTAACCATTCAAACTTAGTATAATGCTTAATCATTTACAGGCAAATGTCTGAACCATTCAGACTTTAGCTCTTGAGACAAACAGTCTGAATCATTAAGTGATGAACCAGTAAGAGGTCTGAATCATTAAGAGGTAAAAAAACAACCCTAAACTCTTGACACCAAATATTGATTTGGAAGATATTGACATTTGTGAAATCTCTGAGTACATCGCTTCGGCGTCAAAGGTAGGAGTGGTGCCTAAATGCTACAAAGCGACCATCAACAAATGTTTTGGCTAGAAGGAGACCCATAAGTTTAGGTGGTAGGATTTTTATTTTGCATGTTTTTATTGTATTATTAATCTAATGTATGTCAATTTCGTCTTACTTTTGTGCCATGTTCTTTGGACTTAATGGTTGTTTGGCAACTTCTAGATGGGTAAGTGCTGAACTAGTAAGCGGTCTGAATCATTAAGTGCTAAACTAGTAAGAGGTCTGAACCATTAAGATCCAGTATAATGTTTAACCGTTGAGAGGCAAATGTCTGACCAATTTAGATAAGAGGTTTTAACCATTTAGACTCTATATACTTAACCATTTAGAGTCAAATGTCTGAATCACTTAGACATATGCTCGCGAAACAAACAGTGCAAACCATTAAGTGTAGAACTCTTGTGTTGAACTCAATAAGAGTTCTGAACCATTAAGAGTTTCATTAAGAGCTAAACAAAAAGCCTCCTAGTATTTATTACTTGTAGAGTTAATATTTCGGTTTTCGTGTATGAGGTTTGCCCATTTTAAATACAAGGGTAGACGGTATGGTAGTGGGGAGTGGGCGGGGAGGGAAGTTTACCGAGCGGGGAGGTGTTGCCAGGGGTGGAGTGGTGATCGGTGAGGGGCCAAGGCGGTGTATACCCACCGAGTGAGAAACCGAAAGAGAAGAGGAGAGAGAGGGTTAATTATGGGCCCCAACCCATTTTAAACAATCACATTAAAAAAAATGTTTACCACTCTCCATGTGTTTGACCATTGTCGGTGATTGAGTGCAAAATAAGAAGTGGCGTGGAGACTTGACATGACATGATATTATTGACTAGAAAATAACTTAAACACTCACCAGTGATTGACCACTCCCTCCACCCTAATCTGGTAACATAATATTCCCAGAATGGAGGCATTTTGCCATTAGATTTCAAATTCATTTACACACCTACAATACGAGTGACGATGTCTATGTTATATATAGATAGTAAATATTCAATGCAGGTAAATTACAATATCAATTGTTACATACACAGATCCGCATGAACAAGCCCTAAATCAATTCATTAACAAATAACTCGCACTAACTCTGCTATACACGATGCGCCACACTGGCAAACCTTACGAACATTCACCTAAAACTTGAGACGAGCATCTAGAGTGATATAAATAACATTCGTCGCTACAATTTCCATCATCAAAATTAAGGGCATAACTAGCGGCGTCGTAAGAGAATACCAAAGGCTTCGAAGATCCATAGAAGCTTTTCTTGCTTTCTTCAACCAACTTTTTCATCAGCTTTTTCCACTTGCGGCTCCGCCTCCTGTTTATGCTCCTGTCACTTTTCGTTTGTGTAAACTCTCCGTCATCAGAGACCGATGAAAGCGATGGACATTCAGAGAAGTTAGATGGTCTTCCTTCAATGGTGTTTGTGGTGCAATTGAGGTCATGTGCAATGTCCATTTTTTTGGGAGAGAGATATGAGTAGTTAATTTGTTGTTTTTGGATGACAAATGGTATGGAAGTCTGAATTCACGAAGGGGGATCATTATATAGAAGTACACCATGGGGGCAATTTGGTAAATTTCTATCGGCTTGATGTCTGATTACTTTTAATACATCGTGTAAAGTGGTCGTTAGATCCTCATTCTTTCTTTCTACATGCTTTTTGGGTCCCATGATATTTTGACCATCTTTATATTAGAGGTTGTGCATTAATTTGTCGATCAACTTCAGTGGATCTGTTGGAAATTTTATACCATGAGGGTAAAAATAATAATATAAGTACTTTATACATGCTGGAGGGTATCTGTATAATTTAATTATTATATAGGTAAATTGTTCGAATGTAAAAATTATATATCATTATATTTACTTAATACAATAAATAAAACATATCTGATTTTTAATACTAGTAGGTATAGGTTATAAAAACATATGATAGCTTGCTAGTTAATTCTAACACTAATTTAATTTGTTACCATATGTAGTGTTGAACTTTCTGAAGTAAGCTATTAAATATTGTTTAAATTGAAACAAATACAAATAACCACAATTTGTGGAATCATGCACAGAATGCAAACAATAAATTAGAAACATAAAAAGATAACATAACATTTACTAAAGAAGCTATTGAGTCTATCTTCCATGAAACAACGTTATTCAAACTAAACATAAATCTCCAAATACTCGCTTTTTCCATAGTCTGTCTAACTTTTATCTTATATCGTCAACTTTAACATACAAAATGTAACCATTTTTTCATCGGGTGGTCAATATTGAGGTGTCGCCCATCTCATGCACGAACAGTTGTAAAGGACACTACACTATAAACTTACATCATCGTTTATTGTTGGATACAACTCATTAATCTTATCATAATACATGTACTTTAACAAAAGAACTTAAAGTAAAAAGGTTGGGCTTTTAGGATATCCGAATATTCCATTATCCATTGTCATTCACCAAAGCTTACAAAACTAAGCAATGCTACAAACTTGCACCATTATCTTTCTTTTGAGAAGCAGTAAAGTAGCAGGTGAGTCGTTTGTTTTCATCAAAATAAAATGTAATATTCTCAATTTTGTTTTGATCACATTGTCTGAATATATATTAATTTGCACTCTACATCAGTTTTACAACCTTTACTAACCATCAATGGTGCAAACTCGTTCTAATATATTAATATCCTACACATGCTTATCAACTTCTGAAAAGAGTTACATGAACAAATTAAACCTACTTAATCATTACAGTACTTTTTTTTGAACGGCCAACAAAATTTTATTAAAACAACTAGCAAGGCGCTAGACACCAAATTTACAATACAAAACCACCAAAACAAGCGAGTAAAAACTGCTTACACCAACTACGTTATATGACTAAATTGAAATTCCGCCATTCACTCCATGTCCAAGAACATGACCGCGATCGGTTTTTTATCCAATGAAACGCCGTTGACTTTGATTCTTCCACAACCTTAGTGATGTTAGGCTGAATTAGACCGAATATAACCTCGTTTCGCATCCTCCAAATGCTCCAAATAACCACCTGGAAAATGGCATTAATAACCTTCTTTCTCTTTTTACTTCCAAACACAGAAGAATTCGTATCCAATACGTCCTTGAAGCTAAAGGCAAACATGGGAGGGATTCTACACCACTGCGTTATGACACTCCAAATCGACTGAGATCATATAATTATATATCATAAGGCTACGAAGTGTCGTCTTGTTTTTCCTAGATTTCCTCGTGTGAATATTAGTGCCACATCAAGTTTTTACAGGTTTCCTAGATTTCCAATTTTTTCTCAGATTACATATTGTCATCCCAGATTTCCTCAAATCTAAACTATTTTAATTTTTTTTAACGGAAAATTTCTTTTATTTATGTCGTCTGTGAGACTTGAACCCAAGACCTCCCCCAAGGTGTTTAAGGTCTTTGTCTTTGTCAATGGACCACCACCCCGTTGGTCTAAACTATTTTAATTATAATTACATTTGAAGTTAACTATTAAAAAAGTATTTTATTAATTTAATTAAATGTAAATACTTTAAAAAACAAACATAAAAAATATAAACTACATTAAACTCAAAATATATATAAATTACATTAAACTAAATATTAGGAAAACAAAAGTTACAATAATCTAAAAAAACACACACATAGTTGAAAAAAAAAACACTTACGAAATAGAAATTACATTACTCTAAAATATTTAAAACGGTAAGTCCCATCCCCGATGATTTGTCAACTCACTCTACGTTGAGTCCTCACTTTTCCTTTTCCTTTTCCTTTTCCATTTAATTTATAGGCGGTTCTTCGACCTCTGTCTCATCTTCTTCATTGTCGGTTTCTTCAGAATTCTCCTCATTTTCAAGGCGGTAATTATGGTAGTTTCCAGCCATATTTTGTGATTGCACATCATAGGTGCGGAGGAGTTGTGATGTCGGCAATCATGTTAGTGTACAACGTTGTTTGAGATTGGGTGTTGAACTCTGTTTGTGGAGGTTGGTTGTAGAAAGGCAAAGACTCGAATTTGAGATGATATGTTCAGTTATTTATAAAAAAACAATATTAGGAAATAATCCTGAACAGTTAGGATAAAAAAATATGAAATGTGAAACAGATAGATTTCATTCACACCTAAAACATACATCGATCTATGATCTTATATTGTACATGATGACGCTATTCTAATTCATCTTAAATAACTTCTAGCATTCACTTAAATCTTGAGAGTGTCGAGATCTATACGAATAATATTCGTCAGATTGATTTCCTTCATCGAAATTAAGCGAGTAACTAACAGCATCGTACTGGATGTTTAAAGGCTTTGAAGATCCATAGATGCTTTTCCTGCTTCCTTTAATCACCTTCTTCATCAGCTTCTTCCACTTCGAGCTACGTCGCAATCCGCTATTTATCTGTGAGTATTCTTCCTGGTCGGAGACAGAAGACAACGACGAACATTCTGAGCAGCTAGATAATCGTCCTTCGATTGCGGTAGTAGTGTAGCTGAGATCAGTTGCAAGGGCCATTTTATCAGAAGAGAGAGACGAGTTGTTTGTTATGGTAATGAATTGATAGTGAATTTTTAAGTTTGAATATTGTCGAAATGTAGATTTTATAGGTGGTGCATGAGGGGTTATTTGGTAAATGTACACTATAGATTGGAGAGATGGAAGATTGAGTCAACGTCAAGAAAGGACGTGGAAAGGGTTGTTTGAATCGTCATTATACTATCTTTACACATGGTGGTGAGCCACTGAGCCTTGTAGTATATTTTGACTCTATTTGTCATAACTTTTCTAAAAGAAAATTATATAAAAAGTATACAAAAGTTATTTATTAGCAATTTTACGTTGGAGTTTAAATTTGTTTATTGAACCAACATATATCAGACCGTTGCCAAGAGCATGTTCGGCTCAACCATTTTAAAGATCTAAAGCAAAGTAATAATCCGAGGCCCTCTATTATGTTGATGAAATCTGCAATTTCAAAAGTTTTTGTTTAACAAGTGACAAAAATCTCGAAAATAGTTTATTTTGATTATGTGAGCAAGGTGTTAGATTTTATTTCTTTATTTATTCAATATTAACTATTAAATGGGCCTCATTTTTGTGTTGGATGAATCCTCATGTTTATTCAACAAAAATTTGTTATACTCCGGCTCCGCATTAGACCTACCGTAGTGGGGCGTTTTTTTTAAAAAAATTTGCCCGAAAACGCCCCAACCCCCATTACAGGGGGCGTTATGGAGCGTTATTTTCGAAAAAAAAGTGCCCCGGCGTTTAAATTAAAACGCTCGATCAATTTAAACCAACCAATCAAACGGCTAGTTTCTTAACGGCTAGTTCTTTTAATTTTTTTTTTCTTTTAAACCTATTATATATATATATATATATATATATATATATATATATATATATATATATATATATATATATAAACAACCAAAACTCATCCATTTTCAACAAAACACAATCTCAAAACCTCTCTAAAAAATCCCACCATTTTTAAAAAAACTTGATGGATTCTCCTAGTTCTTCATCCATGATCAATTTTTACTACAACGAGTATTTTGCGGATGGCGATGGTTCGACCGATGAGGAGATTGAGCAAGAGGCGGTTATGAGTGCATGTCAACTAGCGGTGCGATACGTCAAGCATTCTCGTCGGCCCCCAGCATGGCGAGGCCAACACACACGGGGTGACCAAAAAGGACCCACTATTATTCTTCAGGCGGTTGCTTCACAGGATCTTTGGGTTTGGTCGGCTTAAGTTGGCGAGGGTGAAGAAAGCGAAGATGAAAACTAGTGTTTTTTTTTCTGTTTTTTTTATTTTCGGTTTTTTTTTTTATTTTCTGTTTTTTTTTTATTTTTATTTCAAGTAATGTAATTTTTTTTAATTAATGAAGTTTTTTATGTTTTAAATTAAAATAAATAATTGTGAAATGATTGAATGGGGCATTATGGGGCATTATACCCACTACACCACTTTTGCTATAATGCCCCCTTGCTGACTAGGACGCCACGTGTCGTATAATGCCCCATGGTGGGGGCATTATAACCTTCTACCACTACACATGGTCTTATGTTTCGTCTTCCACTGTTCGTTTGTGTAAACTCTCCGTCGTCAGAGACTGATGAAAACGATGAACATTCCGAGAAGTTAGAAGCTCTTCCTTCAATGGTGTAGTCGAAGTCAGCTGCAGTGTTCATATTTTATATGAGTAGTTAGTTGTTTTTGGATGACAAAAGATGATATGGAAGTTTGATTTCATGGGGCAATCCGGTAAATTTCTACCAACTCAGAGAGGAATACTTAGGGGAGGCGGGGTGGTCCGTGATGCACCCTCTACCACGCCTGGAACAAACAAAAAGTCCACCGCCACATAATAGTTCAACGCGTGATGGTTTGTACGTGATGGGTTTCCGTGATTTTTTTCACGCGTGAAAAATGGATGGATGTGAGGGGGTATGAGGGTTTATTGTTAGGTGTTGTGAGTGATGACCATTGCCACTAAAAAAATATGTGAGTGATGGAAAAATGATTGATTACATGGCGAAACTTGATTGGGTGTTGTGAGTGATGAGTGAGTGATGAGTGATGACAACTCCCACTCCCACTCCCACTCCCCTTAAAATACATCGTGTAAAGTGTTCCTTATATCGTCATTTTTCAATCTTCACCTCTTTACACATTGCTTTTTGGGTCCATACAAATATGAATACATAAAAAGATAACGTTAAAGAGGCTATTTACGCCATCTTCCCTAAGACAATGTTATTCAATTCAATACCTAACTTGGCAACTTTGTTAAAGTTCCTTTCATAAAAAGTCAAATTCTTATCTCATCGTCAACTTTGATAAAAGAACATACATAAAAGCATAACGATTATATATACGCAGAGTTTTAAGATCATCATGTCTCCCATTATTCATTCCCATGCACGTAGAAAGGAAATCACACCTTGATCTTACATCACTGTCGGCTGGTATTTTTATGACAAGGAAATTGTTGGATACACGTCATATATAAATTCTATATTTATGTATTTATACTTTAACAAAACAGCAAAAAAGAAAGAAAAGGTTATTGTCTCGCAGTGCCGGATCTAGAAAATCTCGTAGCGGTAACGTTTTATAAAAAAAGGGTAACGAAATCGAAAAACGTAAAAAAAAACGTCAAATTTTTCCAAAATTTACACTACCGCCGGAGCGCCAAACGGTAGCGGAGGCTACCCCTTCCCCTAAGCCCCCTGTTGTCTTGGGCTTTTAAAATGTTTCTATTCTATTCCCCATTATTTATTCTTAAATCTCACTCACCAAAACTTAGATAAGGAAACTATGCTAATGTTGTACCATTATCTTGTCATGGATAGTTTGAACTAATAATATATATACTACACAAGTAGTTTATGCATTTGATTTGTCGATCAACTTTAGTAGATCTGTTCAGAATTTCAAATCATGAGGTTATATATGTACTTTATAGATGTTGGAGGGTTTATGTGTAATTCAGTTATTGTATGCCACTACAAGAAATAAGGCATTTAGCGACTAACCCTTTAGCGACGAAATTTTTCGTTGCCATAGATCAGGTATAACAACGAAGTTTAGTTGCTATAGGTTTTTCAAGAAATTTTATTTTTTGTACCCTATAGGGACGAAAATTGTCTTCTATAAACTTGGCGGGTTGGAGGGAAATTATCCCGCTTGGTGGAAATATTTATACCAACCAAATTTCGTCCCAATAGAAAAATAAAGTTTTAATTTTTTTTAACCTAGATGTAAATAAAAACGAAAAAAGAAAAAAACGAAAAATCATTTTAATTAACCTACAGCGACTAAATCTCATTTGCAATGGCCCTGAACATTGTTTCATATAAGAGCATTCACATTCTAACCATCAAATTATGTGAGGAGGGGTTTATATATTATAAAGGGTATAAAAAGTGGTTGTGAGTAGAGGAGAGAGAAAATGTTACTGTTCATCTGTATATTTGGGGGGACACTGTTCACCCGTTATAATTTTTTAATATATTTTGAAAGTGGTTGTGAGTGGAAGTAAGAGAAAAATGTAATGATAATATTATTTAATTGAAAGGAGAGAGAAAAAGTATTTGTTTTTACTGGAAATATATTTATATAGGAGTTGTTTTTTAGTGGAATGTATGTATAATTTGATGGTTTGGATGTGAATGCTCTAAAAGACACATCCTCTTTTTCCCCTAAAACCATTTCCCTCAATTTTCCCTAAAACCCTCCAGCAGAAACCACTTCCCTCAAGAGAAGTCAAGTTTTTTCCGGCGATTTCGGGCAAGAAAACCACCGCCGTCACCGGCCGCTCGTAAGTTCCATCCTCTTTAGCTTCTTTTTTTTTTGTCCATTTAGGGTTTAATTTTATCTTTATTTACCTGTTTTCGGCGATTACTGGTGGTTTTCCATCGTCTGGAGTGTTCAGTTCGAAGGTTCATTGTTTCACTTCTTCAAGCTGAGTTCAGGTTTGCTCTGTTTCACCAATTTAATCTTTTCTTCATTTGCACGATGCTTGGATTTGATTGTAAAGTAGACACGAAGCTTCCTTCTGGATGTATATGTGATTTATAGTCCTAGTTTGTTTATTGGTAGAATTTTAGTTAGGGTTTTTTCTTCTATGCCCTAGGTGAGTTTTTGCGGTCATTGTGTGATGAACAATATTCAGATACTAATGAATAGACCTGGCAAACGGGTCGGGTTGGGTCGGGTCATGGTTCAAAATGGGTTCGGGTCAAACACTGATTGACGTTTTTGCACCTGTTAAGAGATTTATGTTAACAATCATCCAGACTGACTATAATTCCCTCTACTAACAATTTAACTCAAATTTGTTGATTTAGTGGAGTTCCAGACTTGAATTTCGTCATCACTCATCAATTTAGGTATTTTACACCTTATCTATGTGATCGATTTTGTTTGATTTTCGTCAAATTGGGGATGATCATGATGCTTTTTGATGGAATTAAGCATTAATATACTAAAGATTTGTTGTTATAAATCAGAATATATAATTGATTTTGGATATTTTATTGTTTTGTACAGTGTCTATTGCTAAAAATCAGGTCAAAGGCATCGAAGGCATAATAGCCAAAACAACAAGGCTGAGACGTGCAACTCAATGTAAAGTTATTAAATTAAGAAAGCTGAGTTAAAGTAATAGTCAAAAGTATACAAATCTTTTAGAAAGATGTTATAGAAGTCATTGTCAAACTTGTTGACATCACTGCAGTTTGAGTTACGTTTCACCTCTGATGCTTTTAAATGAAATATACTTCTCATGTTAAGTAATTAGTTCTCAAAAGTATAAAAGCTGTATATGAGAATATCAGTTGTGATGTCTGAAAAAATCATTGTTGCATTATGCGGTTGCGGCTAGGCCACATGCTCGCCCTTTGCGCATTGAGCTTTCGACTATCTAGCCTTAATCTTAAGAAATGAAGTTGATAAATTGCATTTTTATTTGACCCGTTTCTTTTTAACATATATTTCTTATTTACCCTTTTGACGTGTTAGCGTAAGACGATAGGTAGTTTTTCAAGCTCAAGCTCGGCTCGTTTATTATTTTTGTTTACCAAATAGTTCTATCATAGTTTGTCATCTATAATTTTTTTTGTTAATTGTTCAAAATTAGTTAATTATTGTTTGTTAATTTGTTTTACTGTATTTATTTGTAGGAGCCAATTACCCTGTTTCCATTGGTTGCTAATTACCCATTCTTTGCATCCTTTGCATTACTACAGCAAGTTACCCTGTTGCCTTGGCAAGATTTGATCAACATTCTGCGAAATCATAGCTTGAGACATATGGACATTATTCTGGGCAACTTGCGACATAAAGAGGTAACCACTAGTACACAATTACTTTTTTGAATCAGTAGTCATATGTTGGGTCACATAATTATAATTCGAAAATATATGTTGTAGGATACTGGCATTTTGTAATGTAAAGAATCAAACTAAAACTGAGAAATTTTGTGCAGAATGCATACCTTCATGTCTATACACTCTCGGATGACGAAACTGTTTTGGCCATCATGATATAAAAGAGTAAAAAACTGTTTTGGCCATCCGAGAAAAACCTTAATTTTATTCATATTCCCAGCTGTTTTATTTTATGGATCAAAATAAAATTAGCATGATCATAATCAAATAATTTCAACTTTGTAATTTGTTTTATAAAGAAAGTGTACACAATCTTCATAACATACAAAGATCAAATAATGCATGACCAGCCCGTCTCTTAATCGATATAGCATATCATATTCTATTGGTTTCTATAGTGTGAAGATTGGTTACACTATTGTCACCGGTTGTGACACGTCACCAAGAAGAGGTCGTCACTTAGTATCCCAAACGATCATTCAACGATGTCCGGCCATCACCTGATTGACCTTTTGGAGGCACCCAAGCCTCGTAATCCGTTTCACTATCCGAAAATGAAGGTCTCTCAGGGCCCAGGTGTAAGACCCGTCTCTATTAATCAATATTATAATATTAAACACGTATTTTATACGAAAATGCAAGCTTACAAAAAACTTTTCCAAGTTAAACTTCTTGCATAATTTAAAACATTCCAAAATATAATTTCTAGTGTTTACAATATCCACTTTATAAACTAGAACAAAATAAGATCGTTGCGGAAGCTTCGAGACATGTGTTCGGTTCTCCTTTCTTGCTTGATCCTCATCCGGAGTTCCATAAGACATTCCTAAAATCAAAACCAACATAAAAGTTAGTTTTGACAGTTTCACAACGAGTTATAAACATATTTCCATCCAATTCATTCATCCATTATTCAAAATTCTTGTTTCCTTCGAATTCAAATTTCCGGTTCTTAAACCGAATTATTTGACCCGTTATGGGTATTTATGTCAATCTATAATTTTATCAACTCTTATTTCCTCCAACCATAATCCATATTATGGTTGGTACATGTACCATTCAAGAGAGTATAATTCCTTGTGCGTACCTGGCACGGGTCAACATTGACTCGTTTTTTAATACATTGCATTACTTTTCGCCAACTTTGGCAAAACATGCTCATACTTTCCGCTTGCCTGTATTTGTAACACTTAACAATACGTAATATTACCAATCATCATATATATTATTATACAACTTCTGACCAAGTGTTGAGTCAAAACTAAGTGTTTAAGGCCTCGAAACAATTTTTGCAAGTACGGACTTGCTTGCTGTCAACAACTATTTTGTTGACAAAACGTCCAGGAAAACCATGTTAAAAAACTTTCGAAAAATTTATAAAAATTACCAATCATCAATTATACTTTTATCCCACTTCTGACCAAATATTGAGTCAAAACTAAGTGTTTAAGGCCTCGAAACAATTTCTGCAAATACAGACCTGCTTGCTGTCAACGACTATTTTGTTGACAAAACGTCCGCGAAAACCGCGTTTAACAACTTCCGAAAAGCTTATAAAAATTACCACTCATTTTTTGTATTGTTATACCACTTCTGACCAAATATTGAGTCAAAACTAAGTGTTTAAGGCTTCGAAATAATTTCTGCAAATACGGACCTGCTTGCTGTCAACAACTATTTTGTTGACAAAACGTCCGCGAAAACCGCGTTAAACAACTTCCGAAAAACTTATAAAAATTACCAATCATTATTTATATTGTTATACCACTTCTGACCAAATATTGAGTCAAAACTAAGTGTTTAAGGCTTCGAAACAATTTCTGCAAATACGGACCTGCTTGCTGTCAACAACTATTTTGTTGACAAAATGTCCGCAAAAACCGCATTAAACAACTTCCGAAAAGCTTATAAAAATTACCAATCATCATTTATATTGTTATACCACTTCTGACCAAATATTGTGTCAAAACTAAGTGTTTAGGGCTTCGAAACAATTTATGCAAATACGGACCTGCTTGCTGTCAACAACTATTTTGTTGACAAAACGTCCGCGAAAACCGTGTTAAACAACTTCCGAAAAGCTTATAAAAATTACCAATCATCATTTATACTGTTATACCACTTCTGACCAAATATTGAGTCAAAACTAAGTGTTTAAGGCTTCAAAACAATTTTGCATATAACGGACCTGTTTGCTATCAATAACTATTTTATTGACAAAATGCCCGCGAAAACCATGTCCATTTTATCATTCACAATGCTATCCATTATACAAGTAAGTATTCTATTCTAGAAGGTGTAAGTTTTACTTACCTTGCATTCTGAAACACGCTTTTCCTTCATACTTGATTCGTTTGACCCGCTTCCTTTCCAAGCCTCCACCTAGCTTGTTAAGCGTCAAACTATCATTATAATTCGTAAGACAGTTAGATTGGTCATCATCAATTATGACTACCCCACCTTACGGGTTTTATGTCAAATTTATCACTCGATCTAGTCATTGGTCGGTTTGACTTTTTAAAGGTCAATTGACTTATCAACATATTCAAATGAACATTTGTTTCATTGAACTCACTTAGGAATTTCATCTGATTACTTAATGAAATCAAATTTTACTTACTAACTAGTAGGTAACATGATTTCAAACATCCACGACATGAATTTAGCACTGAATTTCTTTTTGTTATACGAAACCCATCTTATGACAAGTATGTTTACATACTCGAATTCATAATTGTTCAAATACTTCTCTATTACTACCATCCATGATGGTTTCGAACCCTAGTCTATTATAAACTTACTCAAATTGTCAAGTTTATCATCAATTTATCACTCTAATTCAAGACTTCATCATATTTTCATAAACCCATTTACCTCATACAAGGTAAATACTTCAATTACAAGTTTATGGCACAAATTTAACAAGTTTGCACCTAGGGTTTTGCTTCTAGACTTAAACCCACATCAATTTCACTAAAACATTAAATTTTCATACAAGAATTTCATTCATGCATGATTATCAAAATTCCAAAATATCACCAAATCATAATTTTCGACATACCTTACGATCCCCTTGTGTTGGTGATCGCAAATTTAGTAAAAGCCCCAAATTCCTAGCTTGTTTTCCCTCTGATTTTGATCAAATTGTGAGTTTAGGGTTCAAAGAAGGAACCCCTTTCTTGCTCTGTGTAAACATCGACCAGAACACACACACCTTGTGTGTGTTTTGAGTCAAATTTTCTTTTTATTAATTTCACTTTCAGTTTTGTCCATTATAGCCCCTCTATTTTCCAAAGTTTATAAAAGAAAGGTTAATTAGTCAAGTTCCTTTATTGTCTACAACATTTAGTTAACTAGGTTAATTATTCCTAGTTACCGAATGGGTTCGGGAAGTCATAACCCACTTTACTTTAAGTCCCGTTAACTCGGGACTTTTATATACTTTGTTTTTCCCAAAGTATTTACCCTCCTTTTAATTAACATCAAGTTTATTTATTCAAATTCTACTATTTACCGGGTTAATAATTTTTTTTTTACCACTAACGGTATCTTACCCATCTTTACTATTAATGTGGTTTGATTACCAAACCCGTTTTTTGGGTGTTACAAGTCTACCCCCCTTAAAGAGGTTTCGTCCCCGAAACCTTTTCCATGTAGTCCATTAGATTTATACCTAATGCATTTGGTCTCAATAATCTTTCGAGCGTTATTCATACCTTAACCATTTGTTAGTATTACCATAATAGTATGGTGTATCTTTTGGGTTACAAAACATATGCGTATAACCTCATACCTTATAGCTTTACCCTTCAATCGTGCTTTTGCTCGATGTGACTTCCCGACACATCGTTTATGTTACCTTATGATCGCCTAGTATAGGCGATTAATGCTCTTCATTAGTAAGGCCTCATGGACCGTCAATTTCATTTCATACTCATTTACCTTTATTATTTTACTTGACCGAGACGCCATTTGGTCACTCGGTCATATCAATTTGTCACTAATCTCTTTTCCAGGCAAATCTTATAATGATAAGCGCATTGGACAAGTTGTTAAATTTTAAAATTGACCTTAACCGGTCTTGCTGGTTAGACTTACCAATCTCCGGTTACCTTATACCCCGTTGCTCGGGTATACTATCATTGCCTTTCCCTGAGGCTTACAAGTATTTATGACCCCTAATTCCGTAGCTCGTGCTACAATGGGGTCCTGCTTTCTGAGAAGTTTAAGTTCATGACAATCTTTATGTTTTCGAAACTTTCCTTTCGAATTTACCATCTTACACCTATTGGTGTCAAGACCTGTTCCTTTCTAATGGTAATCGTTTCCCAATCAACCTCATAGTGTTTATGTTTGGTAAAACGTTGTTTTTAACTAAAACTAAATTTTAGTTAACATTTTATCTTTAATTTATGTCAAACAGTTCTGACAACTTGACATTTATTCTTTTACTGTCCTTATTTTACGCGGGGATTCTTAAAAGTTTTCCTCGCTTTACACTATCGACCCGTAGGTTCTTTCACTTAGCCTCATTGGCTATTTCTTTCGATTTTCACCCTTTTAAGGTGAGACCTCAACAATTCGTTTCTTTCCGTTTATGACCCCAGGGTCTTCTTGGTCCCGCAGACCTTAACTCTACTTTTCAATCGCGTAGGTTATGATGATCCCGTAGATCATCTTTTATTCGTGTTTATATTCAAATGTATATATACATATATAGCTTCAAAACATCCTTTGTTATGTTTGGTATCGTTTATTTTCGCTTTTGAACTTTAGTTGACCTTGGTTGTAGTCTAAGGTTTCGCTCGTTTACTTCCGGACTAATTTTTTTCCCGGTTTTTATGACTCTTTACGTCATCTACACGTCGATTTGTTCTACGCTTACCATTATCTGGTTCTCACATGTATTTCTTTGCAACCCTCTACCCGGGTTCTTTTACCTTAGGGTTTTTAGCGCCCATAACCCCTTGCATAGGTTTATTAATATTTCGCGCTTTTATTTATTAGGTTCGTGCTTACTTTCATTAGCAAGCGTTATTCTTTATTTATTTCATTTGACTTGTTCGTGTGAAGTTTTATCACTTATGGATGTCAAACTTCATTCTTTGTTCGACATGTTCAACTTTAAAATAGTTGAACATAATTTATCAAATTTTCTATTTACATCATCTTGTCGTCTTTTAGTCATGACTCAAAACCCGAGTCTTTTGACTTTCCACCCGAGTTCCCGCTTCTCGGTCTACGCATGTGTTTAACTCCTTACCCATCAACCGGGTGTTTTACCGAAGTCGTTATTATTGCAACCCTTCCGGTATGCATTAAGACTTCGCTTCGATTTATTTGGTCGTCTTAGTGAAATCCACGCTTTTATTCGACCATGTCTTTTATTCTTTATATGACCATCCTTGACGGCCTTATAGATTATGAGTGATGATTATCATCTTCATCCTTTCTTTACTACGTCCAAAGTTAACAACTTTGATTATCTTTTTTTTCGTGTGGACTATACCTTCGCGTTTATGATCCGGCGGATCATCTATACTTTGGTTTTACTTGCCCATTTTGTCAACCATGGCTCTTTCGTCCCTTCTCTCGGGCTCATTATTCTAATGTAATACGCTTCCGTCACCCGGCTTGCGTTTACATTATTCTCAAGTATTTTGTCCATTTGATTCATCTGGGTACTTTTAATTTGTCCCATTTACCCTGTCCTTACTACATCGGATGTAAGTATGTCCATCATAAAAGTTCATGGTACCACGTGTTCACTACTTACTTGGCCAGAGTAAGCGATCAACACCTGATATACATGACCTTTTATAATTTTCACATTACACCCCATGTAAGTAACGCCTCTACTTAGTTTTTTTGGAAATAATATTCTGGATAGGTATTCTATTCAGGTTTTCCAAGCTTTTAATTTATATGTGCAACAATCATTCTCTACATGTTTGTTGCATATTGCTATTTGTGCAATTAAATTTAAAATGTGCACCTGACAATGCTTGCCCTAACGGGCTACTTTTGCCGTTAACCTTATTCGCGATCACTACGCGATTTAGATTCTTGATGAGTATGCTCTGTTTGTCATACATCGGACCGTTCCAACGTCATGTCCGTAATTCGTCCAACTCTCGTCATCTTCAGATGCGAGTGTCCTTCAATTAAAACATTCACAAAGTTAGTAATGTCGACATCAATAATCGCCCGTATTATAATACAAGGCTTTTCCACTATACGTGTCAACACACGTAATTTCGTTGACTATATCTATCCTTTATCGATTTGATTGGTGTAACGTGTATTACACGATGACCCTATGTGTTGTTCTCAACACTTTAATCATACTAAACCGTTACTATATACATGTACTTACCGGATTTGCGATCAATAGTATAATATTAAACACGTATTTTATACGAAAATGCAAGCTTACAAAAAACTTTTCCAAGTTAAACTTCTTGCATAATTTAAAACATTCCAAAATATAATTTCTAGTGTTTACAATATCCACTTTATAAACTAGATCAAAATAAGATCGTTGCGGAAGCTTCGAGACATGTGTTCGGTTCTCCTTTCTTGCTTGATCCTCATCCGGAGTTCCATAAGACATTCCTAAAATCAAAACCAACATAAAAGTTAGTTTTGACAGTTTCACAACAAGTTATAAACATATTTCCATCCAATTCATTCATCCATTATTCAAAATTCTTGTTTCCTTCGAATTCAAATTTCCGGTTCTTAAACCGAATTATTTGACCCGTTATGGGTATTTATGTCAATCTATAATTTTATCAACTCTTATTTCCTCCAACCATAATCCATATTATGGTTGGTACATGTACCATTCAAGAGAGTATAATTCCTTGTGCGTACCTGGCATGGGTCAACATTGACTCGTTTTTTAATACATTGCATTACTTTTCGCCAACTTTGGCAAAACATGCTCATACTTTCCGTTTGCCTGTATTTGTAACACTTAACAATACGTAATATTACCAATCATCATATATATTATTATACAACTTCTGACCAAGTGTTGAGTCAAAACTAAGTGTTTAAGGCCTCGAAACAATTTTTGCAAGTACGGACTTGCTTGCTGTCAACAACTATTTTGTTGACAAAACGTCCGCGAAAACCATGTTAAACAACTTTCGAAAAATTTATAAAAATTACCAATCATCAATTATACTTTTATACCACTTCTGACCAAATATTGAGTCAAAACTAAGTGTTTAAGGCCTCGAAACAATTTCTGCAAATACAGACCTGCTTGCTGTCAACGACTATTTTGTTGACAAAACGTCCGCGAAAACCGCGTTTAACAACTTCCGAAAAGCTTATAAAAATTACCACTCATTTTTTGTATTGTTATACCACTTCTGACCAAATATTGAGTCAAAACTAAGTGTTTAAGGCTTCGGAATAATTTCTGCAAATACGGACCTGCTTGTTGTCAACAACTATTTTGTTGACAAAACGTCCGCGAAAACCGCGTTAAACAACTTCCGAAAAGCTTATAAAAATTACCAATCATCATTTATATTGTTATACCACTTCTGACCAAATATTGAGTGAAAACTAAGTGTTTAAGGCTTCGAAACAATTTCTGCAAATATGGACCTGCTTGCTGTCAACAACTATTTTGTTGACAAAACGTCCGCGAAAACGGCGTTAAACAACTTCCGAAAAGCTTATAAAAATTACCAATCATCATTTATATTGTTATATCACTTCTGACCAAATATTGAGTCAAAACTAAGTGTTTAGGGCTTCGATCCAATTTATGCAAATACGGACCTGCTTGCTGTCAACAACTATTTTGTTGACAAAACGTCCGCGAAAACCGCGTTAAACAACTTCCGAAAAGCTTATAAAAATTACCAATCATCATTTATATTGTTATACCACTTCTGACCAAATATTGAGTCAAAACTAAGTGTTTAAGGCTTCGAAACAATTTTGCATATAACGGACCTGTTTGCTATCAATAACTATTTTATTGACAAAATTCCCGCGAAAACCATGTCCATTTTATCATTCACAATGCTATCCATTATACAAGTAAGTATTCTATTCTAGTAGGTGTAAGTTTTACTTACCTTGCATTCCGAAACACGCTTTTCCTTCATACTTGATTCGTTTGACCCGCTTCCTTTCCAAGCCTCCACCTAGCTTGTTAAGCGTCAAACTATCATTATAATTCACAAGACAGTTAGATTGGTCATCATCAATTATGACTACCCCACCTTACGGGTTTTATGTCAAATTTATCACTCGATCTAGTCATTGGTCGGTTTGACTTTTTAAAGGTCAATTGACTTATCAACATATTCAAATGCACATTTGTTTCATTGAACTCACTTAGGAATTTCATCCGATTACTTAATGAAATCAAATTTTACTTACTAACTAGTAGGTAACATGATTTCAAACATCCACGACATGAATTTATGTTAGGATTGGAGGCTCTCATGATTGTGTTTGTTTGTATGTTTTGAACAAATCAAGTAGATATGAACAGTTTTAAGTGCAGCGGAAATGAATAACAAACTTTGTAAACACAATCAAAGGAGAATATAGTTTGATAAACAATTGCTTTTCATAGAGTCGAAAGATTACATCAAAAGCAAAAGATTACAATGCAAGCTTACAAACTAAACTCCCCCTCAGCCTGATACTTCAGAGTTGGTTGCACAAGATGAATGGATTGAATTGAGGAGAAGAACTCACTCAAAACGAATCAAATATAACAGTACAGAGTACTGTCATATTTATAGGCAAACCAAACTACTGATGGACCTCAGCTGACGTCACCATGTTAGTGACATCTAACAGCCTAACAAACTATAAACACTGGCCTATACAAACTACTGATGTCTAACAACTGATTGATAGTAAAATACAAAACAAGTTAAACACTGATCACGTTCCACTGTTGTAGCCTAAGCCCTGATTACTTGAACATCAGTGCTTTCTTCAAAAGGTGATCATTCTTTGAATGAGCAGTGCTTGGGCTTTCAGCAGTACTTAAGAGACAGAAGTAGATAGAGCTCAGTGTTTGCCTTTTAGCAGTCTTTAGTTGTTTCATCAGTGTTTGGTTCATCAGTTGTTCTTCAGAGCAGTACTTATAGTGTATCAGCAGATAGATAACCACTGTCAAGGGGAGAGTTTAGAGTAAACGTCTTCTTATTGTGAATCCACTGATGTGACCAGGTTTTGGCTTTACATTATCTGTTCCTCTGGTAGGGTTCAATCCCAACAATCTCCCCTGGAACAGATAATGCCAAAACCTGTCATTATTCAGGATTTTTATTTCTCATCAGTAGTTCCCTTGCTTTTCTTTTAAATTCTTCTTCAAATGCTTTGTAACTTGTATCATCTTCATCCCGGCACAATGTAAGTTCAAGGAGATCCTGCAAATCTTGAACACTAAGGCCTAGTGTTCTTCTTTCCTTGATATGTACTTCACATCTCCATTGGATCTGACTATAATCAATACGTGGGTCTTTTGGTCAGACATCCACTTTAGTACTTTTGAACCCAATGGATTTCTCGGGAGAGATTTATTTAAAGATGAGCTTTGGGATATTGGCCTTGAGAAACATTGTAAAGCAGTATCCTGAACTTCAGACATTCTTTTGAAAGGTTCTTCTATGACTTCATTTGCTGCAGCTATATCTTCTGCAACCTCTTTGTCAATCAGCTCTTGTCTTTGTTGTTGATCAAGCTCAATGTCTGGGATATCTGCTGAACTATGTTGGGATGCAGGCTTGGTTATCACCTTTTTAAAAAGGTTTTGAAGCTTTTCTGAGCTCTCTTCTTTTAGACCCATTTTCTTGATGGCTTCTGTGAAGTACTCAGCTTCCTTTTCTTTAACCTCTTCACTGGTCAACTGTTCTTTTCTTTCTTGGTTTGTCACAAAAGTTGACCGGAACAGTGTTTTGAGGTTTTCTATCTGCTGTTCAAGCTTCATTCTTTGTTCATGCTTCTTTGAGGTGCTTGAAACAGTTATCTTTCTTTTCTTTAGCCTTTCATAGGCTTCATCAGTCTGCTGTTTTGACCATTTTGATATGGCTTCAGCAGTGTCCATTTTTGCATCCACCAGCTCCTTTTTCTTTCTCTTATACTCAGCAGTTAGGTCAGCAATGAGCTTTTTGAATTTGTTCCAGTTTGGAGTATTCTTCTTCTTTGTAGGACCATTCTTGATTTTCTCAATCCTTTCTGCCTCATGCTTTAGAGCGACTATTGGCCATTCTTCGAACTGTTGTTCTTCAGCAGGATAGAATTTCTCTTTCATGATGTTGTAGGCTAGATATTGTTTTCTTAACTTTTTCTTTCGATCAGCCTTTTCTTTGTTTAGGGCTTGTACAAACTCTTCTATCTGCTTTACTTTTGTGAAGTAGAACTCCAGTCTTTTAGCAATGCCATCTTCGCTTAAACATTCACGTTCACTCTTAACTTTAGCTCTTAGTTTAGCTTGCCTTGCCTTGATTTTGAGGTAATCATCCATATCATCTGGTGGCATGTAACCTATGAGTGAGGAGAATCTTCTTTTTGAAGGATCTTCTTCTGTATAGAATTGCCTCATCTCATTTTTGATAGCTTCAAGTTCCAGTAGATGTTGTGCAGCATTAGGATCATGTATACCCTCATCGGCAGAGATTGGCTTTCTTTTTCTGTTGAAGAGCTTTGGTTGTGATGTAAGGATGGTGATAGCAGTGGTGGATGATTGACTAACAACTGTTGAAACAACTGGTGTTTCAACTGCTGTTGTCATTACACCTGCTGA
This sequence comes from Helianthus tuberosus, assembly GCA_030545235.1. NCBI lineage: Eukaryota > Viridiplantae > Streptophyta > Magnoliopsida > Asterales > Asteraceae > Helianthus > Helianthus tuberosus. The sequence continues at coordinate 154,355,933 of CM060403.1, read as the reverse complement.
TATGTCAGCAGATGTCTTCTGCTTTTGAGCAGGGGATGACGGTGGTGAGGTAGTTTTTGATGATGGTGATGGTGGTGGAGAATCATCATCTGATATGAGATTCCTTCTCCTTTTTAATGAAGAGGGGGCAGATGATGTTTTGGGTGGATCAGTGGTTTGAATGATGGAGAGTGTCTGACAAACAACTGTTGAAACAACTGGTGCTTCAACCGCTGCTGTCATTACAACATATGTTGTAACATCTGTAGTTTTATGTTTTATGATAGGTGGCAGTGGTGATGGTGTGATTGTAGATGATGGTGGTAGAGCAGTAGTTGTAATGGTGTGTGGTAGAGTGGTGTGTGTTGAAGATGTGTGTGTTGATGACATGGCAGCTGTTTGGCTACTGTCAGCAGTTTTTGTAACTACTGGTGTATCAGCTGTTTGACTAACAGGTTTTGAGACCTGTTTTTCTTTTTCTTTTTCTTTTTTAGGCTCAATACAAAGGCCATGTTCTATTCCCATTTTATTCATTTTTCCCAACAACTTGATATTCTCCCCCTTTTTGGCATTATCTGAAGGGGGGTTAACAAGAAATGATATGGAAGAAGGAACTTTGCCAGAGGCGCTTTGAATGCTAGCCTTTATAGCCTTGATATCTGCTTGAGTGTCTTTAAACCTTGATTCCACCATGTTGGTCAGCATTTGTACTTGAATAGCATGCTTTTTATCAGCCATATGTTGCTGTGTTTCAAGCATGGGTTGAAAAATATTCCAAAGCTCTTTTGCAGCAAATGCATGTTGTGCAGGTGCTTGAGCAGGAACAACAGTGGCTTGTGCTTTTTGAGCTTTTAAAATCTCTTGCACCATATTCTTTATTTCAGCAACTGAATCTTCAAGTTTTTCAACTCTATCCGTCAATTCCTGATATTTTGAATCATCACCTACTTTAGTAGGATCATTTGAGTCCCCACCAGCAGTGGTTATATCAATGTTTGACTTAGGAACTGAGTCCCAAAAATCACCCATTGATGCTCCTTGTTCTTGGTACTGGGGACTTCTTTCTTCAGCACTCAATAAACCTTTGATGGTACCAGTGGTTAGATCCAACTCACTGGTGGTTACCGAAGTTGCCATGGAAGAAATTGCCTTCAAGGGAGTCTTACTTATGAAACAACTGTCCAACTGAAGATCTGTTGATCCACCAGTTGTAGTTGCTGCTCCACTTGAACTACCACCGAGAGTTACTTGTAACTCAGGGGGTGTAACCTCCTCAATTGTTGCTGGGATAGCAGGAGTAGTAGCATCAGACCCAGTCACTTGTGGGGGTATACTCTCAGTGATAGGTGATAGAGAGGAACTGGTTTGAGTCTGAGCTATAGCAGCTGCATGCAACAAAGGTAGCATGGATTGTGGCATTATGATTGGTGAGGGTATAGGTGTTGAAAGAGACATGTCCTTGGGATCAGGACTGAGGAAGATGGATCCGAGTGGATTCAGAGCTTCATATTGTGGTGTCCCTGTGCTTACAACCTGATCCTTTTGTGAGGATGCAGGAGGAGTTTTAGGCAATGGTTGAGATCTTTCTTCCAACTGCTGTGAGGAAGTAGCAGTAGTGGTTTGTGGTGACTTTTGTGTTGTCACTGGCAGTTGCTCTGGGATCTCATCTTCCAGAGTTGCCTTTGTTTTGGGTTTGGTGGGTTTTCTGGATGTTTTTCTTTTGGTCTTTTTGGTAATGTCAGGTGTGGGTTTCAAAGCAGTGGTAGTGCTGCTCTGATCACCTGGAGCAGTGGGCTCAGCAGAAGTTGCCTGAGGATCAGTGGCAGTTTCTAAAGTCTGCTCAGGCACCTTTGCTTTTAATTTTATTGGTGCCATCATTCTTGAAAATGTTTCAATTGTTAAACCTTTTATTTGAAAATGGACACCTTGTTTGGGAAAATTTTCATCCTCTTTTTCAAATTTTTGTTTAAAATAGTAACTTAGAAATCTTGGAAAAAGAAGAAATGATTTGCTATCAACATTCTTTACCATGTCATTGAAGATCTCCTGGGAGTAGTTGTAATCTTTATTGTTTAAAATAGCATAGCCCAGGCATTGAATCTTCAATGGTATTTCGTTAAAAGATGTTGTTTTATTTGAAACACACATCAAAAGTGTGTGAAATAAAAATCTGGGTGCAGATGGGAAATAACCTTTTTGTAAGGTATCTACCTTTGATTGTTCTGCATATCCCCTTTTCAGAAAATCAGCTTTTAACTCGTTTTTGTCAAAGGAAGTTTTACCTTTCAGATCATCGAGTTTGAAGACCTCTGAGATTGATTGTGGGGTGATTTGAAATGCTTTACCCTGTATCGAGGAGTTAATGGCTATGACTTTATCGTCTTGTTTTTCAAGCGTCGCCTTTTTCCAAAACTCTCTCTGGGTTTGCAGATAGATGGGAGCATTTACTGTCAACAAAGTTTTATACTTTGATGCAGATATTGTATCAATGATGGAGTCGAAAGTGTGGTTGTCTTTGAGTTTTGTGAGTAAACCCAAATAGTTGTGAGATTGTTTGAATGGTATTTCGATGGGTTCTTCGGCCGTTTGAGCGACCTCTTTTGAAGGTGGTGGTGATTTTGGTTTTGATTTTGTTTTTGTCATTTTTGCAGAGAAGAACGAAGAATGATCTTGGAGATTTTGAGAAGAAGGGTTGGAAACTGCTTTGAGAAGAGAATTTTGGAATTCAATTCGACAGTGTAAAACACTGTTTGGGGTTTAGGGCAGGGTTTTATTTAGGGGAAAAAAATAATCGCTGATGTGGCAGCGGTTATTACGATCTGAAGGCTAAAAACTGACCACGTGTCAAACACTGATGAACTGGATGAAGGATGGAAAACAGTTGTTTTAAGGGCCACTGACGTATTAAGCATCAGTGGTTACAACGGTAAAAATTGTGGACAGTGGATGATTTTTACTATCAGTGGATAGTATATCAGTGGATAAGACACTGATTTTGAGCATCACTGCTTGTCTAAGCAAAGTGAAGAATCAGTGGTTGACTTTCAGCAATGGACAGTATTTAGAGATCAGACGTTGGAACAAAACAGTGGTTAGGGTAAATGGTACAGATTTTAAGGACAAGTATTCCAGCAACAGTTTTGAGAATTTTCATTCAAGGTTTTGCCACAAGTCAATTTTGAAGGACAGTGGTTTAGTACTCCAGATGATGAAAACGTTTTGCTAAGGCAACTCATTTTCGTTTAATATTCAATTAAAACATGAGTACCCTAGTAATTCAGGCACAGTTAGCAATCAACCTTTGATAAAAAAAAAATCAGGAGCAAACCTGAGTATGACATGATCTTGATATATGTACCATTTCCTTTTGACCCATTTATGCGGACAATAATACCAACAAAAATAAGGTATTACATCCTGAAAGGAGCTGAAACTATTGCCAACAAAAACAAGCAAGAGTTCCAAATATATTATTCTAAAAAAAATGAACAATATATCCTGGTTAATCGAGAAAATCCTTTGAACAAGAAAAAAAATGATTAAAGGATTTTCTGAGAACAACATCAAAAAGGATCTGGTATAAATTCAATTAGAGTACATAATCACATCATTCTCAAGTTATTGAAAATGATCAGTGGTTTGACAATAGTGGTAGGAAAATTTTGAATACATTTTGACCACTGTTTGGTATCATTTTCTTTGTCAGTTGATTGCAAACATGAGGACACATAGATGAGTTTTTGAAAATTTGTCTAGTCCTTTTGAAAATCAATCACTGGAGACACTAATATCACCTGAACTTTTTGAACCAATGAGAGCAAACAGTTGCTTAATGACCATTATTACCCTGAGTTTTGACTCTCAAGTGTTTTAAGTTTATACTCTTTTCTTCAGAATTCAAGAGTTTTTGTGAGTTCAAAAGTTTTGAGATAAACATACTTCAGAGTTTTTGTGAAATTTCTTAATGTATTTTAACATAGTTGATTTTGTCCTTTTGAGGAACTCAACCTGTTTTCAACACATAAGATCTGAATAACTAAAGTTTTAATTTCCCTCTTTTTATGTTAGCAAAACATCAATGTTTTTATGAACATAGGTTTTGTTAGTCTGAGGTTCATACTTTAGTATTTAGTAAAAAAAAACATCACAAATTTTACATCAACAATTGAGATCAATTTTAGAAAATAAGAAATAATCTCAAAGTTTAACAGATATTGTTTTCAGATCTAGAAACCATGAGTGTCTTGTGAGTGAATTCACTTGTTGTGTGAAATTTGTGTGTCTTATGACATCTTGGTTGATTTACAGAGTTTTTGAACAACCATTTTGATCATGATTTATTCGTTACTCTGTTTTTCAACTGAAAAACAACCAACCTTGGTATCAATGAATTTTGAGCTGAACTGTTATGTCAAATTGATTATTAGATCGAATTTGACTGTCCAGACTCTGATACCAATTGTTAGGATTGGAGGCTCTCATGATTGTGTTTGTTTGTATGTTTTGAACAAATCAAGTAGATATGAACAGTTTTAAGTGCAGCGGAAATGAATAACAAACTTTGTAAACACAATCAAAGGAGAATATAGTTTGATAAACAATTGCTTTTCATAGAGTCGAAAGATTACATCAAAAGCAAAAGATTACAATGCAAGCTTACAAACTAAACTCCCCCTCAGCCTGATACTTCAGAGTTGGTTGCACAAGATGAAAGGATTGAATTGAGGAGAAGAACTCACTCAAAACGAATCAAATATAACAGTACAGAGTACTGTCATATTTATAGGCAAACCAAACTACTGATGTACCTCAGCTGACGTCACCATGATAGTGACATCTAACAACCTAACAAACTATAAACATTGGCCTATACAAACTACTGATGTCTAACAACTGATTGATAGTAAAATACAAAATAAGTTAAACACTGATCACGTTCCACTGTTGTAGCCTAAGCCCTGATTACTTGAACATCAGTGCTTTCTTCAAAAGGTGATCAGTCTTTAAATGAGCAGTGCTTGGGCTTTCAGCAGTACTTAAGAGACAGCATTAGATAGAGCTCAGTGTTTGCCTTTTAGCAGTCTTTAGTTGTTTCATCAGTGTTTGGTTCATCAGTTGTTCTTCAGAGCAGTACTTAGAGTGTATCAGCAGATAGATAACCACTGTCAAGGGGAGAGTTTAGAGTAAACGTCTGCTTATTGTGAATCCACTGATGTGACCAGGTTTTGGCTTTACATTATCTGTTCCTCTGGTAGGGTTCAATCCCAACAATTTAGCACCGAATTTCTTTTTGTTATACGAAAACCCATCTTATGACAAGTATGTTTACATACTCGAATTCATAATTGTTCAAATACTTCTCTATTACTACCATCCATGATGGTTTCGAACCCTAGTCTATTATAAACTTACTCAAATTGTCAAGTTTATCATCAATTTATCACTCTAATTCAAGACTTCATCATATTTTCATAAACCCATTTACCTCATACAAGGTAAATACTTCAATTACAAGTTTATGGCACAAATTTAACAAGTTTGCACCTAGGGTTTTGCTTCTAGTTTTAAACCCACATCAATTTCACTAAAACATTAAATTTTCATACAAGAATTTCATTCATGCATGATTATCAAAATTCCAAAATATCACCAAATCATAATTTTCGACATACCTTACGATCCCCTTGTGTTGGTGATCGCGAATTTAGTAAAAGCCCCAAATTCCTAGCTTGTTTTCCCTCTGATTTTGATCAAATTGTGAGTTTAGGGTTCAAAGAAGGAACCCCTTTCTTGCTCTGTGTAAACATCGACCAGAACACACACACACCTTGTGTGTGTTTTGAGTCAAATCTTCTCTATAGCGAGTAAATTTAGTGTCCATAGAAGAAAAATCTTATAATTGTAAAAAACCTATAGCGACGAAATTTTGTTTTTAAAGGTGAAATTGCAGGAAATTGTAAAAACCCAATAGAGACTAAAAATCGTCGCTATAAGTCAATCTATAGAGACGCCTGTATAGCGACCAAAATAGCAGCATGTTACGACGGATCAATAGCAACGACCCTGTTGCGACTAATTTTGGTCGCAATAGCTTACAGGGACTGAATTTCGTCGCGAAAAGTCATTTTTGGGGCGTCGCTAAAGGTCCGATTTCTTGTAGTGCTATTTGTTGATGACATTGACATATAAATACCATCTAGTATTTTTTTTATTTTATTATAAGTGTTGGTTATACTATCTATCAGTAATCGCTAAAAATCCTATGTTTTGTACTGTAAGTAAAAAATATAAAAACATTCTTACGCTACTTAGAAAACTATCTCTTTGTGACGCACTTTTCCGTCGGAAATGCCTTGCAAATCACGTTTTCTGACGACACGCAACATAAAGTTTATGTGGAAAAAGCCCCATAGAAAATATTTTTCAACGCATTTGCTACGCAATTTCCGACGCATTTTAGACAAAATAATGGTGATGGTATGGTAGGTTGACTTCACGATGGGTGGTTTATAGAAGTATCGTGGGGGCAATTTGGAAACAGGGGCGGATCTACGATTATTTAGGGGGTTCCCAGGAACCCGTTCGGTTTGAAATTTATAGTGTCAAGTTATATACAAAAAGTTGAAGGAACCCCTTAATATTTGGTAAGGGAACCTTATAAACAAAACTGCAGACTGGTTTAGTGGTAAGTATCGCGCTTGTTATAGCTGAAGTCCCGTGTTCGACTCTGCTTGAGACCGTTTTTATTCCATTTTTTGGCTTCTTTTTTTAAAATTCAAAATCTAATTAGATTAGGGTTTAGTACTTTAGTTGCCCTTGTCGCTTTCTTCATAATCCACCCAGTCACAAACACCAAACAGAAAACACGCCCTGGACGCACCATTTTTCAGCCTTGGCCTACAATTCTCCTCTTTCTTGCTCATCTCGATTGATTTCATACAGAACCAGGTACGAGTTTCAGTTCCCCACAGTTTGTGATTATCATGTTGTCTCAGTTCCCCACTTGTATCAGTTTGTGAGGAAGATTAGGTGATTTATGGTGTAAATTGATGTTCTTACCTGAAGTGGGTCTTATATCTGTTCAAATTATATTTTTGTGTAGAAGATTAAGTGAATTATGATGTATATTTTTTATATATGAAGAGACGGTAATAGTTTATATTTGTAAATCAGTTTGACTTTTTGTTAGTCAAATGAATTTGAGATCAAGCGAAAGCAGATACTTCAAATTGTATATTAGAAAATTCAAGAAAAATGTTAAAAGTGAAACAATCATGATGTTCAAATTGTATATTGACATGTTTCTTTAGTCGTGATCTGAATTGATATGTTTGTTCAAATTAGACGAACATATTTTGCTTAGAGGTATCAGCCGCAAGGGAAAAAAAAATAATTTTCCACAAACCCAAGTTGGTAGTGGTTATAAGTTAAGGCGTTTTTAATTTGACCCGAACCGTCGAACCGATCCATATTTTTTATGCCGGACATATGATATTGAAACATAAAAAAGTGAACCCCTTGAAAAAAATTCCTAGATCCGCCACTGTCTGGAAATTTCTAATAGCTCGGAGAGCGATTACATTGAATACATTGTGTAAAGTGGTCGTTAGATTGTCTTTCCTGAATCTTTAGTTCTTTACATATGCTTTTTGGGTCCCATATAAGCATTAATACATAAAAAGGAGGCTATTGACGCCATGCATCTTGCCGAGACAATTTCAATATTCAAAAGACAAATTTCCCTTTCACTGGCCAACTTGGCAACTTTCTTATATCATCGTCAACTTTTATGAATAACATATATAAAAGCATAAAGATTATATGCTAGTATTGTTGTGACAAAAAACATTGGTGGATGCACGTCATAAATACTGCCTTTATCTTTATGTATATATACTAACCAAATACCTCACGAAAGAAAAAAAGTTATTGTCTTGGGATTTTAAGATCTTTATATTCCCTATTATTTATTCTCAAATCTCAATTACCAAAACTTACATAACGAAACTTTATAATCTTGTACCATTATCTTGTCATGAACAGTCTAAAATGTAAAGAGATGAACAATGGAAAAATAGGTTAAAATAGTGAAATTGTCTGAGTTTGTGAAATTATGTTGTAGTTGGTCAATTTAATCAATAATGATTTTAACTGACAAACATTATTCCAAAATCCTATTGTAGCTTTAAATTGGACTAAAAGGTGACTAAACTCACTTAGGTGATTTCTATAACAATGTGGTTGGTTCAGATTTAAACTTTGTAGAAATGGGTAATTAAAGCTCAAACACAGTGTATAGTTTCAAAAGATGATAAAATATATGCCAACTTGTGAACTATAGAATAGAAATTAGAGTAAATTTGGATGTGTTGAGATGGGTTTTAGGTTGATTTTGTATATTGTTATTCTAGAAGCATACAAATGGAAATTAGTTGTTTATGTTGACGTCCAAAAGCTTGTGCATTGGAATTACATTTGTAGCAAAGATGGTTACATAGAGTTTTTAAGGCAATGTACGTCTACATCAAATCGATCATCAATTGTCAATTTTGAGAAAACAAATGGTTAAAGTGTAAATTTCCTCATAATTAATATGTGACATATCTATTACCTAATTAAATTGGTAAACTTATGATTTGGCTATTAAATTTTAGTTTTATGTGCAGAGAGATGATTTGGTAGCTTGTAATTACCCAAACATGGAACGTTGTGACAATTATCACATACAAGGCGTTGTGACCTGATTCACATAATTGGGTATGAAGACAATTATCTTCACAAGAAATGACCATGAGAGCTTGATTCTTACAAATTTGTGTTGTGGATGGTGATTCATGTGAGTTGGTGACGCGAAATAAGATTATCATTAGGTGATCCTGAAATTTGATTCATACATATTTAGGATTGTGAACTTTGACACAAGTGGATTTGTAGACTTTGATTCACATTTGTTTAATCTTAACTAGATTTCAACTGGATTTACATGTTATAATGTCATTAGGATTCAAAAGTTTGTGATAGGCACAATTGTGAAAATTAATTACAAAGAAGTTTTGTTCGAATTCTATACTATATGCACACACTATTCGTAATTTATCCATAAGATATTCAATAACAAACTCTAAAGTCTAAACTATTTCACATAAGAAATAACTCATACTGTACAAGAAGCGCCATGCTGGCTAATGCTTACGAGCATTCACCTAAAACTTGAGACGGGTATCTAGATTGATACAAATAACATTCATCGTTACAATTTCCGTCATCAAAATTAAGGGAGTAACTAACTGCATCGTAAGAGAATACCAAAGGCTTCGAAGATCTATAGAAGCTTTTCTTGCTTTCTTCAACCAACTTTTTCATCAGTTTTTTCCACTTGCGGCTCCGGGTCCTGTTAATGCTTCCTTTGCTACAATTCATTTGTGTAAACTCTCCGTCGTCAGAGACTGATGAAAGCGACGAACATTCCGAGAAGTTAGATGGTCTTCCTTCAATGGTGAGGTCAGTTGCAGCGGCCATTTTTTGGGAGAGAGATATATGAGTGGTTTGTTGTTTTTGGATGACAATAGATGATATGGACGTTTGATTTCATGGAGGGTGATTTTATAGAAGTGTTATGGGGGCAATCTGGTAAATTGCTGAGCAATTACTTTAAATATATCATGTAAAGTGGTCGTTATATCCAATGTTTTAAAATCCGGTTTTTTAATCATACCGGATTAGGCACAAAAATGGTTTAACCGGTTGAACCGGATTGTAACAGGCGGTTCAACCGGGTTGACTAGTTAACTGTATAATTCCATAAATTACAACATCAACTCAAAAAATAATCCAAAATTGGATGTATATGTAAATCTGGAACGAATGATGGAGTGATGGAAGTTTGGAACAAGTCATGAATGACGGATTATATCTAGTAACGTCGAGCAGCTATTTTTCAATCTTTAGTTCTTTACTCATGCATTGTATGGGTCCCATTATATCTAGTAACGTCGAGCAGCTATTTTAGTGGATGCGTTCAAAATGTATATTTCATGTGTGTAAATATATGTATTTTATATAGGTTTGTGTGTAATTTAATCGTTGTATATGCGTAAAGTTTTTCGAATGTGATTTATATATCACCAAATTTACATCATTACACCGACAATAAAACATCTATGATCTACGAATTGGTTTAAAAATAATCCGATAGTGAGTTATATACAACTTGAATATATTAGATTTAAAATAATTCTAAGATTAGTTTAATTTGTTACCACATATATTGTTGAACTCTCTAAAGTAAGAAATTATATAATATTTAAACTGAAAACAATACAAATAACCACACTTTATAGATTCATGCACAAAATACAAACAGTAAAACACAAATGAAAAGATAACATAGCAATTAAATAAAGAGACTATTGATCGATTTCATCTTCTACAACAAAAACACATTATTCAAAATACAAAACTCCCATAAAATAATCAACTTTCATAAAGTTCCTTTCATGGTCGACTAGTCAAACTTTTATGATATAACGTCATTTCGTCAACATTTACAAAAGCATTTGCCTTCGGGTAGTTAAGATTTTGGTGTCGCCCATTATCCATTTTCATGTGCAAACAGGTGTAAAGGAAACTACACTATAAACTTACATCATCGTTTGTCAGAGAAAAGATTAATGTTGGATACAACTCATGAATCTTATCATAAAACATGTGCTTTAGCAAAAGAACCTAAAAGTTAAACAAGTTGGGCTTTTAGAAAATATTACATTATTCATTGCCATTCACCAAAACTAAACAATGTTATAAACTTGCACCAATAACTTTTCTTTCGTTAGGTGGCTCGTTCGTTTGGATCAATATAGATCAAACTCTAATTAGTTCCTTGTCAAATACGATTTTCTAGTGTTTTCAATGAAAATAACTGTGTTGTAGCGCCTTTACTAGTTAGAGGACGTTAATCTGCCACGTGAGGGCTACACATCGAACCAGTGGTGACCGAAACGAGGCACCCTAGAGATGGTTACAGAAGCCCAAAATAGGCATGCTGGAGTTTTTTCAAACCTTGCAAAGAGTTTAAAAAAAATTTCACATTGTCCTTTTCAAGCTTTATGAAAGGTTGTCAATAACGATTTTAGGGTGTTTTGAACAAAAATAGTATGTCGTAGCGCTTTCGCTAGCCCCCAACGATATGGCGTTGTAAGCAGTGGCGGATCTAGGATTCCGACCAAGCGGTAACGATTTATCAAATAAGCGGTAACGAAATCGAAAAAACGTCAAATTTTTCCAAAATTTACACTATAAACGTCAAAATTTTTCCGGCCAAGCGGTAGCGGATGCCACCCCTTGGCCCATGGTAGATCCGCCCCTGGTTGTAAGGTCGTTGTCAAATACATTTTCCAAATAAAAAAATCTTTATTTTTTCCTTTGGATCTTTGAAGACTTGTCGTCCATACAGGTAATGGCTTCATAATTTTTGGTTGAGTATTTCTAGATTTTTCAACAAATGATTTAGATAAGAAAACTAAAATTTTAATACAAACTTAGTTTGATTCTAATAAAAATTATAATAGAATATCAAAATATTTAAATGTCTGTAAAATTGTTCAAATATATTTCATATATACAAATTAAACCTATGTAGACTACATGTCATCGCTATTGGAAGACTATGCCGACAACAAGATGCATTGCTATAGCCCTCATCGCCACATATAGCATCAAATTATTCAGTGACACTTGAACTTTGTTGCAAGTGTGTTAGGATGAAGCCACTCTGATTGATCTAAAACTTAAGAACATCTAGATCCATACAAATAATATTCATCACTATGATGTCCGTCATCGAAATTCAGCATGTAACTAGCAGCATCATACCGGAATACCATTGGCTTTGATGACCCGTATAAGCTCTTCCTACTTTCCTCAACAAAACTCTTCATCAGCTTCTTCCACTTCCGGGTCCGGCCTATGTTGTCTCCGTGACCATTTATTCGTATGCATTCTCCTTGGTCGTAAATGAACGTCGGAGCCGAACATTCAGAGAAGTTAGATGATCTATTTTCAGTAGCGATGGTGATGTTGTTGACGTTGAGGTCGGTTGTAGTAGACAATTTCTTCAGGAGATATATAGAGAAGTTATTTGTTGTGATAGTGAATGGAAGTTTGAATAATTAAGTGAGGAACGTAATATATATAAGTTGTTTAAGAGGGCTATTTGGTAATCTTACAAGAGACTGGAGTGCATATATACATCGAATATATATAGTGTAAAGAGTTTGTTAATTAGATCACCGGTTTACAATCTTTACACATGGTTTTGACAAGAATCTTCTTTGTATTTTGTTTTTTTCTTTAAGTAATATTTTACATAAACCGGTCAGTTATATTCTTATATTCCTTTCGTTAGAAGCCTTATCCTACTCTACTTTAACTTTAGAGAAGATCGAATGGGCTTTGTTGTTGCAACAAATAATAGACCAAGGATAATAGCTGAGATGGTCGGGCAAAAGAGTTGAAGGGTTCAACTTTGCCTAACGCAGGTCGTGGGGTCCCCCCACGTTTGTAAGACGTGGAGAGAGGTTCACTAGATTTGTTTTGTTGTTTGCTAAAGATCCTCCTCTGAAGTGTGTTCAGATTCGGATGTGTAAGCAAAAGGAATATGTGTGTTGAATGTGAAAGCAAGTGACTCGCATAAAGAAAGTACTCGAGAGCAATGATTAGAGATTCTCCAAGAATTAGAGCTGATCGGAGTGTGTTCCTTAGTAAATGAAGTGTCTAATTTATAGGAGAAGACATCACTCGAAGAGGAATGAGTTTGACTAGTGAACATGCTTGCAGTGGGGGACTTTCCCTTTCGGGGGTTGAAGCCTTTTGACCCGCGGATAATAGAGTGTGCTCTGTGGACCTGCATTACTTTTACGGCTGGTGAGTTGGTGAAGCAATCCAGAGACATGACATTTTACTGTTCCCACATTGCTTTATCCACTACAAAAAAAAATGTCATTTAGTGACATACAAAAAGTGCCATAAAAAAACAAAAAAGTGCCACTAAAGACCTTTATAGGAATGGGCGGCACACAAAAAAGTGCCACTAGAAGCATTAACGCTAAAGCCTTGTAGTGGCACTTTTTTTATCGGTCGCACAAAGCTTTTAGGCTTTTAGTGGCACTTTTTTGTCTGTCACTGCAAACTTTTGGACTTTTAATGGCACATAATTTATGTCACAATAATCACATTAAATTAAATGTCACTACAGACGTTTATTATTTTAATTTTAATTAATTTACAATACAAATACAAATGTATAATGTAGAAATCATAACATATCACTTCGATTAAAAGTTGAATCATCTTCCGAACATTGCAAATGTTTACAAACAAATTTCAAATAATTGTCGAAGTTCTAAATATCAAGCATATGAAACACAAAACATACAAATATTTGAATGAAAACTAGAGACTTCATTGGTAAACCATTATGTTGTCAAAATCTTCACCACCAAGATGAGTGTCACCGGCTTTAGCTTTGAATTCAAAGATGAGAACACTTGTAGCTTTCTTGTTAAGTAGCAATGGTAGCAGTTGTGGGTTGGTTAATGATATTGGCACCCTTTATGGCCTACCTGTATGAGTCATTAAAGTACACACGAATAATGACAATGGCGTTTTTAACAATTGTACCAAGGCAGGCTTCAATGATTTCCTTCATCTTAATGAGAACCATGGATGAGATTTCCTCAATGACAAAGGTTGTATCTTCGCCTGTGTAGTTGACAACGATCTTTGGCTTCTCAACCAGTCCTAAGGTGACCTTGAAATGGTCACAACTTGATGTCACGTTGTGAACAAAAGCATCAGAAAATATTCTTCCAATAAGATATTTGGCATCTGTAATATAATCAGCAAGGTTACAACAAATTTAAACTAAAACTATAATGATAACTGATTATAAAAAACACATAAAAAGTAAAATAGATGTAAACTATAACAATATGCCAGAAAACCTCCAATCGTCTTGGTTCACTAATCAATATTATAAGTTATAATCCAGCTTTAATGACAATTGAAAATAAAAATATACAGCATGAGGTTTTACTAGCAGTGGAGGACTCGTAATTTTTTTTTCCTATGGGCTCATATTTTTCTATGGTGAATGGTCAGAGTTTTCATAACCAAATTTCTAGACTAGGTCGGGTCAAGAAACATAATAAAATACGGTATCATAATTAAAATACATCATTATTAGAAAACAACAATAAAATTAGGTGATCATTAGATAACATACAAAATATGATTATTTTAAAATATAAATTACCTCTAATTTGGATTCCCCTTGATTAATTTGGACCCCATCACTTCCTGCAACTAATATGTATACCATATCATCAATATCCATAGCAACCTAAGCATACTAATGTAGTCATAAATATCCTCAAATTATTACCTTTAACTTACACCCCAACACTTCCAGAGGCGTCTTCTTCTACATCAATAGAAACTCAAGCTTGGACTCCTTTTGTTCAACATTATCTTTGTTAATGTTGGTTCCGACCTACTCCGCCAACATTTCTAGTGCACTCTGAATCAAAAAAATCGAAAAAGTTATATACTGGTAATCATTTGTGATTATATACAATACACAAAAAAAATTTGTCAACTATAAAACCAACATATTACAAACTTAATAAGACTATAAGAAGATCAAAGAGTCATTAGGCTACCTTGATAGTTTAGGCTTTCATACCAATAGAAAGTTGTGAAAGAATGAACAAAACCAGTTGAAGACATGGATATGACAACAACAAAAGAAGCAAGATCTAGCCCAGTAACCAAAGTAATGCTTTTAAAGTTCTCCAAGACTCCAACTTGAAACAATAACATTATCGCACGCCCAATTGTTGACTTTGCTTGAGCGGTTGATTTCATTCCAGCCCATGTTGGAATCTCCTGTAATGCCCAAAAACAACTTGTGATGTTAATGTTGTTTGATGATGTACCTTGAGATGGGCAATGGGCTGATGGCTGCTAAAACAGGAATCGGGAGGGTTAAGGGAGAAGGGTTATAAGTTTTTGTTACTTTCACTTTGGGGTGACATGTGAAGTGGCGAGTAGGATATCCAACTCAAAATCAAACGAGTCATCTTCCATCTTCTGAACCAAAAATCGAACGAGTCGTCATTTAATGTGAAGGGGTAAACCTATAGCTATCCAATTAACATGTAATTTTTACTGTGTAGCATTCATATAAAGGGCTGGAGGTACTCGTTGTTACTTAATTGTTTTTTTTTTGGTTCTGGCAAATCATCAAATAGTGACCTAAACTATTAGTTGAAAATTGCAACTCTGTCCCATGTTGTGATAGTTGACAGGGTTTGAACATAGCACCAACGTTGTTCTATAATTTTTGGGACGTCTTTTGTTAGAAACATGATTAATAAATACTCTTCACATTGAAAATGCTCTTTGTTTCATATAATTTCGAAGGCACTGAAACAAATGTTGTCATCTTTTTTAATTAGGAACATATGAATATAACAACCACAAAAAGCATTGAAAATGGAACCCATTTTTGCAGCAAGTAACTACAGGGGATTAAATCAGAATTTGAGCTTGCATTTTTTTTTCTAAATCATTACAATGGGTTGGCTTGGATTAGACCTGGCAAACGGGTCAGGTCAGGTCAAAACGGGTCAATTAAAAAAGGGTTGTTTTGGTTAGGGTCGAAACGAGTTCGGGTCGGAATAGGTTCGGGTCGGGACGGGTTTTAGGTCGGGACGGGTTTCGGGTCGGATTGGGACTTAAAATAAGAAGTACCAACCTTCCATATCCCCCAAAGCCCCACCTAGAACAAATTTACAAAGCAAATGTTTAGTAAAGAAGAACCACATCAATTAATCATCAAAAACTTTCATTTCATCAATATTTGGTAACAAGAGTGCAAGAAAGCTTACGTGTAAACGTAGCCCTTTGAGTCCACAGCAACTGAACCCAACCACAATAGACACAGAAGAATCATAACAAAAATAATCTAAAAAACAAACTAGATTAATATAAAAAGTTATAAACCTGTATGATTTGATCCACACGCCACGTTTACAATGGTTTCGTCGGCAAAAGAAGCTATTGCAGTGGGGCGAGGTTGCCCCTCGTAAGCAAGCTTAACAGAGCTATCTTTAGTATTATATTGAAAATAAAATAAAAAAATTTATGATCACATAATCATTATAATTTTAAATGAAAATAACTAAAAAGAAGAAAACTGTGACAAAAAAACGTTACCTCCATGTCAGATCCATGTCCAAGTTGACCATATTATGGAAGCCCAGCAGTTCTAGAAACCATAAACGCAAATTCAAGTTACATTTGGTCTAATTTAACATATAGCAAATTAACATTATGAACAAAAATATGTGCACCATACAGTATAGAAGCGCCTTCAACAAAAGTCAACCAAACGGTAAAGTCAGCTCCACAAGCAACCTTTGTGACTTCTGTTACCAAACAGCGTACCAGGTCTAACTCAAATTCTACAAAAGAAAATAGATTCTGCTTTTAGTTATCAGGTTATTTAGGGGTTAAATAATTAAACAATTGTGGTCTCGATAAAACAAGTAGTTTGGTGAACTCACCCTTTTTTGCTGAGCCTGTACCAAGCTGACCGTGTTTATTCCAACCAAAAGAAAAAGAGAGACCATCTTCGGTCACTACGACGGTATGAGATTTTCCACTTCCTGGTTTAACAACTTTGTACCTGAAATATTTAAAATCAGTTTTTCGCATTCCCATAAGGTTTTTTTAACTCGCTACGCCACCTTTTGTCAAGTAATTCACCAACAATGTTATCTTGATTATTTTCAATGTTTTTGATCCAGTTCCAACAAGAACCTGTAACAGAAGACCGAGTCTGCTTAATGCTTATAACCAATTACCAAGAAATTAAAAAAAATTAAAAAAACAAGGAAATTAAAAATAATCAACCTCTGTATTAAAACTTGAATTACTCGCTTCGAAAATGTTATCTAATATATTTGGGAACTCAATGCCAGTTCTCGGTTCGACTGCACGCGCAGAACAATCAAAATTTCGATCAACACCACCACATCTTCGTTGCACAACCTCACAGGGACTATGATTCATGGATCTATCGACAACTGCATTGACATTTGTGTAACTAAATATCTAAAGTAACTGCCTTTGAAAGCTTTAACCTCAAGCACATGTAATCGTTGTTTTCGTCTATTTCAGTACTACCAGCTTCATTAGTAACCGGAGATGGAGATTCTACCGAGCTAACGAGTGAAGCAGCCGAGTCAACCGGGGATGCATGGTACCCGGTTTGACCAGTTGGGAAGTTGGGAACCCATTGATGGCGAGCGGATATAATAATATAACATAAACATGAGTATGTTTTATTACGTTTTTTAGTACCTCAACAATCTTCATGCATCTCTTTCCTCTTCTACATCCACCACTGCAAAGCAAAACACGAAACAAAATAAAAAAAATATTCTCATCCCTATTTCACTTTTCCATTCATATTATGTAAAACTGACCGAATATCAACATACACGATATCCCAACCGCGATCCAGAAGGCTTTTTAAAATTTTCAAATTTTTTGTAAATCCAGATGTGGGTTGTATTTAACTAATCTGTTGGCCTTACAAAATTTTAATTAGCCACACCTAACTCCCAAAATCAACAAAAACCAAAAACTACAAACCCTAAAACACAAGATCCAAAACTTCTACTCCGATCGATCATGGTCACAACACAATTAACCTAAAAAACCGATAAATTCTTCACCGATCGACACCTAAAACTCCAAACAAGTGATCAACAATTGAACAAACTTACCGGAAAACTGACATTCGGTTGTAATTTGGATATTCAGCAACTGGATAAACAGAATTATATGGAATTAAGAGGTATTGGGGCCTCGAATTTAACCCATGACAACTTGATCTGGCAGCGGTTGTTATTGTTGTTGTTGTAGAGAGAGAGAGAGAGAGAGGTGGTGTCGGTTTGATATAGCATGTGAATCTTCAGTCGCCGTCGGAGAGAGAACGGTGGGTAAGGGTAGTGCCAGACGCGTATACCTTTTATTTTTGGGGGAAATGGTTTGATGTAGAAATTAGGGGAGGGGATGGAGGGAAAATTTAGAATGTGAAATTTTAGAGGGGCGGGAAATAATTTTAATGTTGTCAAATTACACGGATTGAGGGCACGAATGTTTGGCTAAGCTTTTTGAAAACAACTTATTGACTTATTGGTTTTTTGGAAAAGTCAGGATGAAGTGACTTTTTGGAAAAGTCACTTTTCTCCTCACATACAATTTCATTGCCAAACATCATTTTAGAGCTTATGACTTTTCAAAAAGCCAATAAGTCAATAAGTTGTTTCAAAAAGCTTAGCCAAACATGCCCTAAGCGTCATGTGCCAGATATGTTAAGGAGTTGGAAAAAAAGCCCAAGGTAGGAGGGGCGTGAAGGTGACATTTTTTTGTAAAAAAATAATAATAAATGAGAGCCAATCAAAACCAACTCAAAATCCATCAACCAATGAAAAACGGCCACCTCAACACCTAAATGCCCCCCACGCTAGTGGAAAATACCCCACCCTCACCACCGTGCCACCTCTACGCAACCCCAAGGGTGGTGCTCCCTGCGTGGAGGGGCCACCACGTCACTTTTTCAAGCTCGCTCTGTGTGATCTAAAGGAGGGAAAGAGTTAAGCGTGTAAACTCGTGTGTTACTTGACTGGTTGAATTGAATTAAAATGAGCCGAGTTTAACGAGCTTGAGTACGAGGCCATGCCTAAAGTTAAGTTGTCTAAGCCTGAACTTAATTTATCAAGCTTGAACCAATTTACGAGCCTATTGTATAAGTATAATTTTTATTTATAAAATTATGATAAATTTAACTAAAAAATAAATATATATACACATATTACGTTATATATAAAATGTTAAAAAAATATTTATTATATTTATCACAAATTAATCAATAAAAAATAAACGAACCGTGCCAGAGCCTATCTCGAGCTTAGGAAAAAAATCCAAGAGCCGAGCTCAAGCTCAGGCTACACTCAGCACGACTCTTTTACACCACTAGAAAAAAAAATAAAAGTATAAAAAGAAGTGGTTGAAAATTTTTAGTGTTATTAAAAACCTAAGTTAGTGGCATAAAAATTAAATGTCACTAAAAGTGTGTACTAAGCAAATATGGCATACACAAAATGTCATTAAAAACCTAAATTAATGGCACAAAATTGAAATACCACTAAAAGCGTGTGGTGCAAAATGGAATTTTTTGTAGTGATTGTTCAAAAATTTTTGAGGCACAGGCAAAGTGCCATTAAAACATATAGAAAATTTAGGTGGCATATGCAAAATGCCACTAAAAGCCTTAATTAGTGACATAAAAGTTAAATGCCACTGAATGTATGTGTTAAATACCTAAAGTGCCATTAAAAACAAAAATTAGTGGCACAAAACCTATATGCCATTACAAATGTGTGCCACTATATGGCTTTTTTTTGTAGTGATCTCAACTTCCCAGGTTTTTAACCTTTGAACCATTTTGCCTTGTGAGCATTCACGTATTTAAGTCATTTATATTTGGTCTTGGGCTACCCCCGTCATCAGGCCCCCAAGTTAGAGGTTTTTGGGAAATGAGCTCAAAGACTTCTGACTTTTATACGTGTATTTTACTGCATAAAGGCTTCAAGGGTTCAAAGGTTGGAAGGTTGAAAACGGTTGAGGTTTTTGAATTTCAAATTTTGACAAGACAGTTGACATGACTTGTGGCAATTTGTCAGGCGGCGGTTTTAATTCTATCACTTAATTATATTAGTTTTATCTCATTAATTTATACATATTTTATCAGAAGAACATTACTTGCCCTCTTTTTTCTCAAGTTTTTCCCCTTTATCAAAACAGGTTAGTTTCCTTTGCTTATTTTCTGTTTAATTTCTCATATCATGGGTGCTCGTAAGGATTTGGCAAGGTCGTTTTCTCGAATGACTCAAGAGGAAGTCGATTTGTTTTGTATGGAAAGGGGAATAGGGATGAAGTTTAAACCGGTTGCATCGGCTTGTGATAAGTCTACCGATCAATGTCCCCCTGGTTCGATTACTTTGTATTGTCCACATTTTGAGTTTTCAAATCTTCGTCATCCGTTTTCAAACTTTGTTTTGAATATCTTGGAATATTATCGCATATCTTTTGGTCAAGTTCACCCCCTTGGAATGGCTAGGGTTTTGCATTTTGAAATTTTGTGTCGGTCTTCCGGGTATGATCCCACTCTTTTGTCATTCCGCCGTTTTTTCTGATTGGCTAAAAACGGTGATTGGTTTACCTTCGAGACCACTCAAGTTGACACCTGTTTGATTTCGCCTATGGTTTCTACCCTTGGGGTTTGGAAAGACCGTTTTTTCTGGGTGTCAGAGGAAATTGTTCCTTTTAAACTTGTTTGGAGACACCCGGATGCTGTTTTAAACGAACCTGAGCCTTCTGCGTCTGATATAAATACTCGGTTTTTAGAAACTCTTAGGGAGTGTTCTTCAAGGCTTCGTCCCTTTCCCGAGCATTTATTGGTGTTATTGGGTCTTAGTAAATTGTGGGAAAACGTAATTGAGACCCGGTGCTCATGAGAGATGGGAAGGGTATGCATTTGTTCTTCTCGTGTTCTTGTGTTCCTATTTCTTTGTTTGCTCATGTGTTTTTATGTTTGTTTTGCAGTTATGTCTGCACTTGACTTTATTAAAAGTGATGATACCTCCGATGTTGCCTTTGATGATGTTGATGCTACCCCAGGTGAGGATGCGGTTGTTAAGGGTTCTGATTATTGGTTCGAGGGTTCTGGTTATGTAAATGTCCCAAATGTTAAGGGTTTTACCAAGACAACTGCTTCCAAGGTTTCCACTCGTTGTTCCCAGCGCTATCTAAAAGGTGTTGATCAGCCATCTGGTTCAGAGGCTGTTGATGTTAGTGATGATGTTGAAGTATCGGCATATCAGGCTATTGATGTCAGCAAAGGTAAGGAGAAGGAGTTGATTGTTTCAAGCAAAAAGAAGAAGTTAATTAAGAAAGGTACCACTCCTGTCATTCAAGGTTCGTCGGTCAAAAACGTTGAGAGCTTCGAAGGTTCAGAGGGTCAAGAGGTTTATGTGCCCAACTGGGGGGTTAAAGTTGGAGATAGTTTTAAAGACCCGGCTGTTTGTGCTGAAGCCTTGGCTCATTTTGCTCCTCCTGGTGTTCGAAGCGCTATTTCGGAGATGGAGACTGATCATCTTATTTCTAGGATGATGCTGAGTTCCTACAACCTTTCAGCCCTGTTGGCTGAAGGTGTTACTCGGTTTGCCAAAGGCATGCAGGAATATGAGGAGGCCTCTAAGAAGAAGGAAAAGATGAAGGCCTCGATAGCCTCTATGAAGAAAGAGATTGATAGCTTTTCTGAAAAGGAGCTGGCTTGGGCCAAGAAAGTGAGTGAGTTGACGAGGAGACACGAGATTGAGATAAGTGATCTCAAAAAGGGTTTCGAAGCTGACCAATTGAATTCTGAAATCTGATAGAGAGGCCTTGGTTGTTCAACAGAAGGCTTTTGATGAGGAAAAATATGGTTTGAAGACTTTGGTTGCCCAAGCCACTGGGATAACCAGTGGCTTATTGAGCAGGGTTTTCATCGGGTTGTTACATATCTTCTTCACTCTAAAGAGTTTAATTCTGCTCTTGGTGAAGTTTACACTAAACTGCTCAATCTGGGAAAACATCAAGGTCTTATTGCGGGTTATAAGCTTCACGAGTCTGGCCATCCTTTAGAAAAATCTCCATTGTACCGTCCCGAGGCTTCCGATATCTTCAAGAGTTTCGTTGAGCAAATGGAGAGGTTAACATACCCGTATGTGAGCCAGGTTGCTTCTTGCTATGGTAAGCCTCTCTCCGTCTTGCAGGAACTAAAGCCGGATGGTCTAAATGAAAAGGTATGCGTCGAAGTGCTTAGCTCTCTTTCAAGGAAACGTTCATATTCAGGAGATAGCGAAGATACCTTTCCTGGAGAACCTGATGCTCCTAAGGATGCCAGGTTGGAGGGTTCAACTGTTGGTGATGAGGGCCCAAAGGCTAAGAAGATCAAGAAGACTAAGAAGGCTAAAGGTAACAGTTCTGGGGCCTCTAAGCGTTCTACTGATGCATGATATTCGTAGCTTTCTTAGCACTTTTTAAAACAATTTTTGGTTTGTAATGTTAGCTTCAAATAATATTAGGTATTGCAGGAACCCTTAAGGTTCCTGTTATGTGGTTGTGTTATAGGCCTGTATGGCCATTTGAATAATTTCTGAACTTACAAGTCACTAAGACTTGTTTTATCTTGTGTTTGGATTGCTGAAAGTCTTTCAAGGCTTTCTTTGCTATGCCACTATGTTTAACTATTTTCTTTGTGTTGTGTTTTTTATACTTATGCTTATTTTGTTAAGGCAACTTGGTTGGCTTCAAGCCTTTAAGCTTTTTGGCGATCCCGTATGTAGATTGAAGCCTTTAAGGTTTTGAGTTGTCACATATGTAGCTTGAAGCCTTGAAGGCTTCTTAGTTTTGTGACTTGACTTGGTTTGCATCTTTAAGTTTTTTTAACTTTTCGTTCAAGTTGTTGCATCATCCCTTAGGTTATTTCTGTTTTTTGTAGCTTTGTCTTTGTCAAGTTTGTGTTGCCTTTATGTTTTTTATACCTTAAAGGGTTCAGTGTTGCAGTCACTTAGCCTTGGTATTTTTAACAAGAAGGCATAGCACCTATCCTATTTATTTTCTTGTTTTCGTTTGATTTCGTAAGCCTGTTTGTTGATTATTCTTCTAAGGCTTAAGGAACATTAGGCGTAGGCTGTTCAAGCCTGTCTATGAGACCTTTTTGTTTTTAATACTAAGTCTCATGGAGTTGTATTGATTTAGGAACTCACCCCTTATATAGGTTCATTCAACCCTTGAACCTATTGAGCGATGTGGCCTGGGAGCTCATCCCCTTACATGGCCCTTGCCATGGAGTTTTTTGCTAGGTTCTCAACCTGATATTAGGATAGAAAGACAAATTTGATAAAACAACTTCATTCATTCAAGAGATACTTGTTTTTACAAAAGGTGTTCGTAGTGCCATTCTTGAAATACAACTTGTGAAGTACAAACCAATCTTTCCTGTTTAGACATGGAACCTTTTCAATGTTTTTCCATTCCAATGCCTTGGAAGCCTTTTACCCTCTGAGTCTGCTAGCTTGTAAGATCCACCCTTATGTGCTTCAAGGATGGTACACGGGCCTTCCCATTTAGGGCCAAGCTTCCCTTGATTCTCTTTTTTGCTAGCTTCATTGTTTCTAAGGACCAGGTCTCCTGGCTTGAATCGTTCGTTCTTGACTCTCTTGTTGTAGTAGGCTTCCATTCGTTGCTTGTACTTGGCTTCTTGAATTGCAGCTTGGTCTCGTGCTTCCTCTAGGAGTTGTAAGTTCAAAATGGTCTCTTTTTGGTTTGTTTCGGGATCCATGTTGACAATTTGTTGTGTTACAACTCCTACTTCAGCGGGGATCTCGGCTTCGGACCCAAATACCAAGCTATATGGTGTTCTTTTATGGCTTGTTTTTTCGGTTGTTCTTATGGCCCATAGAATACTAGGAAATTCTTCAAGCCAGTTGCTTTCGTACCTTCCCAATCTTGTTTTGGTACCTTCCACTATGCTTCGATTCGTCCTTTCAATTTGACCGTTTGATTGTGGGTAAGCCACTGAGCTGAAAACCTGATTGATTCTATATTCTTTACACCAAACCCTGAAAGGCTTTTCAGCAAATTGCTTTCCATTGTCAGTGACAAGTACTCCTAGCAATCCATAACGGCAAATAATGTTTTCCTAAACCCTGTTTTCCCGTGATCTTTGCAAGTGGTTTAACCTCGGGCCACTTGGTGAAATAATCTATGGCCACCAACAAGAACTTCACTCCACCTTTACTTGGGGGAAACAGGCTGACAATGTCCATCCCCAATTTATAGAATGGCCATGCTGAGGTTATTAGGACCAGATCATGCTTGGGACTTTTTGGGATTGGTGCATGAATTTGGCAGGCATCACATTTCCTTAATTGCTCAGCGGTATCCCGGTGCATTGAGGGCCAAAAATACCCAAGGTTCATAAGTTTTGCAACCACCGACCTAGCTCCAAAATGGGCTCCGCATATACCTTCGTGAATTTCTTTGATCAAATACTGACTTTGCTCGGGACCCACACATCTTAGCAAGGGAGCAAGATAACCCTTTTTGTAAAGGGTTTCACCTTGTAGTACATACTGCCTTGCCTTGATCTTAACCCTTTCAGCTTCTATTTGATCATTTGGCAATTCACCGTTTTTAAGGAATTTCTTGATTGGAGTCATCCAATTTGGATCTTCCTCAGTGACTACGTCTTGAACTTCCAACTCATCGATTGATGGAGCTTTTAATACTTCTACCAACACCTTCTTGGTAAGGTGGGCAAAAGTGTGAGATGCAAGCTTACTCAAGGCATCCGCTTTTTTGTTTTGGGACCTGGGAATTTGCTTGATGTTGCATGTGTGGAAGTTATTCATCAGCTCCTTGGATTTTTCTTTGTATCTTTTTATGTTGGGCTCCTTTGCAACGTAGCTATCATTCACTTGACTCGAGACCAGCAATGAATCTGTGAACACTTCAAGCTTTTGGACCTTCATTTCTTTAGCCAGTCTTAAGACGGCGATCAGTGCCTCGTATTCAGCCTCGTTATTAGTGGTCTGAAAGTCAAAACGGAGAGCATACGTGAACTCTAACCCTTCTGGGTTAATCAAAATGAGCCCAGTCCCTGACCCTTCAACGCTTGAAGCCCCATCGGTGAAAAGCTTCCAGGCTTCAAGGTCTGAGGGTTTAGTGGCAGCGGTGTTCACTTCAGTGACTGTTTTCTTTGGGACTTCTACAATGAAATCAACCAAGACTTGGGCTTTGATAGCCTTTCTTTGGACGTAGGTGATGTTATGCTCTCCTAGTTCCACTGCCCATTTAGCTAATCGTCCCGAGTTTTCTGGTTTTTCAAGCACACTCTTAATAGGTTGGTCGGTGACCACTTGTATAGGGTGTGCTTGAAAATACCTTCGAAGCCTTCTAGCTGTTTGAACTAGGGCTAGGGCAAGTTTTTCAAGAGGAGGATATTTGGTTTCAGCCAATTTTAGAGTTTTGCTGAAGAAATAAATGGGTACCCGAACCTTGTCTCGCTTAATGGTGAGGACCGCGCTTATGGCCTCTTCAGCAACCGAAAGGTACACCGAGATTAACTCTCCAGTTTCTGGGGCTGCAATGTCAGGTAGGGAAGCTAGATGTTGTTTCATATGGTTGAAGGCTTCTTCAGCCTCCTCAGTCCATCTGAAGTCCTTCTTATCAGAGCAGCTCTTGAGCGTTTTGTAAAAGGGTAAAGACCTTTCAGCCAACTTGGAGGTAAAACGCTTCAAGGCTGCAAGCTTCCCATTTAAGCTCTCAACCTCCTTCTTGCTTCTTGGTGGTTTGGTTTCAAGAACAACTTTCACCTTATTCGGATTGGCTTTAATGCTTTGTTTTCCCACAATATGTCCAAGGAATTCACCTTATTCGGATTGGCTTTAATCCTTATGTTCTTGAAGGTTTCTTGGATGTCATCGAGCATTTGATACCCCGTCTTGCTTTTAATTACCAAGTCGTCGACATATGCCTCCATGTTTCTACCAATTTGACTTGAAAAGGCCTTGTCAACTAGGCGTTGGTAGGTGGCTCCAGCGTTTTTGAGGCCAAAAGGCATCTTTTGATAACAAAAGATCCCTTTGTCCGTGTGAAAAGCGGTCTTTTCTTCATCCTCCTCCTTCATGAGGATTTGATGATAACCTTTGTAGGCATCAAGAAAACATTTGAACGAGTAACCGGTGAGGGAGTCAACCTTGAGATCAATTTCAGGTAATGGGTAGCAGTCTTTGGGACAAGCCTTGTTAAGGTCCTTGAAGTCTATGCATATTCTCCACGAATTGTCTGGCTTTCGGACCATCACTGGGTTTGCAATCCAGGATTGATATTTGACTTCGCGAAGAATGCCGGCTGACACAAGCTTTTCAACCTCTTGGCATGCAGCCAAGCTTCTTTCGGGTGCCAGACTTCGTTTTTTTTGGACGACAGGCTTTACATTGGGTGGTATCTTCAACTCATGTTCAGCGATGCTTCGAGGGATGCCTGTCATATCTTCCGGGCACCATGAAAAGACATCATTGTAATAAGTTAACAACTTTTCGAGATACGAGAGGGTTTCTTGTGAAAGGCTTGGGTTGACCCTTATCTTCTGCTCAGGGTACTTGGGATTTATGATTAGCCTTTGTTTATCTTCTTCACTTTTGGAACTTTCACCTTCAACCATGTAGGCTTCCCGAGAAGCTTGAAGGGTTGCTATTCCCCTCTCGGTGGGAAATTTGATAGTACCATGACCGACGGACAAAGCCATATATAATGCACACTGTCCCGGCCTTCCGATGATCACATCATAGTTTGAGGGTATATTGATAACCACGAAGGTGAGTGGTTGAACTCTCTCTTTCTGACCTTCGCTGAAATGAACATCAAGTGTCAGTTGCCCTAAAGGCGTGAGGTGTATGTCGGCAATACCTTTTATGGAGGTTCCAAAAGGTTGAAACCTTGAACATTCTTCATTGCTTAGACGGTTGAAGAACTTCTCAAACATGATTTCGGTGGCAGCACATGTGTCTATGTAAGCTTTACTTGTTTGCAATGTTCCCACAGTAGCCTCAACCACAAGAGAGCTTGAAATAGGGTCCTTCTCAGTTGGGGGGAAGCAAACACA
This sequence comes from Helianthus tuberosus, assembly GCA_030545235.1. NCBI lineage: Eukaryota > Viridiplantae > Streptophyta > Magnoliopsida > Asterales > Asteraceae > Helianthus > Helianthus tuberosus. The sequence continues at coordinate 154,329,109 of CM060403.1, read as the reverse complement.
CTAAAGCTCCCAAGCTTCAAACCGCTGCCTTTTGTGTGCAACCCTTCCATCGAAATCTACCATATTGACTTCCTTGCCTTTTCCTTCAGCCATTTTGTCCCTTACTCCCTTTACCAAGTGAGCAAGTTCCCCGGACTTGACAGCTTCTTCGATCCTCTTTTTAAGTTGGAAGCAATCATTGGTATGGTGTCCCTTTTCTTCGTGAAATTCACAGTATTGTGTGGAATTTTCGTTTTTTCTACTTTTGGGGAGAGGCCTAGGAGGCCGAAAGTTCTGCTTGACTTCTTCCGTTGCAAGGATTTCTTGAGGAGTCTTTGTCAGGGGTGTGAAACTTATGCCTTTCTCCCTGGTGGAAGGGTTTCGACCTTCAAGCCTTCGATGGTCTGAACCCTTTTGGCGTCTATCATAGGAGTTAAAGTTTCCCCTTTTCCTGGCTGGGCTGTTGCTTCGCCAACTGGATCCTCTTTTCCTCTGCTCCTTAATGTCTACTACCTCCTCTCCCCGGATATGGGCTTCAGCCCTTTCGAGAGCTTCTTCCAAGATCTTGGGCAGGGATTTGTTGAAATCTCTTGTGAGATATTTTGAGGTGATGGCATTCATAAAACCAGCCACCCTCATTTTTTCGTCTTCCCCTACATAAGTTAGACCTTCCTTCTTGTATCTTTCTATAAACTCTTGAAGACTTTCATCATCCCGTTGTTTTATCTGAAAGATTACTGTAGCATCTTTGACATATCGCCTTTGTTGAGAGAAATTGGCCAGGAATCCCTTGCTGAGGTCATCGAAGCTTTGAATGCTTCGAGCAGGTAAATCATTGAACCAGATTCTGGCTGATCCAACAAGGGTTTGCATGAACATTAGGCAACATTCAGCGTTTGACCATTTCTCAATCCTTGCGGCACCAGTGAAGATCTGAAGATGGTCATCGGGATCTTCAGTCCCATCGTATGTTTTATTTAGGGATGGCATCTTGATCTTTGTTTGAAAATCATAATCGGCTATTTGCTGTGAAAAGCATGAGAGGTTACTCGGCTTGTAAGGTTTGGCCAAATCTTCTTCAGCCCTTGCTTCCGTGTTGTTGCCATTGTTGCTGTTCCCCTGAGTGGCCAGCACCTGATTAATAAAGTGCTGCCACGGGAAGCTGGCCATCATCTGGGGCATAGGGTTGAAGCCTTGAAGGCTTCCAGGTGCAACTGGGTAACTAACTCCAAAGGGGGTGCTCATAACAGCACTTCGGGCCAAGGGGAGAACGGACAAAGCTTGTTCCCATAAAGTTGTTGTAGAAGGTGGAAGGCTTGTCACTGGGGATTGTAGGAGCTGGTCTAGGGTCAGCTCATGGCCTAGAGGAGCACCACTCGTAGCTGGTTGAGATGAGAAGAGAGGATATGCTGTAGGATTCGGCCTTGCGGACAGATACGGGTTTAGGTTTGGAGGATTACTGGGACCAGCCTCATCCCTAGATACAAAAGGAGGGATAGGAGGTCCAGGAGATAGTGTTGGTTCTGGCTCATCATAGTCTAAACGAATCCTCACTCCCTTGTCCCTTTCCCTACTCACGTATTGGTTGAGGAGAGACCTCAACTCAAGGAAATTGTTGGCAACCCCTTCAGGGGTAAGTTCAACACGTGGCGGGGTGCCAGAGACACACCAACATTAGGGGAAGGGACTCCTGATCTGGACGGAGTTGGAGTGTTGAAAGTGAGTAACTCAGGAGTGCTCCCCAGATTTGAGAAAGAAGTTGGTATAGCCACATGAGTTTGGCTAGTACCCGGGGTAGAGGTGTTTGGAACCTGATTTACTTCTCCCGGGGATCCACTTTCTGACATGGTAGTTTCGAGATAAAGGAGCTACACTACTAGGTCTTTTGAGGAAAAATAGTGGTGTAGCCCCACGGTGGGTGCCAACTTGTTGATGCAATAAATAATAGACCAAGGATAGTAGCTGGGATGGTCGGGAAAAAGGGTTGAAGGGTTCAACTTTGCCTAACGCAGGTCGTGGGGTCTCCCCACGTTTGCAAGACGTGGAGAGAGGTTCACTAGATTTGTTTTGTTGTTTGTTAAAGATCCTCCTCTGAAGTGTGTTCAGATTCGGATGTGTAAGCAAAAGGAATGTGTGTGTTGAATGTGAAAGCAAGTGACTCGCATAAAGCAGGTACTCGAGAGCAATGATCAGAGATTCTCCAAGAATCAGAGCTGATCGGAGTGTGTTCCTTAGTAAATAAAGTGTCTAATTTATAGGAGAAGACATCACTCGAAGAGGAATGAGTTTGACTAGTGAACATGCTTGTAGTGGGGGACTTACCCTTTCGGGGGTTGAAGCCTTTTGACCCGCGGATAATAGAGTGTGCTCTGTGGACCTACATTGCTTTTGCGGCTGGTGAGTTGGTGAAGCAATCCAGAGACATGACCTTTTACTGTTCCCGCATTGCTTTATCTCAACTCCCCAGGTTTTTAACCTTTGAACCATTTTGCCTTGTGAGCATTCACGTATTTAAGTCATTTATATTTGGTCTTGGGCTATCCCCGTCATCAGGCTTCAAGGAAGTTCACTTTGTCCATTAAAATGTGTATCTTTATGTGAAAAAATACGACACCAAAAGTTATGATATATATATAATAAGATGGGAGTCGGCACAACTTTTGGTTTTGACCAAGTGTGTAGTCTAACTCTAAATGTTTAAATATATGTAAGAAGCCTGAGTTTTGTGTTTTGAAGACCTAAAATAAACCCTTGAATGAAAAACTATGATAAATTACTAATCAACTATAAATAGAATACAAATTATATATAAGAAACATAAATTATGTGATAAACTCAAACTATATCTGTTAAAAAAATAACATTAAAAGCTGAATGGGAAATAATAAACATGTTGACATAAGATGACTAAACAATCTTATAATGAACAAAAGGTCGTAATAATTTAAGAAAACACTCAATGACATACAACGTCTAGAGTTGCCATCAAAACAAGGTCTCGAACCCCGAGTACTCGATACAAGGTAGGATGTCTAGGCGCGAGTATTCCTTGTCTAGGCCAATTACTACCTAAGTACTCTCTGCCTACGCCGAGTACTTCCCGAGTACCCTCAAATTCGACTAGAGAGCTGTTGATGCAACAAATACAAGACCAAGAATAGTGAGTAGTCTGGTTAGGCAAAAGGATTGGAGGGTTCCGGTTTGCCTAACGTAGGTCGTGGGGTCCCCCCATGTTTGCAAGACGTGGAGAGAGGTTCACTAGTTATGTTTTTTGTTTGTTCAATATCTTCGGCTGAAGGGTGTTCAGCCTCGGATGCAGGAGCAATCGAAATATGTGTGCCGAATGTGAAGAAAGGAGACTTGTGTGAAACAAGTGCTCAAGAAGAAAGATCAGAGATCCCATGAGAATCAGGACCAAACGGAATGTCCGAAATGCACTAAATGAAATGTCATTTATAGAGGAAAATACCGCCCAAAGAGGAAACCTTGGACTAGTGAACCCATTTTGGGGTTGAACAGTTTGGACCTGCGGGTAAAAGGGAGCTTCTTGTGCATGTGCTCTGCTTTTACGGCTGGGAGAGTGGTTCAAGTAATCAGTGAAATGACTGATTACTGTACACGTGCTACCTTAGCTCAGTTCCCGGGCTTTAAACCTTTGAACCTTTTAACCCTTCAAGCTATCATGTACTTTTAGTCATTTTATTGAGGTTTGAGCTACCCCCTTCATCAGCCCCCCAAGTAAGAGGTTTTAGGGTGTAGGCACAAATACTTCTGACTTTCTGTACATTTGTTTTTGCATGAAGGCTTCAAGGCTTGAAAGCTTGGAAGGTTAAAAGCGGTTGAGCTTTTTGATTTTTGAATTTTAACAAGACAGTTGATATGACTTCTGGCAGTTTCTTTTGTGTCAGGTGGCGGTTTTATTATCCCTATGTGTAATTATAACGTTTTTGTTTCATTAATTTTCATTTATCACTTAGAGGAAAACAATCATTCACACATTTCCTTTCAAGTTTCCTTTCCTTTTCTCCTTCCAGGTTAGTTCCGATTCCATATGTCTGGTTATTTTCTTATAGCATGGGTGCTCGTAAAGATCTAGTGAAATCATTTTCTCGATTAACTCAAGAGGAAGTAGAAAATTTTTGTATGGAATGGGGGATTGGGATGAGGTTTATACCGGTTGCACCGGCTTGTGATGTTTCGATCGATAAGTGTCCCCCTGGTTCTGTTGCTCTCTATTGTCGCCATTTTGAATTTCCAAACCTTCGTCACCCTTTCTCGAACTTTGTTTTGAATGTCTTAGAGTATTATCGCGTATCATTTGACTAGATTCATCCTCAGGGTTTAGCTAGGGTTGTTCATTTTGAAGTTTTGTGCCGGGCTTCTGGGTATGACCCAACCCTTTTGTCTTTTCGTCGATTTTTCCGATTGGCCAATAATGGTGATTGGTTCACGTTCGAGACATCCCAGGTTGAGACTTCTTTAGTTTTGTCCATGGTTTCTAGTCTTGGCGTTTGGAAAGATCAATTTTTCTGGGTTTCAAATGAGATTGTTCCTTTTAAACTTGTTTGGAAGCATCCGGATGCTGATCTTAATGAACCTGAACCTTCTGCTTCTGAAATAAATACTCGCTTTCTTGAAACCCTCAGGGAGTGCCCTTCGAGGGTTCGTCCCTTTCCTGAGCCCTTGCTGGTGTTGTTGGGCCTTAGTAAGTTGTGGGACAAACGTGATCGAGATCCAGTGCTTATGAGAGATGGGCAGGGTATGCATTTGTCTTGTTGTGCTATTATGTTCTTATTTTTTGTTTGCTTATATCTGTTGTTTGTTTTTCAGTTATATATGCACTTAACTCTATTGTGGTTTTAGACCAATGTCTCTAGCGGTATTCACAACCAAATCTCTCGTCAGAGGTTTAGTAAACGGATCTGCCAAGTTCTTACTCGTCTTGACGTAGACAACCTTGATGGTACCACTTTCAAGCAGTTGTCTCACATAATTGTGCCAAAAACCTATGTGTCTTGACCTCCCATTATACACTGCATTGTATACTTTAGATAGTGTGGCCTCACTATCACAATACATCGGAATTGACGGCATTGGAACATCCCACAGACGGATGTCAGTAAGTAGATCTCTAATCCACTCCGCTTCCTTACCAGCCGCAGCCAGTGCTATGAACTCAGCTTCCATATTTGAGTGGGCAATACACGTCTGTTTCTTGCTCTCCCAAGAAATTGCTCCTCCTGCTAGAGTTTAAATCCACCCACTTGTACATTTTGAATCACTGGGGTGATCAATCCAGCTTGCATCAGAATAACCTTCGAGTATTCTAGAAGAAGACGTGTATGTCAGTTCTAAGTTATTGGTCCTTTTCAGGTATCCAAGTACTCTACCCACTGCCTTCCAGTGTTCTGTCCCTGGATTGATAGTATACTGACTCAGTTTGCTTACAACAAAAGCAATGTCAGGACGAGTGCAATGTGTTGCATACATCATGCTTCCAATAGCACTCGCATACTCCAGTTGAGCCACAGCTCTTCCAGAGTTCACTTTAATTTTCATACTTGGATCAAACGGGTTATTAAACTCTTTAATATTTAAGTGTTGAAACTTAGTCAGAATTTTCTCTATCTAATGAGATTAACTTAGAGAAATCTGACTTCCAGTTCTTTTTACCTTGATCCCGAGAATGGTATCAACTTCTCCTAGATCTTTCATCTTAAAGTTCGAGGACAAATACTTCTTAGTTTCAGAAATACCTTCAAGGTGAGTGCCAATGATCAACATATCATCAACATAGAGACAAACCACGACTGTATAACCGGGTTCGCACTTAGTATAAATACATCTGTCAACACTATTGTGTCGAAACCCGAAAGCAGTCACGGTGGTATCAAATCTCTCATGCCACTGTTTAGGATCTTGCTTCAAACCATACAGAGATTTAATAAGTCTACACACTTTGTTCTCTTGTCCTGGCATCACAAATCCTTCTGGTTGCTCCAGATAAATCTCCTCATTTAGATACTCATTTAGAAATGCAGTCTTTACATCCATTTGATGGATGTGCAGCCCTTTCAAAGCAGACACCGCTATTAGAGTTCTAATAGAACTAATTCTAGCAACAGGTGCATAGGTATCAAAATAGTCGATCCCTTCTCTCTGCCTATACCCTTTAGCAACTAATCTCGCTTTATAGGCAGAAATGGATCCATCTGGATGATACTTACTTTTGAAAATCCATTTGGATCCAATAGGTTTCTTTCCCTAGGGTAGATCAGCTAACTCCCAAGTTCCATTTCCCATAATGGAATCCATTTCATCATTGACTTCCTCCTTCCACAAAGGAGCATCTCTTGATGACATTGCTTCGCTGAAAGTTTTAGGATCATCATCCAAATTTACAGCGAAAATGACCTCTCTCGTCACTTTCTTTTGAGTTCCCTCAACCAGGTAAGAAAAGAAATCATCTCCATAACTTTTCTCTTTTCTAACTCTAGTACTTTTTCTTGGTTCTTCAATTATCGGTGAAGGTTGGACTCTTTTTTCAGAAGTACTAGAAGCTGTGGTGTAATTTGAGTTTTCATCATCTCTAGAAAACTTGTTCTCAAAGAATTCCACATCTCTGGATTCTACAACTATACCTGATTCGTCATCCAACAATCGGTAAGACTTACTATGCGAAGCATATCCAATGAATACACTCTTGAAAGCTCGTTCTCCCAGTTTGAGTGTCTTTGGATCAGGTACGTGATAGTAGGCAAGACAAACCCAAACCCTCAAATGCTCTAGGTTTGGTTTTCTTCCTTTCCACAACTCATATGGGCTCGTAGGTATCACACGACTAGTGATCCTATTGTGAACATAACATGCGGTCAACAAAGCTTCCCCCCACATATTACGAGGTAGACCCGATTGATTTAACATACAATTAACCATCTCTACCAAGGTTCGGTTCTTTCTCTCTGCCAAAACATTTTGTTGGGGAGTATACGGTGCAGTTCTCTCATGTATGATGCCTTCCTCTTCGCAGAATGCATCAAACTTTCAGTTAAAGTATTCCCCGCCTCTGTCCGAGCGAAGAATTTTAATGCGTTTCTCTCATTGTTTTCAACCTCAGCCTTATATATTTTAAATGCCTAAAAAGCTTCGTCTTTTGAATGCAACAAATAAACATATAAGTATCGGCTTGACTCATCACAGAAAGTGATAAAGTATCTCTTACCCCCACGAGTAAGAACTCCATTCAGTTCACAAATATCCGAATGAATTAGTTCTAGTAGTGATGTATTGCGTTTATGGACACTTGGAAAAGGTTTCTTTGTGAATTTTGATTTCACACAAGTTTCGCATTTTTCAAAGTCTTTATCTTTTAATTTTAATAAACCTTTAGTTTGCATTTTATCAATGTTTTTAATGTTTGTATGAGCTAAACGTTTATTCCTTAAAGAAATTGAACAAGTGATATAATCAGAAGACATAATTTCATTCAATTCAAACCAATTGCATTACATTCACCAAAACTAGTACTATCACTTTCATTCCCAAACCCACCAATCATAGAAACGCCCCCTTCATCCGAGTCTACTTCTTCGTCAATCCCATCTTCAGCTAAGTCAAGGCGATACATTCCACCTGTGTTCTTTGCTTGACCCACATAGATGTCATTTAGAGAAAACTTCACACGAAGATTCTTGAGAACAAGCTTGTAACCATTCCGATCGAACTTATCAGCTGAAAAAAGACCCTTGGTGATACCAGGAACATGCAACACGTCCTGAAGGGTAACCACTTGACCATCTTTAAAGTTTAGTCGCATCGTGCCTTTACCACGAACTTCTACACGATGTCCATTAGCACATACCACCATTGTTCCTTGAGGAACAGGACCATAAGTAAGAAACGAGCCACGATTCCCACAAACATGAACAGTGGCTCCAGAATCCAAAAACCATCCTCTACATGCCACAATGCGTGTATATTGAGAAAGCATGTTAACCTCTCCAAGACCCACATTGGCCACTAGATTGGTGACTTTCTCAATATCAATAGCACTTGTAGAACGAACCGTAGATCCAGATTTCCTTTGAGAGCACTCTCGTGCATAATGCCTGGTTTCTCCACAAACATGGCATTTACCAGACCTCTTTGGTTGATGGTTGTTAGTGTGTTGTCATTTCTTGAATTCCTTTTTCTTTGGTGATGTAAACTTCTTATTCTTTGATGCCCCTTTTCCCTTTTAACCAGATCCTCCAGCAACATGATTCACACTCGATCAGACTTTACTTCTTGTGTCCCTGTTGCGCGTTTCCTCCTCAATTCGGAGGTGCTTCAATAGTTTGTCCAAAGAGTAGTCCTCAAACTTGTGCATCATTCTCTTTGAGAAATCTTTCCAATTAGGAGGCAGTTTTGCAATAATGACCCCTACTTGAAATATTTATGGCAGCGGAATAGAAAGTGCGGTCAATTTGTTAACAAGAACTTGGAGTTCATGCACTTGCTCCAGGATTGAGTTGTCATCGACCATTTGAAAATCTAAGTACTTGGAAATAAGGTATTTTATAGTACCTTCTTCATGAGCCTTGTACTTATCTTCCAAAGCTTTCCACAATTCTCTAGCACTTTTTACCAGCGCGTACAAGTCATAGAGACGATCCGAAAGAGAATTTTTTATGTGGGCAAGGCAAAGATCTGCAGCTTCCTTACGGACAAGTCTTTGCTTTGCCAAATCTTGATTCGGGACCTCTCCTGCCTCAAGAGGAGGGTCTTCAGGGATTTCAGGCAAGTCTGGATCAAGGATATAGTAGATTTTCAGCACAACTAGCATGAACTTAACCTTGTCCGCCCAACGGGTATAGTTCTGACCATCGAATCTGTCCAACTTGACAAACTCTTGATTCATGAATCTCAGATTGGCTGTTGGTAGTTGAGAGTCCATTAGTACTGTTGATTAAACACAAAATAAAATCCTTTAAGATTGTTTAAAATTATTTCAATCAAATAGTAAATTAATATAAACTTTATTAATTACCGAGTTATCAGCCAAACCAGTTTGTTCCAACTTGAGCAAACTGATTAAAGAAAGGTAGAAGTAGACTGTCTCGTTATCGGACGAATTTAAAGAACACGTAAAAATTAAAACCAACCTGGCGATTAGAACGGCAATCTTCGAACTGCACGGATGATTCTTGTCCTTAAAGGATTTTACGTGCTCGTTTTGCTGTGAGTTGCAGCGTAAACTCCTAGGATTTAATGCAGAACTCATCCGGTATTCCAACAGCAATGGAAACCAGAAAAACGCAGAAGCTAGAGAAGAAACTGGAGCACGAAAGGTGGGAGGAGACTGCGAAAATTAGGTGTTTGAATGGGTAGCAGGAGGCTTTTATTTATAGGATGTGATTACACCAAAGAATGAGAAAAACAGGGAGTGGGATAACCATCCAGAACCAAATTCGGTTGCTGGAGCTATCCCACACGAATTCGAATTACTAGAGATAATGAGATAACCCCCACTGTTTCGAATTCACCTCTATCTCAATCTTATCTAATCTCATTCAGTCCACATATCTGACCCACCTGAACCGGACCTTAGCTAAAAATAAAAGCTCCTCGCGACCGTGCGAAGTGCAAAGTGCGCATCAAACACGCCTATTCGCGCCTCAAACGCGACCATTTGCGAGCTCGCGGCTCAGCTCAGCTCGGCGCGCTTGTGGGCTTCATCCACTTCTCAACCCATTTAACACTTTGGTGGCCCATAAGTAGTAATCCCTTATAAACCACTCAAACTTCATTCCCTCCACCAATGTGGGATGGAGGAAACATACCAACTTGTATGTTCCTCTTTAAAATTTCCAACAGTATATCCTGGAGATCTTCATCACCGACGTGATACACACGCTTACGGTGGTGTATCATGCCATCACTAGCGTGATGGTGGTGTATCACGCGACTGTCCCAACCCCCTAAGATAGAATATCCTACACATTCATAACAACTTCCGAATTGAATTACATACTTAGTCCTTACAGAACCTATATTCTATATTAATTAACTTCGTACATCTTTCAAAAGTTCTAGTATGTTGTTTTTTATCAAAAGTTATAAAACATAACTCGGTTGTTTTGTAACACCTCGAAAATTCACGTCCTATAAAGTGTTGACACGTGTCATATGTTTGAATGTGTGAAAGAATGTTTTGAAAGGACTAAAGTTGACAAACATGAAAAGTATACAAAAATACGAGTTCTGAATGTCAACAGTGAATAAATATATTGTATATTAACCCTACATGATGCTCATACCTTCAAACGAATAAATCATGGATCATACGAAGCTAAAAGTGAGAGATTACAAACTACAGGGGCTAAATGTGTCAACATGTTTAATTTATACCTCTGAGTGACCTTTTAAGCAAACCCGAAGCTTTGTAATGATTAATTATGCTCACTAGAATGCACGATAAAAATTCCATATAGTTTCGTTATCATACGAGAAAGTTATGATCAAATTCGTGTACGAGGGGTTAAAGCGTCAACGTTGAAAGTTTGGACCTTTCGGGTGACAATAAAGTTAACCGGGGACTAAACAAAGTGGGTAAATATCTTAAAGCCCTTATATGTCAATTTAGAGGGTTCAAAGTGCAAGAAAATAAGTTAATTGACCTTTCGGAGGACCAAGAGCCAAGGATGCAAACTGAAAAAGAGACTTTTGGCCCTGATGACATGCTTGCGCACCTCAACAACCACACCCTTGCGGTGCGCAAGGTATGCCCAGATGCAGGAAGTTGGCTGTTGGATGTTTTAAACGTTGCAACTGATCTTTAAACGATTTTCCTCATCTTGCTTGGCCCCTAAACAACCCCTAAACATCTAGGGACACTTGTTAGTGAGTTGTGGTCAGTGGTAGACTTAGATGTCAACATTTTGTGGTGATTTGATCACTATATAAAGCCCCTAAGTTGCAACATTTCAATCACATCTTCATCTGCACTTTGGATCATTTCTGGAGCTCAAGTCTTCTCTCAAGTGATCACTAATCAAGCTTAGGACTTCAGTAAGTTTGCTAATCCTTTCTTAATTAAGTTTTAGCTTAGTTTTAGCTTAAAAGTCAAACCGTCGTAATTAACGGTTGACTTTAAGATTAATCACTAATGGTCCAGTGATTAGTCGAATCAAAAGTAGTTATAAGTTGGTAATTATGTGGGTAATAAACCCTCAAAAGGGTTCCCCCTGATTCCCACTCTAACTAGGTCAAATGTCGGGTCAAACTTGTTAAGAAAAAGTCAAAAGGATCCTTAAATTCTAATTTATGCATAATTAGCAATGTAGAACATATACAACCTGTTTGATCATCAATATAACTTGGTAATAAGTGCAAGAACATGTCTAAACATGTTCAACCCGACAATTTCCTGTAAAGACCCGGTTCGGAACCGATAGTCGCATAGTTTGACTTTTACTTTGACTTTCAGTTCTGACCCGTTATGGTATGTTTTAGAAATTCCTTAGAGCTTCATTTGGACCAAGTTACATGCTAGTATAACCCTCTGTGAGTATACTGATGTGTATAAAATGCAACATATAAATTACATCAAATGAGGCATAAAACTAACCCTTTTTTAGTACTAATATTGGAAAAAGAGTGTTTTTGTCTTCCTTTTGTATTTTCAGGATTAAATGAGCTCAAAAACGCAAAAGAAGCAAAAAGATAGCTAAATCCAACATAAATACAAGAAAAGGAACATTAGTGGACTGCCCGAACCCTCAACGGCACCTTCCAAAGCAAAATAGAGAAAACAGAAGGCTGAACACGCCCCGTGCTCAGCCAGCACGGGGCCGTGCCCAAGAAGCAGCAGAAAAGACAAACCTATAGAAGCTTATATTGCCCATCACGGGGCCGTGCTCAGCGGACACGGGGGCATGTCGAAAGTACAGCAGGCGCATTTATTGTAATTGCGAATTACAATTAATGAGGAGAGAGAGTGCCAGACGGACACGGGGCCGTGCCCAGCGGACACGGGGCCGTGTCCAGCTCTCTGTTCAGCCTATAAATAGGAGTGCTTGGATTCATTTCATCTCATCCCTTGGCACACCACCTCTCTCACACTTCATCCACCACCCACCACCATCACAACACCATCATCCACCACCATCATCCATTGTCCATCGTAGAGTGTGTGAGTTGTCTCGGGATCCAAGATTGATCGTAAGAGTTCTTGACAATCAAGGCCATGTTTGCCTAAGTCTCTTACATCACTTGGTGAAGACAAAGTGTCTAGTATAATACTTTTTATTTCTAATCTTTTGCACTTTTTATTTGGTTTTGTATTAATGACTTTAATAACTAGTTACTTATGTTGAAGGTGATCTTTCCTTATCGTTTGTCCGTGGTGTCTTGGCATTATTTTACTGTCTATATAAAATAAAGGATTTTCACCATTCATATCTCCACGGTCTATATGGAGGTATGTTGGCTACCTGGTAGGGGGTTAAGGGAACGGTTTGGTAAAGGTCTTGCCATTGTTCAGCGTTTAGAGGTCCTGCAATGGACCTGGGTCAAATTTAGTAGGACCTCCTTCAATACTTCACGGTATTGGATGGCGGGGGTCCAAACTCTTTGATCCCCTCATAAGTTAACTACTATTAATACTATAACCCGGCTACTTAGGACTGTATCCCTGCTGACTCAGACTACTTAGCCGAGGGTAACGTCACCGCCAAAAGCGGGGCCTACCACAATACTGCATTAATAACTTAATTCATTATCTTCCAATAATCCACCCTTTTAGGATTGTATCCCTGCTGACTCAAACTACTGGGGTGAGGGTAACGTCACCTTCAAAAGAGGGGCCTACTACAATAACTAAGACAATCTCTTAATTGTGTGCAAAAGTGCGGAAATAATTAAAGGTTATACTAGATACGAGTCGGAACCAAGTGATTCATCTTGTCTATCTGTTTTTATTTTTATTTTTATTTTCAGCATTTTAGTTAGTTTTATTTTTCTTAGTTTAAGACATTTTTCTAAACTTTTATTTTGGTTAGACGTTGAGGATAAATCGGTACTAAAAGCTCTTGTGTCCTTGGACGACCTCGGTATCTTACCAACACTATACTACACTCAACGATGGGTGCACTTGCCCATATGTGTGTTTAGTGTCAGTGAAATATCGTGTTTTATAAATTTAAAACTTGGCTAAAATAAGTGTTAAAAAGGGCTTAAAATATACACCTAAAATATACGACACTTACCGCACATCAAGTTTTTGGCGCCGTTGCCGGGGACACAAGGATTTTAAGAAAGTTAGGAATCAACGGCCTAATCGTCTTTTATTTTTCTTTTTATTTTTTTAGGATTTTCTTAGTTTTTTCAGCTTCTGCAGAGCTCAGCACGGGCCGTGCCCGCTGAACACGCCCCCGTGCTCAATCATTGGAACTGGCAATCCTGTTTTACATCAGACAGTAAGCTGAACACGGGGCCGTGTCCACTCAACACGCCCCCGTGCCCAAGTTTCAGTTACTGAAAACAGAACCGTTAGATCCCGACGGTTGGTAATTTCTGACATAAACATGAGTGATAGTAATTATTTTTACTTTCGGCACTCTTATGGTACGTGGTGTCAATTATGTGGTGGCGAACATGAAGAAGTAAAATGCTACTTCCTAAATTATAGGCCCCACTACATGGACCCACCATCTTCTCACAACCTTAAGAGGGGCGAAAGTAAAAATAAGCACTATTTCTCCCTCGAATGCGCCCAGCCAGATATTCTAGGGGAAATGCTCCTTAGCGAGTTATTTCAACTAGAAGAGCTAATTCTGAAATGGATAGAAGAGCTTGGGAAGGATTTTATTGATCCACCCCAAGACGATACCCATGAAGAAATGTTGGAACCGCATTCCGACAACCTCGTTGCTCCCGAAAATACCTTCGTACCTAGCAAAGACTTGGACGATAGTCGTCCCTGTGTCGATTGTGCCGTGAAGGACTCTCCATCGACTTCGTTCGGTGCATACATAGACCTGAGCGATTCGGCATATACCTTCTTTAACAAGAGCCCGGGAAAGGGTTGGACTTGTCCACCTAGAATGAAAATAGGAATTACCCTCACCGACAACCTCTTGCGTTCTCGCCTTAGTCTAGGACAATTAAGGTATATTAGGCACTTTGGGGTTGTTCCAACCAGTCAGGAGCCACCCGATACTAACAAGTTCCTTGAAAAAAACTAGACAACTTCATAAAACAGTCCCTAGACACGGGGCCGTGCCCAGCCAACACGCCCCCGTGTCCATCGAAAGATTCCTTTCTGATCAGTACGTCAGAATACGGACAAACTGTGTCAGAACTCCACCTGAACACGGGGCCGTGTCCAGGTTGCTGTCATTTTCTATAAATGCAGCCAAGAATTCTGCACATTTGGACCAACTTGGGGCAGAGATTTGCAGGAATCTTCTCTCAAACTATCCTAGGTAAGTCTAAAAGAAGATTCCAACAACCCATCTTGTCCTTTCCTCTTTTAGTAATTTCCTTCTTCTTCATCTTTCTCCAAGAGCTACCATTGAAGGTTTGAAATTCCTCCAACTCTATGGTAGGGATAAATGAGTTTTATTCAAAGAATCTTGGTAAAAACATGTTATGAAACATTGTTTTAAGTTATTAGTAGCCAAAAAAGCCCCACAACGTTCAGAAAATAACTTAAAACTCCAAGTTTCCTTGTTCCAAAACTCTGCAGAAAGATGAACACGGGGCCGTGCTCAGTGAGCACGGGGCCGTGTCCGGTTACCGTTTCATTAAATAAACTATTTTTAGTTTATTTTTCGTAGGATGACGAGTGAAAACAGCGAAACATCTCCTGTGCATTCGCCAAACAGCCGTAGAGGAAGAAGACCCTCCATTGAAGCTACACTTGTACACTATGTGATAGCATTAAGAGAGGCTCTTGACGAAATGACTTCAGTAGAGGAGGTCCTAATCGACCGTATTAACGATCTAACGATGGGACTTGAAAGCAGCTTCCAAGAAATTAACCTCTTGCACCAGAGGTTAAATATTCTTGTAGCACCTCCAATGGAACCAGTCCTTCCTCAACAGGATTGGAACCTGGCACTCGGAATCAACAACCCTACCGGGTGGGAAGACTTTCCGGCGGAACCTCCCATGGAACACCAACAAGAGATCCCGGTGGAAGTTGAAACTCCTCAAACTAATGCCAATGAGCCTTCTTTTCTCCTTCCAAGGGAGGTAGAAGAATGGCTCGCCGACATTTGAGGAGAACCGCACTCGGAAGAAGGAGTTCAAAAAGGCCTTGTTTAACCAAGATTGATTACTTCTTGGAAATTTTGCTAAATTAAAATAAAGTAAAGGCTAGGACTCCATGGTTTGTTATTTCTTTATTTTATCTAGTTTAATTTAGGTTTATGTAAGTTCTCTCTATGATGAAATGAAATGATGGTTTACAATGAGTAAAACACACTCATGGTGGTAAAGGATGAAAAGGGGAACGAGAAAAATGATCCCATGCACAAGAACAAGGCAACCCGACAATTTTCTCCATTTCAGAAGGTTCAACACGGGCCGTGCCCAACCAACACGGCCTCGTGTCGAACCACCTGCAGAAAAACGCCCAGTACAGGTACCTGGACACGGGCCGTGTTCACCCAACACGCCCCCGTGTCCAGACTTCTGTTTCTCTTATTTCAATTTTGTTACTGGAACTTGAACACGGGGCCGTGCCCGGATAACACGGGGCCGTGTTCAGTGCCCAGTAACACAAATTTTTGTTTTTTAAACACTATTTTACACATCTAATCAACCTAAAAATTTATTTTTGGGACACATTGAGGACAATGTGTAATTTAAGTGTGGGGGGGATGCTAAAACCTTGAATTTTGCAAGTCCTAAATACAAGCCTTACACAAAACTCTATTGGAACCGCTAATCACCCCAAATTTTTTCAAAAATTTCATTTTTTTTTACTTGTATAGGTTTAACTCGGGAAATTCAAGTTCTCAAAAAGGTTATATTTTTACAAATTTACAACCGATAGCGTAGTGACAAAAAGAATCAACATAAGAAAATTATGAAAAGGCATGACAAACTTATTTAAAATTTGATTATATATACTTGATCACATAAAAACCCATTCCCACAAAAGTGAGTTTTGAGCCTTTATTGAGCACACAATTACATATCATTTGACTAAATGCTCATTTTTCGTTTCTTGTGTGAATAGCTGCTTGGTTCTTACGACTCTAGAACTTGCCATGACAATACATTCCCGGTCCTTATCAACTTAAACCCGAGTAAGTAAATGATGGAGGCATTAGGACTACCCTTTTTCATTTCTACACCATTATTTTTCTTTTTCTTTTACCACCTACCCAAAAATCCCCCTAGTTAGCCCCTTTGAGCCTAAACCTTTTCATTTCATCACCCAAACAAAAACCCATTCATCCACCAAAACCTTTTTCATTTTTTACCCTTTATTTTAGTAACAAGTTCGGTTCTTCGTAAAATATATATATATATATATATATATATATATATTTGTGATAATGATGAAGCAAAAAGAAAATAAACAAACAAAGTAATCAAAAATAACTTTGTTTGAATAAAAGCTTCATCAAAACAAATAGTTGCAAAAATGCGAAAAACCGGCACTTGTTACGCTTTTAGCCCTTTTTCTACTAACCACTAACCCAACCACCTACCTTTAACCCTAGCCAACCCTTAACCCACAAAGTCCTCTTGATATCTACAAAGGTATAAAAGTTAAAAAGGAGGAGGATTGATTTCTTGGCAAGCCTATGGTAGAAATAAGTTTCGTGCCGCTCTCGAGTGATTCACTAAAAATACACCTTCGGCCGAGTGTGAGTGATTTCCCCGCGAGGTATGTGAACTTGTATATAAATAGAATTTTAAAAAGGCATGTTATGCCCAAATAAGTAATTTTTTTTATGAACAGTTCTAAATAAATCATTACGAATAGGAGTGTAAATAAATAAAAATAAAACCCAAAAAGATCTTGGAAATCCCGACACTCTACGACAAGCCCAAAACCTTCTTTTCTACCTATTCCATTTGGGAGTGTAAGCCACATATTAAAGAGTTTTGCTTGAGGACAAGCAAAAGTTCAAGTGTGGGGGTATTTGATGTGTATAAAATGCAACATATAAATTACATCAAATGAGGCATAAAACTAACCCTTTTTTAGTACTAATATTGGAAAAAGAGTGTTTTTGTCTTCCTTTTGTATTTTCAGGATTAAATGAGCTCAAAAACGCAAAAGAAGCAAAAAGATAGCTAAATCCAACATAAATACAAGAAAAGGAACATTAGTGGACTGCCCGAACCCTCAACGGCACCTTCCAAAGCAAAATAGAGAAAACAGAAGGCTGAACACGCCCCGTGCTCAGCCAGCACGGGGCCGTGCCCAAGAAGCAGCAGAAAAGACAAACCTATAGAAGCTTCTATTGCCCATCACGGGGCCGTGCTCAGGGGACACGGGGGCGTGTCGAAAGTACAGCAGGCGCATTTATTGTAATTGCGAATTACAATTAATGAGGAGAGAGAGTGTCAGACGGACACGGGGCCGTGCCCAGCGGACACGGGGCCGTGTCCAGCTCTCTGTTCAGCCTATAAATAGGAGTGCTTGGATTCATTTCATCTCATCCCTTGGCACACCACCTCTCTCACACTTCATCCACCACCCACCACCATCACAACACCATCATCCACCACCATCATTCATTGTCCATCGTAGAGTGTGTGAGTCGTCTCGGGATCCAAGATTGATCGTAAGAGTTCTTGACAATCAAGGCCATGTTTGCCTAAGTCTCTTACATCACTTGGTGAAGACAAAGTGTCTAGTATAATACTTTTTATTTCTAATCTTTTGCACTTTTTATTTTGTTTTGTATTAATGACTTTAATAACTAGTTACTTATGTTGAAAGTGATCTTTCCTTATCGTTTGTCCGTGGTGTCTTGGCATTATTTTACTGTCTATATAAAATAAAGGATTTTCACCATTCATATCTCCACGGTCTATATGGAGGTATGTTGGCTACCTGGTAGGGGGTTAAGGGAACGGTTTGGTAAAGGTCTTGCCATTGTTCAGCGTTTAGAGGTCCTGCAATGGACCTGGGTCAAATTTAGTAGGACCTCCTTCAATACTTCACGGTATTGGATGGCGGGGGTCCAAACTCTTTGATCCCCTCATAAGTTAACTACTATTAATACTATAACCCGGCTACTTAGGACTGTATCCCTGCTGACTCAGACTACTTAGCCGAGGGTAACGTCACCGCCAAAAGCGGGGCCTACCACAATACTGCATTAATAACTTAATTCATTATCTTCCAATAATCCACCCTTTTAGGATTGTATCCCTGCTGACTCAAACTACTGGGGTGAGGGTAACGTCACCTTCAAAAGAGGGGCCTACTACAATAACTAAGACAATCTCTTAATTGTGTGCAAAAGTGCGGAAATAATCAAAGGTTATACTAGATACGAGTCGGAACCAAGTGATTCATCTTGTCTATCTGTTTTTATTTTTATTTTTATTTTCAGCATTTTAGTTAGTTTTATTTTTCTTAGTTTAAGACATTTTTCTAAACTTTTATTTTGGTTAGACGTTGAGGATAAACCGGTACTAAAAGCTCTTGTGTCCTTGGACGACCTCGGTATCTTACCAACACTATACTACACTCAACGATGGGTGCACTTGCCCATATGTGTGTTTAGTGTCAGTGAAATATCGTGTTTTATAAATTTAAAACTTGGCTAAAATAAGTGTTAAAAAGGGCTTAAAATATACACCTAAAATATACGACACTTACCGCACATCATATACACCACGGTTCATTAGTTAACCGATTAATACGCATGATTCCGTTAATTGCTCATATGTTGACCATTATGCCCTTTTCACCCTAAAACGTGATTTGTGAAAATGTAAAAGTGTAGAAACTTTAATTACTGATATATAAACTTTTATGCAAAGTTTGACATCAGTTTGAGGTGTAGATTAAGAGTTATGCTCGTTAGCGTAAAATGAAAGCTTTTTGTTAATTAAACGGCGTAATTAGCGTATAGCCTAGTTAAGCCTACTTTTTGATATCAAACTTATTACCCACTGATGTAATATATTATTTTGGGATTTTTGAAGATTTTTAATTAATTTTAGGCTGAGCATAACTTGTAGTCGTAGGCTTAATCCGGTAATTGTCGGTTTTGCCCTTACGGGCCGGGCCATAAAATGAGTTTTACATATCTAAACGGCTCCAAATCTTTTGCTACTGATTAGATATGATAAATAAATTATTTTAAACCTCCTGGAATAATAAAAATATCAGATTTCTATATAGAACCCGGAAACGGCTTCTAATCGCCTTATTAAGCGTTTTTAGCGCATAGTATGTACTAAGACTATTTTAAACATACTAAGGGTGATACCTACTGATATTTGAGGTAAATAATAATATTTTAACAGTAAGCAAAAGTTTTTAACCTCAGACTTCAGTTTTGAGCTTTTCGGCTTATGTGAAATTACCAAAATGCCCCTACGGTGCATAGTTTGGTTATAATTGATAAATTTCACATATATACTTGTAACACCTCGAAAATTCACGTCCTATAAGGTGTTGACACGTGTCATAAATTTTGAACGTGTGATAGAATGCTATGAAAGGACTAAAGTTGACAAACATGGAAAGTATGTGAATATACGTATTCTAAGTGTCAACTGTGAATAAATATACTTCATAATAACCCTACATGATGTTTATAACATCAAACGAATAAATCATGGATCATACGAAACTAAAAGTGAGAGATTTCAAACTACAGGGGTTAAATGTGTCAACATGTTTAAAGATATACCTCTGAGTGACCTTTTGACGAACTCGAAGCTTTGTAAATGTTAATTATGCTCACTAGAATGCACGATTTAAATTTCATAAAGTTTCGTTAACGTATGAGAAAGATATGATCAAAATCGTGTGCGAAGTGTTAAAGCGTAAACGTTGGAAGTTAGGACTTTTCGGGCGATAATAAAGTTACCCGGGGACCTAACAAAGTAGGTATATGTTTTAAAGCCCTTATGGATCAACATTGAGGGTTAAAATGCAAGAATCAAGTGTCTAACCGGAGTTTGAAGGGCCAAGGATCAATTAGCAAAATCAAAAAAATAAGATTTGCTGTTGAAGGCTTCGCGCCACGCGAGGGGTCCCTCGCGCCACGCGAGGGATTGCCAGTTCCAGAATTTTTGTCTCGGCTGCCTTTTTGCAATCTGCTCGATTTTGTCCGAGTTTCCTCATTCTTCTTGGCCCCTAGGCACCCCCTAAACACTAGCAACAAGTGTTGATCACTTGTGGTGAGTTGTAGACACACATGTCAAGGATTTGTGGTAGATTAAACACTATATAAAGGCATGTTATGCAACCATTGTTCTTCACACCTTCAAGTGCATAACTGATCAATTCTGGAGCTCCCAAGCAGGTCCAACTGATCATAAGTCGTGCATAGGACTCTTGTAAATATGCTAGTCCTTCTTTATTTGAGTTTAGCTTGTTTAATTAGCTAAAAGTCAAACCGTCGTAAATACGGTTTGACTTCGAGATTAGTCATTAATGGCTCAGTCATATCTCGAATTAAAAGTAGTTATGAGTTGGTATTTATGTGGGTAATAAAACCCCAAAAGGGTTTCCTCTGATCACCACTCTAACTAGTTCAAATGTCGGGTCAAACATGTACTTAAAAAGTCAACAGGATGCTTAAAATGTCAATTATGCATAATTAGCTATCTAGAACATATATAACCTATTTGATCATTGTTATAACTTAGTAATTACTGTAAGAACATGTCCAATCATGTTCAACCCGACTATTTCCTGTTTAGACCCGGTTCGGAACCGAAAGTCACATAGTTTGACTTTCACTTTGACTTTCTGTTCTGACCCGTTCAGGTATGTGTTAGAAATGCCTCAGAGCTTAAATTGGATTAGGTTACTTGTTAGAACAACCCTCTGTGATTACACACCTTGGTTCACTAGTTATCCAATTAATATGCATATTTCCGTTAATTGCTCATATGTTGACCGTTATGCCCTTATTACCTTAAAACATAATTTATGAAAATGTAAAAGTGTAGAAACCTTAATTACTGATATATAAACTTGTATGCAAAGTTTGACATCAGTTTGACTTATAGATTAAGAGTTATGCTCAATATCGCAAAATTAAAGCTTTATGTTAATAAAACGGCGTAATTGGCGTATAGCCTAGTTAAGCCTACTTTTTGGTATCAAACTTAATACCCACTGATATAATATATTATTTTGAGATTTTTAAAGATTTTTAATTAATTTTAGGCTGAGCATAACTAGTAGTCGTAGGCTTAATTCGGTAATTGTTGGTTTTGCCCTTACGGGCCATAAAATGAGTTTTACATATCTAAACGACTCCAAACCTTTTGCTACTGATTAGTTATGATAAATAAATTATTTTAAGCCTTCTGAAAATATAAAAATATCATATTTAAGTATCGAACCCGGAAATGGCCTTTAATCGCCTTATTTAGCGTTTTTAGCGCATAGTATGTTTTAAAATCATATTGGACATACCCGGGTTGATACCTACTGATATAAAAGGCAAATTATAATATTTTAACAGTAAACAAAGGTTGATAAACTCAGACTTCGGTTTTGAGCCATTCGGCTTATGTGAAATTACCAAAATGCCCCTACGGTGCATAGTTTGGTTATACTTGGTAAATTCACATATATGCTTTAGCCTACTGTTATAACTCATAAAATTGAGTATGTTTGCTGTTTACATCAGACCTGTAACTCAGTTAAACATCTAAACGCTTTTACAAACTTTAAAATGACCAAACTACCCCTACGGTGCATAGTTTGTGTTTAAATTAGTTCGGGGCATAATGAAAGACATCCTACTGATGTCACAACATATTTGAAGCATATTAACTTAGGAAACCTGTATATGGCTCTTTCAGATACCTGTTACGCTTATTACGCGTTCGGTTCGGTTTATGTAACAGGTTTACATAAAATAGCCGAAACGGGTCAAACCTTATCATTTTTATCTCAAAATCCAGAATGTGTTTATTTTACCCATATTATACAAGTCTCCAAACTTGTCGGGTCTAAATCACATTCTATCCCGGTCTTCGCTTAATCATGCGTTTTGAACCGTAAACCTTCCCTTAAAACTAACCGGTCTAAGTTACGACTTATATAAGACCCGTTAGGAATTTAACAGGTTAATAAAACCTTCGTTCCAGATTAAGAGCCCCAGTAGAAGTACTTGTGCTTGCTGATTAAGATATACGGCTGAGTATAAATTGCATTGCTAGCTCAGGTAAATACTTTTAACTTATTTTCCCTTATACGGGCTTGGGATACGGTATTATAAAAATACCGCTTGGTCGGGTGTAGAAACCTTTTAATCGGAGATGATTAAATTGCATAATCCCGTTTTAATCTGTATTGATTGATAACAAATAACATTGGGGGTTAATGACCGTGTCCTGGATATCCTTGGCTCATTTTAAAAAGTGAATGGCCACGACGTAAGCACAAGGAGTAGGCAAAACACCTCCTGTTTTAAAAAAATAAAAACCGCAAAAAAACCGCAACATGTGGTTTTAAAAAAATAAAAACCGCACCTCGCGGTATGAGTTGCGGTTTTATGCTAAAACCGCACCAAACCGCACCATGCTCACCCCTATTGCATATGTATAACGTATACTCACTCGTAAGGGTATCTTCTTGTGAGATTATATTTGTGGTGTGTCGATTAATCTTGTCCGGCTTGTATTGTATAATCACCGGCCCTAAATGTTGGACAACCATGTAAATCGGATACAAGATTTTTATTAATAAAATTGTCCCAAGTATAAAAGATTAATTTTGCCTCTGTGCATTTTAATCAATGTGTCAAGATATTTTGTGCCGTTTGCACTCGAATCACTTTTCAAACTCTTTTTCCAAAATGAGTCAGTTAATTGTATTTACCAGTGTAAACTGACATATTTTCCAAAAGGTTAAGTGACGGGTACTATGTGTAATTGGCTGGGAGCTCAGGGCGTCATTAGGGAATCTTGCGAGTTCTAGATGTCTAAAGTCTGTTGAACAATTTTCTTTATTGATCCGCCTGTGGATCCTTTACCTTCCGTTGTAATACTTTGACATTACTTATATTCGGAATCTAATATATTTATCTTTTGCTTCCGCTGTGCATTATTATATTGTGTTGTTTGACCATGATGTTGCCAACTACGTCACGATACTCCCCCACCGGGCCCACCGGTGACACGTGGAAATCGGGGTGTGACAGGTTGGTATCAGAGCCAACATTGAGTGAATTAAACACTAGATTTTTGTGTTTAATCTCAATGACACAATTGCACATTCCTAAATCTTCTGAGTCTAGACTTAACATAGGAATATTCTCAATCCTAATCTGGAAATTTTTACTTCCAAAAGGTAATGAACTTTGATTCACACCTAAATGCCTCGATCCCAGACGATCATGGCTTATGAATTAAACTTGTCCACGTGACTAAGCCTTTTGTGCTATTACTAAATGCCTCGATCCCAGACGATCATGGCTTATAAATTAAACTTGTCCACGTGACTAAGCCTTTTGTGCTATTACTAAATGCCTAGATCCCAGACGATCATGGCTTATAAATTAAACTTGTCTACGCGACTAGGCCATTTGTGCTATTATTAACTTATAAATTAGGATTTATGATAAAATCCTGAATAAAATAAATATCCTTCCTTCCCTGCCAGTAGGCATTTTAAAAAGAATCTTAAAGGTGAAATCTAGCCTACGCGGCCAAGATGGTGAAACCTACCCAAGGGATTCAGATCCTTGTTAACACCTAAGAACGTGTTAGCACTCCTGACAAATGTGATTCGATAAAATCACAACAGTCATCCTTATATTAGATTCTTCCAATTTTCTTATCTAGCCTAGTGATTTAGAAATCATGGCTTGTGTCATCCTATAAGATGATCACATTATAAACATCCAGTAGTGATGAAGTGCCTACGGGCTAAACTTGTTGTCCGATAAGACAACGACAGTGGTGGTCTTTGACCTCCTGTCTAAAAATGTTGGACCAGGTCCAATCATAATAGTCGGTAGGATCCATACGACCTCGACTAATAGCATCTGAGAAGATGATCATATTATAACCATCCCTCAGAAGGGAAATGCCACGGGCTATATCTATTGTCCTAAAAGACAAAAGACAGTTGAAGTCTACGACTCACTGTCAAGAGAAGGTAATGAACGTGATTCAAACCTTAATGCCTCGATTCTCTGAAATCATGGCTTATAAAATTTAGAACTGTCCTTGTGACTAGGCCTTTTGCGCCACTTTAATATCCTTAATGTTTTATAACTAGGATAAATTATAATGGAAAATACTAATAACTAACAAGTTAACCAATATGGTTTATATTACCATGGTTGATAAATCGTCAAAGATGATGATTCCATAATAATCTCTGAATAAATCATTGTTAATATTTATGTAGCAATCAAGCTACATGGCTGGATTAGATGAAGTTAACAGTCACTTGAAGGAGAGCAATGATACTATCAGAATTAATGTAACTGGAGCAGAACTGCAGGCAATAATAGATTATGCTGTTACTCGAGCTCTTGATCGACAGTATGATGAATCAAATGATACCCACTCTGAGACTCTATCTGTGGCTCATAGTAAGCCCCCTACTAAAACACATGAGTCAAGGGAGGACGATGTTCATGACTTGTCAAATCAAAGGAGTATTCCGTCTAGACAAGTTGTGTTTCATCAAGAGGCATCAGTTAAGACTTGTTCATATAAATATTTTGTCTCCTGCAAGCCCAGAGACTTTATAGGAGAAAATGGGGCCATCGATTGCATGACATGGCTCGATGAGATGGACGTTGTTGTCGACATCAGCGGTTGTGCGGAGCAAGATGTTGTGAAATTTGTTTCACAATCATTCAAAGGGGAAGCGTTGGCATGGTGGAGATCATTGCTCCAAGCCACGGGAAAGGTTCTACTCTACAACTTATCTTGGGAGCAATTTCTTGCATTAGTCAAGGAAAACTATTGCCCTCAGCATGAAGTAGAAAAGATAGAATCGGACTTCTTGACTTTGGTCATGGAAAATTTGAATTGTCAGGCATATGTGACAAGTTTCAACACTATGTCCCGCCTAGTTCCTTATCTAGTCACCCCTGAACCTAAACGCATAGCGCGTTTCATTGGAGGCCTAGCATCAGAGATAAAAGGGAATGTTAAAGCATCTAGGCCAAACACATATAGGTCCGCGGTGGACTTATCCTTATCTCTCACCTTAGACGCAATCAGAATTAAGTCTGCTAAGGCTTCTGGCGAGAGAAGAAGAGAAAGAGAGGAGGAAAACTCTCATCAAACTAACAAGAAGAAGAAAGGAAGCTCGGAGCGCGGGAAGGATTCCGAGTTTAGGAAGAACTCGAGGCACTCTGATAACAGACCCAAATGCAATAACTGCAAAAAGCAGCATTTTGGAAAATGTACAATAGACCCACGCGCTAAATTGTGTGGAATCTGCACGACCAAGGGTCACAAAACCTTAGATTGCAAGGGGTTAAAGAACGCCACATGTTACAATTGTAACGAGGAAGGGCACATCAAAACCAACTGCCCAAAGCTTATAAAGAAGTCGGGAAAGGCCAGGGAAATAAACGCATGAGTCTTCCGGGTGAACGCCAGGAGATGGTGCAGAAGAATAACTATATAGCAGGTACTTTTCCTTATCAAGCAGTTTATGCAGAAATTTACTTGATACTGGCACATATGATTCAATATTGAACAATAACTATAGAGAACTGTTTTCTCCGCCTGATTAGGACTTCGGTCATTTAATACGAGGTAGAAACTGTCCAATGATACTTTAGAAAATGCTCCAACAAACCTTAGATGGATATTTTATATCTAAATAGGAATCACTCTTTTCTGATATTCCTATGGCAAGCTTTCAAGCTACCTAAATTCTTTAATATAATAAAGACAGATGCGACGTTTAGATCCTCTGTCAGAAAAGTGATGGACTAGGTCCAAATATTTAATGCCACTGATGGTCTTTTGCGACCTAGGCTAAGTAATATTAATATATTTTAAATAACGTTCATTAAGAATGTTAGTGCTATAATAGCCTGTATAGGTTATTGACACCATGGTTAGTATATATTAAGGCCATCAGAGTGAAACATAGCAGTTGTTGGATTTCAACTAAGAAATTGTTTTATTGGTATTAGGAACCAATATCGAGTATGGAAAACTCGGATAAGACGACAGTCAATCGCGCCATTGATGACACGACGCATGCTAATGATGCTGAAATTGTAAACCTTAGAATTTCCAAAGATGTTCTTCAAACTATGATAGACGCAACCGTTGGAAAAGCTGTGAAGAGGGCTGTGAAAAAGTTAAAGGAGCCCCATGCTGCTCGGTCCAAATTTTATCTAGGACCACATTTCCTTACTCTTAAGAAGGATCTCGTTCATGCCTCTGATGCAAAGGATGAAGTAAAAAGAAAAAGGGAGGTAGATAACTCCCAGAGTTCTAAGAAAAAGAACAAACAAAAGTCCGACCAGAAACCAGTATGTGAGACCTGCATGAAGCGCCATTATGGGAAATGCAGGTTCGAACCAAAATCCAAATCGCAGCCCAGGGCTTGTGGGATCTGCAAGTCTAAGGGACATAAAACGTTGGACTGTAAGGACATGAAGAATGCAGTCTGTTTCGGCTGTAATGAGAAAGGCCACATCAAGACTACGTGCCCTAAATATGTCAAAGGAAATGTGGCGGAGGAAGTAAAGCCTAAAATTGAAAGCGCCTAAAATGCCTAAGCTAGCCCATAAATAATGACATCAGGTACATTCCTTGGCATTTTATCAGTAATTTAAATGCTAAGAGTTTTATTTTGGTTCGGATACCAGTAAATCATTCATAAACTATAAGTATAACAAGTTTTTAAAACTCTTCATAAGGACTATATATATATTAAGTGTAAGGTAAAACTTACAAGTAGAAAATTTACCAGAACTATCTTCTGTTCCTATAAAAAAAAATTGATAAGTCGCAAAAATGGTGGAACCGGCCGTCCCCGGAATGGAACCTGGGTCTAGGCCGCACCCTTTCGCGCGCCTAGCCAACCGAGCTAGGTGCCTAGTTTGTGAAACTTCCATTATTGATTAAATATAAGCACTTGTACAATAAACTTCCTTATCATTTATCAATGATATTTCCTGCTAAGTGTCATGTTTTTAATACAGGCAATAATAAATCTTCATGAACCATAAACTTAGCAAATTTTTATTATCATCCACAAGGTATAAATTACCAAGGAAACCTTAGTAACCGATTCTTCTCGTATCGGCGAGGAATCCTTCCGAAAAATCTAAGAGTACTCTTTCTTCGCATAGAGTACAACAACATATGTTATTTTAATTATTTTCTCATTTGTTTTTATCGCCTGCGAATGCCAAATATGTTTGATAAAAGTGCCATATGAGGATTGGCGTATCCTAGTGTGTCCCATAGATTATTTCCATGTCTGATCAGCATGGAGGTTTAATACATGGAACCCCTAAGATATCCCAATGATCGTATTGTACTAAAGTTGACTAGTAGTATTCAAAGAAGGTATCCATAATAGAGTTACCCAAATAAATATTCCCTGGTAACGGAATATGAGGACTCATAACATAAATGTGTCACTTAATTGACACAAGCAATGATGGGTGAACTGGAGTCTGAGATATGGAAATCTCTGTAACCTCCTCGTATCTTGACTACCTTCTCCTAAGATTTCCTTGTTTACCCTAAGAGGCAGGTAGAATTAAGATTTATATCCCATTTAAGGCTGTATTATTATGAAATCTCCAAGACGGCTAGTACCATCACTGGAAGAATCGAACCCTGATTTACTAAGTTTTAAAATAGAGGGTTCATATAGCCTAACTCGATATCCCGAGAGTTTGATATTGTTAGATAAGAAAGACGGTTCATTTTGCTTATGCATACATTACCGCAATCCTAATTAGGCAACGATTAAGAATTTGCCATCAGCTAACCAGGATCGTCGAATTGTTCGACTAACAACAAGGATTAGCTATTCCTTAATATTAGTTAAGTAATGGTTGGAATAACCATCTCACCTTAAGATAAGCTTCTCTATAATATTTGATATATAAATATCAAGGCTACTCCCTTGAAGACCTTGTATAGATGGAATGTTAAACGTCCATTGATAGGACAATAGTTTGGTAAGTCCAAACATTAAGATCTGAAAGTTGCATTATAGACAATCAATAAGATCACACAAATTCATAATCATCAGTAAGATGCCAGTATACGGCAGAAAATTAAGGATTATGAAAATAGCAAACCTCCTAGATTCTTGTTAAGAAATAAGGTTCAACAATAGGTATCACCCTGGAAAGGAGTGATGCGGTTTGGTAAGAAAGGCAAGCTAAGCCCGAGAGACATAGGACCTTTCGAGGTTATCGAACGTGTCGGTTCAGTTGCCTATAAGTTAAACTTACCAGAAAGCTCAGTGGAATTCACAATGTATTCCACATCTGCAATCTGAAGAAGTGCTTCGCTGATGAATCACTGGTTATGCCGCATACAGATGTGCATATGGATGAGAGCTTGAGATTTGTTGAAAAACCCTTGTCGATTGAGGATCGACGGGTTAAGAAGCTTCGGAGGAAGCATGTGCCTATTGTTAAGGTCAAATGGGACGCCCGTAGAGGTCCCGAATTCACGTGGGAGGTTGAAGCCACGATGAAAGAAAAGTACCCTTACTTATTTCAGTAAATCTCGGGTCGAGATTTATTTTAAGGGGGTGAGGATGTAACACCTCGAAAATTCACGTCCTATAAGGTGTTGACACGTGTCATAAATTTTGAACGTGTGATAGAATGCTATGAAAGGACTAAAGTTGACAAACATGGAAAGTATGTGAATATACGTATTCTAAGTGTCAACTGTGAATAAATATACTTCATAATAACCCTACATGATGTTTATAACATCAAACGAATAAATCATGGATCATACGAAACTAAAAGTGGGAGATTTCAAACTACAGGGGTTAAATGTGTCAACATGTTTAAAGATATACCTCTGAGTGACCTTTTGAGGAACTCGAAGCTTTGTAAATGTTAATTATGCTCACTAGAATGCACGATTTAAATTTCATAAAGTTTCGTTAACGTATGAGAAAGATATGATCAAAATCGTGTGTGAAGTGTTAAAGCGTAAACGTTGGAAGTTAGGACTTTTCGGGCGATAATAAAGTTACCCGGGGACCTAACAAAGTAGGTATATGTTTTAAAGCCCTTATGGATCAACATTGAGGGTTAAAATGCAAGAATCAAGTGTCTAACCGGAGTTTGAAGGGCCAAGGATCAATTAGCAAAATCAAAAAAATAAGATTTGCTGCTGAAGGCCTCGCGCCACGCGAGGGGTCCCTCGCGCCACACGAGGGACTGCCAGTTCCAGAATTTTTGTCTTGGCTGCCTTTTTTGCAATCTGCTCGATTTTGTCCGAGTTTCCTCATTCTTCTTGGCCCCTAGGCACCCCCTAAACACTAGGAACAAGTGTTGACCAGTTGTGGTGAGTTGTAGACACACATGTCAAGGATTTGTGGTAGATTAAACACTATATAAAGGCATGTTATGCAACCATTGTTCTTCACACCTTCAAGTGCATAACTGATCAATTCTGGAGCTCCCAAGCAGGTCCAACTGATCATAAGTCGTGCATAGGACTCTTGTAAGTATGCTAGTCCTTCTTTATTTGAGTTTAGCTTGTTTAATTAGCTAAAAGTCAAACCGTCGTAAATACAGTTTGACTTCGAGATTAGTCATTAATGGCTCAGTCATATCTCGAATTAAAAGTAGTTATGAGTTGGTATTTATGTGGGTAATAAAACCCCAAAAGGGTTTCCCCTGATCACCACTCTAACTAGTTCAAATGTCGGGTCAAACATGTACTTAAAAAGTCAACAGGATGCTTAAAATGTCATTTATGCATAATTAGCTATCTAGAACATATATAACCTGTTTGATCATTGTTATAACTTAGTAATTAGTGTAAGAACATGTCCAAACATGTTCAACCCGACTATTTCCTATTTAGACCCGGTTCGGAACCGAAAGTCACATAGTTTGACTTTCACTTTGACTTTCAGTTCTGACCCGTTCAGGTATGTTTTAGAAATGCCTCAGAGCTTAAATTGGATTAGGTTACTTGTTAGAACAACCCTCTGTGATTACACACCTTGGTTCACTAGTTATCCAATTAATATGCATATTTCCATTAATTGCTCATATGTTGACCGTTATGCCCTTATTACCTTAAAACATGATTTATGAAACTGTAAAAGTGTAGAAACCTTAATTACTGATATATAAACTTGTATGTAAAGTTTGACATCAGTTTGACTTATAGATTAAGAGTTATGCTCAATATCGCAAAATTAAAGCTTTATGTTAATAAAACGGCGTAATTAGCGTATAGCCTAGTTAAGCCTACTTTTTGGTATCAAACTAAATACCCACTGATATAATATATTATTTTGAGATTTTTAAAGATTTGTAATTAATTTTTGGCTGAGCATAACTAGTAGTCGTAGGCTTAATTCGGTAATTGTCGGTTTTGCCCTAACGGGCCATAAAATGAGTTTTACATATCTAAACGACTCCAAACCTTTTGCTACTGATTAGTTATGATAAATAAATTATTTTAAGCCTTCTGAAAATATAAAAATATCAGATTTAAGTATCGAACCCGGAAATGGCCTTTAATCGCCTTATTTAGCGTTTTTAGCGCATAGTATGTTTTAAAATCATATTGGACATACCCGGGTTGATACCTACTGATATAAGAGGCAAATTATAATATTTTAACAGTAAACAAAGGTTGATAAACTCAGACTTCGGTTTTGAGCCATTCGGCTTATGTGAAATTACCAAAATGCCCCTACGGTGCATAGTTTGGTTATACTTGGTAAATTCACATATATGCTTTAGCCTACTGTTATAACTCATAAAATTGAGTATGTTTGCTGTTTACATCAGACCTGTAACTCAGTTAAACATCTAAACGCTTTTACAAACTATAAAATGACCAAACTACCCCTACAGGGCATAGTTTGTGTTTAAATTAGTTCGGGGCATAATGAAAGACATCCTACTGATGTCACAACATATTTGAAGCATATTAACTTAGGAAACCTGTATATGGCTCTTTCAGATACCCGTTACTCTTATTACGCGTTCGGTTCGGTTTATGTAACAGGTTTACATAAAATAGCCGAAACGGGTCAAACCTTATCATTTTTATCTCAAAATCCAGAATGTGTTTAGTTTACCCATATTATATAAGTCTCCAAACTTGTCGGGTCTAAATCATATTCTATCCCGGTCTTCGCTTAATCATGCGTTTTGAACCGTAAACATTCCCTTAAAACTAACCGGTCTAAGTTACGACTTATATAAGACCCGTTAGGAATTTAATAGGTTAATAAAACCTTCGTTCCAGATTAAGAGCCCCAGTAGAAGTACTTGTGCTTGCTGATTAAGATATACGGCTGAGTATAAATTGCATTGCTAGCTCAGGTAAATACTTTTAACTTATTTTCCCTTATACGGGCATGGGATACGGTATTATAAAAATACCGCTTGGTCGGGTGTAGAAACCTTTTAATCGGAGATGATTAAATTGCATAATCCCGTTTTAATCTGTATTGATTGATAACAAATAACATTGGGGATTAATGACCGTGTCCTGGATATCCTTGGCTCATTTTAAAAAGTGAATGGCCACGACGTAAGCACAAGGTGTAGGCAAAACACCTCCTGTTGCATATGTATAACGTATACTCACTCGTAAGGGTATCTTCTTGTGAGATTATATTTGTGGTGTGTCGATTAATCTTGTCCGGCTTGTATTGTATAATCACCGGCCCTAAATGTTGGACAACCATGTAAATCGGATACAAGATTTTTATTAATAAAATTGTCCCAAGTATAAAAGATTAATTTTGCCTCTGTGCATTTTAATCAATGTGTCAAGATATTTTGTGCAGTTTGCACTCGAATCACTTTTCAAACTCTTTTTTCCAAAATGAGTCAGTTAATTGTATTTACCAGTGTAAACTGACGTATTTTCCAAAAGGTTAAGTGACAGGTACTATGTGTAATTGGCTGGGAGCTCAGGGTGTCATTAGGGAATCTTGCAAGTTCTAGATGCCTAAAGTCTGTTGAATAATTTTCTTTATTGATCCGCCTGTGGATCCTTTACCTTCCGTTGTAATACTTTGACATTACTTATATTCGGAATGTAATATATTTATCTTTTGGGTCCGCTGTGCATAATTATATTGTGTTGTTTGACCATGATGTTGCCAACTACGTCACGATACTCCCCCACCGGGCCCACCGGTGACACGTGGAAATCGGGGTGTGACAATACTTTTCCCTACTGATATAACTTAGAAAATTGATTATCTTTGCTGATTACATTAGACCTGTAACTCAGGATATTACTTACACTCTTTTATCACCTTTTAAATGACCAAATTACGCCTACGGGGCATAGTTTGTGTTTAAATTCATTTCGGGCATAATAAATGATATCTTACTGATGTCACAACATATTTGGAGCATATTAACTTAGGAAACCTGTAAATGGCTCTCATTATTACACGTTACGTTTATTACGCGTGCGATTCGGTTTATGTAACTAGTTTACATAAATTAGCCGAAACGGGTCAAACCTTATCGGTTTTATCTCAAAATCCAGAGTGTGTATGAAATACCCATATTAAGCAAGTCTCCGAACTTACCGAGTCTAAATCACATTCTATCCGGTCTTCGCTTAATAGTGCGTACGAACCGTATCATTGAAACTAACCGGTCTAAGCTAAGGCTTAATTAAGGACCCTTTAGAAATCTAATAGGTTATTATAAACCTTCGTTCCAGATTAGGAGCCCAGTAAAAGTACTTGCGTTTGCTGTATTTGATTGATACTTTGCTCAGGTAAATACTCTTAACTTATTTTCCCTATACGGGCTTGGGGTACGGTACTATAAAAGTACCGCTTGGTCGGGTATGTAGTCATTTAAATCGTATTGTGATTAATGTATTTACATAACCCGCTTTGTTCTGTATTATTTGATGTATGGCCCTTGGGGGTTAAATGACCATGTCCCGGATATCCTTGGCATCATTTTACGAAATGGCCACGACCTAAGCACGGGGTGTAGGCGTACACCTGACAGTTGCATTATGTAAAAACTGGTAATCCACTAAAGGAATCAACCTTGTGGGCACTATACCTGTGGCGTGTCAGTTAACTTAAACCGGCTCTTCTAACCGGTGCTAATGGACGACAAATGAGTAAAACTGTATACAAGATTACATACAAATAATTGTCCCAAGTTATAAAGATATTTTGTGCCGAAGTGCATTCAAATCAATTTACAAACTCTTTTCAAAATGAGTCAGTTGAGTTGTATTTACCAGTGTAAACTGACGTATTTTCCAAAAAGGTTAAGTGTAGGTGCTAGACGAAATAGGCTGGCTACTCTAGACATCATTACTCAAGTCTCGCAAGCTCTAGATGTCAAAGTCTGTTGAACTATTGTTTCTATTTTTTTATTTTCGATCCGTCTGTGGATAAACAATCGACTATTGTGATACTTGATATTACAACATTATTTTCGGTTGAATTATATCTTACAATTTGCTTCCGCTGTGCATATTAAATATTGTGTTGTTTGACTATTATGTTGCCAACCACGTCACGATACTCCCCACCGGGCCCACCGGTGACACGTGGAATCCGGGGTGTGACAGGTTGGTATCAGAGCCAACACTGAGTGAATTAAACACTAGCCTTTTTGTGTTTAATCTCAGTTACACAGTTGCACATTCTTGAGTCTAGACAAGAACATGGGACAAATCCAAATTCGTTTCATTGTCTTTTAATTACTTCTTTGTTATTTTCCTGATTAGCCCTTGCATGGGCAAGTCATTTTTTTTATTAGAAGTCCCGTTTAGGGCAATCATATACTTGTTTAAATTTTAAAGGAACGATTATGTTTAAAATATCATTCCTATATTATAAGATCTACCATTATAATGAAAATGGCAAAATCTAAAAAGGGCAAGACCTAGCCATATGTCATCTTAAGGCAGGGCCAAGATGGTAGTTCCACAATTAGATTCAGATCCTTGTTAACAGTTCAATTTAGGATTGTTCTGCGTTAAATATTAAAAAGAATCTTAAAGGTAAAACCTAGCCTAAATGTCACGACATACAAGGCCAAGATGGTAGAACCTATTCAAGAGATTCAAATCCTTATTAAACATATGAAAGCATATTAACATGCTCGACAAAATGTGATACGATAAAATCACATAAGTCATTTTTGGGTTATTCTGAATTCCCTTATTTATATAATCATCCCTTATGGATGAAGTGCCCACGGGCTATAATTAACGTCCTCTGGACTAAAGACAGTGGTAGCCTACAACTCCCTGTCCAGAAAAGGTGATGAACTTTGATTCAAACCTTAATGCCTCGATTCTGTAAAATCAAGGCTTATAAATTAAACTTGTCTACGTGACTATGCCTTTTGTGCTATTATTAACTTATCATTTAGGATTATAATAAAGATCCTGAACAATTTTGATATCTAACAAATTAACTAAAATGTGTATTAAAAGCATGGTTAATAAATTGTTTAAGAACGATAGTACTGTGTTATGGTTGGATGGTCTAATTTGTCATGATTTTGTATGTTTTCACTTGGAATTGTGCTTGGAATATGGTCACTTTGTGTGTATTTTGGTTGTGTAGGTTTGCGGCAAAGATATCATGATTTGTTGGAGCTTTACATGTACACAAGGATGGAAACAAAGCAAAGACAAGCATGGACGTAGCCCTACTCTTACTCAAATTTGATATTTGGGTGTATTGCATGGGAATTTTAAAGATTCAGGAAAGCTGACTTTAGAGAGGCCGTAGCCCTACTCTCTTGGGCGTAGCCCTACTCCTGCAAACGAACAAAAACGGTTCTAGACGGTTTTTTATGTTTTTCTATGAAGTTTTGACCAATGAACTCGACATCCAACACAAGGGAGTGCCAAGGGACGACCAAGGAAGAAGAATCTTGAATGACAAAGCCTTTCTATCATCCTAATCATGTCTTTCACTTCCGAATTCCATACTTCATCATCCTTTCACACCATCATGAGTAGCTAAATCATTCATGGTTGCATCAAGGTCTAGGGTTTGATCTCATTTAGTATTCAATCTGAATTGTAAGTACATTTGACATGGATTTGCTTTGATTTGTTAAGTACTTGACATTTTCTTTGTGATTTCATGTGTTTATCATGTTTCAATGTTGAACAATTTACTATTTTGAACACTTCACAACATTGTTTCTTCTATTTGGTGTTTATCATTAGAGAACAAGGTGTTTTGATTGATAGCGTCGGATAGTGTTTTGATAATTGATAATAACCTCATCCTACAACATAAATTATTCGGTCTAGAATCGTTAAAAGAGTTGTTGTTTGATTGAAGAGTCCATCGATTATCCAATGTTTGAATGTGGTAAACTTCACTATGTCTATGTAGTGATTAATGTGCTATTTAATTAGATTGTTTATTGAATGTGCAACCCGATCCTTGGTGTGACCATCTCTTAATTACTTGTGATAAAATTAATCACTTTAGGTTTTACTTTTGCGAAATACTTAATCTAAACAACTCAATCAAAGAATCAAGTTTACATTATGTTCATGAATCAATTGAGTCTAAACACTAACCAAAAGCTCTTCGTGGTTCGACACCCTACTTGCCCTAACTAAATTAAGGTATTTAGGAAAACAATTCTCTCTATCTTTGATCGGTACATCGACACCGATCAAATTTTGGCGCCATTGCCGGGGAGTTTCTGCGCTTGGTGTTTTATTTTAGTTGATTTGTTTTAATTTTCTGTTTAAAAATTCCAAAATCCAAAAACATCATAAAGATTGCTACTTTTTATTCACGGTTACGCGAGGTGTGTTGATTGTGCAGGTAATAGGTCTCATTGCATGCACACTAGATTATCTGGAAGATCATCACCGTTAGTATTTGAACCAAAGATAGAAAGATTAGCAAGACATAACCGAGTTGTCCATAGAGCAAGCTTGACTTCAAGCCCAATTTCTTCATATATTTCTGATTCGGAAGGAAGTGATACCGAAAGCACAAATATGGCAGGTGGTGAAGGTGATCCACCACTACCCGGAGTAGACACTCATTTCAGGCCGACGATCTTTAGAAACCCATCTCCAATTGTTACTCCAGTTTTAAATGGGAGAGTATTTGAAATCCGGCCTCAGTACTTGGCTATTTTACCAACCTTTAGGGGAGTTGCATCTGACGAGCCTTACACACATTTGATTGACTATGCAGCAATATGTAGCACCATTGGGAAACAAGGCTTTACACCCGAAGAGGTAAAATTACGTCTTTTCCAATTTTCACTCAAAGATAGAGCTAAACAATGGTTTTCAACTCTACCATCCGATAGTATTCGAACATGGGACGAAATGCAAAGAACTTTTCTTGAGGAATACTATCCGATGAGTAAAACTAGTGAAGCTCGAAATGCTATCAAATCTTTTAGTCAACATGTTGGGGAAACATTTCATGAAGCCTTCAAACGTTTTAATGAAATGCTTAGAATGTGTCCTCATCATGACATCCCTAAATGGGACTTGGTCAAAATTTTTTATGATGGTTTAGTTACCGAGGATCAAAAAGTTGTTTTTGCATGTAGCAGTGGAACCTTTTTAACTCATGATGAGAATTATGAATGGAACTTTTTAGAAACTTTAAGTAAAGGTTCAAAAACTCAAGCTTCCGCTGATCGAAGTGTTAAACCACATCAAATTAAAGTTGTAAATGACCAACCTAGTAATGAAAGGTTTGACGCATTAGAAAAGAAAATTGATATGATTTGCCAAAAGTTGGGAAAGGATGTTTCTCTTGTTTCGCAGGTACAAGAGTTATGTGAAATATGTGGAGATATGGGGCATGTTGCTTTTGATTGCCCTATGAATTTTGGAAGTAGTAAAGAAGTTAATCAAATACACGGGGAAAGGAATATGAATTCTAACACGTATCATCCCAGATTGCGGAATCATCCAAATTTCCGATATGGCAACCCCGCTAATCAAATGAATCCTAACTTTCAAGGATCAAGTCAACAAGGTGGACAACAACAATTTCAACCCCGTCAACAAAACTTTCAAGGTAACTATCAAAGGGGGCAATTCAATCAAGGCTTTAATCAAGGCTTCAATCAAGGTGGGTACCAACAAGGAATACCTCAACAACAAGGGTACTCAAGAAATTACCAACAAGGTCAAAGTCAAAATCAAAATCAAGGCCAAGCAAGTTCATCACAAGGAAATGCAAACAATGAAGGTTCAACCAAGTTAGATGAGATTTTAGGAATCTTGAAAGGGGTGGTGCAAGAACAAGAAGTTCAAGGTAAGACCGTAGGATCTCTAACCCAACAAGTTGGTCAACTAGCAGAAGAAGTAGCTATAAGACGACCGGGAAAGCTTCCAAGTGACACAACAATCAATCCACAACATCAAGGATCATCATCAAAGAGCAACAAAAATGCACACGTCAATGAGGTATGTATCCTTAGAAGTGGTAAGTCTTATAAGAACAACGATGAATTTTCACCACAACTTGTTGAAGGTATAGTGGAGGATGTTAGTGATGAACCTGAAAGTGATCATGAAATTGATTCAAACTCCACTAATGTCCAATCCAACAAAATTTCTGAAAGCTCAACAAACCAAAATGTTTTGAACAAAGAATCAATTAAGGCATTGGATAAGGGCATGGATGCTAATACCGTCCCATATCCCTCTGCTTTAGTAAATTCATCAAAAACATCATCTTTTGGAAAAAAGATGCCCCAAGCTGAAGAAATGTGGGAAACTTTTCGTCAAGTGAAAATAAATTTGCCTTTAATTGATGCAATTCGTCAAATCCCATCCTATGCAAAATTTTTGAAAGATTTATGTACTCAGAAAAGACAACATAAATTACCAAAGAAACTTGATTTGACAGCTAATGTAAGTGCAATTTTATCAAATTCTCTCCTACAAAAACTTAAGGATCCTGGGGCACCCCTCATCTCCATCCAAGTGGGTGATGTTGGCATTGAACGAGCACTGTTAGATTTGGGAGCAAGTGTTAGTATTCTTCCGGGGAGTTTATATGACCAACATGACTTTGGTCCACTTAAACAAACTGACATTACCGTGGTAATGGCTGATTTATCACCTAAACTCCCTAGAGGAATGCTACATGATGTAATTGTAAAAATTCAAGACTTTTATTATCCCGTTGATTTCTTAGTGCTTGATTCTACATCAAAACACATAGATAAACAAGCTAATGTGATTCTGGGAAGACCTTTCTTGGCTACAGCCAATGCTCAAGTTGGTTGTAGGGATGGGACAGTGGACCTCACTTTTGGGAATAGGAAATTGAGATTAAATGTGTTTACTTTTGGGAATAGGAAATTGAGATTAAATGTGTTTGCTAATGTTACTAACCCATCTGTTGAAAGTGATTGTTTTGTAGCGGATGTCATTGATGGTTGTGTCCAAACTTACACTTCATGTGTAGAGGAGGATAACAACACCAAAGAAAAGAATTTTGTTTATGACAGGGATGCTTTGGAAGAAATTAGAAGCATGATGGATGAGGAATGCCCGGAAGCAGTTATGGCAATTGAAGATGGGAGGCCACCATGGACCTTGCAAGTAGAAAGCCTTCCTGAGCATATTGATTCAAAGCTCAAGCCATCTCTTGAAGAATCACCAAAGGTAGAGTTAAAAGAGTTGCCTAAACACTTGAAGTATGCATTTTTGGGGGAAGGGCAAACTTTACCGGTGATTATTGCTTCAAACTTGCAACCCGAGCAAGAACATGCATTAGTGGAAGTATTGTCAAAGCACAAATCGGCTATTGGGTGGACCATAGCTGATCTGAAAGGAATTTCACCCTCTATAGTGATGCATAAGATCATCACTGATCCAAATGCCAAACCAAGTCAGGATGCTCAAAGGCGACTCAACCCAATTATGCGTGAAGTTGTTAAAAAAGAAGTTCTTAAATGGTTAGATGCGGGTATAATCTACCCAATCTCCGATAGCACATGGGTTAGTCCGACTCAAACCGTTCCAAAGAAATCAGGTAAAATTCCTGAGTTTTGGACATCAAGAAGAGCGAGCCGGTTCAAGGCCCAAGCAAAGTACTATATATGGGATGAGCCTGATTTATTTAAAGTTGGTGCAGATCAAATTATCCGCAGGTGCATTCCTGAAGAAGAGGTTCCAAGTGTCTTGGCACATGCGCATTCATTTGCATGCGGAGGCCATTTTAGTGGTCGAAAAACAGGTCATAAGGTTTTAGATTGTGGTTTGTATTGGCCTTCACTTTTTCATGATTCCTTTGAATATGCTAAACAATGTCATCGTTGTCAACAAGTTGGTGGCATAACCAAACGAGATGAGATGCCTCTTAACCCCATCCTTGTGGTGGAAATCTTTGATGTTTGGGGCATCGATTTTATGGGTCCCTTCCCAAACTCGTGTGGTTATCTTTACATTCTTGTGGCTGTAGATTATGTCTCTAAGTGGATAGAAGCCATAGCCACATGAACCAATGATCATAAGGTAGTTTGCAATTTTGTTCGTTCAAACATTTTGTCAAGACATGGAATTCCTCGTGCTATCATAAGCGATGGGGGTTCTCATTTCAAACATTTTCAATTTGGCAAACTACTAAAACATTATGGCATCCACCATCGTGTTGCAGCCCCATATCACCCACAAACAAGTGGGCAAGTCGAAGTTTCCAACCGGCAAATTAAAGATATTTTGCAAAAGACGGTACGTCCCGATCGCAAAGATTGGTCTTCACGTTTAAACGATGCTTTATGGGCGTATCGTACCGCTTTTAAAACACCGATTGGCACAACCCCTTATCGACTTGTATATGGGAAGGGTTGTCATTTACCTCTCGAGTTGGCTCACCATGCCCTATGGGCGGTGAAAGCCGTGAATGTTGATTTTGATGCTGCAGGTAAAGAAAGAAAGTTGCAATTGGCGGAGTTGGAGGAACTAAGAGATGAGGCCTATGATTGTTCGGAAAGTTATAAGGCTAAGATGAAAAAGGTTCATGATGCTAAACTGCGCCTCAAGACGTTTGAGGTAGGGCAAAAAGTTTGGCTTTACAACTCCAAGCTAAAGTTCTTTCCGGGCAAACTAAAAAGTAAGTGGACGGGCCCATTTATTGTCAAAAGTGTTGGAAAGTTTGGAAATATAGAGATTGAAGACGAGAGTGAAGGTCAAAACCAAGTGGTAAATGGACATCGTCTAAAACCTTACATTGTTGCTATTGATCAAGAAGGTGCACCGGTTGAAGTGGTGAAGTTCCTTGTGGATTCACCAACTTATGAGGTCGACTAAACGAGCCAGGTAATGTCGGGCTATGTCGGGCTGAGGACATAAAACTTAGCGCTACCCGGGAGGCAACCCGTTTGTTTGTTTCTTAGTTATTTTTTTTATTTTTTTTGTTTGTTTTTGCCCGTTTCCTCTTGTTTTTCAATCACCACACCAAAGCGTTCATCATTCACATGCTTCCGAGAACTTAAGTTGGGGAGGGGGTAGTTGGAGAGTCACCAAAAGATTGTCATGTTTTACAAACTTATTTCCGGTTTAGAAAGCATTGAGGACAATGCTAATCTCTAAGTTGGGGAGGGGAGTTATTATTTTTTTAGACAATCGACAATTCAAAAAAAAAAAAAAAAAGAAAAGAAAAGAAACAAATGTGATTTCGATTTTTGAAAGTCAAATTATTATCGATCATGGAATTTAAAAGGTAAAAAAAAGAGCAAAAAGGAAATTAAAAACAAAAAAAAACAAACAAACAATGTGAAAAGCTCGATACAAATGTGAGAAAATTTTGAATGAAAAGTTAGTGGAATTAATTGTAATATTAAAATGCACTCCTTGAAATAAAAGTCTTGGATGAAAACAAAGGCTCAGGTGGTTACTTTTCACTCAACGTCTACATACGCTTAGGTGCGTATCAGTACGTTTGTTTACTAAAAATATGAAATTTTCATCTGCCGTACGTTTGCTTTACGCTACCAACTTATTTCCTAGACACAGTATGCTTACTTTTGGCACCGTACAAATACGCCGATGCTGCTGAATAACAAGTTAAAAAGGGGGCGGTTATAGAAAAAAAAATTCAAATTTCTCTCTCCAAACACCCCATTCTCCATCAATTCTCAGATCATTAACCCACTTTTTCATCATCTATCTCTCTTTTTTCTGTCAAAACCTCTCAAGAACCCTAGCCACCATTTTCATAATTTCTTCAAAACTTAATCAAAATCAATGAGTTTGGTGTCAAAACATTCGTGTTGACGAGTATATCGAAACCCATGGAGTAATTTTTCAAAAACATTCAGGAGTCAAACGATTTCAGTGGTTGAAGTTCACGAATTCGGGTTGTTTTTGTGTGTTTTTGGTGCGAGCTTTCATCTAATCACATTCTCACCATCACGAGATAAGTAAGAATGGCATCCAAAAGGAAAAGTTCAAAGGAGGTTGCTGAATCAAGCAACATGAAGGCATCTCGGGGAAGCAAAAAGTTATCGGACATAGAAAAGAATTGGCGACCACAATTATATAGGGAGAAACTGGAAGATGTTAAGTCTGAAGAGATTCTTGTGC
This sequence comes from Helianthus tuberosus, assembly GCA_030545235.1. Lineage (NCBI taxonomy): Eukaryota > Viridiplantae > Streptophyta > Magnoliopsida > Asterales > Asteraceae > Helianthus > Helianthus tuberosus. Next base: position 154,287,202 of record CM060403.1, on the reverse strand, counting down.
CAGAACGGAAAACTGAATTGGATGATTTCCGTCATTTTGGGTTGGTTGAAGGATTTGAACGTTTGGGATGGTTGGCTGCACTAACTTTCAACAACAAGGATAATCCGGAAGTATATCAAGAAGAGATTATTGAGTGGATGTCTACTTTAAGGAAAGAGGGGGGTGATAATCATCCTTGGGACACAAAGTTAATTGGTACAGTGAATAAAACTGAAGTAACAATGTCTATGAAGTCTCTATTGAAGATTGCTCCCTTTGACACTTTACCTCAAGCACAATATGAAACTCATCCGGATAACTACATATGTCTTGATATAAAACAAGCAAAAGGGCCAGAATGGGCTGAAATGTTGGAAACATTGTTTGAAGTTCCATTTGAGCAATTTTCTGAATCAATGCCTTTGAAGGCGAGTGATTTGAAACCATTGCCTCGATTAATCTCAAAAAATTTTACTTGGAACATTATCCCAAGAAGGAGTGACAAAGCTAAAGTAAGACATTGTGATGTGAGGGTTCTTTACGCACTTGTGACCGGTAAACCAATTTTCCCTTTTCGTCAGTTAATCATGTTAAATGTTTGGGAAGCACATGAAAAATCGAAAAGAGCTATCATCCCACATTGTCGGTTGTTATCGTGTTTATTGAAGAATGCAAATGTTATCTCTAAAAGAAGTACACCAAGGATCGTGCCTTTCACAGATTTTTGCAGATCTCAATTGGGAAAAGGAGAATTTGCTTATAAGGAAACTGTGACCCATTTTGTTTTACATGATATGAGTAATAGGCGGGTCTATGAGATAGCTAAAGACGTAGTTATGGGGGAGAATGATGGGGGTTCTAATGGTGAAGAAAGAGAGTATGATCATTTAGGGAGAAATGAGCCCATAAATCCATATCCAGGTCGGCATCCTGCATATAGAAGCTGGAATTCATTTCAAAGAGCAATGTGGGATCCAAGTACAATGGAGTATGAAGAAGCGAGACAATGGAGGAGCGAGCAACGGGAATTGTTGCAATTGTGTTTGTACCAACAAGAAAGGAACTATCAAAAGCTCTTTGATTATGCTGAACAGGTTCGTCATCATGAGGACTATCGTGCAGGTTTGAATTACTTCGAGAATGTTTCAAGGGTGGACTATAGCACTCTACCGCCTTGGGATAAGGATGATGAAAACTTGACACTCCCGTATTACCCACGGATGCCATTTCCTAGTTGGAGATCGATATTTGCACCAGCTCAAGTTTATGATCAAGGAGAGAGTTCAAGCAATGAGCAACATGTGGATCCGTACGCGACTCGGCCTCTTGCGCGTGGTGTTATGGAGTCTTTCTTTGGCCCCCATCGCGGGCCAAACTGATCAGAGCACTCTCTGATCTCAATTGATCAGGTCCACGTGCACTTTCTATCCCTTGTACTTTATCGTTGAACTTTTTAGTCTTTTGTGTGTTGGTGTTGGTGAACTTCTTTGTTTTAGTTTGTCATGTTTTTAAGACTTAGTTAATTTTTTAGTTTAAGTGACTTCATCAGCTTGAATATCATTGAAGTCCCTTATGCATGATGCAACTGAATGATTCAAAACCCCATTCGCACATACTTTCTAGCTTACAAAATATACATTGGGGACAATGTATAACTCAAGTGTGGGGATGAGGGGAAATTTAAAAATTTTTGACGAAAAGTCCTTTGAGTAAATCTTAATTGTGCACGAAAACAAAATTTTTCAAATCATCAATTCATTACTTGCCGGTGCACATGTATAGGTCCTTAATCATGGTTAATTCTTTAAGCTACAATCTAAAGTTTCTCAACAAGTTGTTTTCAATATAATAAGAAATGCCTGATTAGGGGTAACATACTAAGTGGGGGACAAATCTACATGCTTCACATCGGCAACCCTATTCCACTGTTTCCGTGAGATTTTGAGCCTATTCACATTTATGTGTTCGCTTGGATTCTTTGGTTTGAGTGTTGCCATTATGTATTTCAATTTCAGAACTTGTGTAGTTTGATGCATATCAAGATCATGAACCAAATGCTTGCACGAAAATGATAGAGGCACTAGGATTAAACCTTTGTTTGAAAGCCTGTTTCTTTGTTTTATTTTATCCACTACCTTAACATGATCCCTTAGTTACCACTATTGAGCCTTTACCTATTCGTTTGTTAAACCCATTTACACCACCCATTTAGCCTTTAGCCTTCTTTGTTTTTTTTTAAACCTTGTGTGGTGAAATCCGGGTAAATTTAGGTCTAGTAGTTATGCATTTTTGTGTGTTTTGTTTAGTCAAAGAAAAAAAAAGTGATATATTGGGTCAAAAAGACCAAAGCAAAAAAAAAAAAAAAAGAAAGAAAGAAAGAAAAAAAAAGTAGAGCTACGTGTATGGGTCACATTGATCCAAAGTTTAGTGTTCGTGTGTTTAGATTGTTTATATAGCCTAACTACTTGGATTTTCACCACCTTAGCCATTTTTTTTCTCTTTCTATATTCCTTTACCATACCCTTAACCTTAGCCAAATTACAACCCAATAAGTCCTCTTGATTCGCGCATTGTGTTTGTGTTATTTGGTGGCGATTTGATTGCTATACAAGCTTATGGTAATGATGTGCATATTGGTTTTGAGTGTTCACATATATACTAGTGCATCTTGACTAGTCCAGAAATAAACCGAGTGGTGTGATTAATTGTGAGGGGTGTGAACGCATGTAGACTAGAAACCTGAAGTATGTTAGGCTTGGCCAGGTAGTGTCTTGTTTATATCAATATAAATTGCTTGTTGGGTTATAAATATGTTTGTCGTAAGAAGTGGGCATGACTTTGGACCTTAACTCACATATGGTAAAGAGATGTTTTGATGCGTTTGTCTAATTATTGTCATAGTGTTACAAGAGAGTTTGCTTGAGGACAAGCAAAACATAAGTGTGATGTTGATGTGTTATGGTTGGATGGTCTAATTTGTCATGATTTTGTATGTTTTCACTTGGAATTGTGCTTGGAATATGGTCACTTTGTGTGTATTTTGGTTGTGTAGGTTTGCGGCAAAGATATAATGATTTGTTGGAGCTTTACATGTACACAAGGATGGAAACAAAGCAAAGACAAGCATGGACGTAGCCCTACTCTTACTCAAATTTGATATTTGGGTGTATTGCATGGGAATTTTAAAGATTCAGGAAAGCTGACTTTAGAGAGGCCGTAGCCCTACTCTCCTGGGCGTAGCCCTACTCCTGCAAACGAACAAAAACGGTTCTAGACGGTTTTTTATGTTTTTCTATGAAGTTTTGACCAATGAACTCGACATCCAACACAAGGGAGTGCCAAGGGACGACCAAGGAAGAAGAATCTTGAATGACAAAGCCTTTCTATCATCCTAATCATGTCTTTCACTTCCGAATTCCACACTTCATCATCCTTTCACACCATCATGAGTAGCTAAATCATTCATGGTTGCATCAAGGTCTAGGGTTTGATCTCATTTAGTATTCAATCTGAATTGTAAGTACATTTGACATGGATTTGCTTTGATTTGTTAAGTACTTGACATTTTCTTTGTGATTTCATGTGTTTATCATGTTTCAATGTTGAACAATTTACTATTTTGAACACTTCACAACATTGTTTCTTCTATTTGGTGTTTATCATTAGAGAACAAGGTGTTTTGATTGATAGCGTCGGATAGTGTTTTGATAATTGATAATAACCTCATCCTACAACATAAATTATTCGGTCTAGAATCGTTAAAAGAGTTGTTGTTTGATTGAAGAGTCCATCGATTATCCAATGTTTGAACGTGGTAAACTTCACTATGTCTATGTAGTGATTAATGTGCTATTTAATTAGATTGTTTATTGAATGTGCAACCCGATCCTTGGTGTGACCATCTCTTAATTACTTGTGATAAAATCAATCACTTTAGGTTTTACTTTTGCGAAATACTTAATCTAAACAACTCAATCAAAGAATCAAGTTTACATTATGTTCATGAATCAATTGAGTCTAAACACTAACCAAAAGCTCTTCGTGGTTCGACACCCTACTTGCCCTAACTAAATTAAGGTATTTAGGAAAACAATTCTCTCTATCTTTGATCGGTACATCGACACCGATCATTAATATAACCAAAGGAGAACTTCGTTCACTGATTGATACAGCTGTATCTAAAGCTGTGGAGGAGCAATTTAAGGAGTATAGTGGGACTAATAGTAAAGTCTCATCTGTACCCCACTCTAAGTCTGTCCCTAAAACTCATTCAGAGCCTCATAACAAGTCGCCCTCTAAGAAAGAGGAGCCAAAGAAGAATGATGATCGACATTCATCAAATGAACACAGTGTTCCATCCAAGAAGATAATGTTCGATAACGAACCACGTACCAAGTCTTGTACCTATAAGTACTTTGTTTCCTGTAAAACCCCGAGATTTCACTGGGGAGAAAGGAGCAGTAGATTGTATGACCTGGTTGGATGAAATGGACACGGTGGTGGACATCAGCGGTTGTGCTGAAAGGGATGTAGTAAAGTATGTATCCCAATCATTCAAAGGAGAGGCACTTGCATGGTGGAGGTCTCTCATTCAAGTTGCTGGGAAGATCCCGCTCCACAACATGTCATGGGAGCAGTTTGTTACTCTCATTATGGAAAACTACTGCCCTCAACATGAGGTCGAAAGAATTGAATCTGATTTCTTATCATTGGTGATGACAAACTTAGACTGTCAAGCTTACCTCACCAGTTTCAATACCCTGTCCAGACTGGTTCCTTACCTTGTAACAATAGAGCCCAAGCGAATTGCTCGCTTCATTGGGGGTTTAGCCCCAGAAATCAAAGCCAGTGTTAAGGCTTCAAGACCTGCTACATTTAGGTCAACAGCTGATCTCTCTTTGTCCCTTACTTTAGATGCGGTCAGGTTGAGATCGCTAAAGAAATCTGAAGAAAGTAAGAGAAAGCGTGAGGATGATAACTCACGAGGGTCAGAGAAGAAGCACAAGGGAAACACTGATTCTAAGAAGTTTGGGTCTGGAAGGAATAGTCAGCGGACAGAGGAAAAGCCAAAGTGCACGACTTGCCAGAAACGCCACTTTGGAAAGTGCAGACTTGAGTCCGATTCTAAGTCAGGAGCACCTGCATGTGGGATATGCAAATCTAAAGAGCACAAGACGATAGAGTGCAAGAAGATAAAAGATGCCACATGCTACAACTGCAATGAGAAAGGGCACATTAAGACCAACTGCCCTAAGTATGCCAAGAAGCCTGAAGAGGTCAAGAAGACCAATGCAAGGGTCTTTCGAATGGATGCCAAAGAAGCGGTTCTAGATGAGAATGTGATTACATCTACTTTCCTTGTAAATGATGTCTATGCAAGAGTACTCTTTGATTCAGGCGCTGATAAGTCTTTCGTAGATCATAAGTTTTGCAAATTGCTGAATTTACCTGTCAAAACCTTGAGTATAAATTATGAGGTAGAGTTAGCAGATGGCACCATAGAAACCGTCTCAACTGTGTTAGATGGGTGTGTTATATCCATTAAGAACCACTCTTTTCCTCTATCTCTACTTCCCTTTAAATTGGCCGGTTTTGACATAGTTTTGGGTATGGACTGGTTATCTCATAACCAGGCCCAAATTGTCTGTAACAGAAAGCAAGTGGTGATTAAGACTCCGTCTGGTGAATCACTTACCATTCGGGGAGATACCCAATATGGACTGCCTGAGCAAGTAACTATGCTCAAGGCTTCCAAGTGTTTAAAGAAGGGTTGTGTCATCTACATGGCACAAGTGATTTTTGATGAGCCGAAACCGAAGATAGAAGACATCCCTGTCATTTCTGAATACCCTGAAGTGTTTCCTGAAGATCTACCTGGTTTGCCACCAGATAGACAAGTCGAATTCAGAATTGATATCATCCCTGGAGCAGCTCCAGTTGCTAGAGCACCTTATAGGTTGGCGCCCACGGAAATGAAGGAATTAAGAACGCAACTGGATGAATTGCTGGCCAAAGGTTTCATCAAACCTAGTTCGTCTCCTTGGGGAGCACCAGTCTTGTTTGTCAAGAAGAAGGATGGATCGATGCGTCTGTGCATCGATTATCATGAACTTAATAAGGTCACGATCAAGAATAGGTATCCTTTGCCCAGGATCGACGATTTGTTCGATCAATTGCAAGGAGCGAGTTATTTCTCGAAGATTGACTTAAGGTCAGGCTACCATCAACTGAAGGTCAGAGATGAGGACGTACACAAAACAACATTTAGGACTCGTTATGGTCATTACGAGTTCCTAGTGATGCCTTTTGGGCTCACTAATGCACCGGCCGCATTCATGGATCTCATGAATCGCGTTTGCAAGCCGTACTTAGATAAATTCGTCATCGTTTTCATCGACGACATTCTTATTTATTCTAAGAACCAAGCTGACCATGAGAAACACCTTCGATGTATTCTCAAACTTCTACATCAGGAGAAACTTTATGCCAAATTTTCTAAGTGTGAATTCTGGCTTCGTGAAGTCCAATTCCTTGGACATGTGGTGAGTGAGCGTGGTATCCAAGTGGATCCCGCTAAGGTTGAAGCAGTTATGAACTGGCAAGAGCCAAAGATGCCTACGGAGATTCATAGCTTCCTGGGATTGGCAAGATATTACAGGCGTTTCATTGAAAAAATTTCAAGGATTGATGTACCCTTAACGTCCTTGACTAAGAAAAAGGTAAAGTTCGTTTGGGGCCCTAAGCAGCAAGAGTCCTTTGATATTCTGAAGAAAAAGTTGAGCAACGCCCCAGTACTGACATTGCCAGATGGAATAGAAGAATTCGTAGTTTACTGTGATGCATCTCACACTAGCATGGGGTGTGTACTTATGCAGAAAGGCAAGGTTATTGCCTATGCTTCAAGACAGTTAAAGGTGCATGAAAAGAACTACACCACCCACGACTTGGAGATGGGTGCCGTTGTATTCACACTAAAACTGTGAAGGCATTATTTGTATGGTATCAAGTGTGTGATCTATTCTGATCACAAGAGCCTTCAACATCTGTTTAATCAGAAGGATTTAAACATGAGGCAGCGCCGTTGGATGGAGACTTTAAATGATTATGATTGTGAAATCAGATACCATCCCGGCAAGGCGAATGTAGTCGCTGATGCCTTGAGTCGAAAGGAAAGGGTGAAACCCATCCGAATCAATGCCAAGCGCATGGAGATAAAGAACAGTTTGACTGAAGGGTTGTTAGCTGCACAGAAAGAAGCTGTATTGGAAGCTAACTATCCTAATGAAAAGCTAGGAGTAACTGAGGAGCAGTTATCTCTTGGCAAGGACGGAATTTTGAGGTTAAATGGATGAATATGGGTTCCAATTTATGGAGGACTACGGGATGTTATCCTCCAGGAAGCCCATAGTTCCAAATATTCCGTTCATCCTGGAGCTGATAAGATGTACCAGGATCTAAGGGCAAACTATTGGTGGATAGGCTTAAAGAAGTCTGTAGCCACCTATGTAGCTAAATGCTTGACATGTGCGCAAGTCAAAGCCAGGCATCAGAAGCCGTCAGGCTTGCTACAACAGCCTGAACTTCCTACGTGGAAGTGGGAAATGGTAACCATGGATTTTATCACCAAGTTACCTAAGACAAGGAAAGGAAATGATACAATATGGGTTATAGTTGATAGACTGACTAAGTCAGCACATTTCTTACCTATCAAGGAGACTTATAGCTCCGACATGTTAGCCCAGTTATATGTTGATAAGATTGTAGCCTTACATGGCATACCTATGTCTATTATCTCTGACAGAGATACTAGGTACACGTCACATTTTTGGAAAAGCTTCCAACAATCTTTGGGCACGCGTTTGAATTTTAGTACGGCTTACCATCCTCAGACAGACGGTCAGAGTGAGCGTACTATTCAAACTTTGGAAGACATGCTACGTGCATGTGTGATCGATTTGGGTGGTAGTTGGGATAAACACCTACCACTAATTGAGTTCTCTTACAACAATAGCTAACACACCAGCATAAAGGCTGCGCCTTTTGAGGCCTTATATGGTAGAAAGTGTAGAACGCCCGTTTGTTGGGCGGAAGTTGGAGATGTCCAATTATCAGGACCAGAGATAGTGTTCGAAACGACGGACAAGATTGTCCAGATTCGTGACCGTCTCAAGGCTGCCCGGGATAGGCAGAAGAGTTACGCAGATCCAAAGCGTAAGGCTTTTCACTTCGAAGTAGGTGACAAAGTGTTACTTAAAGTATCACCCTGGAAGGGGGTGATGCGATTTGGTAAGAAAGGCAAGCTAAGCTCGAGATACATAGGACCTTTCGAGGTTATCGAACGTGTCGGGTCAGTTGCCTATAAGCTAAACTTACCTGAAGAGCTCAGTGGTATTCATAATGTATTCTACATCTGCAATCTGAAGAAGTGTTTCGCTGACGAATCACTGATCATACCACATACAGATGTGCATATAGATGAGAGCTTGAAATTTGTGGAAAAACCATTGTCGATTGAAGATCGACAGGTTAAGAAGCTTCGAAGGAAGCATGTGCCTATTGTAAAGGTAAAATGGGATGCACGTAGAGGACCCGAATATACGTGGGAAGTTGAATCCACGATGAAAGAAAAGTACCCTTACTTATTTCAGTAAATCTCGGGTCGAGATTTATTTTAAGTGGGTGAGGATGTAACACCTCGAAAATTCACGTCCTATAAAGTGTTGACACGTGTCATATGTTTGAACGTGTGAAAGAATGTTTTTAAAGGACTAAAGTTGACAAACATGAAAAGTATACGAAAATACGAGTTCTGAATGTCAACAGTGAATAAATATATTGTATATTAACCCTACATGATGCTCATACCTTCAAACGAATAAATCATGGATCATACGAAGCTAAAAGTGAGAGATTACAAACTGCAGGGGCTAAATGTGTCAACATGTTTAAGTTATACCTCTGAGTGACCTTTTAAGCAAACCCGAAGCTTTGTAACGATTAATTATGCTCACTAGAATGCACGATAAAAATTTCATAAAGTTTCGTTATCATAAGAGAAAGTTATGATCAAATTCGTGTACGAGGGGTTAAAGCGTCAACGTTGAAAGTTTGGACCTTTCGGGAGACAATAAAGTTAACCGGGGACTAAACAAAGTGGGTAAATATCTTAAAGCCCTTATATGTCAATTTAGAGGGTTCAAAGTGCAAGAAAATAAGTTAATTGACCTTTCGGAGGACCAAGAGCCAAGGATGCAAACTGAAAAAGAGACTTTTGGCCCTGATGACATGCTTGCGCACCTCAACAACCACACCCTTGCGGTGCGCAAGGTATGCCCAGATGCAGGAAGTTGGCTGTTGGCTGTTTTAAAAGTTGCAACTGATCTTTAAACGATTTTCCTCATCTTGCTTGGCCCCTAAACAACCCCTAAACATCTAGGGACACTTGTTAGTGAGTTGTGGTCAGTGGTAGACTTAGATGTCAACATTTTGTGGTGATTTGATCACTATATAAAGCCCCTAAGTTGCAACATTTCAATCACACCTTCATCTGCACTTTGGATCATTTCTGGAGCTCAAGTCTTCTCTCAAGTGATCACTAATCAAGCTTAGGACTTCAGTAAGTTTGCTAATCCTTTCTTAATTAAGTTTTAGCTTAAAAGTCAAACCGTCGTAATTAACGGTTGACTTTAAGATTAATCACTAATGGTCCAGTGATTAGTCGAATCAAAAGTAGTTATAAGTTGGTAATTATGTGGGTAATAAACCCTCAAAAGGGTTCCCCCTGATTCCCACTCTAACTAGGTCAAATGTCGGGTCAAACTTGTTAAGAAAAAGTCAACAGGATCCTTAAATTCTAATTTATGCATAATTAGCAATGTAGAACATATACAACCTGTTTGATCATCAATATAACTTGGTAATAAGTGCAAGAACATGTCTAAACATGTTCAACCCGACAATTTCCTGTAAAGACCCGTTCGGAACCGAAACTCGCATAGTTTGACTTTTACTTTGAGTTTCAGTTCTGACCCGTTATGGTATGTTTTACAAATGCCTTAGAGCTTCATTTGGACCAGGTTACATGCTAGTATAACCCTCTATGAGTATACACCACGGTTCATTAGTTAACCGATTAATACGCATGATTCCGTTAATTGCTCATATGTTGACCATTATGCCCTTTTCACCTTAAAACGTGATTTTAGAAAATGTAAAAGTGTAGAAACTTTAATTACTGATATATAAACTTGTATGCAAAGTTTGACATCAGTTTGAGGTGTAGATTAAGAGTTATGCTCGTTAGCGTAAAAATGAAAGCTTTATGTTAATTAAACGGCGTAATTAGCGTATAGCCTAGTTAAGCCTACATTTTGATAGCAAACTTATTACCCACTAATGTAATATATTATTTTGGGATTTTTGAAGATTTTTAATTAATTTTAGGCTGAGCATAACTTGTAGTCGTAGGCTTAATCCGGTAATTGTCGGTTTTGCCCTTACGGGCCATAAAATGAGTTTTACATATCTAAACGACTCCAAATCTTTTTCTACTGATTAGATATGATAAAAAAAATTATTTTAAACCTCCTGGAATAATAAAAATATCAGATTTCTATATAGAACCCGGAAACGGCTTCTAATCGCCTTATTAAGCGTTTTTAGCGCATAGTATGTACTAAGACTATTTTTAAACATACTAAGAGTGATACCTACTGATATTTGAGGTAAATAATAATATTTTAACAGTAAGAAAATGTTTTTAACCTCAGACTTCAGTTTTGAGCTTTTCGGCTTATGTGAAATTACCAAAATGCCCCTACGGTGCATAGTTTGGTTATAATTGATAAATTTCACATATATACTTTACCCTACTGATATAACTTAGCAAATTGATTATCTTTGCTGATTACATCAGACCTGTAACTCAGGATATTACTTAAACTCTTTTATCACCTTTTAAATGACCAAACTACCCCTACGGGGCATAGTTTGTGTTTAAATTCATTTCGGGCATAATAAATGATATCTTAATGATGTCACAACATATTTGGAGCATATTAACTTAGGAAACCTGTAAATGGCTCTCATTATTACACGTTACGCTTATTACACGTGCGATTCGGTTTATGTAACCAGTTTACATAAATTAGCCGAAACGGGTCAAACCTTATCGGTTTTATCTCAAAATCCAGAGTGTGTATGAAATACCCATATTAAGCAAGTCTCCGAACTTGCCGGGTCTAAATCACATTCTATCCGGTCTTCGCTTAATAGTGCGTACGAACCGTATCATTGAAACTAACCGGTCTAAGCTAAGGCTTAATTAAGGACCCGTTAGAAATCTAATAGGTTATTATAAACCTTCGTTCCAGATTAGGAGCCCAGTAAAAGTACTTGCATTTGCTGTATTTGATTGATACTTTGCTCAGGTAAATACTCTTAACTTATTTTCCCTATACGCGCTTGAGGTACGGTACTATAAAAGTACCGCTTGGTCGGGTATGTAGTCATTTAAATCGTATTGTGATTAATGTATTTACATAACCCGCTTTGTTCTGTATTATTTGATGTATGGCCCTTGGGGGGTAAATGACCATGTCCCGGATATCCTTGGCATCATTTTACGAAATGGCCACGACCTAAGCACGGGGTGTAGGCGTACACCTGACAGTTGCATTATGTAAAAACTGGTAATCCACTAAAGGAATCAACCTTGTGGGCACTATACCTGTGGCGTGTCAGTTAACTTAAACCGGCTCTTCTAACCGGTGCTAATGGACGACAAATGAGTAAAACTGTATACAAGATTATATACAAATAATTGTCCCAAGTTATAAAGATATTTTGTGCCGAAGTGCATTCAAATCAATTTACAAACTCTTTTCAAAATGAGTCAGTTGAGTTGTATTTACCAGTGTAAACTGATGTATTTTCCAAAAAGGTTAAGTGCAGGTGCTAGACGAAATAGGCTGGCTACTCCAGACATCATTACTCAAGTCTCGCAAGCTCTAGATGTCAAAGTCTGTTGAACTATTGTTTCTATTTTTTTTATTTTCGATCCGTCTGTGGATAAACAATCGACTATTGTGATACTTGATATTACAACATTATATTCGGTTGAATTATATCTTACAATTTGCTTCCGCTGTGCATATTAAATATTGTGTTGTTTGACTGTTATGTTGCCAACCACGTCACGATACTCCCCACCGGGCCCACCGGTGACATGTGGAATCCGGGGTGTGGCATGTTTATATGAAACCGGGTTATAGTGGCGGGAATTAATATAGGGTCAGGTAAAAAAAGTAGGGCGGCTAAATAATTAACAAGTAAGTAGTTCTTTACATTTATTTAACAATTTAGAAGATCATTAATCAAAAGGAAAGGTATAAATGCAAAAGGCTCTTAACATGCGACGGTACGCGACCACCAATATAAAAGATGTAGTTATGCAAATAACGTGCGTAATTAGGGTTAACCCACTACTAGAAAATTGAGCAATTGCCACCAGAATTTGTGACCAAAAAATTTGGTAACAAAATTTGTGACCATTTTTGACCGATCTCTTATTAGTAGCAAAATCTGCTATTGACTATAATTACGGTCACAATTCAGTGGGAAATCCCCATTTGAAATAAAAAAAATGTCAATTGATATGGTAAGGTCACAAAATGGTGGCAAATAAATAAAAAAATAAAAAAGTTGGTGGGTTTGTGATTGATTTGGGACCGCTACTTTGCCACCGTCTTTTGTAGTCACAATATTGATAAAAAAATTAGCGGGCTAAAAGGAAAAAAATAGGCGGGCTACAAGTAAAAAAATTTGGAGGATCATTTAGGGTTTAATATTTCCATAATTTTTGGACTAATAGTTAGCAATTGCCGTTTGTGATATTCCTCCACAATTGTAGAATTCCTCCAATCCACCATTACGGATCATCTCTCTCTCAACTGAAGTTTTGATTAATCATTCGCTGACGGACGAAAGGTACGTTTGAATGTTGACTTAATTTCCTTCTTTAGCAATTTCATCACTTCAATTTGTTCTTATGTTTTCGATTGTTGTTATCAATGATATGGGAGGCTTGAAGAAAATAATAAAGTTATTATTGCAATATTAGAAAACCTATTTGCCAGGTCTACAGGAAACACACATGTAGGTCAGAAACATGATCAATACAAGCTTCAAACACATATCTATGTAATATACTATTATTATATTTCATAACCAGTCTCTAGGTCTGTCATCATGCATACCCAATTTCCATAACCATATTCTTCGCAAAACTCCAAATAATAACCGAAACAAAACCAGACCCATCCGGCGAAAACAACTTATCCAACACCCTATCCGCAATCGCATTACCCCCCGGATCACCTTTCCTAGCCCCAACTCTATACCCCCTCAATATCCCAACCGTTAACGCGCGGGTCACACTAATAATTGACTCCGAAACCTCATTCGACTTGCATGATTCCACAGTGGCACCATACCCGTGATAAAATGGTTGAAGAGTCGTGTGGTCGGGCTGTTTAAGCGTCGAGATGATTAGTTTAAAGCGACTGATGTCTGGGAAATTCTTCGAAAAAGTTACCTGTAGGTGTGAGGTGTGTGTTTGTCCTTGTTACCCTCATCATCAATGTCGGAAAACGAATCGAACCTGTTGTCTTTAGGAACTTCATCAAGAAAATGACTAACCCATGATGTTTCCCCCTTGAGGAATTTCATATTGATTTGATTACACTTTCTCTACGGGTTGTTTCATACAAAAATTTGCTTTTGAAATTAGGTATAATTTCCTTCTAAATATGTAAACATTTAAAGTGTAGCTCACAATTGTATTATGTTTTCTTTGCAACCAACTTGACCCGTTATTACTTTTGTTAGTTCTGACTTCTTGATTCTATTCGTTGGTTGTTTTGTAGATTGAAAAGTTGAACTTAGTTATCAAGGAGCTCCTAAAGGATAATGATGAAGAAAAAGAAAGGTTAGATGGAATTATTGCAACGTTGTTGGCTGAAAAAGAAAAAGATAAAGCGGATAAAGATGCTCTGCTCGAGAGGATGTCACAAATTGAAGCTATGTTAACGGCTACAGTTCGAAAATAGGCTATAAACACTTGGTTTCGAATGTTTCGATGTTTATCATATTATGATACTTTTGATTGTTTTATGTTTTAGTTGGTATTTTTATTAGAATGTTTTATATGCTTTTGAAACAGAGATGTTTTATGTAACTTTGGGATTTCGTTATTTTATTAGACTTTTTATATATATATTGGAGTTTTGTTGATATGTAATTTTGATGAAATAGCAGGGAGAACTCCCTGAATCAAAACCCACCAAACAACTCCGTAGCAATGGTGGTGTCAAAAAATGGTGGCTAAATGGTATTAAATGGTGGCTAAATCGTGTCGCTAAATGGTGCCTGGTGTTAAAAATGGTGGCTAAATGGTATTAAATGGTGGTTAAATGGTATTAAAATGGTGGCTAAATGGTATTAATCGGTGGCAAAATGGTGGGAATATCGGTGGCTAAATGGTATCTATAAAACGGTGGCAAAATGGTGGGAATATCGGTGGCTAAATGGTATCAAAGTGGTGGCAAAAAAACTCGTCACAACATAGGTGGCAAAAATTGTGGCAATATCGGTGGCTAAATAGTATCAAAGCGGTGGCAAAAAACTCGTAGAAATGGTGGCAATATCGGTGGCTAAATGGTATCAAAGCGGTGGCAAAAAACTCGTCACAACACGGTAGCAAAACAAGGTGGAGCGTAGCAAACATGTAGCGGTGACAAATAATTTTGACCAGTTTTGTGGTGGCAAAAATTTGGTAGCAAAATATAAAAATGGTCACTATTTGGTGGCATTAGGGCAATTGACACAGATGTTTTTGTCACCGCATTTTCGGTGGCAAAATGGTGACAACAAGGAAATTGCTACCGTTTTGTGACCGAATATTTCATAGCAAATACCATTTTTTCTAGTAGTGACCCAACCCATGCGTAATTATGCAGATAACGTATGATTATGCAAATAATTTGCGTAATTATGTATTATAAGGTGCATATTTTAAAAATAAAGTCGCCTGTCGTCGCCCGTTAAGGGGCTATTGTACGTTAATCTTCCCCTTAATCAAAAGTATTCAAGTATGCCCATTAACTCTATCTAGTATTCAAGTATGTCGTATACAACAAAGCTTATTCCTACACTTCACCGGTTAGTTTTAAATAACTCTCTTTGCTTAGATTTAAATCTAACACGTCCCCGACATGGCCTAGTGAGGCTACTCCAAATTGGCTGTCGGTACGTGCATCTAGTTCAAAATGAGAAATGGTTGGTTTGGCATTACACGAATACACGTCATCTGACACTCTTATCCTTGTTTATCTGATTTTTATTTTTATATAAGAGAGGTTTAGAAAAACCAATGCGGAAAATTAATTTAGCATTCATCTGAACGTGGAGATGCCTGCCCATTTGCGCATGCATCTTACCTTTGACCATTGCCCCCAAACTCTACGTTGAGGCCCCATTACCTATCCATGCTATTTTCACCTTTTTCGAGTTTTCCATCATACAGTTTATATTATAAGACTGGGTGGTGTGGATTTATGCACACCGCCACCTCAGCTCAATAACGCTTCTAACATTACTTCGTCAGCGTCATTAGGGGGAGTTATTGATCACCTCGCCAACAAAGTAACGAGCATGAGAAAGGGAAAGATTGGGGCCCATCATGTATTGTCCAGTCAGTTTTTTTTATTATTTTTAACCTTTAGCTAAACCACATCATCAATATTAAACTGTGAGTTAGTTAAAGCACATCCGAGAATCACATATTCATTCACAAATATAATTTTTATTTATATTATTATATTTCATTTCACTTTTTATATAATTAAACGAAGTCACATACATGCATGATTGACGTGGAATGAAACAAGAAAGAATAAATATTATGTCACAGATATGCTAATAATTAACAATTATTTGTTGTACTTTGATTGACATAAAAAATATGATACTGGTACATTCAGACTATTTGTTCATGTTTTAACGGCAACTAATCTTAGGAAAAATTACAAATTTTGTCCTTTATCTTTATACCACTTTTCAGGAAGTGTCCTTTTTAACAAATGTTGACATGCAGTGTCCTTTACTAGGTATTTTGTTGCAAGTTTAGTCCTTTACACCCAACCCAGTTAAAAAACCTTGTTAATTGTTGGGTGTAAAGTACTAAACTTGCAACAAAACACTACAAAAATGGCACCTTTAGCGGCGACAGGTTGACTTCTTTTGTCGCCACTATTAACCTTTAGCGGCGACATATGGCCGCTAAAGGGTTGCCGGTATTGATGGGTCGCTATTACCCAGTTTGGCGCCGCTATTGATACCGTCTCCGCTAATGCTCTTGCTGGGGAATTCGCAGAAAACTAGCCGGAACTTGTGGAACTTGCCGGAGATTACATAACTTGTCGGAACTAATAAATTTAAAGATTATATAACTTTTCATTCAAATTCTCATCTCAAAAAATGGATTCAACGGTACTATCAAAAACTTGTCGGGACTACACATTTTCTAAACAATAAAACGATAAAACGAAACTGGCCGGAACTTG
This sequence comes from Helianthus tuberosus, assembly GCA_030545235.1. Lineage (NCBI taxonomy): Eukaryota > Viridiplantae > Streptophyta > Magnoliopsida > Asterales > Asteraceae > Helianthus > Helianthus tuberosus. The sequence continues at coordinate 154,270,601 of CM060403.1, read as the reverse complement.
TCGGAACTATACATTTTCTAAACAATAAAACGAAAATGGTCGGAACTTGAGGTTGATGATGGGGGTTCAACGGTGGTTCAACGGAGGTTGACGGAGCTTCACGGTGGTAGTGGTGCAGCCGGTCCACTAGTGGTGGTGGAGCTTGATGATGGCGGTCCAACGGTGGTGGGTGGAGCTTCAAGGTGGTGGTGGTGGTAGCTTCACGGTGGTGGCGATCTGGTGGTGGTGGTGGTAGCAGGTTGTTGTTGTTGGTGAAGATGATGGAGTTTGGTGATTGTATTTGTGGGTGATTGTGTTTGTTTAAGGGAGAGATGTAGGTCCCGAAATCTGAGGATCGATTACGAACCGAATCTCTTGTTTATAGTAAACACGGTTACGCGTGCGGAATCCACGTAACTATGCCAAATCAAACATGTATAGCAATAAAAACAACGGATTAATCAATGAAACACAATCGATTGATTAACGGGATAAGAACCTATTACAACTGATACAAACACAGTTCATACTAAATTTTGGCAGAGTTTTGTTACTATGGTCTGTTTCTTATCACTCTCTCTGTTCAAATGAACACAAAGTGTTGCTTATATAGTCCCTGGCCACTGAAGTCGACGAAACACAAGAAGTGTTTGACGAATCTGAACATGGGCCAGACATTGGGCCTGGAACAGCCCAATACATGACGAATCAAGGTCTGATTCGTCATGACCTTCAACGAAACAGAAGTCTGTTTCGCCATTAAGTGTTTCGACGAAACAGAAGTCTGATTCGTCGAGGACTGCAACTGTTGTGTTTGTTCCTGTTATCAGACAGCAACAATCAGCAACATATAAACATAGTAATGACAAAACTACCCTTTAATGCAACATGCATTGTTCATAATACATTACATACCAAAAGAGACAAATAAGTTGTACACAAGTAGATAGGAGGATATCTGACTTGGTCAACATAACATACAGACTCGATAATTAATAAAAGACCATTCAAAATACATCATTAAACAAGACTAGTTACAGACACTAAAAATGCATCAACAAACTCCCCCTTGTCTGTTACTCGTCTTTGGTCTTCTAATCTTCCTTCAGTGTTGTTCGGACCACGTACTGCCCGAATGAATACCCCTGTAGTAGCAAAAACAAGCTACTCGCTGAAACTTTAACGCTTGACATGCATCTTGGTCTTCATAGAAAATATCATGACGATATAATCTTCCAATATCAGCTTCAGACATGTTGACGATCCACATCGGATCCAACATCCTGTAGTTAGCACGACCATCTCTAAACACGATAACAGCTTCATGAGTATCCGAGTCGTAGCACCACAATGCCATGTCTTCCAGAAAATCCTGCTTCATAGGCATCAATGGGATTTTATCTACTACCCTCGGTGGCTGATAAACAAGTTTATATCTGCAAGTGTTGGTGTCCGGATCAAGAGTAAACTTGATCGGTTGATAAACAGGAAATTGTGGCTTGTAGGACTCATCCTTCCAGCCTGACTTCTTGTTTACTTTCACCAGACGCTCAAATAAAGTAGCACCATCATATTTTGCACGATTGATAAGCTTAAGTCTTGTCAACGCAGAGACATCATAGAATGGTAAGGAAAGAATGCTCAGTAGTGAATTGAAATAAAGAATTCCAAATTCACGTTTAATAGCAATGCAGTGAATATCTTGAACAAACATCCAGCACAAAATCCTTCCACTTGGCTTCTTTTCAAATTGCAGATAGTCTACTTGAGCTTTTTCAGGTAACGGCTTGGACACTTTGGATAAAAACTGTTTTCTCCATTCAGCAAAAGCATTTGTGTCTTTTTCAGATAAATTCCGATTCTTCAAGTGCTCGTCTATGTCATCAATGTTTTCTTTCATCCAATTTTCATCAAATGAGGCAAATTCAGTACCATCTTCTCTGACATAGTTTGATTTTGAAGCTTCACCTTCAACCACAATTTCATCAATCTCTTCAATATTCGTTGTATCAGTCTCAGTAGACATTTTGTCTATCTCAGCATCATCTACTTCTCTCATAGATTGTAAAATACTCAATTGCTCCGGAGAAAGATCTTCTATCAACTCCCCTTCTTCAAGCAACTCTCCTGTAAATGGATGAACAGCTTGTAGAGCAATATCAGCACTGCTAAATATAGAAGAAGTACCTTCTATCTGTTGTACTTTTCCAGTAGATGTTCCCTGAGATGATTCAACAACGGTAGGTTGAACTGTAACAACTTCAGAAATAAGTGTGGTTGGCTGTTTCTGTGATGTACCAGAGGTATCCGGATTTCCTTGATCTTCTGTATCATCATCCTTTTTCTTTAATACCTCTTGTTGTTTACAATGATAGTCCCACAGAATGGAAAGCCTTCTCTCTTTCTCTTCATCAATAGCCTTCAAGCGAGCATTTTCAGCTTTAAGCGCATCAATTTCACCTTGTTGTCGCTCTATAACTGTTTGCTGTTGACCAACCATTGACTTTAACTTGTTGATTTCCACAGATTGTTTAAGTTGGTCATGCTTCGTGAGATTTCCAAAATGAGATTGCCTTTGAAGACGATCAGCAGCCGCTTCAAGTGTAGAAAACAGATAGTTGATCTTTTTATCTTGAGAAAATCCAGCAAATGTCCTATGACGTTCAGCACTGATTTCAGAAGTAGTTGCCCTGATAGCTGAAGCCATAGATCTTATAGGAACTTCTTGAGGACCAACAGATGGAGTAGCAGTAGCTGGTGTAACAACTGGAGCAACTGGAGTTTCCATAGCTGAAGTAACTACAGTAGGAATTTCTTGCACAGGCTCCTGAGGAATAGATTGTACAGATTGAGCTGGCTCCTGAGGAATAGATGAAGATTCCTGAAGCACAGATTTCCGAGTATAAGTACTCAAATATCTCCTAGGTTTCTTCTTTTGTACTTCAGCAGCTTTCTCTGCTCTTCTTTTTGTTCTCCTTTCACCTTCAGGATCTTCTGGAACATACTCTGGATCATCCTCTGTTCTAATCTTTCTATACCTTCATACTCCACGTATATCAATATACATTTCATAACCAGGTTCAACTAAATGATCACTAGAACTCGAATCAGTTCCATCATCACCACTTGCTGATGAACTACTATCTGATGTACCAGAAACAGCACCCTTGCTTGATGTTCCAACAGCAGTACTAATAGCACCTGCATCACCTGCATCACTATCTCCACCACTTTCATCATCATCATCACTACCAGATTCATCTGAATCAACTGGGTCAGGACCAAATTTTTCTATCCTTAACCTTTCCAACTCAGGTTCTTCATTGTCTGATTGACTGTCTTCATGACGCCATTTGTCGTTTGCAGGAGCAACATAATCAGGATTCACTAGAGCTCCAAAAAGCTTCCTTGGAGGAACACTTTCTTTGTATCTCTTGGCCGCCATAGTCTTGATTAGCCTTAACGAGTTGAAATTCATCGCCTCGATTTTCAAAAGATCATCTTCAGCTTTAGGAAGGTCTGGATGCTGAACATTCATTATCATTTGCAGAAACCGTGGATACATCCAAAACTTGTTCCCTGTGGTTCTACTACCAGTCCTTGTCATGTTCTCTTTCATGTTGCTAAAAATGTACTTCGAGATGCTAAACGGTTTGTTTAACACTAAAGCAACCATGAAGCCAACAAGATCATCTCCCGCCATATCGTATCCAGCTCGTCTATTGCTTAGACTCTGAATAAGCACATGTAATAAAAACTTGTATCTTAATGGAAGATCACCTTTATTGATTTGTTTGACGAAAAGATCTCCTTTGCATTTCATCCTTAGTAAACAGCCTCGCGAACACATGATTGGTATTGAATATGGTGCATTCGGTTGATCTTGTAATTGAAGAACTTGATTCAATATCTCCGGAGTAACAACGACATATAGATCATTCACACGACCTCTGATAATCTCCTTTCCATCGATTTTAACGACGTTAGCAGAATCCCAGAACGCTTTAATGAGAGATTTGTAGACGGGTGTCGAGTATGTAACAGCATAATTGATACGTGACTCCCTGATCCACTTCGTCATATCTTTAAATTCAACGAGCTTGTCTTCCGGATCCAAATATGCAACTTGATTATGGCGTTTTTCTGACATAGTCTCTTCTTCGGTTTTGTTTTCTTTCTTGATCGCCTTCTTGCGTTTTCCCTTTTCTTGCTGTGCTTTAGGAGCCATCTGTACATGAAAATGTCCAGAATAAGTCACAATTTACATAACATAGCATTTAGACATGTATGAATACACTTTCATGTATTCACATAACAGATAACTGATTTAAACATGTCTACTGTGAACAAACAGCAACATCAGAAAATTGCTAAGGCATTGACGACGAAACAGAATCTCAACGACGAAACAGAACATTGAACGACGAAACAGAGGTTTGACCATTGACTGGTTTGATTCGTCGACTTTTTGATTCGTCGAGTCTATTTCGTTCCATTTTGATTCGTCATGTTTGATTCGTCGTCTGATTCGTCGAATGTGTGATTCGCCGAAATTAGGGTTAAATCAGATTCGTCGATTTGGGGGTTTTCTCAGTTTCGCCGGATTGGGTTTAAAACAAACATCAGATATAAACATTTACACATTCAATCAACATCATTTATACCCAAACCATTTATAAACACCTATAAATGATTTTCCGAACAAAAACCTTTGAATAAACAGATAATACCATTATCAACAACAAAGCCCTGTTTTTGTGATAAAAACCCACATCTAAATCAAAGTAAAACAAACATTGATAACCCTAAATCTATACGATCAGAAGGTAAAACACAACAACATGCATCATCAAAACATATTTAATCAAAGAAAAACAAGATCTCAAAGGAGTTTTTAAGGGTTTCGGATGAAAATCCGTCGGTTCAAAATGTTCGGAATGAGAATTAGAACATGTTACTACCTTTGATGTTTGTAAAATTTTGAGTAAAAACTAATGTTTTGAACGATTTGTGAGAGTAACCGTAGGTTTGGTGTTTTGTTGTGTGAAGAAGAAGATAACTGTGATGTTTTGAAAAAGTGAACAAGTGGGACCTATTTATATACTACCTTGTCTCGACGAATCAGAGGATTCGACGAAACAGAAAAGGGCCTGACGAAACAGAACTTTGGGCTTGAACTTGGGCCTAAACTTTTAGCCCATGACGAAACAGAATTGGGCTCCTGTGATTCGTCGTCTGTTATGACGAATTAGATTTGATTCGCCGACTGGTCTGATTCGTCGACTATGTTGATTCGTCAACACTTGTGATTCGTGACAGGTCTGTTTTACCAACAGATTTTTCAAAACAGCAATACCCAGGCTGGAAATATTTTGCAGTCAAAACAGTAACACAGGCTGGAAATATTTTGCAGTCAAAACAGATTATGAACACAATTCCATTCAGTTTGAATTTTCAAATGCAAGAACGTTTTTATGAAGAATGTTTCAGTCTTCCGGTAGAAAATACCAAGCAACAACTTCGGCTTAATCAAAAACGAACTTTACACAAATATACTAAAAGCAAATTTAAAGCACGGTAAACTAAATGAAAATGCGGAAAACTGTTAAAAACACTAAACAACTGTACAAGTGCAACCTTTTTGTAAATCTCAAGGACAAGGAATCATACCAGCTTACGGTCTTAGTCAACATGATTTTGATTCTGTTTAAAGCTCTGGATAAGTATACTACCTCGATTATCGGTATTGTGGTCCACATAAGCTCAAACTGATCAGACATAATCATAATTTAAGAGATACGATTAACGGTAAGGATTATACTTACAAGTCGATGTAAATCCACTCACGACACATTCCCGTATCAAGGTATGCACGAGAATTCATCTTACCGGTGAGTATACCGTTTATCATCTGTTTGACCGTATAAAAATGTGAGAGACTCACTTTTTTTTTATTGAAAACAAGCCCTATGTGATAAAATCACTTATTGATGAGGAACTTGATTTTCATATGCATGAGGGCACAGGAGCAAGTCCGTGAACAGGTCAGTACTTCCGTACAGCAGAGAGACGAACTTGACTCCCGCAAAGAATCTGTGATATAAAATCACTTATTTTGTTTGGACATGTGATTGTTGATCACTTATTGAGGTCGAATGCAGTATGTACACGTATGTATAGTATCATGGAAGATCTTAGACTTCGTCTCCGTTATTTTTACGGTTTGATACAACCATGATACCCAGATAATAAGCAGCATAAAGACCGAATATTTCAGATCTCGGCAATCTCTCAAACGAGATTTCGGTACTAAGACCATATGCCAATGAGCAGTTCCCACCTGACTTGAAGTCTGTTAGGTTTGTATCATCCTGCACATTTTAGTCTGATTGTGAGCCTACCGATACATCGTTAGTAGAGATACTTATCATTTTTCTTTTTATTTTGCATTTTGAGCACATTGACCGACCACACCAGTGAATTTCATCATTTTCCTTTATCCAAGAAACTCATTTTTGGTTTTTCTATTGTTTTTGAATTTTTGAATTTTTTTCAAACGAAACGACAGAAAGTAAAAACATCTTTTTGGATTTTGAACTTTTGCAATGTTTTTGTATTTTCTTGAAATATCTCCCCCTAAAATTCGCAAAGTTTACGAAAACTAAAATCTTTTTGAATTTTCAAAGTTTATAAAGAAAATATTTACAAAAACGATCAGCCAAAGAAGTTTACTCGGGTATCACCTTAATGCCATTGACCAAAAGTAGATAATCAAAACGTGATTTATCAAAAGCTTTTGTAAACAGGTCGGCACGTTGGTGATCAGTGGGAACATGAACGACATCGATTAACCTCTTATCAAAACAATCACGGATAAAGTGATATTTAATGTCGATGTGTTTAGTCTTAGAATGTTGCACAGGATTTCTAGTGATTTGCAAGGCAGCATTATTATCAACAAAAATACGAGTAGATAGGAATTCTAAACCGTAGTCGCGCATTTGTTGTTGTATCCAAAGAACTTGGGAGCAACAACTCGAGGCAGCAATATATTCTGCTTCACATGTTGATGTAGCAACACACGTTTGCTTCTTGCACTGCCACGTTACCAGGCGATTTCCTAGGAACTGACATCCTGCTGTTGTCGATTTGCCATCGATTTTGCAACCACCGAAATCAGAATCACTGTATGCAATTAATTCAAAACTATCATCCCTAGGGTACCAAAGACCGAGGTCTGGGCATCCCTTCAAATAGCGTAGAATCCTTTTGACAGCTGACAGATGAGAGGCCTTCGGGTTTGCTTGATATCTTGCTAGTAAGCATGTTGGGTACATGATATCAGGCCTCGAAGCGGTAAGATACATGAGAGATCCGATTATGGCACGATAGTATGAGGAGTTGATGCTTTCTCCCTTCAAATCCGGAGTAATCCCGTGATTCTGCGGAAGTGGGGTACCAATGGGCGTTGCATCTGACATTTGGAATCGGCTCAAAATGTCACCAACATATTTAGTCTGATGGATAAAAATCCCAGACTCTGTTTGTTGAACTTGAAGGCCCAAAAAGAAATTCATCTCTCCCATAGCGCTCATTTCGAACTTTTCTTGCATAACACGTTCGAATTGCCTGCATAAAGAGTCATTAGTAGACCCAAATATTATATCATCAACATATACCTGCACCAGCAGAAGATCTTCATCTTGTTCTTTGATAAAGAGTGTGCAATCAATAAGACCTCGTCTAAATCCATTCTCCAGAAGATAGTTTGATAAGGTTGCGTACCAAGCCCTAGGTGCTTGATGTAGACCATAAAGAGCTTTGTTGAGCAACCAAACCCGATCTGGGTGAATAGGATCTTCAAAACCTGGAGGTTGTTCGACATGCACCTCTTCTTGAACAATACCATGAAGAAAAGCACTTTTAACGTCCATCTGGTAAACTTTGAATCCTTTGAAAGAAGCATAAGCTAAGAAGATTCGAATAGCTTCCAGACGTGCAACAGGTGCATAAACTTCATTGTAGTCAATGCCTTCAATCTGACGAAAGCCCTGAACAACCAGTCTCGCTTTGTTGCGAATAACAACTCCACGATCATCTTTCTTGCATTTATAAACCCATCGTGTTCCAATTTTCTTGTAATTCTCCGGTTTTTCAACAAGCTTCCAAACACCAAGCTTTTGAAATTGCTGCAGTTCGTCCTGCATGGCTTCAACCCATGAATTATCTTTTAAAGCTTCCTTCCAAGATTTTGGTTCTTCCTGTGAAACGTAACACGCGAAAGACCAATCATTTTGTAGACCAGATTCTCTAATAGCTGAATACAAACCAGCACTCGGGTTGTTTCTCAGCTGATTACGTGTCTGCACACCTTGTTGGACATCTCCTATGATATTCTGCTGTGGATGGGTATCGTGTATCCTCATTTCAGGATTTTCAGGAACACGAGCATTAACACCCAAATTGTTAATATTAAGATCAACAACCAACTCTACACCTGGAATATGCGTAGAAGTAGATGCATTTCCTTCAGCAGTATCATCGACTTGCACATGAGGAGTATCAACAGAAATACCCTGAACAGGAACAACTGGAGATTTAGTACCTTCAGTCGCATCCAGATTTTCTTCATCTTCTTCTGATGACTCATTGTATTCAGTAGCATTTTCAACTTCCTCATTTTGAACCGTGTTGTTAGACGAATTAGAACTTTGTGAGTTAACAACAACAGGTCTAACTAAAGACGACTCAGCAGCATTGTCACTATCAAATATCATTCTAGCAGCTGCAGAATCTTCATCAAAAGTTGGCAGGTCAAAGGAATTGAATAGCCCATCATAATCGAACATCCAAGGATCACCTGGAGCTTTAACAGGATCTGTATATCTCTGAACCCTTACTTCACTCCATAGTTCAATCTTTTTGGTAGTCAGATTCCAAACACGAAAATTTGGTGTAGCATATCCAAGGAAGAAACCCTCGATAGCTTTCGCTCCAAACTTTCCATCCGGATCAATCATAGTGCATGGACCACCAAAAGGTTCTAGAATTGAAAGATCTGGTTTCCTTTTCTGTAGAAGTTCGAAACACGTCTTGCCATGTCTCTTAACCGTAAGAACTCGGTTTAATGTGTAGCAAGCAGTCGACACAGCCTCTGCCCAGAACTGAACAGGAAACGCCGACTCTACCAGCATTGTTCTTGCAGTTTCAATTATCGTCCGATTCTTCCTCTCCGCGACACCATTTTGTTGTGGAGTGTAAGGAGAACTGTATTCATGAAGAATGCCTTTAGAAGTACAGAATTCATCCATAACACGGTTTTTGAATTCAGTTCCATTGTCGCTTCTGATCCTCTTAACTTTCAACGAGTAGAGATTTTCCAACATTGTAAGAAGATCCTTGAGGATTTGAGGAGTATCACTCTTGTGTGCCATAAAAGCTACCCAAGAAAATCTAGAGTAGTCATCAGTAACTACTAAACAATACACATCTCCGAACGTTGTTTTGTGTCTCATAGGTCCAAAGAGGTCCATATGAAGACGTTCGAGAGGCATGCCAACAGTGTTGATTTTCTTCAAAGGGTGAGACTTCTTTGTTTGTTTCCCTTTCTGGCACGAAACACAGATATCTTGTAGATGAAAACTTCTCACGGGTACGCCATTCACAAGATTGTTTTTCACCAAATGGTTCATTTTCCTCAAGTGAATGTGTCCCATTCTTCTGTGCCAAGATATAGACTCCTTCTCCGTGGCTTTTGAGACAAAACATGTGACTTGTGCAGAAGTCGTAATCGTTTGACTCATATCAAGAACATAAAGATCATTGACTCTTGGAGCCGATAAGAGAATCCATTCATCAGGAATTGTGAAACCAGGTTTAAGCACATAACAACCGGCATCATCGAAATGCACGGTGAACTTTTTATCGCAGATTTGCGACACACTGAGAAGATTATGATCAATTTGACGAACATAATTGATCTTATCGAAACATACCACACCATTGGAAATCATTCCCTCTCCAGTGATGTAACCACCTTTGTCTCCAGCGAAAGCAACATAGCCTCCTTTAATGTTTCTCACATCATATAGAAGTCGTAAGTCGCCCGTCATGTGCCTAGATGCCCCACTATCAACAATCCAATGACTATTAATAGTTCCTCCTGGAACATCCTGCACATATCATCCAATGATTAGTTAAGGATGGGGACCCAAGCCAAAGTGGTCTTGGGTCGTCCCTGAGCATCACGAATAGTGATCTCGATTTGTTGATGGTTTTTCAAACAAACAGCTCCCCCTGAACCTTCACTCTTCCTAGGTTTCCAAGTTTGTTTTTGTTTACCAGATTGAGTTTTGTAAACAAATTTTGAAATTTCTGATTTTACAGATGAACTTGGTTCTCTTGGAACAGAATTGACCTTAGGTTTTAAAGCCTTTTCTATTTTCTTCACATTTTGATGTCGTTGTTTCGTTTCCTGTTCTTTAATAGTTCTTTTATCATGTTTAGGTGAAACAGGACGACATTTAAGGTGAATCGATTCAGGTGATGCTCTTTCAACAAATTTCGCTTTAGGAGTGTTAGCACAATCTTTGATGATGTGCCCAAACTCTCCACATTTAAAACACGTTCTCCTTTCAACAAACTTAGGAGAACTGGATCGACGATCAGATGTCGAACTTGTGTAACCCGAGGTACTAGCTTTTTCATCACACCCGTTTGAATGTTGAGTGTAATTGTTTTGACTATCACGTTTTAAAATTTTGACTTGTACAAAATCAGTGTTTGACTTGTTAGCAAAAGTCTCAATTTTATCTGTACCCCTCGATTCCACAAATTTAACATTGCTGTTTTTCTTCTGATAACGAGCTCCTTTTGTTTCAAATTTTGAGTTGGAAACATTTGACAATTTAGCTCGTTGATCTTGTTTACCCTTAAAAGCGATAGGTTGTTCCTTTGAAGGTGATTTCTGATTTCCAAATTTCTTTTTAATTTCAGTCTTAGGAATTGGATTACATTGAGTCACATTAACTCCCTGAATCGACTTTCCCACAAACTTACTTGTGTTATTTTCAAAAACATTATCAATCATTGAAGGATTGACATTTTTAATTGGAAAATCATTATCTGAATAGATTTTAGAGTCACCAACCAAAGTGTACAACACAATATTACTTTTAACAGTAGACACAGGATTTATCACTTGTTGAACAACAGATTTAACAGCAGGGGTAGGAGGATCACACAGTATATGATTCTCAATAGGAACTTCTACTCCTTTAAGTTTGTCAAGTGATTTATCCTGTTTACTCACATCTGATTCAGATTCATCATCCGACGACTCATAGTCCTCAATGGTTGGAGGACCTTGTTTCGTAGATGTTGACTCTTTTTGCTCAGAATTTGTACTTGGAGAATTGTCCGATTTGAATCCTAGGCCAGTAGTTACTTCCTCATAATCAAGAGGCACACTGGATTCAAACCGTGGCATTTCTTCTTCATCAGGCATATAAGTATAATCATGTCTAAAGGGGGCGGACACTTCTTATATCCAACACCTTTCTTGTTTCCCTTTAGTTGTTGAACATTAATAATGTGATCGAGCACAAATCGGGAGTTAGAGTAACTCTCCAATTTTTGCTTGATTGCATCATGCTCACATTTGGCAATGGCTAGTTCCTTTTTAGTTTCCTCAACAATGTTAATGTATTCATTTATACTAACTTGTTTATGATAAACAGTTTTTGTCACTTCGGAAACATTTTTCTTTTGAATTTCAATCATAGATTTAAATTCTTTTTCGTTTCGAATCAAAGCCATATTTGATTCTTTGCATTTAGCCATTTCAACAACTAAACTCTGATTGTGAATATGAATCGAATCACAGTGAAGCTTTATTCTATCAAATTCACTTTTCATATACTCACAATCTCTACAGTTGATAAGAATTTCAGATTTTACCTGACTTGTAGAATCTGAGACATTTGCCATAAAGGCAGTCTGATAAGAGAAAGATCCGTCTTTAGAAAAGAACTTCTCCATTTCTTTAGATACTACCTCAGCCTTCTTGATCAGAACTGATTTCTGACATTTCAATTCTTCTGCTTCATTCAATAAGTCATCAAGATTAGAACTTGCTTCTTTGCTCACATCAGATTCAGAACTCGAAGTAGAACTTTCTTCATCAGAACTCCCGGTATGACCAGAACTGTCGTCACTATCAGAAAATTCTTCCTTATGAACATGCTTGATGTGATTGATAATCTTAGCATAACACGCCGTTCCTCCTTTACCTTGATCACTTTCCCCAAGTTGTAAAGACCAATTAAACCCTTCATCAGCTTGTACGGTTAATGCACGACTTTCATTTGATGGTCCAGACTGATTCTGGTTAGTGGTGTTGGTTACAGCCACTATCCCTTTTCCACGATTGTCTTGATTAGCATTTGAAGTACTCGTCTGATTACGGAATGGGTTCTGATTGCCTTGTCTGCTTGGTCGAATGCACTCACGTTTGAAGTGACCCTTTTCCCCACAATTGAAGCATGTAACTGCTTCTTTATCAAAACCGTACTTTGTATCTTGTTTGCTTTCCGAAGAACTTCTTCCTGTTCGAACCATAAAGTCCTTCGCCCTTCTAACAGCACTTGCGAATGCCCACTTTATATCCATCAACTCCATTTCATCACGGTTAATTTGTAGATAGTCTTCGTTGGTTAAATTGATGTTTCCAATTTGACCTGCGACCAAACCGCAGTAAGCACTGACCATGGTATTAATAAGTTCCATATGTTCCTTTGCTACTTCAATGCTAACATTTGAGAGGTTTGATGTATCAACTTTGACTGTGTTAGGGTTTGGAGTTGGAGGATTGTTGGTATAATGAGCTTGCTGTTGTTGTTGTGGTTGGACTTGTTGTTGTGGTAGGGATGGATTAAAACCTCCTCCTGAATATGCTTGAGGTTGAGTAGTATTTACTGGAGGTATAAAAGGAATAAAACCTCCTCCAGAATAAGTCTGAGTTTGTTGAGGAAACGGAGAAGAGTTTGTATCTGATACAAACGCCGTTTGTAACTTTGGTTGCCTCAGACTAGCTGACGGGTCAAAACCTCCACCACAATACATTTCAATGTTCTGAGGAGCAGCAATGCGTTTTGCTTTTCGGATTTCTTCATCATTTTTATGTTCCAACTTCTGTACAAATTCATAGATAGTTATAGTGTCAGCATCTAGAATACCTGTATGTTTTAGAAGCTCAATGTATGGACTCCACTTTGGTGGTAGAGAATCAGCAAATCGTGCACAAACTTCCTTTTGAGATGCAGCAACAGCATATGCAAACATCTCACTAATCAAATGATAAAACCGTGTGGTCATATCATTTAGAGTTTCGTTTTCCAAGAACTGGAACGACTCAAACTCTTTCTTTAATAAATCATGCCGTGTTTTTCTGGAAGCTGCGTTTCCTTCTCCTCTTGTCACCAAACAATCCCATAAGGATTTCGTGTCCGTACAATAAGAAAACTGATGATAGATATCTTTATGAAGTGCTTGAGTAAGAACAGCAAATGACTTTTTCTCAAATTCATATGCTTTCTTGTCATTTTCCTGCATGTTAGTAAAACCTTCGGCCGTTGACGCTGCTACTTCAAGAGCATCATTGCGTGGAGTAATGAAACACCTCCAAATATCAGTGCTTTGACCTTGAACATATGTAATGAAACGACCTTTCCATGATGGAAACTCGTTCATATGATTCAACTTTGGCGGGCGATTGTTACTACCCGTTTCGCTCTCACTGATCAAAAGATTTTGAATGTTTTGGTTCTGATTGGATGCCAAAGCCCATTGTCCGGCACTTATAGTTGGTTGACCAAAAACACTCTTTACCCACGCTGCTGCGGACGTCGGATCTTCACGTGGTCTAGAATCCATACTCCAATCCCATGGACTAGTACAACTCATATTTGATGTATGTATGATAGTACCTGCACAAATTCTTGAAAACAAACAGTAAGCAAGCTGATATAAGTCTTCTGTTTAAAACAGATCTGTTTTCGACGAAACAGAGTTCACGAAACAGGTTTGTTTCGTCAGAATGAATGACGACGAAACAGACTTGTGATAATTGTGATTCGTGGCGAAACAGAATTTGTTTCGTCAAAGATGTTGTGGAGAAACAGACGTTTGATTCGTCAAAGGTGTTGCGACGAAACAGATGTGATTCGTCGGCTGTGTGTTTCGTCAAAACTGGGTACAAGTCAGTTGATTTAGATATTTAAAATATCTCCTGACCAGTCAAGGATAAGAAGAGACACAAAGATATTTAACCCTGACACAAGTATGTATGTTACTTCTTATTTTCAACGAAACAGACTTTACTGAAACCAATTATAACCTTTTACTCAAAAGTCAAGTAATATTATTTTAAGTTCAACACTTGTTTTAAACAATTGAAACAGATCAAATTCTCAGCTTATCTAAGAACAACTATGAATATTTCAAGAACACATCCAAGAACATGAAGTTTCCGATGAGTTTTCCGATCACCGATAAATTTCCGAAACACGAAAATACACTAGATTTTCACTAAAAACCCGGTTTAAAGCATAAACAAACAATCTAACTTAGGTTTTTGATAAAAATCTGTAGCAAACAACACTAAAACAGCAGATTTATGAATATTTTTCAGAAAATATTAATTTTTCAAGAACTCATTTTCAGAAAAACACACACAAAATACTTGATAAAAAACCGAACAAGTTTGATTTTAAACAAGGATAAGAGCCACAGCTCTGATACCACTTGTAGGTCCCGAAATCTGAGGATCGATTACAAACCGAATCTCTTGTTTATAGTAAACACGGTTACGCGTGCGGAATCCACGTAACTATGCCAAATCAAACATGTATAGCAATAAAAACAACGGATTAATCAATGAAACACAATCGATTGATTAACGGGATAAGAACCTATTACAACTGATACAAACACAGTTCAGACTAAATTTTGGCAGAGTTTTGTTACTATGGTCTGTTTCTTATCACTCTCTCTGTTCAAATGAACACAAAGTGTTGCTTATATAGTCCCTGGCCACTGAAGTCGACGAAACACAAGAAGTGTTTGACGAATCTGAACATGGGCCAGACATTGGGCCTGGAACAGCCCAATACATGACGAATCAAGGTCTGATTCGTCATGACCTTCAACGAAACAGAAGTCTGTTTCGCCATTAAGTGTTTCGACGAAACAGAAGTCTGATTCGTCGAGGACTGCAACTGTTGTGTTTGTTCCTGTTATCAGACAGCAACAATCAGCAACATATAAACATAGTAATGACAAAACTACCCTTTAATGCAACATGCATTGTTCATAATACATTACATACCAAAAGAGACAAATAAGTTGTACACAAGTAGATAGGAGGATATCTGACTTGGTCAACATAACATACAGACTCGATAATTAATAAAAGACCATTCAAAATACATCATTAAACAAGACTAGTTACAGACACTAAAAATGCATCAACAAGAGAAAGCAGGAAGGAGCCCAAACCGTTGGATCATCCTCTCATCAAGGGCAGAGATCAGGTCTTTTCAAGCTTCACACAGATTGACTTTTAGCGGAGACAGTTGTCGCCGCTAATGCCTATTGTCTCCTCGCCGCTAATGCCCTTTAAATCCCCAACCGTTAGATCAGGATAAAGATCAACGGCTGGGGTTTGGTTTCAGACTCCGGGACGCGGATCGACCAATAGCGGCGACATTTCGCCTGTCACCGCTAATGGTGTCGCCGCTAAAAGTGGTAGTTTCTTGTAGTGAAATACCTAGGTAAAGGACTAAACTTGCAACAAAATACCTAGTAACGGACACCGTCTGTAAACAATTAACAAGGTTTTTTAACTGGGTTGGGTGTAATGGACTAAACTTGTAACAAAATACCTAGTAAAGGACACCGCCTGTCAACATTCGTTAAAAAAGACACCGCCTGAAAAGTGGTATAAATATAAAGGACAAAACTTGTAATTTTTCCTTAATCTTATATAATGATACTAGTACATTTAGATTTTTAGGTCTACTAAAAAAATTTGGCAAAACGGATTACATTAGGTTTTTATATCTTTACTTGTTATATTTGTTTCACATTACTAATATGCCCACATACTAAACTACATGCATACGGTGGGGCTAAGTGTAATTCTTTTGAGATCAAAGGTTCGAGCCTTCGTTAAAAACGGATTTAATGTAGTTTAAGCAGTTAAAAAAAACTACTTACTTTTAACTGATATTTTGATAAAGAGGTTAGGCATATTAAAACAGTTTTTACAAGTGGAATTGCTTCATATATTTAATATTTTCTGACAGTAAAGTCATATAAAATTAAAGGTTAAATAACAACTATAAGTGTTATTTTAAGTGTTAAAAATGTAATTTAAATGATTTAACTTGCTAAAAAAATATTAAACGTAAATCTCTTTAAACCTAATTACGTCTTCAATTATTAACAACAAAAGATTAGGCATGATTATAAATTTTCTATTAAATACTTCATAAAATTAATTAGGGATGGATGTTAAAATTTATTAATAAAAACAACTTTCAGTTATTTATAAAAAAACAATATTAGGAAATAATCCTGAACAATTAGGATAAAAAAAATATGAAATGTGAAACAGATAGATTTCATTCACACCTAAAACATACATCGATCTATGATCTTATACTGTACATGATGGCGCTATTCTAATTCATCTTAAATAACTTCTAGCATTCACTTAAATCTTGAGAGCGTCCAGATCTATACGAATAATATTCGTCAGATTGATTTCCTTCATCGAAATTAAGCGAGTAACTAACGGCATCATAACGGAAGTTCAAAGGCTTTGAAGATCCATAGATGCTTTTCCTGCTTCCTTTAATCACCTTCTTCATCTGCTTCTTCCACTTCGAGCTCCGCCCCAATCCGCTATTTAGCTGTGAGTATTCTTCCTGGTCCGAGACAGAAGACAACGACGAACATTCTGAGCAGTTAGATAATCGTCCGTCGATGGCAGTAGTGGTGTAGATAAGGTCAGTTGCAAGAGCCATTAAATCAGAAGGGAGAAAGACGAGTGGTTTATTGAGGTGAAGAATTGATAATGATTTTTGAAGTTTGAATGTTGAAGTGTAGATTTTATAGTTGGTGCATGAAGGGTATTTAGTAGATTGAGTGTAGAGAAGGATGTGGAAAGGGTGGTTTGGGTCGTCAGCCTTGTATGATTTTTTACTTTATATGTCATATCTTTAAAAAGAAAATCATGTGTTTGTAGAAAAATCATATATCAGCAATTTTGATGGAGTTTAAATTTGTTTATTAAACCAACATATCAGGAAAAAGTAGTCCAAAGACGCTTGTCACCATTCCCCTACTACTCCTTAACGCTCCGACAGTAGTGTAAATTTAGTAAAACATTGACGTTTTCTCAATTTCGTTACCATTTTTTTAAAACGTTGCCCCTATAAGTATTTTATAGACCCATCCCTGGTCACCAATTAGGTAATCGCTAGCTAGTTTGACAATATCACTTTTAAAAATGAATATAATAGGAAAAAACCTGGATTATATTCTGCTTTTATCGTAAAATCAATTTTGGTCTATGAAATCTGGTAAATAATAGCCATGATTTGTGAATATAATTCAATGTTTTTGATGAATACTGAACATTTGAGCTTTAGCGAACAAAAGGTGGACAATTATCTTTTTTACAATGTTATACAAACCAGACCGTGAAAAAGGTCGATGGTAGTGTTTATGAAAGATGGCTTCAGCATCATCAAGACACATCCTCCAAGTTGGAAATTTCAATTATTTTACCTTAATGTATTGCAAATTTGTATTATTACTAATTTTGAAGTATTTTTGTTAAAGATTTTGGATACCCACAGCTCTGAGTCCAAGATCAATCGTAATACCGAGTTTGACACAATATTGAAACAACTTATTCAAACAGAACATGATAAAATTTATTCGCATCTATTTGTTGATGACATTGACATGTAAATACCATCTAGTATTTTTTTTTATTTTATTATAAGTGTCGGTTATACTATCTATCTTCTGGTAATTGTCCTCAGTAAATCCATTACATCCTCCATGTTTTCTAACATCGGCCCATAGATTTTAAAGATATGTTTGTCGCTAAAAATCCTATGTTTTGTACTGTAAGTAAAAAACATAAAAACATTCTTACGCTACTTAGAAAACTGCCTCTTTGCGACGCACTTTTCCGTCGGAAATGCCTTGCAAATCACGTTTTCTGACGACTTGCAACATAAAGTTTATGTGGAAAAAGCCCCATAGAAAATCTTTTTCAACGCATTTGCTGCGCAATTTCCGACGCATTTCAGACAAAGTAATGGTGATGGTATGGTAGTTTCACGATGGGTGGTTTATAGAAGTATCGTGGGAGCAATCTGGAAATTTCTACTAGCTCGGAGAGCGATTACATTGAATACATTGTGTAAAGTGGTCGTTAGATTGTCTTTCCTGAATCTTTAGGGTCTGTTTGGTATGGGGTAATGGAATGGACGAAGGAATGGAATGAACGAGGTAATGGAATGGACGAGGGAATGCAATGGATCATTACCATTCCATGTCTTTTTTGGTTACCATGTGTGAATGGAATGAATTATTATTGTATACTGTTCGGTAGGCAAGAAAAACGGAGTAACAAAATCAGCGGTAAGTGGTGGTGGTCGGTGGTAGTGATTGTGGGTGGTTATAGGTGGCGGTGGTGGGTGTCGGCGGCGGCGATGGGTGGTGGTGGCGGCGACGAGCGGCGGTGACGACGAGTGGTGGTGGCGGCAAGGTGGCCGTTGGTGGTAGGTGGCAGCAGAGGTGGCGGTGGGCGGTGGGCGGCGTCGGCGGTTAGCGGTGGTGGTGGTGGCTGTGGTGGTGGCGTTGACGATGGTGGTGGGCGGCGGCAACGAGTGGCATTGGCGGTTGGTCGAGGCTGTGCTGATAACGGTGGCGAGTGGGTGGCGGCGGTGACGGTGGCTGTCAGGGTGAGGTAGTGGCGGGTGGCGGCGATGGCTTCGGTGGTGGGTGGTGGTGGTGGTGGGTTGTGGCGAAGGTGGTGGGTTTTGGTGTTGTTGAATGGTGCACGAGGGGATGGAATGGAAAAAAACATGGGGGGTGGAAGGAATGATTTTGAGGTAATGGAATGCCTTTTGGAATGGGTGATTCCATTCCATTGACCAACCAAACATTTTTTTCTTCATTCCCTCGTAATCATCCATTCCATTACAACTCACATTCCTTCATACCAAACACTACCTTAGTTCTTTACAAATACTTTTTCGGTCCCATATAAGCATTAATACATAAAAAGATTAACACTAAATAGGCTATTGACGCCATGCATCTTGCCTAGACAATTTCAATATTCAAAAGACAAATTTCCCTTTCAATGCCCAACTTGGCAACTTTCTTATCTCATCGTCAACTTTTATGACAACATATATAAAGGATCAAATACAAATGATAAAATAAATAAGAAGGGTAAGAAGGATTCTAATCCATTGATCTTAGATTTGGAGGGTTGAGATTAATTGTAGGGAAAAGAAGATAATAGAAGGGCATAAAGGGAATCCTATATTTATGGATTTTCTCTCTCCACATGCAAGGCACATGCCAATTCCCCCATCGATTTAAAACGTCCATAACTTTTTCATACGACATTTTTTAAAAAAAAAATTCACCATAATAACGAGTGTTTTTTTATCTTTAATATGAGTACCATATTATCATATAAAAATAAAATAAAAAATTTCATTTTTACTGGGTTTTTTTAATTGCATTGTGTTAAAGGTTCAGGTCATTGTGTCTTTTAACTGGGTTTTGGTCAGTAGAGTTTCTATACATTGTGTTATTATCAAAACCTATAACACAATGTTAATTTGGGTTCTATCCATTGTGTTTTTATAAGAACCTATAACACAATATATGACACAATGAAGATGGTGTTATATCTGGGTTTTCTATAAATTGTGTTATTAGTTCAGCTTATTGTGTTTAATATGTTATTCATTGTGTTTTAATATGTTGTCCATTGTGTTTTAATAATTTGTTCAATTTTTTCATTATCTTTGTTCATTGTGTTTTAGTTTGTTGTGTATTGTGTTTTTAGTTTGTTTTTCATTGTGTCTTCATCTGCTCTCCATTGTGTCTTTTATCTGCTGTCATTAATTGTGTCTTTTATCTGTTGTCATCAATTGTGTTTTTATTTAGTCTGATACTTATTGTGTTATATGTTATCGCCATTGTGTTATACGTTATGCTCATTGTGTTTTAGTATGTTGTCTATTGTGTCTTTATCTATTGTCATTGATTGTGTTTTTGATATACTTTACATTGTGTTATTATCAAAACCTATAACACAATGTTAATTTGGGTTCTATCAATTGCGTTTTTATAAGAGCCTATAACACAATATATGACACAATGAAGATGGTGTTATATCTGAGTTTTCAATAAATTGTGTTATTAGTTCAGGTCATTGTGTTTAATATGTTATTCATTGTGTTTTAATATGTTATTCATTGTGTTTTAATAATTTGTTCAATTTTTTTCATTGTGTTTTAGTTTGTTGTGTATTGTGTTTTTAGTTTGTTTTCCATTGTGTCTTCATCTGCTCTCGATTGTGTCTTTTATCTGTTGTAATTAATTGTGTCTTTTATCTGTTGTCATCAATTGTGTTTTTATTTAGTCTGATACTTATTGTGTTATATGTTATCGCCATTGTGTTATACGTTATGGTCATTGTGTTTTAGTATGTTGTCCATTGTGTCTTTATCTGTTGTTATTAATTGTGTTTTTGATCTACTTTACATTGTGTTTTACATCATGTCCATTGTGTAATATGTAACTGGGTTTTTGAATTTTTTTTGAAAAATATAACAATATGGTACTCATATTAAAGATAAAAAAACGTTCGATTTTATGATATAATTTTTTTTAAAAACAAATGATGTATAAAAAAGTTACGGACGTTTAAAAATTCGGGGGGAAATAACATGTGACTTGCATGTGCATATTCTCTTTCCTCTTGTAGACAAAATTACCCTTACTATTTAATTCCTCCTAGGACACTTGTCACTCTCTGGTGGCTTCTTACCCTTCTTAATTTTAAAAACTTTGTATTATAACTCAACCCCATATATAAAAGCATAAAGATTATATGCTAGTATTGTTATGACAAAGAACATTGGTGGATGCACGTCATAAGTACTACCTTTATCTTTATGTATATATACTAACCAAATAATTCAAAAGAAAAAAAGTTATTGTCTTGGGATTTTAAGATCTTTATATTCCCTATTATTTATTCTCAATTCTCAATTACCAAAACTTACATAACGAAACTATATAATCTTGTACCATTATCTTGTCATGAACAGTCTAAAATGTAAAGAGATGAAAAATGGAAAAATAGGTTAAAACAGTTTGTGAAATTATGTAGTAGTTGGCCAATTTAATCAATAATGATTTTAACTGTGACAAACATAATTCCAAAATCCTATTGTAGTGACTAAACTCATTTAGGTGATTTCTATAACAATGTGGTTGGTTCAGATTTAAACTTTGTAGAAATGGGTAATTAAAGCTCAAACACAGTGTATAGTTTCAAAAGATGATAAAATATATGTGAACTTGTGCAGTGGCGAAGTTTGAAAATTTCCACCGGGGGGTCGCAAGTCACCGAATCTAAAAATTCTATATAAGTAAAAAAATAATTTATAAAACCGTGGGTCGAAAACATATATACCTAAAAAATTTACACGTAAAGTACATACATAATAGTAATGAGCGAAAAGTTCGGGCGGTCGGGCGCCCCTCACGGCCCCTTGAAAGCTACGCCCTTGAACTTGTGAACTATAGAATAGAAATTAGAGTAAATTTGGATGTGTTGAGATGGGTTTTAGGTCAATTTTATTGTATATTGTTATTCTAGAATCATACAAATGGAAATTAGTTGTTTATGTTCACGTCCAGAAGCTTGTGCATTGGAATTACATTTGTAACAAAGATGGGTAAATAGAGTTTTTAAGGCAATATACGTCTACATCAAATCATCAATTGTCAATTTTGAGTAAACAAATGGTTAAATTGTCTAAATTTCCTCATAATTAATATGTGACATATCTATTACCTAGTTAAATTGGTAAAATTATGATTTGGCTAATTTAATTCTAGTTATATGTGTAGTAAGATGATTTGGTAGCTTGTAATTACCCAAACATGGAACTTTGTGATTGCCTTGAGAACTTGATTCTCACATACAAGGCGTTGTGACCTGATTCACATAATTGGGTATGAAGACAATTATCTCCACAAAAATGACCATGAGAGCTTGATTCTTATAAATTTGTGTTGTGGATGGTGATCCATGTGAGTTGGTGACGCGAAATAAGATTATCAATAGGTGATCCTGAAATTTGATTCATACATATTTAGGTTTGTGAACTTTGACACGTGGATTTGTAGTGATTCACATTTGTTTAATCTTAACTAGATTTAAACTGGATTTACATATGATAATGTCATTAGGATTCAAAAGTTTGTGATAGGCACAATTGTGAAAATTAATTACAAAGAAGTTTTGTTCGAATTCTATACTATATACACACACTATTCGTAATTTATCCATAAGATATTCAATAACAAACTCTAAAGTCTAAACTATTTCAATAACTCATACTGTACAAGAAGCGCCATGCTGGCTAATGCTTACGAGCATTCACCTAAAACTTGAGACGAGTATCTAGATTGATACAAATAACATTCGTCGTTACAATTTCCGTCATCAAAATTAAGGGAGTAACTAACGGCATCGTAAGAGAATACCAAAGGCTTCGAAGATCTAAAGAAGCTTTTCTTGCTTTCTTCAACCAACTTTTCCATCAGTTTTTTCCACTTGCGGCTCCGGGTCCTGTTAATGCTTCCTTTGCTACAATTCGTTTGTGTAAACTCTCCGTCGTCAGATACTGATGAAAGGGACGAACATTCCAAGAAGTTAGATGGTCTTCCTTCAATGGTGAGGTCAGTTGCAGTGGCCATTTTTTGGGAGAGAGATATATGAGTGGTTTGTTGTTTTTGGATGACAATAGATGATATGGAGGTTTGATTTCATGGAGGGTGATTTTATAGAAGTTTTATGGGGGCAATCTGGTAAATTGCTGACCAATTACTTTAAATCATTGTTGCAGAAATCGGCCTAGGCGGCCGATTAATCGCCGCCTAGGCGCTAGTCGGCTACTAATCGCCTAAATTTGAGCAAATCGGTCAATTAATCGGTCCAGGTCAAAATCGGTCCTAGTCGGTCAAAAGTCGGTCTAGTCGGACTAATCGGACCATGGTTTTTTTGCTCAAAATCGGTCCTGGTCGGCATTAATCGGTCCTGGTCGGGATTAATCGGACCTAGTCGGGATTAATCGGTCCTAGTTGGTTAATTTTTGAATTTTTATGTGAATTTTGAAGTATTCATGTGAATTTTGAAATTATTTTTATATTATTGGGTATATATATATAATTTTGAAAAAATACATATAAAAATCCCATTCCGATTAATCCCGATTAATCCCTAGGCTGTACCTCACCGCCCGACTAGCGCCTAGCGCCTTCTACAACATTGCTTTAAATACATCGTGTAAAGTGGTCGTTATATCGTCATTCTTCAATCTTTAGTTCTTTACACATGCTTTGTATGGGTCCCATAATATCAAGTTACGTCGAGCAGCTATTTTAATGGATGCGTTCAAAATATATATTTCATGTGTGTAAATATATGTATTTTATATAGGTTTGTGTGTAATTTAATCGTTGTATATGCGTAAAGTTTTTCGAATGTGATTTATATATCACCAAATTTACATCATATATATAGTATAATACACCAACAATAAAACATCTATGATCTATGAATTGGTTTAAAAATAATCCGATAGTGAGTTATATATAACTTGAATATATTAAATTTCAAATAATTCTAAGATTAGTTTAATTTGTTACCACGTATATTGTTGAACTCTCTAAAGTAAGAAATTATATAATATTTAAACTGAAAACAATACAAATAACCACACTTTATAGATTCATGCACAGAATACAAACAGTAAAACACAAATAAAGAGATAACGTTCCTTTCATGGTCGACTAGTCAAACTTTTATCATATAACGTCTTTCGTCAACATTTACAAAAGCATTTGCCTTCGGGTCGTTAAGATTGTGGTGTCGCCCATTATCCATTTTCATGTGCAAACAGGTGTAAAGGAAACTACACTATAAACTTACATCATCGTTTGTCAGAGAAAAGATTAATGTTGGATACAACTCATGAATCTTATCATAAAACATGTGCTTTAGCAAAAGAACCTAAAAGTTAAACAAGTTGGGCTTTTAGAAAATATTACATTATTCATTGTCATTCACCAAAACTAAACAATGTTATAAACTTGCACCATTTCTTTCGTTAAGTAGCAGGTGGCTCGTTCGTTTGGATCAATATAGATCAAACTCTAATTAGTTCATGAAGTTCATCTACGGCAAAGTGATATGTAGCCACCAGTGGAACCACCCGATCATATCCATCTCCACTAGGCATAATACCTATACACCACCAATTCAGGAGGAAACCCAATAAATTTGTGAAAAACCCCCTTGTGGGAATCAAACCCAGTACCTATTGGTCCCAAAGTCTTATCTCACCCCCAAGATGCCACTAGGCTATAAAGCCATGGACCATGAAGATCGTTATGGTAATCAAGATCATTCGAGTTACAAGCTATGGGCCTCGGGCCGGTTTATGTTTATTTATCTTGTTTATTTAGTAATGGGTCAAAACACTAGTATGTTATGTTTTATTGTCATTTGGGCCGTAGGCCACATATGTATGGGTCGAACAAGCATGTTATGTCTAGTCCATTAGTTTAGCGGTTAACATAAGGAATTTGGGCCGGAACTTATGAAACGTCACGACCCTTATCAGCAAATAACCACCAGGCGGTTATTTTGGAACATCGCAACTATTCGCGAACGGTTGTGACTGGGAAAACGACGTGACTGTTCATCCCTATAAAAGCCGGCTGCCAAACTCCCTTGTTAATCGGTTGTTCAGTCAGTTTGTAATCAGAACGTGTGTTACATTCAGTTATCATATTCAAGTTCTAGTATCATTCAAGTTCAATTCGGTTAGTTTGTTTTGCAAATCAGTTTCGTTTCAATTCATCATGAACACTTGTGATTGTTGTGGGTTGATCGTAAATGATTGTGTATGTGGTCACAATACCATCCGTTCCGAATGGTCCTGGGTTTCCGATGATGATGATACCAACATTGGTATCAGAGCCAAAGGTTTAACAGGAAGCGGAAGGGATTGTGATCAAGAAGAAAACCGGGTTCGTGGAAACAAAGGGAAATCGGTGGTTACCGATTATGGTGATGATGTTTTTGTTCGTAGTGGAGAGTGCGGCCGGGCGGCGGAAGTGGATGAGTACGCGCAGGGGAAGCCAACCATGCGGACCGGGGTATCACCAATGAAAAAGTTTCCAAAGAAAGCGTTTCAAAGGGGTTTCGTGAAGAAGTCCGGGAAGAAACCTAATGCACCAGTGGGTAGGCCAAGAAAACCGGGGGTTCGGTGTTTCAAGTGCAAGAAGTTTGGCCACATCGCGTCAATTTGCCCTAGTAAGTACATTATATTATCACCATTGCCAGTCGAGTGTGATTATATTGTGAAGGATACTTGCGGGGGTAAATGGGATTCAATCTGGGTTGTGGATCCCACGTTTAAAACGCATATGACGGGAAACCGTAATTTGTTTAAGTGTTTTAAGAGACACTTCGGGGTTGTAACGAATGAAAGCAAGAAAAACGTTTCGTTTGTTCATGGAATTGGTGAAGTAAGGGTGCCGGTGGACGGCAAGGATAAGACAATCCCGTGTGTTAGTTACGCACCAAAACTTGACAGGAATGTTCTAAGTCTGGAACAACTCCTGTTTCAAGGGATTGAGACGGTTACTATGGGTGAGAAGTGCGTATTGAAGAAGATGTTCGGTTGTCGATCAAAGGGGTTCGACATATACGAAGACAAGTCGGAAACCGACTTGGAACAAGATTATCTTAACGCTTTCTACGCTAATCTTGGGGTTGATAATGGCTACAAGAAAGAGAAAGAGGAATTTCAAGAGTGTCTGGGGGATTATTATGAACGGGAATTCGAGAAGTCGAAAAATAAAAAGAAAGTGTACGGTGAACGTTCAAACGTTAGGAAGGTTGTGTACTCCAAGAAAGCAAAGAAGGCCTTGTTGATCTACATTGAAGGCGAGAAGGATAATCCACGCCAATCAAGGCAAATGCTTTGGGAACGGGCAATAACTCTCTCTCAACTCGAGGAGGACGTCGTTGAAAGAGATTTGATCATGGAAAGTTGCGTTGAACCAGGGTATCTTATCACACTACACGAAGAAATCAAGAAGCACCCAAGATTCTTCGACGCACCGTTCGAAGAAATTTTGGTTTGGTTCATCACGGATTTTCTAGGGATTGTTTGTGAGAAAGCAATGCCGCCGGAGTTAATTGATGGACGTGATCTCAGTCTCATACTACTACACCGCATCGTGAAGCACAACGGTGGGTTCGATAAAATAATGGAGAAAGACATGTGGGGCGATATATCGGTGAAGTATGGCTACGAAGCGGATGACGCTTACGAGATGAAGGTCGCCTACATTTATTATCTAGAGTTGGTCGAATGGTATTTCGATTACATCAAGAAGGAGCGTGCAAGAGAGAAAGTTGGCATGGCCGAAAGCTCAAGCAATTGCGGATGGATCGATGATTCAAGCGACGATGACATGGTGGTCAAGATCGAGGTCACCAAAAATCGTAAGGAGTAATCATGAACGAAGGGCTCGGATGTTCTTGCTTAAGGGGGAGAATGAAGATCGTTATGGTAATCAAGATCATCCGAGTCACAAGCTATGGGCCTCGGGCCGGTTTATGTTTATTTATCTTGTTTATTTAGTAATGGGTCAAAACACTAGTATGTTATGTTTTATTGTCATTTGGGCCGTAGGCCACATATGTATGGGTCGAACAAGCATGTTATGTCTAGTCCATTAGTTTAGCGGTTAACATAAGGAATTTGGGCCGGAACTTATGAAACGTCACGACCCTTATCAGCAAATAACCACCAGGCGGTTATTTTGGAACATCGCAACTATTCGCGAACGGTTGTGACTGGGAAAACGACGTGACTGTTCATCCCTATAAAAGCCGGCTGCCAAACTCCCTTGTTAATCGGTTGTTCAGTCAGTTTGTAATCAGAACGTGTGTTACATTCAGTTATCATATTCAAGTTCTAGTATCATTCAAGTTCAATTCGGTTAGTTTGTTTTGCAAATCAGTTTCGTTTCAATTCATCATGAACACTTGTGATTGTTGTGGGTTGATCGTAAATGATTGTGTATGTGGTCACAATACCATCCGTTCCGAATGGTCCTGGGTTTCCGATGATGATGATACCAACAGACCATCCAATATATTAATGTATTAAAGAGTTAAAATTAAACAAAGATTTTGATTTTTTTTAGTTTTTTTGGTGGGGGAACCATCCAATAAATTGCTTTTCGTGTGTACGGAAGTGAAGTTTTGTTATCACATTTGGTGGTTTTGCTATCTAAGCTTGCGGAACACCAAGCTGAATCATGAAAATGATGAGGTGGTCGATGAGCTGGATGAGGATGTTGTTAATGAATGGGATCTGCTATCTCAAATCACGGAACCGAGTGACATGGCAGCTTATTGTGTGTCCTGGCTTGATCGATGGGTTACATGGATGACACAATATCGAATATGCTATTTGAGAAGAAGGAACATTGGGACCTTGTGCAGCCCTGCGAGGACACTTGGCAGGGGCGGACCTACCTCTTTGGGAGGGGTAGACGCTACCCCTCAACTTTTCGGCCGATGTATAAGTTTTTTCTTCTATGACGTTTTTTGTATTTCACTACCCCTAAAATAATATTATGCTACCCCTACTCAGTAACATGAATTTGAGACGAAAACAGAGGATGAAGCTAAGATGATGTGATTTTTCCAATTGTTGTTGGCGGCTTTGTTAAAGGATGGAAACACAATGAAGAAGATGACTTAAACATATATCTAATGACTAATATACACATATTGGGCTTTTAGTTTTTTTTTTTTTTTTGAACGGCCAACAAACTCAATCCCAAGCACTCTCGGGGCACCCACTGGACAAACGAAGTACTCCGAGAGTAACCCGAGTCCACCACCAATTCCGGTGAAAACCCGGTAACCCACCCGCCCGTAGGCACGACGGTGAAATTACCGGTAAAACCCGTTTGGCTCAAGAATCCAACCCAGGTTTCCTTGGGTCTTCTGTCATTGTCCACCAAGGCCTCACTCTGCACCAAGTGGGAGTCGAACCTGCATCTCTCAAGAGAAATGCAAGCTCTCCACCACTTGATCTAAGTTATGACCCTTTTAACTTATTAATTTCTAGTAAGCATTTTTTTTTTATATTTTTCAATATTCGGATCAATTTCAAATATGGAAAACAGGTGAACGAACTTCATATTCGAATTTCAATCAAGAACATGAGACGCAGCTTGTGTTTTGAACATTTTTTTTGTTACTCTCATCCTCAAAACCCATGAAACATATTCGAATCGGTGTTCTCTAAAACTAGAAAAGTGTTCTAGAACTAGAAAAGAGGATCAAAAATTGAAAAGAAAGCATAGAAAGAGAATGTAATAGTTGTTTTAGAGTTCATAATTAAAACTGAAGTTTGGAAACTAAAAACGTGATAATGTTGTATGGAGAAGTAGAGCCTTGGAAATACATGTCTTATTACTTTTTCATTATTGGTACATTTTGTTTTAATATACCTTTGGTTAATTATTAAATATGTGATCCGGTTCCTACATCCGGTTAGAGCGCCCCGACTGGATGGACTAGTTGACTGGAATAACGTCCGGTTTGCTGTCCGATCCGGTTTTAAAAACACTGCTGAACACCCTCACCCTCTCACAATTTTATTAAAAGCCCAACACTAACTAAAAGGCCACTATTGATTTGTAACTTAAAAGCCCAAAGTAAAATGAAAGATTAAGCCCAAACTCTTGTTTACTTGAATTTAGCGACGTTCTAAACTGAAGTTTATCAAGACGGATTTACGCAATCGAATAAGTACGTAGTATTTGAACAATGCTCTAATTTGTGCGGTTGAAAGATAAATTTTTGATAAACTAAGAGAAGAGGATAATATGGCTCGATTTCAACCTTTCAAAAAACCGAAGAGAAAAAATCTATTAGGTGTGTATTTAACTTTATTTATCATCGTGTTTTTATTTTTGTTTCGTTTACATTGTATGATGTACGAAAAAAATTGAACGTTACTCCTTGGATTTTGGTCTAGACCCGCCACTTACACTCGGTTGTCTTTTTGGTGGTGTTTCCTCAACATCCCATTCTGCACATTTATTTATTTCGCAAAAATAAACTTTTGCAAGCTTCATGAGATTGGGGAGTTATCTCCAAGATCATCTTAAATATTTTCATATATAATAACTTGACATACTCACTTCTTCACGATTGATTAAAGAGACCCACAATATCGTTGCCTGTAGCCCAAATGCTCTCAACAACATCAAGTAATCTTTTATTTACTCTCCGGTTGGTATTTTCAATCTTTTATTTACTCTCCATTTGGTATTTTCATGTGTATCAAATGCATGTTCATGTGCAACTCTGCTATTTGATATAAAGGATCTTAAATAGTGTTTATTTCACATCGCACAGTTATTTATTTTGATTGATATGTATGTATGAATCTCACCAGTCACCATCGCAGTAAAAGATAAATATAAGTTGTTAAAAATATAAACACACTATTGTAATAAAAGAAGGTCGCATACTGTTTATTTATTTGCTATGAACACCCGAGATTAAACATCTGAAAGTCTGAAACTAGTCGTCTTTATTTATTTGTATATGAAGGTTTTATTTTATTTTTTTAGGTTATTTTTTTTTCAAGTGTGATGCGCAGTTGAAGTCATAAATTTCTTTAATCTCGGGAAGGTTTATCTGTACCATAATGTTATTCTAAATTTCATCTTACTCATATTAGACGTGACGGTAAGGATGTTTAATCAAAGGATTATATCGGTTTTGTGTTAAGTAAGGTTTATCACAACAGGTCATTGTCGTCTATGGCTTTATAGCCTAGTGCCATCTTGGTGGTGGGGTAAGACTTTGGGACCAATAGGTCCTGGGTTCGATTCCCACAAGGGGGGTTTTTCCCATATTTATTGGGTTTCCTTTTGAATTGGTGTATAGACATTATGCCTAGTGGAGATGAATATGATCAGGTGGTTCTACTGGTGGCAGTGGTCCGTCAGTGATCCAAATTTGTCGTTAAAAAAACAACAACAGGTCATTGCCACGTGACTTTGCTTTTCATATCCATTCATAAAGGGCCAATACTAGGTGGGGCATCGAAGACCACCATACAACCCATATTTGATGTTTTTCACCATGTCTAGCCTCTTATGAGTAGAACTGTAAACGAGCCGAATGTTCAGCAAACGTACAATTCGTAAACTGTTTGACGTGAAGTTCGTCTATTTCCTTCATTTAATAAATGATGGAACATAAACAAGAAATTTTGTTCGTTAAGTTAAACGAAAGAACAAGAGCAGAGGTTGCGTTCGTTCGTTTACGTTCATGAACGATCGGTAACATGTTCATTTATGTTCGCTCGTGTATGTTGTGTTTGTTCATTTTGTGG
The DNA here is from genome assembly GCA_030545235.1 of Helianthus tuberosus. Lineage (NCBI taxonomy): Eukaryota > Viridiplantae > Streptophyta > Magnoliopsida > Asterales > Asteraceae > Helianthus > Helianthus tuberosus. The sequence continues at coordinate 154,239,774 of CM060403.1, read as the reverse complement.
GGACTCATTTGAGTTTGCAGCGGAATTATAAGGGGTATTTTGTTTGATGTTCATGATTCAGAATAACAAGTATATGCAGGAAACAAGAGAGTAAAAATGGACAAATTGAATGATATTCAGAATGTCTTGGTGCCGGTAAAAGTTGCCGGCAAGTGTCTATATATACATGAGTTATGGCAGTTATACGGTGGTTAGATTTGGAGGGAACAACCGCCATTTGAAACGGTGTCACTAAACCGACATAACCATCCGCTAATTATTGATATATATACATATAAACATAAGTTTAATTATCCTAAATATACATAATACATATATAATTAAGTTTATATTCTAATACACTCCCCTAAACTTGATTATATGTCACACCCCAAAATATCAGAGTTGGCGTGACTGGACCGGTATCTTCATTGCACAGCGGAAGTGTTTAAGCTAAGACTTCTAGAAAGTGAACGCCTGCTAGGTACTCGAATTCCCATGGGTTCTCCTATTCCAACCGTTCCATAGTTTTGAAAATGCAACCTGAGAAAGAACATGCGAAAAATCAACATAAAGTTGAGCGAGTTCATAATTTGTTTGAAAAAGATTTAAAATAAATCTTTTTGATAACCGGTTTTAAAGTTGTTGAGAAATATAATAAAATCATTTTTTTTTCTCGGCATGTTATATGAAAACTGTGGGTCTAGCCCACGAGAGTCTTTGTGCATTGCACGTGTGAGAATGGGCCGAGCCCAAAAGAGTCTTTGTAAGCAGGACCAACTCGTCCTCTTACTTGTACATAAGTTGAAAACGTTACCAAAGTTTGTAAATCCTTGTATTTTTTAGTATCCATCAAATGAATCTTAAAAACATTTGAAAATTTGAGTATCAAAAGCTGGTATGTAAGCGTCTATGAACCTAATGATTATTAATGTGTAGCTAAGACCTTAATATGTGTGCCGACATAGGAAGCACTCAACCCGGTAGACGATTTTAAGTGTCGATTCACTTCGACATGGACACAAAAGCACTCTAAGTGGCCGCACAAGGAACGTGAGTGGGGCTCGCCCGTACCCGATAGATCTACCCCCTGTTCCGTGGTCCTTAAAAGGATTAATGGTGCCTAAGTTAGCGCCTATTTGCACGTGATCCAAGAATTCATTCCATAGCTTAATCATACCCTAGTTAACATGTATATTCAAAAGAAAAGGGGGACATAAACCCAGTGGGTTGTCTCGTTGTTCGTACGCAGACCAACCCAGTCCCGTTGTTGTTACTAGGACCTTCCCGTCACTAGTTATGAAAATCATACCCGTTTGCGAGAATATGCGTTTGTTTTGTAAAACCGGCATGTTTAGTATAAACCTTTCGTAAAGCTTTCGAGTTCATTGAAAATTCATTTGCAACATGGTTTATAAATATGTGTTTTCGTTCATCGAAATAGTGTTTGGTTTTGCAAAAACTTGCATGTCTTTCCACCCCCGAAAATATTTATAAAAATGTAAAACCGTAAAAAGTGGGGGTTATGAACTCACCTTGACATTCCTGTGCAAAGCTAGCTTAGCGTGATTCCGTAGTGTCGTTCCAAGAACGTGTATTTAGCTAGCGTGCAACTATAGTGTTCCTAATCAAGGAATAATTATAAGTCTCTAATAAAACAACGTCGATAAACTACGTGTCCGAGCTCTACCGAGTCGTTAGCTACACGACCCTAAGGTAGTGTTATTGTCTTGATTCGAAATAACCAAACTATGGTTATTTGATCCCATTTAATCGGGATAAAACTAAGTCTCGAGATCGACTTAGTTTTCGAGTGTTTTAGGATATATATATATATATATTTATATGTATAAATATAAACATATTTACAAAGTCTTGTTAGTCGTTGCGATTAGAAGGCGTAGATGAAATGATACGTAATCGAAATGTCGTATGCGATGCGGTAATATACCGTTGTAGTTTCCGTAGAACGTAAAGAATTAAATATATGTACGTATACATATACTTGATATCTTGATATTTGGAACGAATATAAACAATGAAACTCATTTTATAAGAATATTCGGGTTCTAACGATCGAAATAAATATATATACGATTATATTTATTTTATAAAAAGATACGAGTTAACGACACTTGAAATAGATATAAACAATTATATGTATTTTATAATAATATTCCCGAGTTTTGGGCGCTCGAATAGATATAAATAGTTATATCTATTTTATAAAAGTTTTGGAGTTTCGTTGACTTGTAAACCATATTTTCCGAAACGTTTAAAGTTTCCGTTTTGTGTTTCGTAAAATGTCGCCAAAGTAAAGATATCTTTATATTTAGTTTATAATAAAACTCAGATCTCGTCAAGTGTCGCTTTTAAACCATAAATACGTGTCGTGTTTTGGATTTTTATAAAAATCGGGCAGAGTTTCCTCTGTTTTTGGACGATCCCGACAATCAAAGTGTCGATATTTTTTTTTATCAAAATTCAACAATTTTCAACAACAATTCAACCATATAATCAAACTATATAAAGTTTTCGTCGAGTATAATAATTGTAAACTAATACCAACACGAAACGGGTCGAGCTCGGTCGCGTAAACTATTAAAATTCTAAAATCTATATCAATCTACTCTAATTTACGCGTAGTTAAAACTTTACCGGATCTTCGTTTGACTCGGTTTGACTGAGTTGAACCGTAACCCGAACTCGTGTCGCAAACCCGAAACAGGAACCTATCGTTGACTATATTTGACTGAACTCGAACCGAGTTGACTGAATGTTGACAAAGTTGACTCGGGTCTGACCCGAGTATTTGACCCGTTAACCCGCAACCGAATTTATGTTGTTTCCTTGTCGAACCGAAATCCGAACCAAAAACCACCGTTGTCGTCGGCCACCGCCGGTAACCCATCGGAGCATTACTGTCATTGTCGACCACCCGAACCCCGGAGTCCACCATTGTTGCTTGCAGCCGTCATCATGACGGCACCACCGTCAACATCGACATAACCAATATCACCGGAAACGGAAAAAAATCACATCTCGTGACTGTTATTGCTTGAAACCTTATATAAAAAACATCAAAAATAAAAGGGAGATGGAGCCAGAACATGTCGAAAAATGGAACACCACCGTCGCCGCAGCTGGTCAAGGGCTCCGTCACCGCCGCTGTCGGCCCGCACCCCTGTCTCCATCTTTGTTCTCTCTCCCTCCTGTCCTCTCTGTCTCGTCTGGTTCCGCCACCACTCCGCCGCCGTGTTAGGCGGCTCTCCTCCTAACTCCCTGTTCTCTCTCTCTCCGGCTCTCTGACTATGTCGTCGGTCGTCTGATGTTCGCCGGAAAATGTGAGGTGAGGGGCGAGGGGGTATATATCAAGAAAAGGTGGGGTGTTTGTCGGACCAACACCACCGGCAGTCGCCGGTTCTTTGCCGATCAGGGATAGGAGAACGAGAGTAGCAATGGATGTGTGTCTGGTTTGAGTGATAAAGGAGATTTGGGAGGGAAGGAAGTGTCGGCTGGAGTTTATGGGGTTAGGGTTTTCTCACAAAAGGGAGATGAAGGAGAAGAGGGAAACTGAGTTTGTGGTGTGCGTGTTTTGATATGAGTTTTCAAACAAAATAAGAGGATAGGGGTATTACTACACTTATATACTAGGGTTTTGTCGTGGGCTTGGGCCCAAGGCCCACAGGTGTAACATATCAATTTTTTTATATATAGGAATTATAGGTTGTTTAAATTTATTAACCATTAGTAACTAGTTTTACTTTTAGTATAATTATTCGACCCATATAGTTTTAAAAATTATTTTATATAATTGTTTGTAATGTTGTATTAATTAATTGGCTTATATATGTGTGACATTTCTATTTTCTATATTAAAATAAAGTACATAAAAACTTATATTATTTGACAGGTAGATTACCTGTAAGTTCACTGTTAGAAATATGAAGTACCTAGACGGGCCTAGGAGCCGTTTAATAATTAAATTATAAAAATACATTATATTTGATCCTATTACGCTTTTAATGAAACTTTGTTCAAATGGTAGATAAAAATATTCTCGTTCTAATGGTATATTCATTATTTTATAAAACGTCATATTTTATAAGTTATAAGCGCCAATAAGTGAAGTAGTTGAATTAATTATATTATTATAATAATTAATAACAAAAGTTTAATAACTCATATTACATGCATACGTTCATATATATATTAAAGAAAAAAAAGAAAAGAAAAGGGAGGTGGAGCCAGAACCTGTCGAAAAATGGAACACCACCGTCGCCGCAGCTGGTCACGGGCTCCATCACCGCCGCTGTCGGCCCGCACCCCTGTTTCCATCTTTGTTATCTCTCCCTCCTGTCCTCTCTGTCTCATCTGGTTCCGCCACCACGCCGCCACCGTGTGCGGCGGCTCTCCTCCTAACTCCCTGTTCTCTCTCTCCGGCTCTCTGATTATGTCGTCGGTCGTCTGATTATCGCCGGAAAATGTGAGGTGAGGGGCGAGGGGGGTATATATAAAGAAAAGGTGTGGTGTTTGTCGGACCAACACCACCGCAGTCGCCGGGTCTTTGCCGATCAGGGAGAGGAGAACGAGAGTAGCAATGGATGTGTGTCTGGTTTGAGTGATGAAGGAGATTTGGGAGGGAAGGAAGTGTCGGCTGGAGTTTATGGGGTTAGGGTTTTCTCACAAAAGGGAGATGAAGGAGAAGAGGGAAACTGAGTTTGTGGTGTGCGTGTTTTGATATGAGTTTTCAAACAAAATAAGAGGATAGGGGTATTACTACATTATATACTAGGGTTTTGTAGTGGGCTTGGGCCCAAGGCCCACAGGTGTAACATATCAATTTTTTTATATATAAGAATTATAGGTTGTTTAAATTTATTAACCATTAGTAACTAGTTTTACTTTTAGTATAATTATTCGACCCATATAGTTTTAAAAACTATTTTATATAATTGGTTGGAATGTTGTACTAATTAATTGGCTTATATATGTGTGACATTTTTATTTTCTATATTAAAATAAAGTACATAAAAACTTATATTATTTGACATGTAGATTACGGGTAAGTTCACTGTTAGAAATATGAAGAACCTAGACGGGCCTAGGAGCCGTTTAATAATTAAATTATAAAAATACATTATATTTGAACCTACTACGCTTTTAATGAAACTTGGTTCAAAATGTAGATAAAAATATTCTCGTTCTAATGGTATATTCATTATTTTATAAAACGTCATATTTTATAAGTTATAAGCGCCAATAAGTGAAGTAGTTGAATTAATTATATTATTATAATAATTAATAACAAAAGTTTAATAACTCATAATACATGCATACGTTCATATATATATTAAAGAAAAAAAAAGAAAAGAAAAGGGAGGTGGAGCGAGAACCTGTCGAAAAATGGAACACCACCGTCGCCGCAGCTGGTCACGGGATACATCACCGCCGCTGTCGGCCAGCACCCCTGTCTCCATCTTTGTTCTCTCTCCCTCCTGTCCTATCTGGTTCCGCCACCACGCCGCCACCGTGTGCGGCGGCTCTCCTCCTAACTCCCTGTTCTCTCTCTGGCTCTCTGATTATGTCGTCGGTCGTCTGATGTTCGCCGGAAAATGTGAGGTGAGGGGCGAGGGGGTATATATCAAGAAAAGGTGGGGTGTTTGTCGAACCAACACCACCGGCAGTCGCCGGTTCTTTGCCGATCAGGAAGAGGAGAACGAGAGTAGCAATGGATGTGTGGCTGGTTTGAGTGATGAAGGAGATTTGGGAGGGAAGGAAGTGTCGACTGGAGTTTATGGGGTTAGGGTTTTCTCACAAAAGGGAGATGAAGGAGAAGAGGGAAACTGAGTTTGTGGTGTGCGTGTTTTGATATGAGTTTTGAATCAAAATAAGAGGATAGTGGTATTACTACACTTATATACTAGGGTTTTGTTGTGGGGTTGGGCCCAAGGCCCACATGTGTAACATATCAAATTTTTTATATATAAGAATTATAGGTTGTTTAAATTTATTAACCATTAGTAACTAGTTTTTTAGTATAATTATTCGACCCATATAGTTTTAAAAACTATTTTATATAATTGGTTGGAATGTTGTACTAATTAATTGGCTTATATATGTGTGACATTTCTATTTTCTATATTAAAATAAAGTACATAAAAACTTATATTATTTGACAGGTAGATTACGGGTAAGTTCACTGTTAGAAATATGAAGTACCTAGACGGGCCTAGAAACCATTTAATAATTAAATTATAAAAATACATTATATTTGAACCTACTACGCTTTTAATGAAACTTGGTTCAAAATGTAGATAAAAATATTCTCCTTCTAATGGTATATTCATTATTTTATAAAACGTCATATTTTATAAGGTATAAGCGCCAATAAGTGAAGCAGCTGAATTAATTATATTATTATAATAATTAATAACAAAAGTTTAATAACTCATATTACATGCATACGTTCATATATATATTAAAGAAAAAAAAGAAAAGAAAAGGGAGGTGGAGCCAGAACCTGTCGAAAAATGGAACACCACCGTCGCCGCAGCTGGTCACAGGCTCCGTCACCGCCGTTGTCGGCCCGCACCCCTGTCTCCATCTTTGTTCTCTCTCCCTCCTGTCCTCTCTGTCTCGTCTGGTTCCGCCACCACGCCGCCGCCGTGTGCGGCGGCTCTCCTCCTAACTCCCTGGTCTCTCTCTCTGGCTCTCTGATTATGTCGTTGGTCGTCTGATGTTCGCCGGAAAATGTGAGGTGAGGCGCGAGGGGTTATATATCAAGAAAAGGTGGGGTGTTTGTCGGACCAACACCACCGGCAGTCGCCGGTTCTTTGCCGATCAGGGAGAGGAGAACGAGAGTAGCAATGGATGTGTGTCTGGTTTGAGTGATGAAGGAGATTTGGGAGGGAAGGAAGTGTCGGCTGGAGTTTATGGGGTTAGGGTTTTCTCACAAAAGGGAGATGAAGGAGAAGAGGGAAACTGAGTTTGTGGTGTGCGTGTTTTGATATGAGTTTTCAAACAAAATAAGAGGATAGGGGTATTCCTACACTTATATACTAAGCTTTTGTAGTGGGCTTGGGCCCAAGGCTCATAGGTGTAACATATCAAGTTTTTTATATATAAGAATTATAGGTTGTTTAAATTTATTAACCATTAGTAACTAGTTTTACTTTTAGAATAATTATTCGACCCATATAGTTTTAAAAACTATTTTATATAATTGGTTTGAATGTTGTACTAATTAATTGGCTTATATATGTGTGACATTTCTATTTTCTATATTAAAATAAAGTACATAAAAACTTATATTATTTGACAGGTAGATTACGGGTAAGTTCACTGTTAGAAATATGAAATACCTAGACGGGCCTAGGAGCCGTTTAATAATTAAATTATAAAAATACATTATATTTGCACCTACTATGCTTTTAATGAAACTTGGTTCAAAATGTACATAAATATATATTCTCGTTCTAATGGTATATTCATTATTTTATAAAACGTCATATTTTATAAGTTATAAGCGTCAGTAAGTGAAGTAGCTGAATTAATTATATTATTATAATAATTAATAACAAAAGTTTAATAACTCATATTACATGCATACGTTCATATATATGTTAAAGAAAAAAAAGAAAAGAAAAGGGATGTGGAGCCAGAACCTGTCGAAAAATGGAACACCACCGTCGCCGCAGCTGGTCACGGGCTCCGTCACCGCCGCTGTCGGCCCGCACCCCTGTCTCCATCTTTGTTCTCTATCCCTCCTGTCCTCTCTGTCTCGTCTGGTTCCGCCACCACGCCGCCACCGTGTGCGGCGGCTCTCCTCCTAACTCCCTGTTCTCTCTCTCCGGCTCTCTGATTATGTCGTCGGTCGTCTGATGTTCGCCGGAAAATGTGAGGTGATGGGCAAGGGGGTATATATCAAGAAAAGGTGGGGTGTTTGTCGGACCAACACCACCGGCATTCGCCGGTTCTTTGCCGATCAGGGAGGGGAGAACGAGAGTAGCAATGGATGTGTGTCTGGTTTGAGTGATGAAGGAGATTTGGGAGGGAAGGAAGTGTCGGCTGGAGTTTATGGGGCTAGGGTTTTCTCACAAAAGGGAGATGATGGAGAAGCGGGAAACTGAGTTTGTGGTGTGCGTGTTTTGATATGAGTTTTCAAACAAAATAAGAGGATAGGGGTATTACTACACTTATATACTAGGCTTTTGTAGTGGGCTTGGGCCCGAGGCCCACAAGTGTAACATATCAAGTTTTTATATATAAGAATTATAGTTTGTTTAAATTTATTAACCATTAGTAACTAGTTTTACTTTTAGTATAATTATTCGACCCATATAGTTTTAAAAACTATTTTATATAATTGGTTGGAATGTTGTACTAATTAATTGGCTTATATATGTGTGACATTTCTATTTTCTATATTAAAATACAGTACATAAAACTTATATTATTTGACAGATAGATTACGGGTAAGTTCACTGTTAGAAATATGAAGTACCTAGACGGGCCTAGGAGCCGTTTAATAATTAAATTATAAAAATGCATTATATTTGAACCTACTACGCTTTTAATGAAACTTGGTTCAAAATGTAGATAAAAATATTCTCGTTCTAATGGTATATTCATTATTTTATAAAACGTCATATTTTATAAGTTATAAGCGCCAATAAGTGAAGCAACTGAATTAATTATATTATTATAATAATTAATAACAAAATTTTAATAACTGATATTAAATGCATACGTTCATATATATATTAAAGAAAAAAAAAGAAAAAAAAAGGGAGGTGGAGCCAGAACCTGTCGAAAAGTGGAACACCACCGTCGCCGCAGCTGGTCACGGGCTCCGTCACCGCCGCTGTCGGCCCGCACCCCTGTCTCCATCTTTGTTCTCTCTCCCTCATGTCCTCTCTGTCTCGTCTGGTTCCGCCACCACGCCGCCGCCATGTGCGGCGGCTCTCCTCCTAACTCCCTGTTCTCTCTCTCCGGCTCTCTGATTATGTCGTCGGTCGTCTGATGTTCGCCGGAAAATGTGAGGTGAGAGGCGAGGGGGTATATATCAAGAAAAGGTGGGGTGTTTGTTGGACCAACACCACCGGCAGTCGCCGGTTCTTTGCCGACCAGGGAGAGGAGAACGAGAGTAGCAATGGATGTGTGTCTGGTTTGAGTGATGAAGGAGATTTGGGAGGGAAGGAAGTGTCGGCTGGAGTTTATGGGGTTAGGGTTTTCTCACAAAAGGGAGATGAAGGAGAAGAGGGAAACTGAGTTTGTGGTGTGCGTGTTTTGATATGAGTTTTCAAACAAAATAAGAGGATATGGGTATTACTACACTTATATACTAGGGTTTTGTAGTGGGCTTGGGCCCAAGGCTCACAGGTGTAACATATCAAGTTTTTTTATATATAAGAATAATAGGTTGTTTAAATTTATTAACAATTAGTAACTAGTTTTACTTTTAGTATAATTATTCGACTCATATAGTTTTAAAAACTATTTTATATAATTGGTTGGAATGTTGTACTAATTAATTGGCTTATATATGTGTGACATTTCTATTTTCTATATTAAAATAAAGTACATAAAAACTTATATTATTTGACAGGTAGATTACGGGTAAGTTCACTGTTAGAAATATGATGTACATAGACGGGCCTAGGAGCCATTTAATAATTAAATTATAAAAATACATTATATTTGAACCTACTACGCTTTTAATGAAACTTGGTTCAAAATGTAGATAAAAATATTCTCGTTCTAATGGTATATTCATTATTTTATAAAACGTCATATTTTATAAGTTATAAGCGCCAATAAGTGAAGTAGCTGAATTAATTATATTATTATAATAATTAATAACAAAAATTTAATAACTCATATTACATGCATACGTTCATTAAGGAAATGAACGTGTTCATGAAATGTTTACGAACACTTACTAAACACAAATGAACTCAAACAAATGTTTATGAATATAAATGAACACAAACAATGTGCATGAACTCAAATGAATATACGAACATATATATTCATTTTAGAATAAAATCCGCATTTTCATCACAATGATTACGAACATATAATTTACAAAACATAAATAAGTACTTAACACAATTATCTAAACACAACTGGCATAATTGTCAGAAACAAGATTAACACAAAATTAAGAAATTTGTCAAGCTTCAACAGAAGCTGAAATTGAAATGGTCAAATTAGCGATCTTAGGGGTTGCATATAATATAACTAGGGTTTTAAATTTTAAAAATTAAAACAAAAAACAAAACAAAAATACAACATATAAAAACCTTTAAATGTATTAGAATATAAACTTAATTATATACGTATTATGTATATTTAGGATAATTAAACTTATGTTTATATGTATATATATCAATAATTAGCAGATGGTTATGTCGTTTTAGTGACACCGTTTCAAATGGCGGTTGTTCCCTCCAAATCTAACCACCGTGTAACCGCCGTAACTCATGTATATATAGACACTTGCCGGCAACTTTTGTCGGCACCAAGACATTCTTAATATCATTCAATTTGTCCATTTTTACTCTCTGGTTTCCTGCACATACTTGTTATTCTGAATCATGAACATCAAACCAAATACCCCTTATAATTCTGCTGCAAACTCAAATGAGTCCCCACAAAGTGGTATCAGAGCCACGGTTGAACATGATGATGTTCTCTATCTGACATCATCTGTGATGCCCTGCAAGCATTGTTCTGATGAAAAGAAGAAACGACGGAAGACGAATCCACTTCACAAAAGATGTTATTATTGTAATGAGCCCGGTCATCAAATCATTTCGTGTAAGATAAAGGAGAATGATGAAGCAACCCAATTGATCCGTCAAGCCATCAATACCGGTATTCAACAACAAGAAGCCGACGAAGATCATGGCATGACATTCATAGTCACCGGTACAGAGGGGGGTTTGTGGTCCGAAATCTGGTATGTTAGTACCAATTTTAAACACCATTACGCGGGTAATTTAGATGTTTTTAAGAGAATTAGAAAACATGTTCTGTGTAGAAACTAAAACCGGTGAAAACATTTTTTTCTTTATAAGAGGGATTGGGGCCGTAGATGTAATGTCAGGAAACGATAAGTTTCGAATTCAGAGTGTGTTCTACACCCCTGAATTAGATCAGAATATTTTAAGCCTGGATCAATTAGTAATTCATGGTTATACGGTTAACATCATTTGAGAAAAATGCAGAATTTTTCCCACCTTTAGTGTTCCTGTTATGAACAAAAGGAATGAAATTTCCGGTTTAACGAAAGAAGATGAGATCGGTATGAAAGAAAAATAGTCAATAATCAACTATTTCGAAAATCTGAATTTGTCTTCTAATGAACCCGATTGGAACATCATGATCCTTCAAGCAATGAACTTTAATGAATTTCAAGATTGTAAAGCATTTCTTGAAATGTTAGAAGATGTTGATTATGTTCGAAAATACAAATTCAGTCTGGAAACTAAATTCGATGAAATGGTAGACTGGTTCTTAACAAAGAAGTTGGAAATATCAACTAGGCCAATTCCGGCATATGCATCCGATAATCGAAAAGTCAATCTACTTGAATTATATGTGTTGGTGAAAAGAGAAGGAGGACACATATGTGTTACTAAAAACAACTTATGGGTTGTGGTTGCAAAAGACATGGGGTTCGATTATCAAGATGGTGAATTCATGAGGCTAAAGTATGCAATGTATCTTGATGTTCTTGTTTATTACTACAAGTTTAAATCAACGCAGCAGAATGTAACTGAAAAAGAGACAGTGAAGAACGTGGTAGATGTGAGACGAAGTCGGAGTCAAGATGATCAACAAGGAACAAGTGGACACAACATTACTGTCACACCCCAACCAATGGCGGAAACATTGGGATGAGACGAAGTGTAAAGATTGCTCGAGACATCATAACACTAATAATCGTGACAAGTATTTAAATAGTAAATTTCATTTCATTTCTAAGAAATCAATTACAAGAGTTTGAAACAAGTACAACATGAATAATGAAATACAATACAAATAAAATACAAATTTAAAGTGTGTATCTAAGCATCCTACTAGATTCCATGCATCAGCAACATCATTGCTAAACCTGCAACATGTTTTAATAAAGTTCAATGCAAAAGCAAAGGCGAGTACACAAGGTTTGAATAAGTGTAGCATAAGTATAAAAGCATTTTACTCGAATCCACATCGCAATTTGTATACAAGGTAACTAGCATGCATAACATTACGTTTTAACCCAAAGTGTCCACTAGTATTTAGCATCCCTCGCCACAAAAGTGACGAGACCGTATAGTATAATGACCTAACAAACCCCCATCGGGAGGTGTGCTACTCCTATAGCGCTATATTTGTTAAGCGAGGGTATAACATAGTATAAAACATGTATTATCAAGCATAACAAGTAGCATGTATAACGGATTGAGTTCATAAAGCATGTTAAGTGTGTGTGTAAGTGTAATTTTTGTAAGGTAACATGTTGCAACCCAAAAGTGGTTTAAAATGTAAATGGGTCGAGTGTACTCACAATTTGCATATGTTTTTCCGATTATCCAATTGTTGACGAGTAGAGACTTAGAGTCCGAATGTATAAGGGTTAAAGTTCAAGGCATGGTTAGGGTCGAAATTCGGGATTAAGATTCAAAGAATAACAAAGTAAGTATTATGAAAATAATCTCTATGGTATTAGCACTTGTCTTTGACACTATGGTAATCCTTATGGATTGTATGTGATTTCATAGGTTCAAGACCTATTAGAATCACTATCAAGGGTTCGGTTTTAAGGATTATTATAGTCGTATTAGGTACATAATAATATATATATAGTCATGTAGGAGGCGGGAGGTTGAACCTTCCACTTTGGTAACTCTTGGTTTCACAAGTCAAGTAGGAGGTGGGAGGTGAAACCCTCCACTTTGGTACCTCGAATGATATGTTAACATATAGGTCATGTAGGAGGTAGGGAGGCGAACCTTCCATTTAGGAACCTCATAGATATGTACAAGAAATAATACAATTTAACTAAGCAAAACATCAAGTGGTGTGTGGACTTGTTTATGTAGGTTAGCCTAGGCTAGCCAAGTAGTCAAACCATCTTCAAGTTCAAGACTTGGCACCACTTGTGAGTTAAGAACTCGATTAAAACAGAAAGTTTAGAGTGTTTAGACACTCATATTAAGTGTAAAACAACATTGGTTTGGCTTTACTAATCATACAATAGACTAGAAGCATAAGAACACAAGTTTGTGTGAAGTATACAAGAGTTTAGAAAGTTTTAAAAACAAACAGAAAGTTTATGGACACTTTTAGGGTATTTCCTGGTCTGATTTCTCCAAGGAGAGATCAAGGAATCATGCCCAAAGATTATCCAAGCATTTAGAAAGAAGAATCAAGTGATTTGGTTGAGTTTTGAGCAAGTTATGCTCACTTTTGTAAGGAGGTATGAGTCTGCCCGAATTTCAGAATTTGCAAGAGTTTGAGAGTGATTTTGTAGAGATTAGAAGGTTGTGAAAGTGTAAAATGGCTTGGAGGAGGTGGGTATATATAGGGGATGAGTTTAGGGTTGATTGGAGGTGTTTAATGGAGGTTTAGAGCTGATTGGAGGAGAAAGAAACATGGGATTTCGTGCAAAATCGCGGAGAAATGAAGTTGTTTGAATCTGTTGCCCGCCAGACCCCCTTACGGACCGTAAGGGGTGAGGCTTACGGTCCGTAAGCCTTTGGCAGAAAAATTAATTTTTAATTCTTTGATTTTAAAGCTTTGCAACATGCCTAGATGTTATATATTACGTATTTTATGATCATTTTAGGGTATTTAGGCATACTTAGCATGTACTAAAGGTAACACAAGTGTCAAATGAATAAGATTAAGTATAAGACTCATATGTAAGTTTCGCACGAAGCATGTATGTTACGTATTAGTAGGTTTATTACACGTTTGCAAGTGTTACGGATATGTAACTAATTGTTTCACAGTTAAACGTATTATTTTGTATAAAGTAGGTTTAACATGTAATTAACAAACTACGAGTTTCATTTATGAATCAAGTTCCGTATTTTACATTTGATTAAGAAGAAAGGATGATTACGAGAATGCAAGTTTCCAAAAATAGATTTACAAGCGTTGGTTTCTAAATATAGGAAGTATGAAAACGCAGGGAGTTACAATTACTGAACAAGACGAAGAGCACTATGCATTCTTTGCAGGTAACGATTGGCATGGGCTGAAAAAGCTGCAAAAGAGGAGAAGGTTTGATTTCAAGCAAGTGGAAAAGGCGGTAGATGAAGCAAACCGAAGTGTCCTGATACACTCTCACAAATATAATGTGATGACCGGTACTTTTCGGCTTCTAATTACGCGATTAGCGAATGTTTAAGGCGATAATTAATAGCGTTTAAGGCACGAGTTAACCTAATTAAGCCTTTGTAATGCCTAGGAACGCCTACTCGACTTTACAGTCCGCGAATGATAATCTGCGGAGAAACTGCGTAACGACAAACGATAACGAACTGATGCCGTACAAAATACTGACCACGCCGACAAATACGAAGTTTATATGTATAATTTAAACTTATGGATTTCGTTTTGCAAAACTAACATGCTTCCAAACGTCACAACACGCAAACGTGAACGAAAAACGCGACGGACGGAACGCAACGACAACGAAACGGAAGTATCAGAAGCGTATTATTTTCAAAATTGAAATATTATGACGTATTTAGCTCCGTAATCGAATTTCACCATCCTTAGTTGAAAACAGATCGCAAAACGGACACGAAATGACGAACGACACGTTTTACGCGATTTAACGCACAGACAGCTTACGCGATTTATATCGACTACCGACATCCTTTTTACGAATTTTTGACTCTAAAATGTTATTTTACGACATGTTACGACGATCGTGTTCGAAAACGGGTTTCATAAACATATCGGGCCATGTGAAACGGGCCTGCTGTCACAGCCCCCGACCCCACCCTGGGAGTGGGAGCCGTGAACCAGTCAGATGGTATCGGTATTTATTAATTACGCATCGGAAAAATTTTCATCAGGATCGTAGTTAGGAAATAATTTCAGAGTTTGTAAAACACCAAACTTTTAATATTAAACAAATATGCTTAAAACCATATTTAATTCAATTGTTTTTATAGGGATAAACCCAAATAAATATAACATAATTTTCTTCTTTTATTCAGGTGTTTATAGCCACTTTATTTAAGCCTTCAGTGCTCCATAGCTGACTTCTATTATCTTTACAACAAGTTACCTGAAACACGTTTTGAAAACATTTTATCAGTAATAAATAATGGCGAGTTCATTCCATTTTTATAAAAATATATTGTTATACTTTACAGCATTAAGAGTGTTTATATTTGTTTATATTTACCCAAAACTCAATCAGTATTTGTCACATGGTGGCAGTTCCGATATGACAGTGGTCATATCACTCATTGGCTCACTTTCGTCCAATAGTGAATTTATCAAGTAATAGATATATAGTATATCTTACTATTATATTGGTCACTAGGCGATTCCTGTGACGGTGGTCAAATCACTGTTGATCATTCTCTCAACTAGTGACTCGGAGTCATATTACTGTTGATCATTCTCTCAACTAGTAATTGTGGTCATATCACTGTTGATCATTCTTTCAACTAGTTACTCGGGTCATATTACTGTTGATCATTCTCTCAACTAGTAATTGTGGTCATATCACTGTTGATCATTCTTTCAACTAGTGACTCTGGTCATAACACTGTAGATCATTCTCTCAACTAGTGCCTTTAGTCATGTCACTGTTGATCGTTCTCTCAACTAGTGACTCTGGACTTAGTAGTGTCCCGTGACATTACTTTGTCAAATATATTTTCTATGGCACAAAACCACTTAACCCAGAAAATGAAATATATCATTTTCTGTCAAACTAATAGCTATAACTTTATCAAATATAATATATTAATTAAAGAATTGTAATATTATTATTTAATTTATTAACGTAACTAAGATTTAAAGTATAATCTTAGTATAGTAAAATATATTATGTTTGACATATTTTATCATGATATACATTTATTGACTTACTATTATTTTATAATGTTAATAGTAATTTAGGTTTATTAAATATATTTTCTTTAATATTACTAATGTTTATTATTTATATTTTCCTTAATGTAACTAGTATTTTAATAATGATTCATAAAACTCTATTTTATATATGCACTATTTAGATTCATTTCAATCATGCATTAAATTTATTAATTATTTAATGTAAAAATAATATTAGTTATAGGCTATGGCCACTGGGGCACAATCCCCCTCGTGCTTGTGGTCATGCTACTATTAGCTAACTTTTTTGCCAATAGTAACGAGAGTCAAGTAATGTATAAAACCCTACATACTGGCATCTATTGCATAATACAAAAACTTAATCACTGTAAGTATAACTGATAAACATTTAGGATTTTGGAAAACATTTTTAAATATAATTATATCACAAAAAGGTGATAAAAAGGAAATGACTCACAAAATGTGAGAAAAGAGAATGAAGTCACCTTGTAACTTTAGGATTCAACTAGAAAGCCTCCTGGTATAAATCTTGAGTATAACTCTGGAGCTTTTTAATAAAATATGTATAATGCACTCGTGTTAAGTGTAGTAACCCTAATTCAAACGTATCCATACATCACGAGACAGAACCCCAACGAACTTAGTCAGGCAGAGCCTTGACATGCGTTATGGGGCTCCAGATCAATCGGAAAGTGTATCAGTGATCGGGAGTTAAAACACTTAAAACGGGGTATGGCTTTATTATTATTATTTTGGAGTGAAAATAAAAATAAATATTAGAAATTTAGAGAGAGAGAAAGGACGAGACTCAAAAATTTTAATGTGGATGATACTGTATTGCATGGCTTTATATAGAAGTGCAAAATGAGCTTTGAAATGGTGCCCAAGTAACGTGTAGGGAAATTTTCGTAAGGTGGATGGTTCAAAAGTTTGAGTTGTAGATTTCTAAACAAAAATGAACACGTATTCAAACATTTGGTGAAGCGCTACTATAGGTAGGCATAGGATCATAGGATCACGAATAAGAAATCTTGTTCGGTAAGCGTTCGTGAACAGATGTACATATTCATTCCTTGTCAAATACGATTTTCTAGTGTTTTCAACGAAAATAACTGTGTTGTAGTGCCTTTACTAGCCCCCAACGTTTAGAGGACGTTAATCTACAACGTGAGGGCTACACATCGAACCAGTTGGTGACCGAAACGAGGCTCCCTAGAGATGGTTACAGAAGCCCAAAATAGGCATGCTGGAGTTTTTTCAAACCTTATAAAAAGTTTAACAAAAAAAAATTACATTTCCTTTTCAAGCTTTAGGCTGGACGGGGCGCCCCGTGGTGGGCTTTTGGTCACGCGTTGATTGGCGTGGAACACCACCGCCACTGCAAGTTATCACGCGTGGATTGGTTAACGCGTGAAGATGTTTGTGGTGCTCGTTTGTTTTTCAATGGTAGATGTGTATGTGGTGAGTGATGTGCATTTCTATTAAAATCCATCACTAATGATGGAATAAAGCTCGATGACGTGGCGGAACTTAATTGGATGTTGTGAGTGATGAAACTCCATCAATAATGGAGCGCTACTACCCTCTTATGAAAGTTGTCAATAACGATCTTATGGTGTTTTGAACAAAAATAGTGTGTCGTAGCGCCTTCGCTAGCCCCCAACGAAATGGCGTCGTTGACAGGTAATGGCTTCATAATTTTTTCAAATACATTTTCCAAATAAAAAATCTTTATTTTTTTCCTTTAGATCTTTGAAGACTTGTCGTCCATACAGGTAATGGCTTCATAAATTTTTGTTGAGTGTTTCTAGATTTTTCAACGTATGATTTAGATAACAAAACTAAAATGTTAATACAAACTTAGTCTGATTCTAATAAAAATTATAATAGAATATCGAAATATTTAAATGTATGTAAAATTGTTCAAATATATTTCATATATACAAATTAAACCTATGTAGACTACATGTCATCGCTATAGGAAGACTATGCCGACAACAAGATGCATTGCTCTAGCCCTCATCGCCATATATAGCCTCAAATTATTCTAGTGACACATGAACTTTGTTGTAAATGTGTCAGGATAAAGCCACTCTGATTGATCTAAAACTTAAGAACATCTAGATCCATACAAATAATATTCATCACTATGATGTCCGTCATCGAAATTCCGCATGTAACTAACAGCATCGTACCGGAATACCATTGGCTTTGATGACCCGTACAAGCTCTTCCTACTTTCCTCAACAAAACTCTTCATCAGCTTCTTCCACTTCCGGGTCCGACAAATGCTGTCTCCATGACCGTTTATCCGTGTGCATTCTCCTTGGTCGTAAATGAACGTCGGAGCCGAACATTCAGAGAAGTTAGACGAACTTTTTTCAGTAGCGATGGTGATGCTTTTGACGTTGAGGTCAGTTGTAGTAGACATTTTCTTCAGGAGATCAATAGAGAAGTTATTTGTTGTGATAGTGAATGGAAGTTTGAATAAATAGAGAAGCTATTTGGTAATCTTACAAGAGATTGAAGTGCCTATATACATTGAATATATATATAGTGTAAAGAGTTTGTTAATTAGATCGCCGGTTTACAATCTTTACACATGGTTTTGACAAGAATCTTCTTTGTATTATCCTACTCTACTTTAACTTTAGAGGTTTAATTCGTGTTGTTTAACACGTCAGAAGCCTTATCCTACTCTACTTTAACTTTAGAGAAGATCGAATGGGCTTCAAGGAAGTTCACTTTGTCAATTAAAATGCGTATCTTTATGTGAAAAATACACCAAAAGTTATGATTCATATATATAATAGTAAGATGGAAGTCGGCACAACTTTTGGTTTGGACCAAGTGTGTAGACTATGGGGTATGGGACGGGGGTTGGGGCGTGGGTTGGAGAGAAACGCCCAAGTTACCACCCCGGGTGGGCTTGGGTTTGGGCGTGGCCCCATTGGCGTGTGATTCAGCCCGGGCGTTGGGCGGGGCTACCCACATGACATGGTGAAACCTCATTGGCCAAGAGCAGTAGCCACGCCACCCCAGCCACGCTCCACCATACCCCTTTGAAATTGGCTTTTGATCTTAGGTGCCCCATTCGCACCATGCCCCCAAGCCACTCCCCACCATACCCCACGGTCGTAGTCTAACTCTAAATGTTTAATTATATGTAAGAAGCCTGAGTTTTGTGTTTTGAAGACCTAAAATAAACCCTGAGAATGAAAAACTATGATAAATTACTGATTAACTATAAATAGAATACAAATTATATATAAGAAACATAAATTATGTGATAAACTCAAACTATATCTGTTAAAAAAAATTTAACAATAAAAGCTGAATGGGAAATAATAAACAAGTTGACATAAGATGACTGAACAATCGTATAATGAACAAAAGGTCGGAATAATTTAAGAAAATACACAATGACATACAACGTTTAGAGTTGCCATCAAAACAAGGTCTCGAACGCGGAGTACTCACTGCAAGGTAGGCTGTTAAGGCGCGAGTATTCCTTGTCTAGGCCAATTACTCCCTGAGTACTCTCTACCTACACCGAGTACTTCCCGAGTACTCTCAAATTCGACGTTAGAGCTTCTAGCGACTTTTTCGACAATGGTTGACATAGATCTCTTTTAATGAATTATTTAGAAAAAAAATCGATAGTGCTTATAAGGTTAATAATCATCATCTTCTTAAGAAAGGTTGTACGTTTTGAGTCTTCATACATATCATCTTTTATACATGATTCTTCGTTACTTAATTATTAATTTCTCAGGTTCTTTTATAGCTCTATTCTGTTTTACTAATTTTTATAATCCTTACATTACCTAAACTTAAAACTTAGTATTTGAAATAGAACCAGTTGTTTATATGAAACCAAGTTATATTAAACAACAATAATCATGTATATAGTAAAATCTCATCAATAACAAAGTTATTTGTAATGACAGGGCTAAGCAATTGGTTTTATATAATAATAATAATAATAATAATAATAATAATAATAATAATAATAATAATAATAAGTAATGACAGCGCCGGAAACTTTTATTCATTGTCATAACAAAAAATTTCAAAAGACAATTCAACAACTAAAATAACAACAATTTAAGGGTTAAACTACAAGATGTCAATGACATTAGATAATTTAACAAAAATAATATTAGTCGGAGTGTAAACACTAAACACCCCTCTAATTTCACCCAGAGAAAAATGCCCGGATAGTCCCTGTGGTTTTACCTTTTTTCACCTATAGTCCCTATCTTTCTAAAACTACTTGAATAGTCCCCAAGGTTTTCCGTTTTGTTCTCGGATAGTCCCTGGGTCTAACTTCAGTTTGTTTTCTCTGTTAAGTGACCCCATGTGCATATCACGTGAGGGGTATTTTGGTCAGTTTATGTGTTTCTTTTCTCCTGCCTATTAAATAAGACCCTTTTCCCACAAACCCAACCACCAACAGCATCGATTCCATCATCTTCTCCACTGTTCGTCTTCCTCAGGTCGTCTTCCTCAGCAGCCTCGATTCCATCATCCTCATGGTTCTCTGCAATTGTGGCCAAGATGCAATCATAGTTACGTCATGGACTGATCTCAACCCTGGTCGCTGATTCTACTCTTGTCCAACCATGGTAATGTATACTTTTACCGATTTTAATAGTCTAGGGCTTAAAAAGTTTGATCCTTTCTTCTTTCTCTGAAGAATCCCAACTGTGGAAGATTCATAGGGTGGGTAGACCCACCAATGTGCAGTCATGCAGTGGCAATTATTCCTGGGCTTTTAAGATACAAAAACAGACTTGGGATAATTGCTGAATGTAATACCATACATTTTGCCTGTCAGAAATGAAGGTGAAATTTACATTATCTGGAAGATCCAAGTCATCTTTAATACACTGTAGGAACCAGATCCAACAATCTTTGTTCTCAGCCTCAACAATTCCATAAGCTAAAGGATAAATGCCATTGTTGGGATCTAAACCAACTGCAGTTAGCATCTGCCCAGGGTAGGGGCCTTTCATAAATGCCCCATCTAATCCCAACAGTTCCCTCCTACACTCTTTAAACCCTTCTTTCAGTGGTCCCAGACAAACATAAATCCTCTTGAAGATCCTTGTGGGTGCATGTCACGGCCCCCGACCCGGTTTGACCCGTTTCAGGAGCCGCGGGACAGAAATACTGCGGTATTTAATTGATTAAGTTTAACAGCGGAAGTTTATTATCAGGATCGTTTAAAGCTAAAATTTTCCCCGATTATTTTATTTCACAATTCGGGGTAAAACCCCGATAATTTACAATAGTATGATTTTACTATAAAATCGTTATGTTACAAAACTTATTTCTTTAGTTTTATAATGAGCCACTATCTTAAGCTTGAAATGCTCCTCAGCACTTTTTCCTGAATTACAACAGATCACCTGAAACATGTTTGAAAAAGGTTTTGTCAGCGGGAAATACTGAGTGAATCATTCTATTTACTAAAATGACACATTTGTTATAATTTACAGTATTAAGAGCGATTACAATGTTTCTATTATCAACCAACTACCCACGGTATTTGTCACTCGACCGAATCTGTGACTATGGTCATATCCCCCAATTGGCTGCCCCAATGGTGACGATTATCAAGTAATGTATACAAAACCCCACATACTGGCTGTAACTTGGTGATTACAAAGACTTAATCCCCATAATTATAACTTTGAAAATAAACATGATTTTGTAAATAGATTTGATAAAAAGAGAGAATGACTCACATTGCTGTTTTAATACGGACAGAGTTTAGTCTATGATTTAGCCTTGTTAACCTAATTTAAATAACAATGCACACAAAACTGGGTTAGTAATCAATCCAGCAATTACGATAACTCACGAGATCAAATTCTCACAATGAACGACAAAGTGCAATACTTCATCCATCGAATTAACGATGATCCGTCAAATTAATGACGAACGACAAAGTATAATACTTTATCCATCGAATTAACGATGATCCGTCAAATTAATGACGAACGATAAAGTATAACCCTAAGGTGGGTGGCACTTAAACATCCATTGGATATATTGATTGTCGGAAAATGAATCGTAGCAGCGATTGTGCTAATACCCTGTTTTGCAGCAGAATTTCGAGATCAGTGTGTGTTTGTGTAGTAATTCGAACGTAACTCGGTGTAGAATTGGAGTTTGAACGTCGTTTCAGTGCCCAGATTCCAGTCCCAAACCCCACTATTTATAGGTAAAATTTTACCAACTAAAAGCAAATTCGTGTTGTTTAACAACACGAATTTGCTTTTAGAAAGTAATATTTCACATAAACCGGTCAGTTATATTCTTATATTCCTTTCGTCAGATTTTACCAACTAAAAGCAAATTCGTGTTGTTTAACACGTCAGAAGCCTTATCCTACTCTACTTTAACTTTAGAGAAGATCGAATGGGCTTCAAGGAAGTTCACTTTGTCAATTAAAATGCGTATCTTTATGTGAAAAATACACCAAAAGTTATGATTCATATATATAATAGTAAGATGGAAGTCGGCACAACTTTTGGTTTGGACCAAGTGTGTAGACTATGGGGTATGGGACGGGGGTTGGGGCGTGGGTTGGAGAGAAACGCCCAAGTTACCACCCCGGGTGGGCTTGGGTTTGGGCGTGGCCCCATTGGCGTGTGATTCAGCCCGGGCGTTGGGCGGGGCTACCCACATGACATGGTGAAACCTCATTGGCCAAGAGCAGTAGCCACGCCACCCCAGCCACGCTCCACCATACCCCTTTGAAATTGGCTTTTGATCTTAGGTGCCCCATTCGCACCATGCCCCCAAGCCACTCCCCACCATACCCCACGGTCGTAGTCTAACTCTAAATGTTTAATTATATGTAAGAAGCCTGAGTTTTGTGTTTTGAAGACCTAAAATAAACCCTGAGAATGAAAAACTATGATAAATTACTGATTAACTATAAATAGAATACAAATTATATATAAGAAACATAAATTATGTGATAAACTCAAACTATATCTGTTAAAAAAAATTTAACAATAAAAGCTGAATGGGAAATAATAAACAAGTTGACATAAGATGACTGAACAATCGTATAATGAACAAAAGGTCGGAATAATTTAAGAAAATACACAATGACATACAACGTTTAGAGTTGCCATCAAAACAAGGTCTCGAACGCGGAGTACTCACTGCAAGGTAGGCTGTTAAGGCGCGAGTATTCCTTGTCTAGGCCAATTACTCCCTGAGTACTCTCTACCTACACCGAGTACTTCCCGAGTACTCTCAAATTCGACGTTAGAGCTTCTAGCGACTTTTTCGACAATGGTTGACATAGATCTCTTTTAATGAATTATTTAGAAAAAAAATCGATAGTGCTTATAAGGTTAATAATCATCATCTTCTTAAGAAAGGTTGTACGTTTTGAGTCTTCATACATATCATCTTTTATACATGATTCTTCGTTACTTAATTATTAATTTCTCAGGTTCTTTTATAGCTCTATTCTGTTTTACTAATTTTTATAATCCTTACATTACCTAAACTTAAAACTTAGTATTTGAAATAGAACCAGTTGTTTATATGAAACCAAGTTATATTAAACAACAATAATCATGTATATAGTAAAATCTCATCAATAACAAAGTTATTTGTAATGACAGGGCTAAGCAATTGGTTTTATATAATAATAATAATAATAATAATAATAATAATAATAATAATAATAATAATAATAATAATAAGTAATGACAGCGCCGGAAACTTTTATTCATTGTCATAACAAAAAATTTCAAAAGACAATTCAACAACTAAAATAACAACAATTTAAGGGTTAAACTACAAGATGTCAATGACATTAGATAATTTAACAAAAATAATATTAGTCGGAGTGTAAACACTAAACACCCCTCTAATTTCACCCAGAGAAAAATGCCCGGATAGTCCCTGTGGTTTTACCTTTTTTCACCTATAGTCCCTATCTTTCTAAAACTACTTGAATAGTCCCCAAGGTTTTCCGTTTTGTTCTCGGATAGTCCCTGGGTCTAACTTCAGTTTGTTTTCTCTGTTAAGTGACCCCATGTGCATATCACGTGAGGGGTATTTTGGTCAGTTTATGTGTTTCTTTTCTCCTGCCTATTAAATAAGACCCTTTTCCCACAAACCCAACCACCAACAGCATCGATTCCATCATCTTCTCCACTGTTCGTCTTCCTCAGGTCGTCTTCCTCAGCAGCCTCGATTCCATCATCCTCATGGTTCTCTGCAATTGTGGCCAAGATGCAATCATAGTTACGTCATGGACTGATCTCAACCCTGGTCGCTGATTCTACTCTTGTCCAACCATGGTAATGTATACTTTTACCGATTTTAATAGTCTAGGGCTTAAAAAGTTTGATCCTTTCTTCTTTCTCTGAAGAATCCCAACTGTGGAAGATTCATAGGGTGGGTAGACCCACCAATGTGCAGTCATGCAGTGGCAATTATTCCTGGGCTTTTAAGATACAAAAACAGACTTGGGATAATTGCTGAATGTAATACCATACATTTTGCCTGTCAGAAATGAAGGTGAAATTTACATTATCTGGAAGATCCAAGTCATCTTTAATACACTGTAGGAACCAGATCCAACAATCTTTGTTCTCAGCCTCAACAATTCCATAAGCTAAAGGATAAATGCCATTGTTGGGATCTAAACCAACTGCAGTTAGCATCTGCCCAGGGTAGGGGCCTTTCATAAATGCCCCATCTAATCCCAACAGTTCCCTCCTACACTCTTTAAACCCTTCTTTCAGTGGTCCCAGACAAACATAAATCCTCTTGAAGATCCTTGTGGGTGCATGTCACGGCCCCCGACCCGGTTTGACCCGTTTCAGGAGCCGCGGGACAGAAATACTGCGGTATTTAATTGATTAAGTTTAACAGCGGAAGTTTATTATCAGGATCGTTTAAAGCTAAAATTTTCCCTGATTATTTTATTTCACAATTCGGGGTAAAACCCCGATAATTTACAATAGTATGATTTTACTATAAAATCGTTATGTTACAAAACTTATTTCTTTAGTTTTATAATGAGCCACTATCTTAAGCTTGAAATGCTCCTCAGCACTTTTTCCTGAATTACAACAGATCACCTGAAACATGTTTGAAAAAGGTTTTGTCAGCGGGAAATACTGAGTGAATCATTCTATTTACTAAAATGACACATTTGTTATAATTTACAGTATTAAGAGCGATTACAATGTTTCTATTATCAACCAACTACCCACGGTATTTGTCACTCGACCGAATCTGTGACTATGGTCATATCCCCCAATTGGCTGCCCCAATGGTGACGATTATCAAGTAATGTATACAAAACCCCACATACTGGCTGTAACTTGGTGATTACAAAGACTTAATCCCCATAATTATAACTTTGAAAATAAACATGATTTTGTAAATAGATTTGATAAAAAGAGAGAATGACTCACATTGCTGTTTTAATACGGACAGAGTTTAGTCTATGATTTAGCCTTGTTAACCTAATTTAAATAACAATGCACACAAAACTGGGTTAGTAATCAATCCAGCAATTACGATAACTCACGAGATCAAATTCTCACAATGAACGACAAAGTGCAATACTTCATCCATCGAATTAACGATGATCCGTCAAATTAATGACGAACGACAAAGTATAATACTTTATCCATCGAATTAACGATGATCCGTCAAATTAATGACGAACGATAAAGTATAACCCTAAGGTGGGTGGCACTTAAACATCCATTGGATATATTGATTGTCGGAAAATGAATCGTAGCAGCGATTGTGCTAATACCCTGTTTTGCAGCAGAATTTCGAGATCAGTGTGTGTTTGTGTAGTAATTCGAACGTAACTCGGTGTAGAATTGGAGTTTGAACGTCGTTTCAGTGCCCAGATTCCAGTCCCAAACCCCACTATTTATAGGTAAAATTTTACCCCCTCGCGTGACGCGAGGGGTCTGGCCCTTGGCTTCGCGTGACGCGAGGCCCCCTATTCTACCATAGGGTAGCTACGTGCATGGGTAGGTTTGCTGAGTCAACAGTTTTCGAAAATTCCTTGTTGCCAACGTTTTAAGTGGATAATCGTCCATAGGGTTTAACCCCCCCCCCCCTGAGTTTTAGGGGCCCTAATCCTGATTCTGAAAATTTTAGGGTTTGTTCAGAATCACTTGGGTGTCTCAATTAGGGTTTCCTATTGGACTAATTATTTTAATAATTATGAATTTTGATGAGAGTTGTTACATTCTCCCCACCTTAATAGAAATCTCTTCCTCGAGATTTACTGGAATAAATGAGGATACTTTCGCTTCATTTCTGATTCCAGCTCCCCTTTTTGAGTCCCACTTTACTTTAACTAGCACTAGGCGTTTGTGCTTGAGAAACTTCACTTTTCTGTCTTCTATCTGAATAGGTTTCTCTACAAATTTTAACTTTTCGTTTACCTCTATGTCTTGAAGAGGTACTACCAGAGATTCGTCTGCTAGACATTTCTTGAGATTGGATACATGAAATACATATGTACTCCAACTAGTTCTTCTGGTAGTTGTAAACGATAAGCTACTGGTCCTATACGTTGGATCACTGAAAATGGTCCTACGTATCTTGGACTTAACTTTCCTTTCTTACCGAATCTAACAACTCCTTTCCAAGGAGAAACTTTCAATAGTACCTTGTCTCCCACTTGGAATTCTAACGGCTTGCTTCTATTGTCTGCATAACTCTTCTAGCGATCTCGAGCCGTCTTCAGCCTTTCTTTGATTTGAGTAATCTTATCAGTCGTTTCTTGCACAATTTCAGGACCTGACAATTGACTTTCTCCTATTTCTGCCCAACAAACTGGAGTTCTGCACTTTCTTCCATATAGTGCTTCAAATGGAGCAGTTTCAATGCTTGAGTGATAACTATTGTTATAGGAGAATTCAATTAATGGTAAGTGATCATCCCAACTTCCACCAAAGTCTATCACACATGCTCGGAGCATGTCTTCTAGAGTTTGGATCGTTCTTTCACTTTGCCCATCTGTTTGGGGATGATATGCAGTGCTCAAATTTAGTCGAGTTCCCATAGCTTGCTGGAAACTTTTCCAGAAATGGGAAGTAAAACGACTATCTCTATCCGAAACAATGGAGAGTGGAACTCCATGTAAGGATACAACTTCATCTACATACAACTTTGCCAATCTTTCCATGCTAAAGGTTTCTTTCATAGGTAGAAAGTGAGCAGATTTGGTTAATCGGTCCACAATTACCCAAATCGCATCATTACCTTTTTCTGGTTTTGGGTAACTTAGTAACAAAATCCATTGTTATAAGTTCCCATTTCCATACTGGCATTTCTAATTGTTGTAGTAATCCTGATGGTTTCTGATGTTCTGCCTTAACTTGTGAACAAGTAAGACATTTAGAAACATAGCTGGCTATGTCCTTTTTCATTCCTATCCACCAAAAGTTCTTTCTTAAATCTTGTTACATTTTATTGTTTCCTGGATGCATAGTGTACCTAGATTTATGAGCTTCTTCTAAAATCTTAGGTCTTAAGTCTCCCTGCTTAGGTACCCAAATTCTACTTTTATGGAATCTCCAAATTCCATCTGCTCCTTGTTCTAATTCCTTGATTTGTTCTTTCATTCTTTCAGCATTATCCTTGATTGCTGTAGTTTGAACATTCTTCAATTGTTCCATTAAATCTATTTCACTACAAAAAAAATGCCATCTAGTGGCATGCAAAAAGTGCCACAGAAAAACAAGAAAGTGCCACTAAAGAACCTTGTAAGAATGGGCGGCACACAAAAAAAGTGCCACAAGAAGCGCTGACGCTAAAGCCTTTTAGTGGCACTTTTTCAATGTGTCGCACAAAGTTTTTAGGCTTTTAGTGGCACTTTTTTATCTGCCAGTACAAACTTTTGAGCTTTTAGTGGCACATATTTTTTGCCACAAAAATCACATCAAATTAAATGCCATTGACGTTTATCATATTAATTTTAATTAATTACAATTATCATTTATTTACATTAAAAAATAAAATTGTAAAATATAGAAATCATAAAATAATCACTTCAATTAAAAGTTCAATCAATCTTCCAAAGATTCCAAATGTCTAATAAGTGTCGATCTAAGTCTAATGATCAAACATATAACCCAAATAAACTAACAAGTCTATGAATAAAAACTCAAAACTTCATTGTGTTCACGAATCTCTTTCACAATCTTCATGCGAGTTAAATAATCATCGTGTTAACGTTTTCTTAGTAGTCATACTTCCACTTCATAGTTCCCAGCACTTACTACTTATTGTCGCTACATCAGCCAACTGACTATACTTAACCTGAAATTTCATAATTTATGTTAAATTGATTAGATCTGATAACCATAGCTATCAAAGATGTAAGAGCAGTTAATAAAAGGCAAACTTACTTCTTTTGACATCACTTTAAGCTCTTCAGCCAAAAGATTGGGTGGTTTTTTCAATACCCCTAGTTGTCGGAATTGCCATCACCTAACAACAAGAGAGTTCATGATGAGAATGTTTACCCTTCAGTTTATAATGAGTCGAATTGAGTTATCTTCTGTCTTAGACAGGTCAATTGATGAACTAAACATTGCTAAAAATATGGTGAATGGGTCAATAGGGTCAAAAGATGCCCAAAGTAAATTCTTTAAGCATAGAATCTCTATTTTTTGTACTGATGTAGTTTTTTAATCAATTAAAACCCGCTAACTAGAAGTTACACTTCTAGATGGAGTAATAGAACACACGCATACCTGTAAACATGGTAGGCTTTTAATATCTTGTTCGGTAAAAAAGCCACCTAGAGAAAATGCATAAGTGAATTAAAGTTAATACAACACACCTTCAAATTTGTAGCATATAAGATGAGTAACCTTGGTTGCAATCAGCGGTTTCGAAACTTGTGCCCTCATCAATTAAACCATGGTCTGAAATATAGCACATAACAAGAGTTTCATATGATGTAAATCCATTATCTTGTATAATAAGAAAGTTTGCAGTAAAAATAGCTGATTGAAAATAGACTAACCATAATGTCCTCTCGATCTTCACGTTGTTATCCTGTCAAGCATATAACTAGTGACGTTGCACCTGGAATCCCATTCAAATCTCTCACCGGTACGTACATTACCTGTCAAACATATAACTAGTGACCAGCATCAACCCCTCCGCCATTAACAAGCTTTCGAGAAACCTGGGACCGATAATACCTAGTTATTGAATACCGGTACAGTATTCAAATCTTCATCCCTAGTTACAATAAATAAAATACTAACTAACGAAGAACAATATGCAAAAATGAGAAAAATCGAACGGTAAACGCATCACCTAACACAAGAATCGAGTCATCAAACTAATCAATCCAGTAAATGTGCGGAAATTAATAAACGAAACTAAAAAATTGGAACCTGGGATTTTTTGATCGGGTCGAATCCGAGACGAACCATGCAGCACAAGAAAACCAGCACACAGAGGCAGGCAACTAGTAGATGCATCCCAATATTGCAACTGTTAAAAATTCAACATCTGCATAAACAAAACATGTTAAAAGCACAAAGGGTAAGATCACAGAAATGAATCAATGTCAGGATGTAAGCAATTTTTTTAAATTGTGAGATCCAGTTATTGAATACAATAACTAACAGAGTGGATTTAGTTTAGAAGCAATGTACGTACCTTCAGTTCCTACTTCATTTACCAACAAAGATCCACCACAAATTCCTCTAAAACCTCCAATTCCTCCTGATTTAGCTCCAGATCTGGTCCCAGCACCCGTGGTTTCCCCCAATGTGCCCAACTCGGTGAAGAAGGTAGGAGCTACTGTTTGTGCTGCCTCCTTTAAATCCACCCCAGATGTTACGGCTATGGGATGTGAGCAAAATAGTGACCAGTTACACCAGCCGCCATCCCGTAATCCCCCTGAAATTGTTCAATCTACCCAAATTCTTAGAGCCTCCAACCCTAATTTGAACCCTAGTGCTACCGATTTGAAAGCTGATGCTCCAATCTCAAACCCGACGCATATGGAAGAAGATAATCCAAACGTAGTGCAACGGACTACAGCTCCTCCTAATCAGGCCTTACACAACCAGTACAGAATTCAGAATATACATCCTGTTGATATGTCTTCTGCTGATGAGGTTAATGGGGTCACTCACCTGGTGCATTCGGCTGATGGTGTTGTTAACCAAACAACGTCCTCTGCATATGTTTCTGGGGATCTGAATAGCAAGATACAAGATGCTGAGGATGCGAACAATAAAGGAGGCAATGTATGGTTAAAGCAGGATAAGACGGGCTTATCATTCGAACATAAAACAAGATTGTTCAAGTGTCATTACAAGATTCAAACAAACTGGATATATGCATTTATAGCGAAACAACTTTATTAGCGTAATCGACAAATTAGGAGCGCTTAAGAACAACCACACTGATAACCATGATAGCCAGTCCCATAAGGGTCGCTCCAACAGCGGTTTACTCCATAGATATGCCAGCGTTCCATCTGGATTCACAGTAACCCCATCTTTCGGCGAACCGCCAAAAAAGGACTGGAAAGTATTAGATAAAGTGTTCATCATATAAAAAACTGTAATAGTAATCTTCTGTTTGATTTCCTCAACATAATCCATAAAACCTTCTCCAGCCGCAGCTTTAGATTCACCTGTTGCTTGTGTCGAATCAAATGTGTTGTTTACATTCGAATCCACTTCTGGGAAAACAACATCTGCAAACATACAATTACAGAGTGTTTGTTTTACAGAGTGCTTTTGTGGAATACGATGACGAAAAGGTTAAAAAAGCTGGACAACCGGTTTTATGGGTCTGTAGAAAATCAACGAGATCGGGGTTTTGCAGAATGGCATTCCACACATTTGGATCAGAAGCAATTGAAACAACGACACTCTTGTGAAACCGAAACATTCAACGTCATTTTAGCAAAGCAAATTACACCCAAAAAAAGATAGAATTTTAATTCGAGGCACAAGTACATTAGAAATTGAAAGAATGAAGAAACAAACATACCTGAGCTTTAGGGTTCTCGTTAAGAAGCCGAAAAGCTTGAATTGCATGCTTTGATGGTACAGGAGCAACTAATGTTTCACTAACAAGACAAGGTTTAGTCTCCGAGTATTCTGAATCAGATAGCTTTTGTGCATTGGTGGCTTTTGGATGCAGACAAGTCCTGAAGATTAACAAAACATAAAAACATCATGTTGAGTGACTTCCAAAAATGCGTAAAACCCGCTCATCATATACAACCATAGACTATCATAAACTTTCTTCGGTTTCCGAAAAACCGACACGTTGGAAAAGAAAGAAATAAACAAAATCAGAGGTCCGGCTTACCTTGGTTCCTCGAACGTGGTCAAAGGTGAACCCATTATTAGGAACCACTCCTGCTCCGAGTAAGGCATTAAACACAGAAGTTTGTCACCTATTTAAACGGACCGGACGAGTTATAATACTGTTTTCTACCCACTCGTAAGCTATCTCAGCACCCATATCCCATTCAATACCTGCATTATTGTAGAAGTAGTCATCGGCCCTCGAGTAAAACCCATAATTTATCATGCTACCGCCTCCCAAAATCCTTGCCCTTGTGTGTTGTACGCCATCTTCAGAAACAAAATTTTGTGCTAGAAAATCACTATCATATCCAGTTGCGAGCGTCCGCAAGATATTACTTTCATATAACATTCTGGTGTCTGAATTACGACCCCTTTCAAGTAGCAGCTAACGGGCAACCAGCGGGGTCCATTTTTTCGGTGTTCAAAATTTTCACAACAAAACGTTAAAATATTCGGGTCGGTCCTCGTTCGGGTCGGGTCAGAGCGAGGAACATTTAACAAAAATATATAATTATTACTCATTAGAAAACACAAAATAAAAATACGATGTCATTCTTAAACAAATAGACAAGTAACAAAATTCAAGTTATAAAACTAAAAAAAGTCAGTTAGTTTTATCTGTAAAGAAGAGGAGCAGGCATCTGTTTGTTTTTTTACTTTTTGTTTTTTTAAGAAACCCTATATTTGAATTAGATTAAAAAAAACAGAAAAAAGGCTATACTAGGATTGTACCCATGACCTCTTGTTAGTAAAGTGGCGGTTTACCACAGTGCAGCAGCGGCGTCGGCTGCACGACGCAACAGCAGCGGCAACAGCGCAGCAGCCGCTTCGGCTGCACGACGCAACAGCAGCGGCACGCGCCTTCGGCTGCACGACGCTCGCAGCAACGGCCACCAGTGCCGCA
Organism: Helianthus tuberosus; assembly: GCA_030545235.1. Lineage (NCBI taxonomy): Eukaryota > Viridiplantae > Streptophyta > Magnoliopsida > Asterales > Asteraceae > Helianthus > Helianthus tuberosus. The sequence continues at coordinate 154,207,413 of CM060403.1, read as the reverse complement.
GCGGCTTCGGCTGCACGACGCAACATCAGCGGCAACAGCGCAACAGCCGCTTCGGCTGCACGAAGCGCGCAGAAGCGGCCAAAAGCACTGCAGCGGCTTCGGCTGCACGACGCACGCAGTAGTGGCGTCGGCTGCACGACGCTCTCAGTTTGTTATTAGCATGGTAAGCAGAGCTTGCTTCTCCAACGATATATTCTCCACACATCATGATTTTTTATAGAATTATTAACCTTAAATCACCATGATTTAAGGTTATAACAACCCACTATTGAATCACAATCAGCACAACTGCTTAAAAAATTTGAACTGACATGTTGACCTAATATAACACGATATAATACTTTATATCGATGATGGCAGCGATTAGGGATGAGCTCGGAACTGAAATTCGCCAAATATGGGTACCGGTTCCGAAAAACGTTTGGTACGGTACGAAACCGGTACCGGGACGGTACCGGTATTTGTGTGTAAAATTCGGTATAATACCGTACTGAAAACGCCAAAAAGTGGGTACCGAATCACGAAAAAAATTCGGTACAAAATTCCAAATGCTCCTCCCTAGCAGCGATCACAATTCAAGCAGCTTCTAATATAATCAAGAACTATTTGTGTCCGATTTGATCATGAAACTTATAAGATCATAAGGAGTAGCACACTAATATGCTTCACATTTTAACAAAAAAATTATACTAATGGTTTCTTTATCAGAGTATCAAATGAGTACATAATATACAATTGACAGGTTTTAATACACCCACAGGGTGATAACCTCAGGAATAGATATGATATTCATCATATTAAAATTACCACGAACTTCAGCGATATTATGAATCACCAACAAAAACCCTTAAAAGAACGAAATTAAACTTTGAAACAAAATTGTGTACCTTTCTCAGACATATGGTCGAATAGTTGTTCACACAACCCCGTACTATAGAGAAAACAATAGTGACTGACCAAACTCCAATCTTCTATAACAATTGATGGCCTCCTTCGCTGGGAATTGAACAGGAAAGATAAGCACTAAACAAACAGTCTAAATTTTTGGGAGGAGTATGGGCCGATTAGAATGTACAGTACGTGAAATCTTTAGGTTAAAGTTGGAGGGAAATAATTTTGGGGAAAATTTTTGAAGGGAAGCTCAGGCTGATTAGGAAATTTTTTTGGGGAAACAATTTGGAGATAAACCTGACAAATGAATTAGATCAACACTTTTTACTTATTTTTATCTAAATTTTTATAGTTTTCTATTTATTTATCCATTTTTATTATAAATTTTTAATGGCATTTTTATTATAAATTTTATGTTAAAATATTGTGAGTACATATAAATTTTACTTTTTTAACCGTAAATTTTGTATCAGATAACTTTTCTCCTATCAAATTTTTATCGTATATTAAAAGCTTGAAGTTAAAGAAGCATCAATAATTTCGGACACTATTTTATCTTGACATATTTATTTAAATCAAATTATATTTTTTTTGTATTTTAATATCCCAAATGAATGGTGGTCGTATTCCATTTAATAATTTTATTGGCCTTTTCATATTATTATTAGAAATGATTTGACATTGTATATTTCCAATAGCTACTACTAACGAAATTATATAAGTAATAGTTAAAATGGCATTATTTGGACAACTTTAATATCGAACCTTTACGTATTAGCATACAATTAAAAAACTAATATGTGTTTTTGTTAATAGCAAACCTTAAAAAACGAAATTGCGCTATCAGGGGTGAGCAGTCCACGAGTCGACCCGCAAGACCTTGGAACCGACCCGGTATAAATTATAAACTGAACCGCGTAGTAAAGGACGTGAGGGTATGAGCTGAGGCAGGCGCAAAAGTGCCACTAAAAGAGGGGAAATTTTATATTGAAATTGAAAGTGTGAATCAGTGGCATAAAAAAATCAAATGCTACTAAAAGTGGATATCATGCAATTATGGCATGCGCAAAAGTGCCATTAAAAATATAAATTAGTGACACAAAACGAAAATGCCACTAAAAATGTGTGTCAAGCAAATATGACATACGTAAAGTGCCACTAAAATCTAAATTAATGGCATGAAAGTTAAATGCCACTAAAAATGTATGCCACTAAATGACATTTTTTTTGTAGTGTTTGTAGATTTAATCTGAGAGCACGAACCCGTCGTTGTTTCTCATAATACTTACGACTTAAGGCATCTGCAACTATATTTGCCTTTCCTTCATTATATTGAATATCACAGTCGTAGTCGCTTAAGATTTCCATCCATCTCCTTTGCCTCATGTTTAATTCTTTTTGCCCAAATATATATCTTAAACTCTTATGATCTGTATAGATAGTAAACTTACTTCCATACAGATAATGTCTCCAAATCTTAAGGGCAAAAACTACGGCTCCTAATTCTAAATCATGAGTCGTATAGTTTTCTTCGTGCTTTTTCAATTGCCTTGATGCATACGCAATTACCTTCTTGCGTTGCATAAGCACACATCCAAATCCTAATTTTGAAGCATCACAATATACTTCAAAATCTTCAGTTCCTTCTGATAAGGCTAAGATTGGAGCATGGGTTAATTTCTGTTTCAATATTCTAAAAGCTTCTTCTTGTTTGGGTCCCCATTCAAACTTAGTGGCTTTACAGGTTAGCTTAGTTAATGGTACAGCTATCTTGGAAAAATCCTTAATAAACCGTCTATAATACCCAGCTAAACCTATAAAACTTCTTATTTCCATTGCTGTTTGTGGAACCTTCCATTTGGCAATTGCTTCTATCTTAGAAGGATCTACATGAATACCTTCGTGATTCACCATGTGTCCTAAAAATTGCACTTCCTTTAGCCAAAATTCGCATTTCGAGAATTTAGCGTACAACTTTTCTTTTCTTAACAAAGTTAAGAGTGCATGAAGATGTTCACAATGCTCTGTCTGACTTTTGGAATAAATAAGTATATCGTCTATGAAGACAATTACAAATTTATCCAAGTACGGTTTACAGATCCTATTCATCATGTCCATAAATGCTGCAGGTGCATTTGTTAATCCGAAGGGCATGACTGTAAACTCGTAATGACCATACCTAGTTCTGAAAGCAGTCTTAGGTATGTCTTCTTCTTGTACCTTCAATTGATGATATTCGGAGCGTAAATCTATCTTAGAAAAATATCTAGCCCCCTGAAGTTGATAAAAAAAAAATCATCAATCCTAGGTAATGGGTATCGATTCTTAATTGTGACCTTATTCAATTCTCTATAATCGATACACATTCTCATGGAACCGTCCTTTTTCTTCACAAACAACAGTGGCGCTCCCCAAGGGGATGAGCTAGGTTGTATGAATCCTTTACTTAGTAATTCATCTAATTGCTTTTTCAGTTCTAACATTTCTGTGGGTGCTAACCGATAAGGTGCCTTGGCTATCGGTGTAGTTCCTGGAATTAGATGAATCCTAAATTCTACTTCCCTATCTGGAGGTAATCCCGGTAAATCTTCTGGAAATACATCAGGATATGCTGAGACTACTGGTATTTCCTTAAGATCTTTACCCTTAGTGCTAATGATTACCGAAATCATATACACTATTCCTTGTTTTCGTTTATAATTAGCAACTTTCATTACTGATATGAACTTCATGGGCTTACGTGGTTTATCTCCTGTAATCCTAATCACTTCTCCGGTAGGTGATTGAATTTCTATGGAATTCTGATCACAAAGGATTCTAGCATGGTTGGCTACTAACCAATCCATTCCTAAGACAACATCAAATTCAGCCAAATTCATCGGCAATAGTTTTGCAGAGAATTTATGTCCTAAAAGTTCTATGTTTCCTTCTTGCAAAACTTTATCTATTTTAACTGAATTTCCGTCTGCTGTTTCAACTGTAAAAATCTGCCTAATATTGGTTAAAGGTAAACTAAGAGCTTGGCAGAATAAAGTATTTATAAAACTTTGGTTTGCACCAGAGTCAAATAATACTTTCGCGTACACATTGTGAACTAAGAACGTACCCGCTATCACATCCGGAATGAGTTCTGCTTCTTGAGTGGTCAACTGAAATGCTCTGGCATTCTTCTTTGTGGTTCCTTCGGTTGCCTTGGGTTTGTTATCTACTGGTTTGACCAATTTAGGACATTCTGTTTTATAATGCCCCGCTTCTCCACAGTTAAAACAGATTACGGTTTTCTTTTTGCAGTTTTCTTCACGATGTCCTACAGTTTTGCAAAAATTGCAAGTGATATCGCATCTTCCATAATGCTTCTTTTTGCATTTCCTGCAAAATGACGGAGCTGAAGATTGCCCTGTTCCTTTTCTCTTGAAGCTGTTATTATTACCCACACGAAATCCTTGGGTAATTTTCTGAGCTAGTGCCTTTTTCCTATCTTCATCTCTTGCGCGTACTAATTCATCGGTTAGAGTGTTAGCTAATTCTACCGCATCATCAATAGTGCGAGGTCTCGCAGCTTTAACAATATTGCGGATTTCGCTAATTAGCCCCCAAATATAACGAGAAATGAGTACCGGTTCTGGCGAAGCCAGTGTTGGTACCACTCTAGCATATTCAAAGAATGTCGAGGTATACCCACGACAATCCACACCCATCATCCGATGATTTAGAAACTTATTCGCCATCTGTTCTTTTTCATACTCGGGATATAATTTTCTTTCCACCAAACCCTTAAATTCTTCCCAAGTCATAGCATAAGCTATTACTCTTCCTTTTGATTGTAAAACGGTGTTCCACCATTCAAGTGCTCCTTCCTTGAAGAGATTTGATGCATACATGACCTGATCATCTTTACCACATTTACTTATTGCAATGACTGCTTTGGTTTTCTCTAACCAACGCAGTGATGCAGTTGCTCCTTCATTGCCTGCAAATTCAGTGGGTTTACAAGCAAGGAATTCTTTGAAAGTGCAACCAGACGTTGCAGTTTTCATTTTCTTAGGTAATGGAGCTTGATGTGGTTCCCTATTATGATTAACATGATTATTGCCTCCATTTACACTATTACTGAAGTTATCTTCAGTAATCTGTTTACTAGGAACAATTTGTTGCGGTTCGATTGGATTCTTTATAGCAGCTACGAATGCTGGAATAGCATTGGCTATCCCTTGAGCAACAATGTTTTCGATATCTTGCCGAGTCATATATTGATCTCTTGAATGTTGCGCAGACTGATTAACTTCATTTATAGGTTCATTACCACTGTTTGCCATCTGATAATATATATATAAATTTTATTAGTATCTGTTAAATAACAATTACATACAAACAATCAGAAAATTTTATAATATAGATATAGTCAAAACAATCGATTTCTCGATTTCATTTTATATCTATTATAGTATGCATCATTACTCACAAATATCATACAGAGTTTTATTTGTTATTTACAGAATAACTTTACTATTACTATTATACAAACACCGTTTTACCATCCTACTATCTCTCGTCACTTGCTGTTCTAAAAACGCAGTTCCCTCTCATCGTACTTCCAGGCAATCTGTCCCCCTATTTCCCTGATTCTAGTTCCAGCATCAAACAACTCTTCACCAAAGTGGCGAAGTTCAGCCATGTTTTCATTACTCATGGGTGGATTAGGTAGGGGTTCTGGATCGAATTGTGGAAGAAAAGAGTAAGGATCATTGACAATATTTTGAAATTGCCAATCGTTTGTCCACCATCGTCCATTCCTATGGGTTGGGAGTGGACTATTGGGTCTGGAATTGCTGGTTCCCAATTCATAGGGAGTTGGTTTTCAAGAGGATAATTAAAAATATTATTATTATTATTATTATTATTATTATTATTATTATTATTATTATTGACAGGCTGAATTGTTTCACAGCTTGCCAATAGGAAATCTATCTCATCTTGAAAGGTCCTTCCCTGGTTTTGATTGGAGCTCTCTCCGATTTCTATCTGAGCTGGTCTAGAGCCTTGTCCAACTTCCATTACTATTTCTATAGTAACTTCCTCTATCTGTATTCCTATCTCCTTAACCTCTTCCTTGTCTTCAGTTTCCATTTCCTTTTGTTTGGAACTTTCTCCGGTTATAATTTCTTTTCCCTTTTTCAAAGGATTATCTATTTTGGGAAGTTTTGTAGCTGGCTTTTTCTTACGTATTTTCCTCCATCCTACATAACTTCTTTTCTTTCGTTTTGGCTTGTTCACAGATGGAACCTTGAATTCTATCGGTTGTTCTACATCGGGAAAGTAGCTAGTATATTCTTTGGAAGCTTCGATATTTACTGGGTAAAGATTAAGGTTCTGAAAAGCTTCAGATATCCCACTCATGCTGATGTAGCATATATGCAAAAATGCATAAAATACTAAATTAAAATTCATAATTAACCTTTTAATTTATTACATACTGTGTACTAATTTATTACAAAGATAACTGGAAAACACACTTAGATTTTGAAATTTATTTATTGCACAGGGTTTCTAGATTGTAAGGGTAAGGTGCTAAAACTTTAAAATATTTAAAGATTTATATTTTCTGCTACTGTGGCTAGCATATATACATTTGCCCATTTTTCATCTAGCTTATCTTCCCAAGGTGATTTATCAATTAATTCCTGAGTTTCCCGTTTAATCTTCTTTTCTCGGATTTTCTCTTTACTTTTCTTAATAATTATCTCCCTCCTCTTAGGAGAAAGTGATTCCTCGTATTGTGCCTTTCGCACAAATATTCCTTCTTTAGGAATTTCAGCCTGATTCGAGGATTTGGTTTGGGATGAACTTCCCTTCTCATTGGATGATCTATCTAATTTAAGATAGATGTTTGCTAGCTTTTGCTTACCCATACTGTAACTAACAAATAATCAGTTAATAACACACATAATCACTTAATAGTAATCAGGAAAAATTTTAAGAATTTCTAAATACTTAAGTAGCTTAACTCAGTGGCTCTGATACCACCTTTTTCTGTCACGGCCCCCGACCCGGTTTGACCCGTTTCAGGAGCCGCGGGACAGAAATACTGCGGTATTTAATTGATTAAGTTTAACAGCGGAAGTTTATTATCAGGATCGTTTAAAGCTAAAATTTTCCCCGATTATTTTATTTCACAATTCGGGGTAAAACCCCGATAATTTACAATAGTATGATTTTACTATAAAATCGTTATGTTACAAAACTTATTTCTTTAGTTTTATAATGAGCCACTATCTTAAGCTTGAAATGCTCCTCAGCACTTTTTCCTGAATTACAACAGATCACCTGAAACATGTTTGAAAAAGGTTTTGTCAGCGGGAAATACTGAGTGAATCATTCTATTTACTAAAATGACACATTTGTTATAATTTACAGTATTAAGAGCGATTACAATGTTTCTATTATCAACCAACTACCCACGGTATTTGTCACTCGACCGAATCTGTGACTATGGTCATATCCCCCAATTGGCTGCCCCAATGGTGACGATTATCAAGTAATGTATACAAAACCCCACATACCGGCTGTAACTTGGTGATTACAAAGACTTAATCCCCGTAATTATAACTTTGAAAATAAACATGATTTTGTAAATAGATTTGATAAAAAGAGAGAATGACTCACATTGCTGTTTTAATACGGACAGAGTTTAGTCTATGATTTAGCCTTGTTAACCTAATTTAAATAACAATGCACACAAAACTGGGTTAGTAATCAATCCAGCAATTACGATAACTCACGAGATCAAATTCTCACAATGAACGACAAAGTGCAATACTTCATCCATCGAATTAAGGATGATCCGTCAAATTAATGACGAACGACAAAGTATAATACTTTATCCATCGAATTATCGATGATCCGTCAAATTAATGACGAACGATAAAGTATAACCCTAAGGTGGGTGGCACTTAAACATCCATTGGATATATTGATTGTCGGAAAATGAATCGTAGCAGCGATTGTGCTAATACCCTGTTTTGCAGCAGAATTTCGAGATCAGTGTGTGTTTGTGTAGTAATACGAACGTAACTCAGTGTAGAATTGGAGTTTGAACGTCGTTTCAATGCCCAGATTCCAGTCCCAAACCCCACTATTTATAGGTAAATTTTTACCCCCTCGCGTGACGCGAGGGGTCTGGCCCTTGGCTTCGCGTGACGCGAGGCCCCCTATTCTACCATAGGGTAGCTACTGCATGGGTAGGTTTGCTGAGTCAACAGTTTTCGAAAATTCCTTGTTGCCAACGTTTTAAGTGGATAATCGTCCATAGGGTTTAACCCCCCCTGAGTTTTAGGGTCCCTAATCCTGATTCTGAAAATTATGAAAATTTTAGGGTTTGTTCAGAATCACTTGGGTGTCTCAATTAGGGTTTCCTATTGGACTAATTATTTTAATAATTATCAATTTTGATGAGAGTTGTTACAGTGCATGTGGGTTACACTCAGGCTCAACAACAAATTTAACTGTTGTACCTGGATTGGTCCTGTGCAGTTCCATGACATAGTCCCTGAGGCTTGCATACTGAGCTTTGAAGTCCCCTTCAATCTTCTTTGTAGCCTTCAGCTTTGTTCTGAAAGCCTGTAATCAATTTAAACTTAGTTAATGGTCTGTAATTAAAGAGAATAAACACAAGCAGAAATTAGGGTTTATACCTTCATTGTTGACACGGCAAGCTCATACTTCCTCCCAAGCTCTTCTTGTAGCCTACTTACTGAAATATTAGGGTTGCCTGCAATCTGATTCATCACAAACTCTTGTTTAGCCAAGAAGGTAGAACTGAAAGGTTGTATTTTTCTGGATGTGAGACACTTGTGATCTGGTTGGTAAGTCTTTACCACCCAAGTCTCATCTTCATCACTCAATCTTGACAAGTACAAAACCCAAGGACAATCTACACTATTTAACCTACCCTTCCTTTTATCATTGCATTCTACCAATCCCTTTTTAAACCCCTTTTTGTCCCACTTGCAGAGGATTCCTTGCCTTTTTGCAACTTTCAGATTGTATATGGATACCTGGCCCACTTTGGCTGGGCCCAGTTTGATTCGGCCCACATGTGAAAATTGGACATCTACCCTCACAAACCACCCTAATTCTTTTTTTTATCATTTCTCAGAAAAGACAGTGACCTCCTTGTTTCAATTGCATGTTTGTTTATCTTGTCTTTTGCCACTTTGGCTGTTGGAAACAACTGACCAACATAAAAGGTCACTTGGGATGTTGATGGTCCATCCCTCCTTTTCCTCCTCAACTCTCTTAATTTCAAACTTCTCCTAGTTTCGAAATCTTCCATTTCCTCATCAGTCAAGCTGTCAAAAGACTCATAACTTAGATTTTCATCATCTAATAAGTCATCACTAGTATCCACATCATGGTTGCCAACAGACTCTACTTCAGCTCCCATAAACTCCACACCCCTGTCAACATTTGCATGGTAGTCCTGCATGTCATACTCAGCCTCATCCATACTATCTAACCCCTCTACAAAGTCACTATCATCTGAATCATCACCCTCAGATGATTCATCATCATCAGCCTCAGCACCATCAGTTGCCTCACCACCCTCATCATGCTCAGACTCACCACCCTGATCATGCTCAGCCTCACCACCCTCTTGATGCCCAGACAAACCACCCTCAGCTTGCTTAGATTGACCAACCTCAGACTCATCACCCTCCGCTTGCCTAGACTCACCATCTACTGGAAAATCAGTTGAGAAATTTGCATTGTCAAAATCATAGCTAAAACTGTTAGTGAACGATGCATTCTCCACAACTACATTAGCCTCTACACCACCTACATTAGCCTCTACACCACCTACATTAGCCTCTACACCACCTACATTACCTGCATTACCCTCTGCATTACCTGCATTATCAGCAGCCTCTAAACCATCTACATCAGTTACATCTTTCCATTGAAGTAAGAGATTTTTTGATATCCTAAGTTTCTTTCTTCTAGGCCTTTGAATGGTATTAACAGCACCCCCTCATTTTCTAATTCTTGAATAACCACCTTCGACGCTGGTGTAGGACTAAAGTAATTTTTAACCTTGGTTTCACCATGTTCTATAAACACCTTAATAACTTTATTTTTTGCAACATATTTGGCCAAAAGCCTAACATCACCATCATTACCTAAAGGACATAATCCAACATCTAAATCTAAATCAGGAATCTTAAAATGGTAATACAACTTCACATCAGGAACATATAGTTGAAGATCTCTCACCATCCAATCGATTTCATGCACTGAAAATTCCTCAATGTTGCAGTAGTCAACAAAAGCAGCTTTACCAAAAGCATATTTTCTTCCTGCTGATGGAGTAAACACACCACCATAAAGAAGTTTTATGCTGAAAAAGTTCTTGATGTATTGTAAAATACATCTTTATTCGCGTCTAGGTTTGTTCGGTTCTAGTTAGATTTAGTGTCGTTTTAGATTAGAATGTGTTTGCTTTTTATTTGGTTGTGTTTTCAGGTATTGGGAGCTGAAACGTGCAATAAACGATTAAAATATGACAAGGGAAAGTGTCGGGTCGAGAATCGGAGCCTCGTGAGCGAAAACGAGTCTAAAAAGCAGTTCTGGAGAGCTGAGGCGGCCCACATGAACTTACATGCATCTTTGAGGCGGGCCGCGAGAACTAAAGCATATGATCCGGATTGTTATCCGCCGGGCGGCCCGCGTATACTAACATTAAATCCCAAGCGGGCCGCGTGGATGTTAAAAGTCGGCCCAGATCGTGAAACAGCTACGGATTAGGGTTTTGTGAAGTTATATAAGATCATCAGTCATCACAGCCGAGAGGGAGACCACAATTACGAACTTGGACGACTTGGGACGAAGTTTAGAGGCTGTTTTGGAGGTATTGGAGTGTTCGGGAAGTAAGGAATCATTGTGGAAGGCTAGGAAGCACTCGGGTTTGAAGGTTTTCGGGTTTTACCTCTCGTTTAGTCTTCGTATTCGTTTGTTTCTTGTTTAATCATGATGAATTCAGATTTGTTTATATTTGATGCTATGTTTTTAGACATGATAATCGGCTAAACTTCTCGTACTACCTAGGTTATGATTATAGTTTAACAAAGTTTGGATCTTTATTTGATTTTAGAGTGGTTGTGGATCTTTCTTGTATTGTAAAAGCTTTGGTTTTCTATCTTGGTGCGTATGTGTGCTTGTGATTATTTTATTATTGTTTATTGCTTCGTTCGAATCTTGGTGACGGTCTTTATCACGGAATAGTTTCGGGCTAGGGTTCTTGATTTAGGTGACTGTCTATATCACATAATAGGTCATTAATCCTTTAGGGTGAAAATCACGTGAAGTAACCTTAGAAGTAATATTCGGTAATCTAATAAAATCAAGTGTACTGCTAAACTCGTCGCGGAAAGGCTCGAGGATATTGATAGGTCTAGGTTTGGTTATAAGTCTTTAACATTCCATAGCCTATTAAACCAAGATTAGAACCCATTGTCGCTTTAGACGTTCGCGCGGCAAAGTAGAGCGTCTTACATAAGCACTTTCAAGAAACTAGAGGACGGAAAAGAAATCTAGCAAACCGGTAAACGTGACAGCCTAGGTAGTGCCATAAGAATCGCCTTGAGAGTGTTCGAGGGGCTTAGTGGTGTCTTAATAGGTTTAGTATCTAAAGATCCCGGTTTCACACCACAACATTATCAGATAGAGATCCATTCTAAGTTAGCTTGCGTCTAGCCTAGGTAGTCTTCATCCATCACTGGTCAGAGTCTTCACTTGAGTTCGTGTTTAGTTCGTTTAGTCTAGCTAGTTTTTATTATTTGCATTCTTAGGATTTTTAGAAACCCCCCCCCCCAATCAACAAACATTTAGTTAAGTCGTGTCAGTCTTAGTCTAGATAGAGTCTTAGCGTAATCAGTAGAGTCTCTTGGGTTCGATACTCGAACTTCCTTAGGCTATACTACACTCGATCGGTACACTTGCCGGTTGTGTGTTTTAGGGTTTAGAGAGTCTTAGTTTTATAAATTTAAAGCTTAGAGAGTCTAGAATTAGGGTAAATTTAGTTGTTTTAGTTGACCCGTTTTCAGCACATCAAGTTTTTGGCGCCGTTGCCGGGGATTCTTTGGCGATTGCGTTGATTTCTTTGTTTGGACTTATTTGACATCATACGTGCTATTTGTGTTAGTTGAGTCGTAGGAGTCTAAAAATTATAAAAAATCCAAAAATATTGGCTTTAGTGTCTTTTCTAGGTTAGTGAGTCGTTGTTAGAGTCTTTTCGTAGTTCGTCTTTGGTGGATGCCCCATACGCGTTCACAGGGACCGCCGCCACCTTTGTTCACACTCAAGTCTTCTGAGTCGTCTTCTTCGTCTTCTTCAGTTCCACATTCCACCCCCGCTTTCGATTTCACACCGAAGCCCTCACCACACGTTTCTCCACCACCCTCCCGTTCTCGTACACCTAGTCCTCCACCCGTAGTTCTAATGGCGAATCGCACAGTTTACCAGCAGGCTACCACCGGTTTCACCGGTGCCACTTCACCCATCACCCTTCCGAACATCACGAATGATGGGTCCTGGCAGATTCCTTCCTACATCATGACCGCCATTACCAATTCTTCCCAGTTCCATGGTCGTGACGACGAGGATGCACCCGCCCACATCAATCGCATCACTCGTCTTTGTGGCACCTACTCCATAGAGGGTGTCAATCTTGATGCTAGGTACTTACAGGTCTTCCCGTTTTCTCTCGCTGGACGCGCAGCCGTCTGGTTCGATTCGCAGCCCGCAGGCACTTTCACTACTTGGGCTGGTCTTCGCGATGCTTTCTTAGCAAAATACTTCCCGCCAGCCAAGGCGTCTCGCCTTCGTGATCAGATCCATTCTTTCCGTATGGAGCCTGATGAGCCATACCACTTAGCTTGGGAGCGTTTTCAGACGCTTCTCTCTCGTTGCTCACAGCATGGTTTGTCCGACTGGGCGTTAGTTGAGAAGTTTTACAATGGTCCTACTCCTGAGATTAGAGCGCGTTTCGATACTTCAGCAGGAGGACAGCTTATGGGAAAGAAGACGGTGATTGAGTGCAATGATTTGTTTGAGAGCTTTGCACATTCTGATATGGACTACAGCACTACCAGCAGGACTTCCATTCCTGTTCATACCTCCTCGGCCGGTCGAGGGGTAAACCAAGTTAACTCGGATTCATCGGTAGTTGCTGAAGTCGAGCATTTGAAGCGAAAGATAGATGAGTTGCAGAAGAAAGTTGATAGGTGTGAGTTTTGTAGGGGAGGTCACGACACACTTGATTGTCCTACACTTACGTTAGAGCAGGTTGAGTACATAGCAGGCCAGTCTAGGGGTCAGTTCGGTAGTAATAATAGTTTTAACCCTGGCTGGCAGCAGAGTAGTGGTAGTAGTTTTCGCCCTTCTAGCAATTCCCCTGGTTTTCCATCTGGTCAGTATCAAAATAGGGGGTCGGGTCTTTACACGAGTAGTGGTTCAGGTTCGAGTGGCCAGTTTGCGAGTGGAGGGTCGAATCAGGAGAGTCAAGATAGTCATAAGTCTTTACAGGGTAGTTTGAGTAGGTTAGAGGAGATGATGGCTCAGATGATGACGCATACTCAGACTGCAGCTAAGAATCAGGAGCAGATTAATCAGAGACATGAACTTCAACTTAAAAATTAAGAGTCTACTCTTCTAGATCTTCAGAGAACAGTAGGGGATATAGCTAGGCAGTTGAAAGAGTCTCCTTCTGGTCAGTATTCAGGTACTACTCACCCAGTCCACCATTCTGTGAAAGCAATTACTACTCGTAGTGGGTTGAGTCTAGGAGAGGTTGTGAGAGAGAGAGTAGAGGAAGGAGAAGATGATGATGTAGATGAGGTGATTGAGATGGAGGCTCCAGGCAAGGTGCAACATAGGTTAGACCCAGCAAGTACCGCACACGCCGAGGAGTTGCCAGTAGAGAAGAAAGAGGAGAAGGAGCCGAAGAAGGTTCGGCCATCACCGCGAGTGATTGATATTTCTCGTCTTCCGTTTCCCGCTCGTGCTAGGCAGCAGATATATGCTAGGGAGTATGAGAAGTTTCTAGAGATGTTCACCCAGCTGAAGGTGAATCTTCCGTTCATTGATGCGTTGAGATCCATGCCTAAATACGCCAAGTTCCTTAAGGATTTTCTCAAGCATAAGGGTAAGGTAGGTGAGAGTTCTAGTAATTCATTGAGTGGAGAGTGTTCTGCTGTGCTCCTAAATAAACTTCCTGAGAAACTCACTGATCCAGGCATTTTCACGATTCCTTGCTTGTTTGGTGGTGATGTTAAAAACCACGCGTTAGCTGACCTAGGTGCTAGTATTAATTTGATGCCATATTCATTTTACAAAAAATTAGGCCTTGGTGATTTGAAGCCAACTAGGATGACTCTCTCGTTAGCAGATAAGTCAGTTAAGTATCCTAGGGGGATAGTAGAGAATTTGTTGGTGAAAGTTGATAGGTTTGTGTTTCCGGCCGATTTTGTAGTGTTAGATATGGAGGCCGATGATAGAGTACCGTTGATTTTAGGGCGCCCGTTCCTGAATACGGCTAAAGCGGTTATAGATGTCTTCTTAGGCACAATTACACTTAGAGCGGAGGATGAGTCGGTAATTTTTAAGGTAAATAATGCGAGAGGGCCTAGTGAGAGCGTGGAGGCGATCGAGTCGGTGAAGGAGAGTGAGAAGGTTGAGAGAGATGAGAAAAAAGTAGTGAGTGAGCCGAGTCTAGAAAAGGTGTTAAAACCCAAGTGTGGGGATCCACCTGATAGGAGAGTAGAGGAGTTGGAAGAGAGATTGTCTAGGTTGGAGTCTAAGGTAGAGATACTGAGTCAGGCTCAGTGTGGGGATAGGTTTCGGGATGATATGTTTAGATTTAAACCGCCCGATGACGATTTGAGAGAGTATGAGAGAGATGGAAGGGATACGAGCGATGATAGGAATGATAGTGCTATAGCCCGTAAGGTGCGGGCAATGCTAGAGGGTGAGCCCCGCATGTATGATCCTCCGTGAGTGCGTGAATAGTTGTGAACTACTTGTAGAGTTTGTATATTGAGTCATTGTTCGCGTCGTGTCGTTAGTTAGAGTTTTAGTATCGTTGCGTCATTTTTAGTGGTTTATGTGTTTTTTGCGTCATTTGTCGTAGTGTCGTGTTTTTGCGTCTTTTATGTGTTTTGTCAAGTGTTTTGCAGGTTGCATCACCTTCACGTGGCCGAGATCGAAGTTCGAATATCATCACAGGTTTGCTGAACGTTAAAACCGACAAAATACGAGCAGGGGCAGTTCGGGAATAAATAAAAAATGAATTCTGCACAATTCTGTTGCTGCTGCGAGTTACTGCTATTATCTGTTCTCAGGCGGCCCGCGTGGACTTAGGTCTTCTTTTAAGCGGGCCGCGCGGGATCTCAGAAGTTTTAACGGTTGATTAAGTTAAAGCGGCCCGCCTCATATTATCACATTTCTCATGCGGGCCGCGAGCCCATTACAGTCGACGATGGGTCGGTCAGGCCCAATCGGTTCTGCTCTTGGTCCATGTTCCATATTCACATTCATCCATTTATCATCACCATTGTTCGGGTTGGTTCGGGTCGACGTTCAGGTATGTTTCCTGTATTTGTTGTTGTTGTTGTATTTGAGTCGATTGTTTCTGGGTTTATTTCCATCTTAAGTGTGGGGAAATGGGTTGCGTATTTTTAAGGCGTTAAATTGTGATTTTTCACTAAATTTTCAACCCATTTTCCGTTGCATCCACACTTGGTTAGGTATGGCACTCAGAGGAGGTAAGATGGAAATTCGGTGGTGTATTTTAAGTCTTTTATTTTGTACCATGAGTCTAAGTTAGTAGTTTTTGAGTCTTTTTGTGTTTCGAGTCGGTATTGCTTTGGTATTTTGCTTGTTTTTGTTGATGCAGGTTCGAATATGTACCACCCGTACTCAATCTCCATTCGGGTGAGTTTGGAGCTATTTATTCAAATTTCGGGCATTTATCGAGCATACTAGTCAGTCAGTGTCAGAAGCCGATCGCGAATGAAATGCTATACGATCGAGCTGGATTGGACGAGATTGTTTGCAGCTTACACGCGAATAATACCAGCTAAGTCCTTTCCAATTTGCCCTTGTGTCTTTTATTTCTTATTTATTTTAGTTTTTGAGTCGGTTTCCATCCTACATTGAGGGCAATGTAGAGTTTAAGTGTGGGGATGGGAACTATCGTTTAGTGATTAGTTAGTGAGTCTTGAGTCATAAAAATCGAAAAATACAAAAAAAATAAAAAAATTGAAAAAATGTCTTTTGAAATAAGAAGTTTGCAAAATAAAAATGGAAAATGATAGAAAAGTTGGGTTTTTGTTCGGGTTCAAATAATGATAATATGAGATAAAATAATCGTGCTTTTGTCTAGTTTGGGATGTGCGGGTAGGCTTGGCTTGGTTCTGGGTTCCTTTGATATTAAATATACCTAATTGTCGGTCTACTAGTGGGTTCTCATCTAGGGAAAGTGAGGAAATTGAAACCGCCAATAATAGTATAAGGGATGCCGTTATAAGCTAAGATAGTTAGAGTTTTTTTATCATATCTCGCTGAAAAAGAAAAAAAATAGAATAAAAGTGAGCTAAAAACTAAATGAAAGTAGCACAGGTCTATGTATTCCGAGTTGGGGATAGCGACTCTACAGCCGGTTTACCTCTGGGATGTGTGAAATCTCCTTGCCGAATAAAAGTACCGAAACCTATGTAATCTGTGATTGGGGATAGCGACTCTACAGTCGGAATACCGCTGGGTTAGGGAAAGCATCGTCTAGTCTCACGAACGAAAAAAAAAAAAGTGAAAAAGCAAGAAAAAAAAATGGAAAAATAGATTTGATTTTAAACTCTCTTTATCTTGGTATAAAACGGTTAGGAAATAACCCAGTGGTTGTTCCTTTTGTCCTATAAGCTTGAGGGGGGATTAGGTGGACTTGCGATTCTTAGTGTGAGACCCTAGGTAGATTGACCGAATTTGAAACTAAATTGCATGATAAGGGCTCAGAACCGGGTTGGGTTTAAATGGATCAATATACTTGCAATCGCGGCTAACACGAGTTTCGGTTTTAATTAAAATAACTTATACTTTGACCCGTCCGATTATTCTGACTATGATTCCGTTTGCATAATTCTTTTTCGAGGACGAAAAAAGAGTAAGTGTGGGGATATTTGATGTATTGTAAAATACATCTTTATTCGCGTCTAGGTTTGTTCGGTTCTAGTTAGATTTAGTGTCGTTTTAGATTAGAATGTGTTTGCTTTTGATTTGGTTGTGTTTTCAGGTATTGGGAGCTGAAACGTGCAATAAACGATTAAAATATGACAAGGGAAAGTGTCGGGTCGAGAATCGGAGCCTCGTGAGCGAAAACGAGTCTAAAAAGCAGTTCAGGAGAGCTGAGGCGGCCCGCATGAACTTACATGCATCTTTGAGGCGGGCCGCGAGAACTAAAGCATATGATCCGGATTGTTATCGGCCGGGCGGCCCGCGTATACTAACATTAAATCCCAAGCGGGCCGCGTGGATGTTAAAAGTCGGCCCAGATCGTGAAACAGCTACGGATTAGGGTTTTGTGAAGTTATATATGATCATCAGTCATCACAGCCGAGAGGGAGACCACAATTACGAACTTGGACGACTTGGGACGAAGTTTAGAGGCTGTTTTGGAGGTATTGGAGTGTTCGGGAAGTAAGGAATCATTGTGGAAGGCTAGGAAGCACTCGGGTTTGAAGGTTTTCGGGTTTTACCTCTCGTTTAGTCTTCGTATTCGTTTGTTTCTTGTTTAATCATGATGAATTCAGATTTGTTTATATTTGATGCTATGTTTTTAGACATGATAATCGGCTAAACTTCTCGTACTACCTAGGTTATGATTATAGTTTAACAAAGTTTGGATCTTTATTTGATTTTAGAGTGGTTGTGGATCTTTCTTGTATTGTAAAAGCTTTGGTTTTCTATCTTGGTGCGTATGTGTGCTTGTGATTATTTTATTATTGTTTATTGCTTCGTTCGAATCTTGGTGACGGTCTTTATCACGGAATAGTTTCGGGCTAGGGTTCTTGATTTAGGTGACTGTCTATATCACATAATAGGTCATTAATCCTTTAGGGTGAAAATCACGTGAAGTAACCTTAGAAGTAATATTCGGTAATCTAATAAAATCAAGTGTACTGCTAAACTCGTCGCGGAAAGGCTCGAGGATATTGATAGGTCTAGGTTTGGTTATAAGTCTTTAACATTCCATAGCCTATTAAACCAAGATTAGAACCCATTGTTGCTTTAGACGTTCGCGCGGCAAAGTAGAGCGTCTTACATAAGCACTTTCAAGAAACTAGAGGACGGAAAAGAAATCTAGCAAACCGGTAAACGTGACAGCCTAGGTAGTGCCATAAGAATCGCCTTGAGAGTGTTCGAGGGGCTTAGTGGTGTCTTAATAGGTTTAGTATCTAAAGATCCCGGTTTCACACCACAACATTATCAGATAGAGATCCATTCTAAGTTAGCTTTTGTCTAGCCTAGGTAGTCTTCATCCATCACTGGTCAGAGTCTTCACTTGAGTTCGTGTTTAGTTCGTTTAGTCTAGCTAGTTTTTATTATTTGCATTCTTAGGATTTTTAGAAACCCCCCCCCCCCAATCAACAAACATTTAGTTAAGTCGTGTCAGTCTTAGTCTAGATAGAGTCTTAGCGTAATCAGTAGAGTCTCTTGGGTTCGATACTCGGACTTCCTTAGGCTATACTACACTCGATCGGTACACTTGCCGGTTGTGTGTTTTAGGGTTTAGAGAGTCTTAGTTTTATAAATTTAAAGATTAGAGAGTCTAGAATTAGGGTAAATTTAGTTGTTTTAGTTGACCCGTTTTCAGCACATCAGTTCTCAAAACCATCTGCACATACATTAAACTCACATTAGGGTATAAAATTAGGGTTTTAACATTTTATTTGTCTATATTGCATGTTGTTGAACCTGTACCATTCTTGCACAATGAAGCTAGGGTTTTAAAGATACATACCGTAAACACTCTCCCGTACAAACTGCTTCACATACTCAGAATTGGACTGGAATTTCCACTGACGGTTGTTGTTTGGATGTTGAGGATCGTCGTCCTTCATTTTCTTGGGAAGATTCCGATGATCAATAGATCAGATTTAGGGTTTAGATTGTGTGAAGAGATTAGGGGAAGATGATGAGCCAGATTCGCCTTAGGGAGGGAGGGAAAACAACTGACAATTAGGGAGTAGGGGTGCAGGCATACTTTTAAATGCTAGAAACACATAAACTGACCAAAATACCCCTCACGTGATATGCACTTGGGGTCACTTAACATAGAAAACAAACTGAAGTTAGACCCAGGGACTATCCGAGAACAAAACGGAAAACCTTGGGGACTATTCAAGTAGTTTTAGAAAGATAGGGACTATAGGTGAAAATAGGTGAAACCACAGGGACTATCCGGGCATTTTTCTCTTTCACCCATGTTAACATGGTCATGACGTGACCGTGTCGTTGCGATCAGTCAAAAACCCAATTAAACCTAGGTAGCTAGGGTAAGTCGGGTATCGAATCCACGAAGAGCATGTGGTCAGTATCACACGACCTGTTCGATTAGTTAGACTACTTACAAAAATGTACAATGTGATTATGAAGTTTGCTAATTTTATTTGTTCAATTGATTTGAAAATAAATCGGAGTGAACCAACAATGGGTATTATCTAAAACACTGGTGATTAATTAAAATTGCAACTAAAATACTAACTAGAAAGTTGAAACAAGAAATGAGAATACAGATCACACCCGGTTCGACAATTGCAAGACCTAGGGTTCCTACATGCTTTAACCTGATTCAATTGATTGGATAATTAACGCATTTAGTGTCACGTTGCTTAGGTGCCAAAAGCTATCAACGTCAAAGACAACGGGCTGCAGTGCACTTCTTTACCAAGAACATATAAATCCTATCTATGATAAGGCATAATTACGCATATTCCTTTCATGAAGTCAAATTTCATTACTCACTCGACAATTCGTGAATTCAATACAAACGTATGACAATTATCATAATGTCGCAACCCCCGATCCCTGATCCCCGGGAATGGGCGGACGCGATCACAGAGTTTCGGTGGTATCAGGTTTATTTAATCTTGCAGCTGATTTTACATCAGGACCGTAGTTAGGAAATGTTTATCAGAGTAAAACCACCTCATTTAATATTAATAATCACATGGGTAAAACCCAAGTTTCTTATTACAATACATTTATAGGGATACACCCTATTTTATTGAATTTAAAACATCATTTATTTGGTAACTTTTATAGCCACATTTTTCCCAAGCCTTCAGTGCTCTCCAGCTGGCTTTTTACTAATTGGCTTTCACATTGGGTTACCTGAAACATGTTTTAAAAATATTTGTCAGCGGGAAATACTGGTGAGTGAATCCCAGTTTAATCAAGTTTAAAGTCACAGTGAACAGTATTGAGAGCGATCACATTGTTTATGTCTACACAATTACTCCATTTGGTACTATCAATCCTGACTTGTGGGTCATATTACCCATTGGCTAATTCATTGTCCAATGGTAACGTATTGTCATCCCGACTTACTACTCGCAAGTAGTACAAATTTTGTATACAAAACCCCAACATACCGGCAGTAATTGAAGAACTACAAAGACTCAATCACTGCTAAATTTCATAGTAAAACATTTAAGGTTTGGCAAAACATTACCAAAAAGATTATCAAAAAGAGGATAAACTCACATTGCTGTTTTAGGCTTTTCGTAAGGGTTTCCTGGATATAATCTATAATTTATACAAATGTACATTGGTTAGTATCATAACCCTTTGAAATTATTAATGATACCCTCCCCGAGACGGCATTCCAACAACTACGTCGGGCAGAACCACGACAGTTGTTACGGAACCCTAAATCAACCGGGCAACGTAACTATTACGAAACTGGGGTTATAATACTTACAATGGAGCAGAACCTCGCTAATTAGGGGTATAGTACCCGACTATAATGTTTATAACTTCAGAATTTCGTTTAGAATGAAAGAAGTGAGCGACGGAAATTGAAACCCGAGGCCTCCTTTATATAGTTGCTGATATTGACTCTTAGGCGTCCCGCGTAAGGTAAGGCTAAGCCTTACGTGGCCCGCGTCAACATATGGTCAAACTATAGCTTAGTCCGGTCACCAAGTAGACCCGACACGATATCGACACGTGTCAGCACCGGATGTCTTCGCGTGTATAGGTCTATCGCGGCCCACGTTAGTTTAAGATGAGGCTTACGCGGCCCGCTTGAACTAATGGAATCAACGAAATCAGGTTCTAGCCCTTATACCGCTCGCGTAAATGGTTAAGGTGGGTCTACGTGGCCCGCCTTAACTTACTATTTTTCATATATTTAATTATTTTAAATACTCTAACGTATTTCGGGCTGGGTTTTCACATACGGGGTGTAATTAAAGACATATAAGGGTATTTTAAAATATACTAGAGTGTTATAATATTTATGAGGGTTTTGGTTTTACCGAAGGTTGTTACATTCTCCCCACCTTATTTTAGAGCTCGTCCTCGAGATCTTATTGAAACAAATGCGGATATTTCCTTTGCATTTCTGATTCTAGCTCCCATGTATACTCAGGTCCTCTTTTGGAGTCCCATTTCACTTTGACTAAAATTAGTCTCTTGTGTTTTAGATTCTTGACTTTCCTGTCTTTAATTTGTAGAGGTCTTTCTACAAACTTGAGTTATTCATTTACCTCTATATCCTTAAGAGGTACTATCAATGATTCATCAGCTAAACACTTTTTGAGATTTGATATATGAAACACATCATGTATTCCTGTCATTTCCTCTGGCAGTTGTAGCTGATAGGCTACAGGTCCTATTCTTCTAATAATCTTAAAAGGTCCAACATACCTGGGACTTAGCTTTCCCCGTTTGATGAATCTTACCACTCCTTTCCAAGGAGAGACTTTCAATAATACTTTATCTCCTACTTGAAATTCCAATGGTTTTCGCCTGTTATTAGCATAACTTTTCTGTCTATCACATGCTGCTTTCAGTCGTTTCTTGACTTGAATAATTTTATCAGTTGTTTCTTGCACTATCTCAGGTCCAGATAGTTGCTTTTCCCCAATTTCTGCCCAACAGACTGGGGTTCGACACTTTCGTCCATAAAGTGCTTCGAATGGTGCAGCATTTATACTTGTGTGATAACTATTATTATAAGAAAATTCTATTAAAGGTAAGTGATCCTCCCAATTACCTCCGAAATCAATTACACAAGCTCTAAGCATGTCCTCCATTGTTTGGATTGTTCTTTCGCTTTGTCCTTCCGTTTGAGGATGATAAGCTGTGCTTAGTTTTAACTTAGTTCCCATTGCCTTTTGGAAACTTGACCAAAAATGAGAGGTAAATCGACTATCTCTATCAGAAACAATTGATAAAGGAATACCATGTAAAGAAACAATTTCATTTACATACAGTTTAGATAATTGTTCCATACTAATTGTTTCCTTCATTGGTAGAAAATTAGCTGACTTAGTTAGTCCCATTGTTATTAATTCCCATTTCCAAACTGGCATTTCTAATTGTTGTAACAAACCTGAGGGTTTCTGATGTTCAGCTTTAACTTGTGAACATGTCAAACATTTAGAAACATAGACTGCTATGTCCTTTTTCATTCCTATCCACCAGAAATTTTTCCTTAAATCCTGGTACATTTTATCACTTCCTGGATGCATCGTATACTTAGACTTATGGGCTTCTTCTAATATACGATGACGTAAATTTCCTAATTTAGGTATCCACATTCTCTTTTCATGGAATCTCCATATTCCATCTGTTCCTTGTTCTAATTCTTTTAGCATACCTTTTAATTTTTCAGTATCTTCCTTGATTACTGATTCTTGTGCTTCTCTTATTTGTTCATTTAAATCTACTTGCAAATTTAATTTAAGAGAACGTACCCTTCTTGTCTTTTCATGATACTTTCGGCTTAAAGCATCTGCCACTACATTTGCTTTTCCTTCATGATACTGGATATCACAATCATAGTCGCTAAGAAATTCCATCCAGCGTCTTTGTCTCATATTCAACTCTTTCTGCTTGAAGATATACCTTAAACTCTTATGATCAGTGAATATGGTAAACTTACTACCATAAAGGTAATGTCTCCAAATCGCAAGAGCAAAAATTATAGCTCCTAACTCTAAATCATGAGTTGTATAATTCTCTTCATGATTCTTAAGTTGTCTAGATGCGTAAGCTATAACCTTTTGTCGTTGCATCAACACACATCCATAACCTAATTTAGAAGCATCACAATAGACTATGAAGTCTTCAGCTCCTTCTGGTAATGCTAGTATGGGTGTATGGGTTAATCTTTGCTTAAGGATTCTAAATGCTTCTTCTTGTTTAAATCCCCATTCAAACTTAACAGATTTACAAGTTAACTTAGTTAAGGGAATGGCTATTCTAGAGAAATCTTTAATAAATCTTCTATAATAACCTGCCAATCCTAAGAAACTTCTAACTTCAGTTGGTGACTCAGGGGTTTTTCATTTAGTAATTGCCTCAATCTTGGTTGGATCCACATGAATTCCTTCATGATTGACTAAATGTCCAAGGAATTGTACCTGTTCTAACCAAAATTCGCACTTTGAAAACTTAGCATAAAGCTTTTCCTTTCTTAACAAACTTAAAAGTGCGTGTAAATGCTTAGCATGATCCACTTTACTCTTAGAGTAAATTAGAATATCATCTATGAAAACAATTATGAATTTATCCAAATATGGCTTACATATTCGGTTCATCATGTCCATAAATGCAGCTGGGGCATTGGTTAAACCAAATGGCATGACAGTAAATTCATAATGGCCATACCTTGTTCTAAAAGCGGTCTTAGGAATGTCCTCTTCCTGTACCTTTAATTGATGATATCCTGACCTTAAATCGATCTTAGAGAAAAATCGAGCTCCTTGCAATTGATCAAATAAATCATCGATTCTCGGTAATGGATACCGATTCTTAATCGTAACTTTGTTTAATTCACGGTAATCAATGCACATACGCATTGATCCGTCCTTCTTTTTAACAAACAATATCGGCGCTCCCCATGGCGACGAACTCGGTTGTATAAATCCTTTTTCCAAGAATTCATCTAATTGTTTCTTCAATTCTTGCATTTCAGTTGGTGCCAAACGGTAAGGTGCTTTGGCAATCGGTGCTGTTCCTGGTATTAAATGAATTCTGAATTCAACTTCTCTATCTGGAGGTAGTCCTGGTAATTCTTCTGGAAAGACATCTGAAAACTTAGATACTACTGGAATATCTTTTAAATCCTTTCCTTTAGTGTTAGTGATTATAGAAATCAAATACACTATAGAACCTTTTCTTATACAATTTGCAGTTTTCATCACAGAGATAAATTTAGTAGACCTAGAAATTTTATCTCCTTTAATTGTGATCATTTTACCTTTTGGTGAACTTATTTGAATTAACTTTTGATCACATAAAATACTGGCTTTATTGGCTATTAACCAATCCATTCCTAAAACAACATCAAATCCTACCAGATTCATGGGATATAGGTTTGCAATAAATTTCTGATTTAAAATTTCTATTCTTGCTCCCTGCAAGATTTCAGAAATTCTAACAGTTTCTCCATTGGCTGTCTCTACTAAGCAATCATGTGGTAGTTTAGTTAATGATTGATTTAGTAATTTGCAACACGATGTATTAATAAAACTTTGATTTGCACCAGAGTCAAATAATACTTTAGCAAAGACATCATTAACTAAAAACGTACCAGCTATAACATCTGGAATCATCTTGGCTTCTTCTGTAGTCAGAACAAATGCTCTAGCATTTTTAGTATTCTTGTTGTCTGTGGCTGGAGCTAATTTCGGACAATTTGGCATGATATGACCTTTTTCTCCACAGTTGTAGCATAATCCATTACTAGTTTTCTTCCTACAATTTTCTTCCTTGTGTCCTGGCATCTTGCAATAATTACAGAGAGTGGAGCATTTTCCCGAATGCTTTTTCTTGCAGACCTTGCAGTATGTTGCAGAGGTAGAACCCATATTCCTACGATTGTAATTTCCAGAACGGAATTCCTGTGTAAGCCTTTGGGTTAAGTTCCTCCTCTGATCTTCTTCTCTAGTACGGACTAATTCATTAGTCAAGGTATTTGTTAATTTTACCGTTTCTTCTATGGTTTGAGGTCTAGCTGCCTTGACTATGTGTCTAATCTCTCCAATTAATCCCCAAATATAACGAGAGATTAACACTGGTTCTGGTGAAGCAAGAGTTGGCACTATTCTAGCATATTCAAAGAATATCTTAGTGTACCCCTTACTATCTACACCAGTCATCCTAAGATTTAGGAATTTGTTTGCTATCTGTTCCTTTTCATTGGGTGGGCAGAATTTCCTTTCTACCTTGTCCTTAAATTCTTCCCATTCCATATTATAGGTTCTATCACTTCCTTTTGTTTGGAGGATAGTGTTCCACCATTCTAGTGCTGCATTCTTAAACAAATTAGAAGCAAACAATATTCTATCTTCTTCAGCACACTTACTTATCCTTAAGACTGCCTCAGTCTTTTCTATCCAGCGTAAGGTTGCAATGGCCCCTTCATTGCCCGAGAATTCCATTGGTTTACAAGACCAGAATTCTTTATAAGAACAACCGTAAGGCACGGTTCTTCTTCTTTTGGGAATGGGCATTTGAAGTATAGGTCCATTGTTCACGCTGTTTTCTGGTTCACTTGGTCGCTTACTGCTATGCTTACTTTTATTATCAGCATCTTTAACAGATTGAAGTATAAATGGCATTGCATCTATAATTCCCTGTGCTACTATGTGTTGGATAGCACTATTGTCCACTTGATTGTTATTGTTATTGATGCTTGGATTCTCATTAACCACGTTAATGTTACTCTGGTTATCATTATTCAGATTTCCTTGATTTCCTTCGTCGGCCATCTGAATTTTAAACATTTATCCCATATTAATTGTTTTGGTCAAAAATCAAGCAATGATAATGCAACCAAACTTTCTGTTGTGAGGTATGATGCTTGAATTAATGAACAACAATAAGGATCACTATGAAATATAATGAACAAGTGACACGAAGATTTATACGAGGAAAAAGACCTTGATCAACGAATGATCTCCGGCATAAAAACCCTCGGGTGATGGAAACTACCAATCACCAACTCAAATTAAACAAGAAATGTAATACAACTTCGGATGATAGCGAGCTAAGTACAAGGATCACTATAGTGTATTGTGCACAAAATTGTGTAATCGCCAAGTAAGTTAACGAGAGCTGGTGAGAGCAGTTGTAAGAGTGTGTGTATAGCCAAAAATAGCCAAGTGTTTTCTAATTAGCTTGCTACCCCTTTAAAAATGGAAAATATCTACCCTAACTAACATTCCGCAAATGGTGCATGTCCTCCCCGACTCCATAACGTCCACTTTTGGCCAGGCACGTGCGGAATAAACATAGAATATTCTCCAGGAATATCTCCAATGTCACACCCCCAAAATCCACACGCGGAGTATCACCGCTTGGAGGCGTGACTGACCAGGATTAAGCCACCAATCATATTGAACAAACATATAAGTAAACATAATTCAACAAACCAATATGAAAGGTGTTCAAAACCAAAGCAAAGTTAAGTGTTTAGCGGAAGCATAACTTGTGAAAACCCATAGCAAGTAATTAAGATGAAATAAAGTAATGTCTAAGCATGGCACAAGTCGCCATGTCCCACAACGACCGTTCCTCCCTGTGCAAGCTCTATGAGTACCTAATGACCTGCAAGGCATGTAGCAACGAATCAACAACAAAGTTGAGCGAGTTCACATATAGTTGTTTGGTTAAAGTATTCATTTCATAAATCGTATATATTCGTTTTGTAAACCATGTATCGCGTTAATCCTTGCTGCCAGTCCAGGCATGCGTGCGATGTTTAGTGGGGGCTTCCCATGTGTTACAAGACCACGCGTATCGACTGCTACGAAAATATAAGATGTGCCCTAAGTCAATGTCTATCAGCATTGACCCTTTGCCCATAGTCCATTAGTACACGCCCGTCCGACTGGCATGGTGTGAGGTTTGTTAAACCTAATAGCGCTATTAACTAATGACCTGCTCGCCCTAGGCCTCGGCGATTAAGTCGATAATTGAGGGACTTCCTTTGATAGAGGTGATGGTCTTAAGATCGTGTACGTAGGTTTTACGTACGTGCCCTTCAATCCGAGGACAGTAGTAAGTATAACTGTACGTAGGTTTTACGTACGTGCCCTTCAACCGAGGACATTAATAATTTGTTTAATAGTAATAGTTGTACGAGTAGTTATTCAATCCCATTCCCAACCCCTGGGAATCCCATGCCTTGGCTAGTGTGAACTCACCTTGGTTTGCTCGGCATGCTAGACTATGTGCTCACAAGAAATCAGTCAAGTCCTATAGTTATGCACGTATACATAATCAGTACATGTTTGTAATGTCTCGCATGCAAATCTAACGTCACATAGTGCTTGGCAGTTAACATCATGTATCACGCAACAGTTAATCATGTTCAAACAATCCATGTTTCACATAAAGGTCTTTTGCAGTTTATTCTGATCTAGTTATCCATTATCAGACTTAACAAAACTAACACACTTAACGGAGTTAACATGCTTGACAGAAACATACCTAACAACAATTAACATGCTTAGCAGAGTTAACATGTTTAACTGGATTACAAACTAACGGAGTTAAGAACTAACAGAGTTACATACTAACAAGTTTAAATAACTAACATTGTTAGTGTACACAAGCATATGGGACGAAATCACTTGTTCAATGTAAACACTTCTGCAGCGAGATCCCTTTTGGACGAAATCACAAGTGGCGAAATCACATAATCAAGTCACAATAACCATTTATTTAATTGGCATGATCATGAAACAACTAGCAGATCATCATACAGTCATTCATCATCATCACCCTAACGTTTTACTAGCATACAACCCTACTTACATGCATCGAGAATAGTGTACTGACATCATAGAATCATTACCCCATGCAACCCTATTCCCCATGCTCATTTGTGTAACTATCACGTGAACAATCCTGTGTGATATCATGTTCCAACATAATCGGTCCAATAAAATACATAATATGCAACAAACTTGTTGACTTTGTATATACATCAACAGATTGTCTTTTGTGCTTACATGGGCCATCAAAACAATCAATGATTACATGATCTAACAACATCATATGTGATTGCAACTAATCAGTAATATCACGTGATCTTTAGTTCAGTGTTGACATGCACATATATTATATTTACAAATATAGCCAATGCATACAACAGACTCGAAGAGTGCGAATTAATGGTTCGATGATCACACACATCAAGAGATTCACGTGACAAGGGATGAGCACATCATCGATCATATATTACTACACGCATATATATACAAAAAAAAAGAATGGGATTTATTATGATCACAAAAGTCAAACAGTTTTACATATCAAACCCCAATTATTTACTAGCAACTAATCACCATATAACATCACATAATCCAACTGTTACATCAAACTTCATCAGCCATCATCGGAAATCGAACATTCAAACTCACAAGCCTTAATATTCTTACTAATCATTTAAATCAGATTCATACACATCCACTTTCTATAGATCATACATATACAATCAAGTACATAACAAGATCAAACAATGTATAATTGATGAACCCAACAAATGCTAGTCATAGTTGATTACTAACCAGGCAAGATGAACTACGAATCGATCGATGCAAGAGGGTACGGGGTCCTAAAATTGCCGTCGGGTTCCATGAAAGCGAGAGAGAGGAGTTGTGATTAGGGTTTGCCGAATGGTAGGTTCTCGTAAAACTTGGGAATCGAAAACATATAACGGACCATCACTAGGCCAAGGCCCATCCTTGTTTTCGTCAAACAGTTAGTGGACAAAAACACTATGTGTTTTCGCCACAAGGGGTGTTTGGTAAATCGACCAGGGGTGAATTCGTGGGTGCAAGTTTTCAGCAAAGATCCATGTTTTAATTAACATTATGTTAATACAATATATCATAACTATATCATATTATACTCACTCATATTCCACTACATACAAAAATAAAACAACACTTGCAAATAGGTACTTAGTTAAATCAAATAGAGACCTTGGAAACTCGGGTTGTCACATCCAAGACCAAGTCCAAGTTGATACTCCTGCAAAACAATTTCGAATTCAAAGTAGACAACCGTTAGTACAAGGATCCTTATGATGATCCATGATCCTGATCCTGCAACACTTCTGAGGATCACTACTTCAGACAGAATTGAGGATCACTAAACCCAACAGTAAATGAGGATCACTGATCATTTATAAATCCACCCCTAACAATTACCCCCAAAATATAAGGAGTAATTATTGTTTTGGTCAAAAAATCTGTTGAGGATAATGCAACCAAACTCTCTGTTACGGGGAATGATGCTTTAAATGTAGAACAATGATAAGGATCACTTCAATGTAAATTGCACAAACGACACAAGGATTTATACGGGGAAAAAGCCCTTGATCAAGAGTTGATCTCCGGCACAAAAAACCCCGGGTGATGGAAACTACCGATCACCAAGTTTAAATAAATCAATAAATATTTACAACTTCGGATAGTAACGAGCTAGGTACAAGGATCACTATGGTGAAATGTGTAAAAGTGAGTAGAAACTGTTAAGTGTTTGTCGAGAGCTTCAAGAGTGCGATTGTACGAGAGTGTGTGTAGCTGAAAATGGCTAAGTGTTCTAAATACTAGCTCGTCACCCCTTTAAAAATAGAAGTTAACTACGCTAACAAACTATCCGACTTTTGTGCCAAGCTCCCACGTTCTCCACAACGTCCATTTCCAGTCAAACGTGTGCGAAATACCCGTGGAATATTCCATAGTAACGTTGCCAAGACCAAGTCAAGCTTGTTACTCCTGCAAAATAATACGGAACACAAACAAACGATCGTTAGTATGAGGATCCTTAAGGTGATCCATGATCCTGATCCTGAAGCTCTTCTGAGGATCACTATCTGTCACAGAAGTAAGGATCATTAATTAGGATAACAAGTAAGGATCACTAATTGTTAGAAAATCCTCCCCTAACAATTGCCCCCAAAATATAAGGAGTGATATGTAAAACGAGCGAATTATATTTTCTTGATCTTATCCGTAACTAACTATCGTAAATATAGCCGTTATTGTAGAACTATCCGTTGCAACTATGACGTCACAGAGGTGACAACCCTGCACAATCATGATTATAAATAGGAGATAGAGATATGATCGTTTGCATTTAAATTTCAGAAATACTCCCTTTATAACTGCATCCGAAGATAAACAGGTATTCTCTCTTCATCTTCTTCCTTCTTTTGCTCTGTTTTCCGTCTTTTCCCATTGTTCTGTCAAAGATGTTGCTCCGGAACTCCCCAGCTAAGGATCACCCTAAGAATAGCCCACCGAAAAGCCAAGGGATCATCGAAGATTCCATAAAAGAACGCTGCTGTTTCAACGATGCACAGATTGATAGGATCTGCCACTGCTTCCCGGCGAACACCGAGTTTAGACCTTTTGATCCCAATGCCCTGAGTGATCATGTTTCCGACAACTGGGTTGCTTTTCCTGTCACTCCGTTTACCATAGGCTATAAATATCCTTTTCCAGCCTTCACCCAATCTTTCTTTTCCCTAACCGGCATTTCTTATATCCAAGCCATGCCGATGATATGGAGGGTTTTGTATACCCTTGAAAGGATCATCGAGCAGGAAGGGATAGACCTAGGAATGTCAGAGCTGGGAGAGCTGTATGATCTTACTACCTTTGGTTCTCATCGTTATTTGTTCAAACGTAAACCTGGTAAGGAACACCCGATCTTCAAAGCTACCAAGAATGATGCTAACTGGAAGCGGCGTTTCTTTTTTGTCTAAAGAGATTCTCTCAATGATGGAAAGGATCTACCCAAAAAATGGGCTACCCATGGTAGGGTGGAGGATCCTGAGAAGGATCACCAAAGAACTTTCCTTTGATATAAGGATCACTTATATATTTTTGCTTTCTTGTTATGCAGCTATCACCGTCTCACACCTCAGACTGTCTCCTGCTACCAAAGAGAGACTCATCGCTTTCAAGAAACTTGATCCTGAAACAAGATCTTTCAAGACAACCACCCAGGATTCTCAGGAGGTATCCTCAGGCTCTGTCACGATGTCAAGTAAGTATCTTTGTTTAAAAATTTAAATAAATAGTGAAATATAAGTGAAGTAAAGATACTTATCTTGTTTTGGTTGTGTAGGTGCTGGAAAATCCACCAAGTCTGCTTCAAAGTTCAATGTCACCGATCTCACCACCGTCAGATCCTCCAAAAGAAAGGCTCCTACCAGCCCGACAGCTTCAGTCCCCAAGGCACCCCTCAAAGGAAAGGGAATCAAGAATAGAAAGGCCTCTGAAGCTGAGGATCTGCAGGGTCTGCCTCTGATCCGCCACCAATTCCTCGAGTACTTTAACGATGTAAGGATCACTGTCTTTGCTAGTATATCCTGCTGACATATCCTGCTGATATATCCTGTTGATTTGAGGATCACCTGGTCCTGACCTTATCTTTTATCCCCTTTGCAGAAATTCACTGAGATTGAGGATTATGTTTGCCACGTTGAGGATCAGGATAGGAAGATTGCCGACCTCCAGCAGGTTGCGTTGCCAAAAGATCTCAAAATTGCTGATCTTCAGAAGGAGCTCCAGGATGCCAAGACTAAGACGGCTAAACTTCTGATCGACCTTGACTATGAAAAGCATGATCTCATAGAAGGTGCAAAGGTCTCTGCTGCCATCACAATGTATCAGACAAAGCTAAAGATGGCCCAGGAAGCTCAAGATCCTAACTTCGACAAAAGCAGCTGGAACGTTGAGGACTGGAAAGCAAGGTTGGCTGATCTTGAAGACGATGAAGAGGCTGAGAAGGTTTTGGCAATCGAGGCTGGAGGCAAGGGTGAAGGTGGTGAAGCAAGTGGAGCCGGAGGTGGTGATGCAGGGAAGGTTTAGGCTGCATGATTGGGCGATGATGGAAACTTCTAGACATAGCCGGAGCCCAATTTTTTAGTTTGATGGTTGTTTTGTTGAACAATTTGATGGTTTGTACTGGACAATAGTTTTTAGGATTAAGGATCATGTATGATCCTTTGGACAATAGGCAGGATTGCAAATGGTGGAGGGATCCTCTGTTTGGGGGATGAAACCATTGTGATCCTGCCGCCTTTATATCCCTGCACTACTTTTGAACCTATTATCATGGACACCCTTTACCTACCCCAGCGGACGGGCCACGTATTGCTGGTAGATGCTCGGGGTAGGTAATTTTGACAACCTTTTAAGGGTTAATCCTTTGTTAATAAATAAAACCTTAATCTTTTGTCGCTTATCTTGTGTTGTTATCCTTTTTGTCTCTTTAATTCTCAATTGTTTTGATGTACATTTATTGAATAAGCCATTTTAAAAATATTTAGGACATGATCCATGATCAAATACCCTATAGTTAAAGAATCCCAAAAAGTAATATATTTTAAGGATCACCAGTTTGGTTGTCAAATTTTAAGGGTTATTCAAATAAACAATGAATAGAATTAAAAATAGTTAAGGATCATACCTGAGGATCCTAACCATAATAAGGATAACTATAAGATAAACCTTAGAGAGAAGTAAGGATCAAGGATCCCTAATTGCTTATCTTCAAGGGCCTGAAATAGAGCACAACTTGGGACTAAGCCAATATAAGATAAGAGTTAGCAACTGGGGACAAGCCCAAGGATAACTGGGGACAAGCCCAAGGATCGTATGTAAACTGGAGTATGGCCCTAACTGGCGACTATCCAAACTTAGTGACATGAAAATGTCAAAACCTTAGCTAACGTGAAAATGTTAGAAACCTTAGGAATGGATGTATGGTACGTCTACCATTATACGCAGGATCCTAGGTATAGCCAGTACAATGGAATTATCAGCCCCTAAAGCGAGTACTGGTCCCACTGCCTTGAACTATACCAGGATCATCATGCGCTACAGGCGGAACTGGGGTCAAGCCCAAATAACTGGGGTTAAACCCAAGGAACGGATTGCTTCTGCAGATAACCAATATTTTGCTAAGTGTAACAACTGTGCTTGTAATCATTGTGAACAGTTCTATTATCAATAAAACAATGTTATTTGATCCCAATGTTTGTTTTGTTATGATTTACATTTTTCATGTTTTGACTTTTATGTAATTTCAAACTCTACATCGCTTTCTGGAGAGTTATACGCAAACTAGAGCGTAAACGTACTCAGTTTAATGCGAGAAATACTCTGGAACATCAACATATACTCAACATACCTTAAATAACCTTTACATAACTTAGAAATAAGTTTTGAAGGCTTTGGTATGGCAAAAACAAGTTAATTCGACTACAGGGACTAAATATGACAAACTGCGAAAGTATGTCAATTTGAACTGTAACGAACATTCCGGAACATGAACATAAGTTAAACACACCTTAAATATCCTTTACATAGCTTAGAAATAGGCTTTAAGGGGTTCGGTGCGCTAAAATAAACTTTTGGGTCATTCAGGGACTAAAAGTGTCAAAAAGTGCACAAGTTTGCACTTTTGCGCATAACTCACGTTCTGAATACATCCGGACATCCAAAAATTTATGTAAGCACTATAATATTTTATTTTAGTGTTTGGCATGATAAAAATCCATTTGTTGCATCATTTAGATCGTTTTTCGCGCTTATGCGCATTCCGTCGTAATTAAGCGAACATCGCGTTCGTACGACCAAACGAACTGACATCCGGCATATTTTTGAATATGTTTCATGCCCACAATGTTTAGGCATCCTTGTGGAGCCTTGAAAATGATTTAACGAACCTTAAACTCGTCGGAAATGGCCTTAATACGCAACGGGGACTGAAAGGTGGACATTTGAAATTGTTTGCTGATCAGGGGACCCCGAGCGCGACGCCTAGCCCCCCTAGCGTCACGCTAGGCCCCTTCTGATCAGGAAAGGTCATTTAAACACAAGATTAACATCCCCTAGCATCCCCCAAAGGTCAAGTGCCACATGTTAAACTCTTATGGTGTCCAAAATCAGTAACCACAACATTACAACAAGTGTAGGGAGGTGATCATTCCCTCTTCTCCAAGAAACGATCCTAACGGTGGACCGAAATCTATAAATACCCATCACATTTCACTTCATTTCTCACAAGAATCTGATCATTTGTGCTCTAAGTTGAAACCTTTGTTTCATACCTGAGCTATTTTGATCAAGATTAGCATTCGGGGACCCTTCGTAAGTATTCTTTCGTTCTTTTATTGCTTTTCGAGTCCGAAAGTCAAACTTTGTTTGACTTTCTGCATTGACCAATTTATGGTCGATGCGAAGTTCGTTTGAACTTCATAACGTGAGCGTGATCACGATGGTTATAGTCCCTAGCGACTATACCTACTGATTACCACGTTATCTAGGCTCAGTGACGAGCCGTAGTTTCGGTCAGAATACGTATTCTTGCGTATTTTGTAACCAAACTACTTATGGGTATCAAAACCGTTTGTTTTGACACCAAACCTGTTTTCTAAACTTAGTTAAGCATGTTTTAACATGCTTAGCTCGTCACTTTTAGTTTAGTGCTTAAATAGGGTCGTAAGGTAAGCGATCTAAACAATCGCTTATACTTTCGAACCCGACCCGGTTGGTCGATCATTAGGATCCGACCAAGCACATTAGGTGACCATAGTATATAGGGAATAACCTTATGAGGTTATACCTTATGGTCGCTTCGTTTAAGTAGTTGTATGATAGGTAGTTTATATGCCTTAGGTAAATTACCAAAATACCCCTATGATGCCAAAATTCATTTTAAACATATGTAACACAACTTTTGACATCTAAACTGATTTGACAACCATATTAGACATGTTAAGGCATATATTACTTGTCATAGGACTAGTTAGGCGGTCCGAACGCGTTTCACGCGAACGACGCGTTAAAGTAGCATAAGCTACCTAAACGGGTCGTAATGGGTCACAAGCACTTAGGTTAGGTTTCATTTAGTATGTAGGCTTTAGTAAACCATACTACACGAGTTCCCATACTCGTATGGTTTACGAGCCCTCATCCTATCCGATCTTCCGATTTAGGTCCGGTTTATTAATGTAGTTACCTATATTAGGTGCCGTTTGATATTCCGTGATCTCTAGCATTGCTTGGTGGTTATCTTAGGACTTCTGAGCAATCTCAAGTGAGTACATAGAACCCCCTCTTTTAAATGTTTTCAAGGTGTTTATGTGAGTACATAGACCCCTCTTTTACTGTTTTCCAAACGTTTTGGGGTGGAACACATGTGCCTACTTGTTACTTTCATGCTTTCCTGTTTTCACATCATATACCTGCTATGTTCGTTAGTACATTATAGTACATGATTTCATTACATTTCATGCTAGGTGTGCCCATTGTGTGCATTACTTAGTACATTGTTTTACATTACTTTTCATGCTAGGTGTGCCCATTGTGTGCATTACTCAGTACATTGTTTTACATTACTCTTCATGCTAGGTGTGCCCATTGTGTGCATTACTTAGTACATTGTTTTACATTACATTTCATGCTAGGTGTGCCCATTGTGTGCATTACTTAGTACATCGTTTTACATGACATTTCACGCTATGTATGTTCATTTGATTACATACTTAGTGCATCGTTTTCACATGCTTACATTTTGTTATGACATTTGGTTTGTTTAACATGGAACAATACATTCATTAACATTAATTACGCCGTTCGTTAGTAGGTAGTGGTACCATAGGAATTGACAACTCCCGTTCCGGACATCCCAGGGAAAGGGGATGGAAGGAATGACCGAATTCGATATACATAATTTAGATAAATCTTTAATCTGTTTAAGGGTTTATCGCCACAGTCTCAAGGCTTGGATGTATGCATTATAACAATACCGCATAAATGTTTGTATCAGTATAGCATGCATTTGTTACACACAACGTGACTTTGATTTAAACTATGTTTTACTTCAATACCTTGTTGTTGTGCATTTTACATATGGTTTAGTTGATACATTTCACTTACCATACATGACATTTTGGTTACACATTACATGATCCACATTGAACATAAACATTTTGACATTGATATACACATTTGGTGGTTTACATTGGGCATTGACATTTTGATATGGTTTACACAATAACACTTGACAATTGGTTTGTACATGAACAAGTTACATTGGTGGTTGTTTGGGTAAGTGATTTGAGCAACGATACGTGTGTAATATGATACAAACATGGTGGATACGCCGCTGGTACTTCCTATATATAAGTGTTTGTATAATACTACATAGCGTAACGTTATTTAAATCATTTCAGTATAGACATATTACATTTTTATACAAATTACATATTTTCACACGACATTGATTTACAAAACAATTTATCTTATACAACTCATTTTACATGGTTATTCATTTAACCTTACATTTACTTATACATATCAACTGATCTTATCGTTTTTCAAATGATTTACAAGACAAAGCAAATTTCAAGGTTCATGACTAAACATTTTCTCAAATACAAGTCATGAATCCTAATTTCACAAAACTATGTATCTCACAGGCATTTTTATGCTGACGTACCTATTTTCACATGTGTTTTCAGGAGCTTTTCCGTAGGATGTTGATCATGACACTAGGGCGGACCTGTGCCTTAGAGACTAAAAACGAAGATAGACTTGTTTAATTATGTTATAAACTCTTTTGTTTAATGTTCAAGACAATGTAACACTCTTGTTTAATAAATAAAATACAACTTTGAATGCCACGGTTATGAAACAATTAATTCTGTTACAACACTCCCCGATGTTTCCGCCACGTTTTGTATGTTATACGTGGTCGGGGTGTGACACTAAGGATACCTGAACTTTCAAAACTTAAAACCACGTAAGAGATGGATAAAGGACACATGATCCTTATCCTTATATGAGAAAATAAAGAAATGAAATAGTTTAAGATTAGGATATTACCAAAGTAAGGATCACCAATACTTTAAGGATCCTTCTAGGATACCCCTAATCGTAAGGATCATCTGTGTCATGAAGATCCTTCTCACATGAAATATTTCTTCAAGTGGACAACATTCCAAGCTCTTGGTAGCAAATCACCTTCCATGGTTAGCAATCTATATGCCCCCTTTCCTGCTTCAGCTTCAATCAAATAAGGGCCTTCCCATTTTGGAGCCAATTTTCCATCAGCAGGATTGGTGGTATTCTGAAATGCTTTCCTTAATACCATATCTCCAACTTGAAACTTCCTGATCCTGACATTTTTGTTGTAAGCACCAGCCATTCTTTGTTGATAACTGGCCATCCTTATCCTAGCCAGATCCCTGATTTCTTCAATAGTATCCAGGTCTTGAGCCAAGTTCTCATCATTTTCCTCAGGATCACGGGTACTTGTTCTAGCAGTTGGAACCACCATTTCTGTTGGGATCACTGATTCTGCCCCAAATACCAAAGAGAATGGCGTTTGATCAGTAGCATTCTTAGGGGTTGTCCTATCAGCCCAAAGCACATAAGGTAGTTCTTCTGCCCATTTCCCTTTCTTGGATCCAAGCTTCTTTTTCAAATTGTTGATGATGATCTTGTTGGATGATTCTGCTTGACCATTAGCTTGTGGGTGGACTGGTGTTGATGTTATCATCTTAATCCCCCAGCTGTCACAAAAGTTAGTGGTTCTGCCCCCAATGAATTGGGAACCATTATCACATATAATTTCAGAAGGAATTCCAAATCTAGTTATAATATTTCTTTTAATGAAGGATATAACATCCTTTTCTCTAACTTGGGCAAAAGCTTTAGCCTCTATCCACTTGGAGAAGTAATCAGTCATAGCAAGCATGAATACTTTTCCACCAGGTGCCTTAGGGAGCTTACCAACTATATCCATACCCCATCTCATAAATGGCCAGGAGGAGGATATAGGGTGTAAAAATTCAGCCGGCTGATGAAGGATATTGTTGTGCCTCTGACAAGGATCACATCTCTTAGCATACTCCATAGCATCTCTCTTCATGGTCGGCCAGTAGTATCCTGTCCTCAGGATCCTTGAGAATAATGCCCTGCCCCCAGTGTGGTTTCCACAATCTCCTTCATGGAAGTCTTTTAAAACTTCTTGGATTTCAGGATCCTCAATGCATCTTAAGTATGGTCCTGCAAGAGATCGCTTATACAACATATTATTTAAATTTGTGAATTGAGATGCCTTAATTTTGAAAGCCCTAGGGTTTTCCCCTGTAGGAATCTCTCCATGTTGTAAGTATCTCATGATTGGTGAGATCCATGATCCTGATCCTGAATGGGATTGAGTATCCTCACTAGGGATAATTGCAGAGTTCTTTCCTATTTCCATAGCCACATGATCCTCGATAGCCGGGGTCAGGATATGGATAATAGGGATCTTGATATCCTCCGGGATCTTCAAAGATGATCCTAAGTTAGCCAGTGCATCAGCTTCTGTATTTTCTTCCCTTGGTACCTGTGTCAAACTGAAGGAAACAAAGGAGAGTGCCAATTCTTTGACTATCTCTAAATATTTGGTTAGCTTTTCACCTTTAACAGCATAGGATCCATTAAAGTGGTTTGTAATTAACAATGAATCTACATGTACCTCAAGATACCTGATCTCCATATGCTTAGCAATTTGCAAACCAGCAATTAAGGCTTCATATTCAGCCTCATTGTTAGTGGTTTGGAACTCACAAGCTATAGAGTGGGGTATTATGTCCCCCTGTGGCGATTTTAGTAGTATTCCAAGCCCTGTGCCTTTGACATTTGAGGATCCATCAGTATAGAGTATCCAAGGATCCTTGGTCTCCTCTAGCTGCTGGACTTCTAACTCAGCTTCTTTCTGTAAATCACTACTGAAATCAGCCACAAAGTCAGCTAATGCTTGGGATTTGATGGCTGTCCTAGGCTCATATCTTATATCATAGGCACTAAGCTTCACTGCCCACTTAGCCATTCTTCCTGACATCTCTGGTTTCCTGGATTCGGCATCGAGTAAATGCTTTTGAGGATACTGCAAGATACAAGGATAGCACATCGCCTTTTTCTAGTTTCATCAAGGACGGGGCTGAGGATAGGTAATCTTTGAGAGCTCTTAAAGCATTTTCATGCTTCTCAGTCCACTCAAATTTCTTGTTCTTCCTTAGGATATCATATAATTCTTTGCACTTCTCTGAGGATTTGGATATAAATCTGTTCAAAGCTGCTATCCTGCCTGTTAGCCTTTGAACATCCTTAGCATTGGCCGGAGATTTGATGTTCACTATTGCTTTGATTTGTTCTGGACTGACTTCAATGCCTCTCTTTGTCACCATATATCCTAAGAATTTACCTGCTTTAACACCAAAGTGACATTTTGAAGGATTAAGCTTCATATTATATTTATCAAGGATATTAAATGCTTCCTCCAAGTCTCTTAGGTGATCCTCAGCCTTTATTGATTTTACCACCATATCGTCTATGTAAACCACCATAGTTTGTCCAATCTGATCCTTGAACATCATATTCACCAGCCTTTGATAAGTTGCACCTACATTTCTTAGTCCGAACGGCATAGCAATATAGCAGTATATACCAGTTGGAGTCATGAAGGCTGTATCCTGTTGATCGGATGGTTCCATTTGGATTTGTTGAAATCCAGATGAAGCATCCATAAAAGTTAACAGTTCATGACCCGCAGTTGCATCCACCATGGAGTCAACGTGGGGTAATGGGAAATGATCCTTGGGACATGCCTTTTTTAAATATGTGAAATCGACACATACCCTCCACTTTCCATTTTTCTTTTGAACAACAACCACATTGGCCAACCATCTTGGATACTTGACCTCTCTAATCATACCTGCCCGGAGCAATTTCTCTACCTCTTCCTGGATAATGGCATTTCTTTCCGGTGCAAACTTTCTTCTCCTTTGATGGATTGGTTTGAAGGACCTGTCAATGCCAAGTTTATGAGTGATTACATCTTTAGATATACCTGTCATGTCTTCGTGTTTCCATGCGAAGGTAGTCTTTCTCCTTTTGAGGAAGGATACGAGGTCTTCTTTCATTTTGCCAAGGATCCCTGATCCGATATAGATTTTGGATTCAGGATCATGAGGATCCATGAGGATTTCTACCACATCCTGCTCTCTTGCCTCCAAGACATCCCTTGGAGGATACTTTGATTGCTATTGCTCCCTTGACTTCGAGGCTGGTTTCATCGATGAAGTATAGCAATTCTTAGCCTCCTGCTGATCACTATCAATCTTGACTATTCCCCAAGGACTAGGGAGCTTCACACATTGATGGTAAGTAGATGGGACTGCCTTCATATCGTGTATCCAGGGCCTGCCAAGGATAACATTACAACAAGATAAACAGTCAATAAC
Source organism: Helianthus tuberosus (assembly GCA_030545235.1). Classification (NCBI taxonomy): domain Eukaryota; kingdom Viridiplantae; phylum Streptophyta; class Magnoliopsida; order Asterales; family Asteraceae; genus Helianthus; species Helianthus tuberosus. The sequence continues at coordinate 154,166,912 of CM060403.1, read as the reverse complement.
ACAAAATTTTTGATAAGAATGTAGGCCTTCGATGTATATTGGGAGCTTAATGTCCCCCAGGGTATTCTTAGTTTCGCCACTAAATCCTACGTTTACGGAGGATCTTGGTATGATATCTGATTCAGGGATACCCATCTTCTTTAGAACATCAAGCTGGATAATGTTCACTGAGCTTCCTCCGTCTATAAGGATTCTGCGGACAAAATGGTTAGAAATGAAAAGAGTAATAACTAAACCATCATGATGAGGATCCTGGATATCAACACGATCATCCTCATCAAAGGTTATGACTTTTCCTTCGGAGACACTTGATGTTCGAACAGGTCTTTCTCCATTATCCATTTTGGTTTCCTTTGCATGCCTTTTAGCTACTGAGAAGGATGTACCACAAATGTCTGATCCTCCAGAAATAAAGTTTATTACTTGTGCATCTGCTGGAGGGGCTGGAGCCTTCTCAGGGATCCTTTCAGGATCCTGAGTCCTTGACTTTTTTCTACCCAACAATTCTTTTAGATGCCCCTTGCTCAACAAGTATCCAATTTCCTTTCTTAGGGCAATGCATTCTTCTGTAAGATGCCCAAAATCTTCATGGTATGCACACCACTTTGATTTATCTTTGGTTGCAGCTGGTCTGTCATTTTTTCTGGGCCATCTGGCTTTATCACCTAGATTCTGCATCGGAAGGATTAGTTCGTTGTTATCAACAGAAAAACAATATTCAGAAATCGGAGGATAATCCTCATCATCCTCTTCCTGATCAATAGCATGCACGTTCTGATTATCAGATCTGTTGTAGGATCTGAACTTGTTATTCTTGAACGAGGATCCTTGCTTCTCTTGCTTTGAGGATCCTGCTAACCTCTCCTGGATCCTTTTGTCATCCTCGAGCCGGATGAACCTAAGTGCCCGGGTTCTTACCTCATCTAGGTTCCTACATGGTGTCATAACAAGATCATCATAGAACAATGAATCCCTAAGCAATCTCATCTTGAAGGCCTCAACAGCCGTGGCTATATCCAAGTTGGGAATGTCTAAGGATTCTTTACTGAATTTAGTAATGTAATCTCTTAACGATTCATTATGACCCTGGGTTATCCTATATAGATCACTAGTTAATCGTTCAAATTTTCTACTACAAGAAAACTGATTATTAAATAGGTTAACTAGATTAGCAAATGAGGTAATAGAGTAGGGGGGAAGACTTAGCAGCCATTTGAGAGCTGATCCAGTAAGAGTGGATCCGAATCCCTTGCACGGGCATGCTTCTTTTAACCTTTCCGGGATTGGATTGATCTCCATCCTCTCCCTGTATTGTGCTATGTGTTCTTCAGGATCCGTCGAACCATCATACAGCTTCATGGTTGGCACATGGAACCTCTTGGGTATCTCAACATGACAGATTGGTGGTGCAAAACGAGATATCTTGTGGCTCCCATCTGCAATCTCTGGGATAGGTTTGACCACTCCTGGAACACTTGATATCATATCCTTCAACTTTTGCAATTCTCTGGCCATGGCATGATTGATACCTGGATCCTGCATAAGGCCATGGTTAGTAGTATAAGAATTATTAAAAGTGTTACCTCCCATCGGATTCAAATTAGGAAGAATGGATGTTAATCCATATTGTTGGGGCTCTAGAATGATCGAAGGACCAGTAGAAGCATTGGTCTGCATTGGAATAAAATCTCCCTGATGGACATCTGAACTTCCTGTTTGCAAACTCCTCAAGGATCCTGGCATCTGGAAGGATCCCTGAAACTGGGAGGATCCTGGAACAATGAAGGATCCCTGAAACTGGGAGGATCCTGGAACAATGGAGGATCCTTGAACCTGGGATGATCCTGGAACATTGGAGGATCCTTGAACCTGGGATGATCCTGGAACAATGGAGGATCCTTGAACCTGGGATGATCCTGGAACAAAGGAGGATCCTTGAACCTGGAATGATCCTGGAACAAAGGAAGATCCTTGAATCTGCTGCGCTCCTGAGTATCCTCCTGAATTCATGAAGGATCCCATATGCTGAGGATAGGATCCTGCTGGCTGGAAATATGGGCCTAATGCCTGGGTCACCGTTGTTGTTCCGTAGTGCACTCCTTTTGGTCCACCCACATATTGAACATCTGGAACCACTGATGGCTGAGAAGTAATCACCGGAGTATCAAAATTCAAAGATCTGGGCATTAGGGGGGAATGATCCTCTGCCGTTTTCTTTTGTTTCTTGAGATCTCCGATTTCTTTGAGAATCCTTTCATTGGTCTTATCCTATTGCTGTATATGATCCTTCATCTGCAAAATCAAAGTAAACATGTCACTAGTAGTGGGAGTGTAAGAAGCAGAAAAAGTTGGAGGTTTGGAGAAAATGGGTGTTGGTTTCTTCTCGGCATTTTTCTGAGGTCCAGAAGGTGGTGGAGGCAAAGGTGGAATGCCCTGAGATGAATTGACCGCAGACATTGCAGTAGAGGTATTCTTCAATGAGGAAGCCATGTATTTGTATGCAATGAACCGGAATGATCACCAACAGAAAAACTTCTTAGGAATGAAGCACCAATTGCCCCACGGTGGGCGCCAAACTGTTTTGGTCAAAAAATCTATTGAGGATAATGCAACCAAACTCTCTGTTACGGGGAATGATGCTTTAAATGTAGAACAATGATAAGGATCACTTCAATGTAAATTACACAAACGACCCAAGGATTTATACGGGGAAAAATCCCTTGATCAAGAGTTGATCTCCGGCACAAAAAACCCCGGGTGATGGAAACTACCGATCACCAAGTTTAAATAAATCAATAAATGTTTACAACTTCGGATAGTAACGAGCTAGGTACAGGGATCACTATGGTGAAATGTGTAAAAGTGAGTAGAAACTGTTAAGGGTTTGTCGAGAGCTTCAAGAGTGCGATTGTACGAGAGTGTGTGTAGCTGAAAATGGCTAAGTGTTCTAAATACTAGCTCGTCACCCCTTTAAAAATAGAAGTTAACTACGCTAACAAACTATCCGACTTTTGTGCCAAGCTCCCACGTTCTCCACAACGTCCATTTCCAATCAAACGTGTGCGAAATACCCGTGGAATATTCTATAGTAACGTTGCCAAGACCAAGTCAAGCTTGTTACTCCTGCAAAATAATACGGAACACAAACAAACAATCGTTAGTATGAGGATCCTTAAGGTGATCCATGATCCTGATCCTGAAGCTCTTCTGAGGATCACTATATGTCACAGAAGTAAGGATCATTAATTAGGATAACAAGTAAGGATCACTAATTATTAGAAAATCCTCCCCTAACAATTATGTAAATAAATGAGTTATATTTTGTTCTTATCCGCAATCACCCAACGGATAACTAGCCGTTATAATCGGACTAGCCGTTACGAACATGACGTCACTGAAGTGACTATCCTGCAAAATCATCATTATAAATAGGAGTTAGAGATAGGGATCATTTCACATTTAAATTCAAGAGAAACCCCCTTTAAATTCACATCCGCAGACCAAGCAGGTATTTCTCTTCTCCTTCCTCCTTTACGTTTTCTTTCTCTGCTCCTTCTTTCTTCACCTTCTTCACATTCTAGATGATGCTACGATCCTCACCGGCTAAGGATCACAAGAAGGACAGTCCTCTTAAGAGCCAGGGGATCATCAAAGATTCACCGAAAGAAAGATGCTGCTTCTCTGATCCACAAATAGACAGAATTCACCACTGTTTTCCGGCGAATACCGTTATCAAGCCATTTGACCTCACCGTTCTAAGTGATTATACTTCAGAAACTTGGGTAGCTTTCCCGGTCACCCCTTTCACAATAGGATATTCATATCCTTTCCCTGAATTCACCCAGTCTTTCTTCTCCCTCACCGGCATTTCCTACATTCAAGCTATGTCAATGATCTGGAGGGTCTTATATACCCTTGAGAGGATCATTGAGCAAGAAGGAATTAACCTAGGAATGTCGGAATTGGCCGAGATGTACGATCTCACAACGTTTGGATCCCACCGATATTTATTCAAGCGTAAACCCGGTGAAGAACATCCCATCTTCAAAGCCACTAAAAATGATACTAACTGGAAACGGCGATTCTTCTTTCTCAGAAGGGATTCTATCCCGGATGGAAAGGATCTGCCAAGGAAATGGAGCACCCATGGTAGGATAGAGGATCCTTAGAAGGATCACTGAGTAAGCTTGTTTCTGATGAGGATTACTAACATGCTTTTATTTCTTTTGTACAGCTATCACTGTTTCACATATTATACCCTCACCTGCCACCAAAGAGAGACTTGCTGCTTTCAGAAGACTTGATCCTGCAACAAGGTCATTCAAAACAAACACCCAGGATTCTCAAGAGGTATCCTCAGGTTCTGTCACTATGTCAAGTAAGTATCATGTTCTTTTTATAATTAAATGTTTAAATAAATAATTGAATAAGAATAGGATAAGGATACTTATCTGTTTTAAATATGTAGGTGCTGGAAAGTCTTCACGATCTGCCTCCAAATTCAGTGTTGCCGAGCTTGATACTGTTAGATCCTCAAAGAAGAAGTCTGCTGCTAGCCCCTCTGTTGTAATCCCCAAGGCTACCACTTCGAAGGGAAGAGGTGGAAAGAAAAGAAAGACCTCTGAAGCTGACAACCTTCAAGGCTTACCTCTGATCCGCCATTAATTCCTCGAGTACTTTAATGATGTAAGGATCACTGACTGAGTCTAGTTATCCTATCCACTTGAGGATCACCTGAATCTAATTGTTACATTGTTTTCTTTGTAGAAATTTGCTGAGATCGAGGACTATGTTGGGAGTGTTGAGGAGCTTGAGGAGAAACACTCTGACCTCCAAAAAGTAGCAATGCTCAAAGACCTCAAGATCACTTCCCTTGAAAAGGATCTCAACGATGCCAAAGCTCAAACAACTGCCATTCTGATCAATTTTGATTATGAGAAGCACGAGATCACAGAGGATGCCAAGGTCTCCGCTGCCATTGCCATGTACAAAACCAAGCTACAGATGGCTCAAGAAGCTCAGGATCCTGCCTTTGATAGGAGCAGCTGGGACATGGAAGGCTGGAAGGCTAGGCTGGCTGAGTTGGAGGATGAGGATGAGGCTGACGAGGTTCTGGCAATCGAAGCTAGTGGCAGTGGTAAAGATCAGGCGAAGGATACCGGAGCTGGAGGGGATGATGATGCAGCGAAGGTGTAAGCTGCATGAATGGGCGATGAAGGACATTTCTAGACGTAGCCGGAGCCCATTTTTTTTAGTTTGGTTATGGTTTTTATTTTGATGATGTTTTTATGAACAATGGTTGGTCTGTACTTAAACAATAGTAATTAGGGTTGAGGATCATGGATGATCCTTTGAACAATAGGTAGGATTACAAATGGTGGAGGGATCCTCTGTTTGGGGGATGAAGCCATTGTGATCCTGCCATCTTTAATTTCCTGCACTACCAAGACCTTTAGACAGTGGACACCCTTTGCCAACCCATGTGGACGGGCCACGTTTTGCTGGTAGAAACGTAGGTTGGCAATTTTGACAACCTTAAAGGGTTTAATCTTTTGTTAATAAAATAACTTTAACTTTTTGGCTTATCTTGTGTTGATATCCTTGTTAATATTTTACTTTCCAACTGTTGTGATGTTTATTTTGCTTAAACTTATCAAGTAGAGAAAAAATTTAAGAAATATCCCCAAAAAATTTAGGATATGATCAAAGATCACATATCCCATAATCGATAAGTTCTGAAAAGTAACATAGTTTAAGGATCATAAGTTCAGTTGTCAAAGGATAAGGGTTACTTAAATAAATAATGAATAAAATCAGAACAGTTAAGGATCATACCTGAGAATCCAAGTTAGGATCCTATCCTTTAACACTTATAATCAGGATTCTTTTGGTCAAAAATTACCGAGGCAATTAAGTGATCAAATTAGTAAAGTGAGGTAGTGTGCTAGAAAGTGTGTTGAAAATATGCCGGTTATGTTATTTGGAAAATCAGTATTCAGGATACGGCTCAGGATATTGAGCTGTATCTATGATCAAACTATGAGCAAAAAGTAAAATAAATGACACGAGATGTACGAGGAAAGCCCTTGATCAATCTAGATCGCCGGCATAAAACCTCGGGAGCTGACAATCACAGCTGCCTTGTTCTTCTTATTGCTTCAAACTTCAGGATACAGTGCAGGATATAGACCAGATCGCTAAGTGTTACAATGCTTTTGTATGAAAGTGAAAATTGCTAGAGAGTGAGTGTTAGAGTGTATTCAGTGAAAATGTGATGTCCTATTCGATCTGGTATACCCACCTATTTATAGTTACAAAGTAGAAACTAAAATTCCTATAAATATGGGATGCTCCCGAATATTCCATAAATAGCCGTTTGGAACCAAATAAAGCGGGCTTAACGTCTTTCCTTGAACAACTTGGACCGAGTCTTCCGCGGAATGAGTCCTTGTGAACGTTGCTAGCTTCTAACCCACGTACCTGCACATAATCCGTTAGTAATCCTGAGGATACCATTCAGGATGTTACCAATATCCTGAACCAGTATCCCGGATGTAAACAAATATTATATAACCAAGATATAAATCAAGATATTTTCCAGGATATGGGCTCAGAATTTCCCCCATAACAATTATCCCCAAAAATGTTACCGTTTGTTATCCTGCACTAACGGTTACATTTTTCATGAAGACCGAGGTAATTAATAGATAAGACCAATGATGTGACCGTTTTCAACTACCCGGCCTATATTTACTCATCATACCCTATATCTTCTCATCCTCATCTCTTTTTTATTCATAATCGACAAGGAACATGTAACATTCTCTCTCTAACTTTTATACTCATCTTCATCCTCTTTCTCCGGCGAAAAATTCAGGTGACCAAATGCCTAGACAAACAAGATCTAGTTCAGGCGACTCGGCTCCCACGTTTATCCAACAGAACCTTCTCCAAGAACCGGAGAAGGAGATATGCACCTTTGACAGTGCCCACCTGTCGGCCTTAAAATCCTCCGGTATCTTCCCGGAAGGAACCGTATTTAGACCGTTTTGACCGGGAAATCCGGTCGGATATGGTCTCCAGCGAGTGGATATGCTTCAGTGCTTTCCCTTTTACCCTAGGGCTACAATTCCCCTTTCCGGACTTCATCACCGAATTCTTCAATATCACAAAAATCTCTTTCAGCCAAACCATGCCAATGCTCTGGCGTGTTTTGTCTGTTCTTGACCAGATCTAGAGAAACCACATTCCTGATCTTTCCGTCCATGATCTCCCCCTAGCTTACAAACTTAGATGCCATGGATCATGTAGATTTATGTTTTATTCTACTTCCGGTGACCCATTGATACTTCGTGCCACCAGGAACGAGGATGGTTGGCAATCCAAGTTTTTCTTTGTAAAAAGGGACTCAATCCCTGGTGGAACGGATTATCCGATGAAATGGTTGACGAAGGGTAGGATTTAGGGTTTAAAGATGATCCTACCTCTTATCCTACTTTATATCCTGAACTGACCAATTTTATTTTTTCTGTTGTGCATGCAGCTGATTTCAGGAAGATAGCACCTCCTCTTGCTGATTCTCAAAAAAGAATAGACGCCATCAGAATCCTTTCAGAGGCAGAGAGAAGCTTCAACCCATCTCCACCAACTCCAAGCCCTCTTTCAAGTGCAAACATGTCTGGTAAGGGTCCTGCAAGATATCCTGTACACACATGTTTTTATTTGATATTCTTAGGAGAAAAGTTTACTCCCTATGTGCAGACTCCAGTAAGGTTCCAGTCTATCTAGATCTCGACGAACTTGACAGCTATCCTACTCCAGCCACGGTCAAGAAAGAGACTCCTGCTGCTACCAGCTCCAAGCCACTCCCGGCTCCCAAGGCCAATCCAAGGACTCGTGCTTTCACAGCAAAAAAGAGTAAAGGTCTTGAAGTCAGTGCTCCAGGTTCAGAAGGGTTCTCCTATGACGAACTCAGTTTCTCTGATTCCTTAGAGCCAATGACAACCTTCCTTAACAAGGTAATATCCTGACGCATATCCTGCACATATATCCTGCATGTATATCCTAATAGGATATCCTAACAGGATATCCTGGTCAATATATTCTAACTCATACCTGAAATTGATATGCAGGGCCTTCAGCATTTACTCCACTTGTATAATGATGCCTGTGGTACTGCTGCACTCCATGAAGCCAGGATCAAACAGCTTGAAAGCACCGTTGCTGACCAAGGTGCCATCGCCGAAGCGAAGACCCGGCACTACGAGGGCATGCTGAAGAAGGTCACCCAAGACGTTGTGCTCAAACTTGCCACCGTTCAAATGGATCATGAACAAGCCATGGTCTCTTTCCGAGAGGGAATCAAGGCTTCCGCTATCGTCTCCCTGCTACAAGCACGCATCAAGATGGCCTACGAGGCCAAGGAGACGGGCCTTGTTTGTCCATCTTGGCCAGTTGAATCCTGGGTGGCCAAGCTAAAGGAACTCGGAGGCAAAGCTGTGCCACTTCCTGCTGAAGCTGGTGAGTCTTCTAAGTCAGCAGAGGTGGTGATCCAGGCTGGAGACAAGAAGGATGCTGGAGCGGATGCTGGGATGGATACTGGTGAGGATGCTGCTCAGGATGCTGGTGCTGAGAAGTCTGAGAAGGTTGGAGAAGATGCCGCTGTGTGAGGGCATTTAGGTGGGCGATGATGGATATACGTGCCAAGGCCGGAGCCCACCTTTTTGAATTTGAATGTTGGTCTGTAATCCCAAAACAATTTACTTTTCTGCACTTTACTTTTCTGCACCTGAACAATTTACATTTCCTGCATGCTTTTTGAACAATACAACAGTTGGAGGCGGATGGGTCTCGGTTTGAGATGAAACCTTCAACTGTTTGGTAAATATGGTAAGGAACTATTAGTGCTCTTAGTGGATGGGCCTTGTTTTGAGGTGAAACTAAGAGCACATCTTTTGGTATGTTAATAATATAACTTCTCTTTTGACTTTATTATTGTTGTCATTGATATACAAATTTTACTCGTGAAAACTGTTTTGTTTGAACATTTTTAGGAATATATTGTAAACGTATCCTAGAAGATATCCTGAAATATATCTTGATCAGAATATTGAAATAGAACCTATAAATTGTCCAAATAAAAAGGAGAGATCATACCAGAGATTCTTAGAGAATCAATTTCAATCCTCCATTATAAGTTTGTCCCCAGTGCATACTTATAAACTTGGATCCATCCTTTGAATAGTATAATGTATGTCCCCTGTGTTCGACACAGAAACGCAAATGTATTCATACTTTGACTTGAATAAATTCCGAATACCCTAGGGCAAAACCCCTGATATCCTGAAATGAATCCTTAGCATACTTGGGATAAACCCTTAATATCTTGGGGATAAACCCTGATATCTGGGGATAAACCCTAAATTTCATGCGCTACAGGCGAGAGTGTATAAACTCCAATTCTTAGAAAGGTGAAAACCTTTAAACCTTAGAGAGTATGAAAATACTCTTCCGTGAGAGAGGGTGATCAATCCTCATACACCTTCAGGATCCAGGATATAGCCAACAGTAACGAAATCGTCAGCCACTTTTACATGAACTGGTCCCGCTACCTTGAACTATACCTAGATAACTTGCGCTCCAGGCGAGGTGTTTAAACCCAATTCGAAAGAAAGGTGAATACCTTTAAACCTTTGAAGGGACCAGGATCCCTTAAACGTGAGAGAGGGGGCCAATCCTCTAATCTTTCGAGTTATCCTGAGTACATATCCTGGAGCTATATCCTAAAACATATGCTGCAAAACAATTGTAAACTAAGATGGGTGTTAGCTTGGCTAACACCCCTCCGATGCTTAAGTCAGTATTGGGTTCAAGATAATAAACAAATATATTTAAAATAGAATACATACCATTCCGAGATAGAAAATAAATTCTACTCTTACTTGAAATAGAGCTTTAAATGTATTGCATTCCAGGATCTTGGTAGCATATTCCCTTCCATATTCTTGAGTCGATATGCTCCTTTCCCTGCTTCTGACTCGACTTCATATGGTCCTTCCCATTTCGGAGCTAGCTTGCCATCGGCAGGATTAGTGGTATTTTGAAAAGCCTTTCTTAGCACCCAATCACCAACTCGAAATCTTCTAGTCCTTATGTTCTTATTATATGCTCTGGATATTCTTTGTTGATATGCTGCTATCCTTAGTCTTACTGCGTCTCTTTTTTCATCTACAGTATCCAAATCTTGACATAAGACTTCAGGATTCTGTTCAGGATCCTGTAGGATAGATCTTGCAGTAGGTATCGTCATTTCTGTTGGAATCACTGCTTCTGCTCCAAATACCAAGGAAAACGGGGTTTGGCCAGTTGCATTCTTTATCGTTGTCCTATCAGCCCACAAAACAAAGGGTAACTCTTCCGCCCATCTTCCTTTTTTGGCTCCAAGCCTCTTCTTTAAGTTATTGACTATTATCTTGTTTGAGGATTCAGCTTGTCCATTCGCTTGAGGATGTACCGGAGTAGATGTGATCATTTTGATTCCCCAACTCTTGCAAAAGTCAGTAGTCCTTTTGCTTATAAACTGGGACCCATCATTACAAATGATCTCAGCTGGTACCCCAAACCTAGTCAGTATATTCCTCTTTATGAAGGATACTACTTCTTGGTCTCTAACTTGAACAAATGCTTCAACCTCAACCCACTTAGAGAAATAATCCGTCATTGCTAACATAAAGACTTTTCCTCCCGGAGCTTTTGGTAACTTCCCTACTATATCCATCCCCCATTTCATGAATGGCCAAGGGGAAACTACAGGATATAATGGTTCAGCTGGTTGATGTAGTATGTTACTATGTCTTTGACATGCATCACATCTTCGAGCATATTCTGCAGCATCTTTCCTCATCCTTGGCCAATAATATCATGTCCTTAATACTTTCGAGAACAATGATCTGCCCCCAGTGTGATTACCACAATCCCCTTCATGTATATCCTGAAGTACTTCTTTGGCTACAGGATCCTCCAAGCACCTCAAATATGGTCCTGCAAGAGATTTCTTATATAACACATCATTTATAATAGTAAATCGTGATACCTTCATCCTAAATGCCTTAGGATTTTCCTCCCCTGGAATGTGTCCTTCCTTGAGATATCTCATGATTGGAGCCGTCCAGGATTTGGGATACTTTTTAGGATACTCTGCATCAGGATCCTGAATACCTGCTACTTCTTTATCCTGAGGATTCGTTGCAGGATACAAGATATGTAATATCGGTATTTGGGTCCCTTCTGGTATCCTGATCGACGATCCCAGATTTGCTAATGCATCTGCTTCAGCATTATCTTCCCTTGGTACCTGTTCAAGTGTAAAAATATCGAAATATCCTGCTGATTTTTTGAGAATATTGAGGTATTCGATTAATTTCTCACCCTTAACTGCATAGGATCCATTAAAATGGTTAGTAATTAACAAAGAGTCAACATATACTTGTAAATTTTTGATACTCATGCTCTTAGCCAACTCTAATCCTGCAATTAAAGCCTCATATTCTGCTTCATTATTAGTAGCAGGAAATTCACATCTAATAGCCTGGGGTAATATGTCCCCCTGTGGCGATTTTAGTAGTATCCCCAATCCTACTCCTCTTATATTAGATGCACCATCAGTATATAATGTCCAGGATCCTGAGGATTCTCCTAACTGTTGAACTTCTAGGTCTACTTCATCCTGAATGTCACTACTAAAATCAGCCACAAAGTCAGCTAAAGCCTGAGACTTTATGGCATTTCTAGGTTCATATACTAAATCATAAGCACTCAACTTCACTGACCACTTAGCCATCCTGCCTGACATCTCTGGTTTCCTAAGCACATTTTTGACAGGATAATTTGTCTTAACATGAATCCTATGCGTCTCAAAGTAATGTCTAAGTTTCGTTGATGCCATAACTAATGCTAGTATCAATTTTTTCTAAATGAGAATATCTAGTTTCAGCATTTAACAAGCTTTTACTAACATAATAAACAGGATATTGCTGACCTTCATGGTCCTTTACAAGGACGACACTTACAACTGTTAGTACATAACGTCTGTAGCTTCCATCAGCATGTAGTCATATTTTGTATTCTGTGCTTTTGTCTATTGTATGTATGTTTGTAGATGGCATAACAACTCAGGAGTAGGTTTTGTATGTAAAAGTGTTGGTTGGTACAGGTTCAACTCGTCCGGATGACAATCCGTCCGGATGGCAATCCGCACGGAGAACTTATCCGCACGGAGAACTTATCCGCACGGATAAGTCATCCGCACGGATAAGTCATCCGCACGGATAAGTCATCCGCACGGATAAGTCATCCGCACGGATAAGTCATCCGCGCGGATAGCCCACTCATACGAACAACACTTCTAGTCTCCTGAGGTTGTCTATAAATAGGAGGTCCGGTGCAACTTTGTTAGAACTTTTGACTCGCACGGATAGTCTGTACTTCTACCGGATTTGTGTAACTTTCAGAACACTCAATAGAAAGAACAGACAAGCAGTTAAACGTTGAATTCTGTGTTGAACAAATCTGTGATTCGTCATAATGGATTCCGCACATTAGACGAAGTCGATTCATCTTGTTCCTTACGATCAGATCCTGTATCAACGGGACCAACAAGTGGTATCAGAGCATCCAGGGAGCTGAATCGAGATCAACAACACCAAATTCACCGGAATTCAAGTTTTATTCGCCGATCAAAGTTAAATTTCACCGGAGATTTGACAACTGTTGCCGATTTGATTCAAATTTCACCAGAAATTTGACAGATTTCTTATATTTCTACTTAGTTTTTGCATCCGTTCTTCATTCGTCACCATAAAATCAGAAAAACTTAAAATTGAACAAGAATCTACGGTTAAAATTTGATAAAATTGATATCATTTGATTCGCAATCATTCAAAGTATAATCCTACTTAGTTTCATAATCAGATTCAACCTAAAACTAGATCAAATTCATCAAAAACCATGTTTAGTTGTTCGTATTTGATGACGTCATCTACTCGTCCGGACAGCTGTCCAAACAGATTGGATTAGTTAGTTACTACAAGTTGTTTGCTGATGATTTGCTGACATCATCATTGTTACACGCACGGATTACAACCCGTGCGGATAACCTGAAAAGTCAAAAGTCAAAGATATTCATACGAACAATCATCCGAGCGGATCATTATCCATGCGGATAACCTCTGTCATTCGTCCGGATTATTACTCAGACGGATCATTATCCGGTTCAAGTGTTTGAAATTTTTAAAATTTGTAAAAATTGTCTAAGTGTTTGAAAATTGTTTCAGGAATTTGAAAATGGAAGAATTCATGAATCCCTTCAGTGAGATGTATGCTTTTGCGGGTAACTCCGGAGACGATACTTCCAATCACTCAAATGATAATCCTAACCCGAAGAAAACTTTGTCCGATGCCCTAAGTGTTGAAAGCGCATATGGTACTTATAACAAACCACCAAAGCTCATGGGAATCGAAGAGTATAATCGGTGGGCAAAAAGATTTGATGAATGGCTGAAAGCATTCGCGTATCCAAGTTGGAAAAGCTTAAAGAACGGTTTCAAAAGTGGTAGACAAGATTGTGAGAATCTGGAAGAGACTGAAGAAATAGAAAACTTTGTTGCTGAACAAAAGTGCGTGGCCTTGATTCATCAGTCTGTGAGAGACGACATTATTTCACTAATTGAATACACAAACGCAAAAGATTTATGGGAAAAGCTAAATAAAAAATGTGTAGGAAGTACTGAAATAGTCAAAAACAAAAAGAAACTGTTGAGAAAAGAGTTTGATTTATTTGGATGTTTAAAAAATGAATCTGTTTGTAAAATGATTGAGAGATTTGGACACCTAAAGTTGGAATTGGCAAGACACGTAATTCTCTATTCTCAAGAGGAGCTAGTTGACAAACTGTTCGATTCACTACCAGAGGAGATGGATTGGCAGTACTATGCATTGATGTTGAAAAATACAATCAAAGTTGAAGATCTGACCGTTGACTTGCTGATTGAAAGACTAGAGAGTCATGAATTGGAGATAAAGAAAACACACAAGATAAATCATTCATCATACCAACAAAACATGGAGCTGTACTATCCAAAGAGTATGATTCCCAAGAATGTTTCTCCAAGAACCGCTTTCTCCGCTGAAAATTCAAACATTTCAAGTAAAGAAAGTCCAAGTTCAAACAATGGTTTTCATGGAGGTTTTTCATCCAATACTCCAAGTCAGGGATCTTCTTCAAATTCTTCAAGTCAACAACAATCTGTTCCAAAGAACATGTTTCAATGCAACATTGCGGTGGATTTGAAGAATGCTCAGAATTTTGATGAGGAATCGGCCAAACAGCAGATGATCTTTCTAGCATCTGTGTTGGAGTCGTATGAAGGGTTAGTAGCTGGGAAGATAGGTAATGCCAATCTGACGAAAGAAGATTATGATCAGATTGATCCTGAGGAAATGGAGTTAATCGATATTCGTTGGGCTATGGCCAGTGCTGTTCGTCGAACACAACGTTTCATGGAAATTACCGGCAGAAAGTCAATTGGTGGTCCATCTACCAAGCTGGGGTTTGATAAGTCCAAGGTGACGTGCTTCAAATGTAAGCAGAAAGGTCACTTCAAACGAGAATGCAGAAACGCATATGCTGATGAGTCGGAGAACCCTTTCAGAGATGATTACTACAAGAAAGCAATTTATCACCATAATAAATCTGAGCCGCCTAGATTGAAGCAGGTTGAAGACAACAAAGAGAAATCTAGAGCTCTTGCTGTGATTCATGATGATGAAGGATATGATTGGAGCGAACTGTTACCAGAGGAAGATGCTGTGGGTTATGCATTTGTGACGAAGATTGTTCCTTTTAAAGACAATAGAAATGAAGAAGAAAAGTTCGTCAACAGAAGAATGAAAGCCCAAACCAGGATGAGCAGAATTTATAACACATACAAAGAAGCTAAAAGAGCAAAAAGATGGGATGCCGACAGAGAATGTTATCTTGATCCACAAGGAAACATTGCAGTTAACCCAGATTCCATCAGTGTTGATGCTCTCACCCAGCAATTTGCCGAGGAAGAAGAAGCTAGACAAAGAGAAGGGTGGGGAGGTGGTGATGAGAAACTAGTAGAGAAAGAAGAAAAAGTCAAAGAAGCAGAACAAAAGCCAAAGTCAAAGAATGCTGATGATGGGATCATTGATACATCACAAGAGTTAACGGCTGAAAACTTGAGGAAGATGGCTGAAAAAGTTCTTGCAGCAAAAGAACTTGAGGTAGTTTCTAGTTCTGGAACTGAGTCCAAAAACAAGGTCAGTTCAAATGATACACACGTGTCAGGTAAGAAAGTTAAATCTGAAACTGACTGCAAAAGTTGCATGAAAGAGTGCAAAGTTTGTAGTACAATCACTTACCTCAATGGTAAGAAGGTTGAAGAATTGACTAGTAGAGTCAAGAGTGTTGAAGATCAAATCTTAAACCGTGACAAAATGCTGAAAGCTTCGAATGATATATCAAAAGAATTAACTGAGAAAATTGAAAATGATAAAAATGACATAGAAAGAATAAGAAAAGAAAACGAAAAGTTGATTCTTGAAAATCGTAAAATTTCTGAAAACTTTGAGAAGCTAAAGCGAACGGTTAAAGATTCTGATGACAGAAATGGTAAAACAACGTAAGAAAATCTTCAACTATCAGGGGTTCTTAGAGTAAAAGAAGAGTTAATCAACCAACAACTTGATGAAATTGCAAAATTGAAGCTTCAGTTTGAAGAAGCTAAGATTGAGAATGAGCGTATTAATTTGTAACTGAACAGTTACAACTCTGCAAGCTTTGTTTTGCAACACATTGTTCCAAAACCCATTGGGAAAAACAAAGCTGGCGAAGATGTATACTGTGATGGAACTGGGGTGGGATTTCATCAAGTTCCGCCACCTGTTCTAAACAATTTTTCAAAGAAGCAATCAGGGTTGGTTAATAATCAAGTTGAAACAAATGAGATAAAATTGC
The DNA here is from genome assembly GCA_030545235.1 of Helianthus tuberosus. Lineage (NCBI taxonomy): Eukaryota > Viridiplantae > Streptophyta > Magnoliopsida > Asterales > Asteraceae > Helianthus > Helianthus tuberosus. The sequence continues at coordinate 154,150,873 of CM060403.1, read as the reverse complement.
CAGAGTCAATTGATGTGACATTTTCTTCATCATCATCCGATGATAGTGTTCAAACTGAGATTGTTAAAGGCATGGCTGAAAGTGTTTTGGATAGTGATTCGGGTGAAGACGAAGAATGTTTTCTGAACAATTACATTCCGAAACCAAAATCTAAAAACAACTTAGATGATGAACTAGGTCTTGTGATGTACAAGATGTCTAGTTCTGATAGGTTGTATTCAGACTTTGAGTTTCCTCTGGAGAATGTTAATGTGAACAAATTGAAAAACGTTTTCAAATTGGTTGAAATTGATTTGTCTGAAGTAGAAGGTTTGAAACAGACAAAGAGGCAAATGAGTTTTGATAAAGAGAAAGCTTACTATAAAAAACCTGTTATTCCACCACGTTTTTCAAACAACAATCGCAATAAATGGTCGGGAGGATATCAGGGTGGTAAGAATTATCAGAAAAAGAATGTTCAGAACAAGAAGTTTGTTGTGAAAAAGGTGTTTGTGAACAGTTCAAGTTCACTCTCTGATGAGGAATCTGAATTTTTTTCAAAAACAAACAAAGAGTTCTTTGAAAAGAAGGCCTCACAGCCTCAGTCTGAAGGCTCAAGTAGGGTAGTTGACACCCGAACATGTTTCAAATGTAATCAAGTTGGACATATTGCACGAAAGTGTACCAACTTGAAGCCTAAAGACTGAAGCTGTGAAGAATTCTATCAAGAAAGATGTTGTGAAAGGAAAGGCTCCATTGATTGTTGAGAAAAATGTTTTGAAAAATGAAAACACCAAGATCAAAACTGAACCTGTTAAGAATTCGACATCTAAAAATAATAAATTTTATCAACGGGTTGCATCACCTCAACAAACATGGAAGCCAAAAGTGGTTGAAAAGAAAGCAAATTCACCAAAGGTGTCTGAAACTGAAAAATCATCATCTTCAACAAAGAAGATGTATGTACCTTTGGATTTTTATGAGAAACAAAAATCGACTTCTGAAAAGAAGTATGTGGTGATGAAAAACCAACCAACTGGTCAACCTCAAAAAGATGAATTTTTCTTATTCAAAGAAGTTGAAGTTGGGACTGCTGAAAGCCTAAAAATGAATGATAAAAACTTTCCACCACTTTACACTACAAAAACTCACATAAATATCAAGTTACCCGAGTCAAAAGAGGCTTGGGTAGCATCAAAATCTCATTGAATGTTTTTTATATGTGCAGGAGCTTCCAAGATCCGTTTCACGTTGGATTATGGATAATGGAGCTTCTCGGCACATGACAGGAAAGACAGCGCTGCAGTATGATGTTAGAAATATCAATAGAGGCTATGTAGGGTTCGCTGGTAACCAAGGTGGTAGAATTGTTGGTGAAGGAACGTTATCCAACGGGATCGTCACGTTTGAAAGAGTTAACTACATTGCTGAGCTGGAAAATAATCAACTAAGTATCTCGCAGATTTGTGGCCGGATGTATACTACTCACTTCACAGACAAAGAGTGTTTGATTTTGAAACCAGGCTTTGTTATTCCTGAAGAATGGATTATCATGAGAGCTCCTAGAGTGGATGATCTGTATGTTTTAGACATGAGTGTAGCAACTACAACAACGGGTCAAGCACACTGTTTTGTTTCTAGAGCAACGGAGAAAGAATCAAAGTTGTGGCATCGTAAGATGGGCCACATTCATCTTCGTAAAATGAATCATCTGGTGCATAATGATTTGGTTATGGGAGTTCACATTAAAGGTTTCCATCTAGAAAAAGAGTGCATTAGTTGCTTGAAAGGCAAGCAAAAGAAAAAGTCTCACCCCAAAAAGCAAGTCAATTCAGTCTCAAGACCTTTGGAGAGACTTCACATGGATCTATTTGGTCCTGTGAATGTCAAAAGTATTACAGGAGAACTTTATTGTCTTGTGGTTACTGATGATTATTCCAGATTTTCATGGGTATCATTCTTGAAGTCGAAAGAGGAAACATTTGACAGTTTGAGGGGGTTGTTCAGAAAGATTGAAAATTTGTACCAAAGGCGTATCAGAAGAATTAGAAGTGATAATGGTACTGAGTTCAAGAATAACAAGATGGAAGAATATTGTGATGAAAGAGGTATTTTGCATGAGTTTAGTGCTCCGTACACTCCGCAACAGAATGGAGTCGCAGAATGTAAAAACAGGAAACTAATCGAAACGGCTAGAACAATGCTTGCTGATTCAAAGTTACCGATAAATTTATGGGCAGAAGCAGTTTCCGTCGCATGCTATACGCTCAACAGAGTTCTCACTGTCAAGAAATTCAACAAAACATGCTTTGAGTTGATCAATAACCGAAAACCGAATTTGAAGTATCTTGAACCGTTCGGGTCACCCTGTACTATTCTAGAGCCTTTTGGTAAGTTTGGTCCGAAGAGTATCGAAGGAATATTCATAGGATATTCAAGTCCGTTGCGACGAGTCTTCGTTCCAAGTCTGAAGCGGATTATTGAAGCTCAAAATGTTGAGTGTCAAGGTCATACAATGCCTCCACAGAATCCTGGCGACTCACGGCGTTTTAATTATGATACTTTGTGGGAGTCCTTCAACATGGACGAAGAACCAGAGTTCTTTGATGAATTGGATATTCTGAGAGAATATGAAGGTTCAGATGAAAGATTTCCAGCAGAAACTTATCGAAAACGACAAGCTTCAAATGATGATGAGGCGGGTCCAAGCAATGCTGGAGAACATGACGATATTGAAAATGAAGTTGCTCAAGAAGATCAGACAGTAGAGAATGATAATCAAGAATCTGAAAACAGACCAATATTCGATCGTGATGATTCAGATTCTAAGGGGGAGCTAATCCAGTTTTCAAATCAAACTATTCCAGTCAGTGAACAAGTTGCTAATCAAAACATCACAAATTTGGAGAGCGAAGTAGATGTCTCAGGCGAGGTGATGCCAAGAACGCTTTCTTATCATCCAGAGGAACTGATAATCGGAGAACTGCAATCTGGTGTCCGCACTCGAAGACAGCTTGATCAAGGGTTTACATGTTTTTATACAAAAGTTGCTCCTTTACAAACTGAATTTTCTTTAAGTTGCTTTATTTCGCAGATAGAACCATGGACGTACAAAGAGGCGCTTACTGAAGATTCGTGGGTAAATGCAATGCAGGAGGAGTTAAGACAATTCGAGAAGTTAGGTGTATGGAAGCTAGTAGATTTGCCCGATGGTCACCGGAAGATTAATACCAAATGGGTGTTTAAATGCAAGAGGGATGATCGAGGAGTTATCATTCGAAACAAAGCTCGACTCGTTGTCCAAGGCTTCAGTCAGCAGGAGGGGATAGATTTCACTGAAGTATATGCCCCTGTCGCAAGACTTGAAGCAATCAGAATCTTCCTTGCATTTGCATCGTGGAAATGATTTAAAGTTTTTCAGATAGATGTGAATTCGGCGTTTCTCTACGGTAAGGTGAAAGAGGAGGTTTATGTCGAGCAGCCACCGGGCTTCACCGACCCAATTCACAAAGACAAAGTTTATCTCCTTGATAAGGCGTTGTACGGCTTACATCAGGCCCCGAGAGCCTGGTATGAGACCTTGTCTCAACATCTGTTAGCCAACCACTTCATTCGAGGAAAGATAGACGCCACTCTGTTCACAAAAGAAGTCGACGGGCATCTTCTGATTGTCCAAATTTACGTGGACGACATAATTTTCGGGTCTACAAATGAACAACTCTGCAAAGATTTTGAACAAGTTATGAAGTAGAAGTTTGAAATGTCTTCAATGTGTGAGATGAAGTTCTTCTTGGGACTTCAAGTTGATCAACTTCCCGAGGGAACTTTCATACATCAAACAAAATACGTTCATGATGTTCTGGAGAAATTCGGGATGTCAGGAATGTCACCAATGTCCACCCCATTAGCGACGAACCATGGGATAAACCCTGATCTCACCGGAGAGAAGGTAGATGAAACATTATGTCGCTCCATGATCGGTTCGTTAACGTATTTGAAGGCATCAAGACCGGACATTATGTACCCAACCTGCCTCGCGGCTCGATTTCAGTCAAATCCTAGAGCTTCGCACATGGTAATTGTGAAAAGGATTCTACGCTACCTGAAAGGAACTCCATCTCTGGGGTTGTGGTATCCTAAAGTTGGCGATTTCACGCTCAAAGGATACTCTGATTCTGATTTCGGATGCTGCAAAGTCAATGCTAAATCAACAACAGCGGGGTGCCAGTTTTTCGGACCACGATTGGTCACCTGGCAATGCAAGAAGCAGACCTCTGTCGCTTTATCCACTTGTGAAGCTGAATATGTATCTGCTAGCAGCTGCTGCTCTCAGATCTTGTGGATCCAGCAACAGATGCGAGACTACGGTTTGCAATTTCTTAACTCCCCTATCTTTGTTGATAATGAGGCAGCAATAATCATAACAAAAAATCCTGTTCATCACGCTAAAACGAAACACATTGAAATTCGTCATCACTTCATCCGAGACTATTTCGAGAAGAAGTTGATAGGAATAGAGAAAATCCACACCGATGAACAAAAAGCTGACTTACATACCAAAGCATTTGACAAAACCCGTTTTAAATATCTTTTGAAACTTAATGGTATGAAGCTACTATCGGATGCGGAGGAAATCGTTGGCGTTGATGAAGGTACCACTGTAGATGATGTTGAAAAACAATCTGCAATGGTTTGTCGAATTTTTACTTGTTTTGGTTTTTAGGGGGAGATAGTAGTTTTATGTTAGTTTTATTTTCAGAAAATACAAAAACAATAAAAAATTCGAAAATCCAAAAACATGATAAAATGTTCAAAAACCCAAAAACATGATAAAATGTTAAAAAACACAAAAACATGATAAAATTTCAAAAAGAGTTTGTGTAAAAAGGGAAAATGATAGTACATCAGCTAGACGGTTACAGTACGCTAAAGAAATGGAAAGTTTAAATGCGTTAAACAGTCTCACTGATGATGTGCCGATAGGTTTTTACACATTTAGTAAGTCTGTTCGAGATATAAACCTAAAATCTTATTTACTTATTTCGTGGGGAACACTACTTGGATATATAGGTAACCCCTGAAATCTTGTTTGAAAGATCTCTTTTTCTGATATACTAGGTCTTTATTCTCAGTGATATCTGGGGTATTATTCCAGGACTTCTGCTGAACGGTAGTTCTGACCTAGTCCTCGAATAATACTTTCTGCAAATGCTTGAAACATAGCATCACCCTCAGCATATATGATAAGACAATAAAATTGCATAGCAATGCTGTTGTAAAAAAGGATCCTCTAAAGGGGACACACCCAAAGGTTGAGTCATGATCTCTCTGCTGAACGGTAGTTCTGACCTGAGCTCTCATGATTCTTCATAAATTATTAACCCCTACAGATATCATTTGTGCTATAATTACCTGTAAGACTGAATATCGAGATCTGGATACGGGAGTATATTCAAGAGGTGGGACACGCGTATAAGTTTAAGTCTCTAAAATACTAAATCAATATCTTGAACAGAGTGAAATGTGTGTAAGAATTTAAGAGGATCAACATATCGACAATCTAAGTGAATTGTTTAATGTTTGGCATGAAATCAAGCTTAATGGTGCTTGTAACTTGTCGGAAGCTGATATGATTCCCTAACACGCTCACCAAAAATATGTTTGTAAATAGTTTACTTTTAGTGTTCTTATTTTCTAAATTTCATTTCTAGTGTAGTTGCTTCATTATAAATCCCAAAAAGATTTTATTTTTCTGCTTTATTTTCCGACAAACCAAAGTGGAGAGTTGATCTTCGGATTCGAAAGTTGAAAGAAGTTGCAGGAAGTTTCTGGGATGGAAAATGAGTTTGGAGCTAATCAGTCTAATCTGTAATTGAAAAGTCAAAAACAAGTTCATTAAGTTGATACTTGTAATTTTTCCAGAAAAATGATTGAACAAAAATTCCAAAAGTCAGTATGTTTTGTTTCAGGTCATCCAAGGTCATTAAGTTGGACTTGGACGACAAATTAAGTACCTTGGGTCATTAATTTGAACCAAGATACTTGAGTGGATTTCTAAAATTTGACTAAAATTTGAGAAAAGTCAAAGTTTTCATTAAAAAGGTTAAAGTGTGCCTCATTCGGATGTTCATCCGAACGGATAGCAATACGCACGGATGGAAATCCGCACGGGTGACAATCCGGGTCTGTTGATAGTATATATAGAGGGTCAAAGAGTCAGTCAATGTTATCCGCACAGACAATACTCTTTCTCTCTCACTCGCACTTCAACTTTCTAATTTCGAATTCTTTGCACGGATCTTTGTTTTCGTTGGTTTGCACAACATTAGCAATGGCAAAGGTATGTTTTTCTAACCCAAATCTGCAATAATTCATTGTTTGATGGCTGTTCATATCGTATCGTTTCTTTCGGAGTTCTTATCTTAGATCTAGCTTGTGTTAGTCTGTTTTGTCATGAATAAATCATAGGGTTTTGTTCGGAATGGTTAGATCTAGAGTTTTACCAGTTTAATTTTTGTTATAACATGTTTAAATCGTTTAGATCTGATGTTTGGATGGTACGAAGTGTCGGTTAGGTTTTTGTGAAATTAAACTGTGAATAGGACGTTTTAGACATCATTGAACATAGGGTTTTGATCGCGTTAACATCCTCTATGTAGATCTGTGTTCAATTTTAGGATTTGCCTTAGAAAAATATTTTTTTTTGGTGATTATAGACTATTCTTCATCTGTGATTTGTATCCGGACGGATAGCAATCCGCACGGATAACTTGTACGCACAGATGACAATCCGGGGGCACATGTTGTCCGCACGGATGGCAATCTGCAGCAAAGTCAGGTTGTCCGCACGGATGACAATCCGGGGGCACATGTTGTCCGCACGGATGGCAATCCGCAGCAACGTCATGTTGTCCGCACGGATGGCAATCCGGGGCATAGACAGGTTGTCCGCACGTATAACATATCAGGGCAAGGTCTTGGTATCTTTCTATCAGCATAAATTCCAATTCTCATCACTACCATCCGGGTTGACTTTAGTTGACCAATCCGGAAGGACACTTTGTCCGGACGGATGGCAATCCGTTCGGATGACAATCCGTGCGGATAACACTTTAAGTGTCGAACCGTGCGGATAACTCTTTAAATGACAATCCGTGCGGATAACCCTTCAATTGACAATCCGTATGGATAATCATTCACAAAGCATATGAAGTTTTTCTTTGTTAGAATATTTTGAGATCCCAAAATATTTCTTAAATGAATAAAATTTATGCAGGATTGGGATAAATCTCATAATATCTATTGTGTGTTGGATAAAGAGTTTACCGAAAACACAATAGTTCAAGATATTGCGAAATTCTTGAGAGAAAGCAGAATCTCTAAGGCTTTAACTGATAAGACTGTAGCATATGAATCTCACGTTAAACGATTTTGGAATGCTGCAAGATACGAAGAGAGTGATAAAACTATTTATTCTGCTGTATCAAAGAAAGATGAGAATAGAAAAGATATAGATTTGGAAATGAAAGTGACAGTTGGTGATGTAAGGAGAGTGTTGAATTTAGGAGACGCTGATAGTGACCCAACCATTGTTTCTGAACGTCTTGTAAAAGGGATGTGGTGTAGAATGGGTTTTGCTGGAAGTATAAATGGAAAGATGCTGAAAACAAGTTTCAGTCATGCTTACAAATTCATGGCTCATTGTGTTATTCATGCATTATCACACAGAAAGGGTGGATACGATGAAACTCAAGATTATATCATGAATATCATTGCTTGTCTTGTCCTGAACAGACCGTACAATATCTCTCAAGTAATTTTTGATTACATGACGGAGAATGTAAAGGATGGAAGCAAGAGGTTCCTTATGTATCCTAGGTTTGTCCAGATGTTGATAGATGATCAGTTTGAAGGTTTAGAAAAGAGAAGTAACGACATTTTGGGATTGAGGCATATGTCACCAGACACAATCAGCATGTTGATCAAGGGTCTAAATCCAGGAGCAAAAAGAATGATCTGCAAAATTTCAAATCCAGATTATGTAGCTCCAGGAAATGATGCATGGAGACATGAAGATAGTAATTCTGATAATGAAGATGACGGGATGAGCTTGTTCTATAAGAAAGATACTAGATGGTGGTGTATCAAGGATGGGAAGAGAAAAAGAACTCCAAAGACGTCCCCTGTAGTTTCTATTCCGAAGAAAGCAGAAAAGGGTATTGTGAAAGGGGGAGTCTTAAGGAAATTAGAATTTTATATTGTAAAATCTTTTATAAATCCGTTAACATTTGTTTTGCAGGGCCTTCTGGAGTTCCGCAGCGAAAGTTGATAGATGAAAAAGTTTTGGAACCATCAAAAGTTATTAAAGAAGGAGCTGAATTGTTATCATAATCTCTGAAAAGTTTCTTAAAGAAGAATGAGGATGCTGCTAAAGGTGTTAAAGATCAAGAAGGTGTCGTTCAAGATCTATCAAGTGATGATGATTCTGAAGCAACTTTGTCAGAATCTGAACTTGATCCAATCACTCTTGGAAAAGGAAAAGCTCAGTTAAAGAAAAAGTCTCCAAAGAAAAGGAAAGATTCAGATGATGAAGATTCAACTTATGATCCTGAGAATCCAAAGAAACAAATCAGAAAAAGAAAAGCAGTTTTATCTGGTTTCATTCTGAGGAATGTGCGTGCTAGAAAAGGAGAAGCTCAAATTGAACAAGGAAGTAAAGAATCACAACATGTTGAACCTCAAGAAAAGGAAGCTGAAAAGAAGACTCGTCACGATGACTATGTTGAAGTAACCGAGGGTGGAGTCTTCTCTTCTGAATTTTCGACAATTCCAGAAAACATAGAGATTCCATAATCTTCACGTCCAAGGAGTTCAGATGATTTCTTTAGCAATATTCCACCTGCTTCAGGAGATCCGTTGGAAGATCTGAATTTTGATGATGATTTGTTCAACAATGAAGCAATGAGAGTTCTGGCAAACAAAGTCAAAGAGCTTGAAAAAGAAAAAGCTGAAGAAGAACGTGATCTTTTATTAAAGCAAGTGAATAAGCTGATGAAAGCTCATGATCAGATTAGAAAGGTGCTGATCAATCATGAAGATGCCATGAAGATAGTGAAGGATGATGGCGATAATAATACTAAAGTGATTGAAGTTCTTACTGCAGAAATATCTTCATTGAATGAGAAGACACAGAATCTCCAGGATGAAAATCAGACACTCAAACAGCTTCTCAGTGAAATGAGTGAAGCAACTTCAAATGAAATAAAAACAATGAAGTTGGAGATGGAAGCCATGAAAGCAGACAAAGTGATGAAAGATGAACAACTTAAGATGTTATATTCTGTTGTGGAAAATCTTTTGAAAAAGGATGTTCATGCTGCCTTCAATGAAATTGAAGTAAGAAAAGTTGAAGAAAGAAGACTAGAAAGAGAAAGAAGACTAGCTGAAGATGCGATACAAAAGAACAAAAGTATAGTTGAAGATGTTCAGGAAGCTGGTGGTTCTTCAAGTCAAATTGATACTGAGATGATTGATGTTGAAAGTGCTCAAGAACAAGTTGTATATGGTCAAGATTTCATGTTAGTTGGAGAGCCTTCTCAAATCATTGATTCTGATCAAATCATTTGTAGAGTTGCTGTTGAACAAAAGAAGAAAAAGGCCAAAGAAGTGTTGCTTTTAGAATTCAAGACAAAGCAATTTGTACTTATCGATAATGCATATACAGTGCCTCTCAACGTAAAAGAAGCTCTTCACGGAATGAAAATTATGAAAAGAAGAAAAGAAGCAAAGAAGGCTCGTGGAGAGGAAGTTAGTGATTCCGATGAAGAACTTCTTGATGATGATGAAGCAGATGAAAATGAAGAAGACGATGATAAGAAAGATGACAATGATGAAAAAGATGATGATAAGAAGAACGATGACGATGATCAAGGTGCTTCAGGATTGATTGTGAAGAATCCTATTGATGAACAAAAGATTGAGGAGTTTCTGAATGATCAAATCAACGAACAAGAAGATGATGATCAGCAAGAATCTTCAACTTCTGGAAAGCAGCACATGGATCAGGTATTCCTCACAAATCCTACCGTCATTTTCTTACATGATAATAATCAGGAAGAGATTGAGGTTAGAAGGTCAAGGGAAGAGATGTTAGAAGAATTGGGATTGCAGGAAGGGAAATTTAAATTCGATATTGAAGATGAAATTCCTGAGACTTCTGAAGATGTAATCGAATCAAGATATGCCTTTGAAGCCGATCATTACAACGAAGTAATTGTTGAAGATGCTTCAGATTCATCTGATGATGAAGTTGATTTTCATTAATCTGGAATTGATGAAACATTTCCTTCGTTGTCGGAAATGTTCAAAGATCGAAATGAAGAAGAAATCAGAAGAAAGATAGTGGAGAAAGTGTCTACAGAAGGAATTCCAGATACCATACCGAGAGAAAACCTTGCTGAAGAAAGAAAGAAATGGAACAAAGTCATGCCTAAAGAAAGAAAGAAACTTCGGGCACTTCAATTCTTCACACATGATAAAGATCTCTCTTGGGGTGACATTCTCTCTTGGGGATATTTGGAAGACTTAAAAGTTTATGCAATTAGAAGAGAACCGGGTGTACAATACTTTGAGTTCTTGGCTGATATCAAAACTCTACCATGGTGGGATATAGATGAATTGGTAAAAACAAAGAACATCAAAGAATTTTACCATGGGTTAGATGTGAAGCAACATGATCAAAGGTTATGGAATTATGTGAAGCTGCAAGCTGAGAAAAGGTATCCTGATTGGAAACCTCACTTTCCACAACAAATTGTCAGAATCTTAGAAAGTGGTGAAAAAGATATTACTCTGGATGTCAAGCCTCCTAGTTGCTTGAAGAACATGCCTTTACGGGCAATGGAGCAAGATTTCCACGAAGAGTTTGAAGGGTGGTTGTATAATCAATCTATAGCTGAAGCAATAATCTCATTACATAACAAGTCCACTGGAGAAGCAAGAAGGATCTGTGTGTTAGATCCTATGTGGCTTGTAAATTACTCAAAGAAAGATATAGATTGTCTGTTCTACAACAAGATAGTTTATGAGAGGCCTGACAGAGAGCAAGCTATGCAATATCAAAAAGTTGTGGATGTTTGTTACGCAAAAGACATCAACTCTGGAAGATACTGGAAGACAAAATGGAGAGATCTAGAGATTGACGAGTTCTTGAAAGTATACAAGCATGAACAACGTTCGAAAAAGATTGCTGAAAGAGCTGCTGAGTTGGGAAAACGTAAATTGGGGATTGTTCCTCCAACAGATCAAACACCAATTGAATCTGAAGAAAATAAAATTCCTAAGTGGGAACGGAAGCGTGATGGAGATCCTGTCTACAGAAATTGGTGGATGACTGAAGGAAGACAAAAACAAAAAAGAATGTTGGAGGAAAAGGCACAGAAAAGAAGGGAGAAAGCGCGTGAACGAAGACGCAGCAGGAAGAATTGAAGACTATGCTGGAAGGTACTACAGCTACATCCGAGGGGGAGTCTGTTAGTACATAACGTCTGTAGCTTCCGTCAGCATGTAGTCATATTTTGTATTTTGTGTTTTTGTCTATTGTATGTATGTTTGTAGATGGCATAACAACTCAGGAGTAGGTTTTGTATGTAAAAGTGTTGGTTGGTACAGGTTCAACTCGTCCGGATGACAATCCGTCTGGATGGCAATCCGCATGGATGGTAATCCGCACGGAGAACTTATCCGCACAGATAAGTCATCCGCGCGGATAGCCCACTCATACGAACAACACTTCTAGTCTCCTGAGGTTGTCTATAAATAGGAGGTCCGGTGCAACTTTGTTAGAACTTTTGACTCGCACGGATAGTCTGTACTTCTACCGGATCTGTGTAACTTTCAGAACACTCAATAGAAAGAACAGACAAGCAGTTAAACGTTGAATTCTGTGTTGAACAAATCTGTGATTCGTCATAATGGATTCCGCATACTAGACGAAGTCGATTCATCTTGTTCCTTACGATCAGATCCTGTATCAACGGGACCAACAACAACATTCCCTGATACTGCGAGGTATAGGGATAATGGTTCACCATTCTCAGGCTTCATCAGTAGAGGTGTGGTTGAAAGATATTGCTTTAAATCCTGTAGGGCCGCTTCATGCTTCTCACCCCATTCGAATTTCTTGTTTTTCTTCAGGATATCATAAAAATCTTTTCATTTTTCTGAGGATCTTGAGATAAATCTGTTTAATGCTGCCACTCGCCCTGTTAATCGTTGAACATCCTTCATATTTGAGGGCGATTTAATATCCAAGATGGCTTTAATCTGCTCCGGGCTCGCCTCTATTCCTCTTTTGGTCACCATATATCCTAGAAATTTTCCTGCCCCCACTCCAAAATGGCACTTAGCAGGATTTAGCTTCATGTTATACTGATCCAGGATATCAAATGCTCCTTTAATATCCTGGAGGTGATCCTGAGCTTTCTTTGATTTTACCACCATATCGTCAATGTACACCTCCATGGTGTCCCCCAGTTTGTCTTTGAACATCATGTTTACCAATCTTTGGTATGTTGCACCTGCATTTTTCAAACCAAAAGGCATAGCGGTATAACAATAAATACCTGTTGGTGTCATGAAGGCAGTATCCTCCTGGTCAGAAGGCTCCATTTGGATCTGCTGAAATCCTGAGGATGCGTCCATGAAGGTCAGCATTTCATGCCCGGCAGTGGCATCTACCATTGCATCAATGTGGGGAAGAGGAAATGGGTCTTTAGGACAAGCCTTGTTCAAGTCTGTGTAGTCTACACAAACTCTCCATTTCCCATTTTTCTTCTGTACCACAACCACGTTTGCTAGCCACCTTGGGAACTTAACCTCTCTGATCATCCTGGACTTCAATAATCTCTCAACTTCCTCTTGGATAATCGTATTCCGCTCAGGAGCAAACTTCCTTCTTTTTTGCTGAACAGGCTTGAATGATTTATCAATTCCAAGCTTGTGAATGATAATGTCTTTGGATATGCCTGTCATATCCTCATGCTTCCATGCAAACGTTGACATCCTGCATTTCAAAAAGTTAGTTAACTGTTCTTCAATATCCTGAGGGATATTGGTTCCTACGAGCACCGAGATATCAGGATTATCCTGATCCAGGATAATTTTCTTCACATCCTGCTCCGAATCCTCCACGATATCCTGGGCCCGCATCTTTAATTGCTATGCTGTACTAGGCTTGGTTGAGGATTTCATCGAGGATGAGTAGCATTCTTTCGCCTCCTGCTGATCACTATCAACTTTGACAACTCCCCAAGGGGTAGGGATCTTGATGCATTGGTGATATGTTGATGGCACAACCCTCATATCATGAATCCACGGTCTTCCCAGTATGATGTTATAGCAGGATAGAGAATCCATCACATAGAAACGTTGTATCGAGTTGACTCCTTCAACATATACTGGTAACTTTATCTCTCCCACTGTGTTTCTAGCCTCTCCACTGAATCCAACAAGCACTGTAGATTTCGAAGTGATATCCATTGGAGTTACATTCATTCTTTCAGAGTCTCTAGTTGGATTATGTTGACGGAGCTGCCATTATCAACCAATATCCTGCGTACAAAATGGTTAGCCACATATAATGTTATTACCAGAGCATCATGGTGAGGATCCTGGACGGTATCCCTGTCATCAGCATCAAATGTGATCACTTTGTCAGTTGTGAGGGTAGCCATCCTGACAGGTTTGTCTCCCCTTTCGGCCTTAGCTTCTTTTGCATGTCTCTTCGCCGCCGAATACGAAGTCCCACAAATGTCGGATCCTCCCGAAATAAAGTTGATTATCTTGGCATCTGCAGGAGGTGACGCTGCTCGCTCAGGATCCTTCTCAATATCCTGACCATTATTCTTCTTCCTTCCTAAGAGATCTTTCAGATATCCCTTGCTTAGAAGATAGCGTATCTCTTTCCTTAGAGCGATGCAATCCTCAGTCACATGTCCGAAATCTTCGTGGAAAGCACACCATTTTGATTTATCTTTCCAATCAGCTTTTTGTTGACTCTTTCGAGGCCACCTAGCCATGTCTCCTAAACCCTGCATGGCATACATTAATTCAGGAATGTTAACAGAAAAGCAATACTCAGATAGTTCAGGATATTCTTCAGGATCCTCGTCTTCGACAGCATTCACTTTCTTATTTTCATTTCTACCATATGGCTTAGAGCGATATGGCTTAAATGAGGATTCTGACTTCCTGTTAGTTGACTCATAAGTGTTAGATGAGTTCATCCTCTCTTGCATCTTTCTGTCATCCTCCAATCGAATATATCTTAGGGCCCTGTTCCGAGCTTCATCCAAGTTCCTGCATGGGTTCATTACAAGGTCTTGGTAAATTTGAGAATCCTTTTGCAGCCCCATCTTGAAAGCTTGCACAGCTGTTGCAACATCAAGATGCGGAATGTCTAAGGATTCCCGGCTAAACTTGTTCACATAATCCCTTAGGGATTCTTGATTCCCTTGTGTTATCCTGTAAAGGTCACTTGTTAGTTTTTCAAAGCTCCTACTACAAGAAAACTGACTATTAAATAAATTTACTAAGTGAGTGTTAGTGCAGTATGTCTATCGCCTCCGTCATCTCAAGATCGTAGCTAAAACTGATTAAGTCTAGCTTTATATTGTTATATTAGATAGAAAAGGCAAGGTGGCATTATTGTAAATAAGGGGAACTCTCCTTATAAGCCTTGGCCTATAAATAGAACCATTAGGGTTCTCATTTAGGACTTTTGCACATTTGACATTTGGAGAGCTTGGATCCTAGAGAGAGAGAGAGAGTCTAGAGAGAGAAAGTGCAAGAGGTGATTCAAGATTTACAAAGTGTGAAGTTCAAGAAATTGTTTCAAGATGTCGAACAGCGGTGAAGAATTTTACAACACGTTCTACAATGCCTTTACTTCAGAATCATCCGAAAGAAGATCTAAATTAAGAGAATATTCGAGAGAGATTTCAGAGAATTTAAAATATGATAATAGGTATGGAAGCCAACAGAAACCGCCGAAGCTAATGAAGATTGAAGATTATAACTGGTGGAAAAATCGGTTTGAGGGTTGGGTAAAAGCTTTCGCTCCTGAAAGCTGGTTAAAATTGAAAAATGAATATACTGAACCAGTAAAAGAAGGAGGAGGGTCAGTAGAGGAAAAAGAGTTCATAGAAATACATATAAAAAATGTTATGGCTGAATCTAAAATGATCACATTAATCAAACAGTCAGTGAGAGAGGATATTATTTCGTTACTTGAACAAGAGAAAACTTCAAAGAGTTTGTGGGAAGCGTTAGGGAAAAAGTGTGTAGGAAGTAATGAAATTGTCAAAAACAAAAAGAAATTGTTGCGTAAAGAGTTTGATTTATTCAGTTGTATGAAAAATGAATCTGTTTCTAAAATGATCGAGAGATTTGGACATCTAAAAATGGAGCTGGCAAGACATGAAATCACATATTCTGAAGAGGAGCTGGTGGATAAATTGTTTGATTCATTGCCAAATGATCAAGAATGGCAATACTTCGCTCTAATGTTGAAAAATACAATCAAGCCTGAAGATTTAAAAGTGGATTTGCTGATTGAAAGGCTTGAAAGCCATGAGTTGGAGATAAAGAGATCTAAAGTCAACAATCCGGCTTATCAGCAGAATGTAGAGCTTTACTACCGAGGAAATGCACCATATGCTGGATCTCCAAAAACAGCATTTTCTGCAGAAAGTTCAAAATCAGTAAACAATGAAAGTCTTAAAAGTGGTTTTCACAGTGGATCTTCTTCAACAACTTCTGATCAATTTGCTTCAAAGAATTTATTGCAGTGTAATATTGCAGTGGATCTGAAGAATGGGCAGAATTTCAGCGAAGAATCGGCGAACTAGAGAGAGAAGTGCAAGAGGTGATTCACGATTCTTGTACGTTATCAAATCAATCAAAGAATCACAGATTATATTACTTTCGTGTGTTTCGGTCTTGCTCGTGCACGGATTCCGCACGTCGTACGAGTCGGTTCGCAATCGAAACGGATCAATCCGGGACCTAACAAGTGGTATCAGAGCTGTAACAAGTTTGCTTCCAAGGCAGGCTACTTTCAACACACGAAGGTTATCTGATAAAGCATATCTGCCTGATTTGGAGAAGAAGATAAGAGAGGTTTGTGAAGCAAGTCTACCGAAGGTGGTAGAAATGAAGAAGAGAAAAGAAGAAGAATTGAAGAAGATGATTGAAGAAGTAAAAAATGTTGTGAAGATTGCTGAAGAATAACAGAAGATTGAAGAAGCACAGAAAGAAGAAAAAGAGGAGAACAAAGAGCTAGATCAGAAAGCTGAGACAGAAGAACCGGTGCTGAAAGAGACTGAGGTAATAAAATCTTCTGACTTGTCGAATGTTGAAACGGTTGATGAAAAAGAAAACAAGTGTAGGAATTGCATAGAAATGTGCAAAGCCTGTACTAAAAAAGATGACATCATAAAAACAAAAGATAATGATATGGTTAAACTAGAAAATGTTTTCACAACAAAATGTAAAGAAATGATTGAAAAAGAAGAAATTTTGAAATTAAAAGTCGAAAAGCTAACACAAAAATGTCATGGTCTTGAAGAAGAAAATAAGATTTTGAAAGAAAAGTGTACTGCTAAATGTGTTGATTGTGTTGAAAAAGAATCGAAATTTCAAGATTTACAAAAACAGTATGATTCTTTAAAATGGTCGAGTCAGAGAGTACGAGAAGCTTATGATACATTGAAGAGCCAAGTCAAAAGTTTTGATCAAAGATTGTCAGAAACTTTAGTCACTAAAGAAATGTATGAAAGAAAGTTTAAAGAAAAGCAATTTGAATTAAACAAATGTGTTGATGAAATTGCTAATCTTAAACAAGTCTTGGTTGAAAAAGAAAAGGTTGTTACAAAACTTCAAAGTTATCATAACTCTTCGTACATTCTTGAACGTATTTTCAACATCACACCAGATAACAAAGACTTGTTTAGAGTTTCATCAGGTACCACCACCATTGAGAAACAATTATACTTTTTATGATGAGGAAAAGGTGGCAAAGGGTTTGAACATAGCTGGCCAGTTACCTGAAAGTATCGATGTGACTTACTCCAAATCTGATGATGCTAATGATTCAGAGGTGGTAAGTAAGGTTGTTGAAAGCGTTTTGAAAAATGGGTCTGCAAAAGGTAAGTCTGAATCACAGGAGGAAGATGAAGGAAATTTTCATGATGGTTATCTGAAAAACACAAAATCCGAGAAAAATTTGGATGATGATTCAAAGGGATTGGTCTATACCATGATTGGATCGGACAAACTATTCTTAGATGTTGTATTCCCGATTCAGAATGTGATTTCAGAGAAGATCGATAAAGTTTTCAAAATGGTTGAGATTGAGAAGTCGGAAATTTCCAAGTTTGCTGGTAAAGGTCATAAATCTTTTTATAACAAACCTGGTTTTAAAAAGAAAAACATGAAGGATGGTTTGGGTTATAAAAAGAAACATAATCGAAAAAGAAATGAAATGCCAAATTTTCAGGCAAAAATGAGTTTTGTTCAAGGGAAAAGTTTGAAAGAAGAGGAAAAACTCAAATTTGGACAACAGTCTAATGAGGAGTTTGATGCTAATAAAAAGAAACAGCAACAGGCCAAGGATGTTTCAAAGAAAGTGTGTTTTAAATGTGATCAAATTGGACATGTATCACGAAAGTGTCCAAATCCAAAGCCTGTTGATGTTGAAAAACATAAGTTTGAGGGTGTGAAACCAAGGCCAACCAGATTTGATTCAAAACAAACTTGGAGGTATAACACAAACAAGTTTGCTTCGAATCAAACTTGGAAACCAAAACAGACTAGGTCTGATTCAAGACAAACACAGATTTCTCACACACCCAGAGTTAGAACAACTCAAAGTTGGAAAACAACTGTTGATATGACAAAACCACAAGAGTTTTGGAAACCAAAAGTTGTTATTCAAAAACAAAATGTTCAAAAAGAATCACATTTTTACAAAAGAGGTACTCCGAAAGGTAAAATGTGGAGTGCTAAGAAACAAGTGACGTCGGATAAAGATGAGAAAGTTGAAGTCAACGCTGAAAAAGTTTTAAATGGCAAAGAGTTTCCGAAATTAAATGAACATTATTGTGTTGAAATGCCTAAGGTCCAACAGACCTGGGCTAAATTGTTCAAATGATTGATAAAGTTTGAATGTGCAGGTGCTCAACGAAGCTGAAGATTGTGAGAATGGTAGTTGGAGCAGCCTGGCACAGGAAGAGGCTGCTGAACCCTGGTTTGGTTGAACAGGGAGTTTATTTGTTTTTTGTAAATAAATAAACAATATTTCAAAAACCCTAAAAATTTAAAATTTAAAAACCAAAAATATGTTTTCAGTTTGTAAAAAATTTTGAAAAACCAAAAATATGTTTTGTTTCTGTCAAAAATTTAAAAAATTCAAAAATATGATTGATTGAATACGCCGAAACCCTCATGGCTGAACAAACATGATTAATTTCACGAGATTGAAAAACGGTTTTCAAACTGTAAAATATCAATGTGTTGTAAATCATGGGGGTGTGTTAGATTTTCTGCAAATCAGAGCACTTTAAGCAGAAAATGGATGGCGAGACCAAGCTATCAATATTGGTTGTCAAATTTTCTTTAAATGGTTTTGCATTTTAGGGGGAGTAATTTTGTCAGAAAATCCAAAAACATTAGAAAATTTGAAAAAGCCAAAAACATGATAAAAGTTCAAAAATGAGTTTTGTGTAAAAAGAGGAAATGATAGTACATCAGTAGACAGTTAAAGTATGCTAAAGAAATGTAATGATTTTATAGCATTAAACAGTCTCGCTGATGATATGTCGGTAGATTTTTATACATTTAGTAAACTTTTTCAGGATATAAACCTAAATCTTTACTTTCTTATTTCGTGGGGAACACTACTTGGATATATAGGTAACCCCTGAAATCTCGTTTGAAAGGTCCCTCTTTCTGAGATACTAGGTCTTTATGCAATAGCCTAGTCCCCGAAGAATACTTTCCGTATTGCTTGAAACATAGCACAGCCGTCAGCTAAAAAATGATGAAACATTGAAAAATGCTAATCATGGCTGTTGTAATACAAAAGATCCTCTAAAAGGGACACACCAAAAAGTCGAGCCGTCATCTCTCTGCTGAACGGAAGTTCTGACCTGAGCTCTCACGGTTTCGTACTATAATTTATTCCCCTTACAGATATCATCTAGGTATACTCACCTGTAAGACCGAATATTGGGATCCGGATACGGGAGTATATTCAAGAGGTGGGACACATGAATAAGTTTAAGTTCTTAAAACATCTAATTCGTATCCTGAATCAGTTGAACTTTGTATGAAAATTTAAGTGGATCAGTATATCCACAATTTAAGTGAATTGTTTAATTCTTAATGTGTAACTAAGCTCAATGGTACTTGTGACTTGTCAGAAACTGATATGATCCTCTAACGCGAACTCAAACAAAAATATTGTCTGTAAATATGTTTGTACGAGTAGGAGTTGGGTGGAAAGTCTATTTTTCCTAGAAAGTCTAGGAAGGAATAAGAATTGGACATGTGTCATTGAGGGATTTTAAGTAGAAGGGCTATCATGTAATTTCACATTTTAATTTTATTTTTGGAATGTATCTTCATTAACTAAAATTCCATGATTTTCATCATTTTTATTATTTTCGAATTCAAATTTGGATGTCAATGTGTTCATTAACTAAAATTCCATGTCACATTACATCGCATATTCCATTGTTCAGAAGATTACTGGAATTTATCAGCATGTTCTTGGTGCTGTGTTTTAACAGTTTACAGGGCTAAAATCAATTTTTTTATAGATCCCACAATATAAAGATGGTAAAACACAGGGTATGAATCTGATTGCTGTTAAAACACAATTGTATGAATCTGAATGCTAAAACACAACTGTATGAATCTGATTGCTGTTAAAACACAACTGTATGAATCTGAATGCTAAAACATAAGTGTATGAATCTGCTTGCTGTTAAAACACAACTGTATGAATCTGTTTGCTGTTAAAACACAACTGTATGAATCTGAATGCTAAAACACAACTGTATGAATCTACTTGCTGTTAAAACACATCTGTATGAATCTGGATGTTAAAACACATCTGTATGAATCTACTTGCTGTTAAAACACATCTGTATGAATCTGCTTGCTGTTAAAACACATCTGTATGAATCTGGATGTTAAAACACGTCTGTATGAATCTGCTTGCTGTTAAAACACAACTGTATGAATCTGCTTGCTGTTAAAACACATCTGTATGAATCTGGATGTTAAAACACATCTGTATGAATCTGCTTGCTGGTAAAACACATCTGTATGAATCTGCTTGCTGTTAAAACACAACTGTATGAATCTGTTTGCTGTTAAAACACATATGTATGAATCTGGATGCTAAACCACAACTGTATGAATCTGCTTGCTGCTAAAACACAACTGTATTAATTTGCTTGCTGTTAAAACACATCGTCAAGAAAACGGAGATAATAAGAACAATATTTGAATGGTGATGATGAACTCGGAGATGGTGGAGATGGAGAAGTATTTTAATTTGATCCAGTGCTCTCCATCGTTTCTAAAGTTATCTTCTTCCATGATTGTAGTTATTTTGGTAGGGATTGGGGTTTCCAAGATGGGTTTGGAGAGAGAGATAGGGAAAATCGCTTGAATTTAGGAACTGGGCGGTTATCTAATTGATTTAAAACACGGTCATTGACAAAATTGCCCCTACTCATTTAAAACAATCAATTAATTTAACTCAAATATTACAAGATTGCCATTGATTTAATCTCAACCCTTAAACACACCAATCGGATGGACCAGATCGCTTCCTATACTTTCTAGGAAAAACACACTTTCCGTGCGAACCCTACTCATGTTTGTACATATCTCTTTACTGCTTTATATTTTCAGAAAATACAAAAAGATTTTTGATTCTGCTTTATTTTCGACAACCAATGTCTGGGATGCTGAGTTTCAAAATCTAAGTATGCTGATTGTGTTTCTGAAAATAAACAAGTTCATTAATTTGAAACTTGAAATTTTTAAAATCAAAAATCAAAAACAGTTTGTGATATCTCCAAGGTCATTAAGTTGGACTTGGATGATTAACTGTGAGGGATTTGGATTCTTAGATTGTTAAAATCTGTAAAAGAGCCAGTTTCCGATCCGGTTCGTTGAAACTGCTAAATCTTTGAAGATTGTTGATAGGTGGAGAGTATCAAGTAATTCTGGATATATTTCATATTATTATATCTTAGTCCCAGGATCTTGATTTAGAAAGTTTTATAGTGCCAGGATACGATTCCTGGAAAACCGAAATTGCTTTCATTGTAAAAGTATTTTAGCATAAGCTGAGAGAGTCAGGATTTCAATCCTGAAAGCTCAAAAAGTTTTTACTTATAAATGTATGAGTATTGCAGACGTTTTACTAGACTACGATCCCGACAGCCTGAAGACGAGTGTAAGGGGGAGTCTGAAGACGAGCTCAACGAAAGGGGGAGCGTGCATTCAAGGAGCCACGTAACTATCCCGGAAGAGCTTGTAACCGGAAAGCCAGGTGTCGATCCCAAAGCACGGAAGCTTGACAAAAGGGGGAGCCTGAAGAGTCTACCTAAAGGGGAGCTGAAGCTGAAGACAGATCCACGGGGATTCTGTTCGAGCAAGAGGGAGTCTTCGTTGCTGAAAATGTGTTAAAGCTTCAATAAGTCTCAGTGAGAGAGAAAAAGACCAGAAGCTACGAGCCTGACTAAATGTTTGAGATTGACTGCGACAATATCCAAGGGGGAGTCTGTTAGTGCAGTATGTCTATCGCCTCCGTCATCTCAAGATTGTAGCTGAAACTGATTAAGTCTAGCTTTATATTGTAATATTAGATAGAAAAGGAAAGGTGGCATTATTGTAAATAAGGGGAACTCTCCTTATACGCCTTGGCCTATAAATAGAAGCCTTAGGGTTTCATTTAGGAACTTTTGACACTTTTGCTAGTTTGGAGCTCATTTGGTGATCTTAGAGTTTGAAGTCTAGAGAGAGAAACTAGAGAGAGAAAGTGCAAGAGGTGATTCACGATTCTTGTACGTTATCAAATCAATCAAAGAATCACAGATTATATTACTTTCGTGTGTTTCGGTCTTGCTCGTGCACGGATTCCGCACGTCGTACGAGTCGGTTCGCAATCGAAACAGATCAATCCGGGACCTAACAGTGAGCAAAAGATGTAATCGAATGCGGAGGAACATTCAAGAGCCATTTCAAGGCTGATCCTGTTAAGGTAGAACCAAAACCCTTGCACAAGCATGCTTCCTTGAGATCCGGAGGGATAGGGTTAATCTCCATTCTTTCCCTATACTGAGCGATATGCTCCTCAGGATCCGTAGTTCCGTCGTAAAGCTTCATGTTGGGGGTTTGAAATCTCTTTGGGATCTCAGCATCACAGATAGGATATGCAAAACGAGATATCTTGTGGCTGTCTTGGGACACTTCCGGGATCGGCTGGACCACTCCAGGTACACTAGATATCATGTCCTTCAACTTCTGAAGTTCCCTAGTAAGTGCTGATGTTACACCTGTATCCTGCAAAGATCCACTATTGTTAGTAGCATGAGTATTATTATTATTTGACACGTTACCCGTTGGAGGATTTTGCCCATATCCTGAAGCATATCCTGAGCTCCTCATGGTTGACATCCTGACTGAGGAGGGTATTTCAGGAGTATGATTCTGAGGAAGGCTGGGCACAATATTCCCCCTGTTATCCTCAGTATACACAACTGAACTGAAGTTCAAAGTTCTGGGTTGCAATGGAGTGACAATATCCTCAGCAGATCTGCTGGAGCCAGACTTCAGGAGTTGTATTTCCCTCAATAGCATTTGGTTTGTTTCCTGTTGCTGCCTCATTTGTTCCTGCACACTTCCAAATAAGGTTAGAATTTCATCATTAGAAGCTAAAACGGGAGCAGATTCCTGAACACTGCGAGTAGGGATAATATCCTGAGGTCGTGAAGAGGCTGGCATCCTTGGAGGAGGTGGTGGAAGAACCGAACCGGTAGTAGCAGAAGTCATAGCAGACAAAGTGGAGGAACTCATGTTTGATCTTGAGGCCATTGTAAATAATGCAGCAAAAAGTTTTGCAAATAGAAAACCGATTAACGATTTCACAAATACTTTTAGCAAAGAGAGCACCACTTGCCCCACGGTGGGCGCCAAATTGTTTTGGTCAAAAATTACCGAGGCAATTAAGTGATCAAATTAGTAAAGTGAAGTAGTGTGCTAGAAAGTGTGTTGAAAATATGCCGGTTAAGTTATTTGGAAAATCAGTATTCAGGATACGGCTCAGGATATTGAGCTGTATCTATGATCAAACTATGAGCAAAAAGTAAGATAAATGACACGAGATGTACGAGGAAAGCCCTTGATCAATCTAGATCGCCGGCTTAAACCTCGGGAGCTGACAATCGCATCTGCCTTGTTCTTCTTATTGCTTCAAACTTCAGGATACAGTGAAGGATATAGACCAGATCGCTAAGTGTTACAATGCTTTTGTATGAAAGTGAAAATTGCTAGAGAGCGAGTGTTAGAGTGTATTCAGTGAAAATGTGATGTCCAATTCGATCTGGTATACCCACCTATTTATAGTTACAAAGTAGAAACTAAAATTCCTATAAATATGGGATGCTCCCGAATATTCCATAAATAGCCGTTTGGAACCAAATAAAGCGGGCTTAACGTCTTTCCTTGAACAACTTGGACCGAGTCTTCCGCGGAATGAGTCCTTGTAAATGTTGCTAGCTTCTAACCCACGTACCTGCCCATAATCCGTTAGTAATCCTGAGGATACCATTCAGGATGTTACCAATATCCTGAAACAGCATCCCGGATGTAAACAGATATTATATAACCAAGATATAAATCAAGATATTTTCCAGGATATGGGCTCAGAATTTCACCCATAACAAGGATAACCCAAAAAAAAAACCTTAGCGAAAGGTAAGGATCAAGGATCCTTGGTCATTTAGCTTCAAAAACCTGAAAGAGGATATAACTTGGGACTAAGCCAGTATAAGATAAAAGTTAGTAACTGGGGACAAGCCCAACAATTCTGGGGACAAGCCCAATATACTGGGGACAAGCCCAAAGGATAACTGGGGACAAGCCCAAAGGATCGTATGTAAACTGGAGTATGGCCCTCACTAGCGACTATCCAAACTTAGTGACATGAAAATGCCAAAACCTTAGCTAACGTGAAAACGTTAGAAACCTTAGGAACGGATGTATGGTACGTCTATCATTATACGTAGGATCCTGAATATAGACAATACAATGAAATTGTCAGCCCCTAAAGCGAGTACTGGTCCCATTGCCATGAACTATACCAGGATCATCGTGCGCTACTGGCGAAACTGGGGACTAGCCCAAATAACTGGGGTCAAGCCCAAATAACTGGGGTCAAGCCCAAATAACTGGGGTCGAGCCCAAATAACTGGATACTTCTGTGGATACTCAACCCTTAGTTAAGGATACCTGAACCTTCAAAACTCAAATTCAAGTGAAAGGAGGATAAAGGATGCAGGATCCTTATCCCTATATAAGAAAATAAAAGAATGAAATAGTTTAAGATTAAAAGATTACCAAGATGAGGATCATCTGTTCTGTAAGGATCCTTCAAGGATACCGGTCAGGTAAGGATCATGGATCCTTGTCACATAAAGTATTTCTTCAAATGGACAGCATTCCAAGCCCTTGGTAGCAAATCACCTTCCATTGTTAGCAATTGATATGCCCCCTTTCCTACTTCAGCTTCAATCAAATAGGGGCCTTCCCACTTTGGTGCTAGCTTTCCATCAGCGGGATTGGTGGTATTCTGAAATGCTTTCGTTAACACTGTTAGGGGAGGATTTCTTAATGACCTGTGATCCTCAAGTGTTATCTTGTTTGGTGATCCTTACTTCTGTGACAATTAGTGATCCTCAGAAGTACTTCAGGATCAGGATCATGGATCATCCTAAGGATCCTTATACTAATGATTGTTCACTTTGAATTCGGTATTGTTTTGCAGGAGTACCGACTTGGACTTGGTCATGGTGATATTCCTGGAGCATATTCCTTTCAATTCTACACGTGCTTGACCATTGTGAACGTTATGGAGAACGTGGGGAGAAGGCACGAAATGCGGACAGTTAGTTAGGCTTGATATTTTCTAATTTTAAGGGGGTAGCGAGCTATCTTTTAAGAACACTTGGCTATTTTTGGCTACACACACTCGTACAACTGCACTTACCAGCTCTTGGCAAAATACTTAGCATTTTTCATACATTTCTACACGATACACTATAGTGATCCTTGTACTTAGCCTGCTATCATCCGAAGTTGTAAAAGGATTATTGTTTAATTTGAGTTGGTGATCGGTAGTTTCCATCACCCGAGGTTTTTTATGCCGGAGATCATTCATTGATCAAAGGATTTTTCCTCGTATAAATCTTCGTGTCACTTATTCATTACATTTCATAGTGATCCTCATTGTTGTTTACCAATTCAAGCATCATACCCCATAACAGAAAGTTTGGTTACATTGTCATTGCTTGATTTTTGACCAAAACAGTTTGGCGCCCACCGTGGGGCAATTGGTGCTTCATTTCTAAGAAATTCTCATTTTTGTGATCATTTCGGTTCGTTACATCCAAGCAGATGGCTTCATCATCAAAGAACACCTCCAGTGCGATGTCTGCAGTCAATTCATCCCAGGGCATTCCACCTTTCCCTCCACCACCTTCTGGACCTCAGAAAAATGCCGAGAAGAAACCAACTCCCATTTTCTCAAAACCTCCAACTTCTTCTGCTTCTTATACTCCCACTACTAGTGACTTGTTTACTCTGATTTTGCAGATGAAGGAGCATATACAGCAGCAGGATAAGACCAATGAAAGGATTCTTAGAGAAATTGGAGACATCAAGAAACAGAAGAGATCGGCAGAGGATCATTCCCCACTGATGCCCAGATCTTTGAATTTCGATACTCCGGTTATAACTTCTCAGCCTTCAGTGGTTCCAGACGTTCAATATGTGGGAGGACCAAAAGGAGTGCATTACGGATCATCAGCAATGACTCAGGCTTCAGGGTCGTGCTTCCAACCAGCAGGATCCCATCCTCAGCATATAGGATCCTTCGTAAGCTCAGGAGGATGCTCAGGAGCGCAGCAGATTCAAGGATTCTGGCCGTTTCAAGGATCCTCCTATGTTCCAGGATCCTCCCAGGTTCAAGGATCCTCCCAGGTTCAAGGATCCTCCTATGTTCCAGGATCCTCCCAGGTTTAAGGATCCTTTCAGTTTCAAGGATCCTCCCAGGTTCAAGGATCTTCCTACCTCCCAGGATCCTCGCAGGTTCAAGGATCCTCTCAGTTTCATGGATCCTTCCAGATTCCGGGATCCTTAAGGAGTTCGCAATCAGGGAGTTCCGATATCCATCAGGGAGATTTTATCCCAATGCAGACCATTGCTTCTACTGTTCCATCGGTCATTCCAGAGCCCCAACAATATGGATTCACATCCGCTCTTCCTAATTTGAACCCGATGGGAGGTAACACTTTCAATAATTCTTATACCACTAACCATGGCCTTAAGCAGGATACAGGTATCAATCATGCCATGGCCAGAGAATTGCAAAAGTTAAAGGATATGATATCAAGTGTCACAGGGGTGGTCAAGCCTATCCCAGAGATTGCAGATGGGAGCCACAAGATATCTCGTTTTGCACCACCAATCTGTGATGCTGAGATACCCAAGAGGTTCCACGTGCCTACCATGAAGTTGTATGACGGTTCAACAGATCCTGAAGAGCACATAGCACAGTACAGGGATAGGATGGAGACCAATCCAATCCCAGAAAGGTTAAAGGAAGCATGTCTGTGCAAGGGATTTGGATCCACTCTTACTGGATCGGCTCTTAAATGGCTGTTAAGTCTTTCCCCTTACTCTATTACGTCGTTTGCTAATCTAGTTAACCTATTTAATAACCAATTTTCTTGTAGTAGAAAATTTGAGTGTTTAACTAGTGATCTGTATAGGACAACCAAAGGTCATAATGAATCATTAAGGGATTATATCAGTAAATTTAGTAAAGAATCCTTAGATATTCCTAACCTGGATATAGCTACGGCTGTTGAAGCCTTTAAAATGGGATTGCTTAGGGATTCATTATTCTACGATGATCTTTTTATGAGACCATGCAGGAATCTAGATGAGGTAAGAACCCATGCCCTTAGGTTCATCCGGCTAGAGGATGACAAAAGGATCCAGGAAAGGTTAGCAGGATCCTCAAAGCAAGAGAAGCAAGGATCCTCATTCAAGAACAACAAGTTCAGATCCTACAACAAATCTGATAACCAGAATGTGCATGCTGTTGAACAAGAAGAGGATGATGAGGATTATCCTCCAATTTCTGAATATTGTTTTTCTGTTGATAACAATGAACTAATCCTTGCGATGCAGAATTTAGGTGATATAGCTAGATGGCCCAGGAAAAATGACAGACCAGCTGCAACTAAAGATAAGTCAAAGTGGTGTGCATATCATGAAGATTTTGGACATCTCACAGAAGAATGCATCGCATTGAGAAAAGAAATTGGATACTTGTTGAGCAAGGGGCACTTGAAAGAATTTTTGGGGAGAAAGAAATCAAGGACTCAGTATCCTGAAAGGATCCCAGAGAAAGCTCCAGCCCCTCCAGCAGATGCACAAGTGATAAACTTTATTTCTGGAGGATCAGACATTTGTGGAACATCATTCTCTGCAGCTAAAAGACATGCAAAGGAAACCAAAATGGATAATGGAGATAGATCCATTCGAACATCCAGTGTCTCCGAAGGAAAAGTCATAACTTTTGATGAGGATGATCGTATTGACATTCAGGATCCTCATCACGATGGTTTGGTTATCGCTCTTTTTATTTCTAACCATTTTGTTCGCAGGATCCTTATAGATGGAGGAAGCTCTGTGAACATTATCCAGCTTGATGTCCTCAAGAAGATGAATATTCCTGAATCCGATATCATACCAAGATCCTCTGTGCTCGTGGGATTCAGTGGCGAGACTAAGAATACTCTGGGGGACATTAAACTCCCAATCTATATCCAAGGCCTACATTCTTACCAAAAATTTTGTGTTATTGACTGTTTATCTTGTTGTAATGTTATCCTTGGCAGGCCTTGGATACATGACATGAAGGCAGTCCCATCCACTTATCATCAATGTGTGAAGCTTCCTAGTCCTTGGGGAATAGTGAAGATTAATAGTGATCAGCAAGAAGCTAAGAACTGCTACACCTCATCAATGAAACCAGCCTCAAAGTCAAGGGAGCAATAGCAATTAAAGCGTCCTCCAAGGGATGTCTTGGAGGCAAGAGATCAAGATGTAGTAGAAATCCTTATGGATCCTGATGATCCTGAATCTAAAGTTTATATTGGATCAGGGATCCTTGGCGGAATGAAGGAAGACCTCAAATCCTTCCTCAAAAGGAGAAAGACTACCTTTGCATGGAAACAAGAAGACATGACAGGTATATCTAAAGATATAATCACTCACAAACTTGGCATTGATAGGTCCTTCAAACCAATCCATCAAAAGAGGAGGAAATTTGCACCAGAAAGAAATGCCATTATCCAGGAGGAGGTAGAGAAATTACTCCAAGCAGGTATGATTAGAGAGGTCAAGTATCCAAGATGGTTGGCCAATGTGGTTGTTCAAAAGAAAAACGGAAAGTGGAGGGTATGTGTTGATTTCACTGATTTAAATAAGGCATGTCCCAAGGATCCTTTCCCATTACCCCACATTGACTCCATGGTGGATGAAACAGCGGGTCATGAACTGTTAACTTTTATGGATGCTTCATCTGGATTTCAACAAATTCAGATGGAACCATCCGATCAAGAGGATACAGCCTTTATGACTCCAACTGGTATATACTGTTATATTGCTATGCCATTTGGACTAAGAAATGCAGGTGCAACTTATCAAAGGCTAGTGAATATGATGTTCAAGGATCAGATTGGACAAACTATGGAGGTTTACATAGATGATATGGTGGTATAATCCAAAAAGGCTGAGGATCACCTAAGGGACTTGGAGGAAGCATTCAATATCCTTGACAAATATAACATGAAACTTAATCCTTCAAAATATCACTTTGGTGTTAAAGCAGGTAAATTCTTAGGATATATGGTGACAAAGAGAGGCATTGAAGCCAGTCCAGAACAAATCAAACCTATAGTGAACATCAAGTCCCCTGCTAATGCTAAGGATGTTCAGAGGTTAACAGGCAGGATCGCAGCTTTAAACAGATTCATATCCAAATCCTCAGAAAAGTGTAAGGAATTCTATGAAAGTGCCCTAAGAGATCTTAAGGATTACCTATCCTCGGCCCCGGCCTTGATGAAACCAGAAAAATGAGATGTGTCATCCTTATATCTTGCGGTATCCTCAAAAGCAGAAAGTGCCGTCCTTGTTAAGGATCATGAAGGTACACAACATCCTGTCTATTATGTAAGTAAGAGTTTACTTGATGCTGAATCCAGGTATTCACATTTAGAAAAACTTATCCTTGCATTAATTATGGCATCCACTAAATTGAGACATTATTTTGAAACTTATACCATTATTGTCAAAACTAATTTTCCAATTAAGAATGTCCTCAGGAAACCTGAAATGTCAGGAAGGATGGCTAAGTGGGCAGTGAAGCTTAGTGCATATGATATAAGATATGAGCCTAGGACAGGCATCAAATCCCAAGCATTAGCTGACTTTGTGGCAGATTTCAGTAGTGATTTGCAAAAGGAAGCTGAATTAGAAGTCCAGCAGCTAGAGGAGACCAAGGATCCTTGGATACTCTATACTGATGGATCCTCAAATGTCAAAGGAACAGGGCTTGGAATACTACTAAAATCGCCACAGAGGGACATAATACCCCACTCTATAGCTTGTGAGTTCCAAACTACTAACAATGAGGCTGAATATGAAGCCTTGATAGCTGGTTTGCAAATTGCTAAGCATATGAGGATCAGGTATCTTGAGGTACATGTAGATTCTTTGTTAATCACTAATCACTTTAATGGATCCTATGCTGTTAAAGGTGAAAAGCTAACCAAATATTTGGAGATAGTTAAAGAATTGGCACTCTCTTTTGTTTCGTTTAGTTTGACACAGGTACCAACGGAAGAAAATGCAGAAGCTGATGCATTGGCTAATCTAGGATCATCTTTGAAGATCCCGGAGGATATAAGTATCCCCATTATCCATATCCTGGCTCCTGCCATCGAGGATCATGTGGCTATGGAAATAGGAGAGGATTCTACAATTATCCCTAGTGAGGATACTCAATCTCATTCAGGATCATGGATCCTCCCAATCATGAGATACTTACAACATGGAGAGATTCCTACAGGTGAAAACCCTAGGGCTTTCAAAATTAAGGTATTTCAATTCACAATTTTAAATAATATATTGTATAAACGATCACTTGCAGGACCATATTTAAGATGCATTAAGGATCCTGAAATCCAAGAAGTTTTAAAAGACTTCCATGAAGGAGATTGTGGAAACCACACTGGGGGCAGGGCATTATTCTCAAGGATCCTGAGGACAGGATACTATTGGCCAACTATGAAGAGAGATGCTGTGGAGTATGCTAAGAAAAGTGATCCTTGTTAGAGACACAACAATATTCTTCATCAACCTGCTGAATTTTTGCATCCTATATCCTCCTCTTGGCCATTTATGAGATGGGGTATGGATATAGTTGGTAAGTTCCCTAAGGCACCCGGCGGAAAAGTGTTCATGCTTGCTTTGACTGATTACATCTCCAAGTGGATAGAGGCTGAAGCTTTTGCCCAAGTCAGAGAAAAGGAAGTTATATCCTTCATTAAAAGAAATATTATAACTAGATTTGGTATTCCTTCTGAAATTATATGTGATAATGGTTCCCAATTCATTGGGGGCAGAACTACTAACTTTTGTGACAGCTGGGGATTAAGATGATAACATCAACACCAGTCCACCCACAAGCTAATGGTCAGACAGAATCATCCAATAAGATCATCATCAACAATTTGAAGAAGAAGCTTGGATCCAAGAAAGGGAAATGGGCAGAAGAACTACCTTATGTGCTTTGGGCTGATAGGACAACTCCTAAGAATGCTACAGGCCAAACTCCATTCTCCTTGGTCTTTGGGGCAGAGTCAGTGATCCCTACAGAAATTGTGGTTCCAACTGCTAGAACAAGTATTCGTGATCCTGAGGAAAATGATGAGAACTTGGTTCAAGACCTGGATACTATAGAAGAAATCAGGGATTTGGCAAGGATAAGGATGGCCAGTTATCAGCAAAGGATGGCTGGTGCTTACAACAAAAATGTCAGGATCAGGAAGTTCCAAACTGGTGATATGGTGTTGAGGAAAGCATTTCAAAATACCACCAATCATGCTGAGGGAAAGTTGGCACCAAAATGGGAAGGCCCTTACTTGATTGAAGCTGAGGCAGGAAAGGGGGCATATCGATTGCTAACAATGGAAGGTGATTTGATACCCAGGGCCTGGAATGTTGTCCATTTGAAGAAATACTTCATATGATAAGGACCTATGATCCTCACATGATAAGTATCCTTGAAGGATCCTTAGAGAACAGATGATCCTCATTTTGGTAACATTCTAATCTCAAACTATTTCATTTCCTTACTTTCTCACATAAGGATAAGGATCCTGCATCCTTTATCCCCCTTTCATGTGATTCTGAGTTTTGAAGGTTCAGGTACTCTTAGCAAAAGGATAGTTATCCACAAAAGCAACCAGTTACTTGGGTTTGACCCCAGTTATTTGGGCTTGACCCCAGTTCCGCCAGGAGCGCACGATGATCCTGGTATAGTTCATGGCAGTGGGACCAGTACTCGATTTAGGGGCTGATAATTCCATTGTATTGGCTATACCTAGGATCCTACGTATAATGGTAGACGTACCATACATCCGTTCTTAAGGTTTCTAACGTTTTCACGTTAGCTAAGGTTTTGGCATTTTCATGCCACTAAGTTTGGATAGTCGCCAGTTAGGGCCATAATCCAGTTCACACACGATCCTTGGGCTTGTCCCCAGTTATCCATGGGCTTGTCCCCAGTTATCTTTGGGCTTGTCCCAGTTGCTAACTTTTATCTTATATTGGCTTAGTCCCAAGTTATGTTCTATTTCAGGTCTTCGAAGTTAAACAACCAAGGATCCTTGATCCTTACTTCTTACTAAGGTTTGTCTTATGGTTATCCTGGTTGTAGTATTAGGGGTTAGGATCCTAACTTGGATCCCCAGGTATGATCCTTAACTATTTTGATTTTATTCATTGTTTATTTGAATAACCCTTGTACTTTGACAACTGAACTCATGATCCTTAAAATATACCACTTTTTGGAATTTTTCAACTATAGGATATTTGATCCTGGATCATATCCTAAATATTCTTTATCTAATTTGTTCAACTTTTCTTATTTAGACAAGTGTATATCAA
The DNA here is from genome assembly GCA_030545235.1 of Helianthus tuberosus. Taxonomy (NCBI): domain Eukaryota; kingdom Viridiplantae; phylum Streptophyta; class Magnoliopsida; order Asterales; family Asteraceae; genus Helianthus; species Helianthus tuberosus. Next base: position 154,118,290 of record CM060403.1, on the reverse strand, counting down.
AACAATTGAAAATTAAAAGGACAAACAAGGATAACAACACATGATAAGCAAAAAAATATTAAAGTTATTTTATTAACAAAAGTTTAACCGTAGAAGGTTGTCGAAATTTCCAACCCATGTTTCTACCAGCAAAACGTGGCCCGTCCACATGGGTTGGCAACAGGTGTCCATTGTTTATGCGGTTATAGCAAGTGCAGGAAATCAAAGGCGGCAGGATCACAATGGCTCCATCCCCCAAACAGAGGATCCCTCCACCATTTGTAATCCTACCTATTATCCAAAGGATCCTAGATCCTTGATCCTAAAACTATTGTTCAAATACAAACCAACCATTGTTTAATGAAAACTACCACCAAACCTAAAAAAAGGGCTCCGGCTATGTCTAGAAGTGTCCATCATTGCCCATTGCTGCTGTTTTGGTCAAAAATCAAGCAAGGATAATGTAACCAAACTCTTTGTTACGTGGTATGATGCTTGAATTGGTTTATAGCAATAAGGATCACTATGGAAAATAAATAACAAGTGACACAAGGTTTATACGGGGAAAAAGCCCTTGATCAGGAGTTGATCTCCGGCACAAAAAACCCCGGGTGATGGAAACTACCGATCACCAACTCAAATTAAACAAGTAATGTGTTACAACTTCGGATGATTGCGAGCTAAATACAAGGATCACTATAGTGTTCTGTGTAAAAAGTGTACAAAATTGCTAAGTGAATGAACGAGAGCTGTTGTGAGCGGTTTTCAGAGTGTGTGTAGCCAAAAATATCAAAAGTGTTGTCTAATTAGCTCGCTACCCCTTTTAAATCTAGTAAAAATCAAAATAACAAACTATCCGCAAATGGTGCAAGTCCTCCACGACTCCACAACGTCCATTTCTGACCAAGCACGTGCGGAATAGACTGAGAATATTCTCCAGGAATGTCGCCAAGACTAAGTCCAAGTTGATATTCCTGCAAAACATTTACGAATTCAAACTAGACAATCGTTAGTACAGGTATCCTTATAGTGATCCATGATCCTGATCCTGCAACACTTCTGAGGATCGCTAACTGACACAAAAGTAAGGATCACCAAACAGGATAATAATTGAGGATCACGGGTCATTTAGAAATCCACCTCTAACAATTGCCCCCAAAATATAAGGAGTTATATTGTAAATAAACGAGTTATATTTTGTTGATCTTATCCGTAGCAAACTAACGGATAACTAGCCGTTGAAGACGGACTAGCCATTGCAAAGCTGACGTCACTGAAGTGACAATCCTGCAAATCATCATTATAAATAGGAGTTAGAGATAGGATCAATATGCATTTAAATCCGAAGAAACTCCCTTTAAATTCTCAGTCGAAGATCAATCAGGTATCTCTTCTCTTACTTCTCCTTCTCTTACTTTGTTCTTCTTTCTTTACCATCAACTCGTTAAGAATGATGCTCCGGTCCTCCCCCACCAAGGATCCCCAGAAAGATAGCCCCTTGAAGAGTCAAGGGATCATCAAGGACTCAGTGAATGAAAGGTGTTGCTTTACCGATGCTCAAATAGATAAGATCCGTCATTTCTTTCCGGCGAACGCCTTTTTCAGACCTTCCGATCCTACGGTTCTGAGCGACTATGTTTCTGAAACATGGGTTGCCTTTCCAGCTACTCCATTCACCATAGGATACACCTATCCTTTTCCAGACTTTACCCAATCCTTCTTTTCCCTTACCGGCATCTCTTACATCCAAGCTATGCCGATGATTTGGAGGGTCTTGTATACCCTGGAGAGGATCATAGAGCAGGAAGGGATTGATTTAGGAATGTCAGAACTGACAGAGATGTATGATCTCACGACGTTTGGATCCCATCGATATCTGTTTAAGCGAAAACCCGGCGAAGAACACCCCATTTTTAAAGCCACCAAGAATGACACAAATTGGAAACGACGCTTCTTCTTTGTCAGGAGGGATACCATTCCAAACGGAAAGCATTTACCCAGGAAGTGGTCCACCAATGGTAGGACAGAGAATCCTGAGAAGGATCACCAGGTAATCTTACTCTTGTGAAAGGATCACTAACCCCTTTTTGTCTTGTGTTATGCAGCTATCTCTGTTTCGCACCTTATCACAACACCCGCAACCAAGGAAAGGCTTGCTACTTTTCGGAGGCTTGATCTTGAAATAAGGACATTCAAGGTAGACACCCAAGACTCACAAGAAGTATCCTCAGGTTCCATCACCATGTCAAGTAAGTATCCTGCTTTTTGCATAGTTGAATATTAAAATAATTAGTTAAATTGAAATAGGATAAGGATACTTATCTTGCTTTAAATGTGTAGGTGCCGGAAAATCTTCCAAGCCTGCCTCCCAGTTCAACACAGCCGACCTTGATGCTGTTCGATCCAGGAAGAAGAGGACCACTGCCAGTCCTAGCGTCTCCATTCCCAAGGCACCCACTAAAGGAAGGGGTGGCAAGAAGAGGAAAAATTCTGGTATAGAGGATCTACAAGGCCTACCACTGATACGCCACCAGTTCCTTGAATACTTTAATGACGTGAGGATCATCAATTATGCCTTGGTATCCTACTCATTTGAGGATCATCTGATCTTGAATTGCTTTCTCTTTTTCTTTGCAGAAATTTGCTGAGATTGAAGATTATGTGGGAAGCGTCGAGGAGCTGGATAAGAAGATTGCTGACCTCCAACAAGTTGCAGTGCTTAAGGATCTTAAAATTGCTGATCTTGAAAAAGCCCTTCAAGATACCAAGACTCAGACAGCTAAAATCTTGATCGACATCGACTACGAGAAGCATGATCTCATAGAAGGTGCAAAGGTCTCCGCTGCCATCACAATGTATCAGACAAAACTAAAGATGGCCCAGGAAGCTCAAGATCCTAACTTCGATAGAAGCAGCTGGGATGTTGAGGGCTGGAAAGCGAGGTTGGCTGATCTGGAAGATGATGAAGAGGCTGAGGAGGTTTTAGCGATTGAGGCTGGAAGCAGTGGAAAGGATCTGGTGAAGGATACCGAAGCTGGAGGGGATGAAGATGCAGCGAAGGTGTAGGCTGCATGATTGGGCAATGATGGACATTCCTAGACGTAGCCGGAGCCCAATTTTTAAATTTGGTAGTAGTTTTTTGTGGTTGTGATGTTTTTAAAACAATGATGGTCTGTAATAACTAAACAATAGCTATTAGGGTTAAGGATCATGAATGATCCTTTGGACAATAGGTAGGATTGCAACTGGTGGAGGGATCCTCTGTTTGGGGGATGAAGCCATTGTGATCCTGCCATCTTTTGATTCCTGCACTTGAAAAACCTATGAACAATGGACACCCTTTACCTACCCCAGCGGACTGGCCACGTATTGCTGGTAGATGCTTGGGGTAGGTAATTTTGACAACCTTAAAAGGGTTTAACTTTTGTGAATAAAATGACTTTAACTTTTTGGCTATATCCTGTGTTGTTATCCTTATTGTTATTTTATTTTTCAATTTATTATGATGTCCATGTCGTTTAAACTTAAGTAAGATAAAATTTTAGAAATATCCCTTAAGAGTTAAGGATATGCTCAAGGATCACAAAAAAAAATTATTTAAGGATCATAATTTCAGTTGTCAAAGGATAAGTGTCACTTACACATAATGAATAAAATCAAAACAGTTAAGGATCATACCTGAGAACCCAAGTTAGGATCCTATCCTTCAACACTTAAAATTAGGATAACCCAAGATACAAACCTTAGTTGAAAGTAAGGGTCGAGAATCTTTGGCCATTTATCTTCACAAACCTGAAATAGGATATTACTTGGGACTGAGCCAATAGAAGATGAATGTTAGTAACTGGGGACAAGCCCAACAATTCTGGGGACAAGCCCAATATACTGGGGACAAGCCCAAAGGACAACTGGGGACAAGCCCAAAGGATAACTAGGGACAAGCCCAAAGGATAACTAGGGACAAGCCCAAAGGATAACTGGGGACAAGCCCAAAGGATCGTATGTAAACTGGAGTATGGCCCTTACTAGAGACTATCCAAACTTAGTGACATGAAAATGCCAAAACCTTAGTGTTTTGGTCAAAAAATCTGATGAGGATATTGCAACCAAACTCTCTGTTACGGGGTATGATGCTTGAAATATAGAACTATGACAAGGATCACTTTAATGTAAATTGCACAAATGACACAAGGATTTATACGGGGAAAAAGCCCTTGATCAAGAGTTGATCTCCAGCACAAAAAAACCCCAGGTGATGGAAACTACCGATCACCAAGCTCAAATAAATCAATAAACGTTTACAACTTCGGATAGTAACGAGCTAGGTACAAGGATCACTATCGTGAAATGTGTAAAAGTGTGTGAAAATGAATGAATGTTCGTCGAGAGCTTCAAGTGTGTGAGTATATGAGAGTGTGTGTAGCTGAAAATGACTAAGTGTTCTAATTCTAGCTCGTTACTCCTTTTAAAACAGAAGTTAACTACACTAACTAACTATCCGACTTTCTTGCCAAGCTCCCACGTTCTCCACAACGTCCATTTCTGGTCAATCGTGTGCGAAATACTCGTGGAATATTCCTTGTTACCGTTGCCAAGACCAAGTCATGTTTATTACTCCTGCGAAGTAATATAAAAATCAAATAAACAATCGTCAGTATGAGGATCCTTAAAGTGATCCATGATCCTGATCCTGAAGCTCTTCTGAGGATCACCACCTGTCACAGAAGTAAGGATCATTAATTAGGATAACGAATAAGGATCACTAATTTTTAGAAAATCCTCCCCTAACAATTGCCCCCAAAATATAAGGAGTAATTTGTAAAATAGGCGAGTTATATTTTCTTGATCTTATCCGCAACTAACTAACGGATATATAGCCGTTGATATCGAAATATCCGTTGCAACCATGACGTCACAGAAGTGACAACCCTGCACGATCATGATTATAAATAGGAGATAGAGATAGGATCAAATGCATTTAAATCCGAAAGAAACTCCCTTGATATTCTCAGTCGAAGATCAATCAGGTATCTCTTTTCTCCTCTTTCTCCCTCTCTTACTCTGTTTTTCTTTCTTTACCACCATCACTTTGACAATGATGCTCCGAAGTTCACCGGGCAAGGATCACAAGAAGGATAGCCCTTTGAAGAGTCAAAAGATCATCAAAGACTCAGCGAATGAAAGGTGTTGCTTTAACGACGCACAAATAGAAAAAATCCGTCACTGTTTTCCGGCGAATGCCTTTTTCAAACCCTTCGATCCCACTATCCTGAGCGACTATGTTTCAGAAACGTGGGTTGCCTTTCCAGTTACTCCATTCGCCATAGGATACACCTATCCTTTCCCAGAACTTACACAATCCTTCTTCTCCCTTACCGGCATCTCTTACATCCAAGCCATGCCGATGATTTGGAGGGTTTTGTACACCCTGGAGAGGATCATCGAACAGGAAGGCATTGATTTAGGCATGTCAGAGCTGACACAACTGTATGATCTTACTACCTTTGGTTCCCATCGCTATTTGTTTAAACGTAAACCCGGCGGAGAACACCCCCTTCTTAAAGTCACCAAGAATGACACAAATTGGAAACATCGCTTCTTCTTTGTTAGGAGGGATACCCTTCCAAACGGAGAGGATCTACCAAAGACCTGGTCCACCCATGGTAGGCCAGAGGATCCTGAAAAGGATCACCAGGTAGTCTTGTTTTGGTATAAGGATTACTGACCCCTTTTGTCTTGTGTTATGCAGCTATTTCCGTCTCACACATCATCACATCACCTGCAACCAAGGATAGGCTTGCTGCTTTTTGGAAGCTTGATCCTGAAACAAGGACATTTAAGATAGACACCCAAGACTCACAGGAAGTATCCTCAGGTTCCATTACCATGTCAAGTAAGTATCCTACCTTTTACATAGTTTGAATATAAATAAGTGAATTGAAATAGGATAAGGATACTTATCTTGCTATGAACGTGTAGGTGCTGGAAAATCTACCAAGCCTGTATCCCAATTCAACACGGCTGACCTTGATCTTGTTCGATCCAGGAAGAAGAGGTCCACTACCAGTCCCAACATCTCCATTCCCAAGGCACCCACTAAAGGAAAGGGTGGCAAAAAGAGAAAGACCTCCGAGGGTGAGAATTTGCATGGCCTGCCTCTGATCCGTCACCAATTCCTGGAGTACTTCAATGATGTAAGGATCACCGTATCTGCCTGTATATCCTGCTGGCATATCCTGCTGATTCGAGGATCACTCGGTCCTGACCTTATCTTTCATCTCCTTTGCAGAAATTCGTTGAGATTGAGGATTATGTGGGGAATGTCGAAGGAGCAGGACAAGAAGATTGCTGACCTCCAACAGGTTGTCGTGCTCAAGGACCTTGCACTTGCTGATCTTCGGAAGGAACTTCAAGATGAGAAGACTAAGACGGCTAAACTTCTGATCGACCTGGACTGTGAAAAGCATGACCTCATAGAAGGTGCAAAGGTTTCTGCTGCCATCACAATGTATCAGACAAAACTGAAGATGGCCTAGGAAGCTCAAGATCCTAACTTTGACAAAGGCAACTGGGATGTTGAAGGCTTGAAAGCAAGGTTGGCCGATCTTGAGGATGATGAGGAAGAGGCTACTGAGGTCTTGGCGATTGAGGCAAGTGGCAGTGGGAAGGATCTGATGAAGGATACCGCAGCTGGAGGAGAAGAGGATGCAGCAAAGGTGTAGGCTGCACAATTGGGCGATGATGGACATTCCTAGACACAGCCGGAGCCCAATTTTTTAGTTTGATGGTAGTTTTTTGTGGTTGTGATGTTGAATAATTTAATGTGTTGTATTTGAACAATAGTTTCTAGGATTAAGGATCATGTATGATCCTTTGGACAATAGGCAGGATTGCAACTGGTGGAGGGATCCTCTGTTTGGGGGATGAAGCCATTGTGATCCTGCCGCCTTTATATTCCTGCACTATCTTTGAACTTATTATCATGGACACCCTTTACCTACCCCAGCGGACGGGCCACGTTTTGCTGGTAGATGCTCGGGTAGGTAATTTTGAAAACCTTTTAAGGGTTAATCCTTTGTTAATAAATAAAATCTTAACCTTTTGTCGCTTATCTTGTGTTGTTATCCTTTTTAATATCTTACTTTCCAACTGTTTTAACGTTCATTTCGTTTATACTTATCAATCCTTGAAAAATTAAAAAAGATATCCAAAAAGTTTAAGATATGATCACGGACCACATATCCCATAACCGATAAGTTCTAAAAAGTGATATAGTTTAAGAATTCCAAGTTCAGTTGTCAAGTATAAGGGTTATTTAAATGAATAATGAATAAAATCAAAAGAGTTAAGGATCATACCTGAGGATCCAAGTTAGGATCCTAACCATAATAAGGATAACTATAAGATAAACCTTAGAGTGAAGTAAGGATCAAGGAAACCTAGTTGCCTATCTTCAAGAACCTGAAATAGGGCATAACTTGGGACTAAGCCAATATAAGAAAAGAGTTAGCAACTGGGGACAAGCCCAAGGATAACTGGGGACAAGCCCAAGGATAACTGGGGACAAGCCCAAGGATAACTGGGGACAAGCCCAAGGATCGTATGTAAACTGGAGTATGGCCCTAACTGGCGACTATCCAAACTTAGTGACATGAAAATGCCAAAACCTTAGCTAACGTGAAAACGTTAGAAACCTTAGCTAACGTGAAAACGTTAGAAACCTTAGGAACGGATGTATGGTACGTCTACCATTATACGTAGGATCCTAGGCATAGCCAGTACAATGGAATTATCAGCCCCTAAAACGAGTACTGGTCTCACTGCCTTGAACTATACCAGGATCATCATGCGCTACAGGCGGAACTGGGGTCAAGCCCAAATAACTGGGGTTAAACCCAAGGAACGGATTGCTTCTGCGGATAACCAATGTTATGCTAAGGATACCTGAACTTTCAAAATTCAAATTCACGTGAGAGATGGATAAAGGATACATGATCCTTATCCTTATATGAGGAAATAAAGAGATAAAATTTAGGATATTACCTAAGTAAGGATCACTGATACTTTAAGGATCCTTTAAGGAAATCCCTATCGTGAGGATCATCTGCGCCATGAGGATCATGCTCACATGAAATATTTCTTCAACTGGACAGCATTCCAAGCTCTTGGTAGCAAATCACCTTCCATGGTTAGCAATCTATATGCCCCCTTTCCTGCTTCAGCTTCAATCAAATAAGGGCCTTCCCATTTTGGAGCCAATTTTCCATCAGCAGGATTGGTGGTATTCTGAAATGCTTTCCTTAATACCATATCTCCAACTTGAAACTTCCTGATCCTGACATTTTTGTTGTAAGCACCAGCCATTCTTTCTTGATAACTGGCCATCCTTATCCTAGCCATATCCCTGATTTCTTCAATAGTATCCAGGTCTTGAGCCAAGTTTTCATCATTTTCCTCAGGATCACGGGTACTTGTTCTAGCAGTTGGAATCACCATTTCTGTTGGGATCACTGATTCTGCCCTAAATACCAAGGAGAATGGTGTTTGACCAGTAGCATTCTTAGGGGTTGTCCTATCAGCCCAAAGCACATAGGGTAGTTCTTCTGCCCATTTCCCTTTCTTGGATCCAAGTTTCTTCTTCAAATTGTTGATGATGATCTTGTTGGATGATTCTGCTTGACCATTAGCTTGTGGGTGGACTGGTGTTGATGTTATCATCTTAATCCCCCAGCTGTCACAAAAGTTAGTGGTTCTGCCCCCAATAAATTGGGAACCATTATCACATATAATCTCAGAAGGAATTACAAATCTAGTTATAATATTTCTTTTAATGAAGGATATAACTTCCTTTTCTCTGACTTGGGCAAAAGCTTCAGCCTCTATCCACTTGGAGAAGTAATCAGTCATAGCTAGCATGAATACTTTTCCACCAGGTGCCTTAGGGAGCTTACCAACTATATCCATACCCCATCTCATAAATGGCCAAGAGGAGGATATAGGATACAATAATTCAGCTGGTTGATGAAGGATATTGCTGTGCCTCTGACAAGGATCACTTCTCTTAGCATACTTCATAGCATCTCTCTTCATGGTTGGCCAGTAGTATCCTGTCCTCAGGATCCTTGAGAATAATGCCCTGCCCCTAGTGTGGTTTCCACAATCTCCTTCATGGAAGTCTTTTAAAACTTCTTGGATTTCAGGATCCTCAATGCATCTCAAATATGGTACTGCAAGAGATCGTCTATACAACATATTATTTAAAATTGTGAATTGAGATACCTTAATTTTGAAAGCCCTAGGGTTTTCTCCTGTAGGAATCTCTCCATGTTGTAAGTATCTCATAATTGGTGAGATCCATGATCCTGATCCTGAATGGGATTGAGTATCCTCACTAGGGATAATTGCAGAATCATTTCCTATCTCCATAACCATCCTGATCCTGATATGGATAATAGGGATCTTGATATCCTCCGGGATCTTCAAGGATGATCCTAAGTTAGCCAATGCATCAGCTTCTGTATTTTCTTCCCTTGGTACCTGTGTCAAACTAAAGGAAACAAAAGAGAGTGCCAAACTTTTGACTATCTCTAAATATTTGGTTAGCTTTTCACCTTTAACAGCATAGGATCCATTAAAGTGGTTTGTAATTAGTAATGAATCTACGTGTACCTCAAGATACCTGATCCCCATATGCTTGGCAATTTGCAAACCAGCAATTAAGGCTTCATATTCGGCCTCATTGTTAGTGGTTTGGAACTCACAAGCTATAGAGTGGGGTATTATGTCCCCCTGTGGAGATTTTAGTAGTATTCCAAGCCATGTGCCTTTGACATTTGAGGATCCATCAGTATAGAGTATCCAAGGATCCTTGGTCTCCTCTAGCTAGTGGACTTCTAACTCAGCTTCTTCTTGTAAATCACTACTGAAATCAGCCACAAAGTCGGCTAATGCTTGGGATTTAATGGTTGTCCTAGGCTCATATCTCACATCATAGGCACTAAGCTTCACTGCCCACTTAGCCATCCTTCCTGACATCTCTGGTTTCCTGAGGACATTCTTAATTGGAAAGTTAGTTTTAACAACAATAACATGAGTTTCAAAATAGTGTCTCAACTTAGTAGATGCCATAATTAATGCAATAATAAGTTTTTCAAGGTGTGAATACCTGGATTCGGCATCAAGTAAACTTTTACTTACATAATAGACAGGATGTTGTGTACCTTCATGATCCTTCACAAGGACCGCACTTACTGCTTTTGAGGATACTGCAAGATATAAGGATAGCACATCGCCTTTTTCTGGTTTCATCACGACTGGGGCTGAGGATAGATAATCTTTGAGAGCTCTTAAGGCATTCTCATGCTTCTCAGTCCACTCAAATTTCTTGTTCTTCCTTAGAATATCATAGAATTCTTTGCAGTTCTCTGAGGATTTGGATATGAATCTGTTCAAAGCTGCAATCCTGCCTGTTAGCCTTTGAACATCCTTAGCATTGGCCGGAGATTTGATGTTCACTATAGCTTTGATCTGTTCCGGACTAGCTTCAATGCCTCTCTTTGTCACCATATATCCTAAGAATTTACCTGCTTTAACACCAAAGTGACATTTTGAAGGATTAAGCTTCATATTATATTTATCAAGGATATTGAATGCTTCCTCCAAGTCTCTTAGGTGATCCTCAGAGTTTAAGGATTTTACCACCATATCATCTATGTAAACCTCCGTAGTTTGTCCAATCTGATCCTTGAACATCATATTCACCAGCCTTTGATATGTTGCACCTGCATTTCTTAATCCGAATGGCATAGCAATATAGCAGTATATACTAGTTGGAGTCATGAAGGCTGTATCCTCTTGATCGGATGGTTCCATTTGGATTTGTTGAAATCCAGATGAGGCATCCATAAAAGTTAACAGTTCATGACCCGCAGTTGCATCCACCATGGAGTCAATGTGGGGTAATGGGAAAGGATCCTTGGGACATGCCTTATTTAAATCGGTAAAATCGACACATACCCTCCACTTTCCGTTTTTCTTTTGAACAACAACCACATTGGCCAACCATCTTGGATACTTGACCTTTCTAATCATACTTGCCCGGAGCAATTTCTCTACCTCTTCCTGGATAATGGCATTCCTTTCCGGTGCAAACTTTCTTCTCCTTTGATGGATTGGTTTGAAGGACTTGTCAATGCCGAGTTTGTGAGTGATTACATCTTTGGATAAACCAGTCATGTCTTCGTGTTTCTATGCAAAGGTAGTCTTTCTCCTTTTGAGGAAGGATACAATGTCTTCTTTCATTTCGCCAAGGATCCCTGATCCGATATAGATTTTGGATTCAGGATCATCAGGATCCATGAGGATTTCTACCACATCCTGCTCTCTTGCCTCCAAGACATCCCTTGGAGGATACCTTGATTGCTATTGCTCCCTTGACTTCGAGGCTGGTTTCATCGAGGAAGTGTAGCAATTCTTAGCCTCCTGCTGATCACTGTCAATCTTGACTATTCCCCAAGGACTAGGGAGCTTCACGCATTGATGGTAAGTAGATGGGACTGCCTTCATATCGTGTATCCAGGGCCTGCCAAGGATAACATTACAACAAGATAAACAGTCAATAACACATAATTTTTGATAAGAGTGTAGGCCTTCGATGTATATGGGGAGTTTAATGTCCCCCAGGGTGTTCTTAGTTTCGCCACTAAATCCTACAAGCACGGAGGATCTTGGTATGATATCTGATTCAGGAATTCCCATCTTCTTTAGAACATCAAGCTGGATAATGTTCACTGAGCTTCCTCCGTCTATAAGGATCCTACGGACAAAATGGTTAGAAATGAAAAGAGTAATAACTAAACCATCGGGATGAGGATCCTGGATATCAACACGATCATCCTCATCAAAGGTTATGACTTTTCCTTTGGAGACACTTGATGTTCAAACTGGTCCTTCTCCATTATCCATTTTAGTTTCCTTTGCATGCCTTTTAGCTGCTGAGAAGGATGTGCCACAAATGTCTGATCCTCCAGAAATAAAGTTTATCACTTGTGCATCTGCTGGAGGGGCTGGAGCCTTCTCAGGGATCCTTTCAGGATCCTGAGTCCTTGACTTTTTTCTTCCCAACAACTCTTTCAGATGCCCCTTGCTCAACAAGTACCCAATTTCCTTTCTTAGTGCAATGCATTCTTCTGTGAGATGCCCAAAATCTTCATGGTATGCACACCACTTTGATTTATCCTTAGTTGCAGCTGGCCTATCATTTTTTCTGGGCCATCTCGCTTTATCACCTAGATTCTGCATCGCAAGGATTAGTTCAATATTATCAATAGAAAAACAATATTCAGAAATTGGAGGATAATCCTCATCATCCTCTTCTTGATCAATAGAATGCACGTTCTGGTTATCAGATCTGTTGTAGGATCTGAACTTGTTGTTCTTGAATGAGGATCCTTGCTTTTCCTGCTTTGAGGATCCTGCTAACCTCTCCTGGATCCTCTAGCCGAATGAACCTAAGTGCTCGGGTTCTTACCTCATCTAAGTTCCTGCATGGTGTCATAACAAGATCATCATAGAACGAAGAATCCCTAAGTAATCCCATTTTAAAGGCCTCAACAGCCGTGGCTATATCTAAGTTGGGAATGTCTAAGGATTCTTTACTGAATTTGGTAATGTAATCCCTTAATGATTCATTATGACCCTGGGTTATCCTGTATAAATCGCTAGTTAATCGTTCAAATTTTCTACTACAAGAAAACTGATTATTAAACAAGTTAACTAGATTAGCAAATGAGGTAATAGAGTAGGGGGGGAAGACTTAGCAGCCATTTGAGAGGTGATCCAGTAAGAGTGGATCCGAATCCCTTGCACAGGCATGCTTCCTTTAACCTCTCTGGGATTAGATTGATCTCCATCCTCTCCCTGTATTGTGCTATGTGTTCTTCAGGATCCGTCGAACCATCATACAGCTTCATTGTTGGCACATGGAACCTCTTAGGTATCTCAGCATCACAGATTGGTGGTGCAAAGCGAGATATCTTGTGGCTCCCATCTGCAATCTCTGGGATAGGTTTGACCACTCCCGGAACACTTGATATCATATCCTTTAGTTTTTGCAATTCTCTGGCCATGGCATGATTGATACCTGGATCCTGCATAAGACCATGGTTAGTAGTATAAGAATTATTAAAGGTGTTACCTCCCATTGGATTTGAGTTAGGAAGAATGGATGTCAATCCATATTGTTGGGGCTCTGGAATGATCGAGGGACCAGTAGAAGCATTGGTCTGCATTGGGATAAAATCTCCCTGATGGACATCTGAACTTCCTGTTTGCAAACTCCTCGAGGATCCTGGCATCTGGAAGGATCCCTGAAACTGGGACGGTCCTGGAACAAAGGAGGATCCTTGAACCTGGGATGATCCTGGAACAAAGGAGGATCCTTGAACCTGGGATGATCCTGGAACAAAGGAGGATCCTTGAACCTGGGATGATCCTGGAACATAGGAGGATCCTTGAATCTGCTGCATTCCTGAATATCCTCCTGAATTCGTGAGGGATCCCATATGCTGAGGATAGGATCCCACTGGCTGGAAATATGGACCTGATGCCTGGGTCACTGTTGTTGTTCCGTAGTGCACTCCTTTTGGTCCACCCACATATTGAACGTCTGGAACCACTGATGGCTGAGAAGTAATCACCGGAGTATCAAAATTCAAGGATTTTGGCACCAGTGGGGAATGATCCTCTGCCGTTGTCTTTTGTTTCTTGAGATCTCCGATTTCTTTGAGAATCCTCTATTTGGTCTTATCCTGTTGCCGTATCTGATCCTTCATCTGCAAAATCAAAGTAAACATGTCACTAGTAGTGGGAGTGTAAGAAGCAGAAGAAGTTGGAGGTTTTGAGAAAATGGGAGTCGGTTTCTTCGCAGCATTCTCAGCATTCTTCTGGGATCCAGAAGGTGGTGGAGGCAAAGGGGGAACGCCTTGTGAAGAAGTGAATGAGGGCATCAAATTTGAAGCATTCTTCACTGAGGAAGCCATTTGCTTGGTTGTAGTGAACTGAAATGAGCACAGAAATGAGAATTTTTCTAAGGATGAAGCACCAATTGCCCCACGGTGGGCGCCAAACTGTTTTGGTCAAAACAGTTTGATGAGGATATTGCAACCAAACTCTCTGTTACGGGGTATGATGCTTGAAATATAGAACTATGACAAGGATCACTTTAATGTAAATTGCACAAATGACACAAGGATACGGGGAAAAAGCCCTTGATCAAGAGTTGATCTCCGGCACAAAAAACCCCGGGTGATGGAAACTACCGATCACCAAGCTCAAATAAATCAATAAACGTTTACAACTTCGGATAGTAACGAGCTAGGTACAAGGATCACTATCGTGAAATGTGTAAAAGTGTGTGAAAATGAATGAATGTTCGTCGAGAGCTTCAAGTGTGCGAGTATATGACAGTATGTGTAGCTGAAAATGACTAAGTGTTCTAATTCTAGCTCGTTACTCCTTTTAAAACTGAAGTTAACTACACTAACTAACTATCCGACTTTCGTGCCAAGCTCCCACGTTCTCCACAACGTCCATTTCTGGTCAATCGTGTGCGAAATACTCGTGGAATATTCCTTGTTACCGTTGCCAAGACCAAGTCACGTTTATTACTACTGCGAAGTAATACAAAAATCAAATAAACAATCGTCAGTATGAGGATCCTTAAAGTGATCCATGATCCTGATCCTGAAGCTCTTCTGAGGATCACCACCTGTCACAGAAGTAAGGATCATTAATTAGGATAACGAATAAGGATCACTAATTGTTAGAAAATCCTCCCCTAACACTTAGCTAACGTGAAAACGTTAGAAACCTTAGGAACGGATGTATGGTACGTCTACCATTATACGTAGGATCCTGAATATAGCCAGTACAACGAAATTGTCAGCCCCTAAAGCGGGTACTGGTCCCATTGCCATGAACTATACCAGGATCATCGTGCGCTACTTGCGAAACTGGGGACAGGCCCAGACTGGGGACTAGCCCAAAAGATAACTGGATACTTCTGTGGATACTCAATGCTTAGTTAAGGATGCCCGAACCTTCAAAACTCAGAAATCAAGTAAAAGGAGGATAAAGGAGGCAGGATCCTTATCCTCATAAGAATAAAAAGAATGAAATAGTTTAAGATTGGAATGTTACCAGAAAGAGGATCATCTATCAGCGGGGATCCTTCAAGGATACTTGTCTGGTAAGGATCATGGATCATGATCACATGAAATATTTCTTCAAATGGACAGCATTCCAAGCTCTAGGTAGCAAATCACCCTCCATTGTTAGCAATCGATATGCCCCCTTTCCTGCTTCAGCTTCAATTAAATAAGGGCCTTCCCACTTTGGTGCTAGCTTTCCATCAGCAGGATTGGTGGTGTTTTGAAATGCTTTCCTTAATACCATATCCCCAACTTGAAATTTCCTGAGCCTGACATTTTTGTTGTAAGCTCCAGCCATCCTTTGTTGATAACTGGCCATCCTTATCCTTGCTAAATCCCTGATTTCTTCTATAGTATCCAAGTCTTGAATCAAGTTTTCAGCATTTTCTTCAGGATCACGAACGCTTGTTCTTGCAGTTGGAACCACCATCTTTGTAGGGATCACTGACTCTGCCCCAAATACCAAAGAAAATGGAGTTTGGCCTGTAGCATTCTTGGGAGTTGTTCTATCAGCCCACATCACATAAGTTAGTTCTTCTGCCCATTTTCCTTTCTTGGATCCAAGCTTCTTCTTCAAATTGTTGATGATGATCTTGTTGGATGATTCTGCCTGACCATTAGCTTGTGGATGGACTGGTGTTGATGTTATCATCTTAATTCCCCAACTGTCACAAAAGTTAATGGTTTTATTCTCAATAAATTGGGATCCATTATCACAAATAATTTCAGAAGGGATGCCAAATCTAGTAATAATATTCCTTTTAATAAAGGATATAACTTCCTTTTCTCTAACTTGAGCAAAGGCTTCAGCCTCTATCCACTTAGAAAAGAAATCAGTCATAGCAAGCATGAATACTTTTTCACCTGGTGCCTTAGGAAGCTTTCCAACTATATCCATTCCCCATCTCATGAATGGCCAAGAAGAGGATATAGGATGCAAGAGCTCTGCTGGTTGGTGAAGGATATTACTATGCCTCTGAGAAGGATCACACTTCTTGGCATATTCCACAACGTCCTTCTTCATAGTGGGCCAATAGTATCCTATTCTCAGGATCCTTGAGAATAATGCCCTGCCGCCAGTGTGGTTTCCACAATGTCCTTCATGGAAATCCTTTAGGACTTCTTGAATTTCAGGATCCTCAATGCATCTCAAATATGGTCCTGCAAGAGATCGTTTATACAACATATTATTTAATATTGTAAATTGAGATACCTTAATTTTAAAAGCCCTTGGGTTTTCTCCTGTATGGATTTCTCCATGTTGTATGTATCTCATGATTGGAAGTATCCATGATCCTGAATGAGATTGGGTATCATCACTAGGGATGATTGCAGAATCTTCTCCTATCTCCATAGTTACATGATCCTTGATGGAAGGGGTTAGGATATGGATAATAGGAATCTCAATATCCTCAGGAATCTTCAAAGATGATCCTAGATTGGCTAATGCGTCAGCTTCTGCATTCTCTTCCCTTGGTACCTGTGTCAAACTAAAGGATACAAAAGAGAGTGCCAATTCTTTGACTATCTCCAAATATTTGATTAGCTTTTCACCTTTAACAGCATAGGATCCATTAAAGTGATTAGTGATCAATAAAGAATCTACATGTACCTCAAGATACCTGATATTCATATGCTTTGCAATTTGCAAACCAGCTATCAAGGCTTCATATTCAGCCTCATTGTTGGTAGTTTGAAATTCACAAGCTATGGAGTGGGGTATTATGTCCCCCTGTGGCGATTTTAGTAGTATCCCAAGCCCTGTTCCATTCACATTGGAGGATCCATCAGTAAACAATATCCAAGGATCCTTGGTTTCTTCAAGCTGTTGGACTTCTAGTTCAGCTTCCTTTTGCAAATCACAACTGAAATCTGCCACAAAGTCAGCTAATGCTTGGGATTTAATGGCTGTCCTAGGCTCATATCTTATATCATATGCACTCAACTTCACTGCCCACTTAGCCATCCTTCCTGACATTTCAGGTTTCCTGAGAACATTCTTAATTGGGAAATTAGTTTTAACAATAATGGCATGGGTCTCAAAATAATGTCTTAATTTAGTAGATGCCATAATTAATGCAAGGATAAGTTTTTCTAAATGTGAATACCTGGATTCAGCATCAAGTAAGCTCTTACTTACATAATAAACAGGATGTTGTGTACCTTGGCGATCCTTAACAAGGACCACACTTACTGCTTTTGAGGATACCGCCAAATATAAGGATAACACATCTCCCTTTTCTGGTTTCATTAAGGCTGGGTCTGAGGAAAGGTAATCTTTAAGAGCTTTAAGGGCACTTTCATGCTTCTCAGTCCATTCAAATTTCTTGTTTTTCCTCAGGATGTCATAGAACTCCTTGCACTTTTCTGAGGATTTGGATATGAATTTGTTCAAGGCTGCTATCCTGCCGGTCAACCTTTGCACATCCTTAGCATTGGCAGGAGATTTGATATTCACGATGGCCTTAATTTGCTCTGGACTTGCTTCAATGCCCCTCTTTGTTACCATATATCCTAAAAATTTACCTGCCTTTACACCAAAATGACACTTAGAAGGATTTAGTTTCATATTAAATTTATCAAGGATATTGAATGCTTCCTCCAAGTCCTTAAGGTGATCCTCAACTCTTTTGGACTTAACCACCATGTCATCAATATAGACTTCCATAGTGTATCCAATTTGTTCTTTGAACATCATATTGACAAGCCTTTGGTAAGTAGCACCTGCATTCCTTAATCCAAATGGCATAGCAATATTACAGTATATACCAGTTGGGGTCATGAAGGCTGTATCCTCTTGATCGGATGGTTCCATCTGAATTTGTTGAAATCCAGATGAAGCATCCATAAAAGTTAACAACTCATGACCCGCAGTAGCATCCACCATGGAGTCAATGTGGGGTAATGGGAAAGGATCCTTGGGACATGCCTTGTTTAAATCTGTAAAATCCACACATACCCTCCACTTTCCATTTTTCTTTTGAACAACAACCACATTGGCTAACCATCTTGGATACTTAACCTCTCTAATCATACCTACTCGAAGTAGCTTATCTACCTCTTCCTGGATAATAGCATTTCTTTCAGGTGCAAACTTCCTTCTCTTTTGATGAATTGGCTTGAATGACCTGTCAATGCCAAGTTTGTGAGTAATTATATCCTTAGATATACCTGTCATGTCTTCATGTTTCCAGGCAAAGGTGGTCTTCCTTATTTTAAGAAAGGATACTAGCTCTTGTTCAATATCGCTAAGTATCCCTGACCCTATGAAGATCTTGGATTCAGGATCATCAGGATCCATGAGGATTTCTTTCAAATCCTGTTCTCTTGCCTCCAAGACGTCTCTTGAAGGATACTTTAATTGCTATTTCTCCCTTGGTCTTGAGGCTGGTTTCATTGATGAGGTATAGCAATTCTTGGCCTCCTGTTGATCACTCTCAATTTTCACCACTCCCCATGGACTTGGAAGCTTTACACACTGATGATAGGTGGATGGAACTGCCTTCATATCATGTATCCATGGCCTGCCAAGGATAACGTTATAACACGATAAGCAATCAATAACACAAAACTTTTGATAAGAATGTAATCCTTCAATATAGATTGGGAGTTTGATGTCCCCCAATGTATTCTTTGTTTCTCCACTGAATCCTACAAGTACTGAGGATCTTGGGATAATATCGGACTCTGGGATGTTCCATCTATAAGGATCCTGCGAACAAAGTGGTTAGAAATAAACAATGTAATTACGAGACCATCATGGTGAGGATCCTGGATGTCAACACGATCATCCTCATCAAAAGTAATGACTTTATCCTGGGTGACAATGGAGGTCCTGACGGGTCTGTCTCCATTATCCATCTTGGTTTCCTTAGCGTGTCTTTTTGCTGATGAGAAGGATGTACCACAGATGTTTGATCCACCGGATATCAAATTTATGACTTGTGCATCTGCCGGAGGAGCATGAGCCCTTTCCGGGATCCTTTCAGGATCCTGGGTTCTTGACTTCTTTCGTCCCAAGAGTTCCTTTAAATGCCCCTTTCTCAACAAATAACCAATCTCCTTTCTAAGTGCAATACACTCTTCAATGAGATGCCCAAAATCCTCATGATATGCACACCACTTGGATTTATCCTTTGTAGCAGCTGGTTTATCACTTTTCCTTGGCCACCTGGCTTTCTCACCTAGATTCTGCATTGCAAGGATTAGTTCATTGTTATCAACAGAGAAACAATATTCAGAAATAGGAGGATAATTCTCATCATCCTCTTCTTGTTCCACTGCGTGCACATTCTGGTTATCAGATCTGTTATAAGACTTGGATTTGTTGTTCTTGAAGTAGGATCCTTGCTTATCCTGTTTGGTGGATCCAGTCAATCTGTCCTGGATCCTTTTGAAGTAGGATCCTAAGGGCCCTAGTCCTTACTTCATCAAGATTCCTGCAAGGTGTCATAACAAGATCATCATAGAACAATGAATCCCTAAGAAATCCCATTTTAAAGGCTTCAACAGCCGTAGCTATATCCAGATTGGGAATGTCTAAGGATTCTTTACTAAACTTAGTGATGTAATCTCTAAGTGATTCATTTTGACCTTGTGTTACCCTATATAGATCAGTAGTTAATCGTTCAAACTTTCTGCTATAAGAGAATTGACTATTGAACAAGTTAACTAAATTAGCAAATGAAGTAATAGAGTAAGGGGGAAGACTTAGCAGCCATTTAAGAGCAAATCCTGTAAGTGTGGACCCAAATCCCTTGCATAGGCATGCTTCTTTCAATCTTTCCGGAATTGGATTGATCTCCATCCTCTCCCTGTATTGAGCTACATGCTCTTCTGGATCCGTCGAACCATCATATAATTTCATTGATGGTATCTGGAATCTTTTAGGTATCTCAGCATCACACAAAGGTGATGCAAAACTAGATATCCTATGGCTACCATCCGCAATCTCAGGAATGGGTTTAACCACTCCTGGTACACTGGATATCATATCCTTAAGCTTTTGTAGTTCCCTAGCCATGGCCTGATTGATACCCGTATCCTGCATAAAGCCATGGTTAGTGTTATATAAATTATTAAAAGTGTTACCTCCCACAGGATTCGAGTTTGGAATTGCGGATGTGAATCCATCTTGTCGAGACTCTGGCATAATCGAAGGACCAGATGAGGCAATGGTCTGCATTGGTATGAAGTCTCCTTGATGGACGTCTGAGTTCTGAGGTTGCCTATTTCTCAAGGATCCTTGATTTTGAAGGGGGTTGGATCCTTGGAATTGTGATGATCCTTGAATCTAAAAGGATCCTGGGACCAGAGAGGATCCTAGGACCTGAGAGGATCCTTGGACCTGGGAGGATCCTTGGACCTGGGAGGATCCTTGGACCTGGGAGGATCCTTGGACCTGGGAGGATCCTTGGACCTGGGAGGATCCTTGGACCTGGGAGGATCCTTGTACTGCATGCATTCCCACATATCCTCCAGACGTAAAGTATCCTTGATGCTGAGAAGAGGATCCTAATGGTTGAGAAGAGGATCCCTGAGGCTGGAAGTAAGAGCCAAATGCCTGACTCATTGTTGTTGTCCCATAACGCCTTCCTGGTAGTTCACCTAAGTATTGCACGTCCGGAACTGCTGAGTATTGTGAGGTTATGACCGGAGTGTCGAAGTTCAGCGATCTTGGCATCAGAGGGGAGTGATCCTCCACTGATTTCTTCTGTTTCTTGATTTCATCGATTTTCCGGAGGATTCTTTCGTTGGTCTTATCCTGCTCTTGTGCATGATTCCTCATCTGCAAAATCAAGGAATAGAGATCATTAGTAGTAGGATTAGTTGAAACAGAAGAAGCAGGTGGTTTTTGGAAAATGGGAGTTGGTTTCTTCGCAGCATTCTCAGCATTTTTCTGGGATCCAGAAGGTGGTGGTGGCAAAGGAGGAACGCCTTGTGAGGAACTGAATGAGGGCATCAAACTTGAAGTATTCTTCACTGAGGAAGCCATATGTTTGGTTGTAGCGGATCGAAATGACCATAAAAACACGAATCTTTCTAAGAATAAAGCACCAATTGCCCCACGGTGGGCACCAAACTGTTTTGGTCAAAAATCAAGCAAGGATAATGTAACCAAACTCTCTGTTACGGGGTATGATGCTTGAATTGGTTTATAGCAATAAGGATCACTATGGAAAATAAATAACAAGTGACACAAGGTTTATACGGGGAAAAAGCCCTTGATCAGGAGTTGATCTCCGGCACAAAAATCCCCGGGGGATGGAAACTACCGATCACCAACTCAAATTAAACAAGTAATGTGTTACAACTTCGGATGATAGCGAGCTAAATACAAGGATCACTATAGTGTTCTGTGTAAAAAGTGTACGAAATTGCTAAGTGAATAAACGAGAGCTGTTGTGAGCGGTTTTCAGAGTGTGTGTAGCCAAAAATAGCAAACGTGTTGTCTAATTAGCTCGCTACCCCTTTTAAATCTAGTAAAAATCAAAATAACAAACTATCCGCAAATGGTGCAAGTCCTCCACGACTCCACAACGTCCATTTCTGACCAAGCACGTGCGGAATAGACTGAGAATATTCTCCAGGAATGTCGCCAAGACTAAGTCCAAGTTGATATTCCTGCAAAACATTTACGAATTCAAACTAGACAATCGTTAGTACAGGTATCCTTATAGTGATCCATGATCCTGATCCTGCAACACTTCTGAGGATCACTAACTGACATAGAAGTAAGGATCACCAAACAGGATAATAATTGAGGATCACGGGTCATTTAGAAATCCACCCCTAACAGCTGCAGCCTACACCTTCGCTGCATCACCATGTCCAGCTCCACTAGCTTCACCACCATGATCCTTGCCACTGCCTCCAGCTTCGATCGTCAGGATCTCCTCAGCCTCCTCCTCGTCATCCAGCTCAGCCAGCCTTGCCTTCCAGCCTTCCACATCCCAGTTGCTCCTGTCGAAGTCAGGATCCTGAGCTTCCAAGGCATCTGCAATTTGGTCTTGTACATCGCTATGGCAGCAGAGACTTTAGCATCCTGGGTGATCTCATGCTTCTCGTAATCAGCATTGATCAGAACCATGGTCGCCTCAGTTTTGGTGTTTTGGAGGTCCTTCTGGAGGTCTGCAATCTTAAGTTCCTTGAGCAATGCGACTTGTTGGAGGTTAGCAATCTTCTTGTCCTGCTCCTCGACATGCCCAACGTAGTCTTCAATCTCAGTAAATTTCTACAAAGAAGATAAAGAACAGTTCAAGAATAGGTGATCCTCAAATAAGATGGATACCTAAAGCAGGGACAAGGATCCTTACATCGTTGAAGTATTCATGGAACTGGTGGCGGATCAGGGGCAGAACTTGCAGATCCTCAGCTTCAGAGGCTTTTCTTTTCTTGCCACCCCTTCCTTTAACGGGTGTCTTGGGGATCGAAGCAGTTGGGCTGGCAGGAAGCTTCTTCTTGGAGGATCGTACGTTGTCCAGATCGGTCACGCTGAACTTGGAGGCAGATTTTGAAGCTTTTCCAGCACCTGCACATTCAAAGCAAGATAAGTATCCTTATCCTATTTCTATTTAACTATTTATTTAAATCTTTAACTATACAAAAAACAGGATACTTACTTGACATGGTGACTGAGCCTGAGGATACCTCTTGAGAATCCTGGGTGATTTTCTTGAATGATCTTGCTTCAGGACCGAGTCTTCTAAAAGCAGCAAGCCTTTCCTTGGTAGCAGGAGACGGTATGAGATGTGTAACAGTGACAGCTGCATAACATAAAACAAAAGGGGGTTAATGATCCTATCACAAGAGCAAGATTATCCGGTGATCCTTCTCAGGATCCTCTGTCCTACCATGGGTGGACCACTCCCTGGGTAGATCCTTTCCGTTTGGGATATAGTCACTTCTGACAAAGAAAAAGTGTCGTTTCCAGTTTGTATCGTTCTTGGTGGCTTTAAAAATGGGGTGTTCTTCACCAGGTTTTCGTTTAAACAAATATCGGTGGGATCCAAACGTTGTGAGATCATACATCTCAGCCAACTCCGACATTTCTAGATCAATCCCTTCCTGCTTGATGATCCTTTCAAGGGTATATAAGACCCTCCAGATCATCGGCATAGCTTGGATGTAAGAGATGCCGGTAAGGGAGAAAAAGGATTGGGTAAAGGCTGGAAAAGGATAGGTGTATCCTATGGTGAATGGGGTAACAGGAAAGGCAATCTAAGTTTCAGAGATATAGTCACTCAAAGTAGTGGGATCAAAGGATTTGAAAATGGTGTTCGCCGGGAAACAATAGCGAATTTTATCAATTTGGGGATCGGTGAAATAACAGCGTTCTTTTGCGGAATCTTTGATGATCCCTTGGCTCTTTAAGGGGCTGTTCTTCTTGTGATCCTTGCACGGTGAGTTTCGAAGCATCATTTTTGACGAGATTGTTTTGGTCAAAAATTACCGAGGCAATTAAGTGATCAACTTAGTAAAGTGAGGTAGTGTGCTAAAAAGTGTGTTGAAAATACGCCGTTTAAGTTATTTGGAAAATCAGTATTCAGGATACGGCTCAGGATATTGAGCTGTATCTATGATCAAACTATGAGCAAAAAGAAAAGTAAATGACACGAGATGTGCGAGGAAAGCCCTTGATCAATCTAGATCGCCGGCATAAAAGCTCGGGAGCTGACAATCGCAGCTGCCTTGTTCTTCTTAATGCTTCAAACTTCAGGATACAGTGCAGGATATAGACCAGATCGCTAAGTGTTACAATGCCTTTGTATGAAAGTGAAAATTGCTAGAGAGCGAGTGTTCGAGTGTATTCAGTGAAAATGTGATGTCCTATTCGATCTGGTATACCCACCTATTTATAGTTATTAAATAGAAACTAAAATTCCTATAAATATGGGATGCTCCCGAATATTCCATAAATAGCCGTTTGGAACCAAATAAAGCGGGCTTAACGTCTTTCCTTGAACAACTTGGACCGAGTCTTCCGCGGAATGAGTCCTTGTGAACGTTGCTAGCTTCTAACCCACGTACCTGCACATAATCCTTTAGTAATCCTAAGGATACCATTCAGGATGTTACCAATATCCTGAACCAGCATCCCGGATGTAAACAGATATTATATAACCAAGATATAAATCAAGATATTTTCCAGGATATGGGCTCAGAATTTCACCCATAACAATTGTCCCAAAAAATGTTACCGTTTGTTATCCTGCACTAACGGTTACATTTTTCACGAAAACGAGGTAATTAATAGATAATACCAATGATGTGACCGTTTTCAACTACACGGCCTATATTTACTCATCATACCCTATATCTTCTCATCCTCATCTCTTTTTTAATCATAATCGACAAGGAAAAGGTAACATTCTCTCTCTCATCGTCATATTCATCTTCATTCTCCGGTAAAAAACTCAGGTGACCAAATGCCAAGACAAACAAGATCTAGTTCAGGCGACTCGGCTCCCACGTTTATCCAACAGAACCTTCTCTAAGAACCAGAGAAGGAGATATGCACCTTTGACAGTGCCCACCTGTCAGCCTTAAAATCCTCCGGCATCTTCCCGGAAGTAACCGTATTTAGACCGTTTGACCGGGAAATCCGGTCGGATATGGTCTCCAGCGAGTGGATATGCTTCAGTGCTTTCCCTTTTACCCTAGGGCTACAATTCCCCTTTCCGGACTTCATCACCGAATTCTTTAATATCACAAAAATCTCTTTCAGCCAAACCATGCCAATGCTCTGGCGTGTTTTGTCTGTTCTTGACCAAATCAAGAGAAACCACATTCCTGATCTTTCCGTCCGTGATCTCCCCCTAGCTTACAAGCTTAGATGCCATGGATCAAGTAGATTTCTGTTTTATTCTACTTCTAGTGACCCATTGATACTTCGTGCCACCAGGAACGAGGATGGTTGGCAATCCAAGTTTTTCTTTGTAAAAAGGGACTCAATCCCTAGTGGAACGGATTATCCGATGAAATGGTTGAAGAAGGGTAGGATTTAGGGTTTAAAGATGATCCTACCTCTTATCCTGCTTTATACCCTGAACTGACCAATTTTATTTTCTCTGTTGTGCATGCAGCTGATTTCAGGAAGATTGCACCTCCTCTTGCTGATTCTCAAAAAAGAATAGACGCCATCAGACTCCTTTCAGAGGTAGAGAGAAGCTTCAACCCATCTCCACCAACTCCAAGCCCTCTTTCAAGTGCAAACATGTCTGGTAAGGAACCTGCAAGATATCCTGTACACACATGTTTTTATTTGATATTCTTAGGAGAAAAGTTTACTCCCCATGTGTAGACTCCAGCAAGGTTCCAGTCTATCTAGATCTCGACGAACTTGACAGTTATCCTACTCAAGCCATGGTCAAGAAAGAGACTCCTGCTGCTACCAGCTCCAAGCCACTCCCAGCTCCCAAGGCCAATCCAAGGACTCGTGCTTCCACAGCAAAAAAAAGGAAAGGTCTTGAAGTCAGTGCTCCAGGTTCAGAAGGTTTCTCCTATGACGAACTCAGTTTCTCTGATTCCTTAGAGCCAATGACATCCTTCCTTAACAAGGTAATATCCTGACACATATCCTGCACGTGTATCCTAATAGGATATCCTGACAGGATATCCTGGTCAATATATTCTAACTCATACCTGAAATTGATGTGCAGGGCCTCCAGCATTTGCTCCACTTGTATAATGATGCCTGTGGTACTGCTGCACTCCATGAAGCCAGGATCAAATAGCTTGAAAGCACCGTTGCTGACCAAGGTGCCATTGCCAAAGCGAAGACCCGGCACTACGAGGGCATGCTGAAGAAGGTCACCCAAGACGCTGAGCTCAAACTTGCCACCATCCAAATGGATCATGAACAAGCCATGGTCTCTTTCCGGGAGGGAATCAAGGCTTCCGCTATCATCTCCCTGCTACAAGCACGCATCAAGATGGCCTACGAGGCCAAGGAGACGGGCCTTGTTTGTCCATCTTGGCCAGTTGAATCCTGGGTGGCCAAGCTAAAGGAGCTCGGAGGCAAAGCTGTGCCACTTCCTGCTGAAGCTGGTGAGTCTTCTAAGTCAGCAGAGGTGGTGATCCAGGCTGGAGACAAGAAGGATGCTGGAGCGGATGCTGGAGCGGATGCTGGGATGGATATCGGTGAGAATGCTGCTCAGGATGCTGGTGCTGAGAAGTCTGAGAAGGTTGGAGAAGATGCCGCTGTGTGAGGGCATTTAGGTGGGCGATGACGGATATACGTGCCAAGGCCAGAGCCCACATTTTTTAATTTGAATGTTGGTCTGTAATCCCTTAAACAATTTACTTTTCTGCACTTTACTTTCCTGCACCTGAACAATTTACATTTCCTGCATGCTTTTTGAACAATACAACAGTTAGAGGTGGATGGGTCTCGGTTTGAGATGAAACCTTCCACTGTTGGGTAACTATGGTAAGGAACGATTAGTGCTCTTAGTGGATGGGCCTTGTTTTGAGGTGAAACTAAGAGCACATCTTTTGGTATGTTAATAATATTGTTTTGGTAAAAAATCAGACGAGGATAATGCAACCAAACTCTTTGTTACGGGGAATGATGCTCAAAATGTGTAACAGCGATGAGGATCACTACGATACAATATTGCATAAACAACACAAGGGTTTATATTGGGAAAAAGCCCTTGATCAAGAGTTGATCTCCGGCACAAAAAACCCCGGGTGATGGAAACTACCGATCACCAAGCTCAAATAAATGAATGAATGTTTACAACTTCGGATAGTAACGAGCTAGGTACAAGGATCACTACGGTGGAATGTGTAAAAAGTGTATGCAATTGCTAAGTGTTTGAACGAGAGCTTGTATGAGCGTTTGTACGAGTGTGTGTAACTGAGAAAATGACTAAGTGTGTTCTACTAGCTCGTTACTCCTTTTTTAAAATAGAAATAACCACCTAAACTAATTATCCGACTTTCGTGCCAAGCCTCCACGTTCTCCACAACGTCTATTTTTGGTCAAGCACGTGCAGAATAGTTTAGGAATATTCTCCAGGAATGTCGCCAAGACTTGGTCAAGCTTATTATACCTGCGAGATAGTACAAAACATAAGTAAACAATCGTTAGTACGAGGATCCTTAAAGTGATCCATGATCCTGATCCTGAAGCTCTTCTGAAGATCACCACCTGTCACAGAAGTAAGGATCACTAATTAGGATAACGTGTAAGGATCACTAATTGTTAAAAAATCCTCCCCTAACAATTGCCCCCAAAATATAAGGAGTAATTTGTAAAATTAGAGAGTTATATTTTCTTTGATCTTATCCGCAACTAACTAACGGATATATAGCCGTTAAAATTGAACTAGCCGTTGCGATCATGACGTCACGGAAGTGACAATCCTGCAGAATCATAATTATAAATAGAGATATAGATAGGATCATTATGCATTCAAATTTGAAAGAAACTCCCTTTAAATTCTCAGTCGACGAACAACCAGGTATCTCTTTCTTCTCTTTCTACCTTTCTTACTCTGTTTTTCTTTCTTTAACACCATCGCTTTGAGAATGATGCTCCGAAGCTCACCGGGCAAGGATCACAAGAAGGATAGCCCTTTGAAGAGTTAAAAAATCATCAAAGACTCAGCGAATGAAAGGTGTTGTTTTAACGATGCACAAGTAGATAAAATCCATCACTGTTTTCCGGCGAGTGCCTTCTTCAAACCCTTTGATCCCACTGTTCTTAGCGACTATGTTTCAGAAACATGGGTTGCCTTTCCAGCTACACCATTTACTATAGGATACACCTATCCTTTCCCAGAATTCACACAATCCTTCTTTTCCCTGACCGGCATATCTTACATTCAAGCCATGCCGATGATTTGGAGGGTTTTATATACCCTGGAGAGGATCATCGAGCAGGAAGGCGTTGATTTAGGAATGTCAGAACTGGCGGAACTGTATGATCTTACTACCTTCGGTTCCCACCGTTATTTGTTCAAGCGAAAACCCGGTGCAGATCATCCTCTTCTCAAAGTTACCAAGAACGACAAAGATTGGAAACGTCGCTTTTTCTTTGTCAGAAGGAATTCCATTCTAAACGGAGAGCATTTACCAAAAACATGGTCCACCCATGGTAGGCCGGAGGATCCTGAGAAGGATCACCAAGTAGTCTGGTTTTTATAAGGATTACTGACCCCTTTTGTCTTGTGTCATGCAGTTATCTCTGTTTCGCATCTCATCACAACATCCGCAACCAGGGAAAGGCTTGCTGCTTTCTGGAACCTTGACCCTGAAACTAGAACTTTTAAGACAATAACCCAAGACTCACAGGAGGTATCCTCAGGCTCTGTCACAATGTCAAGTAAGTATCCTTGTTTAAAATTTAAATAAATAGTTAAATGTATATTAAGAAAAGATACTTATCTTGTTTTGGTTGTGTAGGTGCTGGAAAATCTGCCAAAGCTGCTTCAAGGTTCAGTGTCACCGATCTTACCACTGTCAAATCCTCTAAAAGAAAGGTTCCTACCAGCCCGACAGCCTCAATCCCCAAGGCACCCCTCAAAGGAAAGGGAATCAAGAGGAGAAAGGCCTCCGAGGCTGAGGATTTGCAGGGTCTGCCTCTAATTCGCCACCAATTCCTTGAGTACTTTAATGATGTGAGGATCACTGTCTTTGCTCGTATATTCTGTTGACATATCCTGCTGATATATCCTCCTGATATATCCTGCTGATCTGAGGATCACTTAATTCTGACCTTATCATTTATCCTCTTTACAGAAATTCGCTGAGATCGAGGATTACGTCGGCCATGTTGAGGATCAGGATAAGAAGATTGCCGACCTCTAGCAGGTTGCCGTGCTCAAGGATCTTGCACTTGCTGATCTTCGGAAGGAACTCCAGGATACCAAACAGGAGATGGCCAAGGTGCTGGTTAATTTTGACTATGAAAGGCAGGAGATCACAGATGATGCTAAAATTTCTGCCGCCATAGCAATGTACAAAACCAAGCTGCAAATGGCCTTGGAAGCTCAGGATCCTGCCTTCGACAAAAGCGGCTGGGAAATTGAAGAATGGAAAGCGAGGCTGGTTGAATTGGGTGATGAAGAGGAGGCTGAAGAGATCCTGACAATTGAGGCTGGTAGCAAGTGTTTTGGTCAAAAAATCTGATGAGGATATTGCAACCAAACTCTTTGTTTAGGGGAATGATGCTTTAAATATGTAACAGCAATGAGGATCACTTCAATGTAGAATGCACAAACAACACAAGGATTTATACGGGGAAAAAGCCCTTGATCAATAGTTGATCTCCGGCACAAAAAACCCCGGGTGATGGAAACTACCGATCACCAAGCTCTAATAAATGATTAAATGTTTACAACTTCGGATAGTAACGAGCTAGGTACAAGGATCACTACAGTGAAATGTGTAAAAAGTGTATGAAATTGCTAAGTGTTTGAACGAGAGCTTGTATGAGTGTTTGTACGAGTGTGTGTAACTGAGAAATGACCAAGTGTGTTCTACTAGCTCGTTACTCCCTTTTTAAAATAGAAATAACCACCTAAACTAACTATCCGACTTTCGTGCCAAGCCTCCACGTTCTCCATAACGTCTATTTTTGGTCAAGCATGTGCAGAATAGTTTAGGAATATTCTCCAGGAATGTCGCCTAGACTTGGTCAAGCTCAATATACCTGCGAGATGCTACAAAACATAAGTAAACAATCGTCAGTACGAGGATCCTTGAAGTGATCCATGATCCTGATCCTAAAGCCCTTCTGAGGATCACCACCTGTCACAGAAGTAAGGATCACTAATTAGGATAACGAATAAGGATCACTAATTGTTAGAAAATCCTCCCCTAACAATTGCCCCCAAAATATAAGGAGTGAAATTGTAAAATTTGCGAGTTATGTTTTCTTGATCTTATCCGTAACAAACTAACGGATATATAGCCGTTAAAATAGAACTAGCCGTTGCGATGATGATGTCACGGAAGTGACAATCCTGCAGAATCATAATTATAAATAGAGATATAGATAGGATCATTATGCATTCAAATTCGAAAGAAACTCCCTTTAAATTCTCAGTCGACGATCAATCAGGTATTTCTTTCTCCTCTTTCTTCCTCTCTTACTCTGTTTTTCTTCTTTATCTCCGTCACTTCGAGAATGTTGCTCCGAAGTTCCCCGGCCAAGGATCACAAAAAGGATAGCCCCTTGAAAAGTCAGAAGATCATCAAGGACTCAGTGAACGAGAGGTGTTGCTTTAACGATGCACAAATAGATAGCATCCGTCACCGTTTTCCGGCGAATGTCTTTTTCAAACCTTTCGATCCAACTGCCCTGAGCGACTATGTTTCAGAAACATGGGTTGCCTTTCCAGTTACTCCATTTGCTATAGGGTACACCTATCCTTTCCCGGAATTCACACAATCCTTCTTTTCCCTTACCGGCATATCTTACATTCAAGCCATGCCGATGATTTGGAGGGTTTTATACACCTTAGAGAGGATCATCGAGCAGGAAGGCGTTGATTTAGGAATGTCAGAACTGGCGGAACTGTATGATCTTACTACCTTTGGATCCCACCGTTATTTGCTCAAACGTAAACCCAGTGCAGATCATCCTCTTCTCAAAGTCACCAAAAACGACAAAGATTGGAAGCGTCGCTTCTTCTTTGTAAGAAGGGATACCATTTCAGATGGAGAACACTTACCAAGAACATGGTCCACCCATGGTAGGCGGGAGGATCCTGGGAAGGATCACCAGATGGTCATGTTTTTGTAATAGGATCACTAACCCCTTCTTTGTCTTGTGTCATGCAGCCATCTCTGTTTCACATCTCATCACAACACCCGCAACCAGGGAAAGACTTGCTGCTTTCTGGGGACTCGACCCCGAGACTAGAACTTTCAAGACAATAACCCAAGATTCACATGAGGTATCCTCAGGCTCTGTCACAATGTCAAACAAGTATCCTTGTTTAAGATTTAAATAAATAGTTAAATGTATATTAGAAAAGACACTTATCTTGTTTTGGTTATGTAGGTGCTGGAAAATCTGCCAAAGCTGCTTCAAGGTTCAGTGTCACCGATCTCACCACTGTCAAATCCTCCAAAAGAAAGGTCCCTACTAGCCCGACAGCCTCAATCCCCAAGGCACCCCTCAAAGGGAAGGGAATCAAAAAGAGAAAGACTTCCGAGGCTGAGGATTTGCAGGGTCTGCCCTTAATTCGCCACCAGTTCCTCGAGTACTTCAATGATGTAAGGATCACTGTCTCTGCTTGTATATCCTGCTGATCTAAGGATCACTTCCTCTTGAACTGCTTTATCCTTTTCTCTTGCAGAAATTTGCGGAGATCGAGGATTACGTCGGCCATGTTGAGGATCAAGATAAGAAGATTGCCGACCTCCAGCAGACTGCTGTGCTCAAGGATCTTGCACTTGCTGATCTTCAGAAGGAACTCCAGGATACCAAGCAGAAGATGGCTAAGGTGTTGGTTAACTTTGACTATGAAAGGCAGGAGATCACAGATGATGCTAAAGTTTCTGCCGCCATAGCAATGTACAAAACCAAGCTTCAAATGGCCTTGGAAGCTCAGGATCCTGCCTTTGACAAAAGTAGCTGGGAAATTGAAGAATGGAAGGCAAGGCTGGCTGAATTGGGTGATGAAGAGGAGGCTGAGGAGATTCTGGCAATTGAGGCTAGTGGCAGCGGGTTGAAGGATAAAGCTGAGGATGCAGCGGCTGGTGGTGATGATGATGATGCAGCGAAGGTGTGAGCTGCAAAAATGGGCGATGATGGAAATTTCTAGACGTGGCCGGAGCCCATTTTTTACGGTTTGGTAGTTTTTTTATTGTTGATGTTTTTGAACAATGGTGGGTCTGTAATAACTCTAAACAATAGTTCTTAGGTTTAAGGATCATGTATGATCCTTTGGACAATAGGCAGGATTGCAATTGGTGGAGGGATCCTCTGTTTGGGGGATGAAGCCATTGTGATCCTGCCGCCTTTATATTCCTACACTACTTTTGAACTTATTATCATGGACACCCTTTACCTACCCCAGCGGACGGGCCACGTTTTGCTGGTAGAAGCTCGGGTAGGTAATTTTGACAACCTTTAAAGGGTTAGCTTTATGTTAATAAATAAAAACTTAACCTTTTGTCGCTTATCTTGTGTTGTTATCCTTTTTAGTATGTTACTTTCCAACTGTTGTAATTTTCATTCTGTTTATACTTATCAAGCCTTGAAAAATTAGAAAAGATATCCAAAAAGTTTAGGATATGAACAAGGATCACATATCCCATAACTGATAAGTTTTAAAAAGTGACATGATTTAAAAAATACAAGTTCAGTTGTCAAGTATAAGGGTTATTTAAAAGAATAATGAATAAAATCAAAAGAGTTAAGGATCATACCTGAGGATCCAAGTTAGAATCCTAACCTTAATAAGGATAACTATAAGATAAACCTTAGAGTGAAATAAGGATCAAGGATCCCTAGCTGCCTATCTTCAAGGACCTGAAATAGAGCATAACTTGGGACTAAGCCAATATAAGAAAACAGTTAGCAACTGGGGACAAGCCCAAGGATAACTGGGGACAAGCCCAAGGATAACTGGGGACAAGCCCAAGGATCGTGTGTAAACTGGAGTATGGCCCTAACTGGCGACTATCCAAACTTAGTGACATGAAGATGCCAAAACCTTAGCTAACGTGAAAACGTTAGAAACCTTATGAACGGATGTATGGTACGTCTACCATTATACGTAGGATCCTAAGCATAGCCAGAACAATGGAATTATCAGCCCCTAGAACGAGTACTGGTCCCAAAGCCTTGAACTACACCAGGATCATCGTGCGCTACAGGCGGAATCTGGGGACAAGCCCATATAACTGGGGTTTAACCCAAAAGACGGATTGCTTCTGTGGATAACCAACGTTGTGCTAAAGATACCTGAACTTTCAAAACTTGAATTCACGTGAGAGATGGATAAAGGATACATGATCCTTATCCTTATAAGAGAAAATAATGAAATGAAATAGCTTAAGTTTAGGATATTACCTAAGTAAGGATCACCGATACTTTGAGGATCCTTTAAGGATATATCTATCGTGAGGATCACTTATACCATAAGGATCCTTCTTACATGAAATATTTCTTCAAGTGGACAGCATTCCAAGCTCTTGGTAGCAAATCACCTTCCATTGTTAGCATTCTATATGCCCCCTTTCCTGCTTCAGCTTCAATCAAATAAGGGCCTTCCCATTTTGGAGCCAATTTTCCATCAGCAGGATTGGTGGTATTCTGAAATGCTTTCCTTAACACCATATCTCCAACTTGAAACCTCCTGATCCTGACATTTTTGTTGTAAGTACCAGCCATTCTTTGTTGATAACTGGCCATCCTTATCCTAGCCATATCCCTGATTTCTTCAATAGTATCCAGGTCTTGAGCCAAGTTTTCATCATTTTCCTCAGGATCACGGGTACTTGTTCTAGCAGTAGGAACCACCATTTCTGTTGGGATCACTGATTCTGCTCCAAACACCAAAGAGAATGGTGTTTGACCAGTAGCATTCTTGGGGGTTGTCCTATCAGCCCAGAGCACATAGGGTAGTTCTTCTGCCCATTTCCCTTTCTTGGATCCAAGCTTTTTCTTCAAATTGTTGATGATGATCTTGTTGGATGATTCTGCCTGGCCATTAGCTTGTGGGTGGACTGGTGTTGAAGTTATCATCTTAATCCCCCAGTTGTCACAAAAGTTAGTGGTTCTGCCCCCAATAAATTGGGAACCATTATCACATATAATCTCGGAAGGAATTCCAAATCTAGTTATAATATTTCTTTTAATGAAGGATATAACTTCCTTTTCTCTGACTTGGGCAAAAGCTTCAGCCTCTATCCACTTGGAGAAGTAATCAGTCATAGCTAACATGAATACTTTCCCACCAGGTGCCCTAGGGAGCTTTCCAACTATATCCATACCCCATCTCATAAATGGCCAAGAGGAGGATATAGGATGCAATAATTCAGCTGGTTGATGAAGGATATTGCTGTGTCTCTGGCAAGGATCACATCTTCTGGCAAACTCCATAGCATCTTTCTTCATGGTTGGCCAGTAGTATCCTGTCCTCAGGATCCTTGAAAATAAAGCCCTGCCCCCAGTGTGGTTTCCACAATCTTCTTCATGGAAGTCTTTTAAAACTTCTTGAACTTCAGGATCCTCAATGCATCTCAAGTATGGTCCTGCAAGAGATCGTTTATACAACATATTATTCATAATTGTGAATTGAGATACCTTAGATTTGAAAGCCCTAGGGTTTTCTCCTGTAGGAATCTCTCCATGTTGTAAGTATCTCATAATTGGTGAAATCCATGATCCTGATCCTGAATAGGATTGAGTATCCTCACTAGGGATAACTTCAGAATCATTTCCTATCTCCATAGTCTGGTGATCCTCGATAGCCGGGGTCAGGATATGGATAATAGGAATCCTAATATCCTCTGGGGTCTTCAAAGATGATCCTAAGTTAGCCAATGCATCAGCTTCTGTATTTTCTTCCCTTGGTACCTGTGACAAACTAAAGGAAACAAAAGAGAGTGCCAAACTTTTGACTATCTCCAAATATTTGGTTAGCTTTTCACCTTTAACAGCATAGGATCCATTAAAGTGGTTTGTAATTAACAAAGAATCTACATGTACCTCAAGATACCTGATTCCCATATGCTTAGCGATTTGCAAACCAGCAATTAGGGCTTCATATTCAGCCTCATTGTTAGTGGTTTGGAACTCACAAGCTATAGAATGGGGTATTATGTCCCCCTGTGGCGATTTTAGTAGTATTCCAAGCCCTGTGCCTTTGACATTTGAGGATCCATCAGTATGAAGTATCCAAGGATCCTTGGTCTCTTCTAGCTGCTGGACTTCTAACTCAGCTTCTTCTTGTAAATCACTACTGAAATCAGCCACAAAGTCAGCTAATGCTTGGGATTTGATGGCTGTCCTAGGCTCATATCTTATATCATATGCACTTAGCTTCACTGCCCACTTAGCCATCCTTCCTGACATCTCTGGTTTCCTGAGGACATTCTTAATTGGGAAATTAGTTTTAACAATGATAACATGAGTTTCAAAATAATGTCTTAACTTTGTAGATGCCATAATTAATGCAAGAATAAGTTTTTCAAGGTGTGAATACCTGGATTCGGCATCAAGTAAACTTTTACTTACATAATAGACAGGATGTTGTGTACCTTCATGATCCTTAACAAGGACCGCACTTACTGCTTTTGAGGATACTGCAAGATACAAGGATAACACATCGCCTTTTTCTGGTTTCATCAAGGATGGGGCTGAGGATAAGTAATCTTTGAGGGCTCTCAAAGCATTTTCATGCTTCTCGGTCCACTCAAATTTCTTGTTCTTCCTTAGGATATCATAGAATTCTTTGCACTTCTCCGAGGATTTGGATATAAATCTGTTCAAAGCTGCTATCCTGCCTGTTAGCCTTTGGACATCCTTAGCATTGGCCGGAGATTTGATGTTCACTATTGCTTTGATTTGTTCCGGGCTAGCTTCTATGCCTCTCTTAGTCACCATGTATCCTAAGAATTTACCTGCTTTAACACCAAAATGACATTTTGAAGGATTAAGCTTCATGTTATATTTGTCAAGGATATCAAATGCTTCCTCCAAATCCTTTAGATGATCCTCAGCTCTTATGGATTTTACCATCATATCATCTACGTAGACCTCCATAGTTTGTCCGATCTGACCCTTGAACATCATATTCACCAGCCTTTGGTACGTTGCACCTGCATTTCTTAATCCAAACGACATAGCAATATAGCAATATATACCAGTTGGAGTCATGAAGGCTGTATCCTCTTGGTCGGATGGTTCCATTTGGATTTGTTGAAATCCAGATGAAGCATCCATGAAAGTTAACAGTTCATGACCCGCGGTTGCATCCACCATGGAGTCAATGTGGGGTAAAGGGAAAGGATCCTTGGGACATGCCTTATTTAAATCGGTAAAATCGACACATACCCTCCACTTTCCGTTTTTCTTTTGAACAACAACCACATTGGCCAACCATCTGGGATACTTGACCTCTCTAATCATACCTGCCCGGAGCAATTTCTCTACCTCTTCCTGGATAATGGCATTCCTTTCTGGTGCAAATTTCCTTTTCCTTTGATGGATTGGTTTGAAGGATCTGTCGATGCCGAGCTTGTGAGTAATAACATCTTTGGATATACCAGTCATATCTTCGTGTTTCCATGCAAAGGTAGTCTTTCTCCTTTTGAGGAAGGATATGAGGTCTTCTTTCATTTCGCCAAGGATCCCTGTTACGATATAGATTTTGGATTCAGGATCATCAGGATCCTGAATGGATTTCTACCACATCCTGCTCTGTAGCCTCCAAGACATTCCTCGGAGGATACCCTGATTGCTATTGCTCCCTTGACTTCGAGGCTGGTTTCATCGATGAAGTGTAGCAATTCTTAGCCTCCTGCTGATCACTATCAATCTTTACTATTCCCCAAGGACTAGGGAGCTTCACACATTGATGGTAAGTAGATGGGACTGCTTTCATATCGTGTATCCAGGGCCTGCCAAGGATAACATTACAACAAGATAAACAGTCAATAACGCAAAATTTTTGATAAGAGTGTAATCCTTCAATATATATTGGGAGTTTAATGTCCCCCAGGGTGTTCTTAGTTTCAGGGATACCCAACTTCTTTAGAACATCAAGCTGGATAATGTTCACTGAACTTCCTCCGTCTATTAGGATCCTGCGGACAAAATGGTTAGATATGAAAAGAGTAATAACTAAACCATCGTGATGAGGATCCTGGATATCAACACGATCCTCTTCATCAAAGGTTATGACTTTTCCTTCGGAGACACTTGATGTTCGAACTGGTCTTTCTCCATTATCCATCTTAGCTTCCTTCGCGTGCCTTTTAGCTGCTGAGAAGGATGTGCCACAAATGTCGGATCCTCCAGAAATAAAGTTTATCACTTGTGCATCTGCTGGAGGAGCTGGAGCCTTCTCAGGGATCCTTTCAGGATCCTGAGTCCTTGACTTTTTTCTTCCCAACAACTCTTTTAGATGCCCTTTGCTCAACAAGTATCCAATTTCCTTTCTTAATGCAATGCATTCTTCTGTAAGGTGCCCAAAATCTTCATGATATGCACACCACTTTGATTTATCCTTAGTTGCAGCCGGCCTATCATTCTTTCTCGGCCACCTAGCTTTATCACCTAGGTTCTGCATAGCAAGTATTAATTCATTGTTATCAACACTAAAGCAATATTCAGAGAGTGGAGGATAATCTTCGTCATCCTCTTCTTGATCAATAGAGTGCACGTTCTGGTTATCAGATCTGTTGTAGGATCTGAACTTGTTGTTCCTGAATGAGGATCCTTGCTTATCCTGCTTTGAGGATCCTGTTATCCTCTCCTGGATCCTCTTGTCATCCTCTAGCCGAATGTACCTAAGTGCTCGGGTTCTTACCTCATGTAAGTTCCTGCATGGTGTCATAACAAGATCATCATAAAATAACGAATCCCTAAGCAATCCCATTTTGAAGGCCTCAACAGCCGTGGCTAAATCTAAGTTAGGAATGTCTAAGGATTCTTTACTGAATTTGGTAATATAATCTCTTAGTGATTCATTTTGACCCTGGGTTATCTTATATAAATCACTAGTTAATCGTTCAAATTTTCTACTACAAGAAAACTGATTATTAAACAAGTTAACTAGGTTAGCAAATGAGGTAATAGAATAGGGAGGAAGACTTAGCAGCCACTTGAGAGCTGATCCAGTAAGAGTGGATCCGAATCCTTTGCACAGGCATGCTTCCTTTAACCTTTCTGGGATTGGATTGATCTCCATCCTCTCCCTGTATTGTGCTATGTGTTCTTCAGGATCTGTTGAGCCATCATACAGCTTCATTGTAGGCACATGGAACCTCTTGGGTATCTCAGCATCACAGATTGGTGGTGCAAAACGAGATATCTTATGGCTCCCATCTGCAATCTCGGGGATAGGTTTGACTACTCCCGGGACACTTGATATCATATCCTTTAGCTTTTGCAATTCTCTGGCCATGGCATGATTGATACCTGGATCCTGCATAAGACCTTGGTTAGTAGTATAAGAATTGTTAAAAGTGTTACCTCCCATTGGATTCAAGTTAGGGAGAATGGATGTTAATCCATATCGTTGGGGCTCTGGAATGATCGAGGGACCAGTAGAGGCATTGGTCTGCATTGGAATAAAATCTCCTTGATGGACATCTGAACTTCCTGTTTGCAAACTCCTCAAGGATCCTGGCATCTGAAAGGATCCCTGAAACTGGGACGATCCTGGAATGAAGAAGGATCCTTGAACCTGGGATGATCCTGGAACGAAGGAGGATCCTTGAACCTGGGATGATCCTGGAACGAAGGAGGATCCTTGAACCTGGGATGATCCTGGAACGAAGGAGGATCCTTGAATCTGGGATGATCCTGGAACGAAGGAGGATCCTTGAACCTGGGATGATCCTTGAACGAAAGAGGATCCTTGAAACTGGGATGATCCTGGAATGAAAGAGGATCCTTGAAACTGCTGCACTCCTGAACTTGTGAGGGATCCCATATGCTGAGGATAGGATCCCGCTGGCTGGAAAAGTGAACCTGATGCCTGGGTCATGGTTGTTGTTCCGTAGTGCACTCCTTTTGGTCCTCCCACATATTGAATGTCTGGAACCACTGATGGCTGAGAAGTAATCACCGGAGTATCAAAATTCAAAGATCTGGGCCTCAGTGGGGAGTGATTCTCCGCCGTTTTCTTCTGTTTCTTAATTTCATCAATCTCCCGGAGGATCCTTTCGTTGGTTTTATCCTGCTCTTGTGCATGATTCCTCATCTGCAAAATCAAGGCATAGAGATCATTAGTAGTAGGATTAGTTGAAACAGAAGAAGTAGGTGGTTTCGAAAAAATGGGAGTCGGCTTCTTCGCAGCATTCTCAGTATTCTTCTGGGATCCAGAAGGTGGTGGAGGCAAAGGAGGAACGCCTTGTGAAGAAGTGAATGAGGGCATCAAGTTTGAAGCATTCTTCGATGAGGAAGCCATCTGCTTGGTTGTAGTGAACCGAATTGAGCACAGAAATGCGTATTTTCTTAAGGACGAAGCACCAATTGCCCCACGGTGGGCGCCAAACTGTTTTGGTCAAAAAATCTGATGAGGATATTGCAACCAAACTCTTTGTTTAGGGGAATGATGCTTTAAATATGTAACAGCAATGAGGATCACTTCAATGTAGAATGCACAAACAACACAAGGATTTATACGGGGAAAAAGCCCTTGATCAATAGTTGATCTCCGGCACAAAAAACCCCGGGTGATGGAAACTACCGATCACCAAGCTCTAATAAATGATTAAATGTTTACAACTTCGGATAGTAACGAGCTAGGTACAAGGATCACTACAGTGAAATGTGTAAAAAGTGTATGAAATTGCTAAGTGTTTGAACGAGAGCTTGTATGAGTGTTTGTACGAGTGTGTGTAACTGAGAAATGACCAAGTGTGTTCTACTAGCTCGTTACTCCCTTTTTAAAATAGAAATAAC
The DNA here is from genome assembly GCA_030545235.1 of Helianthus tuberosus. Taxonomy (NCBI): domain Eukaryota; kingdom Viridiplantae; phylum Streptophyta; class Magnoliopsida; order Asterales; family Asteraceae; genus Helianthus; species Helianthus tuberosus. The sequence continues at coordinate 154,078,498 of CM060403.1, read as the reverse complement.
CACCTAAACTAACTATCCGACTTTCGTGCCAAGCCTCCACGTTCTCCATAACGTCTATTTTTGGTCAAGCACGTGCAGAATAGTTTAGGAATATTCTCCAGGAATGTCGCCTAGACTTGGTCAAGCTCAATATACCTGCGAGATGCTACAAAACATAAGTAAACAATCGTCAGTACGAGGATCCTTGAAGTGATCCATGATCCTGATCCTAAAGCCCTTCTGAGGATCACCACCTGTCACAGAAGTAAGGATCACTAATTAGGATAACGAATAAGGATCACTAATTGTTAGAAAATCCTCCCCTAACAGCAAGGATGAAGCTGGTGAAGCAAGTGGAGCCGGAGGTGGTGATGCAGCAAAGGTTTAAGCTGCTTGATTGGGCAATGATGGACATTTCTAGACGTAGCCGGAGCCCAATTTTTTAAATCTGGTAGTTTGTTTTGGTTATGATGTTTTTTGCTGAACAATGATGGGTTGTACTAAACAATAGGTTTTTAGGATTAAGGGTCATGTATGATCCTTTGGACAATAGGCAGGATTGCAATTGGTGGAGGGATCCTCTGTTTGGGGGATGAAACCATTGTGATCATGCCGCCTTTATATTCCTGCACTATCTTTAAACTTATTATCATGGACACCCTTTACCTACCCCAGCGGACGGGCCACATTTTGCTGGTAGAAGGTCGGGTAGGTAATTTTGACAACCTTTTAAGGGTTAGTCTTTTGTTTATAAATAAAAACTTAACCTTTTGACGCTTATCTTGTGTTGTTATATTCTTTAATATCTTACTTTCCAACTGTTGTAATGTTCATTTTGTTTATACTTATCAAGCCTTGAAAAATTAAAAAAGATATCCAAAAAGTTTAGGATATGATCAAGGATCACATATCCCATAACCGATAAGTTCTAAAAAGTGATATAGTTTAAGAATCACAAGTTCAGTTGTCAAGTATAAGGGTTATTCAAATAAATAATGAATAGAATTAAAAATAGTTAAGGATCATACCTGGGGATCCAAGTTAGGATCCTAACCTTTATAAGGATAACTATAAGATAAACCTTAGAATAAAGTAAGGATCAAGGATCCTTAGTTGCCTATCTTCAAGAACCTGAAATAGAGCATCACTTGGGACTAAGCCAATATAAGATAAGAATTAGCAACTGGGGACAAGCCCAAGGATAACTGGGGACAAGCCCAAGGATAACTGGGGACAAGCCCAAGGATCGTATGTAAACTGGAGTATGGCCCTAACTGGCGACTATCCAAACTTAGTGACATGAAGATGCCAAAACCTTTGCTAACGTGAAAACGTTAGAAACCTTAGCTAACGTGAAAACGTTAGAAACCTTATGAACGGATGTATGGTACGTCTACCATTATACGTAGGATCCTAAGCATAGCCAGTACAATGGAATTATCAGCCCCTAAAACGAGTACTGGTCCCAATGCCTTGAACTATACCAGGATCATCGTGCGCTACTGGCGAAACTGGGGACATGCCCAAACTGGGGACAAGCCCAAAACTTTGGAGGGTTGGCCAACCACTTTGATCTTCTGTAAAATGATAACAACTCTGCAAAAGCTTAAACTTTGTGAAAATAGATGTTAACTGATTAACATCTTTAACTTATGATAAGTAATAAGTATAAAATGAATGAAAATGAAAATGAAAGTAATGTGTTACCAAATGTAGAATCATATATCCTTTGAGGATCCTAGATCCTTAATCAGAATACCGGTATCGCTGAGGATCCCTGATCCTTCTTACTTAGTATTTTTTGAGATGAACAACATTCCAAGCTCTTGGTAGGAGATCACCATCCATTGTTAACAAATGATATGCCCCCTTTCCTGATTCAATTAGATAGGGGTCTTCCCACTTTGGTGCTAGCTTGCCATCAGAAGGATTTGTAGTGTTCTGGAATGCTTTTCTTAGCACAAAATCACCAACTTGAAATCTTATAATCCTGACATTCTTGTTGTATGCTCCAGCCATTCTTTGTTGATAACTGGCCATTTCCTTTTTTCTGACTTTGAGCAAAAGCTTCTTCTTAGGATGCAGATGTTATGTTGGTTGGTGTAGAATAGTACTGTGTCTTTGACAAGCATCACACTTCTTTGCATAATCCACAACATCCTTCTTCATGGTAGGCCTATAGTATGTTGTTCTAAGAATCCTTGAGAATAGTGTTGTTCCCCCAGTGTGGTTTCCACAGTCTCCTTGACTTTGAAAGCTTTAGGATTTTGTCCTGTAGAGATCTCTCCATGTTGTATATATCTTAGGATTGGAAGGATCCAGGATCCTGAATTCGACTGTGCAGGATCACCAGGTATGATTGCAGAATCCTCCACTATCTCCATGGCTACGTGATCCTCAATTGCAGGAGTTAAAACATGGGTGATAAGTATTTTTCACATCTTCTGGCATCTTTAGGAATGATCCAAGGTTAGTTAAAGCGTCTGCTTCTGCATTCTCTTCTCTGGATACCTGTGTTAGACTGAAAAAAGCAAAAGAATCTGCCAATTTCTTGACTATTTCTAAGTACTCGATTAGTATTTCACCTTTAATAGCATAAGAACCATTAAAGTAGTTAGTAATTAATAGGGAATCTACGAATACTTGAAGATACCTGATCCTCATATTGTTAGCTAATTGCAAACCTGCTATCAAGGCCTCCTACTCTGCCTCATGATTAGTGGTTTGGAATTCACATGCAATGGATTGGGGTATAATGTCCCCTTGTGGCGATTTTAGTAGTGTGCCTTGTCAAGTTCCTTTAACATTTGAAGCTCCATCCGTGAAGAGTGTCCAAGGATCCTTTGTCTTCTCAAGTTGTTGAACTTCTAATTCAGCTTTCCTTTGTAGATCACTACTGAAATCAGCCACAAAGTCAGCTAAGGCTTGGGACTTGATGGCAGTCCTGGGTTCATACTCAATTCTTGACTATCCACTTTGCCATTCTACCTGCCATTTCAGTTTTTATAGTATACCGGATGTTGAGAGCCTTCATGATCCTTAACTAGGATCACACTTACTGCTTTAACTGAAATAGCTAAGTATAAGGATAACGATTCTCCATTTTCTGGTTTCATCAGGGCTGGTGCTGAGGATAGATAATCCTTAAGAACCTTGAGTGCAGCTTCATGCTTATCAGTCCACTCAAACTTGCCTTGAGCAATTTGTCTACCTCTTCTTGGACAATGACATTCCTTTCAAGTGTAAACTTTCTCCTTTCTTGGGGTATTGGCTTGAAAGACCTGTCAATACCAAGTTTGTGAGTAATAACATTCTTAGATATACCTGTCATATCTTCATGTTTCCAAGCAAAGGTAGATTTTCTTCTTTCCAAGAAGGATACTAAATCCTGCTCAATACTGTCTAGGATCCCGGATCCTATAAAAATTTTGGATTTAGGATCCTCTGGGTTCAACAGAATATCCTTGACGTCTTGCTCTTTTGCATCCATGACGTCTTGCTCCTTAGAGGCTGGCTTCATTGAAGAAGTGTAATAGTTCTTTGCCTCCTGCTGATCACTTTCTATCTTCACCATATCTCATAGAGTTAGGAGCTTGACACATTGATGATATGTTGAGGGGGACTGCCTTCATATCGTGTATCCATGGCCTGTCAAAGATAACATTACAGCAAGACAAGCAATCAATAACATAGATTTTTTAACATAATTTACTCCCTCTATATAGATAGGAAGTTTGATATCCCCCAATGTAATCTTTGTCTCTCCACTGAATCCCACAAGGACAGATGATCTTTGGGCAATATCGGATTCAAGGATGTCCATTCTATTGAGGACATCCAACTGGATTATGTTCACTGAGCTTTTCCCATCAATGAGAATCCTGCGAACAAAATGGTTAGATATAAATAATGTAATAACTACACCGTCGTGATGAGGATCCTGAATGTCCGCACAGTTATCCTCATCATATGATATCACTTTCTGATGGGTAAGGATGGAGGTCCGAACAGGTCTGCCCCCATTCTCCATCTTTGTTTCCTTTGCACGTCTCTTAGCTGCTGAGAACCTCCGAAGATGAAATGGATGATTTGAGCATCGGATGGTGGAAGAGGACCTTTTTCAGGAACTTTCTCAGGATACTTGATCCTTGACTTTTTCCTTCCAAGCAATTCCTTCAAGTATCCTTTGCTCAAAAGATAACCTATCTCCTTCCTTAATGCGATGCACTCATCTGTGAGATGACCAGAATCCCCATAGTAAGCACACCATTTTGATTCGTCTTTGGTGGTAGGCGGTTTGTCATTCTTCCTTGGCCACCTAACCTTGTCACCTAAACTCTGAATAGAAAGGATTAGTTCATTATTATCAGCATAAAAACAATATTCAGAAATAGGAGGATAATCCTGATCATCTTCATCTTGTTCCACAACATGCACACTCTGGTTGTCATGCTTGGAGTATTGCTTGGATCAGTTATCCTTGAGTTAGGATCCTTATTTGTCTTGCTTTGAGGATCCTGACAATCTCTCGTGGATCCTTTTGTCATCCTCTAAACGGATGAACCTAAGGGCCCTGTTTCTTTTTTCATCTAAGTTCCTGCAAGGGGTCATGACAAGATCATCATAGAACATTGAATCCCTAAGCAAACCCATTTTAAAGGCTTCTAGAGCTGTAGCAATATCTAAGTTAGGGATTTCTAAGGATTCTCTACTAAATTTAGTTATGTAATCCCTTAATGATTCATTATGTCCTTGGGTGATCCTATATAAGTCACTAGTTAATCGTTCAAATCTCCTACTGCATGAGAATTGGCTATTAAACAAATTAACTAGATTAGCAAATGAAGTAATAGAGTAAGGAGGAAGACTTAGCAGCCATTTTAACGATGATCCGGTAAATGTGGATCCAAAGCCCTTGCACAAGCAACCAGATTTGGTGTCTGAAACCTCTTCAGTATCTCTGCATCACAAATAGGTGGTGCAAAACGAGATATCTTGTGGCTTTCATCAGGAATTTCAGGAATGGGCTTAACCACTCCTGGAACGTTGGATATTATATCCCTATGTTTCTGTAATTCCTTAGCCATAGCTTGGTTGATACCTGTATCCTGCACAAAGCCATGGTTAGCATTGCAAAAATTATTCAAAGTGTTACCTCCTGAATGATTCAAATTTGGAATTCCAGATGTGAATCCATGTTGGCGGGATTCTGGCATAACTGAGGGACCAGAGGAAGCAATGGTCTGCATTGGTATGAAGTCTCCTAGATAAACATCTGAACTTCTGGGTTGCACACTCCTTAAGTATCTTTGATCCTGGAAGATGTTGGATCCTTGAAGTGCTGTGAATGTAGGTCTTGGAGGATATTCCATGGATCCGGAAACCTGAGATGAGGATCCTTGAACCTGGAAGGAGGATCCTTGAACCTGGAAGGAGGATCCTTGAACCTGGGAGGATCCTTGAACCTGAGAGGATCCTTGAACCTGAGAGGATCCTTGAACCTGAGAGGATCCTTAAACCTGCGAGGATCCTTGAACCTGAGAGGATCCTTGAATTGCCTGCGTCCCCATGCATTCTCCTAAACTGGTGAAGAAACCCTGATGCTGAAATGAGGATCCTGAAGGCTGGAAAGAGGATCCTTGAGCCTGAGACATTGCCGATGATCCAGAACGTATTCCTGTTGATCCACCCTGGTATTGGACATGTAGAGCTGCAAAGTGCTGGGAAGTTATGGCAGGAGTGTCGAAATTCAGCGACCTCGACATCAAAGGGGAGTGATCCTCTGCTGATTTTATCAATTTCGCGAAGGATCCTGCCATTAGTCTTGACCTGCTGCTGCATGTGATCCTTCATCTGCACAATCAAAGCATAAAAATCACTGTTAGTAAGTGTAGAGGAAGAAACAACAGTTGGTTTTGTGAAAACGGGGGTTGTCTTCTTCGGAGAATTCTCAGCATTCTTCTAGAATGCAAGGGGGAGATGATCCAAAGGCGGAATGCCCTGTGAAAAAGTGACCGCCGACATAGAACTTGGAGTAGTTTTCCTTGAGAAGCCATGCGGTTGAAGGTAATGAACCGAAATGAATGAAATGAACAAAATTTCTCAGAATTGAAGCACCAATTGCCCCACGGTGGGCGCCAAACTGTTTTGGTCAAAAATCAGACGAGGATAATGCAACCAAACTCTTTGTTACGGGGAATGATGCTCAAAATATGTAACAGCGATGAGGATCACTACGATACAATATTGCATAAACAACACAAGGGTTTATACGGGGAAAAAGCCCTTGATCAAGAGTTGATCTCCGGCACAAAAAACCCCGGGTGATGGAAACTACCGATCACCAAGCTCAAATAAATGAATGAATGTTTACAACTTCGGATAGTAACGAGCTAGGTACAAGGATCACTACGGTGGAATGTGTAAAAAGTGTATGAAATTGCTAAGTGTTTGAACGAGAGCTTGTATGAGCGTTTGTACGAGTGTGTGTAACTGAGAAAATGACTAAGTGTGTTCTACTAGCTCGTTACTCCCTTTTTAAAATAGAAATAACCACCTAAACTAATTATCCGACTTTCGTGCCAAGCCTCCACGTTCTCCACAACGTCTATTTTTGGTCAAGCACGTGCAGAATAGTTTAGGAATATTCTCCAGGAATGTCGCCAAGACTTGGTCAAGCTTATTATACCTGCGAGATAGTACAAAACATAAGTAAACAATCGTTAGTACGAGGATCCTTAAAGTGATCCATGATCCTGATCCTGAAGCTCTTCTGAAGATCACCACCTGTCACAGAAGTAAGGATCACTAATTAGGATAACGTGTAAGGATCACTAATTGTTAAAAAATCCTCCCCTAACAAATATAACTTCTCTTTTGACTTTATAATTGTTGTCATTGATATACAAATTTTACTCGTGAAAACTGTTTCGTTTGAACATTTTTAGGAATATATTGTAAATGTATCCTATAAGATATCCTATAAGATATCTGGATCAGGATAGTGAAATACAACCTATAAATTGTCCAAATAAAAAGGAGAGATCATACCAGAGATTCTTAGAGAATCAATTTCAATCCTCCATTATAAGTTTGTCCCCAGTGCATGCATATAAACTTGGATCCATCCTTTGAGTAGTATAATGTATGTCCCCTGTGTTCGACACAGAAACGCAAATGTATTCATACTTTAACTTGAATAAATTCCGAATACCCCAGGGCAAAACCCCTGATATCCTGAAATGAATCCTTAGCATACTTGGGATAAACCCTTTATATCTTGGAGATAAACCCTGATATCTGGGGATAAACCCTAAATTTCATGCGCTACAGGCGAGAGTGTATAAACTCCAATTCTTAGAAAGGTGAAAACCTTTCAACCTTAGAGAGTATGAAAATACCCTTTCGTGAGAGAGGGTGATCAATCCTCATATACCTTCAGGATCCAGGATATAGCCAATAGTAACGAAATTGTCAGCCACTTTTACATGAACTGGTCCCGCTACCTTGAACTATACCTAGATAACTTGCGCTCCAGGCGAGGTGTTTAAACCCAATTCGAAAGAAAGGTGAATACCTTTAAACCTTTGAAGGGATCAAGATCCCTTAAACGTGAGAAAGGGGGCCAATCCTCTAATCTTTCGAGTTATGCTGAGTGTATATCCTGGAGCTATATCCTGAAACATATGCTACAAAACAATTGTAAACTAAGGTGGGTGTTAGCTTGGCTAACACCCCTCCGATGCTTAAGTCAGTATTGGGTTCAAGCTAATAAACAAATATATTTACAATAGAATACATACCATTCCGAGATAGAAAATAAATTCTACTCTTACTTGAAATAGAGCTTTAAATGTATTGCATTCTAGGATCTTGGTAGCATATCCCCTTCTATATTCTTGAGTCGATATGCTCCTTTCCCTGCTTCTGACTCGACTTCATATGGTCCTTCCCATTTCGGAGCTAGTTTGCCATCGGAAGGATTAGTGGTATTTTGAAAAGCCTTTCTTAACACCCAATCACCAACTCGAAATCTCCTAGTCCTTATATTCTTATTATATTCTCTGGATATCCTTTGTTGATATGCTGCCATCCTTAGCCTTGCCGCATCTCTTTTTTCGTCTATAGCATCCAAATCTTGAAATAAGGCTTCAGGATTATGTTCGGGATCCTGTAGGATAGATCTTGCAGTAGGTATCGTCATTTCTGTTGGAATCACTGCTTCTGCTCCAAATACCAAGGAAAACGGGGTTTGGCCAGTTGCATTCTTTACCGTTGTCCTATCAGCCCACAAAACAAAGGGTAAATCTTCCGCCCATCTTCCTTTTTTGGCTCCAAGCCTCTTCTTTAAGTTATTGACTATTATCTTGTTTGAGGATTCAGCTTGTCCATTTGCTTGAGGATGTACCGGAGTAGATGTGATCATTTTGATTCCCCAACTCTTGCAAAAGTCAGTAGTCCTTTTGCTTATAAACTGGGACCCATTATCACAAATGATCTCAGCTGGTATCCCAAACCTAGTCAGGATATTCCTCTTTATGAAGGATACTACTTCTTAGTCTCTAACTTGAACAAATGCTTCAGCCTCAACCCACTTAGAGAAATAATCCGTCATTGCTAACATAAAGACTTTTCCTCCCGGAGCTTTTGGTAACTTCCCTACTATATCCATCCCCCGTTTCATGAATGGCCAAGGGGAAACTACAGGATATAATGGTTCAGCTGGTTGATGTAGTATGTTACTATGTCTTTGACAAGCATCACATCTTCGAGCATATTCTGCAGCATCTTTCCTCATCGTTGGCCAATAATATCCTGTCCTTAATACTTTCGAGAACAGTGATCTGCCCCCAGTGTGATTACCACAATCCCCTTCATGTATATCCTGAAGTACTTCTTTGGCTTCAGGGTCCTCCAAGCACCTCAAATATGGTCCTGCAAGAGATTTCTTGTATAACACATTATTTATAATAGTAAATCGTGATACCTTTATCCTAAATACCTTAGGATTTTCCTCCCCGGGAATGTGTCCTTCCTTGAGATATCTCATGATTGGAGCCGTCCAGGATTTGGGATACTTTTCAGGATACTCTGCATCAGGATCCTGAATACCCGCTACTTCTTTATCCTGAGGATTCGTTGCAGGATACAAGATATGTAATATCGGTATTTGGGTCCCTTCTGGTATCCTGATCGACAATCTCAGATTTTCTAAGGCATCTGCTTCAGCATTGTCCTCCCTTGGTACCTGTTCAAGTGTAAAAACATCGAAATATCCTGCTAATTTTTTAAGAATATCGAGGTATTCGATTAATTTCTCACCCTTAACTGCATAGGATCCATTAAAATGGTTAGTAATTAACAAAGAGTCAACATATACTTGTAAATTTTTTATACTCATGCTCTTAGCCAACTCTAATCCTGAAATTAAGGCCTCATACTCTGCTTCATTATTAGTAGCAGAAAATTCACATCTAATAGCCTGGGGTAATATGTCCCCCTGTGGCGATTTTAGTAGTATTCCCAATCCTACTCCTCTTATATTAGATGCACCATCAGTATATAATGTCCAGGATCCCGAGGATTCTCCTAACTGTTGAACTTCTAGGTCCACCTCATCCTGAATGTCACTACTAAAATCAGCCACAAAGTCAGCTAAAGCCTGAGACTTTATGGCATTTCTATGTTCATATACTAAATCATAAGCACTCAACTTTACTGACCACTTAGCCATCCTGCCTGACATTTCTGGTTTCCTAAGTACATTTTTAATAGGATAATTTGTTTTAACATGAATCCTATGTGTCTCAAAGTAATGTCTAAGTTTCGTTGATGCCATAACTAATGCTAGTATCAATTTTTCTAAATGAGAATATCTAGTTTCAGCATTTAACAAGCTTTTACTAACATAATAAATAGGATATTGCTGACCTTCATGGTCCTTTACAAGGATGACACTTACAGCATTCCCTGATACTGCGAGGTATAGGGATAATGGTTCACCATTCTCAGGCTTCATCAGTAGAGGTGCGGTTGAAAGATATTGCTTTAAATCCTGTAGGGCCGCTTCATGCTTCTCACCCCATTCGAATTTCTTGTTCTTCTTCAGGATATCATAAAAATCTTTGCATTTTTCTGAGGATCTTGAGATAAATCTGTTTAATGCTGCCACTCGCCCTGTTAATCGTTGAACATCCTTCATATTTGAGGGCGATTTAATATCCAAGATGGCTTTAATCTGCTCCGGGCTCGCCTCTATTCCTCTTTTGGTCACCATATATCCTAGAAATTTTCCTGCCCCCACTCCAAAATGGCACTTAGCAGGATTTAGCTTCATGTTATACTGATCCAGGATATCAAATGCTCCTTTAATATCCTGGAGGTGATCCTGAGCTTTCTTTGATTTTACCACCATATCGTCAATGTACACCTCCATGGTGTCCCCCAGTTTGTCTTTGAACATCATGTTTACCAATCTTTGGTATGTTGCACCTGCATTTTTCAAACCAAAAGGCATAGTGGTATAACAATAAATACCTGTTGGTGTCATGAAGGCAGTATCCTCCTGGTCAGAAGGCTCCATTTGGATCTGCTGAAATCCTGAGGATGCGTCCATGAAGGTCAGCATTTCATGCCCGGTAGTGGCATCTACCATTGCATCAATGTGGGGAAGAGGAAATGGGTCTTTAGGACAAGCCTTGTTTAAGTCTGTGTAGTCTACACAAACTCTCCATTTCCCATTTTTCTTCTATACCACAACCACGTTTGCTAGCCACCTTGGGAACTTAACCTCTCTGATCATCCTGGACTTCAATAATCTCTCAACTTCCTCTTGGATAATCGTATTCCGCTCAGGAGCAAACTTCCTTCTTTTTTGCTGAACAGGCTTGAATGATTTATCAATTCCAAGCTTGTGAGTGATAATGTCTTTGGATATGCCTGTCATATCCTCATGCTTCCATGCAAACGTTGACATCCTGCATTTCAAAAAGTTAATTAACTGTTCTTCAATATCCTGAGGGATATTGGTTCCTACGAGAACCGAAATATCGGGATTATCCTGGTCCAGGATAATTTTCTTCACATCCTGCTCTGGATCCTCCACGATATTCTGGGCCCGCGTCTTTAATTGCTATGCTGCACTAGGCTTGGTTGAGGATTTCATCGAGGATGAGTAGCATTCTTTCGCCTCCTGCTGATCACTTTCGACCTTGACCACTCCCCAAGGGGTAGGGATCTTGATGCATTGGTGATACGTCGATGGCACAGCCTTCATATCGTGAATCCATGGTCTTCCTAGTATGATATTATAGCAGGATAGGGAATCCATCACACAGAAACGTTGTCTTGAGTTGACTCCTTCAACATATACTGGTAACTTTATCTCTCCTACTGTGTTTCTAGCCTCTCCACTGAATCCAACAAGCACTGTAGATTTCGAAGTGATATCCATTGGAGATACATTCATTCTTTTCAGAGTCTCTAGTTGGATTATGTTGACGGAGCTGCCATTATCAACCAATATCCTGCGTACAAAATGGTTAGCCACATATAATGTTATTACCAGAGCATCATGGTGAGGATCCTGGACAGTATCCCTGTCATCAGCATCAAATGTGATCACTTTGTCAGTTGTGAGGGTAGTCATCCTGACAGGTTTGTCTCCCCTTTCGGCCTTAGCTTCTTTTGCATGTCTCTTCGCCGCCGAATACGAAGTCCCACAAATGTCGGATCCTCCCAAAATAAAGTTGATTATCTTGGCATCTGCAGGAGGTGACGCTGCTCGCTCAGAATCCTTCTCAATATCCTGACCCTTATTCTTCTTCCTTCCTAAGAGATCTTTCAGATATCCCTTGATTAGAAGATAGCTTATCTCTTTCCTTAGAGCGATGCAATCCTCAGTCACATGTCCGAAATCTTCGTGGAAAGCACACCATTTTGACTTATCTTTCCAATCAGCTTTTTGTTGACTCTTTCGAGGCCATCTAGCCTTGTCTCCTAGACCCTGCATGGCATACATCAATTCAGGAATGTTAACAGAAAAGCAATATTCAGACAACTCAGGATACTCTTCAGGATCCTCATCTTCGACAGCATTCACTTTCTTATTTTCATTTCGACCATATGGCTTAGGCCGATATGGCTTGAATGAGGATTCAGACTTCCTGTTAGTTGACTCATAGGTGTTGGATGAGTTCATTCTATCTTGCATCTTCCTGTCATCCTCCAATCGAATATATCTTAGGGCCCTGTTTCGAGCTTCATCCAAGTTCCTGCATGGGTTCATTACAAGATCTTGATAAAATAGAGAATCTTTTTGCAGCCCCATCTTGAAAGCTTCCACAGCTGTTGCAACATCAAGATGTGGAATGTCTAGGGATTCCCAGCTGAACTTGTTCACATAATCCCTAAGGGATTCCTGAGGCCCCTGTGTTATCCTGTAGAGGTCACTTGTTAGTTTCTCAAAGCTTCTACTACAAGAAAACTGACTATTAAATAAATTTACTAAGTGAGCAAAAGATGTAATCGAATGCGGAGGAACATTCAAGAGCCATTTCAAGGCTGATCCTGTTAAGGTAGAACCAAAACCCTTGCACAAGCATGCTTCCTTGAGTTCCGGAGGGATAGGGTTAATCTCCATTCTTTCCCTATACTGAGCAATATGCTCCTCAGGATCCGTAGTTCCGTCGTAAAGCTTCATGTTGGGGGTTTGAAATCTCTTTGGGATCTCAGCATCACAGATAGGATATGCAAAACGAGATATCTTGTGGCTGTCTTGGGACACTTCCGGGATTGGCTGGACCCCTCCAGGTACACTAGATATCATATCCTTCAACTTCTGAAGTTCCCTAGTAAGTGCTAATGTTACACCTGTATCCTGCAAAGATCCACTATTGTTAGTAGCATGAGTATTATTATTATTTGACACGTTACCCGTTGGAGGATTTTGCCCATATCCTGAAGCATATCCTGAGCTCCTCATGGTTGACATCCTGACCGAGGAGGGTATTTCAGGAGTATGATTCTGAGGAAGGCTGGGCACAATATTCCCCCTGTTATCCTCAGTATACACAGCTGAACTGAAGTTCAAAGTTCTGGGTTGTAATGGAGTGACAATATCCTCAGCTGATCTGCTCGAGCCAGACTTCAGGAGTTGTATTTCCCTCAATATCATTTGGTTTGTTTCCTGTTGCTGCCTCATTTGTTCCTGCACACTTCCAAATAAGGTTAGAATTTCATCATTAGAAGCTAAAACGAGAGCAGATTCCTGAACACTGCGAGTAGGGATAATATCCTGAGGTCGTGAAGAGGCTGGCACCTTGGAGGAGGTGGTGGAGGCACCGAACCGGTAGTAGCATAGGTCATAGCAGACACTGTTAGGGGTGGATTTCTAAATGACCCGTGATCCTCAATCATTATCCTGCTTGGTGATCCTTACTTCTGTGTCAGTTAGTGATCCTCAGAAGTGCTTCAGGATCAGGATCATGGATCATACTAAGGATCCTTTTACTAATGATTGTCTGCTTTGAATTCGTAATTGTTTTGCAGGAGTATCAATTGGACTTGGTCTTAGCGATATTCCTGGAGTATATTCCTTGAAGAATTCCGCACGTGCTTGGCTGAAAATGGACGTTGTGGAGTCGTGGAGGACTTGCACCATTTGCGGACAATTAGTTACTTAGATATTTTCTAATTTAAAAGGGGTAGCGAGCTAATTAGACAACACTTTTTGGCTATTTTTGGCTACACACACACTCGAAAAACTGCTCTCATCAACACACTTGGCGATTATACACATTTCTACACGATACACTATAGTGATCCTTGTACTTAGCTCGCTATCATCTGAAGTTGTAACAGATTGTTTGTTTAATTTAAGTGGTGATCGGTAGTTTCCATCACCCGGGGTTTTTTGTGCCGGAGATCAACTCTTGATCAAGGGCTTTTTCCCCGTATAAATATTCGTGTCAATTGTTCAACATATTTCATAGTGATCCTTCTTATCGTTCATCAATTCAAGCATCATACCTCGTAATAAAGAGTTTGGTTGCATTATCCTCGTCTGATTTTTTACCAAAACAGTTTGGCGCCCACCGTGGGGCAATTGGTGCTTCATTCCTAAGAAATTCTCATTTTTGTGATCATTTCGGTTCGTTACGTTCAAGCAGATGGCTTCATTATCAAAGAACACCTCCAGTGCGATGTCTGCAGTCAATTCATCCAAGGGCATTCCACCATTTCCTCCACCACCTTCTGGACCTCAGAAAAATGCCGAGAAGAAACCAACTCCCATTTTCTCAAAACCTCCAACTTCTTCTGCTTCTTATACTCCCACTACTAGGGACTTGTTTACTCTGATTTTGCAGATGAAGGAGCATATACAGCAGCAGGATAAGACCAATGAAAGGATTCTTAGAGAAATTGGAGACATCAAGAAACAGAAGAGATCGGCAGATGATCATTCCCCATTGATGCCCAGATCTTTGAATTTCGATACTCCGGTTATAACTTCTCAGCCTTCAGTGGTTCCAGACGTTCAATATGTGGGAGGACCAAAAGGAGTGCATTACGGATCATCAGCAATGACTCAGGCTTCAGGTTTACACTTCCAACCAGCAGGATCCCATCCTCAGCATATAGGGTCCTTCGCCAGCTCAGGAGGATACTCAGAAGAGCAGCAGATTCAAGGGTTCTGGCCGTTTCCAGGATCCTCTCAGGTTCAAGGATCCTCCTATGTTCCAGGATCCTCTCAGGTTCAAGGATCCTCTTATGTTCCAGGATCCTCACAGGTTCAAGGATCCTCCTACATCCCAGGATCCTCACAGGTTCAAGGATCCTCCTACGTCCCAGGATCCTCACAGGTTCAAGGATCCTCTCAGTTTCATGGATCCTTAAGGAGTTTGCAATCAGGGAATACCGATATCCATCTTGGAGATTTCATTCCAATGTAGACCATTGCTTCTACTGGTCCATCAGTCATTCCAGAGCCCCAACAATATTGATTCACATCCGCTCTTCCTAATTTGAATCCAATGGGAGGTAACACTTTCAATAATTCTTATACCACTAACCATGGCCTTATGCAGGATACAGGTATCAATCATGCCATGGCCAGAGAATTGCAAAAGTTAAAGGATATGATATCAAGTGTCCCAGGAGTGGTCAAGCCTATCCCGGAGATTGCAGATGGGAGCCATAAGATATCTCGTTTTGCACTACCAATCTGTGATGCTGAGATACCAAAAAGGTTCCATGTGCCTACTATGAAGTTGTATGACGGTTCAACAGATCCTGAAGAACACATAACACAATACAGGGAACGGATGGAGATCAATCCCATCCCAGAAAGATTAAAGGAAGCATGTCTATGCAAGGGATTTGGATCCACTCTTACTGGATCAGCTCTTAAATGGCTGCTAAGTCTTCCCCCTTACTCTATTACCTCATTTGCTAATCTAGTTAACTTATTTAATAACCAATTTTCTTGTAGTAGGAAATTTGAGCGTTTAACTAGTGATCTGTATAGGATAACCCAAGGTCATAATGAATCATTAAGGGATTATATCACTAAATTTAGTAAAGAATCCTTAGATATTCTTAACCTGGATATAGCTACGGCTGTTGAAGCCTTTAAAATGGGATTGCTTAGAGATTCGTTATTCTATGATGATCTTGTTATGACACCATGCAGGAATCTAGATGAGGTAAGAACCCGGGCCCTTAGGTTCATCCGGCTAGAGGATGACAAAAGGATCCAGGAGAGGTTAGCAGGATCCTCAAAGCAAGAGAAGCAAGGATCCTCGTTCAAAAACAACAAGTTCAGATCTTATAACAAATCTGATAACCAGAATGTGCATGCCGTTGAACAAGAAGAAGACGATGAGGATTATCCTCCAATTTCTGAATATTGTTTTTCTGTTGATAACAACGAACTAATCCTTGCAATGCAGAATTTAGGTGATAAAGCTAGATGGCCCAGGAAAAATGACAGACAAGCTGCAACCAAAGATAAGTAAAAGTGGTGTGCATATCATGAAGATTTTGGGCATCTCACAGAAGAATGCATCGCACTAAGAAAAGAAATTGGATACTTGTTGAGCAAGGGACACTTAAAAGAATTACTGGGAAGAAAGAAGTCAAGGACTCAGGATCCTGAAAGGATCCCAGAGAAAGCTCCAGCCCCTCCAGCTAATGCACAAATTATTAACTTTATTTCTGGAGGATCAGACATTTGTGGGACATCTTTCTCTGCAGCTAAAAGACATGCAAAAGAAACCAAGATGGATAATGGAGATAGACCCATTCGAACATCCAGTGTCTCCGAAGGAAAAATTATAACTTTTGATGAGGATGATCGTGTTGATATTCAGGATCCTCATCACGATGGTTTGGTTATCACTCTTTTTATTTCTAACCATTTTGTTCGCAGGATCCTTATAGACAGAGGAAGCTCTGTGAACATTATCCAGCTTAATGTCCTCAAAAAGATGAATATTCCTGAATCCGATATCATCCCAAGATCCTCTGTGCTCGTGGGATTCAGTGGCGAAACTAAGAATACTCTGGGGGACATTAAACTCCCAATTTATATCGAAGGCCTACATTCTTATCAAAAGTTTTGTGTTATTGACTGTTTATCTTGTTGTAATGTTATCCTTGGCAGGCCTTGGATACATGACATGAAGGCAGTCCCATCCACTTATCATCAATGTGTGAAGCTTCCTAGTCCTTGGGGAATAGTGAAGATTGATAGTGATGAGCAAGAGGCTAAGAACTGCTACACCTCATCAATGAAGCCAGCATCAAAGTCAAGGAAGCAATAGCAATTAAAGCGTCCTCCAAGGGATGTCTTGGAGGCAAGAGAACCGGATGTAGTAGAAATCCTTATGGATCCTGAATCTAAAGTTTATATAGGATCAGGGATCCTTAGTGAAATAAAGGAAGGCCTCATATCCTTCCTCAAAAGGAGAAAGACTACCTTTGCATGGAAACACGAAGACATGACAGGTATATCTAAAGATATAATAACTCACAAACTTGGCATTGATAGGTCCTTCAAACCAATCCATCAAAAGAGGAGGAAATTTACACCAGAAAGAAATGCCATTATCAAGGAGGAGGTAGAGAAATTACTCCGAGCAGGTATGATTAGAGAGGTCAAGTATCCAAGATGGTTGGCCAATGTGGTTGTTGTTCAAAAGAAAAACGGAAAGTGGAGGGTATGTGTCGATTTTACCGATTTAAATAAGGCATGTCCCAAGGATCCTTTCCCATTACCCCACATTGACTCCATGGTGGATGCAACTGCGGGTCATGAACTGTTAACTTTTAGGGATGCTTCATCTGGATTTCAACAAATTCAGATGGAACCCTCCGATCAAGAGGATACAGCCTTTATGACTCCAACTGGTATATACTGTTATATTGCTATGCCATTCGGACTAAGAAATGCAGGTGCAACCTATCAAAGGCTAGTGAATATGATGTTCAAGGATCAGATTGGACAGACTATGGAGGTTTAGATAGACGATATGGTGGTAAAATCAAAAAAGGCTGAGGATCACCTAAGAGACTTGGAAGAAGCGTTCAATATCCTAGATAAATATAATATGAAACTTAATCCTTCTAAGTGTCATTTTGGTGTAAAGGCAGGTAAATTCTTAGGATATATGGTGACAAAGAGAGGTATTGAAGCCAGTCCAGAACAAATCAAAGCTATAGTGAACATCAAGTCCCCTGCCTGTTATGGGTGAAATTCTGAGCCCATATCCTGGAAAATATCTTGATCTATATCTTATTTATGTAGTATCTGTTTACATCCAGGATGCTGGTTCAGGATATTGGTAACATCCTGAACGGTATCCTCAGGATTGCTAATGGGTTATGTGCAGGTACGTGTGTTAGAAGCAAGCAACGTTCACGAAGACTTATTCCGCGGAAGACTCGGTCCAAGCCGTTTAAAGAAAGACGTTGAAACCTTATTACTCGGTCTACAACGTTCGTGGTGGAATATTCGGAGCATCCCATATTTATAGGAATATTTGTTTGTATTTCGTTACTATAAATAGGAGGAACACCAGATCAAATAGGACACAACAATCTCACTGCAATCACACTCACTACACTCTAACACTTGTTCTCTCGCAATTTGTACTCTCACACGAATTCATTGTAACACTTAGCGATCTGGTTGATATCCTGCACTGTATCCTGAAGTTCAAAGCAATAAGAAGAACAAGGCAGCTGCGATTGTCAGCTCCCGAGGTTTTGTGCCGGCGATCTAGATTGATCAAGGGCTTTCCTCGTACATCTCGTGTCGTTTCCTTTACTTTTTGTTTATTATTTGCTCACTGTTTGATCGCAGATACAGCTCAATATCCTGAGCCGTATCCTGAATACTGATTTTCTAAATAACTCAACAAGCATATTTTCTATAAACTTTCTAGCACACTACCTCATATTACTAATTTGATCACTAAATTGCTTCTGTAATTTTTGACCAAAACAATTTGGCGCCCACCGTGGGGCAAGTGGTGCTCTCTTTACTAAAAATTTTTGTTAAATCGCTAATCGGTTTTTTTTCAAAACTTTTTGCTACATTGTCCACAATGGCCTCACGATCAAACATGAGTTCCTCTACTGTGTCTGCTACGACTTCCGCTACTACAGGTTCGGTGCTTCCACCACCTCCTCTAAGAATGCCAGCCTCTACACGACCTCAGGATATTATCCCTACCCGCAGTGTTCAGGAATCTGCCCCTGTTTTAGCTTCTAACGACGAAATTTTAACCTTATTTGGAAGTGTGCAGGAACAGATGAGGCAGCAGCAAGAGACAAACCAAATGCTTTTAAGGGAAATACAACTCCTGAAGTCTGGCTCGAGCAGATCCGCTGAGGATATTGTCACTCCATTGCAACCCAGAGCTTTGAACTTCAGTTCAGCTGTGTATACTGAGGATAACAGGGGGAATATTGTGCCCAGCCTTCCTCAGAATCATACCCCTGAAATACCCTCCTCGGTCAGGATATCGACCATAAGGAGCTCAGGATATGCTTCAGGATATAGGCAGAATCCTCCAACGGGTAACATGTTAAATAATAATAATACTCATACTACTAACAATAGTGGATCCTTGCAAGATACAGGTGTGACGTCAGCACTTACCAGGGAACTTCAGAAGTTGAAGGACATGATATCAAGTGTACCTGGGGTGGTCCAGCCAATCCCGGAAGTGTCTCAAGACAGCCACAAGATATCTCGTTTTGCATATCCTATCTGTGATGCTGAGATTCCAAAGAGGTTCGAAACCCCCAACATGAAGCTTTACGACGGAACAACGGATCCTGAGGAGCATATTGCTCAGTATAGGGAAAGAATGGAGATTAACCCTATCCCTCCGGATCTCAAGGAAGCATGCTTGTGCAAGGGTTTTGGTTCAACCTTGACAGGATCAGCCCTGAAATGGCTTTTGAATGTCCCTCCACATTCGATTACATCTTTTGCTCACTTAGTAAATTTATTTAATAGTCAGTTTTCTTGTAGTAGAAGCTTTGAAAAATTAACAAGTGATCTCTACAGGATAACGCAGGGGCCTCAGGAATCCCTTAGGGATTATGTGAACAAGTTTAGCCGAGAATCACTAGACATTCCTCATCTTGATGTTGCAACAGTTGTGCAAGCTTTCAAGATGGGGTTGCAAAAGGATTCTCAATTCTACCAAGACCTTGTAATGAACCCATGCAGGAACCTGGATGAAGCTCGGAACAGGGCCCTAAGATACATTCGGTTGGAAGATGACAGAAAGATGCAAGAAAGGATGAACCCATCCAACACTTATGAGTCAACTAACAGGAAGTCGGAATCCTCATTCAAGTCGTATCGGCCTAAGCCATATGGCAGAAATGAGAACAAGAGAGTGAATGCTGTCGAAGATGAGGATCCTGAAGAGTATCCTGAATTATCTGAATATTGCTTTTCTGTTAACATTCCTGAATTGATGTATGCCATGCAGGGTCTGGGGGACAAGGCAAGATGGCCTCGAAAGAACCAACAAAAAGCGGATTGGAAAGACAAATCAAAATGGTGTGCTTTCCACGAAGATTTCGGACATATGACTGAGGATTGCATCGCTTTGAGGAAAGAAATAAGCTATCTTCTAAGCAAGGGATATCTGAAAGATCTCTTAGGAAGAAAGAAGAATAAGGGTCAGGATACTGAGAAGGATCCTGAGCAAGCAACATCACCCCCCGCGGATGCCAAGATAATCAACTTCATTTCGGGAGGATCCGACATTTGTGGGACTTCGTATTCACCAGCAAAGAGACATGCAAAGGAAGCTAAGGCCGAAAGGGGAGACAAACCTGTCAGGATGACTACACTCACAGCTGACAAAGTGATCACATTTGATGCTGATGACAGGGATACTGTCCAGGATCCTCACCATGATGCTCTGGTAATAACGTTATATGTGGCTAACCATTTTGTACGCAGGATATTGGTTGATAATGGCAGCTCCGTCAACATAATCCAACTAGAAACACTTAAAAGAATGAATGTATCTCCAATGGATATCACTTCAAAGTCTACCGTGCTTGTTGGGTTCAGTGGAGAGGCCAGAAACACAGTGGGAGAGATAAAGCTGCCGGTGTACGTTGAAGGAATCAACTCGATACAACGTTTCTGTGTAATGGACTCTCTATCCTGCTATAACATTATACTGGGAAGACCGTGGATTCACGATATGAAGGCCGTGCCATCAACATATCACCAATGCATCAAGATACCTACCCCTTGGGGAGTTGTTAAAGTTGATAGCGATCAGCAGGAGGCGAAGGAATGCTACTCATCCTCAATGAAATCCTCAACCAAACCTGGTGCAGCATAGCAATTAAAGACGCGGGCCCAGGATATCGTGGAGGATCCGGAGCAGGATGTGAAGAAAATTATCCTAGACCGGGATAATCCCGATCTTTCGGTGCTCGTGGGAACCAATATCCCTCAGGATATTGAAGAGCAATTAATTAACTTTTTAAAATGCAGGATGTCGACGTTTGCATGGAAGCATGAGGATATGACAGGCATATCCAAAGATATTATCACTCACAAGCTTGGAATTGATAAATCATTCAAGCCCGTGCAACAAAAAAGAAGGAAGTTTGCTCCTGAACGGAATACAATTATTCAAGAGGAAGTGGAAAGATTGTTGAAGTCAAAAATGATTAGAGAAGTCAAGTTCCCAAGGTGGCTAGCAAACGTGGTGGTGGTACAGAAGAAAAACGGGAAATGGAGAGTCTGTGTAGATTACAAAGACTTGAACAAAGCTTATCCTAAAGACCCATTTCCTCTCCCCCCATATTGATGCAATGGTAGATGCCACTGCTGGGCATGAAATGCTGACTTCCATGGATGCATCCTCAGGATTCCAACAGATCCAAATGGAGCCTTCTGACCAGGAGGATACTGCCTTCATGACACCAACAGGTATTTATTGTTATACAGCTATGCCTTTTGGTTTGAAAAATGCAGGTGCAACATACCAAAGATTGGTAAACATGATGTTCAAAGACAAACTGGGGGACACCATGGAGGTGTACATTGACGATATGGTGGTAAAGTCAAAGAAAGCTCAGGATCACCTCCAGGATATTAAAGGAGCGTTTGATATCCTGGATCAGTATAATATGAAGCTGAATCCTGCTAAGTGCCATTTTGGAGTGGGGGCAGGAAAATTTCTAGGATATATGGTGACCAAAAGAGGAATAGAAGCGAGCCCGGAGCAGATTAAAGCCATCTTGGATATTAAATCGCCCTCAAATATGAAAGATGTTCAACGATTAACGGGGCGAGTGGCAGCATTAAATAGATTTATCTCAAGATCCTCAGAGAAATGCAAAGATTTTTATGATATCCTGAAGAAGAACAAAAAATTCGAGTGGGGTGAGAAGCATGAAGCGGCCCTACAGGATTTAAAGCAATATCTTTCAACCGCACCTCTACTGATGAAGCCTGAGAATGGTGAACCATTATCCCTATACCTCGCGGTATCAGGGAATGCTGTAAGTGCCGTCCTTGCAAAGGACCATGAAGGTCAGCAATATCCTGTTTATTATGTTAGTAAAAGCTTGTTATATGCCGAAACTAGATATTCTCATTTAGAAAAATTAATACTAGCATTAGTCATGGCATCAACAAAACTTAGACATTATTTCGAGACTCATAGGATTCATGTTAAAACAAATTATCCTGTCAAGAATGTGCTTAGGAAACCAGAGATGTCAGGCAGGATGGCTAAGTGGTCAGTAGAGTTGAGTGCTTATGATTTAGTATATGAACCTAGGAATGCCATAAAATCTCAGGCTTCAGCTGACTTTGTGGCTGATTTTAGTAGTGACATTCAGGATGAGGTAGACCTAGAAGTTCAACAATTAGGAGAATCCTCAGGATCCTGGACATTATATACTGATGGTGCATCTAATATAAGAGGAGTAGGATTAGGAATACTACTAAAATCGCCACAGGGGGACATATTACCCCAGGCTATTAGGTGTGAATTTCCTGCTACTAATAATGAGGCAGAATATGAAGCTTTAATTGCAGGATTAGAATTGGCTAAGAGTATGAGTATAAAAAATTTACAAGTATATGTTGACTCTTTGTTAATTACTCACCATTTTAATGGATCCTATGCAGTTAAGGGTGAGAAATTGACTGAATATCTTGATATTCTCAAAAAATTAGCAGGATATTTCGATGTTTTTACACTTGAACAGGTACCAAGAGAGGATAATGCTGAAGCGGATGCCTTAGCAAATCTGGGATCATCAATCAGGATACCGGAAGGGACCCAAATACCTGTGATACATGTCTTATATCCTGCAACGAATCCTCAGGATAACGAAGTAGCGGATATTCGGGGTCCTGGAGTGGAATATCCTGAACAGGATCCTAAATCCTGGACAACTCCAATTCTGAAATATCTTAAAGATGGACACGTCCCCGAAAATGAAAATCCTAAGGCATTTAGGATGAAGGTATCACGATTCACTATTATAAATAATATTTTATACAAGAAATCTCTTGCAGGACCATATTTAAGGTGCTTGGAGGATCATGAAGCCAAAGAAGTACTTCAGGATATACATGAAGGGGACTGTGGTAATCACACTGGGGGCAGATCATTATTCTCGAAAGTATTGAGGACAGGATACTTTTGGCCAACAATGAGAAAAGATGCTGCAGAATATGCTCGAAGATGTGATGCATGTCAAAGGCATAGTAACATACTACATCAACCAGCCGAACCACTATATCATGTAGTTTCCCCTTGGCCATTCATGAAATGGGGGATGGATATAGTAGGGAAGTTACCAAAAGCTCCGGGAGGAAAAGTTTTTATGTTAGCTATGACAGATTATTTCTCCAAGTGGGTTGAGGCTGAAGCATTTGTCCAAGTAAGAGACCAAGAAGTAGTATCCTTTATAAAAAGGAATATCCTGACTAGGTTTGGAGTACCAGCTGAGATCATTTGTGATAATGGGTCCCAATTTATAAGCAAAAGAACTACTGACTTTTGCAAGAGTTGGGGAATCAAAATGATCACATCTACTCCGGTACATCCTCAAGCGAATGGACAAGCCGAATCCTCGAACAAGATAATAGTCAATAACTTAAAGAAGAGGCTTGGAGCCAAAAAAGGAAGATGGGCGGAAGAGTTACCCTTTGTTTTGTGGGCTGATAGGACAACGGTGAAGAATGCAACGGGCCAAACCCCGTTTTCCTTGGTATTTGGAGCAGAGGCGATGATTCCAACAGAAATGACGATACCTACTGCAAGATCTATGTTGCAGGATCCTGAACAGAATCCTGAAGTCTTATGTCAGGATTTGGATACTATAGACGAAAAGAGAGATGCAGCAAGGCTAAGGATAGCAGCATATCAACAAAGAATATCCAGAGCATTTAATAAGAACATAAGGACTAGAAGATTTCGAGTTGGTGATTGGGTGCTGAGAAAGGCTTTTCAAAATACCACTAATCCTGCCGATGGCAAGCTAGCTCCGAAATGGGAAGGACCTTATGAAGTCGAGTCAGAAGCAGGGAAAGGAGCATATCGACTCAGGAATGTGGAAGGGGATATGCTACCAAGATCCTAGAATGCAATACATTTGAAGCTCTATTTCAAGTAAGAGTAGAATTTATTTTCTATCTCGGAATGGTATGTGTTCTATCTCTTTTAAATATATTTGTTTATTATCTTGAACCCAATACTGACTTAAGCATCGGAGGGGTGTTAGCCAAGCTAACACCCACCTTATTTTACAATTTTTTTGCAGGATATGTTTCAGGATATAGCTCCAGGATATATACTCAGGATAAGTCGAAAGATTAGAGGATTGGCCCCCTCTCTCACGTTTAAGGGATCCTGATCCCTTCAAAGGTTTAAAGGTATTCACCTTTCTTTCGAATTGGGTTTAAACACCTCGCCTGGAGCGCAAGTTATCTAGGTATAGTTCGAGGTAGCGGGACCAGTTCATGTAAAAGTGGCTGACAATTTCGTTACTGTTGGCTATATCCTGGATCCTAAAGGTATATGAGGATTGATCACCCTCTCTCACGAAAGAGTATTTTCATACTCTCAAAGGTTTAAAGGTTTTCACCTTTCTAAGAATTGGAGTTTATAAACTCTCGCCTGTAGCGCATGAAATTTAGGGTTTATCCCCAGATATCAGGGTTTACCCCCAGTATGCTAAGGATTCTTTTCAGGATATCAGGGGTTCTGCCCTTGGGCATTCGGAATCCATTCAAGTCAAAATGTAAATACATTTGTGTTTTTGTCGAACACAGGGGACACACGTTTATAAGTATGCACTGGGGACAAATTTATGATAAAGGATTGGAACTGACACTCTAAGAATCTCTGGTATGATCCCTCCTTTTTGTCTGGACAATTTATAGATTATATTTCAATATTCCTTTTAAGATATCTTTCAGGATATCTCCCAGGATACATTTATGATATGTGTTCCTAAGAATGATCAAACCAAACAATTTTCACAAGTAAAATTTGTGTGACAATAATAAAGTCAAAAGAGTAGTTATATTATTAACCTACCAAAAGATGTGCTCTTAGTTTCACCTCAAAACAAGGCCCATCCACTAAGAGCACTAATAGTTCATAACCATATTTACCCAACAGTTGAAGGCTTCATCTCAAACCGAGACCCATCCACCTTCAACTGTTGTATTGTTCAAAAAGCATGCAGGAAATGTAAATTGTTCAAGTACGGGAAAGTAAAATGCGGAAAAGTAAATTGTTTGTGGAACTACAAACCAACATTCAAATTCAAAAAGGTGGGCTCTGGCCTTGGCACGTATATCCGTCATCGCCCACCTAAATGCCCTCACACAGCGGCATCACCTCCAACCTTCTCAGACTTCTCCGCTCCAGCATCTTGACCAGCATCCTGCGCAGCATCCTGACCAATGTCCATCTCAGCATCACCTCCAGCATCCTTCTTCTCTCCAGCTTGGACCACCACCTCTGCTGACTTATAGGACTCACCGGCTTCAGCAGGAAGTGGCACAGCTTTGCCTCCGAGCTCCTTTAACTTAGCCACCCAGGATTCAACTGGCCAAGATGGACAAACAAGGCCCGTCTCCTTGGCCTCGTAGGCCATCTTGATGCGTGCTTGTAGCAGGGAGACGATAGGAGAAGCCTTGATTCCCTCTCGAAAGTTGATCAAGCCCTGATCATGATCCATTTGAACGCTGGCAAGTTTGACCTCAGCGTCTTGGGTGACCTTCTTTAGCAAGCTTTCATAGTGCCGGCTCTTTGCTTCAGCAATAGCACCTTGGTCAGCAACGGTGCTCTCGAGCTGCTTGATCCTGGCTTCATGAAGTGCCACAGTACCACAAGCGTCATTGTACAAGTGGAGCAAATGCTGGAGGCCCTGCGCATTAATTACAGGTATGGAGTTAGAATGTATGCTGACTAAGACATCCTACCAGGATATCCTGTTAGGATATACGTGCAGGATATATGTGCAGGATATACATGAAGGATATGCGGCAGGATATTACCTTGTTGAGGAAGGATGTCATTGGCTCTAAGGAGTCAGAGAAGCTGAGTTCGTCATAGGAGAACCCTTCTGGGCCTGGAGCACTGACCTCGAGACCCTTTCTCTTTTTTGCTGCGGAAGCACGGGTTCTTGGATTGGCCTTGGGAGCTGGGAGTGGCTTGGAGCTAGTAGCGGCAGGAGTCTCCTTCTTGACTGTGGCTGGAGTTGGATAGCTGTCAAGTTCATCCAGGTCTAGATAGACTGGGACTTTGCTGGAATCTGCACACAGGGAGTAAATTCTAAATCCCTCCTATGAATAACAGATAAAGAAAGATATATGTGTGCAGGATATCTTGCAGGATCCTTACCAGACATGTTGGCACTGGAAAGAGGGCTTCGATTCGGTGGAGATGGATTGAAACTTCTCTCTGCCTCTGGAAGGAGTCTGATGGTGTCTATTCTTTCTTGAGAATTTGCAAGAGGAGGTGCAATCTTCCTGAAATCAGCTGCACAAAAATGAAAATTTGTTAGTTCAGAATATGAGACAGGATAAGAGACAAGATCATTCTTAAACCCTAAGTCCTACCATTTCTTAACCATCTCATCGGATAATCCGTTCCACCAGGGATTGAATCCCTTTTTACGAAGAAAAACTTGGATTGCCAACCATCCTCGTTCTTGGTGGCACGAAGTATCAATGGGGGGCCGGAACTAGAGTAAAACAGAAACCTAGATGAGCCATGGCATCTAAGCTTGTAGGCTAAAGGGAGGTCATGGACGGAAAGGTCAGGTATGTGGTTTCTCTTGATTTGGTCAAGAACAGACAAAACACGCCAAAGCATTGGCATGGTTTGGCTGAAAGAAATTTTAGTGATGTTAAAGAACTCGGTAATAAAATCCGGAAAGGGGAATCGTAGCCCTAAGGTGAAGGGGAAAGCATTGAAACAAATCCACTCGGTGGAAACCATATCTGACCGGATTTCTCTGTCAAAGGGTCGGAATATGGTTCCATCCGGAAAGATACCGGAAGATTTCAAAGCCGACAGATGAGCACTATCAAAGGTGCATGTTTCATTCTCCGGTTCTTGGAGAAGATTCTGTTGGATTAATGTGGGAGCCGAGTCGCCTGAACTGGATCTCGTTTGCCTAGGCATTTGGTCGCCTGAATTCTAGCCGGAGTAAAATGAAAGATGGTTATGAAGATGAGAGAGAGAATATTACCTTTTTTCTTGTCGATTGTGGGTAAAAAAGAAGATGAGGATGAGAAGATATAGGGTATGATGAGTAAATATAGGCCGGGTGGTTGAAAGCTGTCACATCAGAAGTCTTATCTCTTAATTACCTCGGCCACTGTGAAAAAATGTAACCGTTAGGATATCAAACGGTAACATTTTTGGGGACAATTGTTATGGGTGAAATTCTGAGCCCATATCCTGGAAAATATCTTGATCTATATCTTATTTATGTAGTATCTGTTTACATCCGGGATGCTGGTTCAGGATATTGGTAACATCCTGAACGGTATCCTCGGGATTGCTAATGGATTATGTGCAGGTATGTGTGTTAGAAGCTAGCAACGTTCACGAAGACTTATTCCGCGGAAGACTCGGTCCAAGCCGTTTAAAGAAAGACGTTGAAACCTTATTACTCGGTCTACAACGTTCGTGGTGGAATATTCGGAGCATCCCATATTTATAGGAATATTTATTTGTATTTCGTTACTATAAATAGGAGGAACACCAGATCAAATAGGACACAACAATCTCACTGCAATCACACTCACTACACTCTAACACTTATTCTCTCGCAATTTGTACTCTCACACGAATTCATTGTAACACTTAGCGATCTGGTTGATATCCTGCACTGTATCCTGAAGTTCAAAGCAATAAGAAGAACAAGGCAGCTGCGATTGTCAGCTCCCGAGGTTTTGTGCCGGCGATCTAGATTGATCAAGGGCTTTCCTTGTACATCTCGTGTCGTTTCCTTTACTTTTTGTTTATTATTTGCTCACTGTTTGATCGCAGATACAGCTCAATATCCTGAGCCGTATCCTGAATACTGATTTTCTAAATAACTCAACAAGCATATTTTCTATAAACTTTCTAGCACACTACCTCACATTACTAATTTGATCACTAAATTGCTTCTGTAAATATAATATGAAACTTAATCCTTCTAAGTGTCATTTTGGTGTAAAGGCAGGTAAATTCTTAGGATATATGGTGACAAAGAGAGGTATTGAAGCCAGTCCAGAACAAATCAAAGCTATAGTGAACATCAAGTCCCCTGCCAATGCTAAGGACGTTCAGAGGTTAACAGGCAGGATTGCAGCTTTAAACAGATTCATATCTAAATCCTCAGAAAAGTGCAAGGAATTCTATGATATCCTAAGGAAGAACAAGAAATTCGAGTGGACTGAGAAGCATGAAAATGCCTTAAAAGCTCTTAAGGATTACCTATCCTCAGCCCCAGCCTTGATGAAACCAGAAAAGGGAGATGTGTTATCCTTATACTTGGCGGTATCCTCAAAAGCAGTAAGTGCAGTCCTTGTTAAGGATCACCAAGGTACACAACATCATGTCTATTATGTAAGTAAGAGTTTACTTGATACTGAATCCAGGTATTCACACTTAGAAAAACTTATCCTTGCATTAATTATGGCATCTACTAAATTGAGACATTATTTTGAAATTCATGCCATTATCGTTAAAACTAATTTTCCAATTAAGAATGTCCTCAGGAAACCTAAAATGTCAGGAAGAATGGCCAGGTGGGCAGTGAAGCTTAGTGCATATGATATAAGATATGAGCCCAGGACATCCATTAAATCCCAAGCATTAGCCGACTTTGTGGCAGATTTCAGTAGTGATTTACAAAAGGAAGCTGAGTTAGAAGTCCAGCAGCTAGAGGAGACCAAGGATCCTTGGATACTCTATACTGATGGATCCTCAAATGTCAAAGGAACAGGGCTTGGAGTATTACTAAAATCGCCACAGGGGGACATAATACCCCATTCTATAGCTTGTGAGTTCCAAACCACTAACAATGAGGCTGAATATGAAGCCTTGATAGCTGGTTTGCAAATTGCTAAGCATATGAGGATCAGGTATCTTGAGGTATGTTATGGTCAAAAATTACCAAAGCAATTTAGTGATCAAATTAGTAAAGTGAGGTAGTGTGCTAGAAAGTTTCTTGAAACTATGCCGGTTAAGTTATTTAGAAAATCAGTATTCAGGATACGGCTCAGGATATTGAGCTGTATCTATGATCAAACTATGAGCAAAAAAGTAAAGTAAATGACACGAGATGTACGAGGAAAGCCCTTGATCAATCTAGAGTGCCGGCATAAAACCTCGGGAGCTGACAATCACAGCTGCCTTGTTCTTCTTATTACTTCAAACGTCAGGATACAGTGCAGGATATAGACCAGATCGCTAAGTGTTACAATGCTTTTTAATGAAAGTGAGAATTGCTTGAGAGTGAGTGTTAGAGTGTAGCGAGTGTGTATGTGATGTCCTATTCGATCTGGTATACCCACCTATTTATAGTTACAAAGTGTAAACTAAAATTCCTATAAATATGGGATACTCCCGAATATTCCATAAGTAGCCATTTGGAACCAAAGAAAGCGGGCTTAACGTCTTTCATTGAACAACTTGGACCGAGTCTTCCGCGGAATGAGTCTTCGTGAACGTTGATAGCTTCTAACCCACGTACCTGCACATAATCTGTTAGTAATCCTGAGGATACCATTCAGGATGTTACCAATATCTTGAACCAGCATCCCGGATGTAAATAGACACTATATTATCAAGATATAAATCAAGATACTTTCCAGGATATAGGCTCAAAATTCCGCCCATAACAATTGTCCCCAAAAATGTTACCGTTTGTTATCCTGCACTAACGGTTACATTTTTATGAAGACCGAGGTAATTAATCAGATAAGACCAATGATGTGACCGTTTTCAACTACCCAGCCTATATTTACTCATTATGCCCTATATCTTCTCATCCTCATCTCTTTTTTAATCATAATCGACAAGGAAAAGGTAACATTCTCTCTCTCATCTTCATATTTATCTTTATCCTCTTTCTCCGGCGAAAAATTTAGGCAACCAAATGCCAAGGCAAACAAGATCCAGTTCAGGTGACTCGGCTCCTACATTCATCCAACAGAACCTACTCCAAGAACCGGAGAAGGAAATATGTACCTTCGATAGTGCCCACCTGTCAGCCTTGAAATCCTCCGGCATCTTCCCGGAAGGAACCGTGTTTAGACCGTTCGACCAGGAAATCCGGTCGGATATGGTCTCCAGCGAGTGGATATGCTTCAGTGCTTTCCCTTTTACCCTAGGGCTACAATTCCCCTTTCCGGACTTCATCACCGAATTCTTTAATATCACCAAAATCTCTTTCAGCCAAACCATGCCAATGCTCAGGCGTGTTTTGTCTATTCTTGACCAAATCAAGAGAAACCACATTCCTGATCTTTCCATCCATGATCTGCCCCTAGCTTACAAGCTTAGATGCCATGGATCATGTAGATTTCTGTTTTATTCTACTTCCGGTGACCCATTGATACTTCGTGCCACCAAGAACGAGGATGGTTGGCAATCCAAGTTTTTCTTTGTAAAAAGGGATTCAATCCCTGGTGGAACGGATTATCCGATGAGATGGTTGAAGAAGGGTAGGATTTAAGGTTTAAAGATGATCCTGCCTCTTATCCTGCTTTATATCCTGAACTGACCAATTTCATTTTCTCTGTTATGTATGCAGCTGATTTCAGGAAGATTGCACCTCCCCTTGCTGATTCTCAAAAAAGAATAGACGCCATCAGACTGCTTTCAGAAGCAGAGAGAAGCTTTAACCCATCTCCACCAACTCCAAGCCCTCTTTCAAGCGTAAACATGTCTGGTAAGAATCCTGCAAGATATCCTGTGCACACATGTTTTTATTTGATATTCTTAGGAGAGATTTAGAATTTTACTCCCTGTGTGTAGATTCCAGCAAATTTCCAGTCTATCTAGACCTTGATGAACTCGACAGCTACCCAACTCCAACTCCAGCCACAGTCAAGAAGGAGACTCCTGCTGCTACTAGCTCCAAGCCACTCCCGGCTCCCAAGGCCAATCCAAGAACTCGTGCTTCCACAACAAAAAAGAGGAAAGGTCTTGAAGTCAGTGCTCCAGGTTCAGAAGGGTTCTCCTATGATGAACTCAGTTTCTCTAATTCCTTAGAGCCAATAACATCCTTCCTTAACAAGGTAATATCCTAACTCATATCCTGCACGTATATCCTGCACGTATATCCTGCACGTATTTCCTAATAGGATATCCTGACAGGATATCCTAGTCAATATACATTCTAACTTATACATGTAACTGATGTGCAGGGCCTCCAGCATTTGCTCCACTTGTATAATGATGCCTGTGGTACTGTTGCACTCCATGAAGCCAGGATCAAATAGCTTGAAAACACAGTTGCTGACCAAGGTGCCATTGCCGAAGCGAAGACCCGGCACTACGAAAGCCTGCTGAAGAAGGTCACCCAAGACGCTGAGCTCAAACTCGCCACCGTTCAAATGGATCATGATCAAGCCTTGGTCAATTTCCGGGAGGGAATCAAGGCTTCTGCTATCGTCTCCCTGTTACAAGCACGCATCAAGATGGCCTACGAGGCCAAGGAGACGGGCCTTGTTTGTCCATCCTGGCCAGTTGAATCCTGGGTGGCCAAGCTAAAGGAGCTTGGAGGCAAAGCTGTGCCACTTCCTGCTAAAGCTGGTGAGTCTTCTAAGTCAGCAGAGGTGGTGATCCAGGCTGGAGACAAGAAGGATGCTGGAGCTGATGCTGGGATGGATACTGGTGAGGATGCTGCTCAGGATGCCGGTGCTGAGAAGTCTGAGAAGGTTGGAGAAGATGCCGCTGTGTGAGGGCATTTAGGTGGGCGATGACGGATATACGTGCCAAGGCCAGAGCCCACCTTTTTAAATTTGAATGTTGGTCTGTAATCCCTTAAACAATTTACTTTTCTGCACTTTACTTTTCTGCACCTGAACAATTTACATTTCCTGCATGCTTTTTGAACAATTCAACAGTTTGGAGGTGGATGGGTCTCGGTTTGAGATGAAACCTTCAACTGTTGGGTAAATATGGTAACGAACTATTAGTGCTCTTAGTGTATGGGCCTTGTTTTGAGGTGAAACTAAGAGCACATCTTTTGGTATGTTAATAATATAACTTCTCTTTTGACTTTATCATTGTTGTCATTGATATGAAAATTTTACTTGTGAAAATTGTTTGGTTTGTACATTTTTGGGAATATATATTATAAATGTATCCTGGGAGATATCCTGAAAGATATCTTGATAAGGATATTGAAATACAACCTATAAATTGTCCAAATAAAAAGGAGAGATCATACCAGAGATTCTTAGAGAATTAATTCCAATCCTCCAATATAAGTTTGTCCCCAGTGCATACTTATAAACTTGGATCCATCCTTTGGACAGTATAATGTATGTCCCCTGTGTTTGACACAGAAACGCAAATGTATTTATATTTTGACTCAAATAAATTCCGAGTACCCCGGGGCAAAACCCATGATATCCTGAAATGAATCCTTGGCATACTTGGGATAAACCCTTAATATCCTGGGGATAAACCCTGATATCTGGGGATAAACCCTAAATTTCATGCGCTACAGGCGAGAGTGTATAAACTCCAATTCTTAGAAAGGTGAAAACCTTTAAACCTTAGAGAGTATGAAAATACTCTTTCGTGAGAGAGGGTGATCAATCCTCATATACCTTCAGGATCCAGGATATAGCCAACAGTAACGAAATTGTCAGCCACTTTTACATGAACTGGTCCCGCTACCTTGAACTATACCTAGATAACTTGAGCTCCAGGCGAGGTGTTTAAACCCAATTCGAAAGAAAGGTGAATACCTTTAAACCTTTGAAGGGACCAGGATCCCTTAAACGTGAGAGAGGGGGCCAATCCTCTAATCTTTCGACTCATCCTGAGTACATATCCTGGAGCTATATCCTGAAACATATCCTGCAAAACAATTGTTAACTAAGGTGGGTGTTAGCTTGGCTAACACCCCTCCGATGCTTAAGTCAATATTGGGTTCAAGATAATAAACAAATATATTAAAATAGGATACATACCATTCCGAGATAGAAAACAAATTCTACTCTTACTTGAAATAGAGCTTTAAATGTATTGCATTCCAGGATCTTGGTTGCATATCCCCTTCCATATTTTTGAGTCGATATGCTCCTTTCCCTGCTTCTGACTCGACTTCATATGGTCCTTCCCATTTCGGAGCTAACGTGCCATCGGCAGGATTAGTGGTATTTTGAAAAGCCTTTCTTAGCACCCAATCACCAACTCGAAATCTTCTAGTCCTTATGTTCTTATTATATGCTCTGGATATTCTTTGTTGATATGCTGCTACTCTTAGTCTTGCTGCGTCTCTTTTTTCATCTATAGTATCCAAATCTTGACATAAGACTTCAGGATTCTGTTCAGGATCCTGTAGGATAGATCTTGCAGTAGGTATCGTCATTTCTGTTGGAATCACTGCTTCTGCTCCAAATACCTAGGAAAACGGGGTTTGGCCAGTTGCATTCTTTACCGTTGTCCTATCAGCCCACAAAACAAAGGGTAACTCTTCCGCCCATCTTCCTTTTTTGGCTCCAAGCCTCTTCTTTAAGTTATTGACTATTATCTTGTTTGAGGATTCAGCTTGCCCATTCGCTTGAGGATGTACCGGAGTAGACGTGATCATTTTGATTCCCCAACTCTTGCAAAAGTCAGTAGTCCTTTTGCTTATAAACTTGGACCCATTATCACAAATGATCTCAGCTGGTACCCCAAACCTAGTCAGGATATTCCTCTTTATGAAGGATACTACTTCCTGGTCTCTAACTTGAGTAAATGCTTCAGCCTCAACCCACTTGGAGAAATAATCCGTCATTGCTAACATAAAGACTTTTCCTCCTGGAGCTATTGGTAACTTCCCTACTATATCCATCCCCCATTTCATGAATGGCAAAGGGGAAACCACAAGATATAGTGGTTCAGCTGGTTGATGTAGTATGTTACTATGCCTTTGACATGCATCAC
The DNA here is from genome assembly GCA_030545235.1 of Helianthus tuberosus. NCBI lineage: Eukaryota > Viridiplantae > Streptophyta > Magnoliopsida > Asterales > Asteraceae > Helianthus > Helianthus tuberosus. Next base: position 154,044,323 of record CM060403.1, on the reverse strand, counting down.
ATCTTCGAGCATATTCTGCAACATCTTTCCTCATCGTTGGACAATAATATCCTGTCCTTAACACTTTCAAGAACAATGATCTACCCCCAGTGTGATTACCACAATCCCCTTCATGTATATCCTGAAGTACTTCTTTGGCTTTAGGATCCTCCAAGCACCTCAAATATGGTCCTGCAAGAGATTTCTTGTATAAAACATTATTTATGATAGTGAATCGTGATACCTTCATCCTAAATGCCTTAGGATTTTCATTTCCGGGGATGTGTCCTTCTTTAAGATATCTCACAATTGGAGCCGTCCAGGATTTAGGATCCTGTTCAGGATATTCCGCTCCAGGATCCCGAATACTCGCTACTACTTTATCCTGAGGATTCGTGGCAGGATACAAGACATGTAATATTGGTATTTGAGTCCCTTCAGGTATCCTGATCGACGATCCCAAATTTGCTAAGGCATTTGCTTCAGCATTATCCTCCCTTGGTACCTATTCAAGTGTAAAAACATCAAAATATCCTGCTAATTTTTTAAGAATATCGAGGTATTCGATTAATTTCTCACCCATAACTGCATAGGATCCATTAAAATGGTTAGTAATTAACAAGGAGTCAACATATACTTGTAAGTTTTTGATACTCATACTCTTAGCCAACTCTAATCCTGCAATTAAAGCCTCATACTCTGCTTCATTATTAGTAGCAGGAAATTCACACCTAATAGCCTGGGGTAATATGTCGCCCTGTGGCGATTTTAGTAGCAGGAAATTCACACCTAATAGCCTGGGGTAATATGTCCCCCTGTGGCGATTTTAGTAGTATTCCCAATCCTACTCCTCTTACATTAGATGCACCATCAGTATATAATGTCCAGGATCCTGAGGATTCTCCTAACTGTTGAACTTCTAGGTCTACCTCATCCTGAATGTCACTACTAAAATCAGCCACAAAGTCAGCTAAAGCCTGAGACTTTATGGCATTTCTAGGTTCATATACTAAATCATAAGCACTCAACTTTACTGACCACTTAGCCATCCTGCCTGACATTTCTGGTTTCCTAAGTACATTTTTAACAGGATAATTTGTTTTAACATGAATCCTATGTGTCTCAAAGTAATGTCTAAGTTTTGTTGATGCCATAACTAATGCTAGTATCAACTTTTCTAAATGAGAATATCTAGTTTCAGCGTTCAATAAGCTTTTGCTAACATAATAAACAGGATATTGCTGACCTTCATGGTCCTTTACAAGGACGGCACTTACAGCATTCCCTGATACTGCGAGGTATAGGGATAATGGTTCACCATTCTCGGGCTTCATCAGTAGAGGTGCGGTTGAAAGATATTGCTTTAAATCCTGTAGGGCCGCTTCATGCTTCTCACCCCATTCGAATTTCTTGTTCTTCTTCAGGATATCATAAAAATCTTTGCATTTTTCTGAGGATGTTGAGATAAATCTATTTAATGCTGCCACTCGCCCTGTTAATCGTTGAACATCCTTCATATTTGAGGGCGATTTAATATCCAAGATGGCTTTAATCTGCTCCGGGCTTGCTTCTATTCCTCTTTTGGTCACCATATATCCTAGAAATTTTCCTGCCCCCACTCCAAAATGGCACTTAGCAGGATTCAGCTTCATGTTATACTGATCCAGGATATCAAATGCTCCTTTAATATCCTGGAGGTGATCCTGAGCTTTCTTTGATTTTACCACCATATCGTCAATGTACACCTCCATGGTGTCCCCCAGTTTGTCTTTGAACATCATGTTTACCAATCTTTGGTATGTTGCACCTGCATTTTTCAAACCAAAAGGCATAGCTGTATAACAATAAATACCTGTTGGTGTCATGAAGGCAATATCCTCCTGGTCAGAGGGCTCCATTTGGATTTGTTGAAATCCTGAAGATGCGTCCATGAAGGTCAGCATTTCATTCCCGGCAGTGGCATCTACCATCGCATCAATGTGGGGAAGAGGAAATGGGTCTTTAGGACAAGCTTTGTTGAAGTCTGTGTAGTCTACACAAACTTTCCATTTCCCATTTTTCTTCTGTACCACAACCACGTTTGCTAGCCACCTTGGGAACTTAACCTCTCTGATCATCCTGGACTTCAATAATCTCTCAACTTCCTCTTGAATAATCGTATTCCGCTCAGGAGCAAACTTCCTTCTTTTTTGTTGAACAGGCTTGAATGATTTATCAATTCCAAGCTTGTGAGGGATGACGTCTTTGGATATGCCTGTCATATCCTCATGCTTCCATGCAAACGTTGACATCCTGCATTTTAAAAAGTTAATTAACTGTTCTTCAATATCCCGAGGGATATTGGTTCCTACGAACACCGAAATATCGGGATTATCCTGGTCCAAGATAATTTTCTTCACATCCTGCTCCGGATCCTCCACGATATCCTAGGCCCGCGTCTTTAATTGCTATGCTGCACTAGGCTTGGTTGAGGATTTCATCGAGGATGAGTAGCATTCTTTCGCCTCCTGCTGATCACTATCAACTTTGACAACTCCCCAAGGGGTAGGGATCTTGATGCATTGGTGATACGTTGATGGCACGGCCTTCATATCGTGAATCCATGGTCTTCCCAATATGATGTTATAGCAGGATAGAGAATCCATTACACAGAAACGGTGCATCGAGTTGACTCCTTCAACGTATACTAGTAACTTTATCTCTCCCACTGTGTTTCTAGCCTCTCCACTGAACCCAACAAGTACGGTAGACTTTGAAGTGATATCCATTGGAGATACATTCATTCTCTTCAGAGTCTCTAGTTGGATTATGTTGACGGAGCTGCCATTATCAACCAATATCCTGCGTAGAAAAATGGTTAGCCACATATAATGTTATTACCAGAGCATCATGGTGAGGATCCTGGACAGTATCCCTGTCATCAGCATCAAATGTGATCACTTTGTCAGTTGTGAGGGTAGTCATCCTGACAGGTTTATCTCCCCTTTCGGCCTTAGCTTCTTTTGCATGTCTCTTTGCTGCCAAATACGAAGTCCCACAAATGTCGGATCCTCCCGAAATGAAGTTGATTATCTTGGCATCCGCGGGAGGTGATGCTGTTCACACAGGATCCTTCTCAGTATCCTGACCCTTATTCTTCTTTCTTCCTAAGAGATCTTTCAGATATCCCTTGCTTAGAAGATAGCTTATTTCCTTCCTTAGAGCAATGCAATCCTCAGCCACATGTCCGAAATCTTCGTGGAAAGCGCACCATTTTGACTTATCTTTCCAATCAGCCTTTTGTTGATTCTTTCGAGGCCACCTAGCCTTGTCTCCTAGACCCTGCATGGCATACATCAATTCAGGAATGTTAACAGAAAAGCAATATTCAGACAACTCAGGATACTCTTCAGGATCCTCATCTTCGACAGCATTCACCCTCTTGTTTTCATTTCTACCATATGGCTTAGGCCGATATGACTTGAATGAGGATTCTGACTTCCTGTTAGTTGAATCATAAGTGTTAGATGAGTTCATCCTTTCTTGCATCTTTCTGTCATCCTCCAATCGAATATATCTTAGGGCCCTGTTTCAAGCTTCATCCAAGTTCCTGCATGGGTTCATTACAAGATCTTGATAAAATTGAGAATCTTTTTGCAGCCCCATCTTGAAAGCTTGCACAGCTGTTGCAACATCAAGATGAGGAATGTCTAGGGATTCCCGGCTGAACTTATTTACATAATCCCTGAGGGATTCCTGAGGCCCCTGTGTTATCCTGTAGAGATCACTTGTTAATTTTTCAAATCTTCTACTACAAGAAAACTGACTATTAAATAAATTTACTAAGTGAGCAAAAGATGTAATCGAATGTGGAGGAACATTCAAGAGCCATTTCAAGGCTGATCCTGTTAAGGTTGAACCAAAACCCTTGCATAAGCATGCTTCCTTGAGATCCGGAGGGATAAGGTTAATCTCCGTTCTTTCCCTATACTGAGCAATATGCTCCTCAGGATCCGTAGTTCCGTCGTAAAGCTTCATGTTGGGGGTTTGGAATCTCTTTGGGATCTCAGCGTCACAGATAGGATATGCAAAACGAGATATCTTGTGGCTGTCTTGGGACACTTCCGGGATCGGCTGGACCACCCCGGGTACACTAGATATCATATCCTTCAACTTCTGAAGTTCCCTAGTAAGCGCTGACGTCACACCTGTATCCTGCAAAGATCCACTATTGTTAGTAGCATGAGTATTATTATTATTTGACACGTTACCCGTTGGAGGATTTTGCCCATATCCTGAAGCATATCCTGAGCTCCTCATGGTTGACATCCTGACCGAGGAGGCTATTTCAGGAGTATGATTCTGAGGGAGGCTGGGCACAATATTCCCCCTGTTATCCTCAGTATACACAGCTGAACTGAAGTTCAAAGTTCTGGGATGTAATGGAGTGACAATATCCTCAGCAGATCTGCTCGAGCCAGACTTCAGGAGTTGTATTTCCCTTAATAGCATTTGGTTTGTTTCCTGTTGCTGCCTCATTTGTTCCTGCACATTTCCAAATAAGGTTAGAATTTCATCGTTAGAAGCTAAAACGGGAGCAGATTCCTGAACACTGCGAGTAGGGATAATATCCTGAGGTCGTGAAGAGGCTGGCATCCTTGGAGGAGGTGGTAGAAGCACCGAACCGGTAGTAACAGAAGTCATAGCAGACACAGTGGAGGAGCTCATGTTTGATCTTGAGGCCATTGCAGACAATGTGGCAAAAAGTTTTGAAAATAGAAAGCCGATTAGCGATTTCACAAAAAATTTTAGTAAAGAAAGCACCACTCGCCCCACGGTGGGCGCCAAATTGTTTTGGTCAAAAATTACCGAAGCAATTTAGTGATCAAATTAGTAAAGTGAGGTAGTGTGCTAGAAAGTGTCTTGAAAATATGCCGGTTAAGTTATTTAGAAAATCAGTATTCAGGATACGGCTCAGGATATTGAGCTGTATCTATGATCAAACTATGAGCAAAAAAGTAAAGTAAATGACACGAGATGTACGAGGAAAGCCCTTGATCAATCTAGATCGCCGGCATAAAACCTCGGGAGCTGACAATCGCAGCTGCCTTGTTCTTCATATTACTTCAAACGTCAGGATACAGTGCAGGATATAGACCAGATCGCTAAGTGTTACAATGCTTTTGAATGAAAGTGAGAATTGCTTGAGAGTGAGTGTTAGAGTGTAGCGAGTGTGTATGTGATGTCCTATTCGATCTGGTATACCCACCTATTTATAGTTACAAAGTGTAAACTAAAATTCCTATAAATATGGGATACTCCCGAATATTCCATAAGTAGCCGTTTGGAACCAAAGAAAGCGGGCTTAACGTCTTTCATTGAACAACTTGGACTGAGTCTTCCGCGGAATGAGTCTTCGTGAACGTTGATAGCTTCTAACCCACGTACCTGCACATAATCCGTTAGTAATCCTGAGGATACCATTCAGGATGTTACCAATATCCTGAACCAGCATCCCGGATGTAAACATACACTATATTATCAAGATATAAATCAAGATACTTTCCAGGATATAGGCTCAAAATTCCGCCCATAACAAGGTACATGTAGATTCTTTGTTAATCACTAATCACTTTAATGGATCCTATGCTTTTAAAGGTGAAAATTTAACCAAATATTTAGAGATAGTCAAAGAATTGGCACTCTCTTTTGTATCTTTTAGTTTGACACAGGTACCAAGGGAAGAGAATGCAGAGGCAGATGCATTAGCCAATTTAGGATCATCCTTGAAGATCCCGGAGGATATAAGTATTCCCATTATCCATATCCTGGCTCCTGCCATCGAGGATCACGTGGCTATGGAAATAGGAGAGGATTCTGCAATTATCCCTAGTGAGGATACTCAAACTCATCCAGGATCATGGATCCTCCCAATCATGAGATACATACAACATGGAGAGATTCCTACAGGAGAAAACCCTAGGGCTTTCAAAATTAAGGTATCTCAATTCACAATTTTGAATAATATGTTGTATAATTGATCTCTTGCAGGACCATATTTAAGATGCATTGAGGATCCTGAAATCCAAGAAGTTTTAAAAGACTTCCATGAAGGAGATTGAGGAAACCACACTGGGGGCAGGGCATTATTCTCAAGGATCCTGAGGACAGGATACTATTGGCCAACTATGAAGAGAGATGCTGTGGAGTATGCTAAGAAGTGTGATCCTTGTCAGAGACACAGCAATATCCTTCATCAACCGGCTGAATTATTGCATCCTATATCCTCCACTTGGCCATTCATGAGATGGGGCATGGATATAGTTGGTAAGCTCCCTAAGGCACCTAGTGGAAAAGTGTTCATGCTTGCTATGACTGATTACTTCTCCAAGTGGATAGAGGCTGAAGCTTTTGCCCAAGTCAGAGAAAAGGAAGTTATATCCTTCATTAAAAGAAATATTATGACTAGATTTGGTATTCCTTCTGAAATTATATGTGATCATGGTTTCCAATTCATTGGGGGCAGAACTACTAACTTTTGTGACAGCTGGGGGATTAAGATGATAACATCATCACCAATCCACCCACAAGCTAATGGTCAGGCAGAATCCTCCAATAAGATCATCATCAAAAATTTGAAGAAGAAGCTTGGATCCAAGAAAGGGAAATGGGCAGAAGAACTACCTTATGTGCTTTGGGTTGATAGGACAACCCCTAAGAATGCTACAGGCCAAACTCCATTCTCTTTGGTATTTGGGGCAGAATCAGTGATCCCAACAGAAATGGTGGTTCCAACTGCTAGAACAAGTATTCGTGATCCTGAGGAGAATGAGGAGAACTTGGTTCAAGACCTGGATACTATAGAAGAAATCAGAGATTTGGCAAGGATAAGGATGGCCAGCTATCAGCAAAGAATGGTTGGAGCCTACAACAAAAATGTCAGGATCAGGAAATTCCAAGTTGGTGATATGGTGCTAAGGAAAGCATTTCAGAATACTACCAATCCTGCTGATGGAAAGTTGGCACCAAAATGGGAAGGCCCTTACTTGATTGAAGCCGAGGCAGGAAAGGGGCATATCGATTGCTAACAATGGAGGGTGATTTGCTACCTAGAGCCTGGAATGCTATCCATTTGAAGAAATACTTCATGTGATAAGGATCCATGATCCTCACAAGATAAATGTCCTTAAAGGATCCTTAAAGCACAGATGATCCTCGTTTAGGTAACATTCTAACCTTAAACTATTTCATATCCTTATTTTCTCACAAAAGGATAAGGATCCCGCATCCTTTGTCCTCCTTTCACGAGATTTTGAGTTTTGAAGGTTCAGGTACCCTTAGCAAAAGGATGATTATCCACACAAGCAACCAGTTACTTGGGTTTGACCCCAGTCGTTTGGGCTTGACCCCAGTTCCGCCAGTAGCGCATGATGATCCTGGTATAGTTCATGGCAGTGGGACCAGTACTCGTTTTAGGGGCTGATAATTCCATTGTACTGGCTATACCTAGGATCCTACGTATAATGGTAGACGTACCATACATCCGTTCTTAAGGTTTCTAACGTTTTCACGTTAGCTAAGGTTTTGGCATTTTCATGCCACTAAGTTTGGATAGTCGCCAGTTAGGGCCATACTCCAGTTCACACACGATCCTTGGGCTTGTCCCCAGTTATCCTTGGGCTTGTCCCCAGTTATCCTTCGGGCTTGTCCCCAGTTGCTAACCTTTATCTTATAATGGCTTAGTCCCAAGTTATGTTCTATTTTAGGTCTTCAAAGTTAAACAACTAAGGATCCTTGATCCTAACTTCTTACTAAGGTCTGTCTGATGGTTATCCTGGTTATAGTATTAAGAGTTAGGATCCTAACTTGGATCCTCAGGTATAATCCTTAACTATTTTGATTTTATTCATTGATTATTTGAATAACCCTAATACTTTGACAACTGAACTCATGATCCTTAAAATACACCACTTTTTGAATTTTTCAACTATAGGATATTTGATCCTGGATCATATACTAAATATTTTCTATATAATTTGTTCAACTTTTTCTATTCAAACAAGTGTACATCAAAACAATTGAAAAATAAAATAACCACAAGGATATCAACACAGGATATAGCCAAAAAGTTAAAGTCATTTTATTCACAAAAGCTTAAACCCTTTTAAGTTGTCAAAATTACCTACCCCGAGCATCTACCAGCAATACGTGGCCCGTCCGCTGGAGTAGGTAAAGGGTGTCCATTGTCTAAAGGTCTTGGTAGTGCAGGAATTAAAAAGATGGCAGGATCACAATGGCTTCATCCCCCAAACAGAGGATCCCTCCACCAATTGTAATCCTACCTATTGTCCAAAGGATCATTCATGATCCTTAACCCTAATAGCTATTGTTTAGTTATTACAGACCATCATTGTTTTAAAAACATCACAACCACAAAAAAACTACTACCAAATTTAAAAATTGGGCTCCGGCTACGTCTAGGGATGTCCATCATCGCCCAATTGTGCAGCCTACACCTTCGCTGCATCCTCATCCCCTCCAGCTTCGGTATCCTTAACCTGATCCTTCCCACTACCTCCAGCCTCGATCGCCAAAACCTCCTCAGCCTCCTCATCATCCTCAAGATCAGCCAACCTCGCTTTCCAGCCCTCAACATCCCAGCTGCTTCTGTCGAAGTTAGGATCTTGAGCTTCCTTGGCCATCTTTAGTTTTGTCTGATACATTGTGATGGCAGCAGAGACCTTTGCACCTTCCAAGAGCTCATGTTTCTCATAGTCAATGTCGATCAAGATTTTAGTTGTCTGAGTCTTGGCATCTTGAAGGGCTTTTTCAAGATCAGCAATTTTAAGATCCTTAAGCACTACAACTTGTTGGAGGTCAGCAATCTTCTTATCCAGCTCCTCGACGCTTCCCACATAATCTTCAATCTCAGCAAATTTCTGCAAAGAAAAAGACAAAGCAATTCCAAATCAGATGATCCTCAAATGAGTAGGATACCTAGGCAGAATTGGTGATCCTCACCTCATTGAAGTATTCAAGGAACTGGTGGCGGATCAGTGGCAGGCCCTATAGGTCCTTTGTATCAGAGGTTTTCCTCTTCTTGCCACCCCTTCCTTTAGTGGGTGCCTTGGGGATGGAGACGCTAGGGCTGGCAGTGGTCTTCTTCTTCCTGGATCGAACAGTATCAAGATCGGTCATGTTGAACTGTGAGGCAGGTTTGGAAGTTTTTCCGGCACCTACACATTTAAAGCAAGATAAGTATCCTTATCCTATTTCTATTTAGCTATTCATTTCAATCTTTAACTATATAAAAAGCAGGATACTTACTTGACATGGTGATAGAACCTGAGGATACTTCTTGTGAATCCTGGGTGTCTGTCTTGAATGATCTGGTTACAGGTTCAAGCCTTCTAAAAGCAGCAAGCCTTTCCTTAGTATCAGGAGATGGTATGAGGTGTGCAATAGTGATAGCTGCATAACATAAAACAAAAGGGGGTTAGTGATCCTTATACGAAAGCAAGATTACCTAGTGATCCTTCTCATGATCCTCTGTCCTACCATGGGTGGACCACTTCCTTGGTAGATCCTTTCCGTTTGGAATGGTATCCCTTCTGACAAAGAAAAAGCGTCGTTTCCAGTTTGTATCGTTCTTAGTGGCCTTAAAAATGGGATGTTCTTCGCCGGGTTTTCGCTTAAACAGATATCGGTTGGATCCAAACGTTGTGAGATCATACATCTCTGCCAATTCTGACATTCCTAAATCAATCCCTTCCTGCTCTATGATCCTTTCAAGGGTATATAATACCCTCCAGATCATCGGCATAGCTTGGATGTAAGAGATGCCGGTTAAGGAAAAAAGGATTGGGTAAAAGATAGAAAAGGATAGGTATATCCTATGGTGAATGGGGTAATCGGAAAGGCAACCCATGTCTCAGAAATGTAGTCACTCAGAACAGTGGGATCAAAGGGTTTGAAAAAGGCGTTCGCCTGAAAGCAGTGCCGGATCTTATCTATTTGTGCATCGTTAAAGCAACACCTCTCATTCGCTGAGTCTTTGATGATCCCTTGACTCTTCAAGGGGCTATCCTTCTGGTGATCCTTGGCGGGGGAGGACCGGAGCATCATTCTTAACGAGATGATGGTAAAGAAAGAAAAACAGAGTGAGAGAAAGAGAAGTAGGAGAAGAGATACCTGATTGATCTTCGGCTGAGAATTTAAAGGGAAGTTCTCTTGGATTTAAATGAAAATTGATCCTATCTCTAACTCCTATTTATAATGATGATTTGCAGGATTGTCACTTCGGTGACGTCAGGTTTGCAACGGCTAGTCCGTCTTCAACGGCTAGTTATCCATTAGTTTGTTGCGGATAAGATCAACAAAATACAACTCGTTTATTTACAATATAACTCCATATGTTTTGGGGGCAATTGTTAGGGGTGGATTTCTAAATGACCCATGATCCTCAATCATTATCCTGCTTGGTGATCTTTACTTCTGTGTCAGTTAGTGATCCTCAGAAGTGCTTCAGGATCAGGATCATGGATCATCCTAAGGATCCTTATACTAATGATTGTCTGCTTTGAATTCGTAATTGTTTTGCAGGAGTATCAATTGGACTTGGTCTTGGCGATATTCCTGGAGTATATTCCTTGAAGAATTCCGATCGTGCTTGACTGAAAATGGACGTTGTGGAGTCGTGGAAGACTTGCACCATTTGCGGACAATTAGTTACTTAGATATTTTCTAATTTAAAAGGGGTAGCGAGCTAATTAGACAACACTTTTTTGCTATTTTTGGCTACACACACACTCGAACAACTGCTCTCATCAACACACTTGGCGATTATACACATTTCTACACGATACACTATAGTGATCCTTGTACTTAGCTCGCTATCATCCGAAGTTGTAACAGATTGTTTGTTTAATTTAAGTGGTGATCGGTAGTTTCCATCACCCGGGGTTTTTTGTGCCGGAGATCAACTCTTGATCAAGGGCTTTTTCCCCGTATAAATATTCGTGTCAATTGTTCATCATATTTCATAGTGATCCTTCTTATCGTTCATCAATTCAAGCATCATACCCCGTAATAAAGAGTTTGGTTGCATTATCCTCGTCTGATTTTTGACCAAAACAGACACAGTGGAGGAACTCATGTTTGATCTTGAGGCCATTGTAAATAATGCGGCAAAAAGTTTTGAAAATAGAAAACCGATTAACGTTTTCACAAAGATTTTTAACAAAGAGAGCACCACTTGCCCCACGGTGGGCGCCAAATTGTTTTGGTCAAAAATTACCGAGGCAATTAAGTGATCAAATTAGTAAAGTGAGGTAGTGTGCTAAAAAGTGTGTTGAAAATACGCCGGTTAAGTTATTTGGAAAATCAGTATTCAGGATACGGCTCAGGATATTGAGCTGTATCTATGATCAAACTATGAGCAAAAAGTAAAGTAAATGACACGAGATGTACGAGGAAAGCCCTTGATCAATCTAGATCGCCGGCATAAAACCTCGGGAGCTGACAATCGCAGCTGCCTTGTTCTTCTTATTGCTTCAAACTTCAGGATACAGTGCAGGATATAGACCAGATCGCTAAGTGTTACAATGCTTTTGTATGAAAGTGAAAATTGCTAGAGAGCGAGTGTTCGAGTGTATTCAGTGAAAATGTGATGTCCTATTCGATCTAGTACACCCACCTATTTATAGTTACTAAATAGAAACTAAAATTCCTATAAATATGGGATGCTCCCGAATATTCCATAAATAGCCGTTTGGAACCAAATAAAGCGGGCTTAACGTCTTTCCTTGAACAACTTGGACCGAGTCTTCCGCGGAATGAGTCCTTGTGAACGTTGCTAGCTTCTAACCCACGTACCTGCACATAATCCGTTAGTAATCCTAAGGATACCATTCAGGATGTTACCAATATCCTGAACCAGCATCCCGGATGTAAACAGATATTATATAACCAAGATATAAATCTAGATATTTTCCAGGATATGGGCTCAGAATTTCACCCATAACAGAGATGATGGTAAAGAAAGAAAAGCAGAGTAAGAGAAGGAAGAAGAGGAAAAGAGGATACCTGAATAAGTCTTCTGATGAGGATTTAAAAAGGAAACGCTCGGATTTAAATGCCATTTCGCTCTTATCTCTAACTACCATTTATAATGATGATTTTGCAGGATAAGTCACTGTTAGGGGTGGATTTCTAAATGACCCGTGATCCTCAAATATTATCCTATTTGGTGATCCTTACTTATGTGTCAGTTAGTGATCCTCAGAAGTGCTTTAGGATCAGGATCATGGATCATTCTAAGGATCCTTATAGTAATGATTGTTCACTTTGAATCCGATATTGTTTTGCAGGAGTGCCGGATTGGACTTGGTCATGGCGACATTCCTAGAGAATATTCCCTACAATTCTGCACGTGTTGGACCATTTGTGAACGTTATGGAGAACATGAGGAGAAGGCACGAAATGCGGATAGTTAGTTAAGCTAGTTATTTTCTGATTTAAATGCGGTAGCGAGCTAATTAGACACAACTTTTTGCTATTTTTGGCTACACACACTCTGACAACCGCTCACAACAGCTCTCGTTCATTCACTTAGCAATTTCGTACACTTTTTACACAGAACACTATAGTGATCCTTGTATTTAGCTCGCTATCATCCAAAGTTGTAACACATTACTTGTTTAATTTGAGTTGGTGATCGGTAGTTTCCATCACCCGGGGATTTTTGTGCCGGAGATCAACTCTTGATCAAGGGCTTTTTCCCCGTATAAACCTTGTGTCACTTGTCATTTATTTTTCATAGTGATCCTTATTGCTATAAACCAATTCAAGCATCATACCCCTTAACAGAGAGTTTGGTTACATTATCCTCGTCTGATTTTTTGACCAAAAAAGTTTGGCGCCCACCGTGGGGCAATTGGTGTTTCATTTCTAAGAAATTCTCATCTTTGTGATCATTCCGGTTCATTGCATACGAGCAGATGGCTTCATCATCAAAGAATACCTCCAGTGCGATGTCTGCGGTCAATTCATCCCAGGGCATTCCACCTTTGCCTCCACCACCTTCTGGACCTCAGAAAAATGCCGAGAAGAAACCAACTCCCATTTTATCAAAACCTCCAACTTCTTCTGCTTCTTATACTCCTACTACTAGTGACTTGTTTACTCTGATTTTGCAGATGAAGGAGCATATCCAGCAGCAGGACAAGACCAATGAAAAAATCCTTAGAGAAATTGGAGACATCAAGAAAGAAAAGAGATCGGCAGAGGATCATTCCCCAGTAATGCCCAGATCTTTGAATTTTGATAGTCCGGTTATAACTTCTCAGCCTTCAGCGGTTCCAGACGTTCAATATGTTGGAGGACCAAAAGGAGTGCATTACGGGTCATCAGCAATGACTCAGGCTTCAGGGTTACACTTTCAACCATCAGGATCCCTTTCTCAGCACATAGGATCCTTTGCAAGCTCAGGAGGATATTTGGGAGTGCAGCAGATTCAAGGGTACTGGCCGTCTCAAGGATCCTCCCAGGTTCAAGGATCCTCCCAGGTTCAAGGATCCTCCTATGTTCAAGGATCCTCCCAGGTTCAAGGATCCTCCTATGTTCCAGGATCCTCCCAAGTTCGAGGATCCTCCTATGTTCCAGGATCCTCCCAAGTTCAAGGATCCTCCTATGTTCCAGGATCCTTAAGGAGTTTGCAATCAGGAAGTTCCGACATCCATCAGGGAGATTTCATTCCAATGCAAACCATTGCTTCTACTGGTCCATCGGTCATTCCAGAGCCTCAACAATATGGATTAACATCCACTCTTCCTAACTTGAATCCGATAGGAGGTAACACTTTTAATAATTCTTATACTACTAACCATGGCCTTATGCAGGATACAGGTATCAATCATGCCATGGCTAGAGAATTGCAAAAGTTGAAGGACATGATATCAAGTGTCCCAGGAGTGGTCAAGCCTATCCCAGAGATTGCAGATGGGAGCTACAAGATATCTCGTTTTGCACCACCAATCTGTGATGCTGAGATACCTAAGAGGTTCCATGTGCCTACCATGAAGTTGTATGATGGTTCAACGGATCCTGAGGAACACATAGCTCAGTACAGGGAAAGGATGGAGATCAATCCCATTCCAGAAAGGTTAAAGGAAGCATGTATGTGCAAGGGATTTGGATCCACTCTTACTGGATCGGCTCTTAAATGGCTGCTAAGTCTTCCCCCTTACTCTATTACCTCATTTGCTAATCTAGTTAACCTATTTAATAACCAATTTTCTTGTAGTAGGAAATTTGAGCGTTTAACTAGTGATTTGTATAGGATAACCCAGGGTCATAATGAATCATTAAGGGATTATATCACAAAATTTAGTAAAGAATCCTTAGATATTCCTAACCTGGATATAGCTACGGCTGTTGAAGCCTTCAAAATGGGATTGCTTAGGGATTCGTTATTCTATGATGATCTTGTTATGACACCATGCAGGAATCTAGATGAGGTAAGAACCAGGGCCCTTAGGTTCATCCGGATAGAGGATGACAAAAGGATCCAGGAGAGGTTAGCAGGATCCTCAAAGCAAGAGAAGCAAGGATCCTCATTCAGGAACAACAAGTTCAGATCTTATAATAAATCCGATAACCAGAATGTGCATGCTGTTGAACAAGAAGAGGATGATGAGGATTATCCTCCAATCTCTGAATATTGTTTTTTTGTTGACAACAATGAACTGATCCTCGCGATGCAGAATTTAGGTGATAAAGCTAGATGGCCCAGAAAAAATGATAGACCAGCTGCAACTAAAGATAAGTCAAAGTGGTGTGCATACCATGAAGATTTTGGGCATCTCACAGAAGAATGCATCGCATTGAGAAAAGAAATTGGATACTTGTTGAGCAAGGGGCACTTGAAAGAATTATTGGGGAGAAAGAAGTCAAGGACTCAGGATCCTGAAAGGATCCCAGAGAAAGCTCCAGCCCCTCCAGCAGATGCACAGATTATAAACTTTATATCTGGAGGATCAGACATTTGTGGAACATCCTTCTCTGCAGCCAAAAGACATGCAAAGGAAACCAAGATGGATAATGGAGATAGACCCATTCGAACATCCAGTGTCTCCGAAGGAAAAGTTATAACTTTTGATGAGGATGATCGTGTTGACATCCAGGATCCTCATCATGATGGTTTGGTTATCACTCTTTTTATTTCTAACCATTTTGTTCACAGGATCCTTATAGATGGAGGAAGCTCTGTGAACATTATCCAACTAGATGTTCTCAAGAAGATGAACATTCCTGAATCCGACATCATACCAAGATCCTCTGTGCTCGTGGGATTCAGTGGCGAGACTAAGAATACTCTGGGGGACATTAAACTCCCAATCTATATCGAAGGCCTACATTCTTACCAAAATTTTTGTGTTATTGACTGTTTATCTTGTTGTAATGTGATCCTTGGCAGGCCTTGGATACACGATATGAAGGCAGTCCCATCCACTTATCATCAATGTGTGAAGCTTCCTAGTCCTTGGGGAATAGTGAAGATGGATAGGGATCAGCAAGAGGCTAAGAACTGCTACACCTCATCAATGAAACCAGCATCAAAGTCTAGGGAGCAATAGCAATCAAAGTGTCCTCCAAGGGATGTCTTGGAGGCAAGAGAACAGGATATAGTAGAAATCCTTATGGATCCTGATGATCCTGAATCTATAGTTTATATAGGATCAGGGATCCTTGGCGATATGAAGGAAGACCTCATATCCTTCCTCAAAAGAAGGAAGACTACCTTTGAATGGAAACACGAAGACATGACAGGTATATCTAAAGATGTAATCACTCACAAACTTGGCATTGATAGGTCCTTCAAACCAATCCATCAAAGGAGAAGGAAATTTGCACCAGAAAGAAATGCCATTATCCAGGAGGAGGTAGAGAAACTACTCTGAGCAGGTATGATTAGAGAGGTCAAGTATCCAAGATGGTTGGCCAATGTGGTTGTTGTTCAAAAGAAAAACGGAAAGTGGAGGGTATGTGTCGATTTCACCGATTTAAATAAGGCATGTCCCAAGGATCCTTTCCCATTACCCCACATTGACTCCATGGTGGATGCAACTGCGGGACATGAACTGTTAACTTTTATGGATGCTTCATCTGGATTTCAACAAATTCAAATGGAACCATCCGATCAAGAGGATACAGCCTTCATGACTCCAACTGGTATATACTGCTATATTGCTATGCCGTTCGGACTAAGAAATGCAGGTGCAACTTATCAAAGGCTAGTGAATATGATGTTCAAGGATCAGATTGGACAAACTATGGAGGTTTACATAGACGATATGGTGGTAAAATCAATAAAGGCTGAGGATCACCTAAGAGACTTGGAGGAAGCATTCAATATCCTTGATAAATATAATATGAAACTTAATCCTTCAAAATGTCACTTTGGTGTTAAAGCAGGTAAATTCTTAGGATATATGGTGACAAAGAGAGGCATTGAAGCCAGTCCAAAACAGATAAAAGCTATAGTGAACATCAAGTCACCTGCCAATGCTAAGGATGTTCAGAGGTTAACAGGCAGGATTGCAGCCTTAAACAGATTCATATCCAAATCCTCATAAAAGTGCAAGGAATTCTATGATATCCTAAGGAAGAACAAGAAATTCGAGTGGACTGAGAAGCATGAAAGTGCCTTAAGAGCTCTCAAGGATTACCTATCCTCGGCCCCGGCTTTGATGAAACCAGAAAAAGGAGATGTGTTATCCTTATATCTTGCGGTATCCTCAAAAGCAGTAAGTGTCGTCCTTGTTAAGGATCACGAAGGTACACAACATCCTGTCTATTATGTAAGTAAGAGTTTACTTGATGCTGAATCCAGGTATTCACACTTAGAAAAACTTATCCTTGCATTAATTATGGCATCCACCAAATTAAGACATTATTTTGAAACTCATGTTATTATCGTTAAAACTAATTTTCCAATTAAGAATGTCCTCAGGAAACCTGAAATGTCAGGAAGGATGGCTAAGTGGGCAGTGAAGCTAAGTGCATATGATATAGGATATGAGCCTAGGACAGCCATTAAATCCCAAGCATTAGCTGACTTTGTGGCAGATTTCAGTAGTGATTTGCAAAAAGAGGTTGAATTAGAAGTCCAGCAGCTAGAAGAAACCAAGGATCCTTGGATACTCTATACTGATGGATCCTCAAATGTCAAAGGAACAGGGCTTGGAGTACTACTAAAATCACCACAGGGGGACATAATACCCCATTCAATAGCTTGTGAGTTCCAAACCACTAACAATGAGGCTGAATATGAAGCCTTGATAGCTGGCTTGCAAATTACTAAGCATATGAGGATCAAGTATCTTGCGGTACATGTAGATTCTTTGTTAATCACTAATCACTTTAATGGATCCCATGCTGTTAAAGGGGAAAAGCTAATCAAATATTTGGAGTTAGTCAAAGAATTGGCACTCTCTTTTGTATCCTCTAGTTTGACACAGGTACCAAGGGAAGAGAATGCAGAGGAAGATGCACTAGCCAATTTACGATCATCCTTGAAGATCCCGGAGGATTTCAAGATCCCTATTATCCATATCCTGACCCCGGCTATCGAGGATCATGTGGCTATGGAGATAGGAGAGAATTCTGCAATTATCCCTAGTGAGGATACTCAAACTCATTCAGGATCATGGACCCTCCCAATCATGAGATATTTACAACATGGAGAGATTCCTACAGGAGAAAACCCTAGGGCTTTCAAAATTAAGGTATCTCAATTCACAATTTTAAATAATATGTTGTATAGACGATCTCTTGCAGGACCATACTTAAGATGCATTGAGGATCCTGAAATCCAAGAAGTTTTAAAAGACTTCCATGAAGGAGATTGTGGAAATCACACTGGGGGCAGGGCGTTATTCTCAAGGATCCTGAGGACAGGATACTACTGGCCAACCATGAAGAGAGATGCTGTGGAGTATGCTAAGAGATGTGATCCTTGTCAGAGACACAGCAATATCCTTCATCAACCAGCTAAATTTTTACATCCTATATCCTCCTCTTGGCCATTTATGAGATGGGGTATGGATATAGTTGGTAAGCTCCCTAAGGCACCTGGTGGAAAAGTATTCATGCTTGCTATGACTGATTACTTCTCCAAGTGGATAGAGGCCGAAGCTTTTGCCCAAGTCAGAGAAAAGGAAGTTATATCCTTCATTAAAAGAAATATTATAACTAGATTCGGTATTCCTTCTGAAATTATATGTGATAATGGCTCCCAATTCATTGGGGGCAGAACCACTAACTTTTGTGATAGCTGGGGGATTAAGATGATAACATCAACACCAGTCCACCCACAAGCTAATGGTCAGGCAGAATCCTCCAATAAGATCATCATCAACAATTTGAAGAAGAAGCTTGGATCCAAGAAAGGGAATTGGGCAGAAGAATTACCTTATGTGCTTTGGGCTGATAGGACAACTCCTAAGAATGCTACAGGCCAAACTCCATTCTCTTTGGTATTTGGGGCAGAATCAGTGATCCCTACAGAAATCGTGGTTCCAACTGCTAGAACCAGTATTCGTGATCCTGAGGAAAATGATTAGAACTTGGTTCAAGACCTAGATACTATAGAAGAAATCAGAGATTTGGCGAGGATGAGGATGGCCAGTTATCAGCAAAGAATGGCCGGTGCATACAACAAAAATGTGAGGATCAGGAAATTCCAAGTTGGTGATATGGTACTAAGGAAAGCATTTCAGAATACCACCAATCCTGCTGATGGAAAGTTGGCACCAAAATGGGAAGGCCCTTACTTGATTGAAGCTGAGGCAGGAAAGGGGGCATATCGATTGCTAACAATGGAAGGTGACTTACTACCAAGATCTTGGAATGCTGTCCATTTGAAGAGATATTTCATGTGATAAGGATCCATGATCCTCACATGATAAACATCCTTAAAGGATCCTTAAAGCACAGATGATCCTCATTTTTGGTAACGTTCTAATCTTAAACTATTTCATTTCCTTACTTTCTCACATAAGGATAAGGATCTTGCATCCCTTATCCCCATTTCACGAGATTTTGAGTTTTGAAGGTTCAAGTACTCTTAGAAAAAGCATGATTACCCACACAAGCAACCAGTTACTTGGGTTTGACCCCAGTTATCCTTGGGTTTGACCCCAGTTCCGCCAGTAACGCACGATGATCCTGGTATAGTTCATGGCAATGGGACCAGTACTCGTTTTAGGGGCTGATAATTCCATTGTACTGGCTATACCTAGGATCCTACGTATAATGGTAGACGTACCATACATCCGTTCTTAAGGTTTCTAGCGTTTTCACGTTAGCTAAGGTTTTGGCATTTTCATGCCACTAAGTTTGGATAGTCGCCAGTTAGGGCCATACTCCAGTTAACAAACGATCCTTGGGCTTGTCCCCAGTTATCCTTTAGGCTTGTCCCGCGTTATCCTTTGGGCTTGTCCCCAGTTATCCTTGGGCTTGTCCCCAGTTATCCTTTGGGCTTGTCCCCAGTTATCCTTTGGGCTTGTCCCCAGTTATCCTTGGGCTTGTCCCCAGTTATCCTTTGGGCTTGTCCCAAGTTGCTAACCTTTATCTTTTAATGGCTTAGTCCCAAGTTGTGTTCTATTTCAAGTCTTTGAAGTTAAACAACTAAGGATCCTTGATCCTTACCTTTTACTAAGGTTTGTTCTGTGATTATCCTGGTTATAATAATATTAAGAGTTAGGATCCTAACTTGGATCCTCAGGTATGATCCTTAACTATTTTGATTTTATTCATTGATTATTTGAATAACCCTAATACTTTGACAACTGAACTCATGATCCTTAAAATATACCACTTTTTGGAATTTTTCAACTATGGGATATGTTTTGGTCAAAAAATCTGATGAGGATATTGAAACCAAACTCTCTGTTACGGGGTATGATGCTTGAAATATAGAACTATGACAAGGATCACTTTAATGTAAATTGCACAAATGACACAAGGATTTATACGGGGAAAAAGCCCTTGATCAAGAGTTGATCTCCGGCACAAAAAACCCCGGGTGATGGAAACTACCGATCACTAAGCTCAAATAAATCAATAAACGTTTACAACTTCGGATAGTAACGAGCTAGGTACAAGGATCACTATCGTGAAATGTGTAAAAGTGTGTGAAAATGAATGAATGTTCGTCGAGAGCTTCAAGTGTGCGAGTATATGAGAGTGTGTGTAGCTGAAAATGACTAAGTGTTCTAATTCTAGCTCGTTACAACTTTTAAAACAGAAGTTAACTACACTAACTAACTATCCGACTTTCGTGCCAAGCTCCCACGTTCTCCACAACGTCCATTTCTAGTCAATCGTGTGTGAAATACTCGTGGAATATTCCTTGTTACCATTGCCAAGACCAAGTCACGTTTATTACTCCTGCGAAGTAATACAAAAATCAAATAAACAATCGTTAGTATGAGGATCCTTAAAGTGATCCATGATCCTGATCCTAAAGCTCTTCTGAGGATCACCACCTGTCACAGAAATAAGGATCATTAATTAGGATAACGAATAAGGATCACTAATTGTTAGAAAATCCTCCCCTAACAATTGCCCCCAAAATATAAGGAGTAATTTGTAAAATAAGCGAGTTATATTTTCTTGATCTTATCCGCAACTAACTAACGGATATATAGCCGTTGATATCGAACTATCTGTTGCAACCATGACGTCACAGAAGTGACAACCCTGCACGATCATGATTATAAATAGGAGATAGAGATAGGATCAAATGCATTTAAATCCGAAAGAAACTCCCTTTATATTCTCAGTCGAAGATCAATCAGGTATCTCTTTTCTCCTCTTTCTCCCTCTCTTACTCTGTTTTTCTTTCTTTACCACCATCACTTTGAGAATGATGCTCCAAAGTTCACCGGGCAAGGATCACAAGAAGGATAGCCCTTTGAAGAGTCAAAAGATCATCAAAGACTCGGCGAATGAAAGGTGTTGCTTTAACGACGCACAAATAGATAAAATCCGTCACTGTTTTCCGGCGAATGCCTTTTTCAAACCCTTCGATCCCACTATCCTGAGCGACTATGTTTCAGAAACGTGGGTTGCCTTTCCAGTTACTCCATTCGCCATAGGATACACCTATCCTTTCCCAGAACTTACATGATCCTTCTACTCCCTTACCGGCATCTCTTACATCCAAGCCATGCCGATGATTTGGAGGGTTTTGTACACCCTGGAGAGGATCATCGAACAAGAAGGCATTGATTTAGGCATGTCAGAGCTGACACAATTGTATGATCTTACTACCTTTGGTTCCCATCACTATTTGTTTAAACGTAAACCCGGCGGAGAACACCCCCTTCTTAAAGTCACCAAGAATGACACAAATTGGAAACGTCGCTTCTTCTTTGTCAGGAGGGATACCCTTCCAAACGGAGAGGATCTACCAAAGACCTGGTCCACCCATGGTAGGCCAGAGGATCCTGAGAAGGATCACCAGGTAGTCTTGTTTTGGTATAAGGATTACTGACCCCTTTTGTCTTGTGTTATGCAGCTATTTCCGTCTCACACATCATCACATCACCTGCAACCAAGGATAGGCTTGCTGCTTTTTGGAAGCTTGATTCTGAAACAAGGACATTTAAGATAGACACCCAAGACTCACAGGAAGTATCCTCAGGTTCCATTACCATGTCAAGTAAGTATCCTGCCTTTTACATAGTTTGAATATAAATAAGTGAATTGAAATAGGATAAGGATACTTATCTTGCTATGAACGTGTAGGTGCTGTAAAATCTGCCAAGCCTGTATCCCAATTCAACACGGCTGACCTTGATCTTGTTCGATCCAGGAAGAAGAGGTCCACTACCAGTCCCAGCATCTCCATTCCCAAGGCACCCACTAAAGGAAAGGGTGGCAAAAAGAGAAAGACCTCCGAGGGTGAGAATTTGTAGGGCCTGCCTCTGATCCGTCACCAATTCCTGGAGTACTTCAATGATGTAAGGATCACCGTATCTGCCTGTATATCCTGCTGGCATATCCTGCTGATTCGAGGATCACTCGGTCCTGACCTTATCTTTCATCTCCTTTGCAGAAATTCGCTGAGATTGAGGATTATGTGGGGAATGTCGAGGAGCAGGACAAGAAGATTGCTGACCTCCAACAGGTTGCCGTGCTCAAGGACCTTGCACTTGCTGATCTTCGGAAGGAACTTCAAGATGAGAAGACTAAGACGGCTAAACTTCTGATCGACCTGGACTATGAAAAGCATGACCTCATAGAAGGTGCAAAGGTTTCTGCTGCCATCACAATGTATCAGACAAAACTGAAGATGGCCCAGGAAGCTCAAGATCCAAACTTTGACAAAGGCAGCTGGGATGTTGAAGGCTGGAAAGCAAGGTTGGCCGATCTTGAGGATGATGAGGAAGAGGCTACTGAGGTCTTGGCGATTGAGGCAAGTGGCAGTGGGAAGGATCTGATGAAGGATACCACAGCTGGAGGAGAAGAGGATGCAACAAAGGTGTAGGCTGCACAATTGGGCGATGATGGACATTTCTAGACGCAGCCGGAGCCCAATTTTTTAGTTTGATGGTAGTTTTTTGTGGTTGTGATGTTGAACAATTTAATGGGTTGTATTTGAACAATAGTTTCTAGGATTAAGGATCATGTATGATCCTTTGGACAATAGGCAGGATTGCAACTGGTGGAGGGATCCTCTGTTTGGGGGATGAAGCCATTGTGATCCTGCCGCCTTTATATTCCTGCACTATCTTTGAACTTATTATCATGGACACCCTTTACCTACCCCAGCGGACGGGCCACGTTTTGCTGGTAGATGCTCGGGTAGGTAATTTTGACAACCTTTTAAGGGTTAATCCTTTGTTAATAAATAAAATCTTAACCTTTTGTCGCTTATCTTGTGTTGTTATCCTTTTTAATATCTTACTTTCCAACTGTTGTAATGTTCATTTCGTTTATACTTATCAATCCTTGAAAAATTAAAAAAGATATCCAAAAAGTTTAAGATATGATCACGGACCACATATCCCATAACCGATAAGTTCTAAAAAGTGATATAGTTTAAGAATTCCAAGTTCAGTTGTCAAGTATAAGGGTTATTTAAATGAATAATGAATAAAATCAAAAGAGTTAAGGATCATACCTGAGGATCCAAGTTAGGATCCTAACCATAATAAGGATAACTATAAGATAAACCTTAGAGTGAAGTAAGGATCAAGGATCCCTAGTTGCCTATCTTCAAGAACCTGAAATAGGGCATAACTTGGGACTAAGCCAATATAAGAAAAGAGTTAGCAATTGGGGACAAGCCCAAGGATAACTGGGGACAAGCCCAAGGATAACTGGGGACAAGCCCAAGGATCGTATGTAAACTGGAGTATGGCCCTAACTGGCGACTATCCAAACTTAGTGACATGAAAATGCCAAAACCTTAGCTAACGTGAAAACGTTAGAAACCTTAGCTAACGTGAAAACGTTAGAAACCTTAGGAACGGATGTATGGTACGTCTACCATTATACGTAGGATCCTAGGCATAGCCAGTACAATGGAATTATCAGCCCCTAAAACGAGTACTGGTCCCACTGCCTTGAACTATACCAGGATCATCATGCGCTACAGGCGGAACTGGGGTTAAACCCAAGGAACGGATTGCTTCTGCGGATAACCAATGTTATGCTAAGGATACCTGAACTTTCAAAACTCAAATTCACGTGAGAGATGGATAAAGGATACATGATCCTTATCCTTATATGAGGAAATAAAGAGATAAGATAGTTAAAGTTTAGGATATTACCTAAGTAAGGATCACTGATACTTTAAGGATCCTTTAAGGATATCCCTATCGTGAGGATCATCTGCGCCATGAGGATCATGCTCACATGAAATATTTCTTCAAGTGGATAGCATTCCAAGCTCTTGGTAGCAAATCACCTTCCATGGTTAGCAATCTATATGCCCCCTTTCCTGCTTCAGCTTAAATCAAATAACGGCCTTCCCATTTTGGAGCCAATTTTCCATCAGCAGGATTGGTGGTATTCTGAAATGCTTTCCTTAATACCATATCTCCAACTTGAAACTTCCTGATCCTGACATTTTTGTTGTAAGCACCAGCCATTCTTTGTTGATAACTGGCCATCCTTATCCTAGCCATATCTCTGATTTCTTCAATAGTATCCAGGTCTTGAGCCAAGTTTTCATCATTTTCCTCAGGATCACGGGTACTTGTTCTAGCAGTTGGAATCACCATTTCTGTTGGGATCACTGATTCTGCCCCAAATACCAAGGAGAATGGTGTTTGACCAGTAGCATTCTTAGGGGTTGTCCTATCAGCCCAAAGCACATAGGGTAGTTCTTCTGCCCATTTCCCTTTCTTGGATCCAAGTTTCTTCTTCAAATTGTTGATGATGATCTTGTTGGATGATTCTGCTTGACCATTAGCTTGTGGGTGGACTGGTGTTGATGTTATCATCTTAATCCCCCAGCTGTCACAAAAGTTAGTGGTTCTGCCCCCAATAAATTGGGAACCATTATCACATATAATCTCAGAAGGAATTCCAAATCTAGTTATAATATTTCTTTTAATGAAGGATATACCTTCCTTTTCTCTGACTTGGGCAAAAGCTTCAGCCTCTATCCACTTGGAGAAGTAATCAGTCATAGCTAGCATGAATACTTTTCCACCAGGTTCCTTAGGGAGCTTACCAACTATATCCATACCCCATCTCATAAATGGCCAAGAGGAGGATATAGGATACAATAATTCAACTGGTTGATGAAGGATATTGATGTGCCTCTGACAAGGATCACATCTCTTAGCATACTTCACAGCATCTCTCTTCATGGTTGGCCAGTAGTATCCTGTCCTCAGGATCCTTGAGAATAATGCCATGCCCCCAGTGTGGTTTCCACAATCTCCTTCATGGAAGTCTTTTAAAACTTCTTGGATTTCAGGATCCTCAATGCATCTCAAGTATGGTCCTGCAAGAGATCGTCTATACAACATATTATTTAAAATTGTGAATTGAGATACCTTAATTTTGAAAGCCCTAGGGTTTTCTCCTGTAGGAATCTCTCCATGTTGTAAGTATCTCATAATTGGTGAGATCCATGATCCTGATCCTGAATGGGATTGAGGATCCTCACTAGGGATAATTGCAGAATCATTTCCTATCTCCATAACCACATGATCCTCGATGGCCGGGGTCAGGATATGGATAATAGGGATCTTGATATCCTCCGGGATCTTCAAGGATGATCCTAAGTTAGCCATTGCATCAGCTTCTGTATTTTCTTCCCTTGGTACCTGTGTCAAACTAAAGGAAACAAAAGAGAGTGCCAACTTTTGACTATCTCTAAATATTTGGTTAGCTTTTCACCTTTAACAGCGTAGGATCCATTAAAGTGGTTTGTAATTAGTAATGAATCTACGTGTACCTCAAGATACCTGATCCCCATATGCTTGGCAATTTGCAAACCAGCAATTAAGGCTTCATATTCGGCCTCATTGTTAGTGGTTTGGAACTCACAAGCTATAGAGTGGGGTATTATGTCCCCCTGTGGCGATTTTAGTAGTATTCCAAGCCCTGTGCCTTTGACATTTGAGGATCCATCAGTATAGAGTATCCAAGGATCCTTGGTCTCCTCTTGCTGCTGGACTTCTAACTCAGCTTCTTCTTGTAAATCACTACTGAAATCAGCCACAAAGTCGGCTAATGCTTGGGATTTGATGGCTGTCCTAGGCTCATATCTCACATCATAGGCACTAAGCTTCACTGCCCACTTAGCCATCCTTCCTGACATCTCTGGTTTCCTGAGGACATTCTTAATTGGAAAGTTAGTTTTAACAACAATAACATGAGTTTCAAAATAGTGTCTCAACTTAGTAGATGCCATAATTAATGCAAGAATAAGTTTTTCAAGTTGTGAATACCTGGATTCGACATCAAGTAAACTTTTACTTACATAATAGACAGGATGTTGTGTACCTTCATGATCCTCGACAAGGACCGCACTTACTGCTTTTGAGGATACTGCAAGATATAAGGATAGCACATCGCCTTTTTCTGGTTTTATCAAGGCTGGGGCTGAGGATAGATAATCTTTGAGAGCTCTTAAGGCATTCTCATGCTTCTCAGTCCACTCAAATTTCTTGTTCTTCCTTAGAATATCATAGAATTCTTTGCACTTCTCTGAGGATTTGGATATGAATCTGTTCAAAGCTGCAATCCTGCCTGTTAGCCTTTGAACATCCTTAGCATTGGCCGGAGATTTGATGTTCACTATAGCTTTGATCTGTTCCGGACTAGCTTCAATGCCTCTCTTTGTCACCATATATCCTAAGAATTTACCTGCTTTAACACCAAAGTGACATTTTGAAGGATTAAGCTTCATATTATATTTATCAAGGATATTGAATGCTTCCTCCAAGTCTCTTAGGTGATCCTCAGCTTTTAAGGATTTTACCACCATATCATCTATGTAAACCTCCATAGTTTGTCCAATCTGATCCTTGAACATCATATTCACCAGCCTTTGATATGTTGCACCTGCATTTCTTAATCCGAATGGCATAGCAATATATCAGTATATACCAGTTGGAGTCATGAAGGCTGTATCCTCTTGGTCGGATGGTTCCATTTGGATTTGTTGAAATCCATATGAGGCATCCATAAAAGTTAACAGTTCATGACCCGCAGTTGCATCCACCATGGAGTCAATGTGGGGTAATGGGAAAGGATCCTTGGGACATGCCTTATTTAAATCGGTAAAATCGACACATACCCTCCACTTTCCGTTTTTCTTTTGAACAACAACCACATTGGCCAACCATCTTGGATACTTGACCTCTCTAATCATACCTGCCCGGAGCAATTTCTCTACCTCTTCCAGGATAATGGCATTCCTTTCCGGTGCAAACTTTCTTCTCCTTTGATGGATTGGTTTGAAGGACCTGTCAATGCCAAGTTTGTGAGTGATTACATCTTTGGATATACCAGTCATGTCTTCGTGTTTCCATGCAAAGGTAGTCTTTCTCCTTTTGAGGAAGGATACAAGGTCTTCTTTCATTTCGCCAAGGATCCCTGATCCGATATAGATTTTGGATTCAGGATCATCAGGATCCATGAGGATTTCTACCACATCCTGCTCTCTTGCCTCCAAGACATCCCTTGGAGGATACCTTGATTGCTATTGCTCCCTTGACTTCGAGGCTGGTTTCATCGAGGAAGTGTAGCAATTCTTAGCCTCCTGCTGATCACTGTCAATCTTGACTATTCCCCAAGGACTAGGGAGCTTCACGCATTGATGGTAAATAGATGGGACTGCCTTCATATCGTGTATCCAGGGCCTGTCAAGGATAACATTACAACAAGATAAACAGTCAATAACACAGAATTTTTGATAAGAGTGTAGGCCTTCGATGTATATGGGGAGTTTAATGTCCCCCAGGGTGTTCTTAGTTTCGCCACTAAATCCTACAAGCACGGAGGATCTTGGTATGATATCTGATTCAAGAATTCCCATCTTCTTTAGAACATCAAGCTGGATAATGTTCACTGAGCTTCCTCCGTCTATAAGGATCCTGCGGACAAAATGGTTAGAAATGAAAAGAGTAATAACTAAACCATCGTGATGAGGATCCTGGATATCAACACGATCATCCTCATCAAAGGTTATGACTTTTCCTTCGGAGACACTTGATGTTCGAACTGGTCTTTCTCCATTATCCATTTTAGTTTCCTTTTCATGCCTTTTAGCTGCTGAGAAGGATGTGCCACAAATGTCTGATCCTCCAGAAATAAAGTTTATCACTTGTGCATCTGCTGGAGGGGCTGGAGCCTTCTCAGGGATCCTTTCAGGATCCTGAGTCCTTGACTTTTTTCTTCCCAACAACTCTTTCAGATGCCCCTTGCTCAACAAGTACCCAATTTCCTTTCTTAGTGCAATGCATTCTTCTGTGAGATGCCCAAAATCTTCATGGTATGCACACCACTTTGATTTATCCTTAGTTGCAGCTGGCCTATCATTTTTTCTGGGCCATCTAGCTTTATCACCTAGATTCTGCATCGCAAGGATTAGTTCATTGTTATCAACAGAAAAACAATATTCAGAAATTGGAGGATAATCCTCATCATCCTCTTCTTGATCAATAGAATGCACGTTCTGGTTATCAGATCTGTTGTAGGATCTGAACTTGTTGTTCTTGAATGAGGATCCTTGCTTTTCCTGCTTTGAGGATCCTGCTAACCTCTCCTGGATCCTCTTGTCATCCTCTAGCCGAATGAACCTAAGTGCTCGGGTTCTTACCTCATCTAAGTTCCTGCATGGTGTCATAACAAGATCATCATAGAACGACGAATCCCTAAGCAATCCCATTTTAAAGGCCTCAACAGCCGTGGCTATATCTAAGTTGGGAATGTCTAAGGATTCTTTACTGAATTTAGTAATGTAATCCCTTAATGATTCATTATGACCCTGGGTTATCCTGTATAAATCGCTAGTTAATCGTTCAAATTTTCTACTACAAGAAAACTGATTATTAAACAAGTTAACTAGATTAGCAAATGAGGTAATAGAGTAGGGGGGAAGACTTAGCAGCCATTTGAGAGCTAATCCAGTAAGAGTGGATCCGAATCCCTTGCAGATGCATGCTTCCTTTAACCTCTCTGGGATTGGATTGATCTCCATCCTCTCCCTGTATTGTGCTATGTGTTCTTCAGGATCCGTCGAACCATCATACAGCTTCATTGTTGGCACATGGAACCTCTTAGGTATCTCAGCATCACAGATTGGTGGTGCAAAGCGAGATATCTTGTGGCTCCCATCTGCAATCTCTGGGATAGGTTTGACCACTCCCGGAACACTTGATATCATATCCTTTAGCTTTTGCAATTCTCTGGCCATGGCATGATTGATACCTGGATCCTGCATAAGACCATGGTTAGTAGTATAAGAATTATTAAAGGTGTTACCTCCCATTGGATTTGAGTTAGGAAGAAGGGGTGTCAATCCATATTGTTGGGGCTCTGGAATGATCGAGGGACCAGTAGAAGCATTGGTCTGCATTGGGATAAAATCTCCCTGATGGACATCTGAACTTCCTGTTTGCAAACTCCTCGAAGATCCTGGCATCTGGAAGGATCCCTGAAACTGGGACGGTCCTGGAACAAAGGAGGATCCTTGAACCTGGGATGATCCTGGAACAAAGGAGGATCCTTGAACCTGGGATGATCCTGGAACAAAGGAGGATCCTTGAACCTGGGATGATCCTGGAACAAAGGAGGATCCTTGAACCTGGGATGATCCTAGAACATAGGAGGATCCTTGAATCTGCTGCATTCCTGAATATCCTCCTGAATTCGTGAGGGATCCCATATGCTGAGGATAGGATCCCGCTGGCTGGAAATATGGACCTGATGCCTGGGTCACTGTTGTTGTTCCGTAGTGCACTCCTTTTGGTCCACCCACATATTGAACGTCTGGAACCACTGATGGCTGAGAAGTAATCACCAGAGTATCAAAATTCAAGGATTTTGGCACCAGTGGGGAATGATCCTCTGCCGTTGTCTTTTGTTTCTTGAGATCTCCGATTTCTTTGAGAATCCTCTCATTGGTCTTATCCTGTTGCCGTATCTGATCCTTCATCTGCAAAATCAAAGTAAACATGTCACTAGTAGTGGGAGTGTAAAAAGCAGAAGAAGTTGGAGGTTTTGAGAAAATGGGAGTCGGTTTCTTCGCAGCATTCTCAGCATTCTTCTGGGATCCAGAAGGTGGAGGAGGCAAAGGGGGAACGCCTTGTGAAGAAGTGAATGAGGGCATCAAATTTGAAGCATTCTTCGCTGAGGAAGCCATTTTCTTGGTTGTAGTGAACTGAAATGAGCACAGAAATGCGAATTTTTCTAAGGATGAAGCACCAATTGCCCCACGGTGGGCGCCAAACTGTGTTGGTCAAACAATCTGATGAGGATATTGCAACCAAACTCTCTGTTACGGGGTATGATGCTTGAAATATAGAACTATGACAAGGATCACTTTAATGTAAATTGCACAAATGACACAAGGATTTATACGGGGAAAAAGCCCTTGATCAAGAGTTGATCTCCGGCACAAAAAACCCCGGGTGATGGAAACTACCGATCACCAAGCTCAAATAAATCAATAAACGTTTACAACTTCGGATAGTAACGAGCTAGGTACAAGGATCACTATCGTGAAATGTGTAAAAGTGTGTGAAAATGAATGAATGTTCGTCGAGAGCTTCAAGTGTGCGAGTATATGAGAGTGTGTGTAGCTGAAAATGACTAAGTGTTCTAATTCTAGCTCGTTACTCCTTTTAAAACAGAAGTTAACTACACTAACTAACTATCCGACTTTCGTGCCAAGCTCCCACGTTCTCCACAACGTCCATTTCTGGTCAATCGTGTGCGAAATACTCGTGGAATATTCCTTGTTACCGTTGCCAAGACCAAGTCACGTTTATTACTCCTGCGAAGTAATACAAAAATCAAATAAACAATCGTCAGTATGAGGATCCTTAAAGTGATCCATGATCCTGATCCTGAAGCTCTTCTGAGGATCACCACCTGTCACAGAAGTAAGGATCATTAATTAGGATAACGAATAAGGATCACTAATTGTTAGAAAATCCTCCCCTAACAGGATATTTGATCCTGCATTATATCCTAAGTTTTTTATCTAAGTTGTTCAACTTTTCTTACTCAGACAAGTGTAAATAAAAACAATTGAAAAATAAAACAACAACAAGGATATCAACACAAGATAAGCCAAAAAAGATTAAGGTTATTTTATTAACAAAAGCTTAACCATCGAAGGTTGTCAAAATTACCTACCCCGAGCATCTACCAGCAATACGTGGCCCGTCCGCTGGGGTAGGTAAAGGGTGTCAATTGTCTAAAGGTCTTAGTAGTGCAGGAATTAAAAAGATGGCAGGATCACAATGGCTTCATCCCCCAAACAGAGGATCCCTCCACCAATTGTAATCCTACCTATTGTCCAAAGGATCATACATGATCCTTAACCCTAATAGCTATTGTTTAGTTATTACAGACCATCATTGTTTTAAAAACATCACAACCACAAAAAACTACTACCAAATTTAAAAATTGGGCTCCTGCTACGTCTAGGAATGTCCATCATTGCCCAATTGTGCAGCCTACACCTTCGTTGCATCTTCATCCCCTCCAGCTTCGGTATCCTTCACCAGATCTTTCCCACTACCTCCAGCCTCGATCGCCAAAACCTCCTCAGCCTCCTCATCATCTTCAAGATCAGCCAACCTTGCTTTCCAGCCCTCAACATCCCAGCTGCTTCTGTCAAAGTTAGGATCTTGAGCTTCCTGGGCCATCTTTAGTTTTGTCTGGTACATTGTGATGGCAGCAGAGACCTTTGCACCTTCTATGAGATCATGCTTCTCATAGTCAATGTCGATCAGGATTTTAGCTGTCTTAGTCTTGGCATCTTGAAGGGCTTTTTCAAGATCAGCAATCTTGAGATCCTTAAGCACTGCAACTTGTTGGAGGTCAGCAATCTTCCTATCCTGCTCCTCGACGCTTCACACATAATCTTCAATCTCACAAATTTCTGCAAAGAAAAAGACAAAGCAGTTCAAGATCAGATGATCCTCAAATGAGTAGGATACCTAGGCAGAATTGGTGATCCTTACCTCATTGAAGTATTCGAGGAACTGGTGGCGGATCAGTGGTAGGCCTTGTAGGTCCTCTGTGTCAGAAGTTTTCCTCTTCTTGCCACCCCTTCCTTTAGTGGGTGCCTTGGGAATGGAGATGCTAGGACTGGTAGTGGCCCTCTTCTTCCTGGATCGAACAACATCAAGGTCGGCCGTGTTGAACTGGGAGGCAGGCTTGGAAGATTTTCCGGCACCTACACATTTAAAGCAAGAAAAGTATCCTTATCCTATTTCAATATAACTATTTATTTTAATATTCAACTATACAAAAAGCAGGATACTTACTTGACATGGTGGTAGAACCTGAGGATACTTCTTGTGAGTCTTGGGTGTCTATCTTGAAAGACCTTATTTTAGAATCAAGCTTCCAAAAAGCAGCAAGCCTATCCTTGGTTGCGGGTGTTGTGATGAGGTGCGAAACAGAAATAGCTGCATAACACAAGACAAAAAGGGGTTAGTGATCCTTTCACAAGAGCCAGATTACCAGATGATCCTTCTTAGGATCCTCCGGCCTACCATTGGTGGACCACTTCCTGGGTAAATGCTTTGCGTCTGGAATGGTGTCCCTCCTGACAAAGAAGAAGCGTCGTTTCCAATTTGTGTCGTTCTTGGTGGCTTTAAAAATGGGGTGTTCTTCGCCGGGTTTTCGCTTAAACAGATATCGATGTGATCCAAACGTCGTAAGATCATACATCTGTTTCAATTCTGACATTCCTAAATCAACCCCTTCCTGCTCTATGATCCTCTCCAGGGTATACAAGACCCTCCAAATCATCGGCATAGCTTGGATGTAAGAGATGCTGGTAAGGGAAAAGAAGGATTGTGTAAGGTCTGGAAAAGGATAGGTGTATCCTATGGTGAATGGAGTAACTGGAAAGGCAACCCATGTTTCAGAAGCATAGTCGCTCAGAACCGTGGGATCGAAGGGTTTGAAAAAGGCATTCGCCGGAAAGCAGTGATGAATCTTATCTATTTGAGCATCGTTAAAGCAACATCTCTCATGTATGGAGTCTTTGATAATCCCTTGACTCTTCAAGGGGCTATCCTTTCGGTGATCCTTGGCAGGGGAGGACCGGAGCATCATTGATGTTGATAAAGAAAGAAAAACAGAGTAAGAGAAGGAGAAATAAAAGAGGAGATATCTGATTAATCTTCGACCGAGAATATAAAGGGAGTTTCTTCGGATTTAAATGCATATTGATCCTATCTCTAACTCCTATTTATAATGATGATTTGCAGGATTGTCACTTTAGTGACGTCAGCTTTGCAACGGCTAGTCCGTCTCCAACGGCTAGTTATCCGTTAGTTTGTTGGGGATAAGATCGAAAAAATATAACTCGTTTATTTACGATATAACTCCTTATATTTTGGGGCAATTGTTAGGGGTGGATTTCTAAATGACCCGTGATCCTCAAATATTATCCTGTTTGGTGATCCTTACTTCTGTGTCAGTTAGTGATCCTCAGAAGTGCTTCAGGATCAGGATCATGGATCATTCTAAGGATCCTTATACTAATGATTGTTCACTTTGAATCCGATATTGTTTTGCAGGAGTGCCGGATTGGACTTGGTCATGGCGACATTCCTGGAGAATATTCCCTACAATTCTGCACGTGTTGGACCATTTGTGAACGTTATGGAGAACGTGGGGAGAAGGCACGAAATGCGGATAGTTAGTTAAGCTAGTTATTTTCTGATTTAAATGGGGTAGCGAGCTAATTAGACACAACTTTTTGCTATTTTTGGCTACACACACTCTGACAACCGCTCACAACAGCTCTCGTTCATTCACTTAGCAATTTCGTACACTTTTTACACAGAACACTATAATGATCCTTGTATTTAGCTCGCTATCATCCGAAGTTGTAACACATTACTTGTTTAATTTGAGTTGTTGATCGGTAGTTTCCATCACCCGGGGTTTTTTGTGCCGGAGATCAACTCTTGATCAAGGGCTTTTTCCCCGTATAAACCTTGTGTCACTTGTCATTTATTTTTTATAGTGATCCATATAGCTATAAACCATTTCAAGTTATATCCTCGTCTGATTTTTTGACCAAAACAGTCACCTCAGTGACGTCAGGGTTCCAACGGCTAGTTCGATCTTAACGGCTATATATCCGTTAGTTTGTTGCGGATAAGATCGACAAAATACAACTCGTTTATTTACAATATTACTCCTTATATTTTGGGGGCAATTGTTAGGGGAGGATTTCTTAATGACCTGTGATCCTCAAGTGTTATCCTGTTTGGTGATCCTTACTTCTGTGACAATTAGTGATCCTCAGAAGTACTTCAGGATCAGGATCATGGATCATCCTAAGGATCCTTATACTAATGATTGTTCACTTTGAATTCGGTATTGTTTTGAAGGAGTACCGGCTTGGACTTGGTCATGGCGATATTCCTGGAGCATATTCCTTTCAATTCTGCACGTGCTTGACCATTGTGAACGTTATGGAGAACGTGGGGAGAAGGCACGAAATGCGGACAGTTAGTTAGGCTTGATATTTTCTAATTTTAAGGGGGTAGCGAGCTATCTTTTAAGAACACTTGGCTATTTTTGGCTACACACACTCGTACAACTGCACTTACCAGCTCTCGGCAAAATACTTAGCATTTTTCATACATTTCTACACGATACACTATAGTGATCCTTGTACTTAGCTCGCTATCATCCGAAGTTGTAAAAGGATTATTGTTTAATTTGAGTTGGTGATCGGTAGTTTCCATCACCCGAGGTTTTTTATGCCGGAGATCATTCATTGATCAAGGGCTTTTTCCTCGTATAAATCTTCATGTTACTTGTTCATTACATTTCATAGTGATCCTCATGGTTGTTTACCAATTCAAGCATCATACCCCGTAACAGAAAGTTTGGTTACATTGTCATTGCTTGATTTTTGACCAAAACAAACACCATATCACCAACTTGGAATTTCCTGATCCTGACATTTTTGTTGTAGGCTTCAGCCATTCTTTGTTGATAACTGGCCATCCTTATCCTTGCCAAGTCCCTGATTTCTTCTATAGTATCCAGGTCTTGAACCAAGTTTTCAGCATTTTCTTCAGGATCACGAATGCTTGTTCTTGCAGTCGGAACCACTATCTCTGTAGGGATCACCGATTCTGCCCCAAATACCAAAGAAAATGGAGTTTAGCCTGTAGCATTCGTGGGAGTTGTCCTATCAGCCCAAAGCACATAAGGTAGTTCTTCTGCCCATTTTCCTTTCTTGGATCCAAGCTTCTTCTTCAAATTGTTGATGATGATCTTGTTGGATGATTCTGCCTGACCATTAGCTTGTGGGTGGACTGGTGTTGATGTTATCATCTTAATCCCCCAGCTGTCACAAAAGTTTGTGGTTCTATTCCCAATAAATTGGGATCCATTATTACATACAATTTCAGAAGGGATACCAAATCTAGTAATAATGTTTCTTTTGATAAAGGATATAACTTCCTTTTCTCTGACTTGAGCAAAGGCTTGAGCCTCTATCCACTTAGAGAAGTAATCAGTCATAGCAAGCATGAATACTTTTCCACCAGGTGCCTTAGGAAGCTTTCCAACTATATCCATTCCCCATCTCATGAATGGCCAGGAAGAGGATATAGGATGCAAGAGCTCTGCTGGTTGGTGAAGGATATTACTATGCCTTTGACAAGGATCACACTTCTTGGCATACTCCACAACATCCTTCTTCATAGTGGGCCAGTAGTATCTTGTCCTCAGGATCCTTGAGAATAATGCCCTGCCCCCAGTGTGGTTTCCACAATCTCCTTCATGGAAATCCTTTAGGACTTCTTGGATTTCAGGATCCTCAATGCATCTTAGATATGGTCCTGCAATAGATCGTTTATACAACATATTATTCAATATTGTAAATTGAGATACCTTAATTTTGAAAGCCCTTGGGTTTTCTCCTGTAGGAATTTCTCCATGTTGTATGTATCTCATGATTGGGAGGATCCATGATCCTGAATGAGATTGAGTATCATCACTAGGGATGATTGCAGAATCCTCTCCTATCTCCATAGCTACATGATCCTCGATGGCCGGGGTCAGGATATGGATAATAGGGATCTTGATATCCTCCGAGATCTTCAAGGATGATCCTAAATTGGCTAATGCATCTGCCTCTGCATTCTTTTCCCTTGGTACCTGTGTCAAACTAAAGGATACAAAAGAGAATGCCAATTCTTTGACTATCTCCAAATATTTGATTAGCTTTTCACCTTTAACAGCATATGATCCATTAAAGTGATAAGTGATCAATAAAGAATCTACATGTACCTCAAGATACCTGATCCTCATATGCTTTGCAATTTGCATACCAGCTATCAAGGCTTCACACTCAGCCTCATTGTTGGTAGTTTGAAATTCACAAGCTATGGAGTGGGGTATTATGTCCCCTGTGGCGATTTTAGTAGTATTCCAAGCCCTGTTCCGTTTACATTGGAGGATCCATCAGTGAAAAGTACCCAAGGATCCTTGGTTTCTTCAAGCTGTTGGACTTCTAATTCAGCTTCCTTTTGCAAATCACTACTAAAATCTGCCACAAAGTCAGCTAAGGCTTGGGATTTGATGGCAGTCCTTGGTTCATATCTTATATCATATGCACTTAACTTCACTGCCCACTTAGCCATCCTTCCTGACATTTCAGGTTTCCTGAGAACATTCTTAATTGGAAAATTAGTCTTAACAATAATGGCATGAGTTTCAAAATAATGTCTCCATTTAGTTGATGCCATAATTAATGCAAGGATAAGTTTTTTTAAATGTGAATACCTGGATTCAGCATCAAGTAAGCTCTTACTTACATAATAAACAGGATGTTGTGTGCCTTGGTGATCCTTAACAAGGACCGCACTTACTGCTTTTGAGGATACCGCCAAGTATAAGGATAACACATCTCCTTTTTCTGGTTTCATCAAGGTCGGGGCTGAGGATAGGTAATCCTTAAGAGCTTTGAGGGCACTTTCATGCTTTTCAGTCCATTCAAGTTTCTTGTTCTTCCTCAGGATATCATAGAATTCCTTGCATTTTTCTGAGGATTTGGATATAAATCTGTTCAAGGCTGCGATCCTACCTGTCAATCTTTGCACATCCTTGGCATTGGCAGGAGATTTGATATTCACAATAGCCTTTGTTTGCTCTGGACTTGCTTCAATGCCCCTCTTTGTCACCATATAGCCTAAGAATTTACCTGCCTTAACACCAAAATGACATTTGGAAGGATTAAGTTTCATATTATATTTATCAAGGATATTAAATGCTTCCTCCAAGTCTTTAAGGTGATCCTCAGCCTTCTTGGACTTAACCACCATGTCATCAATATAGACTTCCATAGTGTGTCCAATTTGTTCCTTGAACATCATATTGACTAGCCTTTGATAAGTAACACCTGCATTCCTTAGTCCAAATGGCATAGCAATATAACAGAATATACCAGTTGGGGTCATAAAGGCTGTATCCTCTTGATCAGATGGTTCCATCTGAATTTGTTGAAATCCAGATGAAGCATCCATAAAAGTTAACAACTCATGACCCGTGGTTGCATCCACCATGGAGTCAATGTGGGGTAATGGGAAAGGATCCTTGGGACATGCCTTGTTTAAATCAGTAAAATCGACCCATACCCTCCACTTTCCATTTTTCTTTTGAACAACAACCTCATTGGCTAACCATCTTGGATACTTAACCTCTCTTATCATACCTGCCCGAAGTAGCTTATCTACCTCTTCCTGGATAATAGCATTCCTTTCAGGTGCAAACTTCCTCCTCTTTTGATGTATAGGCTTGAATGACCTGTCAATGCCAAGTTTGTGAGTGATTATATCCTTAGATATACCTGTCATATCTTCATGTTTCCAGGCAAAGGTGGATTTCCTTCTTTTGAGAAAGGATACTAGCTCCTGTTCAATGTCGCTAAGGATCCCTAATCCTATGAAGATCTTGGATTCAGGATCATCAGGATCCATGAGAATTTCTTTCAAATCATGTTATCTTGCCTCCAAGACATCTCTTGAAGGATACTTTAATTGCTATTGCTCCCTTGGTCTTAAGGCTGGCTTCATTGATGAGGTATAGCAATTTTTAGCCTCCTGTTGACCACTCTCAATTTTCACCACTCCCCAAGGACTTGGAAGATTTATACATTGATGATAGGTGGATGGGACTGCCTTCATGTCATGTATCCATGGCCTGCCAAGGATAACATTACAACATGATAAGCAATCTATAACACAAAACTTTTGATAAGAATGCAATCCTTCAATATAGATTGGGAGTTTGATGTCCCCCAATGTATTCTTAGTTTCTCCACTGAATCCCACAAGTACTAAGGATCTTGGGATAATGTCAGACTCTGGGATATTCATCTTCTTGAGGACATCAAGCTGAATGATGTTCACAGAGCTTCCTCCATCTATAAGGATCGTGCAAACAAAGTGGTTAGAAATAAATAACGTAATTACAAGACCATCATGATGAGGATCCTGGACGTCAACACGATCATCTTCATCAAAGGTTATGACTTTATCCTGGGTGACAACGGAGGTCCGGACGGGTCTGTCTCCATTATCCATCTTGGTTTCCTTAGCATGTCTTTTTGCTGCTGAGAAGGAGGTACCACAGATATCTGATCCACCGGATATAGAATTTATGACTTGTGCATCTGCTAGAGGAGCAGGAGCCCTTTCTGGGATCCTTTCAGAATCCTAGATCCTTGACTTCTTCCGTCCCAAGAGTTCCTTCAAATGCCCCTTACTCAAAAAGTAACCAATTTACTTTCTCAGTGCAATACACTCTTCAGTGAGATGCCCAAAATCCTCATGATATGCACACCACTTGGACTTATCCTTTGTAGCAGCTGGCTTATCACTTTTCCTTTGCCACCAAGCCTTCTCACCTAAATTCTGCATTGCAAGGATTAGTTCATTGTTATCAACAGAAAAACAGTATTCAGAAATAGGAGGATAATCCTCATCATCCTCTTCTTGTTCTACTGAATGCACATTCTGGTTATCAGACTTATTGTGGAACTTGGATTTGTTGTTTTTGAAGTAGGATCCTTGTTTCTCCTGTTTTGAGGATCCTGCTAGTCTATCCCGGATCCTTTTGTCATCCTCTAAGCGGATGAACCTAAGGGCCCTGGTTCTTACTTCATCAAGGTTCCTGCAAGGTGTCATGACAAGATCATCATAGAACAATGAATCCCTAAGTAATCCCATTTTAAAGGCTTCTACAGCCGTAGTAATATCCAAGTTAGGAATATCCAAGGATTCTTTACTAAACTTAGTGATGTAATCTCTAAGTGATTCATTTTGACCTTGTGTTACCCTATATAGGTCGCTAGTTAACCGTTCAAATTTCCTACTACAAGAGAATTGACTATTAAACAAATTAACTAGGTTAGCAAATGAAGTAATATAGTAAGGGGAAGACTTAGCAGCCATTTATGAGCAGATCCTGTGAGTGTGGATCCAAATCCCTTGCATAGGCATGCTTCTTTTAACCTTTCAGGAATTGGATTGATCTCCATCCTCTCCATGTATTGAGCTACATGCTCCTCTGGATCCGTCGAACCATCATACAGCTTCATAGATGGTATCTGGAATCTTTTAGGGATCTCAGCATCACACAAGGGTGGTGCAAAACGAGATATCCTATGGCTACCGTCTGCAATTTCAGGAATGGGTTTAACCACTCCTGGTACACTGGATATCATATCCTTAAGCTTCTGTAGCTCTCTAGCCATAGCCTGATTAATACCTGTATCCTGCATTAAGCCATGGTTAGTGTTATATGAATTATTAAAAATGTTACCTCCCACAGGATTCGTGTTTGGGATTGCGGATGTGAATCCATATTGGCGAGACTCTGTCATGATTGAAGGACCAGAGGGAGCAATGGTCTGCATTGGTATGAAGTCTCCTTGATGAACGTCCGAGCTCTGAGGCTGTATACTTCTCAAGGATCCTTGATCCTGAAGGAAATTGGATCTTTGAGGTTGAGATGATCCTTGAACCTGAAAGGATCCTGGAACCAGAGAGGATCCTGGGACAAGGGAGGATCCTTGGACCGGGAAGGATCCTTGGATCTGGGAGGATCCTTGGACCTGGGAGGATCCTTGGACCTGGGAGGATCCTTGGACCTGGGAGGATCCTTGGACCTGGGAGGATCCTTGAACTGCATGCATTCCCAAATATCCTCCTGACGTGAAGTATCCCTGATGCCGAGAAGAGGATCCTTGAGGCTGGAAATGAGAACCAAACGCCTGACTCATAGATGTTGTTCCATAACGCCTTGCTAGTAATTCACCCAAGTATTGCACGTCCGGAACCGCTGAGTGTTGGGAAGTTATGACTGGAGTGTCAAAGTTCAGCGATCTTGGCATCAGAGGGGAGTGATTCTCCACTGATTTCTTCTGTTTCTTGATCTCATCGATCTCTCGGAGGATCTTTTCGTTGGTTTTGTCCTGCTCTTGTGCATGATTCCTCATCTGCAAAATCAGAGTGTAAAGATCATCAGTAGTAGGATTAGTTGAAACAGAAGAAGTTGGTCGTTTTTGGAAAATGGGGGTTGGTTTCTTCGCAGCATTCTCAGCGTTCTTCTGGGATCCAGAAGGTGGTGGAGGAAAAGGAGGAACGCCTTGTGAAGAACTGAATGACGGCATCAAGTTTGAAGTGTTCTTTTCTGAAGAAGCCATCTGCTTGGTTGTAACGAACTGAAATGAGCACGAAAATGCGAATCTTTCTAGGAATGAAGCACCAATTGCCCCACGGTGGGCGCCAAACTGTTTTGGTCAAAAATCAAGCAATGATAATGCAACCAAACTTTCTGTTGTGAGGTATGATGCTTGAATTAATGAACAACAATAAGGATCACTATGAAATATAATGAACAAGTGACACGAAGATTCATATGAGGAAAAAGCCCATGATCAACGAATGATCTCCGGCATAAAAAACCTCGGGTGATGGAAACTACCGATCACCAACTCAAATTAAACAAGAAATGTAATACAACTTCGGATGATAGCGAGCTAAGTACAAGGATCACTATAGTGTATTGTGCACAAAATTGTGTAATCGCCAAGTAAGTTAACGAGAGCTGGTGAGAGCAGTTGTAAGAGTATGTGTATAGCCAAAAATAGCCAAGTGTTTTCTAATTAGCTCGCTACCCCTTTAAAAATGGAAAATATCTACCCTAACTAACATTCCGCAAATGGTGCAAGTCCTCCACGACTCCATAACGTCCACTTTTGGCCAGGCACGTGCGGAATAAACATAGAATATTCTCCAGGAATATCGCCAAGACCAAGTCCAAGTTGATACTCCTACAAAACAATTTCGAATTCAAAGTAGACAACCGTTAGTACAAGGATCCTTATGATGATCCATGATCCTGATCCTGCAACACATCTGAGGATCACTACTTCAGACAGAATTGACGATCACTAAACCCAACAGTAAATGAGGATCACTGATCATTTAGAAATCCACCCCTGACATTAATATCACAAATAATAGGTAATATAGTTAATTACATTGTTTTGGTCAAAAAATCTGTGGAGGATATTGCAACCAAACTCTATGTTACGGGGTATGATGCTAACAATGTAGAATAATAATAAGGATCACTTCAATGTAAATTGCTGAAATGACACAAGGATTTATACGGGGAAAAAGCCCTTGATCAAGAGTTGATCTCCGGCACAAAAAACCTCGGGTGATGGAAACTACCGATCACCAAGCTCAAATAAATAAATGAATGTTTACAACTCCGGATAGTAACGAGCTAGGTACAAGGATCACTATCGTGAAATGTGTAAATATGAGTGAAAACGAATGTGTGTTCGTCGAGAGCTTCAAGTGTGCGAGTATATGAGTGTGTGTAGCTGTCAAAATGGCTAAGTGTTTTTCTACTAGCCCGTTACCCCTTTTAAAATAGAAATTAAACTACCAAACTAACTATCCGATTTTTGTGCCAAGCCCCCACGTTCTCCATAACGTCCATTTTTGGCCAAGCACGTGTAGAATAGTTTGGGAATATTCTCCAGGAATGTCGCCAAGACTTGGTCAAGCTTGTTATACCTGCGAGATAGTACAAAACATAAGTAAACAATCGTCAGTACGAGGATCCTTAAAGTGATCCATGATCCTGATCCTGAAGCTCTTCTGAGGATCACCACCTGTCACAGAAGTAAGGATCACTAATTAGGATAACGTGTAAGGATCACTAATTGTTAGAAAATCCTCCCCTAACAATTGCCCCCAAAATATAAGGAGTAATTTGTAAAATTAGCGAGTTATATTTTCTTTGATCTTATCTGCAACTAACTAACGGGTATATAGCCGTTAAAATAGAACTAGCCGTTGCGATCATGACGTCACGGAAGTGAAAATCCTGCAGAATCATAATTATAAATAGAGATATAGATAGGATCAAATGCATTTAAATTTTCAGAGAGACTCCCTTTATAATCTGCATTCCGAAGACGATCAGGTATTCTCTCTCTCTATCTTCTTCCTTCTCCTGCTCTGTTTTCGTCACTTTCCATCAAAAATGTTGCTCCGAAATTCCCCAGCCAAGGATCACCCAAAGAACAGTCCTCCGAAAAGCCAGGGGATCATTGAAGACTCCATTAAAGAACGCTGCTGCTTCAATGATGCTCAGATAGATAGGATCCGCCACTTCTTCCCGGCGAACACCGAATTTAGACCTTTTGATCCCAATGCTCTGAGCGATCATATCTACGATAAGTGGGTTGCTTTCCCCGTCACTCCTTTCACCATAGGCTACACATATCCTTTTCCAACCTTCACCCAATCTTTCTTTTCCCTAACCGGCATCTCTTATATCCAAGCCATGCTGATGATTTGGAGTGTTTTGTACACCCTTGAAAGGATCATCGATCAGGAGGGAATAGATCTAGGAATGACAGAGCTGGGAGAGCTGTATGATCTTACCACCTTTGGCTCTCATCGTTATTTGTTTAAACGTAAACCCGGTGAGGAACACCCGATCTTCAAAGCCACCAAGAATGATGCTAATTGGAAACGGCGTTTCTTTTTTATCAAGAGAGATTCCATCGAGGATGGAAAGGATCTACCTAAAAAATGGGCTACCCATGGTAGGGTGGAGGATCCTGAGAAGGATCACCAGGAACTTTCTTTTGATGTAAGGATAACTTATATTTTTGCTTTCTTTTTATGCAGCTATCACCGTCTCACACCTCAAACTGTCCCCTGCTGCTAAGGAAAGGCTCCTTGCTTTCAAGAAACTTGATCCTGAGACAAGAACTTTCAAGACAACAACCCAAGATTCACAGGAGGTATCCTCAGGCTCTGTCACAATGTCAAGTAAGTATCCTTGTTTAAAATTTAAATAAATAGTGACATATGAATTAAGAAAAGATACTTATCTTGTTTTGGTCGTGTAGGTGCTGGAAAATCTGTCAAGCCCGTATCCCAGTTCAATACGGCTGACCTTGATGTCGTACGATCCAGGAAGAAGAGATCCACCACCAGTCCTAGCATCTCCATTCCAAAGGCACCCGCTAAAGGAAAGGGTGTCAAGAAGAGGAAAACTTCTGATGCTGAGGATCTTCAGGGCCTACCACTGATCCGTCACCAGTTCATCGAATACTTCAACGATGTAAGGATCACCAACTCTGCCTAGGTATCCTACTCGTATAAGGATCACCTGATCTTGAACTGCTTTATCCTTTTCTTTGCAGAAATTTGCTGAGATTGAGGATTATGTGGGGAATGTTGAAGAGCAGGACAAGAAGATCGCTGACCTCCAACAGGTTGCAGTGCTCAAGGACCTTGCCATTGCTGATCTTAAGAAGGAACTCCAAGATGCCAAGACCAAGACGGCTAAGCTTCTGATTGACCTTGATTATGAGAAGCATGATCTCATAGAAAGTGCTAAGGTCTCTGCCGCCATCACGATGTATCAGACAAAATTGAAGATGGCCCAGGAAGCTCAAGATCCTAGTTTTGACAAAAGCAGCTGGGATATTGAGGGCTGGAAGGCAAGGTTGGCTGATCTAGAGGATGATGAGGAGGAGGCTACTGAGGTCTTGGCGATTGAGGCAAGTGGAGTGGAAAGGATCTGATGAAGGATACCGCAGCTGGAGAGGAAGAGGATGCAGCGAAGGCATAGGCTGCATGGATGGGCGATGAAGGACATTTCTAGACGTAGCCGGAGCCCATTCTTTAAGTTTGATAGTTTGTTTTGGTTATGATGTTTTTTGCTGAACAATGATGGGTTGTACTTCGAACAATAGGTTTTAGGATTAAGGATCATGTATGATCCTTTGGACAATAGGCAGGATTGCAATTGGTGGAGGGATCCTCTGTTTGGGGGATGAAGCCATTGTGATCCTGCCGCCTTTATATTCCTGCACTACTTTTAAACTTATTATCATGGACACCCTTTACCTACCCCAGCGGACGGGCCACGTTTTGCTGGTAGAAGCTCGGGTAGGTAATTTTGACAACCTTTTAAGGGTTAGTCTTTTGTTTATAAATAAAAACTTAACCTTTTGTCGCTTAACTTGTGTTGTTATCCTTATGTTTCTTTGATTTTCCTTTGTTTTGATACACACTTATTGAATAAACAATTTTGAACAAGCCAGACTAAAAATGTTTAGGATATGATCCATAATCAGATATCCTTTAGTTACAGAATTTTACAAAGCGATATATTTTAAGGATCACAAGTTTAGTTGTCAAACTTTGAGGGTTATTCAAATAAATAATGAATAGAATAAAAAACAGTTAAGGATCATACCTGAGGGTCCAAGTTAGGATCCTAACTATAATAAGGATAACTGTAAAATAAACCTTAGAATAAAGTAAGGATCAAGGATCCCTAGTTGCTATCTTCAAGAACCTGAAATAGAACATAGCTTGGGACTAAGCCATTATAAGAAAAGAGTTAGCAACTGGGGACAAGCCCAAGGATAACTGGGGACGAGCCCAAGGATAACTGGGGACAAGCCCAAGGATCGTATGTAAACTGGAGTATGGCCCTAACTGGCGACTATCCAAACTTAGTGACATGAAAATGCCAAAGCCTTAGCTAACGTGAAAACGTTAGAAACCTTAGCTAACGTGAAAACGTTAGAAACCTTAGGAACGGATGTATGGTACGTCTACCATTATACGTAGGATCCTAAGCA
This sequence comes from Helianthus tuberosus, assembly GCA_030545235.1. Taxonomy (NCBI): domain Eukaryota; kingdom Viridiplantae; phylum Streptophyta; class Magnoliopsida; order Asterales; family Asteraceae; genus Helianthus; species Helianthus tuberosus. The sequence continues at coordinate 153,999,421 of CM060403.1, read as the reverse complement.
TAGCCAGTACAATGGAATTATCAGCCCCTAAAACGAGTACTGGTCCCAATGCCGTGAACTATACCAGGATCATCGTGCGCTACAGGCGGAACTGGGGTCAAGCCCAAGGATAACTGGGGCTATACCCAAGGAACGGATTGCTTCAGCGGATAACCAATGTTATGCTAAGGACACCTGAACTTTCAAAACTTAAACTCACGTGAGAGATGGATAAAGGATACATGATCCTTATCCTTATATGAGAAAATAAAGAAATGAAATAGTTCAAGTTTAGGATATTACCTAAGTAAGGATCACTGATACTTTGAGGATCCTTTAAGGATATGCCTATCGTGAGGATCCTCTATGCCATGAGGATCCTGCTCACATGAAATATCTCTTCAAGTGGACAGCATTCCAAGCTGTTGGAAGCAAATCACCTTCCATGGTTAGCAATCTATATGCCCCCTTTCCTGCTTCAGCTTCAATCAAATAAGGGCCTTCCCATTTTGGAGCCAATTTTCCATCAGCAGGATTGGTGGTATTTTGGAATGCTTTCCTTAATACCATATCTCCGACTTGAAACTTCCTGATCCTAACATTTTTGTTGTAAGCACCAGCCATTCTTTGCTGATAACTGGCCATCCTTATCCTAGCCATATCCCTGATTTCTTCAATAGTATCCAGGTCTTGAGCCAAGTTCTCATCATTCTCCTCAGGATCACGGGTACTTGTTCTTGCAGTTGGAACCACCATTTCTGTTGGGATCACTGATTCTGCCCCAAATACCAAAGAGAATGGCGTTTGACCAGTAGCATTCTTGGGGGTTGTCCTATCAGCCCAAAGCACATAGGGTAGTTCTTCTGCCCATTTCCCTTTCTTGGATCCAAGCTTTTTCTTCAAATTGTTGATGATGATCCTGTTGGATGATTCTGCCTGACCATTAGCTTGTGGGTGGACTGGCGTTGATGTTATCATCTTAATCCCCCAGCTGTCACAAAAGTTAGTGGTTCTGCCCCCAATAAATTGGGAACCATTATCACATATAATCTCAGAAGGAATTCCAAATCTAGTTATAATATTTCTTTTAATGAAGGATATAACTTCCTTTTCTCTGACTTGGGCAAAAGCTTCAGCCTCTATCCACTTGGAGAAGTAATCAGTCATAGCTAGCATGAATACTTTTCCACCAGGTGCCTTAGGGAGCTTTCCAACTATATCCATCCCCCATCTCATAAATGGCCAAAAGGAGGATATAGGATGCAATAATTCAGCTGGTTGATGAAGGATATTGCTGTGTCTTTGACAAGGATCACATCTCTTAGCATACTCTACAGCATCTCTCTTCGTGGTTGGCCAGTAGCATCCTGTCCTCAGGATCCTTGAGAATAATGCTCTGCCCCCAGTGTGGTTTCCACAATCCCCTTCGTGGAAGTCTTTCAAAACTTCTTGGATTTCAGGATCCTCAATGCATCTCAAGTATGGTCCTGCAAGAGATCGTCTATACAACATATTATTTAAAATTGTGAATTGAGATACCTTAGATTTGAAAGCCCTAGGGTTTTCTCCTGTAGGAATCTCTCCATGTTGTAAATATCTTATAATTGGTGAGATCCATGATCCTGATCCTGAATGGGATTGAGTATCCTCACTAGGGATAATTGCAGAATCATTCCCTATCTCCATAGTCTGGTGATCCTCGATAGCCGGGGTCAGGATATGGATAATAGGGATCTTGATATCCTCCGGGATCTTCAAGGATGATCCTAAGTTAGCCAATGCATCATCAGCTTCTGTATTTTCTTCCCTTGGTACCTGTGTCAAACTAAAGGAAACAAAAGAGAGTGCCAAACTTTTGACTATCTCCAAATATTTGGTTAGCTTTTCACCTTTAATAGCATAGGATCCATTAAAGTGGTTTGTAATTAACAAAGAATCTACATGTACCTCAAGATACCTGATTCCCATATGCTTAGAAATTTGCAAACCAGCAATTAAGGCTTCATATTCAGCCTCATTGTTAGTGGTTTGGAACTCACAAGCTATAGAGTGGGGTATTATGTCCCCCTGTGGCGATTTTAGTAGTATTCCAAGCCCTGTGCCTTTGACATTTTAGGATCCATCAGTATAGAGTATCCAAGGATCCTTGGTCTCTTCTAGTTGCTGGACTTCTAATTCAGCTTCTTCTTGTAAATCACTACTAAAATCAGCCACAAAGTCAGCTAATGCTTGGGATTTGATGGTTGTCCTAGGCTCATATCTTATATCAAATGCACTTAGCTTCACTGCCCACTTAGCCATCCTTCCTGACATCTCTGGTTTCCTGAGGACATTCTTAATTGGAAAATTAGTTTTAACAATGATAGTATGAGTTTCAAAATAATGTCTTAACTTAGTAGATGCCATAATTAATGCAAGAATAAGCTTTTCAAGGTGTGAATACCTGGATTCAGCATCAAGTAAACTTTTACTTACATAATAGACGGGATGTTGTGTACCTTCATGATCCTTAACAAGGACCGCACTTACTGCTTTTGAGGATACTGCAAGATACAAGGATAGCACATCGCCTTTTTCTGGCTTCATCAAGGCTGGGGCTGAGGATAGGTATTCCTTGAGGGCTCTCAAAGCATTTTCATGCTTCTCCGTCCACTCAAATTTCTTGTTCTTCCTTAGGATATCATAGAATTCTTTACACTTCTCGGAGGATTTGGATATAAATCTGTTCAAGGCTGCTATCCTGCCTGTTAGCCTTTGAACATCCTTAGCATTGGCCGGAGATTTGATGTTCACTATTGCTTTGATTTGTTCCGGGCTAGCTTCAATGCCTCTCTTTGTCACCATATATCCTAAGAATTTACCTGCTTTAACACCAAAGTGACATTTTGAAGGATTAAGCTTCATGTTATATTTATCAAGGATATTGAATGCTTCCTCCAAGTCTCTTAGGTGATCCTCAGCTTTTAAGGATTTTACCACCATATCATCGTTTGTCCAATCTGATCCTTGAACATCATATTCACCAGCCTTTGATATGTTGCACCTGCATTTCTTAGTCCAAACGGCATAGCAATATAGCAGTATATACCAGTTGGAGTCATGAAGGCTGTATCCTCTTGGTCAGATGGTTCCATTTGGATTTGTTGGAATCCATATGAAGCATCCATAAAAGTTAACAGTTCATGACCCGCAGTTGCATCCACCATGGAGTCAATGTGGGGTAATGGGAAAGGATCCTTGGGACATGCCTTATTTAAATCGGTAAAATCGACACATACCCTCCACTTTCCGTTTTTCCTTTTAACAACAACCACATTGGCCAACCATCTTGGATACTTGACCTCTCTAATCATACCTGCCCGGAGCAACTTCTCTACCTCCTCCTGGATAATGGCATTCCTTTCCGGTGCAAACTTTCTTCTCCTCTGATGGATTGGTTTGAAGGATCTGTCTATCCCGAGTTTGTGAGTGATTACATCTTTGGATATACCAGTCATGTCTTCGTGTTTCCATGCAAAGGTAGTCTTTCTCCTTTTGAGGAAGGATATGAGGTCTTCTTTCATTTCGCCGAGGATCCCTGATCCGATATAAATTTTGGATTCAGGATCATCAGGATCCATGAGGATTTCTATCGCATCCTGCTCTCTTGCCTCCAAGACATCCCTTGGAGGATACTTTGATTGCTATTGCTCCCTTGACTTCGAAGCTGGTTTCATCGATGAAGTGTAGCAGTTCTTAGCCTCCTGCTGATCACTATCAATCTTCACTATTCCCCAAGGACTAGGGAGCTTCACACATTGATGGTAGGTAGATGGGACTGCTTTCATATCGTGTATCCAAGGCCTGCCAAGGATAACATTACAACAAGATAAACAGTCAATAACACAAAATTTTTGATAAGAGTGTAGGCCTTCAATATATATTGGGAGTTTAATGTCCCCCATGGTGTTCTTAGTTTCGCCACTAAATCCCACAAGCACGGAGGATCTTGGTATGATATCTGATTCCGGGATTCCCATCTTCTTCAGAACATCAAGCTGGATAATGTTCACTGAGCTTCCTCCGTCTATAAGGATCCTGCGGACAAAATGGTTAGAAATGAAAAGAGTAATAACTAAACCATCGTGATGAGGATCCTGGATATCAACTCGATCATCCTCATCGAAGGTTATGACTTTTCCTTCGGTGACACTTGATGTTCGAACAGGTCTTTCTCCATTATCCATTTTGGTTTCCTTTGCATGCCTTTTAGCTGCTGAGAAAGATGTGCCACAAATGTCTGATCCTCCAGAAATAAAGTTTATCACTTGTGCATCTAGTGGAGGGGCTGGAGCCTTCTCAGGGATCCTTTCAGGATCCTGAGTCCTTGACTTTTTTCTTCCCAACAACTCTTTTAGATGCCCCTTGCTCAACAAGTATCCAATCTCCTTTCTTAGTGCAATGCATTCTTCTGTGAGATGCCCAAAATCTTCATGGTATGCACACCACTTTGATTTGTCCTTAGTTGCAGCTGGCCTATCATTTTTTCTAGGCCATCTAGCTTTATCACCTAGATTCTGCATCGCAAGGATTAGTTCATTGTTATCAACACTAAAACAATATTCAGAAATTGGAGGATAATCCTCATCATCCTCTTCTTGATCAATAGAATGCACGTTCTGATTATCAGATCTGTTCTAGGATCTGAACTTGTTGTTCTTGAATGAGGATCCTTGCTTATCCTGCTTTGAGGATCCTGCTAACCTCTCCTGGATCCTCTTGTCATCTTCTAGTCGAATGAACCTAAGTGCTCGGGTTCTTACCTCATCTAAGTTCCTGCATGGTGTCATAACAAGATCATCATAGAAAGACGAATCCCTAAGCAATCCCATTTTAAAGGCCTCAACAGCCGTGGCTATATCTAAGTTGGGAATGTCTAAGGATTCTTTACTGAATTTGGTAATGTAATCCCTTAATGATTCATTATGACCCTGGGTTATCCTATACAGATCACTAGTTAATCGTTCAAATTTCCTACTACAAGAAAACTGATAGGGAGGAAGACTTAGCAGCCATTTGAGAGGAAGACTTAGCAGCCATTTGAGAGCTGATTGTGCTATGTGAATAGGGAGGAAGAATAGGGAGGAAGACTTAGCAGCCATTTGAGGTAATAGAATAGGGAGGAAGACTTAGCAGCCATTTGAGAGCTGATCCAGTAAGAGTGGATCCGAATCCTTTGCACAGGCATGCTTCCTTTAACCTTTCTGGGATTGGATTGATCTCCATCCTCTCCCTGTATTGTGCTATGTGTTCTTCAGGATCCGTCGAACCATCATACAGTTTCATTGTAGGAACATGGAACCTCTTGGGTATCTCAGCATCACAAATTGGTGGTGCAAAACGAGATATCTTATGGCTCCCATCTGCAATCTCTGGGATAGGTTTGACTACTCCCGGAACACTTGATATCATATCCTTTAGCTTTTGTAATTCTCTGGCCATGGCATGATTGATACCTGGATCCTGCATAAGACCATGGTTAGTAGTATAAGAATTGTTAAAAGTGTTACCTCCCATTGGATTCAAGTTAGGAAGAATGGATGTTAATCCATATTGTTGGGGCTCTGGAATGATCGAGGGACCAGTAGAAGCATTGGTCTGCATTGGAATAAAATCTCCCTGATGGACATCTAAACTTCCTGTTTGCAAACTCCTCAAGGATCCTGGCATTTGGAAGGATCCCTGAAATTAGGACGATCCTGGAACAAAGGAGGATCCTTGAACCTGGGATGATCCTGGGAAGAAGGAGGATCCTTGAACCTAGGATGATCCTGGAACAAAGGAGGATCCTTAAACCTGGGATGATCCTGGAACAAAGGAGGATCCTTGAACCTGGGATGATGTAGGTCCCTGTATCCCGTATGGATTGTAACAAGACTGTTAATCTATCAAGGGTGCGGAATCCCCTTGATAAACCTTCGAACCAGAAACAAGAATACTAGACGACGAACACGAACACAACTTCAATCAATCTGGTCTTCTATTGATTATCTAACATAAACGTTTACAATCAATTCAAGACCACTCGAAATCTCCTAGCCACTCTCTATAGATTTCGAACTCCTCTACTAAATGTGTTCTAAGTGTGTAACCTAAACCCTTATGCCAAGCCTTGTTTATATAGGACAAGGTTTGCACATGGGCTTTAGTCTGGGCCAGGAGATTCTCCAAGCCCATAACACTAATTAACTCCATAACCAATAATGTTAAGCCCAATACAAAATATCCAAAGACTAAATAAACAAACTATTAAGCTGTTGTCACAGAACATGCACTAACAAACTCCCCCTTGACAATAGCTTCATAGTGTAACTTTGTCTTCAAACATCTTGTAGTCTTTTGGTCTTTGGATAGCGTCAGCTACACAGTTTCTGACATCAACAAACTCCCCCTTAGCTGATGCTTCCAATCTTCAAAGCTTTCATTCGTTGTAGATCAGTGAACTAGCAATCTTTGGTTAAGCAAGTATCTTCAAAACTCTCGTATCTCTTTCTTTCTGCAATGTAGTAGAAGGATCCTACCATGCATCTTCACACGATCTTCACTTCACTCTCAATCTGCACTTTACTTGTATTCTGCACTTCATTTTGATAACTGCATCAATCTGTTTAGCAACACAAGCAAGTATCTCGAAAACCCATTAGTCTTTTTCACATTTAAAGATAAACCAATATTTTATCTTATCGTGCAAAAACAACAATCTGTCAGTTCAAAATGGAAGTCTTTTGAAAGAAAATATTTTTTGTATTTTTTAATACTTTTCAACACAAACTAAATTAACTAAAAATAAACAAAAAATATTTACAATACTTCTTTTTGTAAGAATCACCGGTAAGAAGATCATATCAGCACAATCAAACTGTTTCACACTATTAGATAATTCTTTATTTAATTTTTCGTGAAAAGCAGTTCAAGACGATTACCAGTATGTTTGTCCACCTAAACAAAATGCATGAACATTTCAAGTACCATTACCGTATGATACGTTAAGGTAATTTTATTTCTGATATACTAGTGTGTCCCACTTCAGGATATACCCCCGCGATCAAGGTATGCACAAAGATTCATCGTAGTAGGTGAGTATACTGAATTCATCCGTTTTATTGTTCAACGTTTAGATAATTGGTGAACAGGTCAGTACTTCCGTACAACAGAGAGACCAAAATATCTAACGAGGGCTAAGGCAAATACCATTTTTGGTACGATTTATGCATTTTTCATTTATTGAATGACTCTCTATGAGAGCTTCTTCATTTTCAGGGTTTTGGCATTTTTAGCTCTTTTAAGATATCCTGGGTGTGTCTAGGTCAGCATGTATCTGGATGCAGCAGAAGGACACCCCTGATATCCCCAGATGAAACAACAGTATAAAGACCCAAAACTTCAGATTTTGGCAATCTATCAACGCAAGATTTAAGGTCATTAAACCATACACCACTGATGTGTTCCCCACTCATACTCAGTGAATTTAGATTTATATCACTTTGGTAATTTGATTAGTTCATGCTTTTGCCTACTGGTATATCATATGATGAAGCTACTATCACACTTAAGCATTTTGATTCAGTTCGAGTGTGACAGTCGAACTTGCTGATGTACTATCATTTCTTCTTTTTTCACACCATGAAATCTCATTTTTTTTTAATTTTTTTTTAAGTTTTTCATTTTTCAATGTTTTTGGATTTTTAAAATTTTATAACTTACTCCCCCTAAACACACGCACTAACTAAACTCTTTTTGGCTTAGAGGAATTTCTCCCCCTAAATTTTTGTTTTTATGGAGTAAGTTTCAAAAACACAAATTTAAACACAAACAAACTCCCACTTTAAATCTGACAAAAGTTTTTCACGTTTAAAGTTTAAAATAATCAAAACAATCACAAAAGTAAATAGTTCGTTACCCATGTTAACCTACTATTCACCTCAGATGCCTTACAGGAATAACCACTGTTGAACACAACAACATTCCTTCTTGGTCATCCTGCACATTCTCAACAACTTAGTTAGACTTTAGAACCCAAACCTTACCGGTTTTGGGTCGACCATTTAAATCCACATAAGATGCTTCTATCCAATATCCATCACACCTTATTGGTGTCTTGGATCTTAGACCTGTTGATTTAAATAGGTTTTGATTTCCATAAGGTCTTTGGTCCTGAGGGTTCCTATATGTGTTTGGACCATTTGACCTTTGAAAATTTTGATTCCAAGAAGCTTGATTATTATAATTTCTAAAGCCATTGTTATAAAAAGTTCGACCACCAAAATTTTGGTATCGATTTTGATATTGACCTTGACTTCTGAAATTATTTGAATTATAATTGTTCATTCTTGGTGAACTGCTTCTAGGTCTCTCATATCTGCCTGGTGGAGATCTAGGCTGAAATGTTGGTTGATTTCTTTGAAAACGAGGAACTTGTGGAATTCCTTTTTCAGCCTTTTCTACACCAACAGCAACATTCTCTGGTTGCTTAGGAGCAGATTTCTTTGGAGAGTTGGACTCTTTCTCCTCTTTATCACCACTCTTCTCTGGTGACTTCTCTCTCTTTCTCTCACTCACTTGTGCTTCATTCTTTTTGTTAGGACAACAGCTAGCTACATGTCCCTTTGTGTGGCACTTGAAGCACGATATCTTTTTCGAAGACTTCTTATCTGAAGCCTTTGAACTAGATTTTGGTTTTGATGATGATGCCTTAGAAGGATTTGGTTCAGTTTGCTTAGTTTCAGAATTTTCTTTGTTTTTATTTTTTGCAAACTCTACATTTGATTCGTTTTCAATAACAGCTGTTTCGTTTTTCATGTCACTTCCTTGAACAAAATTAACCTTTTTAACAAAAGTTTGATTTTTGGGTTTAGGAGGTGTGTTTATCTTTTTCAAAAGAGGTTTGCTGTTATTTTCCTTCTTAGCATCATTATCTTCAAACACATCACCTTGACTGGATGTGAAACTACTTGGTGATGTTGACAGAAAGTCTGTAAACTCATCTTCATCAGGTAAGAAAGAATAGTCATGACTAAGAGGAGGTGGGACTTCATTAAAGCCCCGGAATCCCACACTGGTCTTGTCATTACTTTTCTTTAACCCACCCATCCTGTGTTTCATAACAAAAGTAGAGTCCCTGAATTGACCTAATTTCTTTTCAAGTTCAACAATTTTGAGTTGTGTATCTGACAACTCTTTGCATTTTTCAGAAATCTCTTTTGTTTTCTCAGCCATCATGTCATGAGCTAAGTCTATGACTTGAAGTTTTTCATTTAGTTTGCAGGTTAAGGCTTCAATTTCACTTTCATAACCTTTTATCTTCTTCAAGTATGAAGATTCGTTTCTTTTAGCAAAAAAGTTTGATTCTTTGATGTTAGACATCTCGTTTACTAGACTTTGGTTTTGTGTTGACAACCTGTCAACTTCACCCTGTAATTCACGACATTTTAAACACACAGAATTAAATTTTACCTCTTCCTCATGAACTTCTGTAGTTTGATCAGCAAAGACCTGTTCAGCGTCACTCTCTTTCTCAACTTCAGCAACGACCTGTTCAACTTTTGCTCCAGCATTCTCCACTTTAGCTTCAGCATCATTCATTTCAGCATTCTCCTTCTTCTCTTCTACCTCAGCAGCTTCCTCTCCAATCTTCACAGCTGCAAGCTCAGCTACCAATGCTTGATCACAAGTAGTTACTTGTGAAGAGATCTGATAACGTTTTTCTAAAGCTTCCCACAGCTCTTGAGAAGTTCCATACTTCGTAAAGGTATGTTTAACGCCCTCAGGCAAGGACTTCTTTATTGCTGCTAAAGCTTTCTTCTCAGCATCAACCACTCGTTTCTCAGATTCATCCATCTTATCATAAGACATCACTATAACTTTTCCATCAACACGACGTGTGGGAGCAAAGTATCCATCTATCATACACGTCCACATTTCAGTATCTTCACTTTTCATAAACAACTCAAACTTCTCTTTCCAGTCAGCATATTCTTTGACATTTTTACGCTTTGGCCAATTCTTAACAGTCGCACTGACCTTCTCCATTTTAGACATCACGCAGTGTAAAAGTTTAAATGGACTTTGGTAACCTATGTCAAAATCCAAATCTAACTCGATTGCTGGTCCTTGTCTAGCTTTGACCGTAATCGTACTGATAAAACTGCACACAAAAAATTTTCGCTAACTCAATCCCTTTGCAACACACACGAACCAGCTTCCGAACCGCACCTCAAATCCTGTCAAACCTTTTCAACAAACCAAAAAAAAAATTTATTTTAAACTAATTAAAATATATAATATAAACTATTATTTTTATTATTATAATAATAAAAACCTAATGATTACCGAATGATTAGTTATATTATAAATATTATAAAAATAGAATTCTAAACGTCAATATTTAAGTTACGTGTCTCGTCAGGTATGTCTTCTTCGTTCAAAAACAGTCGCACAACCCTAGTTTCAAAATAAACTGCCGCCAAGTCCTTTCTTGATATTGCAGAAGATTATAGTTAGGCCGGAGATGAATGACGGGATGTGTTGCCGGAGATGAATGACGATGACGATGATGCCTAGACGGAGAACGGAGGTGATGAAGGTTTAAGAGGTGATCGCCGGAGATGAATGACAGTGGTGATGACGATGGTGATGGCAGTTGCAGGTTGAACAGTAATGTTCGCCGGAAGCGGTAAGTGACAATGATGATGAAGGTTCCTGTTGTTATGAAGATGACAGAGATGATTGATTGCGACTCGAAAACTCGAAACCGAAAACTCGAAATCTTCACTCGGAACCTTTTTGAAGTTGATGACTCGAGACAGTTGAAGATGATGACTCGGAATTATTGTTGCAGGTAATATGCTATGGAGATGGTTGCTACTCGGACTCGGAACCGTTATGACTCGAGATCTCCGGTCGCATAAGTTCACCTCGATCGCACAAGATCACTTCGATCGTACAAGGTTACAATCACACAAGATCGTATCGCACAAGATTGATTCTGGATCGCACAAGATCGCCTCTAGTCGCACAAGATAGCCTTCTGGTCGCACAAGATTAACCTGCTTCTTTTTCTTTTGAGCCAAGCTGTCTACAATCAATAACAGCCAATCCCAAAATCAAGCAATTTCCAAATCTTTGACCAAGGAAATAATTTTGAAAACTTTATTCCCAAATCAATTCCACTGATTCAATAATTACTATGTTTTGAAAACCTTCCAACAATATTTCCTAAAACTTAGCAAACAACTTCCAAACACAATTCAAACGGATCAAACACACGAAAATTTATTTCTTCTTCGCTGCTTCTTACTGTTCTTCACGAAAATTATGATTGACACCAAAAATTTTTCAACCGAAAAATAACTTGAATCCTGTCGATCAGTCTTGAACCACGCACAAGAGCAAATGCTCTGATACCAATTGTAGGTCCCTGTATCCCGTATGGATCGTAACAAGACTGTTAATCTATCAAGGGTGCGGAATCCCCTTGATAAACCTTCGAACCAGAAACAAGAATACTAGACGACGAACACGAACACAACTTCAATCAATCTGGTCTTCTATTGATTATCTAACATAAACGTTTACAATCAATTCAAGACCACTCGAAATCTCCTAGCCACACTCTATAGATTTCGAACTCCTCTACTAAATGTGTTCTAAGTGTGTAACCTAAACCCTTATGCCAAGCCTTGTTTATATAGGACAAGGTTTGCACATGGGCTTTAGTCTGGGCCAGGCCATTCTCCAAGCCCATAACACTAATTAACTCCCTAACCAATAATGTTAAGCCCAATACAAAATATCCAAAGACTAAATAAACAAACTATTAAGCTGTTGTCACAGAACATGCACTAACAGATGATCCTGGAACAAAGGAGGATCCTTGAACCTGGGATGATCCTGGAACAAAGGAGGATCCTTGAACCTGGGATGATCCTGGAACAAAGGAGGATCCTTGAACCTGGGATAATCCTGGAACAAAGGAGGATCCTTGAATCTGCTGCATTCCTGAATATCCTCCTGAATTCGTGTGGGATCCCATATGCTGAGGATAGGATCCCGCTGGCTGGAAAGATGAGCCTGCCGCCTGGGTGATTGTTGTTGTTCCATAGTGCACTCCTTTCGGTCCACCCACATATTGAACGTCTGGAACCACTGATAGCTGAGAAGTAATCACCGGAGTATCAAAATTCAAAGATTTCGGCACCAGTGGGGAATGATCCTCTGCCGTTGTCTTTTGTTTCTTGAGATCTCCGATTTCTTTAAGAATCCTCTCATTGGTCTTATCTTGTTGCCGTATCTGATCCTTCATCTGCAAAATCAATGTAAACATGTCACTAGTAGTGGGAGTGTAAGAAGCAGAAGAAGTTTGAGGTTTTGAGAAAATGGGAGTTGGTTTCTTCGCAGCATTCTCAGCATTCTTCTGGGATCCATAAGGTGGTGGAGGCAAAGGGGGAACGCCTTGTGAAGAAGTGAATGCGGGCATCAAGTTTGAAGCATTCTTCGCTGAGGAAGCCATTTGCTTGATCGTAGTGAACCGGAATGAGCACAGAAATGCGAATTTTTCTAAGGACGAAGCACCAATTGCCCCACGGTGGGCGCCAAACTGTTTTTGTCAAAAAATCTGTGGAGGATATTGCAACCAAACTCTATGTTACGGGGTATGATGCTAACAATGTAGAACAATAATAAGGATCACTTCAATGTAAATTGCTGAAATGACACAAGGATTTATACGGGGAAAAAGCCCTTGATCAAGAGTTGATCTCCGGCACAAAAAACCCCGGGTGATGGAAACTACCGATCACCAAGCTCAAATAAATAAATGAATGTTTCCAACTCCGGATAGTAACGAGCTAGGTACAAGGATCACTATCGTGAAATGTGTAAATATGAGTGAAAACGAATGTGTGTTCGTCGAGAGCTTCAAGTGTGCGAGTATATGAGTGTGTGTAGCTGTCAAAATGGCTAAGTGTTTTTCTACTAGCTCGTTACCCCTTTTAAAATAGAAATTAAACTACCAAACTAACTATCCGATTTTTGTGCCAAGCCCCCACGTTCTCCATAACGTCCATTTTTGGCCAAGCACGTGCAGAATAGTTTGGGAATATTCTCCAGGAATGTCGCCAAGACTTGGTCAAGCTTGTTATACCTGCGAGATAGTACAAAACATAAGTAAACAATCGTCAGTACGAGGATCCTTAAAGTGATCCATGATCCTGAAGCTCTTCTGAGGATCACCACCTGTCATAGAAGTAAGGATCACTAATTAGGATAACGTGTAAGGATCACTAATTGTTAGAAAATCCTCCCCTAACATACATGACACTCAATTTAACCAAAACCGTCGATCATTGCGACTTGTACTCTATTTTCATATACTATGCGTCTATTACACACTAGTACAAAAATAAAGACTACAATACCAACATAAAGAAAATTACACTAATAGTAATATGCATCCGTATACACATATTTTATTTTATTATATTTTATTATTATTACTGTTAGGGGTGGATTTCTAAATGACTAGTGATCCTTATTTACTGTTGGATTTAGTGATCCTTAATTCTGTCTGAAGCAGTGATCCTCAGAAGTGTTGCAGGATCAGGATCATGGATCACTATAAGGATCCCTGTACTAACGATTGTCTACTTTGAATTCGTAAATGTTTTGCAAGAATATCAACTTGGACTTAGTCTTGGCGACATTCCTGGAGAATATTCTCAGTCTATTCCGCACGTGCTTGGTCAGAAATGGACGTTGTGGAGTCGTGGAGGACTTGCATGATTTGCAGAATGTTACTTAGGCTTGATATTTTCTATTTTTAAAGGGGTAGCGAGCTATTTTAGAAACACTTGGCTATTTTTGGCTACACACACACTCATACAACCGCTCTCACCAGCTCTCGACAAAACACTTAGCATTTTTCATACATTTCTACACGATACACTATAGTGATACTTGTACTTAGCTCGCTATCATCCGAAGTTGTAACAGATTGTTTGTTTAATTTAAGTTGGTGATCGGTAGTTTCCATCACCCGGGGTTTTTTGTGCCGGAGATCAACTCTTGATCAAGGGCTTTTTCCCCGTATAACTCTTCGTGTCATTTGTTCATCATACTTCATAGTGATCCTTATTATTGTTCATCAATTCAAGCATCATACCTCACAACAGAAAGTTTGGTTACATTGTCATTGCTTGATTTTTGACCAAAACAGTTTGGCGCCCACCGTGGGGCAATTGGTGCTTCATTCTCAGAAAGATTCGTGTTTTTGTGGTCATTTCGATTCGCTACAACCAAGCAGATGGCTTCCTCAGTGAAGAATACTTCAAGTTTGATGCCCTCATTCAGTTCTTCACAAGGCGTTCCTCCTTTGCCTCCACCACCTTCTGGATCCCAGAAGAATGCTAAGAATGCTGCGAAGAAACCAACTCCTATTTTCCAAAAACCACCTACTTCTTCTGTTTCAACTAATCCTACTACTAATGATCTTTATACCCTGATTTTGCAGATGAGGAATCATGCACAAGAGCAGGATAAGACCAACGAAAGGATCCTCCGGGAGATCGATGAAATCAAGAAACAGAAGAAATCAGTGGAGGATATATTTCAAAAATCTTATCCCATAACTCAAGGCATTTAAAACGAAGCGACGGTCAAGATCACATCGTAACTTCCAACGCGCTTTTTGCTCAATGGAGATCCACAATGCCCCTATATCTTCTCTTTTCTTGTTTGAAAAGAAGATATCTTCAACATAACCTTTAGGTAATTCTCCATTTCTGATTTACTTTCTATCAATATACATCGCCTTACTCGCAATGGATGCCGAGACTTTCACCCAGCAGAATCTCCTTAAAAATCCCGAAAAGGAGATCTGTGCTTTTGACAACGCAGACATTGCAGCTTTAAGAGCCTCCGGCGCTTTCCCTGAGAACACGGTCTTTAGACCATTCGATCGGTCAATCCGATCGGATGTTTCTTCCACTGAATGGGTTTGTTTTCCAGCATATCCTTTTTCGTTAGGTCTTCGATACCCTTTTCCTGAATTCATGATGCAATTCTTTCGAACCACCGGCATCTCTTTTGCTCAAACCATGCCCATGGTTTGGAGAGTACTAATTGTACTTAACCAAATAAAAAACCTCCATTGCTCCGACCTCCGCATCGAGGATTTGCCTATTGCTTATCGCCTCCGATCTCATGGCTCTAGCCGGTTCTTGCTCTTCTCGACCTCCAGTAAACCCCTGATTCTTAAAGCCACCAAAAAAGAAGACGGATGGCAACGCAAATTTTTCTTTGTCAAACGAAACTCCATTGCTGAGGGTGCCAACCTTCCGGTGGAGTGGTTAACCACTGGTAGGGTCATAAATATTCTCATAGACCATTTGATTTTTATCTTCTATTGATATCCTTCTTTTTGATCTTTATGCAGTGAACTTCAAGGAAGTCGCTCCCCCTACCGCTGAGTCAGAAGAAAGAATCAATACTGTTTACCAGTTACCTGCAATAGACAGGACTTTCACCACACACGTCCCGAGTTCCAGTCAATACTCATCATCTGAAATGTCTGGTAAGGATTACTTTCAAAATAATTAGTCAAAACAATATAATAATAAAATAAAGAGTAAAACATTTTCCCTTTATGCAGCACCGGCCAAGATTCCTGAAGTCTTTGACCTCGACGAATTGGACAGTTATTCTGATCAGATCCAGGTCAAGAAAGAACCTAGCCCCAAGACCACAGCCACATCCAAACCTAGCATTTCCAAAGCCATCATTATTCCCAAACCTTCACCGGCTACCAAGACCCGGAGTTCAAGTTCCCGCAAAAGGAAAGAGCCTGATTCCCTTTTCATTTCTGACACATTTCCTTATGAGAAGCACGGGTTCATTGAAGCTAGCGGGTTTATGACTTCTTTTCTTAACCAGGTTAGTATTCTCATATCATATCCTGCGATTTACATTATTTTCAAAGATTTATCAATATTAATCCCTGTCCTCTTACCTTTGTAGGGTCTTGAGCGTTTGGTTCACTTATATCAAGAATCCTGCATGCTTAACAAGACACTTGAAACCAAGCTAAAGGAAGCTGAAATCACAATCTCCGATCAAGGCATGATTGCAGCCGCCAAATCTCGTCATTACGAGCAGAAATTTAAAGCTATGACTCAAGAACACCAAACTGCTCTCAACAAAGTTACTCTTCAAGCCCAAACCGATCTTGAAGCTGCCCACGTGCAGTATGCACGGGATATGGTCAGCTACCGGGAAAGCCTCAAGAGTTCCGTCGTCATTTCTCTCCTCCAAGCCAGGTTGAAGATGGCGCATGAAGCCAAATCATTATGCTTTGAATGCCCTTCTTGGGATGTTAGTGCCTGGGAGACCAAGCTAAAGAACCTCGGTGGCATTTCTTCCAAATCAGCTGTCGAAGAATCCTCCAAAGCAGTTGAGAAAGCAACCGATGCCGAGAAGGATACTAAGGCGGATCCCAAGACGGATGCTGCTGAAATTACCATGGGCGAAGAAGGCACTACCCCCTAAAGCTTATTTATCTTAAATCGTTTGAACAATTTTAGGTTTTTATAAACAATTTTTATTTCTGTATCGAAACAATTTGATAGCCGAAGGTGGATGGGTCTTGGGTTTCAGGATGAAACCTTCGGTTATCAACCAGTATTAATTGCTTCAAGAATAATTTCATCTTTTTATTTTTCTTGCCATCAGCTTCCGTTTTTCCTAAGTATAAGTCTTAGCTTTGCAAAAATTGTTATATCCTGACCAATATACTCAGCAAAAACTTTTTATTGGATAGGACTACCAAATGTCCGTCCAACTTTGTAGAAAACTTTTGAAAAACAATCTATTTTTCCAAAACCAGTTTTTGATAATACTTAAATGATCAAAGTTCCAAACTAATACTAGTTTCAAACACCTTAGTCAAATACCCTGAAAAGGACTTTGAAAATATATCAGGATACTTAACCTTTCATAAAACATAGTGTTACTAAAACTTAGATGATGTTTACAAAGGAAAGATCATACCCAGAGTAGTATATAACCCTTTTATCAAACCTCAATCTCCTTGCAACTTTTCCAATGAAGATGTCCCCTGTGTGAGATATTTAGCATACTAGTTCCGAACTTTAGCCTTTGAGCTTTACATCACTGCCTTGGTAGGAATGTCCCCTGTGTACAATGTCTTCAAATACTTAGAAATCTTCTGAATGTCAGTTTCCATTGTATAGGCTATTTTTTAGGTCCCAAGGGTAAAACCCAAGGATGTACTGGAGATGAATCCCTTGTATCCTGGGGAAAATCCCAAATTTTCATGCGCTACAGGCGGGAGTGTATAAACTCCAAGACTTAGAAAGGTGAAAACCTTTAAACCTTAGAGAGTATGAAAATACCCTTTCGTGAGAGAGGGTGATCAATCCTCATATACCTTTAGGATTCAGGATATAGCCAACAGTAACGAAATTGTCAACCACTTTTACATGGACTGGTCCCGCCACCTTGAACTATCCCTGAATAACTTGCGCTCCAGGCGGGGTGTTTAAACCCAATTCGGAAGAAATGTGAATACCTTTAAACCTGTGAAGGGATCAGGATCCCTTGTACGTGAGAGAGGGGGCCAATCCTCTAATCTTCCGAAATATCCTGAGTGAGCATCCCGGAGCTATATCCCGAAGCATATACTGCAAAACATCCTTACACTAAGGTGGGTGTTAGCTTGGCTAACGCCCCTCCGATGCTTAAGTCAGTATTGGGTTACAAAGAACAAATTAAACCAAACATATTTAAAAAAGGTAGAATTCATACCATCCTGAGTTAGAAATTAAATTCTAAACTCACTTGAAATAGAGCTTAAGGTGTATAGCATTCCAAGACCTCGGTAGCATATCCCCCTCCATATTCTTGAGTCTGTATGCTCCTTTCCCTGCTTCTGATTCAACTTCATATGGTCCTTCCCATTTTGGAGCTAACTTGCCATCGACAGGATTAGTAGTATTCTGAAAAGCATTTCTTAACACCCAATCTCCAACCTTAAATCTTCTGGTCCTAATATTCTTGTTATATGCCCTAGTTATATTCTCTGTTGATATGTTGCCATCCTTAACCTTGCCGCATCTCTCTTCTCATCTATAGTGTCTAAATCCTGACTCAAGGCTTTAGGATTCTGCTCAGGATCACTTAGGGTAGATCTTGCAGTAGGTATTGTCATTTCCGTTGGAATCATTTCTTCTGCTCCAAATACCAAGGAAAATGGGGTTTGGCCTGTTGCATTCTTTACCGTTGTCCTATCAGCCCACAAAACAAAGGGTAATTCTTCTGCCCATCTTCCTTTTTTGGCTCCAAGCCTTTTCTTTAAGTTATTGACAATTATCTTGTTTGAGGATTCTGCTTGTCCATTTGCTTGAGGATGTACCGGAGTAGATGTGATCATTTTGATTCCCCAACTCTTGCAAAAGTCAGTAGTTCTCTTGCTTATAAACTGAGAACCATTGTCACAGATTATCTCGGCTGGTACTCCAAATCTGGTCAGGATATTCCTCTTCATGAAGGATACTACTTCTTGATCTCTAACTTGAGCAAATGCTTCTGCTTCAACCCATTTGGAGAAATAATCCGTCATTGCCAACATGAAAACCTTTCCTCCTGGAGCTTTCGGGAGTTTTCCCACTATATCTATACCCCACTTCATAAACGTCCAAGGGGAAACAATAGGATACAGTGGTTCAGCAGGTTGATGCAATATGTTACTATATCTTTGACATGCGTCACATCTTCGATCATATTCTGCGGCATCTTTTCTCATTGTTGGCCAATAATATCCTGTCCTCAATACTTTTGAGAAAAATGACCTGCCCCCAGTATGGTTACCACAATCCCCTTCATGTATATCCTGAAGTACTTCTTTGGCTTCAGGATCCTCCAAGCACCTCAAATATGGTCCTGCAAGAGATTTCTTGTATAAAATATTATTTATAATAGTGAATCGCGATACCTTCATCCTAAATGCCTTAGGATTTTCATTTTCCAGGGATGTGTCCTTCTTTGAGATATCTCACAATTGGAGCTTTTAGGACCGGATTCGTCTCTGTTTCGATTGTGAACCGACCGTTCGAAGTGCGGAATCCTTGAACGATCGTGACCGAACACACGAACAGTAATTCTAACTGTGATTCTATTGAAGATTTGATAGCGTACAAGAACCGTGAATCACGTACACAGCACTTTCTCTCTCTAGTTTCTCTCTCTAGAACTAGAGCTCTCCAAAGTGCAAATGTGTAAAGTCTTCAAAAGTTTCTAACACTGACCCTAACTCCCCTATTTATAGGCCAAGGGTTATAAGGGATTTCCCCTTATTTACAATATTGCCACCTTGCCTTTTACTAAAATATAACACTATAAGAACTAAACTTAATCTATTTCTGCTACGGTCTTGAGATGACGGAGGCGATAGACATACTGCACTAACAGACTCACCCTTGGATATTGCCGCAGTCAATCTCAAACATTCAGACTCGTAGCTTCTTTTCTTTCTCTCTCTTTAGCTCGAACAGAATCCCCGTGGATCTGTCTTCAGCTTCAGCTCCTTTCTTTCAGTAGACTCTTCAGGCTCCCCCTGTCGTCAAGCTTCCGTGCTTTGGGATCGACACCTGGCTTTTCGGTTACAAGCTCTTCTGGGAAAAGTATCATGGCGCCTATGCACGCTTCCCCTTTCGTTGAGCTCGTCTTCAGACTCCCCCTTAGACTCGGCTATCGGGATCGTAGTCTGGAATACCATCTGCAATTCTCAAACGTTTATAAGTAACAACGTTTTGAACATCCAGGATTGAAAACCTGGCTCTCTCAACTTTTGCTAAAATATTTTACAATGAAAGCATTTTAGGTTGTCCAGGTATCGTAACCTGGCTCTATTAAACTTTCTAAATCAAAATCCTGGGACTAAGATATAATAATATGAAATATATCCAGGAATGCTTGATACTCTCCCCCTATCAACAATCTTTAAAGATTTGGTAGTTTTAACGAACCGGATCGGAAACTAGCTCTTTTACAGATTTTAACAATCTAAGCATCCAAATCCCTCACAGTTAATCATCCAAGTCCAAATTAATGACCTTGGAGATATCACAAACTGTTTTTGATTTTTAAAACTTCAAGTTTCAAATTAATGAACTTGTTTTATTTTCAGAAACACAATTAGCATACTCAGATTTTGAAACTCAGCACTCAGACATCGGTTGTCGAAAATAAAGCAGAAATCAAAATCTTTTTGAATTTTTCTGAAAATAAAGCAGTAAAGAAATATATACAAACATATTTACAGACAATATTTTTGTTTGAGTTTGCGTTAGAGGATCATATCAGTTTTTGACAAGTCACAAGTACCGTTGAGCTTATTTACACATTAAGAATTAAACAATTCACTTAGATTGTCGATATACTGATCCACTTAATATTTCATACAAAGTTCAACTGATTCAGGATACAGATTAGATGTTTTAAGAACTTAAACTCATTCATGTGTCCCACCTCTTGAATATACTCCCGTATCCAGAATCCCAATAATCAGTCTTACAGGTGAGTATACTACAATGATATCTGTACATAAATTAGGTATGCGAGGGCCGAGGGATCTCAGATCGATACTTCCATATACGCAGAGAGATATCAGCTTCGACTTTACGAAATGTCCCCTTTTAGAGGATCTTTTAGCTACAACAGTAGCGACTATCAATTTTATTGTTTCATCGGCTTGCTGAGGGTTTATGCTATGTTTCAAGCATTTGCAGAAAGTATTATCCAAGGACTAGGTCAGAACTACCGTTCAGCAGAAGTCCCGGAATAATACCCCAGACATCATTGAGTATAAAGACCTAGTATATCTGATTATGAGACCTTTCAAACAAGATTTCAGGGGTTACCTATATATCCAAGTAGTGTTCCCCACGAAATAAGAAAGTTTGAATTTAGGTTTATATCCCGAAATAGTTTACTAAATGTATAAAAATCTACCGACACATCATCAGTGAGATCGTTTAACACATTTAAACTTTTCAATTCTTTAGCGTACTGTAACTGTCTACTGATGTACTATCATTTCCTCTTTCTACACAAAACTCAATTTTGAATTTTATCATGTTTTTGGATTTTTCAAATTTTCTAATGTTTTTGGATTTTCTAACAATATTACTCCCCCTAAAATGCAAAATCATATAAAGAAAATTTGACAACCAACACTGATAGCTTTGTCTCGCCATCCATTTTCTGCTAACTATGCCCTGTTTTTGCAGAAAAACTAATATAAAGTACCCCCATGATTTACAACCCATTGATTTTCGACAGTTTGAAAACCGTTTTTCAATCTTGTGAAAGTAATCATGTTTGTTCAGCCGTGAGAGTTTCGGCGTATTCAATCAACATATTTTTGAATTTTAGAATTTTTGACAAAAATTAAAAAACAAACATATTTTTGGTTTTTAAGTTTTTAACAAACTAAAACATATTTTTGGTTTTTAATTTTTCAATTTTTAGGGTTTTTGAAAATATTGTTTATTTATGTACAGAAAACGATAAACTCCCTGTTCAACCAAACCAGGGTTCAGCAGCCTCTTCCTGTGCCAGGCTGCTTCAACTACCATTCTCACAATCTTCAGCTTCGTTGAGCACCTGCACATTCAAACTTTATCAATCATTTGAACAATTTAGCCCAGGTCTGTTGGACCTTAGGCATTTCAACACAATAATGTTCATTTAATTTCGGAAACTCTTTATCATTTAAAACTTTTTCAGCGTTGACTTCAACTTTCTCATCTTTTTCCGACGTCACTTGTTTCTTAGCACTCCACATTTGACCTTTCGGAGTACCTCTTTTGTAAAAATGTGATTCTTTTTGAACATTTTGTTTTTTAATAACAACTTTTGGTTTCCAAAACTCTTGTGGTTTTGTCATATCAACAGTTGTTTTCCAACTTTGAGTTGTTCTGAATCTGGGTGTGTGAGAACTCTGTGTTTGTCTTGAATCAGACCTAGTCTGTTTTGGTTTCCAAGTTTGATTCGAAGCAAACTTGTTTGTGTTATACCTCCAAGTTTGTTTTGAATCAAATCTGGTTGGCCTTGGTTTCACACCCTCAAACTTCTGTTTTTCAACATCAACAGGCTTTGGATTTGGACACTTTCGTGATACATGTCCAATTTGATCACATTTAAAACACACTTTCTTTGAAACATCCTTGGCCTGTTGCTGTTTCTTTTTATTAGCATCAAACTCCTCATTAGACTGTTGTCCAAATTTGAGTTTTTCCTCTTCTTTCAAACTTTTCCCTTGAACAAAACTCATTTTTGCCTAAAAATTTGGCATTTCATTTCTTTTTCGAGTCTGTTTCTTTTTATAACCTAAACCAGCATTCATGTTTTTCTTCTTGAAACCAGGTTTGTTATAAAAAGATTTATGACATTTACCAGCAAACTTTGAAATTTCCGACTTCTCAATCTCAACCATTTTGAAAACTTTATCGACCTTCTCTGAAATCACATTCTGAATCGGGAATACAACATCTAAGAATAGTTTGTCCGATCCAATCATGGTATAGACCAATCCCTTTGAATCATCATCCAAATTTTTCTCGGATTTTGTGTTTTTCAGATAACCATCATGAAAATTTCCTTCATCTTCATCCTGTGATTCAGACTTACCTTTTGTAGACTCATCTTTCAAAACGCTTTCAACAACTTTACTTACCACCTCTGAATCATTAGCATCATCAGATTTGGAATAAGTCACATCGATACTTTCAGGTAACTGGTCAGCTATGTTCAAACCCTTTGCCACCTTTTCCTCATCATAAAAAGTATAATTGTTTCTCAATGGTGGTGGTACCTGATGAAACTCTGAACCAATACCCTTTTTGCAATTGTTAGTATCTTTGTTATCTGGTGTGATGTTGAAAATGCGTTCGAGAATGTACGAAGAGTTATGATAACTTTGAAGTTTTGTAACAACCTTTTCTTTTTCAGCCAAGACTTGTTTAAGATTAGCAATTTCATCAACACATTTGTTTAATTCAATTTGCTTTTCTTTAGACTTTCTTTCATACATTTCTTTAGTGACTAAAGTTTCTGACAATCTTTGATCAAAACTTTTGACTTGGCTCTTCAAGGTATCATAAGCTTCTTGTACTCTCTGACTCGACCACTTTAAAGAATCATACTGTTTTTGTAAATCTTGAAATTTAGATTCTTTTTCAACACAATCGACACATTTTGCTGAACACATTTGTCTATACACATCATTATCCTTTTCAAGATCTTGACATTTCTGTGTCAGCTTTTCAACCTTTTGTTTCAAAATTTCTTCTTTTTCAATCATTTCTTTATATTTTATTTTGAAAACATTTTCAAGTTTATTTGTTTCAATATCATTTGTTTTTATCATTTCATCTTTTTCGGTACAGGCTTTGCACATTTCTATGCAATTCCTGCACTTGTTTTCAATTTTATCATTAGACTGTTCAATGCTTTTGTCTTTGTCAAACAATTCAGAAGATTCAGTTTGAATTTTTTCTGTTATCATACCTCCTTCTTCTGTCTTTTTCTGATTTTCAACTTTGTTCTCCTCTTTTTCTTCTTTCTGTTCATCTACTATCTTCTGTTCTTCTTCAACAGCAAGCTTCGCGATAGTTTTCACTTCCTCAATCATCTTCTTCAATTCTTCTTCTTTTCTCTTTTTCATCTCTACCACCTTCGGTAGACTTGCTTCACAAACCTCTCTAATTTTCTTCTCCAAATAAGGAAAATATGCTTTATCAGATAATCTTCGTGTGTTGAAAGTAGCTTGCCTTGGAATCAAACTTGTTACAGCTTTGAAATCCACTTTTGATGGGTCAACAACTGGATTACCCGGTGGATCCATGTAACATTCCAACTCATCATTCCATCTTTTTGCTCTCTTGGCTTCTTTGAATGGTTCGTTTAATTTTCCGATTTCCCATCTTGCATAATCTGCTTTCCACCATCTATCAGAATCAGTTTCTCCTGACATTTTAAATCTTCTTCTTGATATTCGCCCCTTGTAAATCTTTAATCACCTGAATTACCTGAATCACGCAAACAACAATGATTAGTTCTAAAAATTATCAAACAACTTGAATCAGACAGGTATCCGATCAAGTGAGTCAACACAAGTCAACTGTGAAAATAATCGCGTGATAACGTTGTCCGTTCGGATAAGATTGCTATCCGGATGGAGATCCGTGCGGATGGGGATCCGGATGGTGATACGTACGGGTGGAGATCCGTGCGTATGAAAGTGATGCGTACGGGTGAGGGTGATACGTGCGGATGAAGTAACACGGATTGTTGTACGTACGTGTAACAATGTTGTCCGTATGAATGTCACTACACGACAAACTATTGTCAAATCGGGTAGCTTGTAGACTTCTTTGACCTCAAAATGATACCAACTGTTATGATTTAATGAAAGATCACATGCATACCGACACAAACTAATGCAATTTCAGAAATAATGGCCGACAACTATCTATCACTTCATTGGACCTCAATTCACTAGTGTCGATTCCCTTTTATCAAAACATGCAGACTATGATCACATGTGACGGTGCTGACAATCACTTTAATGTTCACATGCACATGTTGACTAATAAACTTGATCGGTTGAAATGTTTGTGACACATATTGTTATCCGCACGGGTGATGATACGCACGAGTGGTGATACGCACGGGTGGGGATCCGGAGATGTTATCCGCACGGGTAGTGATACGCACGGGTGGGAATGTTATCCGCGCATACAAGTTGTCCGTGCGTATGACTTATGCTATCCGTGCGTATGACTTGTACGTATGGGTGACTTGTACGTACGGGTGACACACCACTTTGTTTCAATTGGACCTCTTCAAGTAATAATCACGTGATCACATGCTCTTGACTTACACAATTTCACATGTTCACCTAAAATGCAGAATGATCACGTGCAAACTTATTGAAAATTACAAATGTTCACTGAATGCAATTTATTCTCATTGGGCCGTTCAATGTTAAGCACATGCAAACAGATAATTTTCTTCTCGTGATAATCTGATATCAATTAAAGCTTGTCGCCGAGATCACGTGATTTGATTAAAGACAGCAACTGAAATATTTAGAGAATATGTTGACTAAATGACGGTTGGGTGATGTTGAGACACGTATTGCTATCCGCACGTAGAAGTTGTCCGTGCGGGTGGCAGGGTCAACAATCAGTCAACGCGGGTGTGTTATCCGTGCGTATGACTTATCCGCAAGGATAGGTCATGCGTGCGTATGAACATCAAGAACAACAGCAATAGTTTACAACTTTTTTCGAACCACAAAATTCTCGAATTCTCCCAAACGGCTTTGAATTAGGATATGAAACTTTGTAGGCTTGTAGATCAGGTACTTTCGCTCAACATATTCAAAATTCAGCAATTTTCGTCCGTAAAAACCTGTTCAAATTGACAAAAATCAGATAAAAACGTGAAGAACAAGAAAATATGAGAATTTTGACAAATCTGGATGATTTAGGCTCTGAATCTGCTGAATTCAAGTGCGAAATCGTGTGAATGATCTGAGCAATCGAACTCCCACTCTGATACCACTTGTTAGGACCGGATTCGTCTCTGTTTCGATTGCGAACCAACCGTTCGAAGTGCGGAATCCTTGAACGATCGTGACCGAACACACGAACAGTAATTCTAACTGTGATTCTATTGAAGATTTGATAGCGTACAAGAACCGTGAATCACGTACACAGCACTTTCTCTCTCTAGTTTCTCTCTCTAGAACTAGAGCTCTCCAAAGTGCAAATGTGTAAAGTCTTCAAAAGTTTCTAACACTAACCCTAACTCCCCTATTTACAGGCCAAGGGTTATAAGGGATTTCCCCTTATTTACAATATTGCCACCTTGCCTTTTACTAAAATATAACACTATAAGCACTAAACTTAATCTATTTCTGCTACGGTCTTGAGATGACGGAGGCGATAGACATACTGCACTAACAGGAGCCGTCCAGGATTTAGGATCCTGTTCAGGATATTCCGCTCCGGGATCCCGAATCCCCGCTACTTCTTTACCCTGAGGATTCGTTGCAGGATATAAGACGTGTAATATTGGTATTTGGGTCCCTTCAGGTATCCTAATCGATGATCCCAAATTTGCTAAGGCATCCGCTTCAGCGTTATCCTCCCTTGGTACCTGTTCAAGTGTAAAAACATCGAAATATCCTGCTAATTCTTTGAGAATATCGAGATATTCGATTAATCTCTCACCCTTAACGGTATAGGATCCATTAAAATGGTTAGTAATTAACAAGGAGTCAACATATACTTGCAAATTCTTGATACCCATATTCTTAGCCAATTCTAATCCTGCAATTAAAGCTTCATATTCTGCCTCATTATTAGTAGCAGGAAATTCACACCTAATAGCCTGGGGTAATATGTCCCCCTGTGGCGATTTTAGTAGTATACCTAAACCTACTCCTCTAATATTAGATGCACCATCAGTATATAATGTCCAAGATCCTGAGGATTCTACTAACTGCTGAACTTCTAGGTCTGCCTCGTCCTGAATGTCACTACTGAAATCAGCCACAAAGTCAGCTAAAGCCTGAGACTTTATGGCATTTCTAGGTTCATATACTAAATCATAAGCACTCAACTTTACTGACCACTTGGCCATCCTGCCTGACATCTCTGGTTTCCTAAGCACATTTTTGACAGGATAATTCGTTTTAACATGGATCCTATGTGTTTCAAAATAATGTCTAAGCTTTGTCGACGCCATAACTAGAGCTAATATCAATTTTTCTAAATGAGAATGCCTAGTTTCAGCATCTAACAAACTTTTACTAACATAATAAACAGGATACTGCTGACCTTCATGGTCTTTTATAAGAACTGCACTTACAGCATTCCCTGATACAGCGAGGTATAGGGATAGTGGTTCACCATTTTCAGGCTTCATTAATAGAGGTGCGGTTGAGAGATATCGCTTCAAATCCTGCAAGGCTGCTTCATGCTTTGCTCCCCATTCAAATTTCTTATTCTTCTTGAGGATATCATAGAATTCCTTGCATTTTTCTGAGGATCTTGAAATAAATCTATTCAAAGCTGCTACTCGGCCTGTCAACCTTTGTACGTCCTTCATATTTGAGGGTGATTTTATATCCAGGATAGCTCTGATCTGCTCTGGGCTTGCTTCTATCCCCCTTTTTGTCACCATATATCCAAGAAACTTTCCTGCCCCCACTCCGAAATGGCATTTAGCAGGATTCAGCTTCATGTTGTATCGATCCAGGATATCAAATGCTCCCTTGATATCCTGGAGGTGATCCTCAGCCTTTTTAGATTTCACCACCATATCGTCGATATATACCTCCATGGTGTCCCCCAGTTTATCCTTGAACATCATGTTTACCAATCTCTGGTATGTTGCACCTGCATTTTTCAAACCGAAAGGCATAGCAGTATAGCAATATATACCTATTGGTGTCATGAAAGCAGTATCCTCCTGATCCGAAGGCTCCATTTGAATCTGCTGAAATCCTGAGGATGCGTCCATGAACGTTAACATCTCATGTCCAGCAGTAGCATCTACCATTGCATCGATATGAGGGAGAGGAAATGGGTCTTTAGGACAAGCCTTGTTCAAGTCCGTGTAGTCTACACAGACTCTCCATTTCCCGTTTTTCTTCTGTACCACAACTACGTTAGCTAGCCATCTTGGAAACTTGACTTCTCTGATCATCCTGGACTTCAACAACCTTTCAACTTCCTCTTGGATAATCTCATTCCGCTCAGGAGCAAATTTTCTTCTTTTTTGTTGAACAGGCTTGAATGATTTGTCAATTCCAAGCTTATGAGTGATAATGTCTTTGGATATGCCTGTCATATCTTCAAGCTTCCATGCAAACGTTGACATCCTGCATTTCAAAAAGTTAGTTAATTGTTCTTCAATATCCTGAGGGATACTGGTTCCTACGAGCACCGAGATATCAGGATTATCCTGATCCAGGATGATTTTCTTCACATCCCGCTCCGAATCCTCCACAATATCCTGGGCCCGCATCTTTAATTGCTATGCTGTACTAGACTTAGTTGAGGATTTCATTGAGGATGAGTAGCATTCTTTCGCTTCCTGTTGATCACTCTCCACCTTGACAACCCCCCAAGGAGTAGGGGTCTCGATGCATTGGTGGTATGTTGATGGCACAGCCTTCATATCGTGAATCCATGGTCTTCCCAGTATGATGTTATAGCAGGATAAGGAGTCCATCACACAGAAGCGTTGTATTGAGTTGACCCCTTCAACATATACTGGTAACTTTATCTCCCCTACGGTATTCCTAGCTTCTCCACTGAAACCAACGAGCACAGTGGACTTCGAAGTAATGTCCATCGGAGATACATTCATCCTCTTCAACGTTTCCAGCTGAATTATATTGACAGAACTACCGTTGTCTACCAGTATCCTGCGTACAAAATGGTTAGCCACATATAATGTTATTACTAAAGCATCATGGTGAGGATCCTGAACAGTATCCATGTCATCACTATCGAAAGTGATCACTTTATCAGTTGTGAGGGTAGTCATCCTGACTGGTCTGTCCCCTCTCTCACTCTTAGCTTCCTTTGCATGTCTCTTGGCCGCCGAATACGAAGTCCCACAAATGTCAGATCCTCCTGAAATAAAGTTAATTATCTTGGCATCTACTGGGGGTGATGCTGCTCGTTCAGGATCCTTCTCGGGATCCTGCCCTTTATTCTTCTTTTTTCCCAGCAAGTCCTTAAGATACCCCTTGCTTAACAGGTAGCTTATTTCTTTCCTTAAAGCGATGCAATCCTCGGTCATGTATCCGAAGTCTTCGTGGAAGGCGCACCATTTGGACTTATCCTTCCAATCAGCTTTCTGCTGGTTCTTCCGAGGCCACCTAGCTTTGTCTCCTAAGCCCTGCATAGCATACATTAATTCAGGTATATTAACAAAAAAGCAGTATTCAGATAAGTCAGGATATTCTTCAGGATCCTCGTCTTCAACAGCATTCACTTTCTTGTTATCATTTCTGCCATATGGCCTGGAGCGATATGGCTTATACGAGGTCTCCGATTTCCTGTTAGTTGATTCATAGGTTGAGGTAGAGTTCATCCTCTCCTGCATCTTCTTGTCATCTTCCAGACGGATATATCTCAAAGCCCTGTTACGAGCTTCGTCGAGATTCCTGCAGGGATTCATTACAAGATCCTGATAAAACTGAGAATCCTTTTGTAACCCCATCTTAAAAGCTTGCACAGCTGTTGCAACATCAAGATGTGGGATATCCAAGGATTCTCGACTGAATTTGTTCACATAATCCCTCAAGGATTCCTGAGGCCCTTGAGTTATCCTGTAAAGATCACTGGTTAGTTTCTCAAAACTCCGACTACAAGAAAATTGACTATTAAATAAATTAACCAAATGAGCAAATGAAGTAATTGAGTGAGGAGGAACGTTTAACAGCCATTTTAAGGCTGATCCTGTTAGAGTAGAACCAAATCCCTTGCACAAGCATGCTTCCTTGAGCTCCGGAGGGATAGGGTTAATCTCCATTCTTTCCCTATACTGAGCAATATGCTCTTCAGGATCCGTAGTCCCATCATACAGCTTCATGTTGGGAGTCTGAAATCTTTTTGGGATTTCAGCATCACAGATGGGATATGCAAAGCGAGATATCCTATGGCTGTCTTGGGATACTTCCGGAATTGGTTGGACCACTCCAGGCACACTGGATATCATGTCCTTCAATTTCTGGAGTTCCCTGGTAAATGTTGACGTCATACCTGCATCCTGCAAAGAGCCATTATTGTTAGTAGCAAGAATATTATTATTTGACACATTACCGTTCTGAGGATTTTGGCCATATCCTGAAGCATATCCTGAACTTCTCACAGTCGATATTCTGACCGAAGAGGGTATCTCAGGGGTATGATTCTGAGAATGGCTCGGGACGATATTCCCCCTATTATCCTCAGTGTAAACTGCGGAACTGAAGTTCAAAGCCCTGGGCTGTATAGGAGTGACAATTTCTTCAGCGGGTCTACTCGAGCTAGCTTTTAAGAGTTGTATTTCTCTTAATAGCATTTGGTTAGTCTCCTGTTGCTGCCTCATTTGATCCTGCACACTTCCAAATAAAGTCAAAATTTCATCATTAGAGACTAAAACAGGAGCAGATCCCTGGACACTCCGAGTAGGGATAACATCTTGAGGTTGTGAAGAAAACGGCATCCTTGGAGGAGGTGGTGGAAGCACCGAACCAGTGGTAGCAGAGGTTGTAGCAGACATAGTGGAAGAGCTCATGTTTGATCTTGAGGCCATTGTAAACAATGTGGCAAAAAGTTTAGAAAATAGAAAACCGATTAATGATTTTGCAAAGATTTTTAGTAAAAGTAGCACCACTTGCCCCACGGTGGGCGCCAAATTGTTTTGGTCAAAAATTACCTAAGCAATTAAGTGATCAAATTAGTTAAGTGAGGTAGTGTGCTAGAAATATGTGTAAAAAATGTGTTGACAAAATTAGATATGGAAACAGTTTCAGGATACGGCTCAGGATATAGAGCTATATCTATGATCAAACAATGAGCGAAAATGTAAAGGTGGACACGTGATATACGAGGAAAGCCCTTGATCAATCTAGATCGCCGGCATAAAACCTCGGGAGCTGACAATCGCAGCTGCCTTGTTCTTCTAATGCTTCAAATATCAGGATACAGTGCAGGATGTGGTGCGGATCAACTATGTGTTACAATGTAATTCGAATACAAGTGTTTGAGTGTGGTGTTTGCAGTGAGTAAAAGTGTACGAGAGTGTAAGTGAAAGATTGTGTTTCTTAAACTGATCCGCCCCCATCTATTTATAGTAAAGATAATATAACCAACTATCCTAAACTTCCGGGATCCACCGAATATTCCTTAATCGAACGTTGTAGACCTGGTCTTTCGGGTTCAACGTCTCTCCTTCAACAAACACGCCCGAGTCTTGAGGAGAAGAAGTCCTGATGACCGTTAGTAACTTGCAGCCATTAACCTGCACGTGTTTAATTCACTCAAGCTTAGGATATCGCCCAGGATGTTAGCAATATCCCCGTCCAATATCCTGGTCACAAATAAACAATTAGAAGCAGGATAATAGTCAGGATAAGTATGCTTAGAAAATGACCCATAACAAGGGATACTTCACAACAGGAGGATATGTGGGAATGCATGCAGTACCAGGATCCTCCCAGGTCCAAGGATCCTCCCAGGTCCAAGGATCTTCCCAGCTCCAAGGATCCTTTCAGGTCCAAGGATCCTCCCAGGTCCAAGGATTCTCCCAGGTTCTAGGATCCTCTCTGGTCCCAGGATCCTCCCAGGTCCAAGGATCCTCCCAGGTCCTAGGATCCTCTCTGGTCCCAGGATCCTCCCAGGTCCAAGGATCCTCCCAGGTTCTAGGATCCTCTCTGGTCCCAGGATCCTCCCAGATCTAAGGATCCTCCTAGGTCCTAGGATCCTATCTGGTCCCAGGATCCTTTCAGGTTCAAGGATCATCGCAATTCTAAGGATCCAACCCCCTACAAAATCAAGGATCCTCGAGAAATATGCAACCTCATAACTCAGACGTCCATCAAGGAGACTTCATACCAATGCAGACCATTGCCTCCTCTGGTCCTTCAATCATGCCAGAGTATCGACAAGATGGATTCGCATCCGCAATTCCAAACTCATATCCTATGGGAGGTAACATTTCTAATAATTTATATAACACTAACCATGGCTTTATGCAGGATACAGGTATCAATCAGGCCATGGCTAGGGAGCTGCAGAAGCTTAAGGATATGATATCCAGTGTACTAGGAGTGGTTAAACCCATTCCTGAGATTGCGGATGGTAGCCACAGGATATCTCGTTTTGCACCACCTTTGTGTGATGCTGAGATACCTAAAAATTCCAGATACCATCAATGAAGTTGTATGATGGTTCAACGGATTCAGAAGAGCATGTAGCTCAGTACAGGGAGAGGATGGAGATCAATCCAATTCCTGAAAGGTTGAAAGAAGCATGTCTATGCAAGGGATTTGGATCCACACTTACAGGATCTGCTCTTAAATGGCTGCTAAGTCTTCCCCCTTACTCCATTACTTCATTTGCTAATTTAGTTAACTTGTTTAATAGTCAATTCTCTTGTAGCAGAAAGTTTGAACGATTAACTAGTGATCTATATAGGGTAACGCAAGGCCAAAATGAATCACTTAGAGATTGTATCACTAAGTTTAGTAAAGAATCCTTAGATATTCCCAATGTGGATATAGCTACGGCTGTTGAATCCTTTAAAATGGGATTGCTTAGGGATTCGTTATTCTATGATGATCTTGTTATGACACCTTGCAGGAATCTTGATGAAGTAAGGACTAGGGCCCTTAGGTTCATCCGCCTAGAGGATGACAAAAGGATCCAGGACAGATTGACAGGATCCTCGAAACAGGATAAGCAAGGATCCTACTTCAGGATCAACAAATCCAAGTCCTATAACAGATCTGATAACCAGAATGTGCACGCAGTGGAACAAGATGAGGATGATGAGAATTATCCTCCTATTTCTGAATATTGTTTCTCTGTTGATAACAATGAACTAATCCTTGCAATGCAGAATCTAGGTGAGAAAGCTAGGTGGCCAAGGAAAAGTGATAAACCAGCTGCTACAAAGGATAAATCCAAGTGGTGTGCATATCATGAGGATTTTGGGCATCTCACTGAAGAATGTATTGCACTTAGAAAGGAAATTGGTTATTTGTTGAGCAAGGGGAATTTAAAGGAACTCTTGGGACGAAAGAAGTCAAGAACCCAGGATCCTGAAAGGATCCCGGAAAGGGCTCCTGCTCCTCCGGCAGATGCACAAGTCATAAATTTCATATCCGGTGGATCAGACATCTGTGGTACATCCTTCTCAGCAGCAAAAAGACACGCTAAGGAAACCAAGATGGATAATGGAGACAGACCCGTCCGGACCTCCGTTGTCACCCAGGATAAAGTCATTACTTTTGATGAGGATGATCGTGTTGACATCCAGGATCCTCATCATGACGGTCTTGTAATTACATTGTTTATTTCTAACCACTTTGTTCGCAGGATCCTTATAGATGGAGGAAGCTCTGTGAACATCATTCAGCTGGATTTTCTCAAGAAAATGAATATCCCAGAGTCTGATATTATCCCAAGATCCTCAGTACTTGTGGGATTCAGTGGGGAAACAAAGAATACATTGGGGGACATCAAACTCCCAATCTATATTGAAGGATTGCATTCTTATCAAAAGTTTTGTGTTATTGATTGCTTGTCGTGTTGTAATGTTATCCTTGGCAGGCCATGGATACATGATATGAAGGCAGTTCCATCCACCTATCATCAGTGTGTAAAGCTTCCAAGTCCATGGGGAGTGGTGAAAATTGAGAGTGATCAACAGGAGGCTAAGAATTGCTATACCTCATCAATGAAACCAGCCTCAAGACCAAGGGAGCAATAGCAATTAAAGTATCCTTCAAGAGATGTCTTGGAGGCAAGAAAACAAGATTTGAAAGAAATCCTCATGGATCCTGATGATCATGAATCCAAGATCTTCATAGGGTCAGGGATCCTTAGCGATATTGAACAAGAGCTAGTATCCTTTCTCAAAAGAAGGAAGACCACCTTTGCCTGGAAACATGAAGACATGACAGGTATATCTAAGGATAGAATTACTCACAAACTTGGCATTGACAGGTCATTCAAGCCAATTCATCAAAAGAGGAGGAAGTTTGCACCTGAAAGAAATGCTATTACCCAGGAAGAGGTAGATAAGCTACTTCGAGCAGGTATGATTAAAGAGGTTAAATATCCAACATGGTTAGCCAATGTGGTTGTTGTTCAAAAGAAAAATGGAAAGTGGAGCGTATGTGTCGATTTTACAGATTTAAACAAGGCATGTCCCAAGGATCCTTTCCCATTACCCCACATTGACTCCATGGTGGATGCTACCGCGGGTCATGAGTTGTTAACTTTTATGGATGCTTCATCTGGATTTCAACAAATTCAGATGGAACCATCCGATCAAGAGGATACAGCCTTTATGACCCCAACTGGT
The DNA here is from genome assembly GCA_030545235.1 of Helianthus tuberosus. Taxonomy (NCBI): domain Eukaryota; kingdom Viridiplantae; phylum Streptophyta; class Magnoliopsida; order Asterales; family Asteraceae; genus Helianthus; species Helianthus tuberosus. The sequence continues at coordinate 153,965,230 of CM060403.1, read as the reverse complement.
ATATATTGTTATATTGCTATGCCATTTGGATTAAGAAATGCAGGTGCTATTTACCAAAGGCTCGTCAATATGATGTTCAAGGAACAAATTGGATACACTATGGAAGTCTATATTGATGACATGGTGGTTAAGTCCAAAAGAGCTGAGGATCACCTTAAAGACTTGTAGGAAGCTTTCAATATCCTTGATAAATTTAACATGAAACTAAATCCTTCTAAGTGTCATTTTGGTGTAAAGGCAGGTAAATTCTTAGGATATATGGTAACAAAGAGGGGCATTGAAGCAAGTCCAGAGCAAATTAAGGCAATTGTGAATATCAAATCTCCTGCCAATGCTAAGGATGTGCAAAGGTTGACTGGCAGGATCGCAGCCTTGAACAGATTCATATCCAAATCCTCATAAAAGTGCAAGGAGTTCTATGACATCCTGAGGAAAAACAAGAAATTTGAATGGACTGAGAAGCATGAAAGTGCCCTTAAAGCTCTTAAAGATTACCTATCCTCAGCCCCAGGCTTAATGAAACCAGAAAAGGGAGATGGGTTATCCTTATATTTGGCGGTAGCCTCAAAAGCAGTAAGTGCGGTCCTTGTTAAGGATCACCAAGGTACACAACATCCTGTTTATTATGTAAGTAAGAGCTTACTTGATGCTGAATCCAGGTATTCACATTTATAAAAACTTATCCTTGCATTAATTATGGCATCTACTAAATTAAGACATTATTTTGAGACTCATGCCATTATTGTTAAAACTAATTTCCCAATTAAGAATGTTCTCAGGAAACCTGAAATGTCAGGAAGGATGGCTAAGTGGGCAGTGAAGTTGAGTGCATGTGATATAAGATATGAGCCTAGGACAGCCATTAAATCCCAAGAATTAGCTGACTTTGTGGCAGATTTTAGTAGTGATTTGCAAAAGGAAGCTGAACTAGAAGTCCAACAGCTTGAAGAAACCAAGGATCCTTGGATACTATTTACTGATGGATCCTCCAATGTAAATGGAACAGGGCTTGGAATACTACTAAAATCGCCACAGGGGGACATAATACCCCACTCCATAGCTTGTGAATTTCAAACTACCAACAATGAGGCTGAGTATGAAGCCTTGATAGCTGGTTTGCAAATTGCAAAGCACATGAGCATCAGGTATCTTGAGGTACATGTAGACTCTTTATTGATCACTAATCACTTTAATGGATCCTATGCTGTTAAAGGTGAAAAGCTAATCAAATATTTGGAGATAGTCAAAGAATTGGCACTCTCTTTTGTATCCTTTAGTTTGACACAGGTACCAAGGGAAGAGAATGCAGAAGCTGATGCATTAGCCAATCTAGGATCATCTTTGAAGATTCCTGAGGATATTGAGATCCCTATTATCCATATCCTGACCCCTGCTATCAAGGATCATGTAGCTATGGAGATAGGAGAAGGTTCTACAATTATCCCTAGTGATGATACCCAATCTCATTCAGGATCATGGATACTCCCAATCATGAGATACATACAACATGGAGAAATTCCAACAGGAGAAAACCCAAGGGCTTTCAAAATTAAGTTATCTCAATTTACAATATTAAATAATATGTTGTATAAACGATCTCTTGCAGGACCATATTTGAGATGCATTGAAGATCCTGAAATTCAAGAAGTCCTAAAGGATTTCCATGAAGGAGATTGTGGAAACCACACTGGGGGCAGGGCATTATTCTCAAGGATTCTGAGGACAGGATACTATTGGCCCACTATGAAGAAGGATGCTATGGAGTATGCCAAGAAGTGTGATCCTTGTCAGAGGCATAGTAATATCCTTCACCAACCAGTTGCATCCTATATCCTCTTCTTGGCCATTCATGAGATGGGGAATGGATATAGTTGGAAAGCTTCCTAAGGCACCTGGTGGAAAAGTATTCATGCTTGCTATGACTGATTACTTCTCTAAGTGGGTAGAGGCTGAAGCCTTTGCTCAAGTCAGAGAAAAGGAAGTTATATTCTTTATTAAAAGAAATATTATTACTAGATTTGGCATCCCTTCTGAAATTATTTGTGATAATGGATCCCAATTTATTGGGAGTAGAACCACTAACTTTTGTGACAGTTGGGGAATTAAGATGATAACATCAACACCAGTTCATCCACAAGCTAATGGTCAGGCAGAATCATCCAACAAGATTATCATCAACAATTCAAAGAAGAAGCTTGGATCCAAGAAAGGAAAATGGGCAGAAGAACTACCTTATGTGTTGTGGGTTGATAGAACAACTCCCTTTTCTTTGGTATTTGGGGCAGAGTCAGTGATCCCTACAGAGATGGTGGTTCCAACTGCAAGAACAAGCATTCGTGATCCTGAAGAAAATGCTGAAAACTTGATTCAAGACTTGGATACTATAGAAGAAATCAGGGATTTAGCAAGGATAAGGATGGCCAGTTATCAACAAAGGATGGCTGGAGCCTACAACAAAAATGTCAGGCTTAGGAAATTCCAAGTTGGGGATATGGTATTAAGGAAAGCATTTCAAAACACCACCAATCCTGCTGATGGAAAGCTAGCACCAAAGTGGGAAGGACCCTATTTGATTGAAGCTGAAGCAGGAAAGGGGGCATATCGATTGCTAACAATGGAGGGTGATTTGCTACCTAGAGCTTGGAATGTTGTCCATTTGAAGAAATATTTCATGTGATCATGATCCATGATCCTTACCCGACAAGTATCCTTGAAGGATCCCCACTGACAGATGATCCTTTTTCTGGTAACATTCCAATCTTAAACTATTTCATTCTTTTTATTCCCCTACAAGGATAAGGATCCTGCGTCATTTATCCTCCTTTTACTTGATTTTGAGTTTTGAAGGTTCAGGCATCCTTAACTAAGCGTCAAGTATCCACAGAAGTATCCAGTTATCCTTTGGGCTTGACCCCAGTTATTTGGGCTAGTCCCCAGTTTCGCCAGTAGCGCACGATGATCCTGGTATAGTTCATGGCAATGGGACCAGTACCCGCTTTAGGGGCTGACAATTTCGTTGTACTGGCTATATTCAGGATCCTACGTATAATGGTAGACGTACCATACATCCGTTCCTAAGGTTTCTAACGTTTTCACGTTAGCTAAGGTTTTGGCATTTTCATGTCACTAAGTTTGGATAGTCGCCAGTAAGGGCCATACTCCAGTTTACATACGATCCTTTGGGCTTGTCCCCAGTTATCCTTTGGGTTTGTCCCCAGTTATCCTTTGGGCTTGTCCCCAGTTATCTTTTGGGCTTGTCCCCAGTATATTGGGCGTGTCCCCAGAATTGTTGGGCTTGTCCCTAGTTACTAACATTCATCTTTTATTGGCTCGGTCCCAAATAATATCTTGTTTCAGGTTTGTGAAGATAAATGGCCAAGGATTCTTACTTTCAACTAAGGTTTGTATCTTGGGTTATCCTAATTTTAAGTGGTAAAGGATAGGATCCTAACTTGGATTCTCAGGTATGATCCTTAATTGTTTCGATTTTATTCATTATGTGTTTAAGTGACACTTACCCTTTGACAACTGAAGTTATGATCCTTAAATTATTTTTTATGTGATCCTTGATCATATCCTCAACTCTTAAGGGATATTTTTTAAATTTTTCCTTACTTGATGAGTTTAAACGACATGAACATCACAATAAGTTGAAAAAATAAAATAACAATAAGGATATCAACACAGGATATAGCCAAAAAGTTAAAGTCATTTTATTCACAAAAGCTTAAACCCTTTTAAGGTTGTCAAAATTGCCAACCCACGTTTCTACCAGCAAAACGTGGCCCGTCCACATGGGTTGGCAAAGGGTGTCCATTGTTCGTAGGTCTAACAAGTGCAGGAAATTAAAGACGGCAGGATCACAATTGCTTCATCCCCCAAACAGAGGATCCCTCCACCATTTGTAATCCTACCTATTGTTCAAAGGAGCATCCATGATCCTCAACCCTAATTACTATTGTTCAAATACAGACCAACCATTTTTTATCAAAACATCATCAAAACAAAAAAAAACCATAACCAAACTAAAAAAAAGGGCTCCGGCTACGTCTAGAAATGTCCATCATTGCCCATTGTTGCAGCCTACACCTTCGCTGCATCACCATCTCCGGCTCCACTAGCTTCACCACCATGATCCTTGCCATTGCCTCCAGCCTCGATTGCCAGAACCTCATCAGCCTCATCCTCATCCTCCAATTCAACCAGCCTAGCCTTCCAGCCTTCCACATCCCATCTGCTCCTATCGAAGGCAGGATCCTGAGCTTCTTGAGCCATTTGTAGCTTGGTCTTGTACATGGCTATAGCAGCGGAGACCTTGGCATCCTCTGTGATCCCGTGCTTTTGATAATCGAAGTTGATCGGAATAGCCGCTGTCTGAGCTTTGGCATCTTTGAGATCCTTTTGGAGGTCAGCAATCTTGAGATCCTTGAGCAATGCGACTTGTTGGAGGTCAGCAATCTTCTTGTCCTGCTCTTCAACATGCCCAACGTAGTCTTCAATCTCAGCAAATTTCTGCAAAGAAGATAGAGAATAGTTCAAGAACAAGTAATCCTCAAATAAGCTGGATACCTAAAGCAGGGACAAGGATCCTTACCTCGTTGAAGTACTCAAGGAACTGATGACGGATCAGGGGCAGACCTTGCAGATCCTCAGCTTCGGAGGCTTTTCTTTTCTTGCCACCCCTTCCTTTAGCGGGTGCCTTGGGGATTGAAGCAGTTGGGCTGGCAGGAAGCTTCTTCTTGGAGGATCAGACGGTGTCAAGCTCAGTGACACTAAATTTGGAAGCGGATCTTGATGATTTTCCAACGCCTACACATCCAAAACAGATAAGTGTCCTTATTCTATTCATATATAAGTACTTATTTAAACATTTGAATTTAAAAAGAACAGGATACTTACTTGACATGGTGACAGAGCCTGAGGATACCTCTTGTAAATCCTGGGTGATTGTCTTGAATGATCTTGTTTCAGGATCAAGCTTTCTAAAGGCAGCAAGTCTCCCCTTGGTGGCAGCTGAAGGAATGATATGCGAGAATGTGATAGCTGTACAAAAAGGAACAAAAGCATATTAGTAATCATTATCAGAATGAGCTTACTTAGTGATCCTTCTAAGGATCCTCCTATCCTACCATGAGTGCTCCATTTCTTCGGCAAATCCTTTCCATCCAGGATAGAATCCCTTCTGACGAAGAAGAACCGTTGTTTCCAGTTGGTATCGTTTTTAATAGCCTTAAAGATGGGATATTCTTCTCCGGGTTTACGTTTGAACAAATATCGGTGGGATCCAAACGTTGTGAGATCATACATCTCAGCCAATTCTGACATTCCTATGTCAATTCCTTCCTGCTCGATGATCCTTTCAAGGGTATATAGGACCCTCCAGATCATCGGCATAGCTTGGATGTAGCAGATGCCGGTAAGGGAGAAAAATGATTGGGTAAAATCTGGAAAAGGATAGGTGTATCCTATGGTGAAAGGTGTAACTGGGAAAGCTACCCAACTTTCAGAGATGTTGTCACTAAGAGCAGTGGGATCAAAGGATCTGATAACAGTATTTGCTGGAAAACAGTGGCGGATTCTATCAATTTGTGCATCGGTGAAACAACAGCGTTCTTTCGCGGAATCTTTGAAGATCCCTTGACTTTTTAAGGGGCTGTTCTTCTTATGATCCTTGCCCGGTGAGCTTCGGAGCATCATTTTTGAACGAGATGATGGTAAAGAAAGAAGAGCAGAATATGAGAAAGGAGAAAGGAAAAGAATTACCTGTTTGGTCGTCGAAGCAGAATTTAAAGGGAGTTCTCTTGAACTTAAATGTGAAATGATCCCTATCTCTAACTCTTATTTATAATGATGATTCTGCAGGATAGTCATCTCACTGACGTCATGATCGTAACGGCTAGTTATCCGTTGGTTAAATACGGATAAGATCGACAAAATATAACTCATTTATTTACATATTTACTCCTTATATTTTGGGGGCAATTGTTAGGGGTGGATTTCTAAATGACCAGTGATCCTTATTTACTGTTGGATTTAGTGATCCTCAATTTTGTCAGAAGCAGTGATCCTCAGAAATGTTGCAGGATCAGGATCATGGATCACTATAAGGATCCCTGTACTAACGATTGTCTACTTTGAATTCGTAAATGTTTTGCAGGAATATCAACTTGGACTTAGTCTTGGCGACATTCCTGGAGAATATTCTCAGTCTATTCCGCACGTGCTTGGTCAGAAATGGACGTTGTGGAGTCGTGGAGGACTTGCATGATTTGCGGAATGTTAGTTAGGCTTGATATTTTCTATTTTTAAAGGGGTAGCGAGCTATTTTAGAAACACTTGGCTATTTTTGGCTACACACACACTCATACAACCGCTCTCACCAGCTATCGACAAAACACTTAGCATTTTTCATACATTTCTACACGATACACTATAGTGATCCTTGTACTTAGCTCGCTATCATCCGAAGTTGTAACAGATTGTTTGTTTAATTTAAGTTGGTGATCGGTAGTTTCCATCACCCGGGGTTTTTTGTGCCGGAGATCAACTCTTGATCAAGGGCTTTTTCCCCGTATAACTCTTCGTGTCATTTGTTCATCATACTTCATAGTGATCCTTATTATTGTTCATCAATTCAAGCATCATACCTCGCAACAGAAAGTTTGGTTACATTGTCATTGCTTGATTTTTGACCAAAACAATTACTACTACCATTTCCTCCATTCACATTCATGGATATGGATTTATCCAAAAATCCATATTGCGCTCATCGTATTTCCATACGAGACGCTCTCCCACCTGACGAATTCTCTCACTGCTTTCTAAAATTTCCTCCCCGAAAGTCCTAAGTTCTTGAACGTTTTCTGCACTCATTGGGGGTGCAGGTTCTCGGACTGGGTTTGGAATCTGGAGTGCGGGTTCCTGATATGGGGGTGACAGTTCCTGAAATTGGTAAGGATCCTCTAATATCTCCCTAATATAATCATCTTGGTAATAGGGATCTAAAGGGTCCATACCTGGGTAGGCTTCTATGTTCTGTATGGGTGGATAATCCTGGATAGGGTAACGTTGCACAAAGTCCCTATTATCGTCCCACCAGGGGTCGTAATTCGGGTCTAGGGGGTTTGCTGCAGGTACCCGAGGGATTTCTTCTGGATTAAAGTCGTGCATCTCCACTTGGTTTTCCTGGTTTTCTATCTCCATAGGTTGTTCTGGGTTTTGTGGTTGTGGGGCTACTAGTTGTTCCAAACTTGGGTCAACAGCAGTTGTAGCTAAGATATGGAAATTAACTAGTCTTCTATTAAGCATCTCTTGAGTATGGGCATCTGTCTCTCGCTTAATAGCTACTAAAGTTCTTTGCTGTTGTAATTTTCTCATTCTCTTCCTACGAGCAAAAGCTTCTTTACTGAACCATCCTCGTTTCTTATTAGGAAATGGTTCTTCAGATTGAGCTCTAAAAGCAAATATTCCATCTTCCTGATCAGCAGTATACCCTGAAAGGGCAGGCTGTGATGATGTACCCTCATTCCTAGGTGATTCAGACAACTGACGATTCACGTCTGATGGTCCTTGATCACTCATACTGAAAACTAACAAATAGTCAAATAACACATAACAAATAAATACAGTTATACATATATTTCCATAATTTATTTCCTAACATAAAGTTTTATAATTTCAAGTGTCAGCAGAACACTTCTTTGGCTCAGACTAGTGGCTAGGCTCTGATACCACCTTCTGTCGCAACCCCCGATCCCTGATCCCCGGGAACGGGCGGACGCGATCACAGAGTTTCGGTGGTATCAGGTTTATTTAATCTTGCAGCGGATTTTACATCAGGACCGTAGTTAGGAAATGTTTATCAGAGTAAAACCACCTCATTTAATATTAATAATCACATGGGTAAAACCCAAGTTTCTTATTACAATACATTTATAGGGACACACCCTATCTTATTGAATTTAAAACATCATTTATTTGGTAACTTTTATAGCCACATTTTTCCCAAGCCTTTAGTGCTCTCCAGCTGGCTTTTTACTAATTGGCTTTCACATTGGGTTACCTGAAACATGTTTTAAAAATATTTGTCAGCGGGAAATACTGGTGAGTGAATCCCAGTTTAATCAAGTTTAAAGTCACAGTGAACAGTATTGAGAGCGATCACATTGTTTATGTCTACACAATTACTCCATTTGGTACTATCAATCCTGACTTGTGGGTCATATTACCCATTGGCTAACTCATTGTCCAATGGTAACGTATTGTCATCCCGACTTACTACTCGCTAGTAGTACAAATTTTGTATACAAAACCCCAACAAACCGGCAGTAATTGAAGAACTACAAAGACTCAATCACTGCTAAATTTCATAGTAAAACATTTAAGGTTTGGTAAAACATTACCAAAAAGATTATCAAAAAGAGGATAAACTCACATTGCTGTTTTAGGCTTTTCGTAAGGGTTTCCTGGATATAATCTATAATTTATACAAATGTACATTGGTTAGTATCATAACCCTTTGAAATTATTAATGATACCCTCCCCAAGACGGCATTCCAACAACTACGTCGGGCAGAACCACGACAGTTGTTACGGAACCCTAAATCAATCGGGCAGCGTAACTATTACGAAACTGGAGTTATAATACTTACAATGGAGCAGAACCTCACTAATTAGGGGTATAGTACACGACTATAATGTTTATAACTTCAGAATTTCGTTTAGAATGAAAGAAGTGAGCGACGGAAATTGAAACCCGAGGCCTCCTTTATATAGTTGCTGATATTGACTCTCAGGCGGCCCGCGTAAGGTAAGGCTAAGCCTTACGCGGCCCGCGTCAACATATGGTCAAACTATAGCTTAGTCCGGTCACCAAGTAGACCCGACACGATATCGACACGTGTCAACACCGGATGTCTTCGCGTGTATAGGTCTATCGCGGCCCGCGTTAGTTTAAGCTGAGGCTTACGCGGCCCGCTTGAACTAATGGAATCAACGAAATCAGGTTCTAGCCCTTATACCGCCTGCGTAAATGGTTAAGGTGGGTCTACGCGGCCCACCTTAACTTACTATTTTTCATATTTTTAATTATTTTAAATACTCTAACGTATTTCGGGCTGGGTTTTCACATACGGGGTGTAATTAAAGACATATAAGGGTATTTTAAAATATACTAGAGTGTCATAATATTTATGAGGGTTTTGGTTTTACCGAGGGTTGTTACATTCTCCCCACCTTATTTTAGAGCTCGTCCTCGAGATCTTATTGAAACAAATGCGGATATTTCCTTTGCATTTCTGATTCTAGCTCCCATGTATACTCAGGTCCTCTTTTGGAGTCCCATTTCACTTTGACTAAAATTAGTCTCTTGTGTTTGAGATTCTTGACTTTCCTGTCTTTAATTTGTAGAGGTCTTTCTACAAACTTGAGTTGTTCATTTACCTCTATATCCTTAAGAGGTACTATCAATGATTCATCAGGTAAACACTTTTTGAGATTTGATACATGAAACACATCATGTATTCCTGCCATTTCCTCTGGCAGTTGTAGCTGATAGGCTACAGGTCCTATTCTTCTAATAATCTAAAAGGTCCAACATTCCTGGGACTTAGCTTTCCCTGTTTGATGAATCTTACCACTCCTTTCCAAGGAGAAACTTTCAATAATACTTTATCTCCTACTTGAAATTCCAATGGTTTTCGCCTGTTATTAGCATAACTTTTCTGTCTATCACGTGCTGCTTTCAGTCGTTCCTTGACTTGAATAATTTTATCAGTTGTTTCTTGCACTATCTCATGTCCAGATAGTTGTTTTTCCCCAATTTCTTCCCAACAGACTGGGGTTCGACACTTTCGTCCCTAGAATTCTAACAATGTCTACACCGGGGCAAAACGCTATGAGATTAGCCGCGCATCGCGTTCAAAATCGTCAACCCAAAATCCTCTTTTTCTCTTTCTTGGTCTGCGTGCAAAGCAGCCAAAACATAACTCCCTGTGCAAAAAAACCCCCTTGTCTCTGGCTGCCAAAAACTTTTATAGGTAATGATCCAATTCGTGGAATGATATGGGCTGCCCAAGAAGTCGATGATACGGAGTCCAATCCCTATTCGGCCCAATTGTATTTGCTACCTTTTGATTCTAACCGTAGGCTACCCTCCAATATTCACATGTGCGGCCCAACAACCCTCCAAGTGTATGCGTTTTTTTTTCTTTCTTTTTATGTGGGCTGCCACTCTTTTATTAGTTTACTCCATTTTATTGGCCCAGTCACAAAGAATTAGTTAATTAAGCCCACCTTCATACATGTTGGCCACATACATGATTAGTTTGATGGCCATAGAAAACTTTAAATTCTAAAATTCATTTTTTCTTCTTTACCTGTGTACGTTAAACATAGAATTTAACAAATGAATTAATTAGCTCATGACTATATTAATAACAATATTAATTCAGTCATTTATTTCAATGATAATTCTTTTCACGTTGACTTCATAACCAAAATTAATATTTTTCAAATTAAAAGATTTCTCATATTCTCTTTATTATTTGTTATAACTTTTTCATTTAACATCATTTTCTCTACAATCTATAAAATAATAAAAAGTGATTAAAGTGGTATCTTTTGTAACAATATCGGTACATTTTTATTATAATTAAAATAAACTAGAGTGTAACTAAAATATACCGATCACATCCTCACGCTTGTCGTTTGCTTACCCTCAAGCAAATCTGTCTTTTACTTTCACGTGGTTCGAACGAGAAACACACTTCCCATTCCCGAGACAAAGGTTAAGGTCTAATGTCATACCCGATTCAAATTTTACAATTTACAACATATTTAGCAATACATGATTAATCATATAAGAATAGTTATCCAAGATTAACCCGCCCTTAAAACTAATAAACCATGCACATCCCTCACAATGTTCTCTCCACTCGGTTCAAAATTTGGCTAATTAGATAATGAATTAGCACTTTCTAAGTAATCACTCAAAACCGATTAGAACACGTACCCGCATAGGCTTGCAACTCAATCATTCTCCACCATCGAACACAAATACTAAGCACAAGTCACAAGGTCTTTGTAAGGGTTGTAACGGGGCTAGGCTAAGGGTAAGAAGTAGGATATTTAAAGTGGCTAAGGTGATTAAAATTCGATTTTTATTACAAACCACTAAACTAAACAAAACTAAATATAAACATCAACTGTGAGGCAACAACTTTCGCCTTTTATTCAACAAACTAATAATTCATATTTTTGTATTTTCTCAACGATTTTATATTCTCTTTTTTTTCGCAACATTTTCTGATTGATTTTTTTTTTTTTTTTTTTTGCAAACACAACTATACAAACAAATAATCCTACAATCGAATTTTCATCACACGGGTTTAAAAGAAAAGGTTTAATGGTTATGGGCTAAACGGTTTGCCAAACGAAAGGTTTAAGCTCAAAGTGGGTGACTAGGGGATTTGTTTTGGTAAGGATAAATAATTGGTTTTAAAGGAAAAGGTTCACCTAATGCCTTAATCATTCTAGTGCTTGTATTCGGTCTATGGTCTCAAACGTATCAAAAGTTGCAAGTTCTACAATACATGACTAATGGTCCACTCAAACAAAGAAACATAAATATGTAATTCTATGATGTAAAAGTGGCTCAAAACCTCACATATATAAAGGGTATGGTGTGTGACATGCATGATGTGCTAGTTTCTTAGGCGAATTATTCCCAAATAACCACCCACTAAATACCTGTCATGCTATTAATTTGAACTTGACCATGACAAAAGACCAAATGGGTTGTGTCATCCCTCGTTGACTTAGTTACTTGTATTTTTAAGATCGCTTGAAACAAAGACATTTTTGAAATTTTCCCCCATCCCCACACTTGGGGTAAACATTGTCCTCAATGTGGAGTGTTTAAATGAACGGGTCAAAATCGAAAACTTTTACTACTCCCCCATCCCCAAACTTAAGGTGAACATTGTCCTCAATGTGTAAGAACTAGAGTTTTTGAAATGCACAAGGGATGTGACACGGCTAACCTCCCCAAAATTTCACCCCGAAAAATAAAATACAATTTACAATCCACTTATTTGCTAACTAAAAATCAAAAGTAAAAAGAAACGTATGCACCTGATTTTTGAGCTAGTTCCTCGTGTGCTCTTCATCTTTTCAACAAAACGGTCGTCTCACGAACATAATGTACCTACAAATCTTAACCCTTGTGTAGAAGCATACTTCTCACAACCATCAAAATTCATTAGTGACCTAGTTCTACCACTTTTATGAAAAGAAACATTACCAAGCCATACATTATTTCACTTTGATTTATGTGGAAAATTAATCTGCAATAACAACAAACATAACTCACTTTCGTAGGAATCACGGTTGCATTTAGCTTATGCAACAAGCCCTTTTAAACCATTTAGCTTATGCAACAAGCCCTTTTAAACCACCCGATAGCTCGGGAGGACGAGTAGGTCTCGTGAGGGTTATATAGGGAATACACCCACAACGTTCATTTAACTAAGAAAATAAAATAAACGAATACTAGTACAAACTCTACAACAATCGTACCTGATTTACCTCTCATGGTGGTCGAAGTGCACATTTTCCTACCGAGTTTCCAACATACGCTCGGTAATTAGCATGCCGAATCCATACTCTTTTTATTATATTCGGCATGCACACTGTACAACTTCGGGGTCGTTTCTTAACAACATGGCCAATGTCTTGCAACGCCACCATTCGAATCCTTATACCCGAACCTGCATCCCCAACTTTGTTGGTTGGAGTGATAAGTATGGGAGAAGGATGGATATGAACGTAGGCATCTTTCGGATCCGACTCGTCTCGCGGTGTGATGTCTTCCGCTCGCTTCAAACATTCATTTTCTTGCTCGGGAAGATCGATAACCTCTTCCACCACATCACCATCTACTATTGTACCATTGGCCCAAACCTCTTGGTCTCGTTTAAGTTGGGCTAATTCCTCCGCTAATTGACCCACTTGCACCACCAATGCTTCATGGGCTTTATCTCTCACTTCATTCGCTTTCTTCATATCTTTGATATCCTGGTGATATTCTTTCACCATGTTCATGAGAGCATCAAGCTTGGAATGCATCGAATCTTGTGGTTTCTCGTATACCGGTTGAGGGTATTCATTATAATAATCATCATACTCCTCCTCCCGGTAACTTGAGAAATATGGTGATTTGGGTTCATAGTAATAGTCTTGATAATGTGGTGGTGGTGGATTATCATATGGATAATATGAGGATGGACCATTGAAATCTTCATAATCCGCCCTCCTATATTCAAACAATCCGCTGAGGTAGTCTTCCCGTTCCTTGTTGGCTTGAACTTTTTCGTAGAAAACAGAGCAATCCTCTAAATAGTGCTCTCCGCTTCCGCTACACTCAATTCATATTGAAAGATGATACTTGCAAAACATGTACCTGCACAAACAAGTTCGACCACCCAAAGTAAAATCACGAATATAAAAGAGAGAAAAACTAATCTAAAATCGAACAAGCAATGAAATACTAAGCGCACTAGCTCCCCGGCAACGGCGCCATTTTGACGTGGCCGTGTCGTTCCGATCAGTTAAAAACCCAATTAAACCTAGGTAGCTAGGGTAAGTTGGGTATCGAATCCACGAACAGCATGTGGTCAGTATCACACGACCTCTTCGATTAGTTAGACTACCTACAAAAATGTACAATGTGATTATGAGGTTTGCTAATTTTATTTGTTCAATTGATTTGAAAATAAATCGGAGTGAACCAACAATGGGTATTATCTAAAACACTGGTGATTAACTAAAATTGCAACTAAAATACTAACTAGAAAGTTGAAACAAGAAATGAGAATACGGATCACACCCGGTTCGACAATTGCAAGACCTAGGGTTCCTACATGCTTTAACTTGATTCAATTGATTGGATAATTAACGCATTTAGTGTCACGTGGCTTAGGTGCCAAAACCTATCAACGTCAAAGACAACGGACTGTTGTGCACTTCTTTACCAAGAACATATAAATCCTATCTATGATAAGGCATAATTACGCATATTCGTTTCACGAAGTCAAATTTCATTACTCACTCGACAATTCGTGAATTCAATACAAACGTAAGACAATTATCATAAACTTCAAATAGTCAAACACAAATTATCACGGAATCAAATCAAATACAAAATGTCAAAACCCTAGAATTCTTACAATGTCTACACAGGGGCAAAATTCTAGGAGATTAGCCGCGCATCGCGTTCAAAATCGTCAACCCAAAATCCTCTTTTTCTCTTACTTGGTCTGGGTGCAAAGCAGCCAAAATGTAACTCCCTGTGCAAAAAAAAACCCCTTGTCTCTGGCTGCCAAAAACTTTTATAGGTAATAATCCAATTCGTGGAATGATATGGGCTGCCCAAGAAGTCGATGATATGGAGTCCAATCCCTATTCGGCCCAATTGTATTTGCTACCTTTTGATTCTAACCGTAGGCTACTCTCCAATATTCACATGTGCGGCCCAACAACCCTCCAAGTGTATGCGTTTTTTTTTCTTTCTTTTTATGTGGGCTGCCACTCTTTTATTAGTTTACTCCATTTTATTGGCCCAATCACAAAGAATTAGTTAATTAAGCCCACCTTCATACATGTTGGCCATATACATGATTAGTTTGATGGCCATAGAAAACTTTGAATTCTAAAATTCATTTTTTCTTCTTTACCTGTGTACGCCTAAACATAGAATTTAACAAATGAATTAATTAGCTCATGACCGTATTAATAACAACATTAATTCAGTCATTTATTTCAATGATAATTCTTTTCACGTTGACTTCATAACCAAAATTAATATTTTTCAAATTAAAAGATTTCTCATATTCTCTTTATTATTTGTTATAACTTTTTCATTTAACATCATTTTCTCTACAATCTATAAAATAATAAAAAGTGATTAAAGTGGTATCTTTTGTAAAAATATCGGTACATTTTTATTATAATTAAAATAAACTAGAGTGTAACTAAAATATACCGATCACATCCTCACGCTTGTCGTTTGCTTACCCTCAAGCAAATCTGTCTTTTACTTTCACGTGGTTCGAACGAGAAACACACTTCCCATTCCCGAGACAAAGGTTAAGGTCTAATGTCATACCCGAATCAAATTTTTACAATTTACAACATATTTAGCAATACATGATTAATCATATAAGAATAGTTATCCAAGATTAACCCGCCCTTGAAACTAATAAACCATGCACATCCCTCACAATGTTCTCTCCACTCGGTTCAAAATTTGGCTAATTAGATAATGAATTAGCACTTTCTAACTAATCACTCAAAACCGTTTAGAACACGTACCCGCATAGGCTTGCAACTCAATCATTCTCCACCATCGAACACAAATACTAAGCACAAGTCACAAGGTCTTTGTAAGGGTTGTAACGGGGCTAGGCTAAGGGTAGGAAGTAGGATATTTAAAGTGGCTAAGGTGATTAAAATTCGATTTTTATTACAAACCACTAAACTAAACAAAACTAAATATAAACATCAACTGTGAGGCAACAACTTTCGCCTTTTATTCAACAAACTAATAATTCATATTTTTGTATTTTCTCAACGATTTTATATTCTATTTTTTTTTCGCAACATTTTTTGATTGATTTTTTTTTTTTGCAAACACAACTATACAAACAAATAATCCTACAATCGAATTTTCATCACACGGGTTTAAAAGAAAAGGTTTAATGGTTATGGGCTAAACGGTTTGCCAAACGAAAGGTTTAAGCTCAAAGTGGGTGACTAGGGGATTTGTTTTGGTAAGGATAAATAATTGGTTTTAAAGGAAAAGGTTCACCTAATGCCTTAATCATTCTAGTGCTTGTATTCGGTCTATGGTCTCAAACGTATCAAAAGTTGCAAGTTCTACAATACATGACTAATGGTCCACTCAAACAAAGAAACATAAATATGTAATTCTATGATGTAAAAGTGGCTCAAAACCTCACATATATAAAGGGTATGGTGTGTGACATGCATGATGTGCTAGTTTCTTAGGCGAATTATTCCCAAATAACCACCCACTAAATACCTGTCATGCTATTAATTTGAACTTGACCATGACAAAAGAACAAATGGGTTGTGTCATCCCTCGTTGACTTAGTTACTTGTATTTTTAAGATCGTTTCAAACAAAGACATTTTTGAAATTTCCCCCCATCCCCACACTTGGGGTAAACATTGTCCTCAATGTGTAGTGTTTAAATGAATGGGTCAAAATCAAAAACTTTTACTACTCCCCCATCCCCAAACTTAAGGTGAACATTGTCCTCAATGTGTAAGAACTAGAGTTTTTGAAATGCACAAGGGATGTGACACGGCTAACCTCCCCAAAATTTCACCCCGAAAAATAAAATACAATTTACAATCCACTTATTTGCTAACTAAAAATCAAAAGTAAAAAAGAAACGTATGCACCTGATTTTTGAGCTAGTTCCTCGTGTGCTCTTCATATTTTCAACAAAACGGTCGTCTCACGAACATAATGTACCTACAAATCTTAACCCTTGTGTAGAAGCATGCTTCTCACAACCATCAAAATTCATTAGTGACCTAGTTCTACCACTTTTATGAAAAGAAACATTACCAAGCCATACATTATTTCACTTTGATTTATGTGGAAAATTAATCTGCAATAACAACAAACATAACTCACTTTCGTAGTAATCACGGTTGCATTTAGCTTATGCAACAAGCCCTTTTAAACCATTTAGCTTATGCAACAAGCCCTTTTAAACCACCCGATAGCTCGGGAGGACGAGTAGGTCTCGTGAGGGTTATATAGGGAACACACCCACAACGTTCATTTAAATAAGAAAATAAAATAAACGAATACTAGTACAAACTCTACAACAATCGTACCTGATTTACCTCTCATGGTGGTCGAAGTGCACATTTTCCTACCGAGTTTCCAACATACGCTCGGTAATTAGCATGCCGAATCCATACTCTTTTTATTATATTCGGCATGCACACTGTACAACTTCGGGGTCGTTTCTTAACAACATGGCCAATGTCTTGCAACGCCACCCTTCGAATCCTTATACCCGAACCTGCATCCCCAACTTTGTTGGTTGGAGTGATAAGTATGGGAGAAGGATGGATATGAACGTGGGCATCTTTCGGATCCGACTCGTCTCGCGGTGTGATGTCTTCCGCTCGCTTCAAACATTCATTTTCTTGCTCGGGAAGATCGATAACCTCTTCCACCACATCACCATCTACTATTGTACCATTGGCCCAAACCTCTTGGTCTCGTTTAAGTTGGGCTAATTCCTCCGCTAATTGACCCACTTGCACCACCAATGCTTCATGGGCTTTATTTCTCACTTCATTCGCTTTCTTCATATCTTTGATATCCTGGTGATATTCTTTCACCATGTTCATGAGAACATCAAGCTTGGAATACATCGAATCTTGTGGTTTCTCGTATACCGGTTGAGGGTATTCATTATAATAATCATCATACTCCTCCTCCCGGTAACTTGAGAAATATGGTGATTTGGGTTCATAGTAATAGTCTTGATAATGTGGTGGTGGTGGATTATCATATGGATAATATGAGGATGGACCATTGAAATCTTCATAATCCCCCCCTCCTATATTCAAACAATCCGCTGAGGTAGTCTTCCCGTTCCTTGTTGGCTTGAACTTTTTCGTAGAAAACAGAGCAATCATCTAAATAGTGCTCTCCGCTTCCGCAACACTCACACGGATCATCATCTACCCAATTCATATTGAAAGATGATACCTGCAAAACATGTACCTGCACAAACAACCTCGACTACCCAAAGTAAAATCACGAATATACAAGAAAGAAAAACTAAACTAAAATCGAACAAGCAATGAAATACTAAGCGCACTAGCTCCCCGGCAACGACGCCATTTTGACGTGACCGTGTCGTTCCAATCAGTCAAAAACCCAATTAAACCTAGGTATCTAGGGTAAGTCGGGTATCGAATCCACGAAGAGCATGTGTTCAGTATCACACGACCTCTTCGATTAGTTAGACTACTTACAAAAATGTACAATGTGATTATGAAGTTTGCTAATTTTATTTGTTCAATTGATTTGAAAATAAATCAGAGTGAACCAACAATGGGTATTATCTAAAACACTGGGGATTAACTAAAATTGCAACTAAAATACTAACTAGAAAGTTGAAACAAGAAATGAGAATACGGATCACACCCGGTTCGACAATTGCAAGACCTAGGGTTCCTACATGCTTTAACTTGATTCAATTGATTTGATAATTAACGCATTTATTGTCACGTGGCTTAGGTGCCAAAAGCTATCAATGTCAAAGACAACGGACTGCAGTGCACTTCTTTACCAAGAACATATAAATCCTATCTATGATAAGGCATAATTACGCATATTCGTTTCACGAAGTCAAATTTCATTACTCACTCGACAATTCGTGAATTCAATACAAACGTAAGACAATTATCATAAACTTCAAATAGTCAAACACAAATTGTCACGGAATCAAATTAAATACAAAATGTCAAAACCCTAGAATTCTTACAATGTCTACACCGGGGCAAAACGCTAGGAGATTAGCCGCGCATCGCGTTCAAAATCGTCAACCCAAAATCCTCTTTTTCACTTTCTTGATATGCGTGCAAAGCAGCCAAAACGTAACTCCTTGTGCAAAAAAAACCCCCTTGTCTCTGGCTGCCAAAAACTTTTATAGGTAATGATCCAATTCGTGGAATGATATGGGCTGCCCAAGAAGTCGATGATATGGAGTCCAATCCCTATTCGGCCCAATTATATTTGCTACCTTTTGATTCTAACCGTAGGCTACCCTCCAATATTCACATGTGCGGCCCAACAACCCTCCAAGTGTATGCGTTTTTTTTTTCTTTTTTTATGTGGGCTGCCACTCTTTTATTAGTTTACTCCATTTTATTGGCCCAATCACAAAGAATTAGTTAATTAAGCCCACCTTCATACATGTTGGCCATATACATGATTAGTTTGATGGCCATAGAAAACTTTGAATTCTAAAATTCATTTTTTCTTCTTTACCTGTGTACGTTAAACATAGAATTTAACAAATGAATTAATTAGCTCATGACCATATTAATAACAATATTAATTCAGTCATTTATTTCAATGATAATTCTTTTCACGTTGACTTCATAACCAAAATTAATATTTTTCAAATTAAAAGATTTCTCATATTCTCTTTATTATTTGTTATAACTTTTTCATTTAACATCATTTTCTCTACAATCTATAAAATAATAAAAAGTGATTAAAGTGGTATCTTTTGTAACAATATCGGTACATTTTTATTATAATTAAAATAAACTAGAGTGTAACTAAAATATACCGATCAGGTCATAAACATTTCACTAATCTAGCTTGTTTAAGAACTATCAAATTGCCCGTTGCTGGATTCGAAGGATTGGAAATGACGTTTGTTTAGGTTACTATTAGTTCAAAATAAGAACAGTAAATTATAAAAATCGTCCTTTATGTTGACACCAGATTGCAAACTGTGTACTTTATTTTCATAAAGTACAGAAAGTGTACTTGATGTTTGCAAACCTTACACATTATGTCTTTTAGCCACAACTTAGTTTATTTTTACAGTTAAGTCTAATCACACATGACCAACATGAGGGCATTATTGTCTTTTCCCCGACTCTTTCTTTCTCTTTATTAAAACCCAGTTCCTCATTCATAGTTGCCCATTTAATAGAAACGTGTATCTCTGCGAAAGGATGTTTTAAGTTAAACCAGAAAAAAGAAATGTGATTTAAATTATTTATATAAAGTAGAGTAAAAATACTATTCCCGTTAATAGAATTGTTGACTTGGTTCATTTGAACCTTAAAATATAAATTGAAAGTTATTAAAATAACATGGATAATGTAAAATAACGTTTTGTTCGTTTGCATTACACGTCACCGGTCACTCTTATCCATGTTTATAAGAGTGGTTTAGAAAATGAAAAAAAATAGGTAAATATTCATCTGAACGTGGGGACGCCCATCTGGGCATGCATCTTATCTTTGACCATTGCCCCCAGACTCGATTACCATTTCATGGTTTTTGCCCCCTGTTATACTATAATTTTAGGTATAATTAACTTGCAAAGTCGGTAGTTTGTCTTCTAGTAATTAATCTTTTAATAAACATTCGATCACAAATATAACTTTGTTCATTGTATCAGATTTCTAGTCCTCAAATCGATACGATTCACTCTCCTAGTATAAGATATGATTCAGAAAAAAATGATAAAAATAAATAAATAAATATTATATCACAAATATGATAATTGTAATAGCTAAGATCACATCATATCTGTTTTAACTTACAATCACTTTAAAGATTACACCTAGTTACCATCAGGTCACCAGGGGCGGCTCTTATGGTGTGCGGAGAGGACTTCCGCACAAGTCCCGTGATTTCGAGGGCACGGGATTTTTAAAAAGAAAAAAAATCGATATATATATGTTATTTTTCTTTAAAAAATTGTACACACATACCAAATCCAATATAGAGGCCCATTATCAAATACATTTTATGCTTTATAATTCCCCAACTTAACATTAGTTTTATTGGGCCCAACCCAATACATTTTTATGCTTTATAATATATTGTTTATCGTTAAAGCATATGGGCACATTTTTCGAGCTCGAACAGGGTACGTGAATTCTCAGAGACGCCACTGCATCAGGCTATCTCTGTGGAACTACTTGGTATATATTTTAACGTTTAAGTACTTTCATTAGTTATTATTTTCTTTTTTAGACAAAAACCCAATGTTAAAGTAAATTAAATGAGTTATATGTTAACATGTTAAACCATTTCCTTAAAGTAAGACAAAGTGAAATGAGGAAAAAAAGTTGATGTGTCACTTAGGTGGAATTAAATTATGTTAAAGTATACCCAAAGGCCTAATGACAACGTTTGCTCCACTTAATTACAACAAAATAATCCTAATTAATCTTCTATCATCTATGCCCTCGTTTGATATATTATTTAAGTTGTAAATCTATTTAAACCTAATTAAATCTTCAATGATGAATACAAATAGATTTGCCAAGACTAGTAATTTCTATTATATACGTGATAATATTAACCAGCGATATATTTAAAAAATTATCAATACAAACAAAGTTCAGTTATATTTAATTAACTCAATTAATTTTACCAAGCAATATAATTCTAGGAAATAACCCTGATGAAACTTGGAACAAAATAGAAAATGTGAAATAGATATATTTCATTCACAATTACTTTACATATTGACAATCTCAATCGCTTCTATATGTACACGATGACTCCATTCTAATTAATTCATCTTATCTGCTAGCATTCACTTAAATCTTGAGAGCGTCGAGATCTATACGAATAATATTCGTCAGATTGATTTCCTTCATCGAAATTAAGCGAGTAACTAACGGCATCATAATGGAAGTTCAAAGGCTTTGAAGATCCATAGATGCTTTTCCTACTTCCTTCAATCACCTTCTTCATCAGCTTCTTCAACTTCGATCCGCTATTTATCCGTGAATACTCTTCTTGGGCGGAGACCGAAGACGGGGACGAACATTCGGAGCAGCTAGTAGTGTAGATGAGGTCAGTTGCAGTGGCCATTTTATGAAAAGAGAGACTAGTTGTTTGTTGTAGTGATGAAATGAATAATAATGATGGTTTTAGTTTGAAAGTTGTAGTGGAGATTTTATAGATGGTGCATGAGGGGTTATTTGGTAAAATTACACTAGATAGAAGAGCGGGTTGATTGAGTG
Source organism: Helianthus tuberosus (assembly GCA_030545235.1). NCBI lineage: Eukaryota > Viridiplantae > Streptophyta > Magnoliopsida > Asterales > Asteraceae > Helianthus > Helianthus tuberosus. Next base: position 153,943,391 of record CM060403.1, on the reverse strand, counting down.
AAGGACGTGGAAAGGGTGGTTTTGATCGTTAGTTTATTATCTTTACACTTTACACATGGTGGTGGGACTTAAATATTAGCGATTGTGATGTAACCATACCACTTGGATGATGCCTATGTAATATCTTTTGTTCGAATTGTATTTGGAATTAAAAAAAAGTATATTAAACCAACAAATCAAGAAGAAGTAACTAAAGACGTAGTATGAGTATATAGCTTGTTTATAGGGTGGGTGTTTCTAAACGCAATCTCATTTTTTTTTAATTTTACTAATTGTACTATCGCCTTAAGTTTGTAAATAAATACAATCTAACTCTTGTATTTTCTATTTTTTAAAAATTTGTGTGTTTGGTTGTTTTACTTCCATCTTTGAGAACTTCAAAGTTTTTGGAGGGACAATTCACAATGCCAAGGACGGCAGCACACCAACGTTACCGTCGTGAATCTCCACCAGTGTTATGATTCACCACCAGATCTTCTTCAAGATCCTCCACCTCCCCCTTCCGCTCCCGAAAGTCATCGGACCCACCACCTGACACCACTCGCCGGACCACCAAACCCCATATTTATCCGGCAACTAAACCCTCTCAATCTCCACTTTCTTCTTCACACAAAGTTAGAGAAAATGTCACCGTTAGGCTTCGTCCCCTCAAGTAAGTTTGTTGTTGCAGTATCTTTGAGTGTTGAACACTTGAATTAGATGGGTTTGTTTTTTTATGCTTAAAATTAAAAGTGTGTTTTAAACGTAAGGAACTCATCATAGCCGTAGGTGGTGTTTGGCCTAGCTTTTTCAATAAAGCTTATAGCTTTTTAGCTTTTTTTTTTTTACAAAACAAGCTTAACTTTGTGTTTAGTTTAGCTTTTTTAGCTTATGCTTATATAAGCTAATTTGAAAAAGCTTATTTGAAGATAATTTTTTAGCTTATTTAAAGAAGTTTACTCATTTGCTAACATAGGCTAAAAAAAAGCTAACATAAACACTTAAAAAGATCTTATCAACTTATATCAACTTATAGAATATAAGCTAATTCAAACACTTAAAAATAACTTATCAAATAATAGAAAATAAGTTATAAACTACTTTAAAATATAAGCATAAGCCAAAAAAATAAAAGCTAGGTCAAACACCAGCATTCACACCCATTCTACCAAATGTTGTGAGTGGAGTTTTTATAATACAAAGAGTATAAAAAGTGGTTGTTAGTGGAGGAGAGGGAAAATGTTACTGTTCATCTGTATATTTGAGGGGACACTGTTCACCCCCTATAATTTTTTAATATATTTTGAAAGTGGTTGTGAGTAGAGGAGAGAGAAAATATAATGATAAAGGTATAAAAAATATTATTTAATTGAAAATGAGAGAGAAAATATAGTGTTTTTTTAGTGTAATTTAGAGTGAAAATATGATAGAATGGATATGAATGCTCTTAATTTTCTTTTTCTTTTTTTGAAGTATCAATTCATAAATGTTATATTTCAATTCAATTAATGATTGTATTCACTTATTATGTATTATATTTTTGTTTTGATGTGTATTGTTTATACATCAATAGTTTAATATATAAAGTAAGGTAAATGAAATTTAGTTGTAAAGCATATCCTATTTTTATATAAATAATATATAGCAACATGTAACATAAAAAATCTTTCACGTCAAATCAAATTGTTAAAAAGTATCAAAATCATCTTTGTGAAAAAAACTTAAACAAAACATTCAACAAATAATACAAAACAAAATTATCCGGGTGAAAAGAGAAAGAAACTTAAACAAAACAATCAGAAATTGATAAAAAAACAAACAGGGAGTTAACAAAAAAAAAAAAAAAGAAACCGTAAACAATTAAACAAAACAATAATATATAAAAGGTAAAGGGTGGAATTTAAAAAATTATAAAAATGATATTTTTGAAAAATGAGGTATAAACAGTAAAAATGGAGGTGCGTTTAGCCACACCCTCAGGGGCGGATCTACCTTGATGTAAGGGGTAGCCTCCGCTACCGCTTGGCCGGAAATTTTTTAACGTTTTTAGTGTAAATTTTGGAAAAACTTGACGTTTTTTCGATTTCGTTACGCTTATTTATAAAACGTTCCCGCTTGGTCGGAATCCTAGATCCGCCACTGCACACCCTTATAGGGTAGCCCTAGCTACATCTTGACGCTCTGCAATAGTGTAAATTTTGGAAATATTTGATGTTTTTCAGATTTCGTTACCCCTTTTTATAATCGTTACCCCTATAACTATTTTCTAGATATATACGCCACTGGTGGGATGGGTACTCGTTCGTCGTACAGTTTTTTTCTGATAAGGTTTGGGTAACGTTTTATGAGTAATGATGGGTTGGTAGATGCATAATTGCTAGTTTCACAACATCACTATTTTGTTTTTGGAGTTAAACTTTAAAATGAATATAAATATAAATGAAGAAAAACTGGAATTAGTTTATGAATTCTAGTAAACATATGATTTAATTTTATTTCATATTTTTATTTCCTTGTTAAAAACATCATTTTGTTATAGCTTCATCAACCAATTAAGCTCACTTTTTAAATATGTGTCAAAAAATTTTATTAGTAACATTTCAGAATTTTCTTATATCAAATAAAAAGATCACAGAGGGCGTTTGGGCGAAAACTTTATAAAGTATATGTAAAACATACTTTAGTAAATGTACCTTAAACTTATACAATAATATCTTGATTCACAGCTTTAGTAAATGTACCTTAAACTTATGCAATTATATATATATATATATATATATATATATATATATATATATTATATATATATTGTTAATGAACTACGATGAATAGTAACTTTAATTTTATAATAATATATAGCTTTTTATTATTTTTTATTTAATATATTATAATACTTTATTGTTATATTTACTTTTTGTAATATATTTTTAATATTTTTTTACCTTTTTAAAACCATATATTTACTTTACCATTTTTAATAATTCTCTTTTTCTCTGTATAGAACATATATTATTTATCGATTAATTTGATACTTCTCTATGTTTATAACTTTTTGCTAAAAACTTAAGTACGTAGTTGTACTTTATTTTTTCCCCGACATTCCCTTATAAGTTTTGTTAAAAATGAAGTTATACTCAAAATTTTGGTATTATAAAATGGTATGATGATAAACCTAAACCGTTCTAATGGTTTAGCTTTCTAAACAATATGCTTTATTTTCAATTATATTATATATATATATATATTGTTGATAAAGGACGATGAATAGTAACTTTGTTTTTATAATAATATATAGTTTTTTATTTAATATATTATAATAGTTTATTACTATATTTCCTTTAATAATATATATTTATTATTTTTTTACCTTTTTAAAACCATATATTTCCTTTGCCATTTTTTAATAATTCTCTTTTCTTTGTTTAGAACATATATTAATTTATCGATTAATTTGATACTTCTCTAATAATTTACGTTTATAACTTTTTTTCTAAAAACTTAAGTATGTAGTTGTGCTTGATTTTTCCCTGACATTACGTTATAAGTTTTGTTAAAAACGAAGTTGTAGCCAAAATAAAGTATTTATTTGGTATTATAAAATTGTACGATGATAAAATAAACCGTTCTAATGGTTTGCTTTCAAAACAATATGTTTTATTTTCAAATCACGTTTGTTTTACATTATCATTTGCTCGGTTTCGCCGCAACGCGCGACGTCAAGTAAAACTAGTAATATCTTGATTCACAACCTGCTTTTGATAACTTAATAATGAGATATTTATCAGAGATCTTATATAATTCCAAAAGTAGATTGATGTTATCAGAAACGAAACAAAACAAAAAATAAAGGGGTTGCTATATAATATCGATGACTTAAAATTGAAAAAAGAAAATGTTACAAAATATAACGAGATTAGAAATTAACAAAGTTTTATATGCTTTAAGGTTGTTCTATTGTTGTAAACAACTTAAAATCGTCGTGCCCCAATCGCGCTACAGCTTGAGCACCTCGGAGACTAAGTCCATGACAGGTAAGGAGAGGTTGCCATAATTGTCGTCTGCCTTGCGCAACCCATCCTCCGCCTGTTCATTAACCGAACAATGACGAGTGCCCCAATGAGTGTCAAGCGCAGTCTGGACATGTGTTGCACATTCGACATAGCCCGCGCGGTGACCAACAGCTCGTGAGGCCATAGTGAGCTGCGCTCACTGCATGGTCAAGTTTAGCGGAATTCAAGATAGAATTCGCAATCTGTCCAAAGAAAAGGAAACATGAAAGTAAAGAGTCAAAAAATTCAGATAAGGGAAGAAGAGAGAGACTCACATGGGCAATCCCATAATTCTGAAGCCAGTCCAGGTTGTTGATTAGGGGCTCCACAGTAACTTGAACCTCGGCAAAATTATCCTGAGCCACATTAAAGGCCGCTTAGCTAACCTTGCGCGCCTGTTCAACAGATTCAAGCTTTACCTTTTCAGCCGCCAGGTCAACCTCAAGCGAATCTCCCCTTTGCTTTTCAGCTTCCAGCGCTTCTTGCGACTCGTGCAAGTGACGTTGGAGTTCAGCTATCACCACGTCCTTGCAAGCCAAGTCCTGGTCCTTGGTGATGAGTTTTTGTTCTAACTCAACCTGCAAACCCTTCACGGCAAAAATGAACAAGTTATGAAATTTTCCTAACTTATTTATTTAATACATAGAGACGGTACTGACCTCAAGGACCTCAACGCGCTCCCGGTGAGACTTAGCTTCTTCATACCTCTCTTTGTAATCTGCTTCAGTCTTTGTCAACTCTTCAACCCGTGCCATGAGATTGATAATCTCGTTGCGCGCAACATACATCCTTTGGTTGTCCCTTTCACAAGTTTCACGCCACTTGCGGGCACTATTCAGCAAGTGTATCCTCGTTCGCCTGAAGCTTCGACTTTACACCTTGGAGGCCCCACTCCTCTGATTTTTTTCTCCTTCTCAAAATCAGCCTTTTCCTTTTCAAGCTCGACTTTCGCTTTCTCGAACAGCTTTACTTTAGCGGCCAGGTGCTCCATATGCTTATCCCAGTCAGCGCGCTCACGATACATGGTGTGCCATTCGTGAGTAATCTGGTAGTTGGTGGAAGCACAGTTCGCTTGCGCATATACGTGGGATCGATATAAGTTATCATGCCCATGATCTTTCTGATGGCACACTTCACCTGTGGGGAAGGCCCCCATGAACCACTCCCGGCAAGGGGCAAAGTTAGCAAAAGTGTCACCTTGTTTTACTTTCCACACAGGAGTATGGATGTCATTGGCGCGACTCTCATCATAAGACTTGTAGTATATGTCGTCCAATGTGTCATCAGGCCGGATTGGCGAATGATCCCTTCGTCGACTCTTGGGGGGGGGGGGCTATCCTTTCCACCACCCGCGTCTGATGCTCCTGCGCCTTCAGCTTCAACATTGCGGGTCTTCACATGACCCTCTTCAGGCGCTGCGTCACCAGGCTCCTCAGCAGTTTGTACAATTTTCTCAATCTCAACTGAGGAAGTATGCTGCACGAAGGGTTCCTCAACCCGCATCTCCTTCTCAACCTCCGGAGCCTTCTCAATCTCCGAAGTCTTATCAACAGGCTTCTCCACAGCCTTTGCAGTCTCTACAGCTTTCTCAACACTCTTTCTCACATCCCCAGTCTTCTCAAGGGGTTTCGTGACCCCAGCAGTCTTCTCTCCAACAGTAGCCGCAACCTTGGGGGGTATAACAGTTATTTTAGGCCGCGCGACTACTTTCTCTGCAAAAGGGAAAATATGTGAACACATAACGAAGGAAAAGAGATGTCAATTTAATAAAAGTATAAAACACATACCCGGCCAGACGTCAGTGTAAAGGGTTCTAAGGCTCCATTTCTTCCCAATAGCAGGCTTGCCAGTGGCAACCTTTTTTACTTCAGAGGCAGCTTCAGACTTTGTTTCTTCATGCGGCCTCTTAGACGCATTCTTCCTGACCAGTTCCACCGACGCTTTTTCGCCCTTTTCTACTAACCACTAACCCAAAACCACCTACCTTTAATCCAAGCCTAACCCTTCCCCAAAAGTCCTCTTGATATTTACAAAGGTGTATAGTTAAAAAGGAAGAGGATTGATTACTTGGCAAGCATATGGTAGAAGTAAGTTCCATGCCCCTCTCGAGTGTTTCACAAAAATACATCTTCGGCCGAGTGTTGAGTGATCTCCCGTGAGGTATGTGAACTTGTATATAAATGGAATTTTAAAGAGGCATGTTATGCCCAAATAAGTAATTTCTCTTATATAATGTTCTAAATAAATCATAACGAATAGGATTGTAAATAAAATAAATAAAAAACCTAATAAAAGAATCTTGGAATCCCGACACTCTAGACAAGCCAAAACCTTCTCTTCTACCCATTCCATTTGGGTGTGTAAGCCACAAAATAAAGAGTTTTGCTTGAGGACAAGCAAAGATTCAAGTGTGGGGGTATTTGATGTGTGTAAAATGCAACATATAAATTACATCAAATGAGGCATAAAACTAACTATTTTTAGTACTAATGTTTGAAAAAGTGTGCTTTTGTCTTCCTTTTGTATTTTCAGGATTAAATGAGCTCAAATGAACAAAAGAAGCAAAAAGGCAGCTAAATCTAACATAAATACAAGAAAATGAATAAACGTGGCATGCCCAACCACTCGACAACATCTTCCCAAGCAAAAACAAGAGAACAGAAGACTGAACACGCCCCGTGCTCAGTGAGCACGAGGGCGTGCCCAAGTGTCTGCAGAAAAGACAAAGTTGTAGAAGCTTCTATTTCCCAACACGGGGGCGTGTCCAGCGGACACGGGGCCGTGGTCAACGCAAAGATTCATAGAATCTGAGCAAATCTTGATAGTACAGATACACTTTGGCACACGGGGCCGTGCCCAGCGGACACGGGGGCGTGGTCAACTAATGCAGACAAACTGCAATTAATGAAGAAAGAGAAGATGGGTGGACACGGGGCCGTGTCCGGGCTTCTGTGCAGGCTATAAATAAGGGTGATTGGCTCACTTGCAAATCATCCCTTGGCAAACCACCTCTCTCACGCTTCACCCACACTCCACCACCGTCACAACCCACATCCACCACCATCATCCATCATAGAGTGTGTGTAGTAGTCTCGGGATCCAAGATTGATAGTAAGAGTTCTTGACAATCAAATGCCATGTTTGCCTAAGTCTCTTACATCACTTGGTGAAGACAAGAATTTAGTGTAATACTTTTTATTTTTAATCTTTTCGCACTTTTTATTTGGTTATGTATTAATGCCTTTGAGAACTAGTTTCTTATGTTGAAGATGAATCTTCCTTATCATTTGTCCGTGGTGTCTTGGCGTTATTTTACTGTCTATATAAAATAAAAGATTTACACCATTCATATCTTCACGGTCTATATGGAGATATGTTGGCTACCTGGTCGGGGGTTAAGGGAATGGTTTGGTAAGCGTCTTGCCATGTTCAGTGTATAGATCCTGCAAGGACCTGGGTCAAGCTTAGTAGGACCTCCTTCAATACCCACTGGTATTGGATGGCGGGGGTTCGAATTTCTTGATCCCCTCATATGTAAACTACTATTAAAATATTAACCCGTCTATTTAGGATTGTATCCCTGCTGACTCAAACTACTTAGCCGAGGGTAACGTCACCTTCAAATGAGGGGCCTACCACAATACGCATTAATAACTTAATTAATTATCTTTCAATAATCCAACCCTTTAGGATTGTATCCTTGCTGACTCAAACTACTGGGTTGAGGGTAACGTCACCTTCAAAAGAGGGGCCTACTACTATAACTAAGATAATCTCTTAAAAAGTGCAAAAGTGCGGAAATAATCAAAGGTTACACTAAAGGCGAGTCGGATCCAAGTGATTCATCTTGTCTATCTGTTTTTATTTTATTTTTATTTTCAGCATTTTTAGTTTTTATTTTCTATTTTAAAACCTTTTTCTAAACTTTTGATTTGATTAGACGTTGAGGATAAACCGGTATTAAAAGCTCTTGTGTCCTTGGACGACCTCGGTATCTTACCAACGCTATACTACGCTCACGATGGGTGCACTTGCCCATATGTGTGTTTGGTGTTAGTAAAATATCGTGTTTTATAAATTTAAAACTTGACTAAAGTGTAAAAAGGGCTAAAAATATACATAAAAATATATCACACCGCACGTACATCAAGTTTTTGGTGCCGTTGCCGGGGACACAAGAATTTTAAGAAAGCTTAAAATCGACGGCCTAATCAGTTTTTCAAAACCTTTTTAAAACGCGCGCACATTTTCTGCATTTTAGTTAGTTTTTGCATTTACAGTAGCCTGAACACGGGGTCGTGTTCACTGAACACGGGGCCGTGCTGCATATTTAAAAAAAACTCCCAGATACAGAGTCTGAACATGGGGTCATGCTCACTGAACACGCCCCCGTGCTGCACAAAACCAGTCACTTTTATTAAAACGCCCAGATACAGAACCTGAACACGAGCCGTGCTCACTGAACACGGGTCGTGTCCAGCCTCTGTTTACGTTTTTATTTTTGTTTTCTGGTCTCGAGACTCCGTTGTGGTCTGCTGAGTGATTCTTATGGATCAATACTCAGGAGATTACAACTACACCTATGAGGAGGATGATTATAGGGAAGACTATTGCACCATTTGTGGTGACCCGCACTCCGTACAATATTGTGACTTATTTCAACCATCCACTTCATACACCTATTATGAGGAGCCCAGGTACGAGCCATCAACTTCATACACATCCTGTGAAGACCTAAGGTATGAACCTTCTCTCTCATACTCATATTTTGATAAACCAAGGTATGAGCCTTCATACTCATACTTTGAGGAACCAAGATATGAGCCTCCACCTTTATATGCTTATTATGAGGAACCATGGCGTGAACAACCCACCTCATATGAGTATTATGAAGAACAAAATTACGACCCTTATCCATCATATACATACAATGAAGAACAATGGTGTGAACCATCTACTTCCCATGAGTATTATGAGGAACAAAGGATCGAACATCCGGATTCAAGCTTTGAGAATCCTGACCCTTAATCTATCACCGACATAGCCGATAGGATAATAGAACACATTAAAACTATCGAACGTTGCATAAAAGAATCTCGCGCAAGGGAAGAGGAGTCCCGCGCAAGGGAAGAATTAACTTGTAATAAAGAAGAGATAGTTGAAAATGTAAAAATGGAAGAACAAGTAAGTGAAAAACCGACACATGAGTTAAACAACGAAGAAGGTGAGTCCGATAACGTTACAGTTCAAGAAGAGTCTAATTTTGAAAAAAATAATCTCCTGCCACCTTCTTTTGAAAATCATTGTTTAGTACCTACTCATGCTAAGTTTTTAAAAGAGTTAAACACTAACACTAAAATTGACGAAACGGTAAGCATTAAGTTAACAAATGATCAAACTTCACTAATTAAAGAAGACCCATTTGAAATCAACGTTACACCGGTTGAATGTTTTTTTTTCAAAGCTCCTTTATTAGTAATATCACAATTGATAAAGATCTTTGTGTTAATATAATGCCAAACTACATTTTCGAAAAATTAAGTATTAGTGATTTTTCTCCACTTCAAATACCCATTTTTCTATCTAATCGGAAAATAATAAAATCACTTGGGATAGTTGAGGATGTTTTGGTCCAAACAAATGAAATGGTGATCCCAACCGACTTTGTTATCCTTGATGACGCTCCTCTAGTGTTGGGACGACCTTTTGTAAAAACTCACGAAGCTTTGAAAAATCGGAAGTACAACAATTTGTCTATTCAATTAGGGGCATTTAAGAAAAGTGTCGATCTTGAGCGTTCAATGAAATATTCATTCGGCAATAATGACCCCCTAATTGAAGATGAAGATGAACCACCCGATACAAGAGAAGAAACTGACCACTTTGTTGAAGAAGAGGCCGCCATAGAACAAACCTTTATGGTTCTTGACAAAAATGAGCAACCAAATAAGGAGTCTCCTAAAGACCCACCTCTTGAGCTCAACGAACTTCCAAAAGATTTGGAATATGCTTTTCTAGACAAAGATGGTAAATCACCTGTAATTATTTCGTCAAAATTATCTAGTTTAGAAAAATAAAAATTAATTACACTTTTGAAAAAACACAAAAACGCGATCGCTTGGAAGCTTCTAGATATTAAAGAAATAAATCCTTCCATGTGCACGCACAAAATTTTAATGAATGATGACTATAAATCGGTAATACAACCAGAACGTAGAGTAAATCCAAATGTCCAAGAAGTGGTTAAAAACGAAGTCATCTAATTACTTGACGCCGGACTCGTTTACCCTATTTTCGATAGTCCTTGGGTAAGGCCCGTCCAAGTAGTTCCAAAGAAAGGAGGTATGACGGTAATAACTAACGAGAAAAATGAATTAATACCAACGAGAACCGTCACAGGATGGAGAGTTTGTATAGATTATCGTCGATTAAATGAAGCAACAAGGAAAGATCACTTTCCTTTACCCTTCATTGATCAAATGTTAGAAAGATTATCCGACATACATGATGACATTGGAAACATCCGGGAGTATATGGCGGGCCACGGAGGAGATAACAATGATGATGATGACGAGGACATGGACTGAGCGGGAGGAGTGGAGGTAGCAGCATACGGTTGATGGTCTAACAGGTTAACCCTTTATCTCAAAAACAATCTCATGGCATGCGTGCCATTTGTTAAACAATTTACTTCCCTTAACTCTTTTTAATTTATGCATTTCTTTTTCTTTTTAACGTGTGATGTGGTTGATGAAACTTTGGTAAATTAGGATGTTTGTTATTGGTTGGTGTGGTATTTATTAGTTAAACAGGTACATACTAGGCTTAGATCACTAAGCATTAAGTGCTACTAAGGCCAGGACAGAAAAACCGAAGCTAGAAACCTGTTTTACACTTTTGCAGTTTGTCCACACGGGGTCGTGCCCAGCCGACACGCCCCCGTGTCCACCTTCTGTAAGTTCTCGTTACTGGCAATATGACCACGGGGCCGTGCTCATCCGACACGGGGCCGTGTCCAGATACCCAGTAACATAAAATTTTGTTTTTAACACACCTTTTACACATTCAATCAACCTAAAAACTTATTTTTGGGACACATTGAGGACAATGTGTAATTTAAGTGTGGGGGGGAGGATGCTAAAGCCTTGAATTTTGCAAGTCCTAATTACAAGCCTTACACAAAACTCTATTGGAACCGCTAATCACCCCAAATTTTTTCAAAAAAAAATTCATTTTTTTTACTTGTCTTGGTTTAAATTGGGAATAACAAGTTCTAAAAGGGTTATATTTTTACTAATTTACAACCGATAGCGTCGTGATAAAAAGAACCAACATAATAAAATTATGAAACGGCATGACAAATCTAGTTAAAATTTGATTATATATACTTGATCACAATAAAAAACCCATTCCCACAAAAAGTGAGTTTTGAGCCTTTATTGAGCATACAAATACACATCTTTAAACTAAATGCTCATTTTCCGTTTCTTGTGTGAATAGCCTTCTTGGTTTCTTACGACTCTAGAACTTGCCATGACGATACATTCCCGGTCCTTAGCAACTTAAACCGAAGTAAGTAAATGATGGAGGCATTAGGACTAACCCTTTTTCTTTTCAACACCATTGTTTTTTTTTTTTTTACGACCTACCCAAAATCCCCCTAGTTAACCCCGTTGAGCCTATACCTTTTCATTTCTTTTCCCAAAACAAACACCCTTTACCCACCAAAACCTTTTTTATTTTAAACCCTTTATTTTAGTAACAAAGCTCGGTTTTCTTGTGACAATCTTCAAATAATATAGAGTAAATTTCAAAGTTCGTCCTTTATGTATGTCTAATATATCAAAGTATGTCCTTTATCTTTAATATCTTCAAGAAACATACTCGATGTTTGCAAATCCTTACAAGTTATGTCCTTTAGCCCTAACTAGGTTAATTTTTACAGTTAAGTATGACCAAATGGACCCTACATAAGGGTATTTTGGTCATTTACTTTATTTACTCAAATTAATAAATATAAAAAGTAATAAATAAAACAATTAAAATATATTATATATATTTACGTATATAGTTCTGGTGACACCACCATCTACCACCATCTCCCTCTCTCTCTAAACTCTCTCCCTGCCCCACTCTCTCTCTAACTTCTGGTGACACCACCATCTACCACCATCTCCCGGCCACCACTCCTACCCCGACAAGCCCCACACACACCCACACCCCCTCGTTTTCCGACCGGCAACAAAACCCTACGCAAAATCGCCACAACCACCGGCACGAATCCAATCGGTTCTACAATACAATCGGAAGCCGGAACTCTCCGGCGAGACACCGAGAGTCGTTGTTATAACCTCCGGCAAAGGCGGCGTCGGAAAAACTACCACAACCGCCAACGTAGGCCTCTCGCTAGCCAGATTAGGGTTCTCCGTCGTCGCAATCGACGCTGACGTCGGCTTACGTAACCTCGACCTCCTTCTCGGCCTCGAAAACCGCGTCAATTACACCGTCGTAGAGGTTCTCAACGGCGATTGTCGTCTAGATCAAGCCCTAGTTCGCGATAAACGCTGGTCAAACTTCGAATTGTTGTGTATTTCAAAACCTAGGTCGAAATTACCCCTAGGGTTTGGTGGAAAAGCCTTAGTGTGGCTTGTGGATGCGTTAAAAGACCGGCAGGAAGGCTGCTCGGACTTTATATTAATAGATTGTCCGGCTGGAATAGATGCCGGATTCATAACAGCGATTACGCCGGCTAACGAGGCGGTTTTGGTTACGACACCGGATATTACGGCGTTGCGCGATGCGGATAGGGTTACTGGTTTGGCGGTGGTCGTGGTGGTGGCTGGTGGGGGTGTCTGGTGGAGGTAATGGTGGTGGCTGGTGGAGGTGATAGCAGAGAGAGAGAGAGAGTGTTTGTGTCTGGTGGAGGAGAGGAGGTATATTGTTTTATATAAATAAATGGTAAAATGTCCAAAATACCCTTATGTAGGATACACTTTGTCTGATTTAACCATGAAAAGTAACTGGATTAGGACTAAAGGACGTAACATGTAAGGATTTGCAAACATTAAGTATGTTTCCTGAAGATATTAAAGATAAAGGACATACTTTGATATATTAGACATACATAAAGGACGAACTTTGAAATTTACTCAATAATATATATATATATATGTAAAGAAGAAAAAACAATGAAGTTAGCAATAAACAAACAAGTTCATCAAAAGAAACCTTGTTTGAAAAATGCTTCATTGGAATAAAAAGTCACAAAAACAAAATGTTTTAAGAAAACCGACGCTTTTTACGCTTTTTCGCCCTTTTCTACTAACCACTAACCCAAAACTACATACCTTTAATCCAAGCCTAACCCTTCCCCAAAAGTCCTCTTGATATTTACAAAGGTGTACAGTTAAAAAGGAGGAGGATTGATTGCTTATCAAGCATATGGTAGAAGTAAGTTCCATGCCGCTCTCGAGTGTTTCATAAAAATACATCTTCGGCCGAGTGTTGAGTGATCTCCCGTGAGGTATGTGAACTTGTATATAAATGGAATTTTAAAGAGGCATGTTATGCCCAAATAAGTAATTTCACTTACATAATGTTCTCAATAAATCATAACGAATAGGATTGTAAATAAAATAAAAATAAAACCTAATAAAAGAATCTTGGAATCCCGACACTCTAGACAAGCCAAAACCTTCTCTTCTACCCATTCCATTTAGGTGTGTAAGCCACAAAATAAAGAGTTTTGCTTGAGGAAAACAAAGATTCAAGTGTGGGGGTATTTGATGTGTGTAAAATGCAACATATAAATTAAATCAAATGAGGGATAAAACTAACCCTTTTTAGTACTAATGTTGGAAAAAGTGTGCTTTTGTCTTCCTTTTATATTTTCATGATTAAATGAGCTCAAATGAACAAAAGAAGCAAAAAAGGCAGCTAAATCTAACATAAATACAAGAAAAAGAATAAATGTGGCATGCCCAACCCTTCGACAGCATCTTCCAAGCAAAAACAAGAGAACAGAAGACTGAACACGCCCCGTGCTCAGTGAGCACGGGGGCGTGCCCAAGTGTCTGCAGAAAAGACAAAGTTGTAGAAGCTTCAATTTCCCGACACGGGGGCGTGTCCAGCGGACACGGGGCCGTGGTCAACGCAAAGATTCGTAGAATCTGAGCAAATCTTGAGAGTACAGATACGCTTCTACACACGGGGCTGTGCCCAGCGGACACGGGGGCGTGGTCAACTAATGCAGAAAAACTGCAATTAATGAAGAAAGAGAAGAAGGGTGGACATGGGGCCATGCCCAATGGACACGGGGCCGTGTCCGGGCTTCTGTGCAGGCTATAAATAGGGGTGCTTGGCTCACTTGCAAGTCATCCCTTGGCAAACCACCTGTCTCACACTTCACCCACACTCCACCACCATCATAACCCACATCCACCACCATCATCCATCATAGAGTGTGAGGTAGTCTCGGGATCCAAGATTGATAGTAAGAGTTCTTGACAATCAAAGGCCATGTTTGCCTAAGTCTCTTACATCACTTGGTGAAGACAAGCATTTAGTGTAATACTTTTTATTTTTAATCTTTTCGCACTTTTTATTTGGTTATCTATTAATGACTTTAATAACTAGTTTCTTATGTTGAAGGTGAATCTTCCTTATCATTTATCCGTGGTGTCTTGGCGTTATTTTACTGTCTATATAAAATAAAAGATTTACACCATTCATATCTTCACGGTCTATATGGAGATATGTTGGCTACCTGGTCGGGGGTTAAGGGAATGGTTTGGTAAGCGTCATGCCTTGTTCAGTGTATAGATCCTGCAAGGACCTGGGTCAAGCTTAGTAGGACCTCCTTCAATACCCACTGGTATTGGATGGCGGGGGTTCGAATTTCTTGATCCCCTCATATGTAAACTACTATTAAAACATTAACCCGACTATTTAGGATTGAATCCCTGCTGACTCAAACTACTTAGCCGAGGGTAACGTCACCTTCAAAAGAGGGGCCAACCCCATTACGCATTAATAACTTAATTAATTATCTTTCAATAATCCAACCCTTTACGATTGTATCCTTGCTGACTCAAACTACTGGGTTGAGGGTAACCTCACCTTCAAAAGAGGGGCCTACTACTATAACTAAGACAATCTCTTAAAAAGTGCAAAAGTGCGGAAATAATCAAAGGTTACTCTAAAGGCGAGTCGGATCCAAGTGATTCATCTTGTCTATCTGTTTTTATTTTATTTTTATTTTCCGCATTGTTAGTTTTTATTTTCTATTTTAAAACCTTTTTCTAAACTTTTGATTTGATTAGACGTTGAGGATAAACCGGTATTAAAAGCCCTTGTGTCCTTTGACGACCTCGGTATCTTACCAACGCTATACTACGCTCACGATGGGTGCACTTGCCCATATGTATGTTTGGTGTTAGTAAAAATATCGTGTTTTATAAATTTAAAACTTGACTAAAGTGTAAAAATGGCTAAAAATATACATAAAAATATATCACACCGCACGCACATCACCACCTAGAGGTGTACAAATCGGTTTTTTTTCAAAAACCGGTTCCGGTTATTAACCGAACCGATTTTTTTCTTCAAAAACAAAAAGCGTTTTTTCTTATAACCGGTTTCGGTTACTAACCAGTTTTTTTACTAAAAACAATAACCGGTCCAACCGGTTACGACCGGTTTTTAACCAGTTTATTTCAAAAAAAATTCGAATTTTTTACCGGTTTTTTTATAACTGGTTTCGGTTTTAAAACCAGTTTCGAAGGTGAATATCCCTAACCGGTCTATAACCGGTGGTTCGGTTCTTAAACCGGTTATAAAAAAAACCGGTTAAAAAAATCGGTTTCAGTTTTTTTTCCCGGTTTCGGGTCTAAAACCGGTTTTTTTGTACACCTCTACTGTAACACCCGTCTCATTTAATTAAAAATTTAACTTGGAAATACACATTTTTTATACCAAATGCATTGTTTACAAACAAAATAGACAAAATGTTAAGTTTGCATAGTGATAGTGTTCTAGTTAACTAACTACTAGTTAAAAACATCCAAGACTTCAAGTTAAATGTTTACAAAACGAACATTGTCTATAACAAATTTAGATTGACGCGGAAGCTTCAAAACGTTGGGTGTTCGGTTCTTTCTCCATACTTGATCATCATCCGAGAGCATACAATGAGTACCTAAATTCAAAACCAACACGTAAATTAGTTTTGATGAGTTAAGGCACGGTTTAGAACCGTGGCCTACGGTTCGCCCTGCTCAAAATAGAACTGCCAGACTGTGAGCCACGGTTCAGAACCGTGACCTACGGTTCGCCCAGCTTCAGCCTTCTTTATTTTTTCCGCTTAATTCCTCATAACTTTTTATTTACATATCCGTTTTAGCCGATTTTTTTTCTTTTATGTCCGTATTAAGATTACAGATCTAACCATATAAATTTCACTTAACGAAACCCGGATTATGAACAAATGGCCCACAAAATCCTTGTTTCGATTATTCGACCCATTAACTATGTGTGCAAAGTGTTCGCCAATTTATTCTATGGCATTCTAACCTTATTTACCCATTCCCCGGGCGTGAAATTCTTGGCGTATCCATACCATTACATGGCTTTACGCTCGTATTCGGATTTCATACTTGTTTTCTATAAATTCAAGCATTGCCACTTTATGCAATTCTTGCAACTAGTTTCTACCATTCGACCCGATAACACGGATTCATAACCTTAACTTAGTATAACCATTCATTACTAAAATTTCTATCTAGCACCAGCGCAATATGAGGCTTTCAAATCTTTACGCGCAAGAATCGATATAAGGACATAGTTTTGACCTGTTTGGTTGACAAGTGAAAATCCTCACTTTAGTGTCAAGCCAAACTATTTCTAACCAATATTTGACCCGTTCTCTATGATACACCGAACGATTCTAGCCGTTCATTTCAACCCGTATGGTTTATTCCCACCATACTTTAACCATTTACTTTGACCCATTTGGTTTGCCGAGTGAACTTCGTCACTTCTACGGCTTACCAAACATACTCAAATCATTAAATTTGACTCGTTTGATCTATCGAGTGAACTTCGTCACTTTAATGACACATCAAACGCGCATATCACACCACGATACTATTAACAAGCTATAACTAAACATTCTTGCATAACGTAACGAAACTAATAGTTACATACCTTTAAAGCGCTCCCTTCATATCACCACCGGCTTGTCCGCTTGACGTTCTTGTTTCCTTGCCTATAGAGTTCAATCACGAATCGTTTAGAACTCTTTTCATATTACATAACGCATAATTCGCCATAATATACAAGTATGCGTTTTAGTTCAAATTTCCAACATTTAGCTTTTTTTAGGCATTTTTACAAACACCTAAAGGGCATAATTTCATAAAATTTACAATCAAGTTCATGACTAATTATTTAGCCAAGATTACTAATTTACGGAGGTGATCACTAATTTATGCTTGGATTTCGATTTGGGCTTGATTTCCCCTTTCAATTTGGTGAATTTTTGTAGTTTTAGGGTTTGAACATGAGAGCCTTTCTTGGCTTTGATAAAATCGCAGACACACACACACATATGTGTGTGTGTGTTTTGTTTTATTTATTTGTTTTAATTAAAACTTGTTTCAATTGCCCATGTTTAGTCCCTCCACGTTTATAGGTTTATAATTTGGGCTAATTTTCTTCAAGCTTCCTTATTGTTTAGCAATTTATGATTAACTAGGTTAGTAAATCCTAGTTACATTATTATTCGGTAGAACCAATATATATACCATGTGTAAATAATTATCAGTTCATAATATTTACCGGGTTTATTTTTACCACTTACGGTATTTTACCCGTTTATTTTCGGTTACTTTAATATAATTAATAAACCCGTTTTTGGGATGTTACAAGTCTACCCCCCTTAAAGAGGTTTCGTCCTCGAAACCTTTATCACGTAGTTCTTTGGTTTAGACCAAACTATGTTAGTTTTGTTTTTCAAGGCATTCTTTCTTTTCCAGTGTAAAGTTTTTCATTTGTATTATCATATGCGTCTTTTAGACATATATCCTCATGGATTGTAACCTTTTATCATTGATTTCCTATCTTTGTCGCCTTTTTGACCGAGTTATCTCTTGACTACCCGGTCACTATGTCCGTCAGCATGTTTACTTCACGTTAATCCTATATTGCCAAATGCTTAACATTTGTCACAACATTACTTTGACTATAAATTGCTTTACTGGCTAGGCTGATTAATCACCATTTTACCTCATACCTCGTCATTCGGGTATACTATTTTACCGTCATCTTATGACCCGTTAGTTTGGGTCTACCCTTTTGCCACCATCAGACTTATGTGAGTTTATAATCTCCTATCCCATAACTTGCGCTACAACATGATTATATTCTATCACTTTTATGATTATGATCACATCGCATCACGTCATGTCATGTTTAAGTTTTTATAAACTTTTCATTATCAAAATCTTCTTTCTAACGTATCGTCTTACACCTATCGGTGTTAAGACCTATATCCTTTATTATTAACTATTTTGTACTTTGTCTCATAATATTCGTATTTGTTAAACGTTGTTTCTTACTAAAACTAAATCTTAGTTTAATGTCTATCTCTTTAACTCATGTCAATTTCTCATATTCAGGAATTGATTACAAGAATTTATTCTTTTCCGCTATTATAGTACACGGGGTATCGTAACCAGTCCTCGTGCTTTTACCCCAAGTGACCCGTAGGTTCTTTTGCTTTGCCTCGTAGGTTATTTCTTTAGGCTTTCACCCCTTTTTTGGTTTATTTCTTTCTATTGCTGACACGTGGTTCATTTAATCCTTTAAACCCTTACATGGTTTATAATTCCGAGGGTTATGATGATTCCATAGATCATCTTTTACCCGTGTCATTTCGTTTCAACACTTTTTGATTCATTTATTTTACTAATCATTTATACAATCACACCTATCAATGTGATCGTCTTTCTTCCCTATAAGGATTTTATTAATAACCTATTATTTGGATAGTTACCCATACCCAAGTTTCTAAATCCTTATTTATTGATACTTCATTATTCACAGCAGCGAATATTATGTATTACCCATTTAGCTTCTTTCTCAAGGGTATTTCTGTCCGAGTATTAATTTCTCATTTTTGACCTTAATCCATTGTAATAATTACAAAATCCATTTACTTCGTTTTATTATTCCATATTGTTGTATGTAATTTATCCACATCGTTTATTGATATAAACGATGTTTCTACATGTTTTATTTCGTTTGGCCAAGTCAATAACCATGTTCTTGTCATTTGTTACTGTAAAAGAATGGACCTGGACAGGTTGATACTTCTACGGTGATGAACGGCCATATCTCGTATTCTCTACTTCATCCTAGACCTGTAAACAAGAAGAGAGAAACGTGGGCAATGTAGAGACAGCCGGTAGGGGAAGAATCCCCTATTTCCAGCTACAAAAGTGTGTTGCCCTATATCTCATCCCCTAATAAGGAGGTGGAGAACTTCTTATATAGGAGATATGGGAAAACCCTAACCTCAATGGGCCAGGCCCAGTTAGGGGTTGTCTTTATGAGCCCACAGCCTAGTGTAGTATAAACTACAACGCGCTGGGCTTCGCGGGTTAGTACGCAATAATAATATATAATTACTATAAAAGTGATAAATAGAAGGAAAGTCCGACTGCTCGGGTCGGGTGCGGTACCATACCTCGTCATGTCCCCCAGTCTAGTGTTGCTCCCGCGTGCAAGCGTGGGAGGAGCACTTAGACTTATTAGGAGCTCGGGAGTGAAGATCACTAATTTTAGGCTTACATGTCGTCCGAGTGCGAGAAAGTTGTTGGCCACATTTGTTGTGGTTGTCGTTAGCTATGAGTGGAGATAATGGAGCAGTGAATATCACACGATCGTGGAAACTGGTTGGATAAACCTGGCGCAAGCTGATTGATTGCAGGCAGTTGCCATTGGTACTGGCGCATTGCCATGAGCTCGTTAAGGTTGCGCATACGTGGTTATGTCTCGTGCACGAGTCTTGGAACAGGCTAAGTTTTGGTAGTTAAGTACCTCGCCATTGGATGATTTTTTCAGGTGTGGCCCTGCTTTAGCGGTGCGCCCATAGTCATGGGGGCCATTGCAAAATATTCACCTTTTTTGTGACTTTTGTCGGTTAGCATATGATACGCTAACGGCGTTCAACCCATTGAAAGAGTTGATGTTGATGTGATGACGATCCCTACCACGCGTCCGTGTCACCGTGATCCCCGTTGCCGTAATGTACAGCCATTGGTAGTTATAGACGCATACGTGGATGTTATGCCACCTTAGGCAAATGTGAAACCGCTGGTGGTTGTACCAGTCATTGTTATTGACGATCCGGTTATAGCAATTATCGTTGCAGTCGGAAAGAAGGATATACAAGGCACCCCTGCAGAAGTGCTTGCTATGCTCAGTGACCTCGGAAGGGTGCTTAGAGCGTTATTTATGTTCCCCACAATGTTTTTATAATTGTGGGACAAGTACTTGGTTTTTCATCAGTGGTTGTGCATCTACTACCAAGATACCCACCGGAGTAGTAGTGGTTGAATACACCTATTACCAAGATGCCACTCTTAGCGCTGTATAATTTGATCATCTGACTTTGTTATTATGAAAAATATTTCGTGTCAGAGTTGTTTTTTACCGTGATATGCAGTTCAAATGTGGTGGTATGTTTTGTACCGTAATATGCAGTTTAAATGTGGTGGTATGTTGTGTTTACAAATGTTTATATGAACACTTGTAGATATCAGAACGTGCTTTATAACTCGCGCGACGTTAATGAACACTTGAACAACAAAGTGCTTTCTATGCGCTTGGCGTGAGTGAACACTCACTGAGATAATAAAATGCTTTATACGCGTTAGGCGTGAATGAGCACTTTATGTAAGCTACTACGTGCTTTTCCTGGACGCGCACTGGCATGTGGAACACTTATAGTAGCTGGCATGTATGTTTACCTAGCCGACTGTGGCGTGAGGGTTTTCTTTTATCCATGTAACAGACTGGTGTGGAGAATACATATCCGAATAAATATTTTTCCCGTCGCATAGCGTGTGGAATACTTATTTTAATAATCAAGTATACTAGTTTTGTTGTGCGTTTGTCTTGACTACCAAATTGCATATGTCGTGTCAAGTGGTATAGTCGTAGGCCAAATGATGTGAGAAGTATAAATATCAGCTGACGTATCGAAACATCCACATTATATAAGAACCGATGCGGTATAATGTGCAGTGGATATCACCTAAATGGGAAGCCTGAGAGAAGATCATCACTTTTAAGGCGTAATGGCGCTATACCCTGCTAGTCCCCCAGTTCAATGCTGCTAAAGTATGTTAGTAGTTTTGAACTTGATAGGTAATAAACAGAAATCGACAAGTAAACATGCTAAGAAGACTCCGAAATGCTTATTAATCGATTTAAATGTATTGTAAATAAGTGTGCGTAAAATAGAGGTGAAACCTTTATCGACACCTTTTGTTTAGTGGGCAAGTCTAATAGGTATTCTTTTAATACATGAAAGAATTGTCAGGCTATTTTGAAAAGCGAATATATAACTTATGGAGTATTCCGTTAAGCTATCAGGTTATGTAAGAGTACCATATTTAAGGGTAAGGTTAAGAACCTGTCACCCGTGAGTCTTGTGCGTAGATGTCTGACATAACGGTTGCACCGAGTTCGAGATTGTCTATCGGATATAATAATCCGGCAATTGAGGCGGCATGGTGAGAAATTACCTAGCTATGTTCGCGTGCTTGAATAAGAATTATTCGATGTATAGTTTAGCACGTGTAAATATTATGACTATGTCCGCTCATAGTCGTGTTGTCCCAAGCAGATTACCCAGTTCAATGATGCTAAGCACGTTAGGACTTAAGTATTAAAATTAATTATATAGGCGCATGCAACATGTCAGATGGCTAATCGAGCGTGGCCCAATGCATGTGTGGGCAATGAGATTTTCCACTCATGCGTTTAGAATTTTGTATTTTTGAGGTAGCATCGCCATGTCAGGTTATATACGGACCATTATATAGATATATATATAGCCAAGTGAACCAAAGGCGTGCAATGAGATGCCAAGCGCATTTGAACAAATAAAAGTGTGTCGCGCAACTAAATAAAGCAATAAAATAGGATTGTACCTGGAATTGCGTTCCGAAATATATAGCTCGGCTTAGTGAACTCTAGCTTAGGTCTATCCTTACCAAAGTATAGCTTGGTGAAGGAGTAAACGGCGACAAAAACCACCTTACCGGTAAGAAGGTTTGACAAGAAGTTCTCCAACCGAATTCTCGTTGTTGAATAAGGGTTTTCAGGTGTGCGTGAAGATCAATCATCACGTTCTGCCAATTGAATGTATCGCAAAACCTCCTGGTGGAACATTAAGAATATCTATTTTTGAAATAGACGACTATTCTATATTCGTTTAATAACAACGAAGTCTTATGATCATGCTTTTTGTTTAAGTTTTTTGTCCATGGGGATGTCAGACAAAGACATCATGAGAGTTGCTAAAGTCCAACCACCACGTGTATACTTGCTAACCACTCATTTCATGTCTTGAGTATAGTGTCAAAATTTGTATGACTTATCCTCAGTTTTGACATTGGTTGTTGTAATATATCAAACAATTAAAGAGGGCCACTGTAAATGCTTATTTCTGCTATTGTGCTCTCCGGAAATAACTTACAACCATTTTACTTGTGGGAAATGAACGATAGTCCACCAGGGCTGTATGTTGATGATCCGCTGGTTGTGTCGGACCTGGACAGTAGTCTGCCAAAGGGGAGCAATATCAAGTGAAGAAGCAAGATTAGTTACGAGTGGTGGTCGGAGACATAGCACGTTGCGCGCGGTGATGGAGGTGTGCCTGCTGGCGCGTCGTATGCGAAGGGTGAAGGAGGCTTAGCACGCTGTGCGGATGGTGGAGTCTGCTCTACGCTGTGTATTTAGGGTGTAGTAATGGCGTGACCGAAATAGTCATCCGCCAGAGATAGTCGGATCATGATGGCATCCCACTGGAAATGGTGGGAGTGAGCGAAAACGTCCGCTGGAGTGGCGGGTAGAATGAAAACTGTCCGCTAGAGGTGGCGCGACGAAGGAAGTTAATTTGACATGACTTATTTATGGCGCAAATCGCCATATAGCGGGTCTCCGCTTAGGAGAACGGCGCGTCATAATGGATTTCCGCCTCGGAGATGGTGTAGCGTAACGGAGACGTCACGGTGGAGCAGCTTGCATTCCGTGCGAAATTCACGTAAAGAGTTTGGAGTTTTTTATACAGCTATGTGGCTGCCGGTGGCGTGAGGAAAGCAAATGGCGTGAAGTGTGTTCACGCCGGCAACCTGAACGAGACGGCATTAAAATCGAGGGCACAAAGGCATGTGGTGTGAACAACTTCTGTTGTTGACCGTCCAACGTCTCCCTTCCTGGTGCAACCAAGAACATAGGTAGCATGAAAAGTCGGTTGCGGTGAGGCGAATGGAATTAAGGCAGGTTCGTGTGTTAAGCAAAGAATGAAGCATCCGCCGTTTTGTTAGGAAAAGATGATTGTGTGCCACGAATTAAGCAAGCCATAACTTTTCTCGGAAGTTCCCTCATTCTTGTGGTTAAGCCTGGCTATCCAACAAGGTCATGAGTTATGTTCACAGGTCATCGCCATACCACTCTTTATGTAATCAGAATGTGATTCGTCACGTAGCAAGCCTATGTAAGTCTTCATTATAACAGTGATCTCACGAATGCATATTTGAGTCAAGAGTAAAGTGTTGAAAACCATCTTTACTAGTGCAAAACTTGGATGCGGCGATGTAGCTTTGGCGTATATTGCAATGCTTATCTTCTTTAATGAGTGATTCAATCCTCCTTCATATTTAAGAGCTGATGGACACTATTTGTAGTCCAATTCTTGTTGCCAGGATGTATATTAAAACCGTATGCAAGTGGTAAGAGTATTCTTACCAGAACGCTTGTTGTGACATTTATAGTCAAGAGACTAATATCTATCACATACGTAAGAAAAGACTATGTGATAAGAAGGATAAACATGACCCTTATCATGTCTTAAAATATGTTGTACAACCAAATGTACAAGTAAGCTTTATTTTTAACTGAGCTTTTCCATTGATCATACCAAACAAAGTTCTACCTTTGTGCAAATCAAAAGGTGGTCTGAGATGAAGTCATCCGAAATAATGACCTTTGAGAGCTATCCTACCAGTAAGGTAGCCTGATAGGGCCGTCCGGAAATTGAGATTTAGTAGTCCGTTGAAAGCGGCGCGGTAAAAAAGAAGATATCATAAACCAGCAACGACTCCATACGGATAGGCATGCGCGGGCCATGTCGCGCCAGTGAAGGTTACCAGTCGGAGGAGGCGTGGTAAGGGATGCCAAAGAAGATTATCAGCACAAAAGGTGCGGTGGCGCTTTTAAACATGGCGCAACAGTTATTGTTACCTTCGTCTAAGAGTTTGAAGGTTAAAAGGCAAGCTTCATTATTCCAAAAATGATGAAAGGTTGGTTTCAAAATTTCAACGGCGGGTAAAGCCATGAATGAGTTAATTCTATGGTATAACAGTTTAAAACTATGAGCTATTATCCCCCAAAATATAAGGCTTTAGGTCTCTTCCAAATAATAAGTTTCTTGACAACTGTAACTCTTATGTCAAGCATACCCAAAACAACTTTGATAAACAAAGACAGTGCAGGATTTGAAACCTGTTAACCGGAGTCTCTAGTATATATTAGGTAAGCGAGTGGCGGAGCTTGACTGTCCTGCGCAGGTGGTGAGCTCGTCCGTCATGGGCGGGTGGCAGGAGCTTGCCAGCCATGTGAAGGATTTCCCGAAAGGTATGCGGGCTACGCCGGATAGTCATTGCACTCCGGCGAACTCTGAGAAAATATAGATCCGGTCATTGTTGATCCATAAGTCGTGTGTAGACTCTGTGTTAGAATCGCGAATATCATAGAACTTCAGCACAGGCGTGAAACTGGTTGTCCACCGTTGATGGCCGGGGCGTAAAGATAGTATGCCTTAGATGACGAAGTGAGATGTTAGTCCGCCAGAAGCGGGAGGAGCGTGATAGTTGTCCGCCGTAGGTGGCGGAGTGAGATGTTGGTCCGCCCGAAATGGGAAGAGCGTGATATCTGTCCGCTGTAGGTGGCGGAGTGAGATGTCGGTCTGCCAGAAGCGGGAGGAGCGTGATAGCTGTCCGCCGTAGGTGGCGGAGTGAGATTGTAGTTCGTCGGTACCTGTCTATCTTGCGAAAAGGCATGTTGAAGCACGCCGCAACAAAGGACAAGGCTTATCCGCCGTGCGCGGGTTGAAGCGTTTCCGCCTGGAAATGGTGCGGGTTACACCGGATAGTCACTACGCTCTGGCAAGCCTGCAAAAGTCTTAAATTTTCTTCGTTTTTTTACCTTTACTAAAAGCAAAGGAGTCAGAGAGCTCTGTATATATATGGTATTCTATGCTTTACAACATGTACCTAAAGTTGGTTCATAAATACTATTTGAAATACACATCATGGTAAAAATCCATCTGTTGTGCTTATCCTTAACTTATATCACCAGCCATAAAAGTGAGGTGATAATAATTTGTTGCTTGCCATTAAATTTTATCATCCATTGAAATAGTTTAGCAAAGAAAATTGCGTACCAGGGGAGCACAGATTGGGATATGGTTGCTTTACGTATCAATTTTGACGGGGTATATATACCCAGTACAGAAATTGCATATCAAAATCAGATTTGCAAGTTTGATGAAGAAAGAACGAGATATGAGTATTGTTCGGTCCCACGGATGGCGCCAATGTAAAAGAATGGACCTGGACAGGTCGATACTTCTACGGTGATGAACGGCCATATGTCGTCTTCTCCACTTCATCCTAGACCTGTAAACAAGAAGAGAGAAACGTGGGCAATGTAGAGATGGCCGGTAGGGGAAGAATCCCCTATTTCCAGCTACAAAAGTGTGTTGCCCTATATCTCATGCCCTAATAAGGAGGTGGAGACCTTCTTATATAGGAGATATGGGAAAACCCTAACCTCAATGGGCCAGGCCCAGTTAGGGGTTGTCTCTACGAGCCCACAGCCTAGTGTAGTATAAACTACAACGCGTTGGGCTTCGCGGGTTTGTACGCAATAATAATATATAATTACAATAAAAGTGATAAATATCAGGAAAGTCCGGCTGCTCGGGTCGGGCCCGGTACCATACCTCGTCAGTTACTATTACAAATTCCTTGGTTCGGGCGTTATTACGCTCCTTTCCAATACATCATTTATTTACTTTATTAAATTCCCGGGTTCGAGTGTACGCGCACCCCTTTCCATGGCAATATTTATCACGACTATTTTTGCCTCAGTTTCACATACTCACCATTGTTTATTTTCTTATATATATATATATATATATATATATATGTGTGTTTCTTTTATATAATTCACTCATTTCACTACTCATATATGCTCATATGCAACTATAATTCGCACTCGTATCGAATAAAATTTGTGTTAAAATTGAATTCACAAGAAAGATACCCGAAACGACATCAGGTTCTATCTTTGCTTCGACTGCGGTTAATTGGAAAGATCTGGCCCTTGCCTTTTGTGCCTCTATCTGCACATCCTTCTCATTCTCGTCCAACTCCGGGCACTCAGATTTCTTATGACTCGGTTGGTAGCATTTGTAACAAACCAAAACTTTTCCCGGACATAGCGAGGCCGTATGCCCTGTCTTTCCGCATATAGGGCATGGTTTATCTTTAAAGCGACATTCGCCTTTGTGTCCCTTTCCACATACTTTGCAACTCGGTGATCCACCCTTCACATCCGTCTTCTTTACTGACTCCGTTGTTCGTTCCTTCTTCGTAGGGCTCGGGTTAACATCTACTGCCCTTCGTTCGCCCCGTTCAATCTGCTTTTTGAGTTCGATTTCCCGTTCCCGAGCCGTATTTATGATCTCGGTGAGCGTCTCATACTTGGAAGGAGTCATGAATTCTCGATATTCAAAACTTAACATATTATAGTAATAATATATTTTCTGCTCTTCATTCATCACAAGCTCGTCACAAAACCTTAATTTATCGAGAAAGATACCCGTAATCTTGTCTATCGATTCACCCTTTTGCCTCAACTGGATGAATTCCTCCTTGATTCTGTTGATGACCGCCTTGGGGCTGTGGTGTTTAAGGAATGGTGCCTTAAACTCATCCCAAGTCATAGCCTTTGCAGCTTCGGCCCCAATCTCCTTCTTCGTATTATCCCACCAGTCCTTGGCTTGACCTCTTAACTGACCCGTACCGTAAGCTACAACATCGCTTACATCACAGTGGATCCTTTCAAACACTCCCTCGATGTCGCTTAGCCACCGTTGGCATATTATTGGATCAACCTCCCCGTTATAAATTGGCGGTTTACACGCCATGAACTCCTTGTATGAACAACCTTTCCATTCTCCGGACTTTTCCTTAGCTTGGTTGGCATTTTCTTCCAACCTTTGGATTCGTTCCTCTACCACATTAAGCACCGTGTTTTGGATTTTGTCTATAAAACCAGATAGACTGTTCTCAATTTCCTTCCCTACTTCTTCGGCAATCACTCCTCTCATTTGTTCGGTGACCACCGGCACCGTATCATCATTCCCTTCATCAACCATTTTGAATCTGAAATGTTTATATTCATTATTAAACATTTCATTTAATAACATATGGATTACTTGTTTTGGTTTAGCCAAGTTCACCACTTGCTTAAACCATTCATGTTCAGTGCACTTTCCGGGTTTGAGTGTGTTAACACGCTCTTCCCATGCACATCAACTAGAATTTCTTTCTTTCAATAATCGTAATAAAATCTACTAGATAACTAATTCTTACCGGATGTTTGATCAAGCTTCGAACCAAACACACTTTGTTAATAACCTTGAGCTCTGATTACCAACGTGTAACACCCGTCTCATTTAATTAAAAATTTAACATAGAAATACGCATTTTTTATACCAAATGCATTGTTTACAAACAAAATAGACAAACTGTTAAGTTTGCATAGTGATAGTGTTCTAGTTAACTAACTACTAGTTAAAAACATCCAAGACTTCAAGTTAAATGTTTACAAAACGAACATTGTCTATAACAAATTTAGATTGACGCGGAAGCTTCAAAACGTTGTGTGTTCGGTTCTTTCTCCATACTTGATCATCATCCGAGAGCATACAATGAGTACCTAAATTCAAAACCAACACGTAAGTTAGTTTTGATGAGTTAAAAACATAATTAAACAAGTCTCTTGAACAAAACAAACAAAATCCAAAATTTTGTTTCAAACCGACCGTAAGTTACGGTTTGCCAACCGTAGCCTACGGTTGATGTTAATGTCCATTTCAGAGTTTCTAGACCGTAAGCTACAGTTCTGAACCGTAGCCCACGGTTGCCCAGCTCAAAAACAGATCTGCCAGACTGTAAGCCACGGTTTAGAACCGTGGCCTACGGTTCGCCCAGCTCAAAACAGAACTGCCAGACTGTGAGCCACGGTTCAGAACCGTGGCCTACGGTTCGCCCAGCTCCAGCCTTCTTTATTTTTTTTTCGCTTAATTCCTCATAACTTTTTATTTACATATCCGTTTTAGCCGATTCTTTTTCCTATCTGTCTGTATTAAGATTACAGATCTAACCATATAAATTTCACTTAACGAAACCCGGATTATGAATGAATGGCCCACAAAGTCCTTGTTTCGATTATTCGACCCATTAACTATGTGTGCAAATAGTTCGCCAATTTATTCTCCGGCATTCTAATCTTATTTACCCATTCCCCAGGCTTGAAATTCTTGGCGTATCCGTACCATTACATGGCTTTACGCTCGTATTCGGATTTCTTGATTGTTTTCTATAAATTCAAGCATTGCCACTTTATGCAATTCTTGCAACTAGTTTCTACCATTCGACCCGATAACACAGATTCATAACCTTAACTTAGTATAACCATTCATTACTAAAATTGCTATCTAGCACCAGCGCAATATGAGGCTTTCAAATCTTTACGCGCAAGAATCGATATAAGGACATAGTTTTGACCCGTTTGGTTGACGAGTGAAAATCCTCACTTTAATGTCAAGCCAAACTATTTCTAACCAATATTTGACCCGTTCTCTATGATACACCGAACGATTCTAACCGTTCATTTCATCCCGTATGGTTTATTCCCACCATACTTTAACCATTTACTTTGACCCATTTGGTTTGCCAAGTGAACTTCATCACTTCCACGGCTTACCAAACATACTCAAATCATTAAATTTGACCCGTTTGATCTATCGAGTGAACTTCGTCACTTCAATGACACATCAAACGCGCATATCACACCACAATACTATTAACAAGCTATAACTAAACATTCTTGCATAACGTAACGAAACTAATAGTTACGTACCTTTAAAGCGCTCCCTTCAAACGTATATCACCACCTGCTTGTCCGCTTGACGTTCCGGTTTCCTTGCCTATAGAGTTCAATCACGAATCGTTTAGAACTCTTTTCATATTACATAACGCATAATTCGCCATAATATACAAGTATGCGTTTTAGTTCAAATTTCCAACATTTAGCTTTCTTTTAGGCATTTTTACAAACACCTAAAGGGCATAATTTCATAAAATTTACAATCAAGTTCATGACTAATTATTTAGCCAAGATTAACATCAATTAGGCAAGTTCAAGTCGAATTTTCACATCAACAATCTGAAATTGCTTCATAGAACTCAAAATACACTAGAATGATAATCATAATCCTAGTGTTTGACATGTTTCTATAAAACCCACTAAACACCTATATTGGTGATTATGGATTTTCATAGTGATGAACATAATTCAACAAACTAATGGCTAGGGTTTATTCCTAGGCATGATTTCAACCCAAATTCACCCAAACAACTATCATGCAAGCTCAATTTCGAATCATAAGTGTTCATCCAGAATTTTAGATGGAACCAGACAGTGAAATGTTTACATACCTTATGATCCTTTTACGGAGGTGATCACTAATTTATGCTTTGTTGGTGCATGGAATGTCTGTTGACTACGTTTGCATTATGTCTTAGGACAAGTTAGGTCAAAATAGGAGCTTGAAAGTCAAAATTAGGTTTATTATATAGGTTTCGGTTATAAGGACTTAGGGGGTTTCGCTCATGTGGTCACCTGGAGGGTTTCGCTTATACATACACATGGGGTTTCGCTCATAAGGCATGTCTTATGAGCGAACCAGCTGTAGTATATGTACCTGATGTGTGATGTTCATTGTAACCCTTGGAGCGAAACCTGGTCATTAGCTTTGTAACAAAACTCTGTCAAAATCATTCCAGAAAGCATCAATATAGAAGGAATTGAAAGGAAAAGCTGTTGTTACTTCGTGTATATTGATTCCGCCTTTATACGTGAAGATGAACGTTCTCAACTGACTGTTTAGGGTCGCAAACCGGTCCAACAAGTGGTATCAGAGCTTCAGGACGAGGAGTTCATACTACTACAGCTGATTCGACCAAATTCTCTCATTTCTACTCACTTTCTCTTATACTTTTTCGATTTGAGCTAGTTCCTACGGTTGAAATGGCCTGAATTTTGAATATAATGTGTAAAACATACAATTAACAAACCCTAGAAAGATTCAGGTTAAAACACGACTTATAAATGATAAAAATCAGTTAAAAACCATATTTCGCTTATTCGGACATCGAACGTTTCGCTCGAAATAACCTGTAGTTTCGCTTATTCAGACATACAGGTTTCGCTCTTACGGACATTTCGCTCATACGGACTAGTCAGTTTCGCTTATTCGGACAAATCTGCTTTCGCTTATTTGTCAAATACTATTTTGCTTATCTGTCAATTCTAGTTTCGCTTATTTGGCATATTGATATTTCGCTTTTGTGGACATACAAGTTGATTTCACTTATTTGTCACTGTTTTTCAAAATCTCAAAAAATTTTCTAAGTGTTTGCTGATTTTGTAGGTACATTCAAGATGGATGACATATTCTTGAACCCGTTTAGCGACATGTACGCGTATACTGGAAATTCCGGAAACGATGATACTTCGTCAAGCAATGTGAATGAGAATCCATCGAATACGAAGAAAAAGTTAACGGAAGCTTGGGAATCGGAAAGTGCCTTCGGAACATTCAATAAACCTCCAAAGCTAATGGCTATCGAGGAATACAGTCGGTGGTCAAGAAAGTTTGAAGATTGGTTGATGGCATTTGCATTTCCCAGCTGGAAGAGTCTGAAAAACGGTTATGTCAATGGAAACAAAAATGGTGAAACTCTAACATCAGCTGAGGAGATCGAGTCATTTGTAGCTGAACAAAAGTGTGTGGCTTTGTTGTTTCAGTCCGTCCGGGAGGACATAATCTCGTTGATCGATTATTCAAATGCAAAAGATCTCTGGAAGAAGCTAGAAACAAAATGTTTAGGAAGTTCAGAAATTGTGAAAAACAAAAGAAAACTTCTTAGAAAAGAGTTTGATCTGTTTGGTTGTTTAAAGAACGAGTCAGTTTGTAAAATGATAGAAAGGTTTGGTCATCTGAAGCTGGAATTAGCAAGACATGATATCAGATATCCTGAAGATGAGCTTATCGACAAATTGTTCGATTCGTTGCCTGACGAGATGGATTGGAGATATTATGCACTGATGCTGAAGAATACCATCAAGGCACCAGAAAAGTTGACATTAGATTTGTTGATTGAGAAACTCGAGAGTCATGAGTTGGAACTAAAGAAGATATTCAAAGTCAATCACTCATCTTATCAACAGAATTTGGATTTGTATTATCCAAAGAGCATGATGCCAAAAGCAACTTCTCCCAAGACTGTTTTTTCTGCTGAGAATGTGTCCACAGCAAGCAAAGAAAGTCAAAGTGGTCAAAGTAGTGGAAATCACAGTGGATCTTCATCATCTACAAGTCATTATGATGCAAAGAATTATTTTCAATGCAACATCACAATAGATTTAAAGAATGCTCAGAAATTTGACGAGGAGTCTGCTAAACAACAGATGATATTTCTAGCATCTGTGTTGGAATCATATGAAGGGTTAGTAGCAGGGAAGACAGGCAACACAAACCTGACGAAGGAAGATTATGATCAGATAGATCCGGAGGAAATGGAGCTGATCGACATTCGTTGGTGTATGGCCAGTGCTGTTCGTCGAGCACATCGTTTCATGGAAATTACCGGCAGAAAAACAATCGGTGGTCCATCTACCAAGCTGGGATTTGATAAGTCCAAGGTGACGTGCTTCAAGTGTAAGCAGAAAGGTCACTTCAAGCGAGAATGCAGAAATGCATATGCTGATGAGTCGGAGAACCCTTTCAGAGAGGATTACTACAAGAAGGCAATATATCAACAGAATAAATCTGAGCCGCCTAGATTGAAGCAGGTTGAAGACAACAAAGAGAAATCTAGAGCTCTTGCGGTGATTTATGATGATGAGGGCTATGATTGGAGTCAAGAGGTTCTACCGGAGGAAGATGCGGTTGGTTACGCATTCATGGCGAAAAACGAACCTGTTCCGTGGAAAGACAACAGGACTGAAGAGCAGAAGTATAAATACAGAAAAATGCTGGCTGAAAACAGGATAATTAGAATATCCGGTATCTATTTGGAAGCAAGGAGATCAAATAGATGGGATCCGGACAGAGAGTGTTATCTTGATGAATATGGAAATATTGCAGTTGATGACAAAACTCTTGATCTGGAAGCCATAATCAAGGAGTTCAAAGATGAGGATGATTATTGGCAGAATAAATGGTGGGGAACTGGAGATGAGAAAGAAAAAGAAGAGAAAGAGAGAAAGAAGAGAAAGAGAAGAAGGAGAAAGAAGAGATAGAGAAGTCAAAGAAAGTTGATACTGGGGTTATTGACACAACGCAGGAGTTAACTGCTGAAAACCTCGGAAAAATGGCTGACAAAGTGCTGGCTGCTAAGGCACTTGAGGTAGATTCTAACTCCGTGTCTGAGTCAAAAAGCCAGGTCAGTTCAAACTTGTCAACAAATGTGTCAGGTAAGAAAATTGATGGAAATGTTGATTGCAAAAATTGCATCAAAGAGTGCAAATTTTGTAATACAGTCACGTATCTCAATGGTAAGAAAGTTGAAGATCTGACAGTAAAAGTCAGAAGTGTTGAGAATCAAATTCTTGATCGTGATAAAAGAGTTAAAGCTTCAACTGAACGGATAAAAGAATTAACTAACCAAATTGAAAATGATAAAATTGATCATGAAAGAGTTAAAAAGGAAAATGAAAATTTAATTCTTGAAAACCGTCAGATTTCTGAAAAGTTTGAAAAACTCAAAAGCACAATGAAAGATAATGATGATCGAAATGGTAAAACTTATAAAGAAAACGTTCAACTAAAAGCAGTGCTTAGAGTAAAAGAAGAATCAATCAACCAACAACTGGATGAAATCGCTAAACAGAAACTTAAATTTCAAGAGGCTGAAATTGAAAAACGAGCGAATCCAGTTGAAGCTTAACAGTTACAGCTCCGCAAGCTTTGTTTTGCAACACATTGTTCCCAAACCCATCTGGAAAAACAAAGCTGGCGAAGATGTTTATTCTGATGGAATCGGGGTGGGTTTTCATAAAGTTCCACCGCCGATTTTGAATAATTACACGAAAAAGAAATCAGGGTTGGTTGAAATTGAAGAAGAAAGTGAAATGAATCTTCCGGATTCAATTGATGTCACGTTCACATCTTCCAATGACGATAGTGTCCAAAATGATATTGTAAAAGGTGTTGTTGAAAATGTGCTAAAAATGGATAGTGACACTACTGAGGAAGATGGGTGTTTCTTGGACAACTACATTCCGAAACAAAAGTCCAAGAACAACTTAAATGAAGAATCAAATCTTGTCATGTACAAGATGTTGGGTTCAGATAAGTTGTTTTCGGATTCTGAGTTTCCGATTGAGAATATTAATATGAACAAATTGACAAATGTTTTCAAGTTGGTCGAAGTTGAGTTGTCAGAAGTGAACAATCTGAGTCAAACAAAGAGAAAAATGAGTTTTGAGAAAGATAAATCATACTACAAGAAATCTGTTAATCTATCACGTTTTTATAATAACAATCGAAATAATTGGTCAGGTGGTTATCAGGGTGGTAGGAATAATCAGAAAAGAAATGTTCTAAACAAGAGGTTTGCTGAAAAGAAAAAGTTTGTGAACAGTTCGAGTTCACTTGCAGATGAAGAGAAAGAGATTTTTTTCAAAATCGATTGAAGAGTTCTTTGAGAAAAGAGCTTCACAGTCTCAGTCTGAAGGCACAAGTCGAGTTGTTGATACTCGAACATGTTTCAGATGTAACCAAGTTGGTCACATTGCACGAAAGTGTACCAATGTGAAGCCTAAGACTGAAACTGTGAAGATTCAAAAGAAGAAAGTTGACGAAAAGGGTAAAGCACCAATGGTTGTTGAGAAAAAGAGTGTGAAAAATGACAACACCAAAGTGAAAAATGAATCCGTAAAGAAAGTGGTAACTAAAAATGAAAATTTTTACAAGCGGGTTGCATTATCACAACAAGTTTGGAAACCAAAAAGTGAGAAAAAGATTTCACCTTCTGAGGATTCAATTCAAATTGATTATGATGCAAATTTTCCACCTTTGAAGGCTGAAAATTTCAAAATTTAAATTGCGAGAGTCAAGGTTACACCCAAGGCTGATGAGGCCTGGGTGGACTCCATGTTCGACTAAACAGTTTGAATTGCCGGAGCTTCCTTGATCGCGAAGCATGAATCGGCATCTTTATTAAAGTTGGTTAAGTCAAAGTTTGTTATGTGCAGGATCTTCCAAAACTTGTATCCAGATGGATCATGGATAGTGGAGCGTCTCGACATATGACAGGAAAGACTGCATTGTTGTATGATGTTAGAAATATCAATGGTGGTTATGTGGGATTTGCTGGTCACGAAGGTGGTAGAATTATTGGTGAAGGAACGTTATCCACTGGGATTGTTACGTTTGAAAGAGTTAACTAGATTACTGAGCTGGAGAATAATCTGCTGAGTATCTCACAGATTTGTGACAATATGTATACCACTCACTTCACAGCCAAAGAATGTTTGATCCTGAAACCAGGATTTGTTATCCCTGAAGAATGGATTATCATGCGGGCACCTAGAGTGAATGATTTATATGTGTTGGACATGAGTGTAGAAACTACAACAACAGGTCAAGCACATTGTTTTGTTTCTAGAGCAACTGAGAAAGAATCGAGATTGTGGCACCGCAAGATGGGGCATATTCACCTAAGGAAGATGAATCACTTGGTGCACAATGATTTGGTTCTTGGAGTTCATGTCAAAGGTTTTCATCTGGAAGGGGAGTGCATTAGCTGTGTTAAAGGCAAGCAGAAGAAAAAGTCACACCCTACAAAGCAAGTCAATTCAGTTTCGAGACCTCTGGAAAGACTTCACTTGGATTTGTTTGGTCCTGTGAATGTCAAAAGTATTACAGGAGATTACTACTGTTTGGTCGTTACTGATGATTATTCCAGATTTTCGTGGGTTTCTTTCTTGAAAACGAAAGACGAAACATTTGACAGTTTGATGGCGTTGTTCAAGAAAATTGAGAATCTGTACCAAAGGCGTATCAAAAGAATTCGTAGTGACAATGGTACTGAATTCAAGAACAGCAAGATGGAAGAATTTTGTGATGAAAGAGGTATATTGCATGAATTTAGTGCTCCGTACACTCCGCAGCAGAATGGAGTCGCAGAACGCAAAAACCGGACACTAATTGAGACGACTAGAACTATGCTCGTAGATTCAAAGTTACCGATAAATTTTTGGGCTGAAGCTGTTTCTGCCGCATGCTATACGCTCAACAGGGTTCTCACTGTCAAGAAGTTCAACAAAGCATGTTTTGAGCTAATCAATAACCGCAAACCGAATTTGAAGTATCTAGAACCGTTCGGGTCACCCTGTACTGTTATAGAGCCTCATGGAAAGTTTGGTCCGAAGTGCATTGAGGGAATATTTGTTGGTTATGCAAATCCGATGCGTCGTGTCTTCGTTCCAAGTGAGAAGCGGATTATTGAAGCTGGAAATGTTGAATGTCAAGGTTATACTATGCCGCCGCAGAATCCAGGAGATTCATGGCGTTATCATTATGACAAACTGTGGGATTCGTTTGACATGAGAGAAGAATCAGAGGATGATGAAGATTTCTTTGATGAGTTGAATATTTTGCGCGAATACGAGTCACAGCAAAGGTTCCCAGCTGAGTATTCTAGACGACCTCAGGAAACTTCAAATGATGATGAAGCAGGTCCAAGTAATGCTGGTGAACATGATGATGTCCAACAAAATGAAGTTGCTCAGAATAATCAGTCGGCACAGAATGATAATCAAGAATCTGAGAACATGCCAGTATTTGATCGTGGTGATTCAGATTCTGAGGGGGGGCAAATTCAGATTTCAAGTCAAACAAACCCAGTCAGTGAACAAGGTGCAAATCAGAATGTTACTAATCTGGAAGGTGATGTAGATGTTTCAGGCGAAGTAATACCACGAACTCTTTCATATCATCCAGAGGAATTGATCATTGGAGAACTACAGACAAGCGTTCGCACTCGAAGACAGATTGATAAAGGGCTTACATGTTTTTATACAAAAGTTGCTCCTTTGCAAACTGAATTCTCATTGAGTTGTTTTATCTCGCAGGTTGAACCAAGAACTTACAAAGAGGCGCTTACTGAAGATTCTTGGGTCAATGCAATGTAGGAGGAACTTAGTCAATTCGAAAAGTTGGGAGTGTGGAAGTTAGTGGATTTGCCAGATGGTCAGAGGAAGATAAACACCAAGTGGGTGTTCAAGTGCAAGAGAGACGATAGAGGAGTTGTGATTCGTAACAAAGCTCGACTCGTTGTTCAGGGTTTCTGTCAGCAGGAGGGTATATATTTCACTGAAGTGTATGCTCCAGTTGCTCGACTAGAAGCGATTAGAATCTTCTTAGCATTTGCATCTTGGAAAAACTTCAAAGTATATCAGTTAGATGTAAAATCGGCTTTTATCTACGGGAAGGTAAAAGTGGAGGTATATGTCGGTCAGCCGCCGGGCTTCACCGAACCAATCCACAAAAACAGGTCTACTTGCTAGACAAAGCGCTGTATGGTTTACACCAGGCCCCGAGAGCTTGGTACGAGACTTTGTCTCAACACCTAATAGCCAACAAGTTCATTCGTGGAAAAGTGGATGCCACTCTCTTCACTAAAGAGGTCGACGGTCATCTTCTGATAGTTCAGATTTATGTGGATGATATAATTTTTGGGTCAACAAATTAGAGTCTGTGCAAAGACTTTGAATCAGTGATGAAGCAAAAGTTCGAAATGTCATCAATGGGGGAGATGAAATACTTTTTGGGTTTACAAGTTGAACAACTACCTGAGGGAATTTTCATTCACTAGACAAAGTACGTTCGTGATATTCTAGAGAAATTTGGGATGTCAAGTTCAACTCCAGCTGCTACCCCACTTGCAACAAATCATGGGATTCACCCAGATCTCACCGGAGATAGGGCTGATGAAACGTTCTATCATTCAATGATAGGTTCTTTGAGGTACTTAACTGCTTCACGTCCTGATATTATGTACCCAACGTGCCTCGCAGCAAGATTTCAATCTAACCCGAGAGCATCGCACATGATTATTGTGAAGAGGATATTGCGCTACCTGAAAGGAACTCCTTCATTGGGGTTGTGGTATCCTAGGAAAGGCGATTTTACGCTCGAAGGGTATTCCGATTTAGATTTCGGATGCTGCAAAGTCAATTCAAAATCGACAACTGCAGGATGCCAGTTCTTTGGACCTAGATTGGTTACCTGGCAGTGTAAGAAACAAACGTCTGTGGCGCTATCTACATGTGAAGCAGAGTACGTTTTTGCTAGCAGTTGCTGCTCTCAGATCCTGTGGATACAGCAACAGATGCGCGACTACGGTTTGCAGTTTCTTAACACACCTCTTTTTGTTGATAATGAGGCAGCTATAAATATAACAAAGAATCCAGTACATCACGCTAAAACTAAACACATAGAAATTCGTCATCATTTTATTCGCGATTGTTTCGAGAAAAAGTTGATATGAATTGAGAAAATACACACTGACGAACAGAAAGCTGATTTACATACCAAAGCTTTTGATAAAAATCGGTTTCAATATTTGTTAAAACTGAACGGTATGAAGTTTCTTTTGGTGTTGGATGTAATTGTGGGCGTTGATGAGAGTACTGTTGCGGATGAAGACGAAAAACAATCTGCAATGGTTTGTCGATTTTTTACTTGTTTTGGTATTTAGGGGGAGTAGATTTTTGTATATAGATATATTTTTCAGAAAATACAAAAACAGTAAAAAATGCAAAAATAAAAAAAAATGATAAAATCTGAAAAAGAGCTTGTGTATATAGGGAAAATGATAGTACATCGGCTAGACAATTATAGTATGCTAAAGATTTGTAAAGTTTAAATGAGTTAAACAGTCTCACTAATGATGTGTCGATAGGTTTTCGTACATTTAGTAGATTTATTAGGGATATAAACCTAAAATTTCAAACTTGTGAAATTCGTGGGGAACACTACTTGGATATATAGGTAACCCCTGAAATCTCGTTTGAAAGGTCTCGTATTCTGATATACTAGGTTTTTATACTCAATGATGTCTGGGGTATTATTCTGGGACTTCTGCTGAATGGAAGTTCTGACCTAGTCCTTGGATAATACTTTCCACAAATGCTTGAAACATAGCATAAACCCTCAGCATGCAGATGAAACAATAAAATTGATAGTCGCTGCTGTTGTAGCTAAAAGATCCTTTAAAGGGGACATACCGTAAAGTCGAAGCTGATATCTCTCTGCGTATACGGAAGTATCGACCTGAGATCCCTCGGCCCTCGCATTACCTAATTTATGTACATATATCATTGTAGTATACTCACCTGTAAGACTGAATATTGGGATTCTGGATACGGGAGTATATTCAAGAGGTGGGACACATGAATGAGCTAAGTTCATAAGACATCTAATTCGTATCCTGAGTAAATTGAAATGTGTGTGAGAATTTAAGATTGATCAGTATATCGAAAATCGAGGTGAATTGTTTAAGTCTGAGTATGAAATGAAGCTTAACGGTACTTGTAATTTGTCTGATAGCTGATATGATTCCCTGACACGCTCGCCAAAAATTTAAGTTTGTAAATAGTTTACTTTGTTTACTTTCTGCAATTTAAGTTTTCTGTATTTCATTTCTTAGTTTAGAACACTTTGTAAAATTCAAAAAGATTTTATTTCTACTTTATTTTCCGACAAACCAAAGTGGAGAGTTGATTGTTGGATTCTCAGATGTTGAAGTAGATGCAGGAGATTCTGGACTGAAGAATGAGGAGAGCTTATCTTGATGAAGTTTGATTTATTGAAAAGTTAAAAAAAAAAAGTTCATTAACTTGATACTTGTTATTTTTCAGAAAATGTTTGAAAATGTTTAACAAAATCAGTTTGATTCGTCAAATGATCAACCAAGGTCATTAACTTGGACCTGAATACTTGAGTGGATTTCTAAAACTGATTAGGTTTGTGATTTATTGTTGAAAAGATAGTTTGTATTGTTTGATGTTTGAGACACAGGTTT
The DNA here is from genome assembly GCA_030545235.1 of Helianthus tuberosus. Classification (NCBI taxonomy): domain Eukaryota; kingdom Viridiplantae; phylum Streptophyta; class Magnoliopsida; order Asterales; family Asteraceae; genus Helianthus; species Helianthus tuberosus. Next base: position 153,903,622 of record CM060403.1, on the reverse strand, counting down.
TGGACTTCATCATTCCCATGGAAGCTAAATGTCAAAGCTTGAACCAGATCAAAACCTCAGATTCTAGTATATTGAGAGGGGGAGTCTGTGAAAGGGGGAGTCTGGATCAACAGTCAAAGGGGAGTTTGAAGATGGAGCTAGGTTGTGATCCTAAACCTGTGAAGATAGAATGTTTATGATGTAAAGACAGAGTTGGAGAAAAGACCAAGACTGAAGACTCAGAGCTGAAAACTTCGTCAACATCCAATGGGGAGTCTGTTGGTGCATGGAATGTCTGTTGACTACGTTTGCATTAAGTCTTAGGACAAGTTAGGTCAAAATTGGAGCTTGAAAGTCAAAATTAGGTTTATTATATAGGTTTCGCTTATAAGGACTTAGGGGGTTTCGCTCATGTGGTCACCTGGAGGGTTTCGCTTATACATACACATGGGGTTTCACTCAAAAGGCATGTCTTATGAGCGAACCAGCTGTAGTATATATACCTGATGTGTGATGTTCATTGTAACCCTTGGAGCGAAACCTGGTCATTAGCTTTGTAACAAAACTCTGTCAAAATCATTCCAAAAAGCATCAATATAGAAGGAATTGAAAGGAAAAGCTGTTGTTACTTCGTGTATATTGATTCCGCCTTTATACATGAAGATAAACGTTCTCAACTGACTGTTTAGGGTCGTAAACCGGTCCAACATGCTTGATTTCCCCTTTCAATTTGGTGAATTTTTATAGTTTTAGGATTTGAACATGAGAGCCTTTCTTGGCTCTGATAAAATCGCAGACACACACACATATGTGTGTGTGTTTTGTTTTATTTATTTGTTTTAATTAAAACTTGTTTCAATTGCCCATGTTTAGTCCCTCCACGTTTATAGGTTTATAATTTGGGCTAATTTTCTTCAAGCTTCCTTATTGTTTAGCAATTTATGATTAACTAGGTTAGTAAATCCTAGTTACATTATTATTCGGTAGAACCAATATATATACCATGTGTAAATAATTATCAGTTCCGAATATTTACCGGGTTTATTTTTACCACTTACGGTATCTTACCCGTTTATTTTCGGTTACTTTAATATAATTAATAAACCCGTTTTTGGGATGTTACATCTACCTATAGCATACAATTCTTCAAGGGAGGTAACCACATATACGAAGTCATCTAGGCTACCTTGTCGAAAGCAAGCAGTACCTTTGCGAGACGCAGCATTAGACGTTGCGCCGGTAACCTTTGTCTTCTTGATCGGCACGCCTTCAGCAATAGTTATCTTCTTCTCTCTTGGGTTTCTTCTCTTCATGATCAATCCACAAGTTGCGCAGGACACCTGCAAACACGTCATGGGGAGGGTTTAGCTCATGTTCTGGTGAGGCTACTGACTCCTCGTTGGAAAGATATACAACTTCTTTCCCAACAGGAGTTATAGCCCTGCATGGCCTAAGATTTGAAATGTGTGCGCGCACCTTCGCTCTCAACTGGGAGAGCAGCAAACAAGTCAGCTCTCGCATACATAAAGTTTGGTCGAATCTGTTTAGACCAGTATTCTCTATCCGCGCGCAAGGGCCTCACACCCATAACACCAGCATGGGCCGGGAACGCGCGATGAATAAGCGCAACCTCTACATTAAAAAACAAGGAGTTAATACCGGAAGAGATAATCTTCAGAAACTTTTTCAAAAGGAAAGGGCAATAAAACAAAAGGGATTTACCTTGTCCCTCAAATACGAGAACAGGCACGTTCTCGCTATTATGCGGCCATTTATCACTTATGCCTACAGCAACCAACACCTGCTCACCAAACGCTTGGTTTGGCAGCGCCATCAGCTTCTCATACCACGTCGCGCCGCGCGAGATCTTCATATCTTCCTTTGCAATCGGCGCTGAATCCCGAAATTGCATAACCATAGGGATCACCTCAGCGTGGATGTAGAAGAACTTCATTTTCGAGTCATGGAAGCTCTTGGGTGGATTGGTCAAAATCTTCTTCGTAGCACGAAGAGCGAAAGAAAAGAATCCCAAATTGTTTTGCATTTGATAGAAAGCCTTAAATTTGTTAACAGTGGGCTCCTCTCCCTGTGACCGATATACGAACTCAAAATGTCGGATACGAACCATACCCATAGGGCTTATTTGCGAAATACGGAATGAATAATATTGCAGGATGTTGCTCAGGAAGTAGGTGGTCGGCAATCGAAAGTTGCATTCTCCAAAAAAATCGGCGAAAAGCGTGATGAAACCCGGTGGTGCATCGGCAACCGTCTGCCCTTGAGAAGGATAACAGACATCCCATTCTTCAGTGAATTGGTAACCTCGAACCACCTGTTCGAAGAGCCCTTGGTCCCATTTTAACGGTGGTAAACCACCACCGGTTTCTTCCATAGTCACAACTTCATCCACCGTCGACATGATAAAACGTGGTTTAAGCAAAACTTGAAGATGTTTAAAGGAGAATCTGCAGAAACCCTAATAACAGGTTGAAGATTGGCAGAAAAATTTTGAAGGTTCGAAGATCTGCAGAAATCCCTTGAAGATTTGAAGATTCGAATAGAGAAAGAGAAGAGATTAGATGAAAAAGTAATCTTCAACCTTTCTTATTCGCCTATTTATACCCATCGCATTTAATGTGATAGGTAACCGTGCCGAACAGCCGCAGCGCGTGTCCAACCACAGATTGACACGTCAGGCGAGAAACCCGGAGTGAGGGTTACCACGCGCGTGTGAGCCTCACTCTCTTGACACCAGACGAAAAGGCGCGCCTGACACAGTGACAGCATGATCGTCACTGTGTCAGCTGTCAACTCAAGCGTCGCTGTCACCACCAACTTGCACCAACCTATCAGTTTATGCTTTTTTCAAATTTCAAGAATTTTCTCACGCAAATATAAAGGTTACTTCAGAAACAAACTAGATAGCCGCGCCGCATGAATTATGACACAATACATGCGCGCCAGCTTTCCTACCACATAAGATGCTTTCTTAAGTACCAGAGCAAGCGCAAGATTAATTTTTCTAGTCCAGAAATCCAACCACTTGCCTCGCGCATGCAAGCAGCACTGGACTGAGAGGACTTGAAGGGGTATAGTCCCAAATCCTGCGCTGACTAATCAAGTTGCGGCAGGGACTATACTCTTACCTGACTAATTTAGGAGCCTTCCCAACCTCGCGCTGGCTAATTAGGTGTAACCTAGGTCGCACGCGAGGTCAGGGTTAACACAAGACCAGATTTGACACTTAGCTCCTTAAATGAAAACCCTCACTTCCTGGACCTTGCGCCGGCTACACGGGATACCTCTGGTGGTCGCGCAAAGGAAGGAGGCGCATGTAAACCTAGGACAAGTACCAAAGGTACAAGTGGCAGAGCAGTGGACCAATGAGCGTCCAACAGGCTGTATCTGATCATGCTGCATGATGAACAATCGTACAGGAGACAAAAAGGTACACAAGGACGTACACGTGACACCAATGAGCGTACGCCGACCACTGCTCCATGATCTCCACTTAGCCGCTAATGACAGACCAGACAACAAGGACAACGCTCAGGACATGTGGATCCATTCAGCGTGCGCCAACTTCCCTCTCGCCTAGAAGCACCAACGACCGTGTCATAGAAAACAAAATGAATATTCCTTGCTGTCGACTACAGGCCCAAGCTCCATTAGCCCATCTCCTCCACAAATCACATCGGCTATAAATAACGAACTTCACCTCCTGGTTTAAACATCGCTCTCTTGATCTCTTACTTTAATCACACACTATTATCCTCAAAACATATACTTATTCTCATGTTGGAGGGTGGTTACGAGGAGAACCCCCTATTCCCCTCCTCGTAACAAGCTTAACGGTGTGTTTAGTGTTTTGCAGGATCATCATCATCATAGCTTAGACGAGATAAAGAAGATTAACCTTATTTGTCGAGTCACAAACTAATCACCAGATTAGTTCGGTGTTTCTTCACCAATATAATGGAACCAAAGAGTTTTCAAGTTGTGACATGCCTAAAAAGATATCGACACAAGTTTTATATCGATTGAAAACCTTAAAAAGAATATTATAATAGTCCCGATATTGTTTGATAGATATCGATTCCATTTGATATAATGATACTAGTTATAATTTACATTACCAAAAAGTAATTTATATATTAAACCGTTTTTAATAAAATTTAATAATCGAATTATAATTACCTGCATTAATGATAAGTTATATTACAAGCAAAGAAATGAAAATTGGTGTAGAATTCAACTTTTATTTTAAAATTTAATAAAGAAGCGTTCCTAGTAAGTTCATCTATACACAACCGTCCCTAGATATTACAAGCAAAGAAATGAAAATTGGTGTAGAATTCAACTTTAACTTTATTTAATAAAGAACCATCCCTAGTAAGTTCATCTATATACAACCGTCCCTAGTAAGTTTATCTATATACAAAGGAAACCAGCCAAATCATTTTTAAACGTTGTGTTTTATATGTTCTTATCTTTTATACAAGGACCACAAAACCTAAAAATGAAAAAGGATATCCGCAAAATCTTTCTTGAATTTTTACTTGCATCTTTTTGGCTTAATTTCATATTTCATTTTAAATTTGGAATACAAAATTTGGTTGTATATAAAGAAAGAGCATATGCTTGTCTAATATTTCTGAATAAAATATCATAAATTTTAAAGACTACGTTAGATATTTAATTAGAAATTGTATAGATGTCTACAAATTTATTATTGACAAATATTTATTAACGTAAAAAAATTAAATAATTGCTTTTGACATTAGATTTGAGAAAAATCTACATGGTTTACGGTAGAATTTATGCTCCCCCTAACTAGACGTTAAGGAATTGAATATTGATTCTCTCTTTCTTTTCTTCTCAGTTGTTTAAACTCTTTTGGTTCCATTCGATACAGGGATACTAGTTATACGTAAACTCGTTTCCTCGAGTAAGTTTGTACACAAAATTTGTTCCAATCACGTTTCATGTGGCCCACAAATTTACAAAAAGTGTTCCAAGTCCTCAGTTCATTCATTTTCGTCATACTTCGCATTGGTTCATAATTGTTTTGCTTGAGGGGATATTAGACGATAACATTCTTTGAGGTCCAGTGACGAAGCTTGACAATGAAGACCGAGGGGGGGGGGGGGGTCTAAAACGTATATACTAAAAAATTTCTATAGAATCGGGGGGTCGAAAACGTATATACCAAAAAATTTCTACGCGAAAACCACATATATAACACTACTGACCGAAAAGTTCGAGGGGTCAGCCGCTCCGCCCCCCTCTTAAGTTGCGCCCCTGCTGAGGTCCTTAATAGATATTTGTACGTTGTACTTATCCTTTCAATAGAAATCACTCGATTGTAATCTATTAATAGTTAATAGATTGGCAAATATCATAAAGAGTTAAATGCCATTTTAGTCTCTGTGGTTTGTGCCATTTTGCCAGCTTAGTCCAAATGTTTCATTTTTAACCTGTGGGTCCAAAAATGTTTAACAGTTGCCATTTTAGTCCACTTGGTTAACTTCATCCATTTTTTTCTGTTAACGAGAAGGCCAATTCGGTCATTTTGTATGTAATTCTGTTAACTAAAAGGGCAATTCAGCCATATAAAATGACCGAATTGGCCTTCTCGTTAACAGAAAAAATGGATGAAGTTAACCCAGTGGACTAAAATGGCAACTGTGAAACCTTTTTGGACCCACAGGTTAAAAATGAAACATTTGGACTAAACTGGCAAAATGGCCCAAACCACAGGGACTAAAATGGCATTTAACTCTATCATTAAAAAAACCAACATACTTTCTATTTTTCTCATAAAAGTCCATTCATTTTTTTTACACTTAAAAAATCAACTTACTTTCTTTTTTGTCTTATAAAAATCCCTTCATAACTTATTGTATATAAAAGTCCTTCCAAATGTTAAATTTGAATAAAATTGTGAATATTTTTAGTTGTTAATACCACATTAGAAAAGAACCAAGATGAATTAATGTTTTATATTGGATGTATGGCAAATCAAAGTCTCTACAATGTTTGTCTTTTCTTTTCTATTTTAAATTCAATAAATTGATAATAATAATTATTATTGAGAAAACAATAAAATAAAAATACACAAGCATCAATGACATAACTCATAATGAAATAAAATAAAAAACAAAATGGTATGTATAAATTTAAAATCGTTAAAAGGTTATAAACAAATGATTTTTTCGCAAGTATGATATAATTTGTCAAATAATGTTTTCTTAATTTCATTCGATCATAATTAAGAGATTTTTTTTTTGTTGAATTTAACATTTTAAGGGACTTGGGGGGGGGGGGGGTCGAAAACGTATATACCCAAAAAATTCTATAGAATCGGGGGGTCGAAAACGTATATACCAAAAAATTTCTACACGAAAACCATATATATAACACTACTGACCAAAAAGTTCGAGGGGTCAGCCGCTCCCCCCACCCCGCCCCCCTCTTAAGTTGCGCCCCTGCTGAGGTCCTTAATAGATATTTGTACGTTGTACTTATCCTTTCAATAGAAATCACTCGATTGTAATCTATTAATAGTTAATAGATGGGTAAATATCATTAAAAAAACCAACATACTTTCTGTTTTTTCTCATAAAAGTCCATTCACTTTTTTTACACTTAAAAAATCAACACACTTTCTTTTTTGTCTTGTAAAAATCCCTTCATAACTTATTGAATATAAAAGACCTTCCAAATGTTAAATTTGAATAAAATTGTGAATATTTTTAGTTGTTAATACCACATTAGAAAAAAACCAAGATGAATTAATGTTTTATATTGGATGTATGGCAAATCAAAGTCTCTACAATGTTTGTCTTTTCTTTTCTATTTTAAATTCAATAAATTGATAATAATAATTATTATTCAGAAAACAATAAAATAAAAATACACAAGCATCAATGACATAACTCATAATGAAATAAAATAAAAAAAAAACAAAATGGTATGTATAAATTTAAAATCGTTAAAAGGTTATAAACAAATGATTTTTTCGCAAGATTGATATAATTTGTTAAATAATGTTTTCTTAATTTCATTCGATCATAATTAAGAGATTTTTTTTTGTTGAAATTTAACATTTTAAGGGACTTGTATGAAAAAAAGTAAAAAGTATGTTAGTTTTTTTATGTCTTTCCGAACCCCTATCCCAGTTGGTCCCATGTGGTGGGGTTGGGCCGGTTTCCTCCTTGGAGGTCACCGGTTCGATCCACGGCTGCGGCGTTATGGGGGGAGGACGTCCCAATGATGGATCGTTCCTACCAAGGCATGATGCGATCCGGAGGGCAACCCGGTTTTACCCAGCTGTTACCTCAGCGAGTCTCTCGTGTGGGGGCAGTATGGTTTCCGGGCGAAGGTCAGTCAGAGCGGCAGCCGGGGCCCAATCGAACATCACGTCTGCGAATGCTGGGCTGACGGGTAACCGTCCTTGACGGGAACCCGGTGACCAATGGTCCATGTACACATTGAAAGTCACCATTAAAAAAAAAAGTTTTTTTATGTCTAAAAAGTTGTTAAGGAAATTTTATGGGACAAAAAAGAAAATATTTTGGGTTTTTTATGTGCAAAAAACAGCAGAGGGCCTTTTATGGGAAAAAAAACAAAAAGTATATTTGTTGTTTATGGTATTTACACATCTATTAACTATTAATAGATTACAATTGAGTGATTTCTATTGAAAGGATAAGTACAATATATACGTACAAATATCAATTAAGGACCTCAAAGAATGTTGTCATCTAATATCACCTCTCTAGCGAAACGGTGACGGGCCGATGCATCTAACGAAAATGAATAAATGAATTGAGGACTTGGAACACTTCTTGTAAACTTGTCGGCCACATGAAGCATGGTTGGAAAAATTTTGTGTACAACTTAACCGAGGAAATGAGCTTACGTATAAAGTGGTAGTCGAGATCGAGATCAGTATGTTTTGCTTGTTTATTAGAGATGGGTTTTTGTGTGAGAAATAGAGCACTGTGATTGTCAGTTTGACATTTTGGTGGTAAAACATGTATTTCTTGTAATAAGTGTGTTGTCCAAACAATTTTTATAGCATTATTTGCTATGGCCCAATATTTTGATTCATAACTAAAGCGGGCAATAGTGGGTTGCTTCTTAGTACTCCAAGAGATAAGGTTTCCTCCAAAAAATATAGAGTAGCCATAGGTGGACCGGCGTGTTTTCAAACATCTAGGCAAGTTAGCATCATAGTAGCTAAGCAATGAGGTGCGAGTAGGACAACTGCAGTGAAGACCAAATGCTAAAGTACATTTAAGATAGCGACTAATTCTTTTACCTTCCTGATAGTGAGCTATGGTTGGAGCTCGTAAGAACTAACAGGCTTGATTGACCACATATGAAATGACAGGCCTAGTAATCGTTAGGTACTAGAGTTCTTACAATTGAGCTGGAATGAGTGGCATCTTAGAACAAGTCAATTGTAGAAACGAATGAAACATTTGTGCTTAAAGGGGTGGGTGCCGATTTGGCATCCAACATGTTTTCCCAAATCTTTAATGCTTAAAGTAGTTGAGTTCTCCCAAATTTTTAATTGCAAATTCTTTGTGAAGGCAATCCAAAAAGGTGGTAGGAGCATTGGGTTGGTTTCCAATTAAGATAAGATGAGATAATCAACATGAACAAGGATTTACATCACACATGATTCCTTTTTAAGTATAAATAGAGACGAGTAAGCACGTCTACACAGGAAACCATTGTTAATGAGAAACGCACTTTAATGATGAAACCATGCCCTGTTACTTGTTTGAGACCATATATAGCTTTGTTTAATTTACACATATGATTAAGAGACTTTGGATTGATAACGTCTGGAGGTCGCTCCTTGAAAACACACTCGGTTAGATGACCATGATGAAAAGCATTGTTGACTTCTAAATGGTGAAATTCCATTAATTAATGACGGCTAAGTTGACAGTTGAAAATTGGTGACTATAACAACGGGACTAAATATCCCTCCACTTGTGGCCTAGTGGTAGGAGACTTGGTTTTCAAATAAAGACTCAAGTTCAATTCTCACTTGTGTCATAATGGGGTGGATATTGGGCAATGATGGTGACAAACCCACCGAGGGGGGTTTGATCCTGAGCCGCACCCCGGTTTTCATCCGGCTGTTACTTCAGCGAGGCATCTCGTGTGGAGGCAGTACGGTTTCCGGGGGAACGCCGTAACCAAGTCTTACCAACCCAGCGCGGGCCCGGTTAAGACAACGTAGTCCGGGTAGATCTTGCCTAGGGCCGCCGTTTAGGCGGTATGACATTGGGTCACTCAAAAAGAAAATCACCGTTCAAATAAAAAAAACAACGGGACTAAATGTGTGCGAGTAGTCGAGACCCGAAATTTGGCTAAAACCTTGGGCCACACAATGGGCTTTGTGAAGCTCAATGGATCCATCGGAGGGGAACTTGGTTCGAATTAAATTTACCATAAAATGGCTCTTTCGAACTTGGCTCTATTAAATTTACCATTTGATTTTAAAGAGATAATAACTGTTCAAAGCTCTAAACTCACCAAACTTTGATCAGGGTAACTTTTTTCGACCCATTCTCCTAAGCCCAAAGATATTATGATTTGTATTTTCTTGGTACAAGGATTCAGCTTAGTTATTTTGTTTGATACAATAATTTAGCTTGGTTATTTTGTTAACTTCATGGATTATTAATTCGTCAGATAATAGTTAATATTTGTTTAAAATAAATTAGTAAATTTAAGAGTTTTTCCAATTGAACAGTTATCAATATGAACCTGTTTCATTGAAAATTGTAATAATTATAATAATAATAAGGCCAATTGAATTTTAACACCTTTAACTTTGAAGAGTTGGCCGATAACACCCGCAACTAACACTTTGATCCGTGACACCCCAAACTTTTAATTTCGTTTGTCATTTCACCACTCAGTTAAAAAATCAGTAACTGAGTTAGTTTTCAATCCTAGGTGGCATCCTACGTGTCTTGTTTTTGATGAGGTGTCGTTATAAGGTGGAAATATATAAAAATATGTGTGAAATCTGTGTATGTATATGTATATGTACAGGCAATAAATCATCCCCAAATTCAATATATAAAATCAAACATCATCAGAAACGGAGATGCAAACAAATCTCTTTAAGTCTTTAGAACAAACAGATATCTTGAAGATGCAAACAAACAAACAGATCTCTTTGAAGATGCAAACAAACAGATGGCAAGAGATGCAAACAAACAAATGCAAATGGAGATGCAAACAGATCTCATTAAAACAAACAGATCTGGAACAATAGCGGCATACTTGAAGGCAAAATCGGAGATGCAAATTGAGGTTGTGTTCTTGGGGCCAGTGTTCGAAGCATACCAGTTACAAGATAAACAAAATAGATTTGTCCAATAACAAATCATTCAGGCATAGATTTGGCAAAGGGAGACGCCCCATATCATCAATCGTTTTCGCAAACATACTCACCGTCGTCTTCATCTCATCCACCACCACCCCCACCCCTTCAACATCCTCTTCCTTGATCACAAAATCAGCACTCTGCAACATACACTCCATATCAGCCCCCAATTTATCAACCAAAACTTTGATATTGTTGATGAGGGTGGTGGTTCGATGTTGGAGGGTGGAGTCGAAGAACTGGAGCTCCGGATCCGATTGACAGACGTCGTCGTAAGAGGTTAGATCTAGAGTGAGCTCTGCGTTCGACATCGTTGAAGAAGAAGGCTGATTGTTGGTTGAGTTTGTGCTAACAAAACAGCCCATTCGATACTCGTGAAGATTATGGGACATTAGGGTTTGTTTGGACTTGCCTGGTTATAAAGAAGAAGATGAGGGCTAAAGACACATCATCGCCACGTATGCAACTCCAACTCATCACATGTGTTTGCCACGTCATGGGTGCCATGTAGGATTAATGATGCCAGCTAGGATGAAAGACTAACTCAGTTACTCATTTTTTAACTGAGTGGTGAAATGACAAACAAAATTAAAAGTTTGGGGTGTCACAGATCAAAGTGTTAGTTACGGGTGTTAGCGGCCAATTCTTCAAAGTTTGAGGTGTTAAAATCCAATTGCCCTAATAATAATAATAATCATACGGATTAGGATCAAATACAAAGTATCCTAATTGTAATAAGTGTAAGAATGATTTATAGAGTGATAAGTGTCCAATAACCTAAAAAACAGTACAAAAAAAAAAACTTAAACATCCACCACCACCAAAAACCTAACCCCCCCCCCCCCCCAAAAAAATTTTTTTTTTTGCCGAGCGGGTGGGGGGTTTAGGTTTTTGGGTGGTGGTGGGTGTTTAGTTTTTTTTTTAGATTTTTTTTAGGTTTTTGGGGGGTGGGGTGGGGGGGTTAGGTTTTTTGAGGTTTTTTTTGGTGAGGTATAGTTTTTTTTGTTTTTTATTGTCAGGGGGGTGTTGGGGGGGGGGGGGGTTTGGTTTTTTGGTGAGGTATAGTTTTTTTTTTTTTGCCGCGGGGGGTGGGGGGTTTAGGTTTTTGGGTGGTGGTGGGGTGGGGGTGGGTGTTTAGGTTTTTGATGGTAATGTAGTGGGTTTAATTTTAGGTTATTGGACACTTGTCACTCTATAAATCTTTCTTGCACTTCTTACAATTAGAAGCATTTGTAGAATAACTTAATCCATAATCATACTTCTAAACCAACCAACCAACTAACTTTTTTTTTTGTATATTTTGTTCAAACTCTTTATAAGATAATAATAATAATAAGAGTTAATTGCTCGGATGGTCCCTGTGGTTTCAAGTTTTTTCACATTTAGTCCCCATCTTTTGAAAATAGCAGGTATGCTCCCTATGGTTTGTCATTTTGTTACTCGGATAGTCGATAGTCCCTGAGTAGATGTCAGTTAGTTTGGAAATAACATGTATGCTCCCTATGGTTTGTCATTTTGTTACTCGGATAGTCCCTAGAGTAAATGTTGGGGGACTATCCGAGTAACAAAATGACAAACCATAGGGAACATACATGCTATTTTCAAAATGTGAGGACTAAACATGAAAAAACGTGAAACCACAGGGACCATCCGAGCAATTAACTCTACTAATAATAATGATAATGATAATGATAATAATAATAATAATAATAATAATAATAATAATAATAATAATAATAATAATAATAATAATAATAATAATAATAATAAATAAAAGTGAAAACTCTTATCTTATAAGTCTACTTTTATAAAAGAGAAGTCAAAAGGTGTTCTAAATTTGACTTTTAGATCTTTGTATGTCCTATTAATCAATCCTCACACACCTAAATGTACAATGGGCCAAAGGGGGATACACTTAAAATTAAATCATTGTATAGCTTTAAAGAGAACGAAGAAGTAATGTTTGTTGATTTGCATCCTGTACCATCTACTTTACAAAAGAACATACCCCATGAAAATCCATTTGTCTTCGGCTTTATGGATCTTCATTTACACTACTATCCACTTTTGGACACAAAAAGTTTCAAAGAGTGATGCATACTTTAATTTAAGATTTAGGACACGATATTAAACGTCAACTCGTTAATCCAGCCCATCATTTGATCAATCACTATTGCTTTACCAATGGTTGTGTTTTGAAAAAGCAAGTGTCTAGTATCGATGAACCAAAAGACCGACATGATTTGTTCTTGATATGCATATGTCATTCTTTATTATTAAAATGGTGTTACATCTCTTCATGAACTTTGCTTTAGCTTATGATTTGCTTTTTTTCCCACAAATGTCTTTTCTCGTTATTTTATCGAATTGCGTGACCTTGTACAATACATGAGTTTGATTCAAGGTTAATGGAAATGTACCCATTGGAATTTTCTCTAGTTCGTTTGATAAAAAAAATAATATAGCAATTAAATGCTTTTATGTTGTACTATGTAATAAATATCATAAATCAACCATCAATCACTCTTTATACGCCACGTATAGCGCTATATATGACATATAAAGTATTATAAAATACGTATATGTCCTATGCGTAAATCGAATGCCACATGAGCCCGTCGACACCCAACACACCACAACATGATGAGGCAACTGGCGGTGTTGTGCACAAAACCTAGGGCAAACCACAGCGTTGCGGGGAAGAGATTGAGGGGGTGGGCTCTCTTTGACCACTACGTGTAGACCAATGTGAGCTCTTGATAAATTTTCTTCAAATGAGTCCTTGGACTAAATTGAAGTTTAAAAAAAATATCAACCAAGCATAATATACCGTTTTGGGTATTTCTGGATGAAAAAAATATGCCAACGTATCAACCACGTAACAACACTTTTTTTCTTAACAAAACCTTCAACCAAGTCCCATAATACTTAACCTAAGGTTTCCCCTCGTGTTTCATATACTCTTTTTTTATAAATCTATAGAAATAGTTTTGCGTTACATATAATATACTCATATACTAATTAAAATTTTATTGAATATACATTTTATAATTAATTGATAATAGAAGATGTAAACATTAAAATAATTTAACATAAAAACTATTATAAATGTATATTATTTTCTAACAACAAAATCATAAAATAAACGTTAATACTATCAACTAGGTGGTGTGCCCGTGCGTTACCGTGGAAATATCAGAGTGTTGCTCACAAATTTTGATGTTCAAAGCAAAGAAGTTTGCTATTTACATAACATAACAATCATTGTAATGTTACAAAATATTGTTTTAGCATTTTTGTACCCGTCTTTCAAAAATTTTGTCAACACTCCCCCGTTGAAGGTCTAGGGTGTCGGATGTTTTGCCGGGGTTTCTTTCTTTTTTTTAGTAGTCATTCTCTGTGCCTGGAGAAATAAAAAAAAACGAATGTTATTAGTGGGATTTAGAAAAAATATTATATGAATGTTGATGTACCACAAAATACCTATATACCACAAATGATCCAGAAGGAAGGTGAGGTCCGTAGGGTTGCTGTAGAAGAGTTAGAGGCTATGGAATCGATTCGATTCTCGAGACCAGAGACCTGTCTGAAGAGGAAGAATGGATCCTAGCAGAAAATAAGAAAACTATTGCCTAGATTGAGCTTGCAAAGGTTATGGATCTTAGACAAAGATCTCGGGTCCGGTGGGCTAAAGAGGGTGACGAGAACTCCAAGTTTTTTCATTCTATGATTAACAGTAGGAAAGCGTGCAATGTGATTCACGGTCTCAACATCGATGGTGAGTGGATCTCGAAACCTTCCTTGGTTAAGAAGGAGGTGTTTAACTTTTTGGAGCTAAGTTTGTGGATGAGTGGGTGGCCCGGCCCTCGTTCGTTTGTCCTAATTTGAAGAAGATTTCTGATTCCGATGCTTCTTGGGTTGAAGCTCAGTTTTCGTCCGTTGAGATTAAAGATGCTGTGTTTGAGTGTGGGGATGATCGGGCTCCCGGTTCAGATGGGTTTAATTTCCGATTCTTCAAACAATTCTGGAGGCTTTTCGAAGACGACTTCTCGTTGCTTATGGCGTCTTTTTTTGAGTCTGGGTCGATTAATGTTGGATGTGGTTCTTCTTTTATTGCCCTCATTCCCAAAAAAAGAGACCCCTCGGACCTTAACGACTATCGGCCAATTAGTCTTGTTGGGGTTGTCAACAAGGTGGTATCCAAGATTTTGGCCAACAGGTTGAAAAAGGTTCTCGGGTCGGTCATTTCGATTAACCAGTCTGCCTTCTTGAGTAACAGATTTATCCTGGATGGCCCTCTCATTATCAATGAGCTGTGCTCTTGGTTGAAAAAATGCAAGAATAAACCGTTCCTTTTCAAAATAGACTTTGAGAAGGCTTACGATAATATAAATTGGGGGTTTGTGGTGGAGGTTTTTCGCCAGATGGGCTTTGGGGATAGATGGTGCAGATGGTTATGGGGTATTCAGTCCTCTGCTAGGGCTTCGGTGTTGGTGAACGGATCGCCTACTTTCGAATTCAAGTGTGGCAAAGGTATGAGGCAAGGTGATCCCATCTCTCCCTTTTTATTTGTGGCGGTTATGGAAGCATTGTCATGCCTTATTGACAAGGCAATGGAGTTGGGAATTTTTTCTGGAATCAAGCTTCCCAATGACGGTCCGGTTTTGTCTTATTTATTCTTTGCCGATGATGCTTTGATTATTGGTGAATGAAAGTAATGCAGTTAATATCGTGAGAATCTTAAGATGCTTCCATGTTTTCTCTGGGCTCAGAATCAATTTGGGGAAGTCCAATTTATATGGCATTGGGGTGGATTCGGTGAATGTGGGAAACTTGGCGGAAGTGGTAGGCTGTATGCCAGACTCCCTCCCTTTTAAGTATCTTGGGTTGAAGGTGGGGGCCAATATGAATCGTATTAATAGTTGGAGACCTGTGTATGATGTATTTGAATCTAGGCTAGCATTATGGTAGTCGGCACTGTTGTCTATCGGTGGTAGAATCACCCTCATTCGCTCGGTCCTGGTTAGTCTTCCTAATTACTACTTTTCTCTTTATAAGGCTCCCGTGAAGGTCATCAAGGATTTGGAGTGCATGATTAAAAAGTTTCTTTGGGGAGAATCAAGTGACATCAGAAAAACGCATTGGGTTGCATGGGACAGGATTTCTACCTCCATCAAATCGGGTGGGCTGGGAATTTGTAAGTTGACTAATGTCAACAAGGCGCTTTTATGTAAGTGGGGGTGGAGATACAAGAAAGATGGTAATAATCTCTGGGTCAAAGTGGTGGATGCTATTCATTCTGGTGGGACAGGCTGGTCGTTTCTTCCAGCTAAGAAGTCGATTGGAGGAGTTTGGAACAATGTTGTGTCGGTTATCAATAAACCCATTGTTGGTAACTTGCGACTTCGTGGGTTTTTTAGGGGTACGGTGGGAAGGGGGGATGGTATCTTATTCTGGCTGGATCCTTGGTTAAGAGATGTCTCTCTCAAGGAGGTTTTCCCCCACTTATTTTCGCTAGAGTTGGTAAAAACATGTTCTGTCCGGGGTCGGTTGTCAGGAAATTGGCTATGGAAGCACGATCCTGATCTGGATGACGAACGGGATGAGCTGGCCGCTCTTATGCTTGCTATTGCGTCAGTTTCGTTGGTCGATAGGAAGGACGATTGGGTATGGTTACCCGATCAATCGGGCTCCTTTACGGTCAGTTCGGTCAGAAAAGTCTTAGACGAGTTCACTAATACCGGTTGTAACTTTGTGTTGAAGTGGTGTAAGTGGGTCCCGATTAAATGTAACGTTTTTGTTTGGAGAGAGGAGATGAATCGTATTCCGACTTCGGACGCGTTGTGTAGAAGAGGAATCGTAGTGGGTGAAGGGGTCTGTCCGCTATGTAAGACGGAAAACGAGACCGTGGAGCATCTCTTCACTTCGTGCGTCTTCGCTGTGGTTCTGTGGCAGAAAATTAGTAGTTGGTGTAGAATTCCTCCCATTTTTGCTTTCTCATTCAAAGATTTGCTGGAGATTCATCTCGACAATAATATCAACTCAAGGGACAGAGTAGTTGGTGTAGAATTCATCTCTTCACTTCGTGCGTCTTCGCTGTGGTTCTGTGGCAGAAAATTAGTAGTTGGTGTAGAATTCCTCCCATTTTTGCTTTCTCATTCAAAGATTTGCTGGAGATTCATCTCGACAATAATATCAACTCAAGGGACAGAGTAGTGGTTCACGGTATCATTTTTGTTGCTTGTTGGTGTTTGTGGTCGGCTCGGAATAAGGTTGTCTTCTCGGGGGCTGAAATCAAAGTGGAAGGTATCTTTAGTGAAGTTAGGTCGCTTGGTTTTCTTTGGTTCAAGAATAGAACTAGAAACAATCTTTTAGCTTGGTCGGATTGGTGTAAATTTGTAATTATGTAAGGTTTGTTTTTGTTGTTGTCCGCCCGGTTTTCGGGTGTGGCTGTGTTAATGAAGTTTTCCTTTAAAAAAAAAAACCTATATACCACAAATGTAGAATCAGCAGAAACGCAATTCGAAATTCAGTGAGATGACCAATTATCAGCTTAGGTTTCTTCGATTTCAGCAGATCGATTTAATGTCGCACTCGAATTAAGCAAAAATAAGCAGGAAAGCAGCCAGACACCCTTTTAACCTCCAAAAAATTTAGTTGTGCTTTAAATAACAAATAAAATGTAAATTAAGACCATGCGGTATGGGGGTCGGCTCCCCCCGTCCCGGCTCGTCCTCGGCGTCCCACACCGCCCCCCTTCATGGCGTCGCGTCTCCTCCGTCGGCTAGGAGACGTTGGAGACGGGTGAAGGAATTCAAAAGCCCCCCTCCCCCTTCCCACCCTCAACGGTAACATGCCCATTTTATAATAAAAAAAAATCACCCCCAACCACTATATATTCAACCTTTTCACCCCATTTTTTTAACAAAAACCTTCACTTTTCACCCCATTTTTATAAAATAATTTCTCCCAACCTTAAAAAAAATATGGATCCCTACAACCCAAATAATCCCAACTCAAGTTCACTCCCGTTTTCGTCACCTGGCTATACACCCGTCATGGAAAACTCTTTTTCGGGTTACCAATAAATGTCCAACGCTTTCAACCAACGAAACCAATAGCATATGCAACAACCCAACATTCCCTTCAACCAAATGTAAATGCAACCAAACCCAATAACATTTAACATGCCATATCAACAAATACAAATGCAACAGCTAATGCAAAACCCGCTAAATATGCCATATCAACCACCGCCACAAGCACGTCCAACACAAATCGAGGAAGAAGATGATGACGTAGAGGTTGTGCCAGAAACACAACCTCAACCTTCAAAAAAGAAAAATACAAAGGGAAAGGGTAAAAAGAAGACGCAGCCGTCAAACAACAACGACCATGGTCAAAAATTGAGGAAAAGGCGTTGGCGAAGGCATATATTGGGTCGTCAACGAATCCTTTACTCGGTAAAAATTAATTTTTTCATTATATTATTATTTTTCTTAGAAAATATTATTATTGTTATTAAATATTATTTGTACATTATATTTTTCTTAGAAAATATTATTATTGATATTAAATATTATTTGTACATTATATTTTTCCTAGAAAATATTATTATTGTTACTAACATTTATTTGTACACTATATTTACTAACTTGTAGGTAACAATCAATCAACCGATGGGTTTTGGCAAGAAATCCTTGATATATTCCACACGATTATGGAACAAGGCGAGTACAGAACCGTTGATTCTATCGGCTCCAAGTGGTGCAAGATGAATACGTTGATCCAACGCTTTTGTGGGTTTTATAACCAAACGCTCACCAAAAAACCGAGTGGGTGGAACAACGAAAATGTTTTCCATGAGGCGATGCGTTTATACGAAAATGAACATAAGACTTCTTTCCACATGTCCGTGCGTGGCAAGTTGTAAAGGATTCTCCAAAATGGGCGGCAACTCCAAATGAGGTTGCAAGCGCGAAACGAGCAACCAAACGGCCTAAAACTTCCGAGTTAGGAAGTTATAGCGTTGGAGCCTCAACCGTTCGTTGTCAAATATATATCAACGACAAGCCCGAGTTTGACGAGGAGCCGATTGGGGAGGAAGAACGTCCCCCAGGAATGGACAAAAGTAAAAAGATAGCGGCTGAAAAAAGGAAATAAGCCGCATCAGGAAGTGGTGGTGGTTCGAAGTTGGAAGGTATTATGGCCGAATTGAAAGCATTCAACCAAACCTTTACCGATACGCAAACCGAGAAGGTAAAAGTGAAGAAACGGCAAGCCGAGGAGAAGCAAAGGAGGCAAGAAGAAGCACAACAGTTGGAGGAATGGAAAATAATGACCACCGACCTTAGCGAATATCTTGAGGAAGACCGTCACATCTTACAAATGATGAAGGAAAAAATTAGAAAAAAATGGAGTGAGGGAGTGTAGTTTTTTTAAATGTAAGTTTAGGTTTTTTTTAAGTGTGTTGTTTTTTTTAGGTTTTATTTAAATGTAACTGTAGGTTTTTATTTAAATGTAAGTTTTTTTATTTTTATTTAGTTTGTTTTAATTAATTAATTAAATAAAAAATAATAATAAAAAAGGGGGGGGGGGGGGCTATCCACCACACCCTTGGGTAGTCCCAAAGGGGATGGTCCTCCACCCTTGCTGAGGTGGCGCCTACGTGGCGGGTGGTCTCTTTGGGGACTAATCAAACCATACCCTATGGTCTAAATACCAATGGAATGGTGGTCCATTGGGACTAAAAGAAATTTGTCGTTAAGTGAAAGAAATTTGTCGTTAAGCGAAAATGAGTCATAAGAATAACTAACGAACTAACTTTGAGGTAATGTTCTTTGTATATATCAAAGGAAGATAAAGGATTGCGCACATACTACCCTATAAGGGTAAGAGGGGTGCATGTGGGGAGGTGTGCGGGGAAGGAGTTTGCCGCGAGGGGAATGTGCCGACAACACCCAAAGTGCCGCGCAGGGGGAGGTGAGCGGTGACTACTCACCGCATGCGGAGAAGAGGAGGGAGATGGGTAATGGTGGGCCCCACTCTCTTTCAACCAATCACACATTTTCATTTTTTTAATGGTTTGGGTGAAAACACCCCTTGTGATTAAGGGCAAGAGGGGAGTTGGAGAGGGGAATTGACATGACAAGAAATCATTTGTTAGAATTTACCCTCATGATGGGTGCACCCATTTCACCCTAACAAAATTAATTCAAACCACACTAAGAATCTTAAGTTAATGTAAACTTGATTAAAAAAAAACACATAGAAGCAATCCGTACTTTATGGATCCAACTAAACTTGATAAAAAAAAAATACATAGAAGCAATCAGTACTTTATGGATCGAACTATTAGATATTAAAAGCAAATGTTGCAAGAAAAACAATGTTAAGCAGATAGTGTGTTTTTCAGAATGAATTGCCAACACACCTCTCCTCATAGATAGAATCCGACATTTGATCATGTAGGAAATATGGCTTATTCTTTTTCCAACAACAAATGTTACTCGAACTCTGCTTTACACCAATAATCCTAAATTACTCTCCATTGCCCAAGTTTAAACTTGTGACCTCGATGATATCCCCTCTAAGAGGCATGTGCTTTTTTTTCCATTCTCACTTTGTCTACTTGATCAACTGCTATAGACCAATTTAGATCAGATCCAATGGTAGCAGATGTTGTGTAATATCATAGATAGAATCCGACATTTGATCATGTAGGAAACATAGCTTATCTTTTTTCCAACAACAAATGTTACTTCAACTCTACTTTACAGCAATAATTCTAAATTACTCTCCATTGCCCAAGTTTAAACTTTTGACCTCGATCCCCTCTAAGAGGCATGTGCTTTTTTCCATTCGCACTTTGTCTACTTGATCAACTGCTATAGCAATTGCAATTTGGTGGCGATTGCTGGGTTCGGTTCTGATCAAACATGAAAGAAAACATTAAATCATACCTGTTATTGCATTCAAAGCAGTAGAGAATCCAGTCAGAGAAGATGACATCGAGTTCGACATGATTGTCAGAGTGATCCGGTTCCTCCTTAGGGTGCTAACTGATGATGGGGCTTAGAAAACCGATAAGGGAATCGGTGTAGGAGAGGAGGTTGATTATGATGTTATGACTAATGGGATGTGCAACTGAGTAACCCCTCAACCTCAACATAAGACTCCTTTATATAGACACCCAGGAGGAAACCTAATTAGTTAATAAGGGTAATATGGTCCATCAACAATTACCAACTAATTTAAATAATAGGTTATTATATATTTTGATCTATATTATGTAAATGATTATGATGGCTATAGATTAAATATTGTTACATAATATATTTAATCTTACATTCTCCCACTTAGCCGAGTAATCATTTACTATGAGTATTAGATAAGCCTGATCAGGAGTTAACACTCATTTTAGCTTTAAACAAGTACTATAGCAGAGAAATACAGCCGTTGAATCATTATGCGACTCAGGACCCCCATTAATCATACTATAGCCTTAATTTAAAACCTAATCGTCATGATCAAAATACGCGCGTAAGCCCTTTGTTTGATTTGTAACTTTATTTGTCAATATGCCATTATACCGGTTGAACATATTCTAAGAGACACACAAAATCAAACTGAGGAAATTTCATTAACATAAAACATAAGCTAGTACAATATGCTCAAATAAGGTCTTTACTAAATCCCATATTACGAACATGTTCTTCATAAACCTTAGGAGGGAGACCTTTAGTCATCGGATCCGCAAGCATATCCTTAGTACTAATATACTCGATACAAAGATTATTTTCCTCAACTCGTTCACGTACGAACATATATTTTGTATCAAGATATAAACCAGCTCCAGTCGAACTGTTACTGTTCGAGAAACTAACGGCAGCTGAATTATCACAATAAAGCTTCAATGGTCTAGAAATGGAATTTACGATTTTGAGTCCAGCGACCAGATTTCTAAGTAACATTCCATGACAGGTTGCGTTATAAATAGCAATGTACTCTGCCATCATTGTGGAAGTTATGGTCAACTGTTGTTTATGACTCTTCCATGAGATAGGGCCGCCTGCTAACATAAAGATATAGCCCGAAGTGGATTTCTTGTCATCTTTGCACTTTGCAAAGTCAGAATCAGAATAGCCCACCACTTCTAAATGATCACTTCTTCTATAAGTCAGCTTATAGTCTTTCGTCCCTTGCAGATATCGAAGTACCTTCTTAGCTGCTTTCCAGTGATCTAGGCCAGGATTAGTCTGATAACGGCCTAACATTCCAGCAATATAAGCGATATCTGGGCGAGTACAGACTTGAGCATACATCAAGCTCCCGACTACTGACGCGTAAGGTATCTGGCTCATTTGCTCCTTCTCAACCTCTGTTGTCGGACACTGAAATGAACCGAAAAAATCTCCCTTAACTACTGGAGCGACGGAGGGTTTGCACTGTTGCATGTTGTAACGCGTAAGGACATGATCTATGTAGGCCCTCTGGGACAATCCTAAGATCCCTTTGTGTCTATCTCGGTGAATTTCGATGCCAATGACGTAAGAAGCCTCTCCGAGATCCTTCATGTCGAAGTTATGCGAAAGTAACCGCTTCGACTCATGCAACATGTCTAAACTATTACTTGCCAATAGAATATCATCTACGTAAAGGACAAGAATAGTAAAGTTGCTCCCACTCATCTTGAGGTAGGTGCATTGATCCACTTGATTCTTCATAAAACCTTGCTTCTTCATGACTTCATCAAACTTGAGGTACCATTGACGTGATGCTTGTTTTAACCCGTAAATGGATTTCTTCAGCTTACAGACTAGATGCTCCTCACCTTCAGGTTTGAAGCCTTCAGGTTGTTTCATGTAAACATCTTCGTCCAAATCTCCGTTAAGGAAAGCGGTTTTAACGTCCATCTGATGCAGCTCTAAATCGAAATGAGCTACTAGGGCCATGACGATCCTTAATGAATCTTTACGAGAGATAGGTGAAAACGTCTCTTGATAATCAATTCCCTCTTTCTGAGTGTAGCCCTTTGCAACCAATCTTGCTTTGTAGCGTTCAACGTTCCCATTCGGATCCAGTTTAGTTTTGAATACCCATTTACATCCTACGGGTTTGGCTCCGTTGGGTAATTCTACCAAATCCCAAACGTCATTTTTCTTCATGGATTCAAGCTCATCAATCATTGCTTTATTCCATTCAGAAGACTGATCACTGCTAATGGCTTCATTGTAAGAGATAGGATCATTGAGCTTTCCGGGATCCATTTCAGTCAGGTAGGTAACATAATCATCCCAATTACTAGGCCTTCTTTGCCTAGATGACCTCCTGAGTGGATTATCGGGTTCAGCGTTGTCTTGGTTTTGAGCGTTTGATGCGCCTTCGTCATGAGGTATAATGGGTTCTGATTGTAGAGGTAAATTTGGAGTTGGTGCAGTAGCTTCAGGTACAGTAGTTGCATTGGGTACAAGAGGAGTAATCGGAGTAATGGTAAGCGACGAGTCTCTCCCCCCTGCGTCTTGTACTTCTTGCAATTCTTCGTAAGGGTTGGTACTGCTCCCACTGACCTTGAAATCCTCCAGGAACGCGGCACGCTTGGTTTCAACAATACGGGTGACATGGGAAGGACAATAGAAACGATAACCCTTAGAGTTCTCAGGATACCCGATAAAGAAACAGGTAACTGTTTTAGGGTCAAGTTTCCTTAGGAAAGGATTATAAAGCTTCGCTTCAGCAATGCAGCCCCATACTTTCATATATTTAAGACTCGGTTTCCTTCCTGTCCAAAGTTCATAAGGAGTTTTAGGGACAGACTTAGAAGGAACTCTATTGAGTATATGAACAGCTGCTTTTAACGCTTCAGTCCAGAGGAATAATGGTAAATTAGTGTTGGCTAACATACTACGCACCATGTTTATAAGGGTACGGTTTCTTCTTTCAGCGACACCGTTCTGCTGAGGTGTACCAGGCATGGTGTATTGGTTCACAATCCCCTGGCCCTTACAAAACTCATAAAATGGACCAGGACCTTGACCCACATCAGTATGTCTTCCATAATATTCACCGCCTCTATCTGATCTCACAACTTTAATCTGACGATCTAATTGCTTTTCAACTTCAGCCTTATAATCTTTAAAGGTTGTAAGAGATTCAGACTTTTCCTTAATAAGATACAAGTACATGTAACGAGAATAATCATCAATAAAAGTGATAAATGAAGTATGTCCTGTTATGCCAGCGATTTGGTAGGGACCACTAATGTCAGTGTGAATGAGTTCTAATAAATTAGAACTCCTAGTGGCACCTTTCTTATTCGCTAATGTCATTTTACCTTTAAGACATTTGACACATGTTCCAAAATCAGAGAAATCGAGAGGAGGTAAGACTTCATCCTTCACAAGACGATTTAATCGTTCTTTTGAAATGTGGCCTAAACGCTGATGCCACAACATGGATGAAGTTTCTAAGTCTCGTTTCTCTTCCATCTTTGTGAGTGATTCATTAATGTTATATGACAACAAAGATTTGGAAAAGTCATCTTCTAGTTATAATCTATAGAGACCACCATCCAGAATGCCAGTACCATAAAGAACAGAATCATAGAGGATAGAGAGTTTGCGATGACCATGGGAAACAATAAAACCGTCCATGTCTAACTTTGGTCCTGATACAAGGTTCCGAGTTACCTCAGGAACATATAAGGTATCATAAAGTTTAATACATAAACCAGTTTTCATAACTAATTGTAATGTTCCAATGGCCTTCACTTCTAATTCTCGATCATCCCCAACCTTAAGCGTTCTTTGGTTTCTTTCCAGCTTCCGGATTGTAAGGAATCCCTGAGTAGAATTGGTAACATGAACCATAGAACCAGAATCAAACCACCAAGAATTAGCAGGAACACTTAAATTATAGGACTCAAGTATCATAAAATAATCGTTACCTTTCTTAGCCAGCCACTCCTTGAAGTCAGGGCATTCCTTCTGCATGTGTCCTGTCTTCTTACAGAACTTGCAGCGGATACTGCCTAAGGAGTTCTTAGAGCTGGAAGCTGCACTTGTACTAGGATTAGAATTAGGCCTTTGGACTTTTGAAGCATCCTTCCTCTGATAATTGTTCTTCCTTTTCTTAGAGTTGGAGGTAGTAAAGTTGGCAACATCAGTATGGCGATCCATCCTCATACGCTCTTCCTCCTGTACGCACATGGCGACCAGCTCACTCATCGTCCATTTATCCTTCTGAGTGTTGTAATTGATCTTAAATGCTTCAAAGGACGAAGGAAGCGAAGTAATGATGAAATGAACAAGGAAACCATCACTGATTTCCATTTCCAGCCCCTTCAGCTTATTGGCCATGTCATTCATCATCATGATGTGCTCGCGAATGCCACTTCTCCCATCATACTTAGTTGTCACCAGCTTGAGAATAAGAGTACTGCGTGTGCTTTAGACGTCCCCTTGAACTGCGCCTCCACAGAAGCCAAGTAGGTTTTAGCAACTTCAGAATCAGGAATAGCTCCCCTTATAGCATTGCTTATGGACTGCTTCATAAACATGAGAGACATGCGGTTACTCCTAGTCCACTTGTCATGAAGTAACTGCTGAGGAGCAGTACTCTGTGGAGTAAGGTCCGCTGGTTTATCCTCTCTCAGAGCATAATCAAAGTCCAGTATTCCAAGTGTAAGCATGAGAGCATCCTTCCATGCAGCAAAGTTATCACCAGTCAAAGGTGGAATTCCCTGATTGGGTGCTGATAGTGGAAATAAGATGAGCAAGTTATGATACTAATGAAGAAGTCCTAATGTGATCTAAGGGCACGTTAAACTAAGGCAGGCATAAATAATGACCATTTTACATTATGAAGCTGTGATATTGTCTATTACTAACATCAAAATAATAGACTTAGCTAAAAATTCTACTTAAACGAAAACAAAACAGCTTTGGCTAGAAGTGTAATCATTTAAGCATATGTGCAAAGTGTTTGTAACAAATCAGCTTTGGCCAGAAATTGAAACAATCACTTTAGTTATGCACTTGTTGAGTATGCCATCTATGAATGAATTAAGTCAGCTTTGGCCAGAAATTAAGACATTCATGCTTATGATGCACACACAACATAGCTTTCATAATACTTGAACGATAAGTAGATGTATCAAGTCAGCTTTGGCCAGAAATGATATATCAAAAGCTCATTCAAGTTAAGCTATTCTGGTTTTGTAAAACATTATCTGATTCTGATTAATTAACTAAGTAAATTACAAAACCATTTATTTAATAGCAAACCACCCGTTAGCGCGGATCGATTTCGGACGCATTTCGAATGATTTCGGATGAGGCTTAGTCCGAAATTGATCCGAAATGATGATACTCAGTTCGAAATGATCCGTGATGGATATTTAGTTCAAAAGGAATCCGTAATGAGTCCGAAATGGTCCGTAATGAGTCCGAAATGGTCCGTAATGAGGAACTTATGATGAACCCTAAATCAAAAATTCAAACATTTGTCCGAAATGCATCAGTAATGATCCGAAATCATCCGTAATGACCAATGATGATCCGTAATGATGGAACTTAGATCCGAAATCGTCCGTAATGATGAAACTTTGATCCGTAATGATCAAACTTTGATCCGAAATCGTCCGTAATGATCACTGATGATCCGTAATGATGAAACTCCACATCCGAAATGGTCCGTAATGATGAAATTTACATCCGTAATCATCCGAAATCATCCGTAATGAGGATTTCGGATGGCAAAACGTAATCTGATATGAATTTTTTCGATTCTTTTTCCAGATTTTCCGATATAAAACAGAACCGACTAATCAACATATGCTCTGATACCACATGCTGGGTTCGGTTCTGATCAAACATGAAAGAAAACATTAAATCATACCTGTTATTGCATTCAAAGCAGTAGAGAATCCAGTCAGAGAAGATGACATCGAGTTCGACATGATTGTCAGAGTGATCCGGTTCCTCCTTAGGGTGCTAACTGATGATGGGGCTTAGAAAACCGATAAGGGAATCGGTGTAGGAGAGGAGGTTGATTATGATGTTATGACTAATGGGATGTGCAACTGAGTAACCCCTCAACCTCAACATAAGACTCCTTTATATAGACACCCAGGAGGAAACCTAATTAGTTAATAAGGGTAATATGGTCCATCAACAATTACCAACTAATTTAAATAATAGGTTATTATATATTTTGATCTATATTATGTAAATGATTATGATGGCTATAGATTAAATATTGTTACATAATATATTTAATCTTACAGCGATTAAAAAGGAAGTTTTTTATGGTGTGGTGATTGTTTCTTGTTGGAGGATATGGAAGGCGAGAAATGAATGGATTTTCGAGGAGAAGAAGAATAAAGTGGTTGAAATGGTTGCGGATATTAAGGCTATGAGTTATTTGTGGTTTAAAAATAGGCATAAAAATGTGAATGTAGATTGGGATTGTTGGCGTAAGTTTATTTTCATGTAATTGGTGTGTTGGCCGCTTCTTTCCTGCCTTAGGAATGGAGTTGGCCGTGTTTTAATGAAGTTCAATTTTCAAAAAAAAAAAAAAAAAAGTAATACATGAGGTGCCTGCAAAGAAAAAAAGGGACCAAAATTGATTGAAAAGCCGGTATTATAACATCTATTTCCTTTTAATATGTGATTTGAAATTCACTTAAACAAATTACCAAACATATGTTGTACATGAAGAACCCCAATGTGATTATAAACCTGAAGGAAAGAACTACCAATGTTGCAAAATCAAGATATTCATCAATCTATTTACAATAAAAAAAAATCTAGAACACAATCAAAATTATCAAAATCCTGTAGTCGTTACTTGGTTCCCTCAAATGTGAAATTAGAAATCTATTATGCAGCTGGCAAACCATAATCTTCCAATAAAATTAAGTTCAGAGCAAAGCGGATAAACCACACCTAACATGAAGCCACTTGAATATTTGCCCGAACCTCAGTCATCTAAAAACTGAGCAAAAATATAAATAAACTTTTGTCGGAAAGGTGTAAGAAATAAAAGATGATAACTATAATACAATTGTTAATTAAAAAAATAATGAAGTTAATCCTGGTTAAAATACTTAAGAAAACGTGTAGGAAAGGTGTAGGAATTTCTGACACCATAGTTTGGTTGGAAATGAGTAGGAAGTTGCGTAGAAAATGCGTACGAAACCAGTTTCCTATCAAGGGTTTTGCTAGATACATAATTTGTCGCAAATTTGTTATCGCGATTTGTGACGCATTTCCAATGGAAAACGGCGTCAGAAATTTCAAGTTTTCTACTAGTGACAGTTAAGCAGCAAGTGAACAATTTTCAACTTCCAGTCACACATAAAATTCCTTATATTACGACATGAACATAATTCACTACAATTAAAGTCATTAAAATATTTGAACTTACTAAAAAGGAAATGTTAAATTAATAAATATATTTCATATGAAAGCTTCAGCAAGCAATACGATTCTTGAAAATAACCCTAAGCAGCTAGGAACAAAATATAACATGTAAAATCAATAGAATTCATTTACACACCTAATTTACATATATATTGACACTCCCTTCAATATATGCTCATGGATTTGATAAAAACAAATAAAACGTATTTCTATACTGTACAAAATGACGTTATACTATATAACTCATTTTAATTCCTAGCATTACCGAGACCTATACGAATAATATTCGTCACAGTAATTTCCTTCATCAAAGTTAAGCGAGTAACTAACAGCGTCGTACTGGAATTTCAAAGGCTTTGAAGATCCATAGATACTTTTCTTGCTTCCTTCAATCACCTTCTTCATCAGCTTCTTCCACTTCGACCGTCGTAAGCCACTATCTGTCCATGAGTACTCTTCATGGTCAGAGACGGAAGACTGCGACGAACGTTCAGAGCAGCTAGATAACCGCCCTTCGATGGTGGTAGCGGTGTAGCTGAGGTCAGTTGCATGGGCCATTTTGTTAGAACTTAGAAGAGAGAAACGAGTTGTTTGTAATTGTTGTGTTGATGAGTTTTGAAGTTTGAATGTTGAAGGGTAGGTTTTATAGAAGAGCGGATTGATTTTAGTGAAGGATGTGGAAATGGTGGTTTGGATCGTCAGTTTACTATCTTTACACATGGTTGTGGGCCTTGTAATATTTTTTTTACTATATTTGTCATAATTTTTTAAAAAGAAAGTCATGCATATGTAGAAAGCCATTTTTACGTAACCATATCAACTGGATGATGCTTTTGTAATATCTTTTGTTTGATTTATGTCGGAATTTAAAGTTGTTTATTATTAAACCAGCAAATCAAGAAAAAGTAATCTAAAGATGTTTGTCACCACTGAGGTCATTGTTAATAATAACAAAAAAATAATAAAAAAAGAAAATCAAGATACGTTATAGTTTTGATGTAAAATCAAAATCTGTTTATGAAACTGGGTATATAATAGCTATGATTTGTAAATTTAATTCAAAAAATGGTTAAACAGTAGCTATACGATTTGTAAATGAAAGACAGACAGACACAAATGGTAATTACATGAAATGAAGTCTCCACTATAGCAGCTGGCGCGGACAAAGAGAAAAATGCTAGCACCAATCCAACTACGAGCAATGCCATTACGTGCAAGAATGTCTGTGAGATGGAGAGAAAGAAAAACTTAATTGGTAAAGTTCTGACAGGGTAGAAAAAGTGTAGAACGTTTCCATATATATATGGGAGGGTTCATTGAGAAACACTAAAAAAGTGGGGAACGGAGGAACACTTTTAAAAATTATACTTAACATGTTAAAAAAAATAGTTTTCTAAATTTTTTTCGGCGTTTTTTCTTATAAATACAAGTATAAACATTTTTAATAAAAAAAAATCAAAAACTAAAAATATAAAAAAATGTTTAAAAAACAGTTATATCTTATAGAATTAACTTAACATATTAAAAATATTTTTTTTAAAAACTTTTTCAGCGCTTTTCTTTATAAAAAGGAGGAGAAACTAGTCGAGTAAAAAAAAATTTTCTAAAAATTTTTTTTTAGCCTTTTTTTAATTGTTTTTTTTTAATATTTTTAGTTTTTGATTTTTTTTTATTAAAAATGCTTCTACAAGTATATATAAGGAGAAGCGCCGAAAAAGATGTTTAAAAAATTTATTTTTAACATGTTAAGTTAAATTTTTAAGAGTGTTCCCCGGTTCCCCACTTTTTTAGTGTTCCCCAATGAACCTCACACATTATATATATACATATATATATAGTGTGAGGTTAATTGTGGAACACTAAAAAAGTGGGGAACAGTGGGGAACCGACTCAAACGAACTCAGATTGGACTCATTCCAGCGGCGTTGGAACCGGCTCGTCGAACCCTAACTAGGATCTCTTAACCCTGAACCCTAAATCATAACCCCTAAACCCTAAATATATTAGGGTTTGGCTTTTAGGGTTTAGCTTTAGGGTTTAAGGTTTAGCTTTAGGGATTAGCTTTAGGGTTTAAGGTTTAGCTTAAGGGTTTAGCTTTAGGGTTTAGATTTAGGTTTAACCTTTAGGGTTTAGCTTTTAGGGTTTGTAGTTTAGATTTTACGGTTTAGCTTAGATTTTAGCCTTATTTTTTTAGCTTTAGGGTTTAGAGTTTAGGAGTTAGGATTTAAGGTTTACGGTTAAAAGATCCTAGTTAGGGTTCGGCGAGCTGGTTCCAACGCCGTTGGAATGAGTCCAATCGGAGTTTGTTTGAGTCGGTTCCCCGCTGTTTCCCATTTTTTTAGTGTTCCCCAATGAACCTTCCCATATATATATATATATATATATATATATATATATATATATATATATATATATATATATATATATATATATATATATATATATATATATATATAGGATTTGGATCATGAGTGAACAACTTCTTGAGAGTGAACTAATCTTGGCCCTTGATCATTTTTTAGATTAAAATGATAAGATTGACATTAGCCAAATACTTTTAAATAAAATCCCTTAATTTACTCATCTCTTAACTCTCTCTCTCTCTCTCTCTCTCTCTCTTTTCTCTCTTATCTTTAATTATTTCTCCATTATTTTAATAAAAAAGATTGAATGACTAATGTTTTTTTAAATAAACTTTTATGTACCTTTTAAAATTAAATATTAAACCTAATTAAATTATGATTTTTAACATATGTGTATACAGGTCAGTATATACAAGACTTATACACTTGTGTATTATTACATCTTGTTTTCACGGGTTAGTATAAACCAGATTTATACACTTGTGTATTATTCAAGTACATATGTGTATACGTGTCGGTATATACCAGACGTATACACCTATCTATTATTCAAGTACATAGTGTATACATGTCGATATATATCAGACTTATACACTTGTGTATTACTACATATTGTTTCCACTATACATCTTTTCATCAAACATTGATCTAATACATATATGTATAGAGAATGTAATTGAATATTTTTAATTGTGTTATAGCTGGAACAATATTTAATAATGTTTGAATTTTTTTAAAATTATGAAATATTAAGTTAGGTAATATGTGAGAGAAAAAAATATAGAGAATGTAATTATATATTATTTTAATTGGAAAGAGAAACCAAGAGAGAGAAAAAATTAATTAATTAAATGAAGATACAAATATACAATTATACCCTTGTGTCTATTAAAATACTTGTAAGTTACAAAAAAATAATTACAATCTTGCCATTAAAGAAAAAATCTAGATCTACAAAATCAATGGTCAGGATAAGTTCATTTTGTTCACAAATAAATCATTGTTCACTCGTGAACCCTACCATATAAATATATATATATGAGGAGCCGCTAGAATGAGAACCACCACGAGTTATGAGAACCACGAGAACCGCACCCCGCGGGTGGCCGTTGACCACGAAATTTTTTTTACACCTAGATCCGTATATTTTAAGACCGGGTGTAAATTTTGGGTTCAAACGGCGCGCCCGAGGGGGTAGTTTTTTACGCCCAAAGTTTGGGTTTTTTTAATTTTTCTTTTTTTTTTTAACCAAACTTTGGGCGTAAAAAACTACCCCCCTCGGGCGCGCCGTTTGAACCCAAAATTTACACCCGGTCTTAAAATATACGGATCTAGGTGTAAAAAAAATTTCCTGGTCAACGGCCACCCGCGGGGCGCGGTTCTCGTGGTTCTCATAACTCGTGGTGGTTCTCATTCTAGCGGCCCCCTATATATATGTATGTATATATATATATGTATATATATGTATGTATATATAGGTAGAGGTTCCTGTAAAAAAATGGTTTTTTGTGAGAAATATAAGAAAGAATCTAGACCATTAGATCTTTATCTAATGGTTGAGATCATAATGGCAAAATTGTAAATAATGTTTACTATTAAACATATTAATTTTCTAGATTAAGGGTATATAGGTAAATTTAACATTTTTAAATTAAGAAACTAACATTAATGCACATGTAACTCTCCCCCTGTCTTTTTTAAACGTCAATAACTTTTTATACGTAACTTTTAAAAAAAATGTACACCATAATAACGAACGTTTTTTTATCTTTAATATGAGTACCCTATTGCTATATTTATATAGAGAAAAAAATATGTTTTGATCCGATGTTTAGTCAATGAATGGTGTTATATACTTATTGAATGGTGTTATATACTTATTGAAACTTACTGAATGGTGTTATATACTTACTGAATGGTGTTATATATGTAACAACTGTGCTTGTAATCACTATGAACAGTTCTATTATCAATAAAACAATGTTATTTGATCCCAATGTTTGTTTTGTTATGTTTTACATTTTTCATGTTTTGACTTTTGTTCAATTCCAAACTCTACATCACTTTCTGGAGAGTTATACGCAAACTAGTGCGTAAACGTACTCAGTTTAATGCGAGAAATACTCTGGAACATCAACATATACTCAACATACCTTAAATAACCTTTACATAACTTAGAAATAAGTTTTGAAGGCTTTGGTATGGCAAAAAAATAAGTTAATTCGTTTACAGGGACTAAACTTGACAAACTGCGAAAGTATGTCAATTTGAACTGTAACGAACATTCCGGAACATAACCATAAGTTAAACACACCTTAAATATCCTTTACATAGCTTAGAAATAGGCTTTGAGGGGTTCGGTGTGCTAAAATAAACTTTTGGGTCATTCAGGGACTAAAAGTGTCAAAAAGTGCACAAGTTTGCATTTTCGCGCATAACCTACGTTCTGAATACATCCGGACATCCAAAAATTTATGTGAGCATGACTATATTATATTTTAGTGTTCGCCATAAGAAAAATCCATTCATCGCGTCATTTGGATCGTTTTTCGCGCTTATGCGTATTCCGTCGTAATTAACCGAACATCGCGACCGTACGGCCAAACGAACCGACATCCGAGATATTTTTGAGCATGTTTTAAGTTCCCTATACTTTAACTTCATTTTAGAGCTTTGAAATGGGGTTAACGGGCCTTAAACGTGTCAGAAATGGGCTTATTGCACTGCAGGGACCAAACATGTAAATCTGCCAAACTTATGTGTAGCGCACCGCTAAACTTATGATGTAACGGTGCGCTAGCCTGTCTGCAGACCAGATTCAATGTTTTACACAACAGGTTGCAGCTGTTTGATTCTCACCCACATGTTTCCAATTATCTAGTCAGATGATAAGGATCAAGTATTAGTCACCATAAGGTCCCGACACTTGTACGGTTGGGATTAAGGCACGTTTTCCTTGAAACGATCTTAACGGTGGACCTTTTACTATAAATACCCCACCCCCCATGCTTCCAAATTACAAGAACTTTGATTTGAGAAACTCTAAGTTGAAACTATTGTTTCATACCTGAGATTTTTGAATCGAGGTAAGCATTCGGGGACCCTTCGTAAGTATTCTTTCGTTCTTTTCCTTATTTTATTGCTTTTCGAGTCAGAAAGTCAAACTTTGTTTGACTTTCAGCGTTGACCAGTAATGGTCAATGCGAAGTTCGTTTGAACTTCGCAACGTGAGTGTAATCACGTTGGTCATAGTCCCTTGGGACTATGCCCACTGATTACCACGTTGTCTAGGGTCGTAGGGTAGGCGATCTAATAAATCGCCTATACCTTCGAACCCGACCCAGTTTGGTCGATCATTAGGATCCGACCAAACACATTAGGTGACCATAGTAGGTAGGGAATAACCTTCCGAGGTTATACCCTATGGTCACATCGTTTAATTAGTTGTATGATAGGTAGTTTATATGCCTTAGGTAAATTACCAGAATACCCTTTTCATGTATAATTGGTAATTAAGCATATGTAACCTAAACCTTTGACACATAACTGATTATGTAACATGTTTAGGCATATAACACTTGTCATAGGGCTAGTTAGGCGGTCCGAACGCGTTTCACGCGAACGACGCGTTAAAGTAGCATAAGCTACCTAAACGGGTCGTAATGGGTCGTAAACAATTATGTTAGGTTTCAATTAGTATGTAGGCTTTGTTGAACCATACTACGCGAGTCTCAATACTCGTTTGGTTTACAAACCCTTATGCTACCCGATCTTCCGATTTAGGTCCGGTTTATTAACATAGTTACCTATATTAGGTGCCGTTTGATTCCGTGATCTATATCATTGCTTGGTGGTTATCTTTAGACATCTGAGCAATCTCAAGTGAGTACATAGACCCCTCTTTTACTGTTTTCCAAACTGTTTTGGGGTGGAACACATGTGCCTACTTATTACTTTCATGCTTTCCTGTTTTCACATCATATACCGGCTATGTTTGTTAGTACATTATAGTACATGATTTCATTACATTTCATGCTAGGTGTGCCCATTGTGTGCATTACTTAGTACATTGTTTTACATTACATTTCATGCTAGGTGTGCCCATTGTGTGCATTACTTAGTACATTGTTTTACATTACATTTCATGCTAGGTGTGCCCATTGTGTGCATTACTTAGTACATTGTTTTACATTACATTTCATGCTAGGTGTGCCCATTGTGTGCATTACTTGGTACATTGTTTTACATTACATTTCATGCTAGGTGTGCCCATTGTGTGCATTACTTGGTACATTGTTTTACATTACATTTCATGCTAGGTGTGCCCATTGTGTGCATTACTTGGTACATTGTTTTACATTACATTTCATGCTAGGTGTGCCCATTGTGTGCATTACTTAGTACATCGTTTTACATTACATTTTCACGCTATGTATGTTCATTTGATTACATACTTAGTGCATCACATGCTTCCATTTTGGTATAACATTTGGTTTGTTTAACATGGGACAATACATTCATTAACATTGATCATGCCATTCGTTAGTAGGTAGTGGTACCATAGGAATTGACAACTCCCGTTCCGGACATCCCAGGGAAAGGGGATGAAAGGAATGACCGAATTCGATATACATAACTTAGATAAACCTTTAATTTGTTTAAGGGTTTATCGCCACAGTCTCAAGGCTTGGATGTATGCATTTTAATAATACCGCATAAATGTTTGTATCAGTATAGCATGCATTTGTTACACAAAACATAACTTTGATTTAAACCATGTTTTACTTCAATACCTTGTTTTTGTGCATTTTACATATGGTTTAGTTGATATATATATTTCACTACCATACATGACATCTTGGTTATACATTACATGATCTACATTGAACATAAACAATTTGACATTGATATACACATTTGGTGGTTTACATTTGACATAGACATTTTGATATGGTTTACACAATAACACTTGACAATTGGTTTGTACATGAACATTTTACATCTTGAATGGTTTGGTTTGATTAAGTGATTAAGTAACGATACGTGTGTAATATGATACAAACATGGTGGATACGCCGTTGGTACTTCCTATATATAAATGTTTGTATAATATTACATAGCGTAACGTTGTTTGAATCATTTCAGTTTGATACATATAACATTTTATACACATAACATACTTTTCATAAGACATTGTTTTACAAAACAGTTTATTTTATACAATTCATTTTACATGGTTATTCATTTAACCTTACATTTATTTATACATATCAACTGATCTTATCGTTTTTCAAATGAATTACAAGACAAAGCAAATTACAAGGTTCATGACTAAACATTTTCTCAAACATAAGTCATGAATCCTATTTTTCACAAACCTATGTATCTCACAGGCATTTTTATGCTGACGTACCTATTTTCACATGTGTTTTCAGGAGCTTTTCCGTAGGATGTTGATCATGACACTAAGGCGGACCTGTGCCTTAGAGACTTAAAATGAAGCTAGACTATGTTTAATTATGTTCTGAACTCTTTAATTTCCTGTTTGAAACAATGTAACACCCTTGTTTGATAAATAAAATAAAACTTTGTATGCCATGGTTATGAAACAATTTATTCTGTTACGACACGCCCCGATGTTTCCGCCGCGGTTTGTTGTTTTACGTTGTCGGGGTGTGACAGAAGAGTTGGTATCAGAGCCAATGGTTATAGGGAATTAGGTTATTAGTAATGCTTTGACCTAGACTATAACTTTTCTAGGACCCTAACACGAGTTATCTTGTGTTTAGATCTTAAAACATGTACATCACCTATCCTTAGGTGATTATCAAAACAAGAACAAAATTTTCCGAATCGATTTTTGAAAAACAATCATCTGTTTTTGAATGATTTTTTTACAAGGTTTTGAACCCTCAATTGTAAGGTTTTGAACCCTATGTTGTATGGTTTTGAACCCTTTTCAGTTTGGTTTTTGGCCTTGTGCCTTCTAATTTTCAAAAATCCCGTCAAACGTTTTGGGTTTTAAATAATGTGAACATGTGCAAACTGGAAGGGTGAATGCCTGTATTCTGGGTTTTCTGTCTAGGCAAGCACTTCGTATACATCTCAACCAGACGCGAGACCAGTTGTGCTTACCTGGGAATTCTTGGAGTGAGTGTTCACTTATAGGCGAGCATGTTGTCACACCCCCAAAATCCACACGCGGAGTATCACCGCTTGGAGGCGTGACTGACCAGGATCAAGCCACCAATCATATTGAACATAGTAAGTATTAAATGTAAAGCAATCAAACCAATATGAAAGGTGTTCAAAACATATGTATAAATTCAACGTTTAGCGGAAGCATAAATAAACCCAATCATAAGTAACAATTTAAATGTTTAAATGTTGTTCATAACATCCACAAACTGTGCCCACAACGACCGTGCCTCCCGTGCAAGCTCCATAAGTACCTAAGGTCCTGCAAGGCATGTAACAGAGAGTCAACAACTAGTTGAGCGAGTTCACAGTGAGTTTGTTTAGTTATAGTGTTCATAATGTAGTTCGTATGTTCATTTAGTAATCATGTATCGTATGTATCGTATCGCGGCCCTCTAGGCATGTTTGCGAAGTATAGTGGGGATTTCCCATGTTTGCTAGACTAGGTATAGTAGTATCGCGGCCCTTCCTGGCATGTTTGCGAAGATTAGAGTATATAGTTCGCGGCCCTTCTTAGGCATGTGTGCGAAGATTGTCATAATATCGCGGCCGACCCTTGGCGTGTGTGCGAAGATCGTTTAAATTAGTATAACCAGTCTAGTCTGTTCTTATCCATAATCCTTCCTCTCCCGGGAATCATATATCTAAGTTCCATAAACTGAACGAATAAATAATCCAACCCATTCCCATCCTGGGAATCCCATGCCTTGGCTGTGTGAACTCACCTTGGTTTGCTCGGTATGCTAAGTGTATGCTCGCAAGTAATCAATCACGTCCTAAAGTATGCACGTATGTGAAATCAGTTTGCGTTCAAGTTGTGCACGTATAAACATGTAACACGTAATCACAATCATATACAAGATGGTTTTATCGCACAAGGGTTTCCGGTGGGTTCTAGTTCGCCGTCACAGTGAGAGAGCTCTAGGGTTTCGGTTGTGTTGATAGAAAGTGTAAAATGATGATGTTTTACGTAAAAATACACAGAATAACGTTCTGGGCCCAAGCTGGGCTTCGGCAGATCTGGGCTCGGCGAAACAGTTTGTTTCGTCGAGTCGTATACGGCGAAACATATCCTGTTTCGTCGGGAATGGTTATGGCGAAACACACTTGTGTTTCGTCAGGTTCTATCTTATGTTGACAGTTTATGTTTCACGACATGTTATACAATCAAACACATAATCAAGCAAACACACTAGGTTTTATCATAACACAACCATATAGTCAAAGTCAACGTGCATTTAATGCGAATAAAGAATGTCGGAAATTCGAGTTGTCACATTATCCCCAACTTGAAAGAAATTTCGTCCCGAAATTTAGCATGCGGTTACTGAGGAAAGCTAATGGTGTGACGTTGTTTACCTGTATTGTATCGCGGCTCCCCGAGCATGTTTGCGAAGATTACTGGTTTTTCCTGGGATGTCACATTATCCCCCCGTTGATTTGGAATTTCGTCCCGAAATTCTGCATTGGTAGCTTCAGCCTCAGTAGTAGTTGCATTGGTTCCGAATAACTGGGGATATTTGAGTTCCATTTGATCTTCGCGCTCCCAGGTGAACTCTGGGCCGCGGCGGGAGTTCCAACGAACTCGTACAAGAGGGATTCTCGTGTTCTTGAGGACCTTAACATCCCGGTCCGTGATTTCAATAGGTTCCTCGACGAAATGCAACCGCTCGTCGATAGTGAGTTCCTTTAAGGGAACTATGTGGGTCTCATCTGACGTACACTTCTTCAGATTCGACACGTGAAAGACGTTGTGAACTGCACTGAGTTCAGGTGGTAAGTTCAGTCTGTAGGCCACTTTGCCTATTTTCTCAATAACTTCGAAAGGTCCGACGTATCGTGGATTTAGTTTGCCGCGCTTGCCAAAACGAACCACACCCTTCCAGGGTGAAACTTTAAGTAGCGCTCGATCCCCAACTTGGAATTCGAGTAGTTTCCTGTCTAAATCAGCGTATGCTTTCTGACGGTCACGAGCTGCCGCCATGCGTTGTCGTATTTGTGCAATCTTTTCAGTAGTATCAACTACCATTTCTGGACCTGTGATCTGACTTTCCCCCACCTCTGCCCAACAAAGAGGTGATCGGCATTTACGCCCGTACAATGCCTCGAATGGAGCAGCTTTGATGCTTGTGTGGTAGCTGTTATTGTATGAAAATTCCACAAGTGGC
This sequence comes from Helianthus tuberosus, assembly GCA_030545235.1. Lineage (NCBI taxonomy): Eukaryota > Viridiplantae > Streptophyta > Magnoliopsida > Asterales > Asteraceae > Helianthus > Helianthus tuberosus. The sequence continues at coordinate 153,865,071 of CM060403.1, read as the reverse complement.
AAATGTCTTTCCCAACCATTGCCAAAGTCTATTACGCACGCCCGAAGCATGTCTTCTAGAGTTTGAATAGTGCGCTCAGACTGCCCATCTGTCTGAGGGTGATAAGCTGTGCTCATGTCTAATCGAGAGCCAAAAGATTTGTGCATTGCTTGCCATAGTTCTGAAGTAAAACGTGCGTCTCGATCAGAGATGATAGAGGTTGGCACACCGTGCCTGGAGACCACTTCTTTCAAGTAGATGTCTGCTAGTGTAGAGAACTTGTCTGTTTCTTTGATGGCCAAGAAGTGAGCAGACTTTGTGAGTCGATCCACGATCACCCAAATAGTATCATTTCCGCGCTGAGATCTAGGTAAGCCAGTAACAAAGTCCATGGAATTTTGCTCCCATTTCCATTGTGGTATCTCAGGTTGTTGGAGTGGTCCTGACGGTTTCTGATATTCTGCCTTGACTCTCGCACAAGTCAAGCATTTACTAACGTATGTGGCTATGTGGGCCTTCATGCTAGGCCACCAGTATGTAGTTTTGATATCGTGGTACATTTTATCCGCACCAGGATGTACCGAGTAGCGAGACTTATGAGCTTCATCCATTACGAGCTCGCGTAAGTTGCCATAAAGTGGAACCCAAATGCGTCCTGTAACGTAGTAAGCACCATCTTCCTTCTGTTCTAAACGTTGTCTTGAGCCACGTAGGGCTTCAGCCCTGACATTCTCTGGTTTCAATGCTTCTACCTGAGCATCTCGTATCTGGGAAGGAAGACGAGACTGTATAGTGAGTTGTAGAGCTCGTACGCGCTTACGCGCGGTGTCCTTCCGACTGAGGGCGTCAGCCACAACATTGGCTTTGCCTGGATGGTACCTGATTGAGCATTCGTAGTCATTTAACAGTTCAACCCATCGTCGCTGTCGCATATTCAGTTCCTTCTGTTTGAATATATGTTCGAGGCTTCTGTGGTCAGTGTAGATAGCACATTTGGTACCGTACAAATAGTGTCGCCATATCTTAAGTGCAAAGACGACCGCTCCCAGCTCTAGGTCGTGTGTGGTGTAATTCCGTTCGTGAACCTTAAGTTGGCGCGAAGCATAAGCAATAACTTTATCCCTCTGCATCAATACACATCCAAGACCTTGGATAGATGCGTCGCAGTAGACTACGAAATCGTCCGTGCCTTCAGGCAGTGAGAGGATAGGTGCGCTACAGAGTCTATCCTTTAAGTGTTGGAACGCTGTTTCCTGTGCATTACCCCAACGGTAAACAACACCTTTCTGTGTCAGTAGTGTAAGCGGTTGAGCAATCTTTGAAAAGTCTTTGATGAACCGTCTGTAATAACCCGCCAAACCCAAGAATTGGCGTATTTCGGTTGGTGTACGAGGCGCAGGCCAATTCTTGATCGAATCTACCTTGGATGGATCGACATGGATCCCATCTTTGTTTACCACGTGGCCTAAGAAGTGGACTTCACGAAGCCAGAAGTCACATTTGGAAAACTTAGCGTATAGCTGTTCCGTTCGTAGAAGTTCCAGTATAAGTCGTAAGTGCTGCTCGTGTTCCTCCTGCCTCTTTGAATAAATCAGGATGTCGTCGATGAAAACAGTGACGAACTTGTCGAGATAGGGTTTGCACACTCTGTTCATAAGATCCATGAAGACCGCAGGCGTGTTCGTAAGCCCGAATGGCATGACCAAAAACTCGTAGTGGCCGTAGCGTGTTCTGAACGCTGTTTTGGAGACGTCCTCATCCCGGACTCTCAGTTGATGATACCCCGACCTTAGATCAATCTTCGAGTAATACCTCGACCCTTGCAGCTGGTCGAATAAATCGTCGATGCGTGGAAGAGGATAGCGATTCTTCACAGTCACTTTGTTCAATTCGCGGTAGTCTATACACATGCGAAAGGTACCGTCTTTCTTCTTTACAAATAGTACTGGAGCTCCCCAGGGCGAAGAGCTAGGACGTATGAAACCCTTTTCCAAGAGTTCTTGCAGTTGCTTAGACAGTTCTTCCAATTCAGTTGGAGCTAAGCGATATGGTGCTCGAGTTATAGGTGCTGCTCTAGGAGCTTGTTACTATGAATTACCAAAGGTTCTTAACCAGCACGGGGAATGCGGATGATCTTTTCTTTGCAAAGAGCCTCTGCTCGATGTTGAGGTAGCCAATCCATACCAATATCGATGTCTAAACCAACACAACGTTGGGGTCATTCCTAGTATCACCCTGACCAATCACGAACACTCGACCCCTGGCACCATTGCCGTCGTTATTACCCCCATTGTTGCCTCCATGATTGTTCCTGTTTCTTTGATTGTGGTTCTGATTCTAGTTCCGGTTCAACTGTGGGCCATGTCTCTTGAATTAACCTTCAGCACCACACTGATGACATCCCTTGTTACCCTGCTATTGCTGTTGATTCTGTGGAGCTTGTGGTTGCTGTTGGTTCTGGCTTGCAGGACGTGAGTTTCTACCATCTTTGGCTCCATGACCAAGCTTGTCGCATCAATGACCATGATTTCGGTTGCACGGCCCGCTGTGGTGCAAGTTACATCGTTTGCACTTAGGGTGGTTTCCCCTGTATCCACCCTGCCCTTGACTACTAAAAGGTTGCTGACCAGGACTTTGGTTGTCATCGATCTTTCACTGCTGTGCCTGGGATGAAGCCGTAGTCGAATCCTTGCTAGAGGTTCCATCCCACTTTCATTTGTTGTCACTGGGAATAACAGAAGTAGTTGAAGTAGTAGTGGTAGTAGTATCGCTGATACGTTGAGGCAGCTTGTTCTGTTCCACTGCCTGGTCTGTGAGACGATGAGCAAGATGAGTAACATCTTGAATAGTAGCAAGATTAGCAGTCATCACATGGCTTTGAATTTCTGGTACTAAGCCTTTGAGGTACAGCTCAATGCGATTGATAGGAGGATCCACCATAGTTGGGCATAACACTGCCAGTTCGTTGGATCGTTTCGTGCACGCTTCTATCTCTGACCCCGTCATCTTCATGTTAAAGGACTCCACTTCCAACTTGTGGATGGCATCATAACTACTGTATTCACGTTTGATCAGTTCCTTAGAATTATTCCATGGGGTGGCATTAGCAGCCGCCAGCCCCAGTATCGTAACTTGCGCGTTCCACCAGGTTTGCGCAGTGCCTTCGAGAACATCAGTGGCATATTTCATCTAACGAGCCTCAGGTCATTCGCACCTTCGAAGGCCGATTCGAGTTCCTCGAACTAATGGAGGAGTCCAACAGCTCCTTCAGTGTCGCTGAAAGTAGTAGTACGACAGTCCATAAAAGTCGTGTATGTGCACACAGGTGGCTGAACGTGTTGACTTGTCGTGTGCGTAAGAGTAATCAAAATTAAGCACAAGAGTTGGTTTAGGAATGTAGGATCTAAGGACCCTAGTGTGAGTTTCAACTGCAGGGTATACCTCCTGCTTGTGCGGCTGCAACTGCCGCAGTAACTTGTTCAGCGATGAGAGCCGTCAATTGGGCTTGTGTCATGTTGATACGTCCAGACATGATCTTCATAGTAAAGATAGCATAAGTCAGAGAGGATCGCGAATCGTGCGATGACAGAAGAGTGTGAGCATATAAGCGTTCTCAAGCAGTAACGAATAGTAATCAATGTAATCTAAGCATACCACGAGCAAAGTTCTATGTAATTCTAGCAAGTAGGCAATAAATATAAACCTTATTACCTAGGATGTTGAGTCTTGCACGTGGAGCGAGGTGTCGTTGTGGATCGTTGAGCACTGTACTGGTTATAGTCTGGTTTCAATAAAAACATTTTTCCCTTATTAAAACCAAGTTCTCTATAACCAATGGCTCTGATACCAATCTGTCACACCTCCAAAATCCACACGCGGAGTATCACCGCTTGGAGGCGTGACTGACCAGGATCAAGCCACCAATCATATTGAACATAGTAAGTATTAAATGTAAAGCAATCAAACCAATATGAAAGGTGTTCAAAACATATGTATAAATTCAACGTTTAGCGGAAGCATAAATAAACCCAATCATAAGTAACAATTTAAATGTTTAAATGTTGTTCATAACATCCACAAACTGTGCCCACAACGACCGTGCCTCCCGTGCAAGCTCCATAAGTACCTAAGGTCCTGCAAGGCATGTAACAGAGAGTCAACAACTAGTTGAGCGAGTTCACAGTGAGTTTGTTTAGTTATAGTGTTCATAATGTAGTTCGTATGTTCATTTAGTAATCATGTATCGTATGTATCGTATCGCGGCCCTCTAGGCATGTTTGCGAAGTATAGTGGGGATTTCCCATGTTTGCTAGACTAGGTATAGTAGTATCGCGGCCCTTCCTGGCATGTTTGCGAAGATTAGAGTATATAGTTCGCGACCCTTCTTAGGCATGTGTGCGAAGATTGTCATAATATCGCGGCCGACCCTTGGCGTGTGTGCGAAGATCGTTTAAATTAGTATAACCAGTCTAGTCTGTTCTTATCCATAATCCTTCCTCTCCCGGGAATCATATATCTAAGTTCCATAAACTGAACGAATAAATAATCTAACCCATTCCCATCCTGGGAATCCCATGCCTTGGCTGTGTGAACTCACCTTGGTTTGCTCGGTATGCTAAGTGTATGCTCGCAAGTAATCAATCACGTCCTAAAGTATGCACGTATGTGAAATCAGTTTGCGTTCAAGTTGTGCACGTATAAACATGTAACACGTAATCACAATCATATACAAGATGGTTACACTTAACAACAGCTAAATATTCCAGTTAACACTTAACAGAATTAACCCAAGTTACTGTGCAGATTCTGTTCGGCGAAACACACATAATGGCGAAACACAAATTGACGAAACACATATAGTGACGAAACACACTCTGTTTCGTCGTGGCTTTGCTTGGCGAAACAGGATTCCAAATTCGTCGACGACTCTTGGCGAAACACATTCTGTTTCGCCGAGGTTCCTGTTTCGTCGAATGTCTGATTCGTAGACACAGTTACAGCAGTTACGAAATACACATAAACCCTAATCATGTTAGCAGCCGACATCAATATTATCAATCATGCAGTAATCATTCAACACAGAATCATTGTAACATCATCATAGCATAATCATCGAACCACTTTAACGTCTAGCATGAACCCTAGCTTACGTATACAACATATCGATTACAACATCACATCATCAAACCCTATCAAGATGCTAACTTGCATTCAGAATCAGATCATAATAACAACATCCAGAACCGAGTATTCAATCATATTAAGTTTCGCATAAAACCATCTATATCCGACTACAATATTCATATCGAAATCCATATCATTATCATTATAACAAGAACCCTAATATTTAACATGTATCAGTTTCAGATATACATCATCAAAGCAGAATCACATGACACATAAACACGTACACTGATGAAAGATCAATCAAGACACATAGATTTACTAACCGAGATGATGGTTTTATCGCACAAGGGTTTCCGGTGGGTTCTAGTTCGCCGTCACAGTAAGAGAGCTCTAGGGTTTCGGTTGTGTTGATAGAAAGTGTAAAATGATGATGTTTTACGTAAAAATACACAGAATAACGTTCTGGGCCCAAGCTGGGCTTCGGCAGATCTGGGCTCGGCGAAACAGTTTGTTTCGTCGAGTCGTATACGGCGAAACATATCCTGTTTCGTCGGGAATGGTTATGGCGAAACACACTTGTGTTTCGTCGGGTTCTATCTTATGTTGACAGTTTATGTTTCACGACATGTTATACAATCAAACACATAATCAAGCAAACACACTAGGTTTTATCATAACACAACCATATAGTCAAAGTCAACGTGCATTTAATGCGAATAAAGAATGTCGGAAATTCGAGTTGTCACACATGTCTTCATTATACATTATTTTTGACCCATTTACTTTGATTAGTCACTGTGAGTCGTTTGTTTGCTTTGTGATACGGACGAATGACCACCATCTATGCTGTTTGCAATTCTTGTTTTTATCATCTCATTCTTTTCATCCAATCATCTCACTCGTTTCTTTTCATGTTTTCCTCTTTTAGAATGCCTCCTCGACGCGAGAACCAGATAGCAACTGCCGAACTGGCAGAAATTATTGCGCAGCAAATGGCTGCCCAATTCCCAAATCTCTTTGCTCAATGGAACCAAGCCAACAACAACAACAACAACAACAATGTTCCATGCAAATACAAGGATTTTAATCAGGCTAAACCACTCAAGTTTAGTGGTTCTGAGGGAGCGACTGGGCTTCTTCAGTGGTTTGAGAGCAGTGAGAATACTTTTCGCCATGTGCAGTGTCCGGATAATCGCAAGGTTGAGTTTGCTTCGAGCGTATTTCAGAAGAGGGCTTTGACATGGTGGAACGGGATTATGAGAGACAGGGGTGCAGAAGTTGCTCTTGCACAGACTTGGGCTGAACTCAGAGCCCTTATGATGAGGGAATTCTGTCCTCGTCATGAGCAACGAGCTTTGGAGAAGGAATTTGATGATTTAAAGCAAAATAGTGGTGAGCACAGGGCTTATACTGATCGGTTTGAAGAGTTGAGTTTGCTTTGCCCAACTATGGTTACCCCACTAGACAAGGCTATCGAGAGATACATCGATGGCCTACCTGACTCGGTACAAGATATTCTTACTGGTAGTAACCCTGCCACACTTCGTCAGGCAATCGAGTTATCAGCGACGCTGACTGAGTCGCAGATCCGGAAGAACAAGTTACACAGGAAGGGTGACCAGGGCAAGAAACAGTCGTCTGACAAGGGTGATAGCAAGAAAGGTCAAAACTTGAATGGAAAGAACTCTGGTTCTTCGAAGAGGTCAAGGAAGCGTAAGGCTTCCCAAAATTTTGCTATCACTGCCCAAGCTAATCAAGCAGCTCCCAACCAACCCGCACAGCTTCCAGCAAAGAAACCTTATACAGGGAATGCACCTTTGTGCAATAGATGCAACAGTCACCATCAGCCGCAACATCAGTGCCGTTTCTGTACTAGCTGTGGGAAGTCAGGTCATCTTGCCGATGTTTGTCGGTTTGCTCAAAATCGCGCAGTTCAAAACCCGGCTCAACAAGTTGCACAGCCTCCTGCTCAGCAACAGGGTCAAGCTGCACGACCACAATACCCACCAGGTGCTTGTTACAATTGTGGGGATCTGACCCACTATAGGAATCGGTGCCCAAGACTGGCGAACCAGAACCAGAACCAGAACCAGAATCAGGCTCCGGCTCGAGGCCGAGTCTTTAACATGAATGCCCAAGAGGCACAGGCTGACGATAATGTGGTGAACGGTACGTTCTTTATTAATAATCAGCCTGCATCTGTTCTTTTCGATTCTGGTGCCGATAAGAGTTTCGTGTCTTTTTCTTTTGAGCAAATGCTTCGCGTGTCTAGAACGAAACTAGGAAAACCTTTGACAGTAGAAGTTGCTAGTGGTGAACCCATTATTCTTGATTCTGTTCTACGCAACTGCCAGTTGAACCTAAATGATCATCTTTTCCCTATCGATCTCACGCCTATGCAACTCGGAAGCTTCGACGTTATTGTGGGAATGGATTGGTTATCCAAGCATCACGCAGAGATAGTTTGTTCTGAGAAGATTGTTCGTGTGCCGCTTTCGACAGGCGAGATCCTGCAGGTTCAAGGTGAGAAGCCTACCGGTGGTCTCAAACTCATGTCTTGTTTTAACGCTCGGAAGTATCTGCAGAAGAACTATGTGGCTTTCTTAGCACATGTTACAGAAGATAAAGGCAAGGGTAAGTCTATTTCAGATATTCCTGTCGTTCGGGATTATTCTGAAGTGTTCCCTGAAGATTTACCTGGTCTACCTCCAGCACGCCAAGTCGAGTTCCGCATTGATCTCGTACCTGGTGCAAATCCCATTGCCAGAGCTCCATATCGTCTTGCACCATCCGAGATGCAAGAGTTGTCTAAGCAGCTTCAGGAGCTTTCTGACAAAGGTTTTATCCGTCCTAGTTTTTCACCCTGGGGTGCTCCCGTTCTTTTTGTAAGGAAGAAGGATGGATCCTTTAGGATGTGTATCGATTATCGTGAGCTTAACAAGCTTACCATCAAAAATCGATATCCCTTACCTCGCATAGATGATATCTTTGATCAGTTACAGGGCGCTTCTTATTTTTCGAAGATTGATCTGCGATCTGGATATCATCAACTTCGGGTACAAGAGGAAGACATTCCGAAGACAGCGTTCCGTACTCGTTATGGGCATTATGAATTCACAGTCATGCCATTCGGTTTGACTAATGCTCCGGCTGTTTTCATGGACTTAATGAATAGGGTCTGTAAACCTTATTTGGATCAGTTCGTCATTGTTTTTATTGATGACATCTTGATATACTCTAAGACGCAAGCTGACCACGAGCAACATCTTCGTCTTACCCTTGAACTCCTAAAGAAAGAGCAACTTTTCGCCAAATTCTCCAAGTGCGAATTTTGGCTTAAAGAAGTTCAATTTTTGGGGCATGTTATCAACGAACGGGGTATTCATGTAGATCCCTCCAAGATCAGTGCGATTAAGGATTGGGATACACCTTCTACTCCTACTGAAGTTCGTTCTTTTCTTGGTCTAGCGGGTTATTATCGCCGCTTCATTGAGAATTTCTCTAAGATTGCAGTTCCTCTAACTGCTCTAACTCAGAAGAAAACGCCCTTTTACTGGGGATTCAAGCAAGAGGAAGCTTTTCAACATTTGAAGCAGAAGCTTTGCGATGCGCCTGTTCTATCATTGCCTAAGGGTGATGATGATTTTGTTGTGTATTGTGATGCATCGAAATTGGGTCTTGGCTGTGTTCTTATGCAAAGGAACAAAGTCATAGCTTATGCATCGAGGCAGTTGAAGATACATGAGAAGAACTACACCACTCATGATCTTGAGTTGGGTGCAGTTGTCTTTGCTCTCAAGATCTGGAGACACTATTTGTACGGTACAAAATGTGTGGTTTTCACAGACCACAAAAGTCTTCAGCATATCTTCAACCAGAAAGAACTCAACATGAGGCAACGACGTTGGGTTGAGCTTTTAAACGACTATGACTGCGAAATTCGCTACCATCCTGGTAAGGCGAATGTCGTAGCTGATGCATTGAGTCGTAAGGAACGTACTAAGCTTCATTGTGTACGTGTTCAATCTGTTATTCAAGCTCGATCCGATATTCAAGCACGCATTTCTCAAGCTCAACAATTTTGTGTTTCACAAGGTTTAATGGATAAGGAATTTCCCTATCACATAACGCCTGCTTTGGAACTGAAGGACAATGGATCGTATTACTTCATGGACCGTTTGTGGGTCCCAAGCCAGGATGATCTTCGTACCTTGCTTATGGATGAAGCCCATAAGTCTCGTTATTCTATTCATCCGGGCTCAGATAAGATGTATAAGGATCTTCGTATTCAGTATTGGTGGCCTGGTATGAAGAAAGACATTGCCTTATACGTATCAAAATGCCTTACTTGTCTTAAGGTTAAGGCTGAACATCAGCGTCCTTCGGGTTTATTGGAGCAACCAGAGATCCCAGTTTGGAAATGGGAAAACATTACTATGGATCTTATTACCAAACTCCCGCGCACAAAGAAAGGTCATGATGCCATCTGGGTAGTCGTTGATCGTCTTACAAAGTCAGCACATTTCTTGCCAATCCGCGAGGATTTTCCTACTGACAGACTTGCTCAAATCTATGTGGATGAAATTGTGGCACGACATGGTGTTCCGTTGAACATCATTTCTGACAGAGATGCTCGTTTCACTTCTCATTTTTGGAGAACCATGCAATCTGCCATGGGGACCCAACTTAATCTGAGCACAGCTTATCATCCGCAAACGGATGGTCAATCTGAGAGAACAATCCAGACTCTGGAGGATATGCTTAGAGCTTGTGTGATCGATTTTAGTGGTAGTTGGGATTCACATCTTAAATTGATTGAATTCTCCTACAACAACAGTTATCACACTAGCATCAAAATGGCTCCTTTCGAGGCTCTCTATGGTCGAAAATGTCGTTCACCAGTCTGCTGGAATGAGATTGGCGAGGCTCAACTTACTGGACCTGCCCTCATTTTAGAGACAACTGACAAGGTCAAGAAAGTTCGTGATAACCTTCAGGCAGCTAGAAGCCGTCAGAAGATTTACGCGGATCCAAAACGCAAACCCTTGGAATTTCAAGTCGGTGATCGAGTATTACTTAAGGTCTCACCTTGGAAAGGTGTGATCAGATTTGGAAAGAAAGGAAAACTTGCACCTAGATATGTTGGACCATTCAAGATCGTCGAAAGAATCGGTAAGGTAGCCTACAGACTTGAGTTACCTCCTGAACTTGGAAATGTTCATCCAACTTTTCACGTGTCCAATCTCAAGAAGTGTTCAGCTGATGAGAACTTCTCCATACCGCTTGACGAAATTCGTGTTGGCAAAACACTGAAATTTGTTGAGAAACCAGTGGAAATCATGGAACGTGAAGTCAAGTGGCTTAAACGCAAGCGCATTCCTTTGGTCAAAGTTCGCTGGGAAGCTAAACGTGGACCTGAGTTTACTTGGGAACGCGAAGATCAAATGAAGGCGAAATATCCACATCTTTTTCCACGAGTTTCCTCTAAATAAATTTCGGGACGAAATTTCCACAAGTAGGGGAGACTGTAACAACTGTGCTTGTAATCACTATGAACAGTTCTATTATCAATAAAACAATGTTATTTGATCCCAATGTTTGTTTTGTTATGTTTTACATTTTTCATGTTTTGACTTTTGTTCAATTCCAAACTCTACATCACTTTCTGGAGAGTTATACGCAAACTAGTGCGTAAACGTACTCAGTTTAATGCGAGAAATACTCTTGAACATCAACATATACTCAACATACCTTAAATAACCTTTACATAACTTAGAAATAAGTTTTGAAGGCTTTGGTATGGCAAAAAAATAAGTTAATTCGTTTACAGGGACTAAACTTGACAAACTGCGAAAGTATGTCAATTTGAACTGTAACGAACATTCCGGAACATAACCATAAGTTAAACACACCTTAAATATCCTTTACATAGCTTAGAAATAGGCTTTGAGGGGTTCGGTGTGCTAAAATAAACTTTTGGGTCATTCAGGGACTAAAAGTGTCAAAAAGTGCACAAGTTTGCATTTTCGCGCATAACCTACGTTCTGAATACATCCGGACATCCAAAAATTTATGTGAGCATGACTATATTATATTTTAGTGTTCGCCATAAGAAAAATCCATTCGTCGCGTCATTTGGATCGTTTTTCGCGCTTATGCGTATTCCGTCGTAATTAACCGAACATCACGACCGTACGGCCAAACGAACCGACATCCGAGATATTTTTGAGCATGTTTTAAGTTCCCTATACTTTAACTTCATTTTAGAGCTTTGAAATGGGGTTAACGGGCCTTAAACGTGTCAGAAATGGGCTTATTGCACTGCAGGGACCAAACATGTAAATCTGCCAAACTTATGTGTAGCGCACCGCTAAACTTATGATGTAACGGTGCGCTAGCCTGTCTGCAGACCAGATTCAATGTTTTACACAGCAGGTTGCAGCTGTTTGATTCTCACCCACATGTTTCCAATTATCTAGTCAGATGATAAGGATCAAGTATTAGTCACCATAAGGTCCCGACACTTGTACGGTTGGGATTAAGGCACGTTTTCCTTGAAACGATCTTAACGGTGGACCTTTTACTATAAATACCCCACCCCCCATGCTTCCAAATTACAAGAACTTTGATTTGAGAAACTCTAAGTTGAAACTATTGTTTCATACCTGAGATTTTTGAATCGAGGTTAGCATTCGGGGACCCTTCGTAAGTATTCTTTCGTTCTTTTCCTTATTTTATTGCTTTTCGAGTCAGAAAGTCAAACTTTGTTTGACTTTCAGCGTTGACCAGTAATGGTCAATGCGAAGTTCGTTTGAACTTCGCAACGTGAGTGTAATCACGTTGGTCATAGTCCCTTGGGACTATGCCCACTGATTACCACGTTGTCTAGGGTCGTAGGGTAGGCGATCTAATAAATCGCCTATACCTTCGAACCCGACCCAGTTTGGTCGATCATTAGGATCCGACCAAACACATTAGGTGACCATAGTAGGTAGGGAATAACCTTCCGAGGTTATACCCTATGGTCACATCTTTTAATTAGTTGTATGATAGGTAGTTTATATGCCTTAGGTAAATTACCAGAATACCCTTTTCATGTATAATTGGTAATTAAGCATATGTAACCTAAACCTTTGACACATAACTGATTATGTAACATGTTTAGGCATATAACACTTGTCATAGGGCTAGTTAGGCGGTCCGAACGCGTTTCACGCGAACGACGCGTTAAAGTAGCATAAGCTACCTAAACGGGTCGTAATGGGTCGTAAACAATTATGTTAGGTTTCAATTAGTATGTAGGCTTTGTTGAACCATACTACGCGAGTCTCAATACTCGTTTGGTTTACAAACCCTTATGCTACCCGATCTTCCGATTTAGGTCCGGTTTATTAACATAGTTACCTATATTAGGTGCCGTTTGATTCCGTGATCTATATCATTGCTTGGTGGTTATCTTTAGACATCTGAGCAATCTCAAGTGAGTACATAGACCCCTCTTTTACTGTTTTCCAAACTGTTTTGGGGTGGAACACATGTGCCTACTTATTACTTTCATGCTTTCCTGTTTTCACATCATATACCGGCTATGTTTGTTAGTACATTATAGTACATGATTTCATTACATTTCATGCTAGGTGTGCCCATTGTGTGCATTACTTAGTACATTGTTTTACATTACATTTCATGCTAGGTGTGCCCATTGTGTGCATTACTTAGTACATTGTTTTACATTACATTTCATGCTAGGTGTGCCCATTGTGTGCATTACTTGGTACATTGTTTTACATTACATTTCATGCTAGGTGTGCCCATTGTGTGCATTACTTGGTACATTGTTTTACATTACATTTCATGCTAGGTGTGCCCATTGTGTGCATTACTTGGTACATTGTTTTACATTACATTTCATGCTAGGTGTGCCCATTGTGTGCATTACTTGGTACATTGTTTTACATTACATTTCATGCTAGGTGTGCCCATTGTGTGCATTACTTAGTACATCGTTTTACATTACATTTTCACGCTATGTATGTTCATTTGATTACATACTTAGTGCATCACATGCTTCCATTTTGGTATAACATTTGGTTTGTTTAACATGGGACAATACATTCATTAACATTGATCATGCCATTCGTTAGTAGGTAGTGGTACCATAGGAATTGACAACTCCCGTTCCGGACATCCCAGGGAAAGGGGATGAAAGGAATGACCGAATTCGATATACATAACTTAGATAAACCTTTAATTTGTTTAAGGGTTTATCGCCACAGTCTCAAGGCTTGGATGTATGCATTTTAATAATACCGCATAAATGTTTGTATCAGTATAGCATGCATTTGTTACACAAAACATAACTTTGATTTAAACCATGTTTTACTTCAATACCTTGTTTTTGTGCATTTTACATATGGTTTAGTTGATATATATATTTCACTACCATACATGACATCTTGGTTATACATTACATGATCTACATTGAACATAAACAATTTGACATTGATATACACATTTGGTGGTTTACATTTGACATAGACATTTTGATATGGTTTACACAATAACACTTGACAATTGGTTTGTACATGAACATTTTACATCTTGAATGGTTTGGTTTGATTAAGTGATTAAGTAACGATACGTGTGTAATATGATACAAACATGGTGGATACGCCGTTGGTACTTCCTATATATAAATGTTTGTATAATATTACATAGCGTAACGTTGTTTGAATCATTTCAGTTTGATACATATAACATTTTATACACATAACATACTTTTCATAAGACATTGTTTTACAAAACAGTTTATTTTATACAATTCATTTTACATGGTTATTCATTTAACCTTACATTTATTTATACATATCAACTGATCTTATCGTTTTTCAAATGAATTACAAGACAAAGCAAATTACAAGGTTCATGACTAAACATTTTCTCAAACATAAGTCATGAATCCTATTTTTCACAAACCTATGTATCTCACAGGCATTTTTATGCTGACGTACCTATTTTCACATGTGTTTTCAGGAGCTTTTCCGTAGGATGTTGATCATGACACTAAGGCGGACCTGTGCCTTAGAGACTTAAAATGAAGCTAGACTATGTTTAATTATGTTCTGAACTCTTTAATTTCCTGTTTGAAACAATGTAACACCCTTGTTTGATAAATAAAATAAAACTTTGTATGCCATGGTTATGAAACAATTTATTCTGTTACGACACGCCCCGATGTTTCCGCCGCGGTTTGTTGTTTTACGCGGTCGGGGTGTGACAATATACTTGCTGAATGATGTTATATACTTGCTGAATGGTGTTACATACTTGCTGAATGGTGTTATATACTTCCTGAATGGTGTTATATACTTGTTTAATGGTGTTATATACTTGCTGAATGGTGTTATGTACTTAGTGAATGGTGTTATATACTTGCTGAATGGTGTTATATACTTGCTGAATAGTGTTTATAGAGGTCTTTTAAAAAAATCCACTTCCTATAATTAAGGTGGCGGTTATGGGAAGTTTTTAATTAATTGAATTAATGATAAAATTACTTATTTACCATTTTGAATTAATTTAGATTTAGGACACATGTCATCTCCACAATATTTCTCACATTTCTCACACTTTTAACCTTTTTTACAATAACCTTACCCTATATATATATATATATATATTGATTGCTTGAAAAATAAATAAAAGCAACTGATTGAATCGATGTTGAATGATCTCATTGTTTTGGTAAAAAATCACACAAGGATAATGCAACCAAATCTGATTTTGTGAGGTTAGATGCTTGGTTAAATGAACAAATGTATGAACGAGTAGAAAATGAAATCAACGATGAACACCGAATTTATACGAGGAAAAAGCCCTTGATATTTAGAAGATCTCCGGCATAAAAAACCTCGGGTGATGGAAACTACCAATCACCAACTATATTGCATAAAAAGATTACAACTTTGGAAGATATTGAGCTTGTTACAATGAATTCTAGTATGTGTGTGTGTTTGAGAGCGAGTAGCAGAGGTGTTGGTGTCGAAATTAGTTGTTTTCTATCAGCTCAATACCCCCTAAATAAGCTAACAAAAAGTCCTATTTTCTAGGAAGATCATGTCCACTCCATAACCGTTGTGAAAATAGCACATGTGGGGCATCTTGAACGAATATTCCCCTAAATTCCAGCTGAGAGTTAGCCCACTACGTTCATTATCTGCATATAAACATTAAAAACGTGACAATGATTAGAAATCATAAGTACTGTTAAGGATCCTGGATCCTCAGACTCTGGATCCTCAGACTCCCTGCATAATTCGTTAAGGATCCGTGATCCATGCCCAGTCTTAGGATAAATTATCCTTAGTATAAAATTCATGCCCTAACAATTGCCCCCAATATGGCAGTTGTGATAAGGATTCACAATTGTCATATTTCCGTTAGAAGCGGACTAACCGTTGCTGCTGGTAACTAGTCGTTACACTGCCTGTCGTCACTGTTAGGGGTGGATTTCCAAATGATCAGTGATCCTCAATTACTATTGGGTTTAGTGTGTTATGGGTCATTTTCTGAGTGTACATATCCTGACTAATATCCTACTTTTAATTGTTTATTTGTGACCAGGATACTGGACGGGGATATTGCTAACATCCTAGGCGATATCCTGAGGTTGATTGAATTAACCACGTGCAGGTTAAAGGCTGGGGTTTACTAACGGTCAGATGGACTTCATCTCCTCAAGACTCGGGCGTATTTGTTATGAGAGAGACGTTGAACCCGAAAGACCAGGTCTACAACGTTCGAGTGGGGAATATTCGCCAGATCCCGGTTTATTAGGATAGTTTGTTACACTTCTTTTACTATAAATAGATGGGGGCGGATCAAATTAAGGCACACAACTTGTACACACACTTTCAAACACTTTCTCTCTAGCTCTCTGCAAACACTACACACAACACTTGTATTCGAATTACTTTGTAACACCTAGTTGTTCCGCACCACATCCTGCACTGTATCCTGATATTTAAAGCAATAGAAGAACAAGGCAGCTGCGATTGTCAGCTCCCGAGGTTTTGTGCCGGCGATCTAGATTGATCAAGGGCTTTCCTCGTACATCACGTGTCAACCTTTACTTTTCTGCTCATTGTTTGATCATAGATATAGCTCTATATCCTGAGCCGTATCCTGAAACTGTTTTTACAACTACCTTGGTTAACATATTTTTCACACATAATTTTAGCACACTACCTCACTTAACTAATTTGATCACTAAATTGCTTCGGTAATTTTTGACCAAAACAATTTGGCGCCCACCGTGGGGCAAGTGGTGCTACTTTTGCTAAAAACTTTAGTAAAATCATTATTCGGTTTTCTTTTGTCAAAACTTTTTTCTAACTTATTTTCAATGGCTTCGAGATCAAACATGAGCTCCTCCACTATGTCCGCTACGACTTCTGCTACTACAGGTTCGGTGCTTCCACCACCTCCTCCAAGGATGCCAGTTCCTTCACAACCTCAGGATGTTATCCCTACTCGGAGTGTTCAGGGATCTGCTCCCGTTTTAGCCTCTAATGATGAAATTCTAACTTTATTTGGAAGTGTGCAGGAACAAATGAGGCAGCAACAGGAAACTAACCAAATGCTGTTAAGAGAAATACAACTCTTAAAAGATAGCTCGAGTAGACCTGCTGAAGAAACTGTCACTCCTATACAGCCCAGGGCTTTGAACTTCAGTTCTACAGTTTACACTGAGGATAACCGGGGGAACATCGTTCCAAGCCATTCTCAGAATCATACCCCTGAGATACCCTCCTCGGTCTGGATATCAACTATGAGAAGCTCAGGATATGTTTCAGGATATGGACAAAATCCTCAGACCGGTAACGTGTCAAACAATAATATTCTTGCTACTAACAACAATGGATCTTTACAGGATGCAGGTATGACGTCAACATTTACTAGGGAGCTTCAGAAATTGAAGGACATGATATCCAGTGTACCTGGAGTGGTCCAGCCAATTTCGGAAGTGTCTCAAGACAGCCACAGGATATCCCGCTTTGCATATCCTATCTGTGATGCTGAAATCCCAAAAAGATTTCAGACCCCCAACATGAAACTGTATGACGGGACTACAGATCCTGAAGAGCATATTGCCCAGTATAGGGAACGGATGGAAATCAATCCAATCCCTCCAGATCTCAAGGAAGCATGCTTATGCTAGGGATTCGGTTCTACCTTGACAGGATCAACCTTAAAATGGCTGTTAAACGTCCCTCCTCACTCAATTACTTCGTTTGCTCATTTGGTTAATTTATTTAACAGTCAATTTTCTTGTAGTCGGAGTTTTGAGAAACTAACCAGTGACCTTTACAGGATAACTCAAGGATCTCAGGAATCCTTGAGGGATTATGTGAACAAGTTCAGTCGAGAATCCTTGGATATCCCACATCTTGATGTTGCAACAGCTGTGCAAGCTTTTAAGATGGGGTTACAAAAGGATTCTCAGTTTTATCAGGATCTTGTAATGAATCCCTGTAGGAATCTCGACGAAGCTCGTAACAGGGCTTTGAGATATATCCGCTTGGAAGATGACAAGAAGATGCAAGAGAGGAAGAATTCTACCTCAACCTACGAATCAACCAACAGGAAATCAGAATCCTCGTATAAGCCATATCGCTCCAAGCCATATGGTAGAAATGATAACAAGAAAGTGAATGCTGTTGAAGACGAGGATCCTGAAGAATATCCTGACTTATCTGAATACTGCTTTTCTGTTAATATACCTGAGTTAATGTATGCTATGCAGGGTTTAGGGACAAAGCTAGGTGGCCTCGAAAGAACCAGCAGAAAGCTGATTGGAAGGATAAATCCAAATGGTGTGCCTTCCATGAAGACTTCGGACATATGATCGAGGATTGCATTGCTTTAAGGAAAGAAATAAGTTACCTGTTGAGCAAAGGGTATCTGAAGGACTTTCTGGGAAGAAAGAAGAATAAAGGGCAGGATCCTGAATGAGCAGCATCACCCCCAGCAGATGCCAAGATAGTTAACTTTATTTCAGAAGGATCCGACATTTGTGGGACTTCGTATTCGGCGGCCGAGAGACATGCAAAGGAAGCTAAGAGTGAAAGGGGAGACAAACCAGTCAGGATGACTACCCTCACAACTGATAAAGTGATCACTTTCGATAGTGATGACAGGAATACTGTTCAGGATCCTCACCATGATGCTTTGGTAATAACATTATACGTGGCTAACCATTTTGTACGCAGGATATTGGTGGACAACGGTAGTTTTGTCAATATAATTCAGCTGGAAACATTGAAAAGGATGAATGTATCTCCGATGGACATTACTTCGAAGTCCACTGTGCTCGTTGGTTTCAGTGGAGAAGCTAGAAACACTGTAGGAGAGATAAAGTTACCAGTATATGTTGAAGGGGTCAACTCAATACAACGTTTCTATGTGATGGACTCACTATCCTGCTACAACATCATACTAGGCAGGCCGTGGATCCATGACATGAAGGCTGTACCTTCGACTTATCACCAATGCATCAAGATTCCAACCCCTTGGGGGGTCGTCAAAGTTGATAGTGATCAGCAGGAGGCGAAGGAATGCTACACATCCTCAATGAAATCCTCGACCAAGCCTAATCCAGCATAGCAATTAAAGATGCGGGCATGAGGATATGACAGGTATATCCAAAGACATTATTACTCACAAGCTTGGAATTGACAGGTCGTTCAAGCCTGTTCAGCAAAAAAGAAGGAAGTTTGCTCCTGAGCGAAATATAATCATCAAAGAGGAAGTTGAAATATTGTTAAAGTCCAAAATGATCAGAGAAGTCAAGTTTCCAAGATGGTTGGCAAATGTGGTCGTAGTGCAGAAGAAAAATGGGAAATGGAGAGTCTGTGTAGATTACACAGACTTGAATAAGGCTTGTCCTAAAGACCCATT
Source organism: Helianthus tuberosus (assembly GCA_030545235.1). Lineage (NCBI taxonomy): Eukaryota > Viridiplantae > Streptophyta > Magnoliopsida > Asterales > Asteraceae > Helianthus > Helianthus tuberosus. Next base: position 153,846,006 of record CM060403.1, on the reverse strand, counting down.
CCCCCTTCCTCATATCGATGCAATGGTGGATGCTACTGTTGGGCATGAGATGTTAACGTTCATGGACGCATCCTTAGGATTTCAGCAGATTCAAATGGAGCCTTCGGACCAGGAGGATACTGCTTTCATAACACCAACAGGTATTTATTGCTATACTGCTATGCCTTTTGGTTTGAAAAATGCAGGTGCAACATACCAGTGATTGGTGAACATGATGTTCAAAGATAAGCTGGGGGACACCATGGAGGTATATATTGACGATATGGTGGTGAAATCTAAAAAGGCTGAGGATCACCTCGAGGATATCAAGGGAGCATTTGATATCCTGGATCAGTATAACATGAAGCTGAATCCTGCTAAGTGCCATTTCGGAGTGGGGGCAGGAAAGTTTCTAGGATATATGGTGACGAAAAGGGGGATAGAGGCAAGCCCGGAGCAGATTAAAGCTATCCTGGATATAAAATCACCTTCGAATATGAAGGATGTTCAACGGTTAACAGGCCGAGTAGCAGCATTGAACATATTTATTTCAAGATCCTCGAAAAAATGCAAGGAATTCTATGATATCCTCAAGAAGAATAAGAAGTTTGAATGGGAAGCAAAGCATGAAGTAGCCTTGCAGGATTAGAAGCGATATCTCTCAACTGCACCTCTATTGATGAAGCCTGAAAATGGTGAACCACTATCCCTATACCTCGCTGTATCAGGGAATGCTGTAAGTGCCGTTCTTATAAAGGACCATGAAGGTCAGCAACATCCTGTCTATTATGTTAGTAAAAGTTTGTTAGATGCAGAAACCTAGATATTCTCATTTAGAAAAGTTGATATTAGCCCTAGTTATGGCATCGAGAAAGCTTAGACATTATTTTGAGACGCATAGGATTCATGTTAGAACCAATTATCCTGTTAAAAATGTGCTTAGGAAACCCGAGATGTCGGGTAGGATGGCTAAATGGTCGATAAAATTAAGGGCTTATGATTTAGTATATGAGCCTAGGAATGCCATAAAGTCTCAGGCTTTAGCTGACTTTGTGGCTGATTTCAGTAGTGATATTCAAAATGAAGTAGATTTAGAAGTACAACAGCTAGGAGAAAACTTAGAATACTGGACATTATATACTGATGGTGCATCTAATGTAAGAGGTGTAGGTTTAGGTATACTACTAAAATCGCCACAGGGGGACATATTACCCCAGGCTATTAGGTGTGAATTTCCTGCTACTAATAATGAGGCAGAATATGAGGCTTTAATTGCAGGATTAGAGTTGGCTAAGAATATGAATATCAAGAATTTGCAAGTGTATATTGACTCCTTGTTAATCACTAATCATTTTAATGGAAGCTATGCAGTTAAAGGAGAGAAGTTAATCGGGTATCTCGAAATTCTTAAAAAATTAGCAGGATATTTTGATATTTTTACACTTGAATAGGTACTAAGAGAAGACAATGCTGAAGCTGATGCCTTGGCAAATCTGGGATCATCGGTCAGGATACCGGAAGGAACCCGGATACCAATATTACATATCCTATATCCTGCGACGAATCCTCAGGATAAGGATGTAACAAGTATTCAGGATCCTGATGATGGCTATCTTGAGGAAGATCTTAAGTCCTGGACAGCTCCAATCATAAGATATCTAAAGGAAGGATACATCCCAAAGAATGAGAATCCTAAAGCCTTTAGGATGAAGGTATCACGATTCACTATTATAAATGATGTTTTGTATAAGAAATCTCTTGCAGGACCATATCTGAGGTGCTTTGAGGATCCTGAAACCAAAGAAGCACTTCAGGATATACATGAAGGGGATTGTGGTAACCATACTGGGGGCAGGTCATTATTCTCAAAAGTATTAAGGACATGATATTATTGGCCGACGACGAGGAAAGATGCCACAGAATATGTTCGAAGATGCGATGCGTGTCAAAGACATAGTAACATATTGCATCAGCATGCTGAACCATTATATCCTATTGTTTCCCCTTGGCCATTTATGAAGTGGGGTATGGATATAGTGGGAAAGCTTCCAAAGGCTCCAGGAGGGAAGGTTTTTATGTTGGCAATGACAGATTATTTCTCCTAATGGGTTGAAGCCGAGGCATTTGTCCAAGTCAGGGATCAAGAAGTGGTATCCTTCATAAAGAGAAATATCCTGACCAGATTCGGAGTACCAGCCGAGATAATCTGTGACAATGGTTCTCAGTTTATAAGTAAGAGGACTACTGAATTTTGCAAGATTTGGGGAATCAAAATGATTACGTCTACTCCGGTACATCCTCAAGCAAATGGACAAGCTGAATCCTCAAACAAGATAATTGTCAACAACTTGAAGAAAAGATTAGGGGCCAAGAAAGGAAGATGGGCAGAAGAATTGCCCTTTGTTTTGTTGGCTGATAGAACGACGGTAAAAAATGCAACTGGTCAAACCCCATTTTCCTTAGTATTTGGAGAAGAAGTAGTGATCCCGACAGAAATGGTGATACCCACAGCAAGATCCAACCTCAGTAATCCTGAGCAGAATCCTGAAGTCCTATGCCAGGAGTTGGATACTATTGATGAGACAAGAAATGCAGCACGACTAAGAATGGCAGCATATCAACAAAGGATATCCAGAGCATAAAACAAGAATATAAGGACCAGAAGGTTCAAAGTTGGTGATTGGGTGTTAAGAAAGGCTTTTCAGAATACTACTAATCCTGCTGATGGAAAGCTGGCTCCGAAATGGGAAGGACCATATGAGATTGAATCAGAATCAGGAAAAGGTGCATACCGACACAAGAATATGGAGGGGGATATGCTACCGAGATCTTGGAATGCTATACACCTTAAACTTTATTTCAACTGAGTTTAGAATTTAATTTCTAACTCAGGATGGTATGAATTCTATCTCTGTTAAATATGTCTGGTTTAATTTACTCTTTGAAACCCAATACTGACTTAAGCATCGGAGGGGTGTTAGCTTAGTCTAAAGATGTTTTGCAGTATATGCTTCGGGATATAGCTCTGGGATACACACTCAGGATACTTCGGAAGATTAGAGGATTGGCCCCCTCTCTTACGTATAAGGGATCCTGATCCCTTCACAGGTTTAAAGGTATTCACCTTTCTTCCGAATTGGGTTTAAACACCCCGCCTGGAGCGCAAGTTATTCGGGAATAGTTCAAGGTGGCGGGACCAGTCCGTGTAAAAGTGGCTAACAATTTCGTTACTATTGGCTATATCCTAAATCCTAAAGGTATATGAGGATTGATCCCCCCCTCTCACGAAAGGGTATTTTCATACTCTCTAAGGTTTAAAGGTTTTCACCTTTCTAAGTCTTGGAGTTTATACACTCCCGCCTGTAGCGCATGAAAATTTGGGATTTCCTCCAGGATACGAGGGATTCATCTCCAGTACATTTTTTGGGTTTTACCCCTGTAACACGAAAAATTATCTATACAATGGGAACTGATATCCAGAAGATTTCTAAGTATTTGAAAACATTGTACACAGGGGACATTCCTACTAAGGCAATGGTGTAAAGTTCAAAGGATATGGCTCAGACCTAATACACTGAGTGTCTCAGACAGGGGACATCTTCGTTGGAAGAGTTGGAAGGGGATTGAAGTTTGAGAATAGGGTTATACCCTACTCCTGGTATCATCTTTCCTTTGTAAACGTTGTTTAAGTTTTTGACAGTACTATGTTTGGTAAAAGGTTAAACATCCTGATTAGGATAAATTCTCGGAATATATTTTCAAAATATATTTTCAAAATACTTTTCAGGATATTTGATTAAGATATTTGAAACTGGTACTGGTTTGAAACTTTGATCAAGCAAGTATCGTCAAAACAGGTTTTAAAAATGGACTATCTTTTAATTTTCTCTAAAGGTGATTGAATTTTTAGAAATTCTATTTAATAAAAGTTTTCATAATATGTCACTGGGTATATTTTACAAAACTAAGGTCTGTAATAAGAAAGACAGAAAGTAATAGCGAGAAAAATGAAAGATGAAATTATTGGAAATAAACGGTACTAGCTGATAACCAAAGGCTTCATCCTGAAACCCAGGACCCATCCACCTTCGGCTATCAAATTGTTTTGATGCAGAAATAAAAATTTTCATAGGACATAAAATTGTTCAAACAAAAGGAAATAAGTTTTAGGGGGCAGTGCCTTCTTCGTTCGCGGTAATTTCAGCAGCATCCTTCTCAGGATCCGCTTCAGCATCCCTCTCAGCATCGGTAGCTTTTTCAGCTACTTTGGAAGATCCTTCAGCAGCTGGTGTGGTAGAAATGCCGCCAAGATTCTTTAGCTTCGTTTCCCAGGCACCAACGTCCCAAGAAGGGCATTCAAAACCTAGTGTTTTGGCTTCATGGGCCATCTTCAGCCTGACCGGGAGAAGAGAAGTGACGACGGAACTCTTAAGGCTTTCCCGATAGCTGACCATATCCCGTTCATGTTGCGCATGGGCAGCTTCAAGATCGGCTTGGGCTTGAAGAGTAGCTTTGTTGAGCCAGTCTGGTGTTCTTGAGTCATAGCCTTGAACTTCTCCTCGTAATGACGAGATTTGGCGGCTACAATCATGCCTTGATCGGAGATCGTGACTTCTGCTTTCTTTAACTTGGATTCAAGCGTCTTGTTAAGCCCGCAGGATTCTTGATATAGATGGACCAGACGTTCAAGACCCTGCGAAAGTAAGAGGACAGGTATTGATTTTGATAAATCCTTGTAAATGATATAAGCTGCAGGATATGGTTTGAGAATACTAACCTGGTTAAGAAAGGAAGTCATAAACCTGCTAGCTTCGATGAACCCGTAATTCTCATAGGGAAATGTGTCAGAGATGACGGGGGAATCGGGCTCTTTCCTTTTACGAGAGTTGGAACTCCGGGGCTTGGTAGCTGGCGAGGGTTTGGTGATGACAATGGCTTTGGAACCACTGGGTTTGGATGACTCCGTGGCCTTAGGATTGGGTTCCTTCTTAATTTGAATATGATCGGAATAGCTGTCCAACTCGTCGAGGTCAAAAACTTCAGGAATCTTAGCTGGTGCTGCGTAAAGGGAAAAAGTTTTACATCTTTATTACTCTTCATTCTATTATGCTATACTAACTAACTTAAAAGTAATCCTTACCAGACATTTCAGATGACGAGTATTGACTAGAACTCGGGATGTGTGTGGTGAAACTCCCGTCTATTGCAGGTAATTGGTAAACAACCTTGATTCTTTTCTCTGATTCCGCAGTAGGGGGAGCTACTTCCTTGAAATTTACTGCAAAGGAATCAAAAAGAAGGATATTAGGAAGAGATAGAAATCTAAAAGTACATGTGAGCATTCATAATCCTACCGGTGGTTAACCACTCCACCGGAAGGTTAGCACCCTCATCAATGGAGTCTCGTTTGACAAAGAAAAACTTGCGTTGCCATCCATCTTCGTTTTTGGTAGCTTTAAGAATAAGGGGTTTGTTGGAAGTCGAAAAAAGCAAAAATCGGCTAGAGCCGTGGGATCGGAGGCGATAAGCGATTGGCAGATCCTCGTTACAAAGGTCGGGACAGTGAAGGTTTTTGATTTGGTTAAGCACGATCAATACCCTCCAGACCATGGGCATGGTTTGAGCAAAAGAGATGCCGGTGGTCCGGAAGAATCACATCATGAATTCAGGAAAACGGTATCGAAGACCTAGAGAAAAAGGGTATGCTGGAAAGCAAACCCAATCAGGGGAAGAAACATCCGATCGAATTGACCGATCGAACGAACGGTCTAAAGACTGTGTTATCAGGGAAAGCACCGGAAGCTCTCAAAGCCGCAATGTCTGCGTTGTCAAACGCACAAACCTCCTTTTCAGGATTTTTGAGAAGATTCTGCTGAGTGAAGGTTTCGGACGATTCACCAGTTTGGGAATGAGTTCTGGCAGCCATTACGAATAAGAAAGATTGAAGAAAAGTGAATGAGAAATGGGGAATTACCTGGAGACTCTGTTGGAGATATCTGCTTTTCAAACAAGAAGAGAGAAGATATAGGGGCATTGTAGATCTCCATCGAGCTAAAAGCGCGTTGGAGGTTATAATGTGATCTTGACCGTCGTCTCGTTTTAATTGCCTTGATTTACAAGATAAAATTTTAAAATATATCCGTTGGATTGGTATACCAACAGATATATTTGGGGATAATTGTTATGGGTCATTTTCTGAGTGTACATATCCTGACTAATATCCTGCTTTTAATTGTTTATTTGTGACCAGGATACTGGACAGGGATATTGCTAACATCCTGGGTGATATCCTGAGGTTGATTGAATTAACCACGTGCATGTTAAAGGCTAGGGTTTACTAACGGTCAGATGGACTTCATCTCCTCAAGACTCGGGCGTATTTGTTATGAGAGAGACGTTGAACCCGAAAGACCAGGTCTACAACGTTCGAGTGGGGAATATTCACCGGATCCCGGTTTATTAGGATAGTTTGTTACACTTCTTTTACTATAAATAGATGGGGGCGGATCAAATTAAGGCACGCAACTTGTACACACACTTTCAAACACTTTCTCTCTAGCTCTCTGCAAACACTACACACAACACTTGTATTCGAATTACTTTGTAACACCTAGTTGATCCGCACCACATCCTGCACTGTATCCTGATATTTAAAGCAATAGAAGAACAAGGCAGCTGCGATTGTCAGCTCCCGAGGTTTTGTGCCGGAGATCTAGATTGATCAAGGGCTTTCCTCGTACATCACGTGTCAACCTTTACTTTTCTACTCATTGTTTGATCATAGATACAACTCTATATCCTGAGCCGTATCCTGAAACTGTTTTTACAACTAACTTGGTTAACATATTTTTCACACATAATTTTAGCACACTACCTTACTTAACTACTTTGATCACTAAATTGCTTCGGTAATTTTTGACCAAAACATAGTGATCCTCACTTCTTTTAGAATTGGTGATCCTCAGAAGTATTGCAGGATCATGGATCATCTCAAGGATCATTATACTAACGATTGTCTACTTTGAATATTGTTTTGGTCAAAAATTACCGAAGCAATTTAGTGATCAAATTAGTTAAGTGAGGTAGTGTGCTAAAATTATGTGTTAAAATATGTTAACCAAGTTAGCTGTAAAAACAGTTTCAAGATACGGCTCAGGATATAGAGCTGTATCTGTGATCAAACAATGAGCAAAAAGGTAAAAGTTGACACGTGATGTACGAGGAAAGCCTTGATCAATCTAGATCGCCGGCACAAAACCTCGGGAGCTGACAATCGCAGCTGCCTTGTTCTTCTATTACTTCAAATATCAGGATACAGTGCAAGATGTGGTGCGGATCAACTAGGTGTTACAAAGTAATTCAAATACAAGTGTTGTGTGTAGTGTTTGTAGGGAGCTAGAGAGAAAGTGTTTGAAAGTGTGAAAGTTGCTTGCCTTAATTTGATCCGCCCCCATCTATTTATAGCAAAAGAAGTGTAACAAACTATCCTAAATAACCGGGATCCGGCGAATATTCCTCACTCGAACGTTGTAGACCTGGTCTTTCGGGTTCAACGTCTCTCCCATAACAAATACGCCTGAGTCTTGAGGAGATGAAGTCCATCTGACCGTTAGTAAACCCCAGCTTTTAACCTGCACGTGGTTAATTCAATCAACCTCAGGATATCGCCCAGGATGTTAGCAACATCCCCGTCCAGTATCCTGGTCACAAATAAACAATTAAAAACAGGATATTAGTCAGGATATGTATGCTCAGAAAATGAGCCATAACAATTGTCCTCAAATATATCTGTTGGTATACCAATCCAACGGATATATTTTAAAATTTTATCTCGTAAATCAAGGCAATTAAAATGAGACGATGGTCAAGATCACATCATAACCTCCAACGCGCTTTTAGCTCGATGGAGATCTACAATGCCCCTCTATCTTCTCTCTTCTTGTTTGAAAAGCAGATATCTCCAACAGAGTCCCCAGGTAATTCCCCATTTCTCATTCACTTTTCTTCAATCTTTCTTCTTCGTAATGGCTGCCAGAACTCATTCCCAAACTGGTGAATCGTCCGAGACCTTCACTCAGCAGAATCTTCTCAAAAATCCCGAAAAGGAGGTTTTTGCTTTTGACAACGCAGACATTGCGGCTTTGAGAGCTTCCGGTGCTTTCCCTGATAACACAGTCTTTAGACCGTTCGATCGGTCAATTCGATCGGATGTTTCTTCCACTGATTGGGTTTGCTTTCCAGCATACCTTTTTTCGCTAGGTCTTCGATACCCTTTTCCTGAATTCATGATGCGATTCTTTCGGACCACCGACATCTCTTTTGCTCAAACCATGCCCATGGTTTGGAGGGTATTAATCGTGCTTAACCAAATAAAAAACCTTCACTGTCCCGAACTTTGTATCGAGGATCTGCCAATCGCTTATCGCCTCCGATCCCACGGCTCTAGCCGGTTTTTGCTTTTTTCGACTTCCAACAAACCCCTTATTCTTAAAGCTACAAAAAACGAAGATGGATGGCAACGCAAGTTTTTCTTTGTCAAACGAGACTCCATTGATGAGGGTGCTAACCTTCCGGTGGAGTGGTTAACCACCGGTAGGATTATGAATGCTCACATGTACTTTTAGATTTCTATCTCTTCCTAATATCCTTCTTTTTGATTCCTTTGCAGTAAATTTCAAGGAAGTAGCTCCCCCTACTGCCGAATCAGAGAAAAGAATCAAGGCTGTTTACCAATTACCTGCAATAGACAGGAGTTTCACCACACACATCCCGAGTTCTAGTCAATACTCGTCATCTGAAATGTCTGGTAATGATTACTTTTAAGTTAGTTAGTATAGCATAATAGAATGAAGAGTAATAAAGATGTAAAACTTTTTCCCTTTACGCAGCACCAGCTAAGATTCCTGAAGTTTTTGACCTCGACGAGTTGGACAGCTATTCCGATCATATTCAAATTAAGAAGGAACCCAATCCTAAGGCCACAGCCTCATCCAAACCCAGTGGTTCCAAAGCCATTGTCATCACCAAACCCTCGCCAGCTACCAATCCCCGGAGTTCCAGCTCTCGTAAAAGGAAAGAGCCCGATTCCCCGTCATCTCTGACACATTTCCCTATGAGAATTACGGGTTCATCGAAGCTAGCGGGTTTTTGACTTCCTTTCTTAACCAGGTTAGTATTCTCAAACCATATCCTGCAGCTTATATCATTTACAAGGATTTATCAAAATCAATACCTGTCCTCTTACTTTTGCAGGGTCTTGAACGTCTGGTTCATCTATATTAAGAATCCTACAGGCTTAATAAGACGCTTGAATCCAAGTTAAAGAAAGCAGAAGTCACGATCTCCGATCAAGGCATGATTGCAGCCGCCAAATCTCGTCATTACGAGGAGAAGTTCAAGGCTATGACTCAAGAACACCAGACTGCTCTCAACAAAGCTACTCTTCAAGCCCAAGCCGATCTTGAAGCTGCCCATGCGCAACATGAACGAGATATGGTCAGCTACCGGGAAAGCCTTAAGAGTTTCGTCGTCACTTCTCTTCTCCAGGCCAGGCTGAAGATGGCCCATGAAGCCAAAACACTGGGTTTTGAATGCCCTTCTTGGGACGTTGGTGCTTGGGAAACGAAGCTAAAGAATCTTGGCGGCATTTCTACCACACCAGCTGTTGAAGGATCTTCCAAAGTAGCTGAAAAAGCTACCGATGCTGAGAGGGATGCTGAAGCGGATCCTGAGACGGATGCTGCTGAAATTACCGCGAACGAAGAAGGGACTACCCCCTAAAACTTATTTCCTTTTGTTTGAACAATTTTATGTCTTATGAACAATTTTTATTTCCGCATCAAAACAATTTGATAGCCGAAGGTGGATGGGTCCTGGGTTTCCGGATGAAGCCTTTGGTTATCAGCTTGTACCGTTTATTTCCAATAATTTCATCTTTCATTTTTCTCGCTATTACTTTCTGTCTTTCTTATTACAGACCTTAGTTTTGCAAAATATACTCAGTGACATATTATGAAAACTTTTATTAAATAGAATTTCTAAAAATTCAATCACCTTTAGAGAAAATTAAAAGATAGTTCATTTTTAAAACCTGTTTTGAAGATACTTGCTTCATCAAAGTTTCAAACCAGAACCAGTTTCAAATATCTTAATCAAATATCCTGAAAAGTATTTTGAAAATATATTCTGAGAATTTATCCTAATCAGGATGTTTAACCTTTTACCAAACATAGTACTGTCAAAAACTTAAACAACGTTTACAAAGGAAAGATCATACCAGGAGTAGGTTATAACCCTATTCTCAAACTTCAATCCCCTTGCAACTCTTCCAACGAAGATGTCCCCTGTCTGAGACACTCAGTGTATTAGGTCCGAGCCTTATCCTTTGAACTTTACACCATTGCCTTAGTAGGAATGTCCCCTGTGTACAATGTCTTCAAATACTTAGAAATCTTCTGGATATCAGTTCCCTTTGTATAGATAATTTTTCGTGTTACAGGGGTAAAACCCAAAAAATGTACTGGAGATGAATCCCTCGTATCCTGGAGGAAATCCCAAATTTTCATGCGCTACAGGCAGGAGTGTATAAACTCCAAGACTTAGAAAGGTGAAAACCTTTAAACCTTAGAGAGTATGAAAATACCCTTTCGTGAGAGAGGGTGATCAATCCTCATATACCTTTAGGATTCAGGATATAGCCAATAGTAACGAAATTGTCAGCCACTTTTACATGGACTGGTCCCGCTACCTTGAACAATTCCCGAATAACTTGGGCTCCAGGCGGGGTGTTTAAACCCAATTCGGAAGAAAGGTGAATACCTTTAAACCTGTGAAGGGATCAGGATCCCTTATACGTGAGAGAGGGGGCCAATCCTCTAATCTTCCGAAGTATCCTGAGTGTCTATCCCAGAGCTATATCCCGAAGCATATACTGCAAAACATCTTTAGACTAAGGTGGGTGTTAGCTTAGCTAACACCCCTCCGATGCTTAAGTCAGTATTGGGTTTCAAAGAGTAAATTAAACCAGACATATTTAACAGAGATAGAATTCATACCATCCTGAGTTAGAAATTAAATTCTAAACTCAGTTGAAATAAAGTTTAAGGTGTATAGCATTCCAAGATCTCGGTAGCATATCCCCCCTCCATATTCTTGAGTCGGTATGCACCTTTTCCTGATTCTGATTCAATCTCATATGGTCATTCCCATTTCGGAGCCAACTTTCCATTAGCAGGATTAGTAGTATTCTGAAAAGCCTTTCTTAACACCCAATCACCAACTTTGAACCTTCTGGTCCTTATATTCTTGTTTTATGCTCTGGATATCCTTTGTTGATATGTTGCCATTCTTAGTCGTGCTGCATTTCTTGTCTCATCAATAGTATCCAGCTCCTGGCATAGGACTTCAGGATTCTGCTCAGGATTCCTGAGGTTGGATCTTGCTGTGGGTATCACCATTTCTGTCGGGATCACTGCTTCTGCTCCAAATACTAAGGAAAACGGGGTTTGACCAGTTGCATTTTTTACCGTCGTTCTATCAGCCCACAAAACAAAGGGCAATTCTTCTGCCCATCTTCCTTTCTTGGCCCCTAATCTTTTCTTCAAGTTGTTGACAATTATCTTGTTTGAGGATTCAGCTTGTCCATTTGCTTGAGGATGTACCGGAGTTGACGTAATCATTTTGATTCCCCAACTCTTGCAAAATTCAGTAGTCCTCTTACTTATAAACTGAGAACCATTGCCACAGATTATCTCGGCTGGTACTCCGAATCTGGTCAGGATATTTCTCTTTATGAAGGATACCACTTCTTGATCCCTGACTTGGACAAATGCCTCGGCTTCAACCCATTTGGAGAAATAATCTGTCATTGCCAACATAAAAACCTTCCCTCCTGGAGCCTTTGGAAGCTTTCCCACTATATCCATACCCCAGTTCATAAATGGCCAAGGGGAAACAATAGGATATAATGGTTCAGCATGCTGATGCAATATGTTACTATGTCTTTGACATGCATCACATCTTCGAACATATTCTGTGGCATCTTTCCTCATCGTCGGCCAATAATATCCTGTCCTTAATACTTTTGAGAATAATGACCTGCCCCCAGTATGGTTACCACAATCCCCTTCATGTATATCCTGAAGTACTTCTTTGGTTTCAGGATCCTCCAAGCACCTCAGATATGGTCCTGCTAGAGATTTCTTATACAAAACATCATTTATAATAGTGAATCGTGATACCTTCATCCTAAAGGCTTTAGGATTCTCAATCTTTGGGATGTATCCTTCCTTTAGATATCTCATGATTGGAGCTGTCCAGGACTTAGGATCCTCCTCAAGATAGCTATCATCAGGGTCCTGAATACTTATTACTTCCTTATCCTGAGGATTCGTCGCAGGATATAGGATATGTAATATTGGTATCCGGGTTCCTTCCGGTATCTTGACCGATGATCCCAGATTTGCCAAGGCATCAGCTTCAGCATTGTCTTCTCTTGGTACCTGTTCAAGTGTAAAAATATCGAAATATCCTATTAATTTTTTTTAAGAATTTTGAGATACCCGATTAACTTCTCTCCTTTAACTGCATAGCTTCCATTAAAATGATTAGTGATTAACAAGGAGTCAACATACACTTGCAAATTCTTGATATTCATATTCTTAGCCAACTCTAATCCTGCAATTAAAGCCTCATATTCTGCCTCATTATTAGTAGCAGGAAATTCACACCTAATAGCCTGGGGTAATATGTCCCCATGTGGCAATTTTAGTAGTATACCTAAACCTACACCTCTTACATTAGATGCACCATCAGTATATAATGTCAAGCATTCTAAGTTTTCTCCTAGCTGCTGTACTTCTAAATCTACTTCATTTTGAATATCACTACTGAAATCAGCCACAAAGTCAGCTAAAGCCTGAGACTTTATGGCATTCCTAGGCTCATATACTAAATCATAAGCACTTAATTTTACCGACCATTTAGCCATCCTACCCGACATCTTGGGTTTCCTAAGCACATTTTTAATAGGATAATTGGTTCTAACATGAATCCTATGCGTCTCAAAATAATGTCTAAGCTTTGTCGATGCCATAACTAGGGCTAATATCAACTTTTCTAAATGAGAATATCTAGTTTCTGCATCTAACAAACTTTTACTAACATAATAGACAGCATGTTGCTGACCTTCATGGTCCTTTATAAGAACGGCACTTACAACATTCCCTGATACAGCGAGGTATAGGGATAGTGGTTCACCATTTTCAGGCTTCATCAATAGAGGTGCAGTTGAGAGATATCGCTTCTAATCCTGCAAGGCTGCTTCATGCTTTGCTTCCCATTCAAACTTCTTATTCTTCTTGATGATATCATAGAATTCCTTGCATTTTCCGAGGATCTTGAAATAAATATGTTCAATGCTGCTACTCGGCCTGTTAACCGTTGAACATCTTTCATATTCGAAGGTGATTTTATATCCAGGATAGCTTTAATCTGCTCCGGGCTTGCCTCTCTCCCCCTTTTCGTCACCATATATCCTAAAAACTTTCCTGCCCCCACTCCGAAATGGCACTTAGCAGGATTCAGCTTCATGTTATACTGATCCAGGATATCAAATGCTCCCTTGATATCCTGGAGGTGATCCTCAGCCTTTTTAGATTTCACCACCATATCGTCAATATATACCTCCATGGTGTCCCCCAGCTTATCTTTGAACATCATGTTCACCAATCTCTGGTATGTTGCACCTGCATTTTTCAAACCGAAAGGCATAGCAGTATAGCAATAAATACCTGTTGGTGTTATGAAAGCAGTATCCTCCTGCTCCGAAGGCTCGATTTGAATATGCTGAAATCCTGAGGATGCGTCCATGAACGTTAACATCTCATGCCCAGCAGTAGCATCCACCATTGCATCGATATGAGGAAGGCGGAATGGGTCTTTAGGACAAGCCTTATTCAAGTCTGTGTAATCTACACAGACTCTCCATTTCCCATTTTTCTTCTGCACTACGACCACATTTGCCAACCATCTTGGAAACTTGACTTCTCTGATCATTTTGGACTTTAACAATCTTTCAACTTCCTCTTGGATGATTATATTTCGCCCAGGAGCAAACTTCCTTCTTTTTTGCTGAACAGGCTTGAACGGCCTGTCAATTCCAAGCTTATGAGTAATAATGTCTTTGGATATACCTGTCATATCCTCATGTTTCCATGCAAACGTTGACATCCTGCACTTCAAAAAGTCAGTTAATTGTTCTTCAATATCCCGAGGGATATTGGTTCCGACGAGCACCGAGATATCACGATTATCCTGATCCAGGGTAACTTTCTTCACATCCTGCTCTGAAGCTTCCAAGGTATCCCGGGCCCGCATCTTTAATTGCTATGCTGGATTAGGCTTGGTCGAGGATTTCATTGAGGATGTGTAGCATTCCTTCGCCTCCTGCTGATCACTATCAACTTTGACGACCCCCCAAGGGGTTGGAATCTTGATGCATTGGTGATAAGTCGAAGGCACAACCTTCATGTCATAGATCCACGACCTGCCTAGTATGATGTTATAGCAGGATAAGGAGTCCATCACACAGAAGCGTTGTATCGAGTTGACCCCTTCAACATATACTGGTAACTTTATCTCTCCTACAGTCTTTCTAGCTTCTCCACTGAAACCAACGAGCACGGTGGACTTCGAAGTAATGTCCATCGGAGATACATTCATCCTTTTCAATGTTTCCAGCTGAATTATATTGACAGAACTACCGTTGTCCACCAATATCATGCGTACAAAATGGTTAGCCACATATAATGTTATTACCAAAGCATCATGGTGAGGATCCTGAACAGTATCCCTGTCATCACTATCGAAAGTGATCACTTTATCAGTTGTGAGGGTAGTCATCCTGACTGGTTTGTCTCCCCTTTCACTCTTAGCTTCCTTTGCATGTCTCTTGGCCGCCGAATACGAAGTCCCACAAATGTCGGATCCTCCTGAAATAAAGTTAATTATCTTGGCATCTGCTGGGGGTGATGCTGCTCATTCAGGATCCTTCTCAGGATCCTGCCCTTTATTCTTCTTTCTTCCCAGCAAGTCCTTCAGATACCCTTTGCTCAACAGGTAACTTATTTCTTTCCTTAAAGCAATGCAATCCTCGGTCATATGTCCGAAGTCTTCATGGAAGGCACACCATTTGGATTTATCCTTCCAATCAGCTTTCTGCTGGTTCTTTCGAGGCCACCTAGCTTTGTCCCCTAAACCCTGCATAGCATACATTAACTCAGGTATATTAACAGAAAAGCAGTATTCAGATAAGTCAGGATATTCTTCAGGATCCTCGTCTTCAACAGCATTCACTTTCTTGTTATCATTTCTACCATATGGCTTGGAGCGATATGGCTTATACGAGGATTCTGATTTCCTGTTGGTTGATTCGTAGGTTGAGGTAGAATTCATCCTCTCTTGC
Source organism: Helianthus tuberosus (assembly GCA_030545235.1). Taxonomy (NCBI): domain Eukaryota; kingdom Viridiplantae; phylum Streptophyta; class Magnoliopsida; order Asterales; family Asteraceae; genus Helianthus; species Helianthus tuberosus. The sequence goes on along the minus strand of CM060403.1, from coordinate 153,830,564 downwards.
ATCTTCTTGTCATCTTCCAAGCGGATATATATCAAAGCCCTGTTACGATCTTCGTCGAGATTCCTGCAGGGATTCATTACAAGATCCTAATAAAACTGAGAATCCTTTTGTAACCCCATCTTAAAAGCTTGCACAGCTGTTGCAACATCAAGATGTGGGATATCCAAGGATTCTCGACTGAACTTGTTCACATAATCCCTCAAGGATTCCTGAGATCCTTGAGTTATCCTGTAAAGGTCACTGGTTAGTTTCTCAAAACTCCGACTACAAGAAAATTGACTGTTAAATAAATTAACCAAATGAGCAAACGAAGTAATTGAGTGAGGAGGGACGTTTAACGGCCATTTTAAGGCTGATCCTATCAAGGTAGAACCGAATCCCTTGCATAAGCATGCTTCCTTAAGATCTGGAGGGATAGGAATTGTTATGGGTCATTTTCTAAGCATATATATCTTGACCAATATCCTGTTTTTTATTGTTTATTTGTGACCAGGATGCTGGACGGGGATATTGCTAACATCTTGGGCGATATCCTGAGGTTGATCGAATTAATCACGTGCAGGTTAAAGACTGGGACTTGCCAACGGTCAAATAGACTTCATCTCCTCAAGACTCGGGCGTATTTGTTATGGGAGAGATGTTGAATCCGAAAGACTAGGTCTAGAACGTTCGACTGAGGAATATTCGCTGGATCCCGGTTATTTAGGATAGTTTGTTACATTTGTTTTACTATAAATGGATGGGGGCGGATCAGATTAAGGCACGACGAAACTTTCACACACTCTCGAATACTTTTGCTCTCTAGCTTTCAGCAGTCACTACACACAAACACTTGTATTCAAATCACATTGTAACACCTAGTTGATTCGCTCTACATCCTGCACTGTATCCTGATATTTGAAGCAATAGAAGAACAAGGCAGGTGCGATTGTCAGCTCCCGAGGTTTTGTGCCGGCGATCTAGATTGATCAAGGGCTTTCCTCGTACATCACGAGTCAACCTTTACTTTTCTGCTCATTGTTTAATCATAGATATTGCTCTATATCTTGAGCCGTATCCTGAAACTGTTTTTCTAACTAACTTGGTTAACATATTTTTCACACATAATTTTAGCACACTACCTCACTTAACTAATTTGATCACTAAATTGCTTCGGTAATTTTTTACCAAAACAAATTGGCGCCCACCGTGGGGCAAGTGGTGCTATTTTTGCTAAAAACTTTAGTAAAATCATTATTCGGTTTTCTCTTGTCAAAACTATTTTCAAACTTATTTTCAATGGCTTCGAGATCAAACATGAGCTCCTCCACTATGTCCGCTACGACTTCTGCTACTACTGGTTCGGTGCTTCCACCACCTCCTCCAAGGATGCCAATTTCTTCACAGCCTCAGGATGTTATCCCTACTCGGAGTGTTCAGGGATCTGCTCCCGTTTTAGCCTCTAATGATGAAATTCTAACTTTATTTGGAAGTGTGCAGGAACAAATGAGGCAGCAACAGGAAACTAACCAAATGCTGTTAAGAGAAATACAACTCTTAAAAGCTAGCTCGAGTAGACCTGCTGAAGAAACTGTCACTCCTATACAGCCCAGGGCTTTGAACTTCAGTTCCGCAGTTTACACTGAGGATAACAGGGGGAATATCGTCCCAAGCCATTCTCAGAATCATACCCCTGAGATACCCTCCTCGGTCAGGATGTCGACTGTGAGGAATTCAGGATATGCTTCAGGATATGGCCAAAATCCTCAGACCGGTAACGTGTCAAATAATAATATTCTTGCTACTAACAAAAATGGGTCTTTGCAGGATGCATGTATGACGTCAACATTTACCAGGGAGCTCCAGAAATTGAAGGACATGATATCCAGTGTACCTGGAGTGGTCCAGCCAATTCCGGAAGTATCCCAAGACAGCCACAGGATATCCCGCTTTGCGTATCCTATCTGTGATGCTGAAATCCCAAAAAGATTCCAAACACCCAACATGAAACTGTATGAGGGGACTACGGATCCTGAGGAGCATATTGCCCAGTATAGGGAACGGATGGAAATCAATCCTATCTCTCCAGATCTCAAGGAAGCATGCTTATGCAAGGGATTCGGTTCTACCTTGACAGGATCAGCCTTAAAATGGCTGTTAAACGTCCCTCCTCACTCAATTACTTCGTTTGCTCATTTGGTTAATTTATTTAACAGTCAATTTTCTTGTAGTCGGAGTTTTGAGAAACTAACCAGTGACCTTTACAGGATAACTCAAGGATCTCAGGAATCCTTGAGGGATTATGTGAACAAGTTCAGCCGAGAATCCTTGGACATCCCACATCTTGATGTTGCAACAACTGTGCAAGCTTTTAAGATGGGGGTTACAAAAGGATTCTTAGTTTTATCAGGATCTTGTAATGAATCCCTGCAGGAATCTCGACGAAGCTCGTAACAGGGCTTTGAGATACATCCGTTTGGAAGATGACAAGAAGATGCAAGAGAGGATGAATTCTACCTCAACCTATGAATCAACCAACAGGAAATCAGAATCCTCATATAAGCCATATCGCTCCAAGCCATATGGCAGAAATGATAACAAGAAAGTGAATGCTGTTGAAGACGAGGATCCTGAAGAATATCCTGACTTGTCTGAATACTGCTTTTCTGTTAATATACCTGAGTTAATGTATGCTATGCAGGGTTTAGGGGACAAAGCTAGGTGGCCTCGAAAGAACCAGCAGAAAGCCGATTGGACGGATAAATCCAAATGGTGTGCCTTCCATGAAGTCTTTAGACATATGACCGAGGATTGCATTTCTTTAAGGAAAGAAATAAGTTACCTATTAAGCAAAGGGTAGCTGAAGGATTTTCTGGGAAGAAAGAAGAATAAAGGGCAGGATCCCGAGAAGGATCCTGAACGAGCAGCATCACCCCCAGCAGATGCCAAGATAATTAACTTTATTTCAGGAGGATCCGACATTTGTGGGACTTCGTATTCGGCGGCTAAGAGACATGCAAAGGAAGCTAAGAGTGAAAGGGGAGACAAACCAGTCAGGATAACTACCCTCACAACTGATAAAATGATGACTTTCAATAGTGATGACAGGGATACTGTTCAGGATCCTCACCATGATGCTTTGGTAATAACATTATATGTGGTTAACCATTTTGTACGCAGGATATTGGTGGACAACGGTAGTTCTGTCAATATAATTCAGCTGGAAACATTGAAAAGGATGAATGTATCTCCGATGGACATTACTTCGAAGTCCACTGTGCTCGTTGGTTTCAGTGGAGAAACTAGAAATACTGTAGGAGAGATAAAATTACCAGTATATGTTGAAGGGGTCAACTCGATACAACGCTTCTGTGTAATGGACTCCTTATCCTGCTATAACATCATACTGGGCAGGCCATGGATCCATGACATGAAGGCTGTGCCTTCGACTTATCACCAATGCATCAAGATTCCAACTCCATGGGGGGTCGTCAAAGTTGATAGTGATCAGCAGGAGGCGAAGGAATGCTACTCATCTTCAATGAAATCCTCAACCAAGCCTGATCCAGCATAGCAATTAAAGATGCGGGCCCGGGATATTGTGGAGGCTTCAGAGCAGGATATGAAGAAAGTTATCCTAGATCAGGATAATCCTGATATCTCGGTGCTCGTGGGAACCAATATCCCTCAGGATATTGAAGAACAATTAACTAACTTTTTGAAATGCAGGATGTCAACATTTGCATGGAAGCATGAGGATATGACAGGTATATCCAAAGACATTATTACTCACAAGCTTGGAATTGACACGTCATTCAAGCCTGTTCAGCAAAAAAGAAGGAAGTTTGCTCCTGAGCGAAATATAATCATCCAAGAGGAAGTTGAAAGATTGTTAAAGTCCAAAATGATCAGAGAAGTCAAGTTTCCAAGATGGTTGGAAAATGTGGTCGTAGTGCAGAAGAAAAATGGGAATTGGAGAGTCTGTGTAGATTACACAGACTTGAATAAGGCTTGTCCTAAAGATCCGTTCCCCCTTCCTCATATCGATGCAATGGTGGATGCTACTGCTGGGCATGAGATGTTAACGTTCATGGACGCATCCTCAGGATTTCAGCAGATTCAAATGGAGCCTTCGGACCAGGAGGATACTTGTAACACCTCGAAAATTCGTGTTAAATAAAATAACGACACGTGTCGTGTAAGACAAAAAGCGTTATACACTCGGATTTATTAAAAATGTTTGACAGGATTTAAAAGTGTCGTCATGTTAACTTTTGCACCTCTGAACGACCTCGTTATAAATCCCAAGACTCAAATCATATTAAAAACATCTAGTATATGTTCAAGTTCAGTGAATTATAGCAATGAATGATTCATAATTTAATTGGTGGACTCCTACGAAGAAATTCCTACGGTAACCCATAGTTTTCGATACTTTTATAAAGAATCCAAGCAAACAATTGCAAATGGTAGGGTATGTAAATGTACAAGGCACATTTTAAGGGCCCCAAACTGATAAAACAAGGCCCCAAAGTCAGATATTGAGGTTGCCCTTTCGAGTGCATGAAAGAACAAGCATGTTTGGTCCCTGATGAAGCCTTGCGCACCGCAAGAACATCCTTACGGTGCGCAAGCAGTGCCCAGTTCGAACAGAAAGTTACTGGTTGCTGTTTTAAGCGCAATCTCGACTTTTAAACGGTTTTCCTCATATCCCTTGGCCCCTAAACAACCCCTAAACATGTAGGACACCTGTGGGAATGTTATGGTTAGTGCTAGACTTATTTGTCAACACCTTATGGTGCCTTAGTTCACTATATAAGGCTTCTATGTGCAACACTTGATCATTCATCCATCAAACAATCCTCTGATCAATTGTGGAGCACAAGAGCACTCTCTAGGCCTTCCTAATCAACCATTAAACACTTGTAAGTCTGCTTGACCTTTCTAATTAAGTTTAGCTTAGTTATTTAGCTAAAAGTCAAACCATCGTAATTACGGTTTGACTTCGAGATTAGTCAATAATGGCTCAGTCATATCTCGAATTAAAATTAGTTATAAGTTGGTATTTATGCGGGTAATAAAACCTCAAAAGGGTTTCCCCTGATCACCACTCTAACCAGGTCAAAAGTCGGGTCAAACTTATATTTAAAAAGTCAACAGGAAGCCTAAAATGCTATTTATGCATAATTAACATTATAGATCATATACAACCTGTTTGATCATTGTTATAACTTAGTAATAAGTATAAGAACATGTCTAAACATGTTCAACCCGACAATTTCCTGTTTAGACCCGGTTCGGAACCGAAAGTCACATAGTTTGACTTTCACTTTGACTTTCAGTTCTGACCCGTTTAGGCATGTTTTAGAAATGCCTCAGAGCTTTAATTGGACTAGGTTACATGTTAGAATAACCCTCTGTGATTATGCACCTCGGTTCATTAGTTATCCAATTAATATGCATGTTTCCGTTAATTGCTCATATGTTGACCGTTATGCCCTTATTACTTTAAAACGTGATTTTTGGAAATGTAAAGGAGTAGAAACTTTAATTACTGATATATAAACTTGTATGCAAAGTTTGACATCAGTTTGAATTATAGATTAAGAGTTATGCTCATTATCGCAAAATGAATGCTTTATATTAATAAAACGGCGTAATTAGCGTATAGCCTAGTTAAGCCTACTTTTTGGTATCAAACTTAATACCCACTGATGTAATATATTATTTTTGGATTTTTAAAGATTTTTAATTAATTTTAGGCTGAGCATAACTAGTAGTCGTAGGCTTAATCCGGTAATTGTCGATTTGGCCCTTACGGGCCATAAAATGAGTTTTACCTATCTAAACTACTCCAAACCTTTTGCTACTGATCACATGTGATAAATAAATTATTTTAAGCCTTCTGGAAATATAAAAATATCAGATTTAAGTATCGAACCCGGAATGGCCTTTAATCGCCTTATTTAGCGTTTTTAACGCATAGTATGTATTAAAATCATATTGGACATACCCAGGTTGATACCTACTGATATATGAGGCAAATTATAATATTTTAACAGTAAGCAAAGGTTAATAAACTCAGACTTCAGTTTTGAGCTTTTTGGCTTATGTGAAATTACCAAAATACCCCTACGGGGCATAGTTTGGTTAAAAATGATAAATTTCACATATATGCTTTAACCTGCTGATATAACTTAGCAAATTGAGTATATTTGCTGATTACATCAGACCTGTAACTCAGGTTAACACTTAAAATCTTTTACAACCTTTAAAATGACCAAACTACCCCTACGGGGCATAGTTTGTGTTTAAAAATCATTTCGGGCATAATAAAATACATCTTACTGATGTCACAACATATTTGAAGCATATTAACTTAGGAAACCTGTATATGGCTCTTACGGATACCCGTTACGCTTATTACGCGTTCGGTTCGGTTTATGTAACAAGTTTACATAAATTAGCCGAAACGAGTCAAACCTTATCGGTTTGTTCTCAAAATCCAGAATGTGCATGAAGGACCCATATTAAGCAAGTATCTAAACTTGTTGGGTCTAAATCACATTCTATCCAGTCTTCGCTTAATCGTGCGTACGAACCGTATCTTTGAAACTAGCCGGTCTAAGCTTAAGCTTAATTAAAAGACCCGTTAGGATTCTAATAGGTTATTATAAAACCTTCGTTCCAGATTAGGAGGACCAGTAAAAGCTACATGCATTTTGCTAGTTGTGAATTATACTTTGCTCAGGTAAATACTTTTAACTTGTTTTCCCTATACGGGCTTGGGTTACGGTATATAGCATACCGCTTGATCGACATCAAATCTCCACCATTAGGTGGGTAGTTGAATAATTTGATCGGCTCGTTTAAACAGTCTTGTTACTTAAAGCCTTTGGGGGGTTAATGACCATGTCCCGGATATCCTCGGCATCATTTTACGAAATGGCCACGACTTAAGCGTGGGGTGTAGGCGTACACCCGTCAGTGCACAAAAGAACATTGTGGTGTGTCTATTGATCTTTAACCCGGACAAGATCCGGGCTACTGAACGCACAAGGAACATGTAATTCGTTCACAAGATTATAATATTAAATAATTCTCCCAAGTTAAATAAAAATGTTTATGCCATGTGCATCCAAACCAATTTTAAATCATTTTTCCAAAATGAGTCAGTTGAATGTATTTACTAGTGTAAACTGACGTATTTTCCCAAAAAGATTAAATGCAGGTACTAAGCGAAATTGGCTGGGATTTCTCCTTAGCATCAATAGAAGTCTCGCAAGCTTAAGATGCCTGAAGTCTGTTGAACCATAAATACTATTTTTATTTCGATCCGACTGTGGATAAACTTCCGGATATTGTGACATTGATATACAATATTAAATTCGGTTGTATCATATTTTAAATTGGCTTCCGCTGTGCATATTGATATTGTGTTGTTTGACTATTATGTTACCAACCACGTCACGATACTCCCCCACCGGGCCCACCGGTGACACGTGGAAATCGGGGTGTGACAATACTGCTTTCATGACACCAATAGGTATTTATTGCTATACTGCTATGCCTTTCGGTTTGAAAAATGCAGGTGCATCATACTAGAGATTGGTGAATATGATGTTCAAAGATAAGCTGGGGGACACCATGAAGGTATATATTGACGATATGGTAGTAAAATCTAGAAAGGCTGAGGATCACCTCCAGGATATCAAGGGAGCATTTGATATCCTGGATCAATACAACATGAAGCTAAATCCTGCTAAGTGCAATTTCAGAGTGGGGGCAGGAAAGTTTCTAGGATATATGGTGACGAAAAGGGGGAGAGAGGCAAGCCCGGAGCAGATTAAAGCTATCCTGGATATAAAATCACCCTCGAATATGAAGGATGTTCAACGGTTAACATGCCGAGTACCAGCATTGAACAGATTTATTTCAAGATCCTCGAAAAAATGCAAGGAATTCTATGATATCCCAAATACCAATATTACATATCTTGTATCCTGCAACGAATCCTCAGGATAAAGAAGTAGTGGGTATTTAGGATCCTGGAGCAGGGTATCCTGAAGAGGATCCTAAATCCTAGACGGCTCCAATCATGAGATATCTCAAGGAAGGACACATCCCCAGAAATGAAAATCCTAAGGCGTTTAGGATGAAGGTATCACGATTCACTATTATAAATAATGTTTTATACAAGAAATCTCTTGCAGGACCGTATTTGAGGTGCTTGGAGGATCCTGAAGCAAAAGAAGTACTTCAAGATATACATGAAGGGGATTGTGGTAACCATACTAGGGGCAGATCATTATTCTCAAAAGTATTAAGGACAGGATATTATTGGCCGACAATGAGGGAAGATGCTACATAATATGTTCGAAGATGTGATGCATGTCAAAGACATAGTAACATACTGCATCAGCCTGCTGAACCATTATATCCTATTGTTTCCCCTTGGCCATTTATAAAGTGGGGGATGGATATAGTGGGAAAGCTTCCAAAGGCTCCAGGAGGGAAGGTTTTTATGTTGGCAATAACAGATTATTTCTCCAAATGGGTTGAAGCCGAGGCATTTGTCCAAGTTAGGGATCAAGAAGTGGTATCCTTCTTAAAGAGAAATATCCTGACCAGATTCGGAGTACCAGCCGAGATAATCTGTGACAATGGTTCTCAGTTTATAAGTAAGAGGACTACTGACTTTTGTAAGAGTTGGGGAATCAAAATGATTACGTCTACTCCTGTACATCCTCAAGCAAATGGACAAGCTGAATCTTCAAACAAGATAAATGTCAACAACTTGAAGAAAAGATCCAAGAAAGGGAGATGGGCAGAAGAATTACCCTTTGTTTTGTGGGTTGATAGAACGACGGTAAAAAATGCAACTGGTGAAACCCCGTTTTCCTTAGTATTTGGAGCAGAAGCAGTGATCCCGAAAGAAATGGTGATACCCACAGCAAGATCCAACCTCTGGAATCCTGAGCAGAATCCTGAAGTCCTATGCCAGGAGCTGGATACTATTGATGAGACAAGAGATGCAGCACGGCTAAGAATGGCGGCATATCAGCAAAGGATATCCAGAACATACAACAAGAATATAAGGATTAGAAGGTTCAAAGTTGGAGATTGGGTGTTAAGAAAAGCTTTTCAGAATACTACCAATCCTGCTGATGGAAAGCTGGATCCGAAATGGGAAGGACCATATGAGATTGAATCAGAATCAGGAAAAGGTGCATACCGACTCAAGGATATGGAGGGGGATATGCTATCGAGATCCTGGAATGCAATACACTTAAAGCTCTATTTCAAGTAAGAATATAATTTAATTTCTGTCTCAGAATGGTATGTATTCTATCTTTTTTAAATATATTTGTTTATTATCTTGAACCCAATACTGACTTAAGCATCGGAGGGGTGTTAGCCAAGCTAACACCCACCTTAGTTTAAGGATGTTTTGCAGTATATGCTCCAGGATGCTCATTCAGGATACTTTGTAAGATTAGAGGATTGGCCCCCTCTCTCACGTATAAGGGATCCTGATCCCTTCACAGGTTTAAAGGTATTCACCTTTCTTCCGAATTGGGTTTAAACACCCCGCCTGGAGCGCAAGTTATTCGGGAATAGTTCAAGGTGGCGGGACCAGTCCATGTAAAAGTGGCTGACAATTTCGTTACCATTGGCTATATCCTGAATCCTAAAGGTATATGAGGATTGATCACCCTCTCTCACGAAAGGGTATTTTCATACTCTCTAAGGGTTAAAGGTTTTCACCTTTCTAAGCCATGGAGTTTATACACTCCCGCCTGTAGCGCACGGAAATTTGGGATTTCCCCCAGGATACGAGGGATTTATCTCCAGTACATTCTTGGGTTTTACCCCTGTTAGGGGTGGATTTCTAAATTACCAGTGATCCTTATTTACTGTTGGATTTAGTGATCCTCAATTCTGTCTGAAGTAGTGATCCTCATAAGTGTTGCAGGACCAGGATCATGGATCACTATAAGGATCCTTGTACTAACGATTGTCTACTTTGAATTCGTAAATGTTTTGCAGGAATATCAACTTGGACTAAGTCTTGGCGACATTCCTGGAGAATATTCTCAGTCTATTCCGCACGTGCTTGGTCAGAAATGGACGTTGTGGAGTCGTGGAGGACTTGCACGAATTGCGAATGTTAGTTAGGCTTGATATTTTCTATTTTTAAAGGGGTAGCGAGCTATTTTAGAAACACTTGGCTATTTTTGGCTACACACACACACACTCATACAACCGCTCTCATTAGCTCTCGACAAAACACTTAGCATTTTTCATACATTTCTACACGATACACTATAGTGATCCTTGTACTTAGCTCGCTATCATCCGAAGTTGTAACAGATTGTTTGTTTAATTTGAGTTGGTGATCGGTAGTTTCCATCACCCGAGGTTTTTTGTGCCGGAGATCAACTCTTGATCAAGGGCTTTTTCCCCGTATAAATCTTCGTGTCATTTGTTCATCATACTTCATAGTGATCCTTATTATTGTTCATCAATTCAAGCATCATACCTCACAACAGAAAGTTTGGTTACATTGTCATTGCTTGATTTTTGACCAAAACAACCCCTGTAACATGAAAAATTGTCTATACAATGGGAACTGATATCCAAAAGATTTCTAAGTATTCGAAGACATTGTGCACAGGGGACATCCCTACTGAGGCAATTGTGTAAAGCTCAAAGGATAAAGCTCGGATCTAATACACTGAGTGTCTCAGACAGGGGACATCTTTATTGGAAGAGTTACAAGGGGATTGAAGTTTAAAAATAGGGTTATACCCTATTCCTGGTATGATCTTTCCTTTGTAAACGTTGTTTAAGTTTTTAACAGTACTATGTTTGGTAAAAGGTTAAACATCCTGATTAGGATAAATTGTCGGAATATATTTTCGAAATACTTTTCAGGATATTTGATTAAGTTATTTGACGCTGGTACTGGTTTGAAACTTTGATCAAGCAAGAATTGTCAAAACAGGTTTTGAAAATTGGACTTTCTTTTATTCTTTGAAAATTTTTCTCTAAATTTGATTGAATTTTTGGAAGTTTTATTTAATAAAAGTTTTTCATAATATATCACTGAGTATATTTTGCAAAGCTAAAATCTACGTTAAGGAATGCATGACAGAAATTAAAAGGCAACAACAAATAAGTCAAGAAATAGTTATATTATTAACAAGTCAAAAGTTGTGCTTTTGGTTTCACCTCAAACCAAGGCCCATCCGCCAAAAGCACATTTAGTTTTTACCATACCTACATAATGGTTGAAGGTTTTATCTCAAAACGAAACCTGTCCACCTTCAACCGTTACGATATTCAAAACGGATTATACTAACTGATGACCAAGGGCTTCATCCTAAAACCTAGGACCCATCCACCTTTGGTCATCATATTGTTCTAATGCAGGAAATATAAATTGTTCAAAGACAGGAAATGTAAATTGTTCTACAGACCATAGCAATGAAATTTTAAAAAGTGGGCTCCGGCCTCAGCACATATATCCATCATCGCCCACGTCGCTGCATTTAAGGGTCAGCTCCCTCCTTCATCGTGACATCTCCACCGGTATCCTTTCCAACATTCTTCTCAGCATCATCAGCAGCATCCTTTCCATCAGCATTCTCTCCAGAATCACCACCGGCATCCTTTGAGGCGCCAACATCATCCACCTTCTCGGTTACCTTGGTGGGCTCCTCCGCGACAGGTTTTGAAGGGGGCTCCACCGGATTGCCGCCAAGATCTTTCAATTTCATCTCCCAGGCTTTGATGTTCCATGAGGGGCATTCAACGCCCAAAGCCCTAGCTTCGTAAGCCATTTTCAGTCTGGCCTGGAGGAGGGAGATGATGACTGAATTCTTAAGGCTCTCTCGGTATGAAGCCATATCATGTTCATGCTGAACCTGGACCGTGTCAGACTTAGCTTGAGCCTCTTGGGTGATCTTTTGGATGGCAGCTTGGTGATCTTGGGTCATGGCCTTATACTTAGCTTCGTAGTATTCAGATTTGGCGGTGGCGATTGCTGCTTGATCCTTGATGGTAGCTTCAGCCTTCTTTAGTTTGCTTTCTAGCATGACGTTTAAACCACATGTGTCCTCATAAAGGAATACCAGGCGTTCAAGGCCCTGCAAGGTAAAGAAACAGGCGTTATTCTAAATGAACATTTCTACTTAGCATATGGTGCAGGATACAGGTCGGGACACTAACCTGGTTAAGGAAGCCAGTCATAAATTTGCTAGATTCAGTAAACCCGTGGTTCTCAAATGGGAACTCGTGAAGTGTAGCGGGTGGTTCAACTTCTTTTCTCTTTCGGGAACTAGAGGCCCGGGTACGGGATCCCGGAGGAGCTTTGTGTAACACCTCGTAAAATCACGACCAATGATGTATTGACACGTGTAATAAACCCTAATAAAGTCAAACATTGGAATTTAAGGACTAATTTTTCGAAAAATCGAAAAACATTAATTATAAAAGAAATGGAAGTATTAACATACCTAAAATAAGTTTCTAAATAACCTCTTACGATGTTTCTATTCACAAATGTTACGCGCAACTTTGCAAGTTAGAGGGGCTAAAAGTGTCAATATGTTTAATTATACCTCTGAATGACCTTTTAGCGAATCCAAAGCATCGTTATGTTTAATAATACTTTCAAGAATGTCTAATATGGATTAGATGAGGCTTCAATGCTATTAAATGATGAAATGCGCAAGTTTGCGCAATAGAGGGACCTAAAGCGTCAACTTTTGAATCTACGCCTTTCGGTGACCATCTAGGTGAACGAGAGCGTAGTAATATTTAAGTATATGCTTGGGAATGCCCATTATGGGTCATAGGAGGCTTGGATATCATTAAATGACATTTCGCGCTACATTGCGCAATTAAAGGACTAATTGCGTCAAACTGCAAAAGTAGGTCGAATCGTATGGTAACGGACCTTCCGGAATATGTACATAAGTTAAACATACCCTATTTATCTTTTATATAACTTAGATATAGGCTTAGAGGTGTTTGGTGCGAAAAAATAAACTTTTATGTCATGCAGGGACTAAAAGTGTCAAAAAGTGCACAAGTTTGCACTTTTGCGCATATCTCGCATTCTGAATATCCCCGGACACCCAAAAATTTATGTAATCATTAAAATATTTTATTTTAGTGATTGGCTTGACAAAATTCCATTCGTCGCATAATTTGGATCGTTTTTCTCGCCTGTTCGTGTTTCGTCGTAATTAGCCGAACAACGTAATCATACGACCAAACGAACCGACTTCCGGCATATTTTCAAGCATATTTCAAGTCCCCTATGCTTTAACATCCTTATAGAGTCTAAAAATTTGGTTAAATGGGTGTTAGAAGTGAAAAACACAAGTTTGGATGTCAAAGGGGCCAAAGTTGCAATAAATGAAAACTTGTGAGTGTGACTAGTCTGGCCCAACCGTGGCTTACGGTTTGCAGAATGGGGCTTACGGTTTGGTCTGCCAGCATTGCGTTTTTTTGCTTGATTGCCACTCCAAGCTTCCAAAACCCATCAATTCTCAATACCATGAGCTGGTTTTCAACACCCATTGTATTTAGAAACATTGGGCACACATGGAGGGCCAAGATTGAAGCACGGTTTACGAGAAACGATCCTAACGGTTCTCAAAAACCTATGAATACCCACTTGATTTTTGCTCTCATTCACACCTTGATCTCATTGTTCTAAGTTGGGTCCTTTGTGCTTCATACCTGAACATCCAAGATCAATTCCCTCCTTGCTTGGACCTTTTGTACGTGTCCTTTCATGCTTAGTTTAAATTTTAGCGGTTATAACCGAAAGTCAAGCGTTTTCGATAAACGCTTTGACTTTTAAATGGTTGAGCCATTGTTCGCATCAAACATGGCTACGTGACCGTAATTAGGTAGGTGTTTAACCCTTAAAAGGGCACCTCCTAATTACCACGTTTACTTAGTTTAATTGTCGGGTCAAATAAAATTCAAACGGGTTAGTTTTAAATAAAATACATGGCTATTATATAAAAGTCATAAAATCAGTTTTCTCACTTTAATAACTTGGTAAATATTAGTTGAACATGCCTAAGCATGATTCAACCCGACAATTCTAAGTATAAGCTCGGTTCGGGACCGAAAGTCGCAAAAGTTGACTTTTGCTTTGACTTCCAGTTCTGACCCGATTTAGCTTAGTTTAGATATGCCTTAGGATTCCATTAGGACCATATTATGGGTTAGTATAACCCTCTGAGGTTATACAACCTGGATCCTTAGTATCCTATTCATTGCAAGTTTCCGTTATATGCCTAACTATTGACCGTTATGCCCTTTTTGACCATGAAATGATATTTTTGAAAATGTGAAAGAATAGAAACCTTTATTACTGATATATAAACATGTCCCTAAATTTTCACATAAGTTGGAGGTCTAGATTAGGAGTTATGCTTAATGACGTAATTAGAACGCTTCTTAGTAATTAAACGGCGTCATTAGCGTAAAGCCTATCTAAACCCAATTTTTGACACCAAACCTTTTACCCACTGATGTAATATAATATTTTGAGATTTTGGAAGATTTTTAATTATTTTAAACTGATAATAAACTAGGATTATTGCCTTGATTCGGTAAATACCGAATATACCCTTTTAGGCCATAAAATGAGTTTTACAAATCCTTTTGATACTAATCCAATTGCTATTGAGTTTAAATAATAAATGAAGTGTTTTGAACCTTATCAACTGACCTGAAAACTCAGACTCCTATTTTAACCCGTAAATCGCTTAAAACGGTTTATTACGCGTATTAAACGCATAGTTTGGGTTTAAAACCATTTTACCATATAAGACCTATTACCAACTGATATGAACTATTAAAATAAGTTATTTTACTGATGTATTCGGACCCGAATCTCAGAACTTCATTTAATCTCTTTTATAATCTTTTAAATGACTAAAATACCCCTACGAGGCTTATATTGAGATTAAACTCGTTTTGGGCATAATGGAAGGTATCCTACTGATATCACAACATGTATAAGGCATATTAACTTAAGGAAACCTGTATAGGACCCATATGGTTACCCGTTACGCCTCTTGCGCGTTCGGTTCGGTTTATGTAACTAGTTTGCATAAATTAGCCGAAACGGGTCAAACCTTATCATTTTCATTTCAAAATCCAGAATGTATTTAGTTTACCCATTTTATACAAGTTTTCATACTTACTGGGTCTAAAACACATTCTATCCCGGTCTTCGCTTAATCTTGCGTTTGAACCGTATATTTCCTTAAAACTAACCGGTCTAAGTTTAGGCTTAATTAAAGACCCGTTAGTATTCTAATTGGTTATTTATACCATCATTCCAGACTAGAGCCTTCCGGTAAATTGTACCTACGCTTACTTAAGTGAATACGGCTGAGTTATTAAAATTCTTGCTATTTAAGACAGGAGCTAGCTCAGGTAAATACTTTTAACTTATTTTCCCTTATACGGGCTTGGGATACGGTATTATAAAAAATACCGCTTGGTCGGGTGTAGAAACCTTTTAATCGGAGATGATTAAATTGCATAATCCCGTTTTAATCTGTATTGATTGATAACAAATAACATTAGGGTTAATGACTGTGTTCTGGATATCCTTGGCTCATTTAAAAAGTGAATGGCCATAACTAAAGCACAAGGTGTAGGCATAACACCTCCTGTTGCGTATGTAAAAGATATACTCACTCGTAAGGTATCTTCTTGTGAGTTATATTTATGGTGTGTCGATTAATCTTGACCGGCTTGTATTGTAGAATCACCGGCCCTAAATGTTGGACAAACATGTAAATCGGATACAAGATTTTTATTAATAAAATTGTCCCAAGTTATGAAAGTTATTTTGTGCCTCGTGCATTCAAATCAATTTTTAAACTCTTTTCCAAAATGAGTCAGTTAATTGTATTTACCAGTGTAAACTGACGTATTTTCCAAAAAGGTTAAGTGACAGGTACTGAACGTAATTGGCTGGAAGCTCATGGCGTTAATAAGGAATCTTGCAAGTTCTAGTTGCCTGAAGTCTGTTGAACAGTTTTCTTTTATTTTGATCCGCCTGTGGATCCTTTACTTTCCGTTGTAATATTTTGATATTACTTTATATTCGGAATGTAATATATTTATCATTTGCTTCCGCTGTGCATTTATATATTGTGTTGTTTGACTATGACGATATCGACTACGTCACGAAACTCCCCACCGGGCCCACCGGTAATACGTGGAAATATCGGGGTGTGACAGGTTTGTATCAGAGCCAACATTGAGTGAATTAAACACTAGTCTTTGGTGTTTAATCTCAGTGACACAGTAGCACATTCCTTGACCTTTTGAGTCTAGACTTAACATAGGAATACTCTCAATCCTAATCTGTAAATTTTGCTTCCAATTTTTATATATTGGATATGTTGCCAAGCGAAGAAGCTGTATTAGAAATCCTCCACATCCGGAGCCTAGAAATGCTGAGCTTCGTACTGCGGCGAGAATGAAACGAGCATCCAGGGAGAGGACATTCGAAAGTAAAGTGAAGAAGAAAACTCCTTTTGCTAAAGATTGTTTCTTTAATAGTCCTTATAAGGACATATTTATCTTTCAGTCCCTTCGAGGACAACATTATTCCTTTCAAGTCCCGTTTAGGGCACATCTATACTTTTAAATTTATAGTTGAATGATTAAATTTAAAATTTTCATTCTAAGCATGAAAAATGAAATAAATGAAAAATACATTCCTTTTATAAGATCTACCATTATAATAGAATGGCAAAATCTAAAAAGGACATGACCTAGCCACGTGTTATTTTAAGACATGGCCAAGATGGTAAGACCTATTCAAGAGATTCAAATCCTTGTTAACACCTAAGAACGTGTTAGCACTCTTGACAAATGTGATTCGAGAAAATCACAACAATCATTCTTATATTGGATTCTTCCAATTTTCTTATCTAGCCTAGTGATTTAGAAATCACGGCTTAAATCATCGAATACAGATGATCATATTTTTAAACACCTAAGAACGTGTTAAACACTCTTGACAAAAGTGATCTGAGAAAATCACAATAGTTATCCCTATATTGGAAATTTTCAAATTTCCTGATTTGGCCTAATGATCTAGAAATCATGGCTTATGTCATCCTATAAGATGAACATATTATAAACATCCGTTAGTGATGAAGTGCCTACGGGCTAAACTTGTTGTCCGATAAGACAACGACAGTGGTGGTCTTTGACCTCCTGCCTAAAAAAAATGTTGGACCATGTCCAAGCATAATAGTCGGCATGATCCAAGCAATCTTGACTAATAGCATCTGAAAAGATGATCATATCATAAACATCCCTCAGAAGGGAAATGCCCACGGGCTATATCTATTGTCCTAAAAGACAAAAGGCAGTTGTAGTCTTCGACTCTCTGTCAATAAAAGTAACCGACTATGCTCAAACCTTAAATGCCTCAATCCCAAACGATCATGGCTTATAAATTCAAATTTGTCCTCGTGACAAGGCCGTTGTGCCACTTTAATATCCTTAATGTTTTATAACTAGGATAAATTATAATCAAAATACTAATATAATTAACAAATTAACCAATATGGTTTATATTACCATGGTTAATAAATCATCAAAAATTATAATTTCATAATAACCTTTGAGTAAATCATTGTCAATATTTATGTAGCAATCAAGCTATATGGCTGGATCAGATAAAGTTAACAGCCACTTGAAGGTGAACAATGATACTACCAGGATTAATATAACTGGAGCGGAACTGCAGGCATTAATAGATGATGCTGTTACTCGCGCTCTTGACAGACAGTATAATGAATCATATGATACCCGCTCTAAGACTCTATCTGTGGCTCGTAGTAAGCCCCCTTCTAAATCACATGAGTCAAAGGAAGACGATGTTCATAACTCGTCAAACCAGAGGAGTGTTCCGTCTAGATAGGTTGTGCTTAACGAAGAGCCACATGTTAAGACCTGTTCATATAAATATTTCGTCTCCTGCAAGCCCAGAGACTTTACAGGAGAGGAAGGGGCCATCGACTGCATGACATGGCTCGATGAGATGGACACTGTTGTTGACATCAGCGGTTGTGCGGGGCAAGATGTTGTGAAATTTGTTTCACAATCATTCAAAGGAGAAGCGTTGGCATGGTGGAGATCATTGCTCCAAGCCACGGGAAAGGTCCTACTCTACAACTTATCTTGGGATCAATTCACTGCATTAGTCAAGGAAAACTATTGCCCTCAGCATGAGGTAGAAAGGATAGAATCAGACTTCTTGACTCTGGTCATGAAGAATTTGGATTTTCATGCATATGTGACAAGTTTCAACACTATGTCCCGCCTAGTTCCTTATTTAGTCACCCCTGAACCTAAACGCATAGCGCTTTTTATTGGAGGCCTAGCACCTGAGATAAAGGGAAATGTTAAAGCATCCAGGCCTACCACATATAGGTCCGCGGTGGACTTATCCTTATCTCTCACTTTAGATGCTATCATGAATAAGTCTGTTAAAACTTACGGCGAGGGAAAAAGGAAAGAAGACGAGGAAAACTCCCATCAATCTAACAAGAAGAAGAAGAAGGGAAGCTCTGAGCACGGGAAAGATTCCGAGTTTAGGAAAAGCTCGAGCCAGTTCAATAATAAGCCCAAATGCAGTAACTGCATAAAACAACATTCTGGAAAATGTACGATTGACCCAAGTGCTAAATTGTGTGGAATCTGCAAGACCAAGGGTCACAAAACTTTAGATTGCAAGGAGTTGAAGAACGCGACATGTTACAATTGTAACGAGGAAGGGCACATCAAAACCAACTGCCCAAAACTTATAAGGAAGCCTGGAGAGGCCAGGGGAACAAATGCATGAGACTTCCAGAGGAACACCCAGGAGATGATGCAGAATGATGACGATATAGCAGGTACCTTCCTTTATCAAGAAGTTTATGCATAAATTTATTTGATGCTGGCACATATGATTCTATAACGAACAATAAATGTTGAGAACTGTTGTCTCCGCCTGATTAGGACTCCGGTCATTTAATGCAAGGTAGAAATTGGTCGACGATACTTTAGAGAATGTTCCAACAAACCTTAGATCGATATTTTATATCTATTAGGAATCACTCTTTTCTGATATCCTTATGGCAAGCTTTCAAGCTATCCAAATTCATCAATATAATAAAGACAGATGTGACTTTCTGATCCCCTGTCAAAAAGGTGATGGACTAGGTCCAACCCTTAAATGCCATTGATGGTCTTTTGTGACCTAGGCTAAGTGATATTGATATTTTTATGACGTTCATTAAGAATGTTAGTGCCATATTGGCCTGTATAGTTTAATGAAACCATGGTTTGTATATGTTAAGGCCATCAGGGTGATAAATAGCAGTTGTTGGATTGCAACTAAGTAAATGATTCATTTGGTAATAGGAACCATTTCTTCTGTTCCTGTCA
Organism: Helianthus tuberosus; assembly: GCA_030545235.1. Lineage (NCBI taxonomy): Eukaryota > Viridiplantae > Streptophyta > Magnoliopsida > Asterales > Asteraceae > Helianthus > Helianthus tuberosus. Next base: position 153,811,085 of record CM060403.1, on the reverse strand, counting down.
GAAATCTTCAGCCATAAAATTCTAATGTACTCTCTCTCCAGATAAATGCATTCAAATGAAATTGATATCTCTTTGATCTCCATCGATTACGAATACCAGATGGTATGACAAAAGCGCCATATGAGGATTTGTGTATCTTAATATGTTCCATAGATTGCTTCCATGCCTGATCAGTATGGAGGTTTAATGCATGGAACCACAAAGATATTCCAATGGTCATACGGTATTAAAGTCAACTAATGGTATTCAAAGATGATATCCAGAATGGAATTGTCTAAGTAAGTGTCTCTGATTAAGAAATCCGTGGACTCGTAACATAAATGTGTCACTCATTTGACACCAGCAAGGATGGATGAACTGGTGCCTGAGATTTGGAAAATCTCTGTAACCTCCTTGTATCTTGATTATCTTCTCCTAAGACTACCCTGTTTACCTCTCGAGAGACAAGTAGAGTTAAGATTAACATCCCTCTTAGGGTTGGAGTGTTGTAAGAACTCCGTGTTGATCATAGAATAATCGAAACCCTGATTAAGTAAATTTTAAGATAAGAGATTCATATAGCCTAACTCGATATTCTGAGAGTTTGATAAGAAAGATGGTTCATTTTGCTTATGCATTCATTACCGCAACCCTATTTTAACAACGATTAAGAATCACCATCAACTACCCAGGATCGTTGATTTATTCAACTAGCCATAAGGATTAGCTACTCCTTAAGATTGGTTTTAAGCAATGGTTAGGATAACCATCCCACCTTAAGATAAGCTTTTCTATAATAATTGGTATGTAAGTATTAAGGCTGCTCCTTTGGAGACCTTGTATAGATGGAATGTTAAACGCCTATTGATAGGATAATAGATTGGTAAGTCCAATTATCAGGATCTGAAAGTTGCATTAGAAACAACAAATAAGATCACGCAATCCCTAATCATGTAAAAGTTGCCAGTATTCGGCAGAAAATCAAGAATTAATGAAAGTAGCAAACCTCCTAAGATCTTGTTAAAGAATGAGGCTCAACAAAAGACATCACCCAGGAAGGGTGTGCCAATTTGTTAAATAATCAGGCTAGTTAAGCTCTGAATATATAGAATCATTCGAAGGAATCAAATGTATCAAGATCAAATAGCTTATATGCTAAAACCTATTTAAAGAACTTAGCGGAACTCGCAATGCATTACACACTAAAGATTTAAGGACGTGTTCCACCAATAAACCAAGAGGCAATATCATGTAATGATACGCAGATTTTTGATATGATGAGAAACCCGTAACGATTTAGGGTCGATAGGTTAAGAAGCTCCAAAAAGGATACATGTACCTATTTTAGAGGTCCGCTTAGGAGCTTTGAGAGACTCCAGATATGCTATAGCAGTTAAGTCCGTTATACGACAATAAGAACTTCCAGCATTTTTGCAAATCTCGAGGTCGAGATTTCTTTTAAGGGGGTGAGGATGTAACACCTCGTAAAATCACGACCAATGATGTATTGACACGTGTAATAAACCCTAATAAAGTCAAACATTGGAATTTAAGGACTAATTTTTCGAAAAATCGAAAAACATTAATTATAAAAGAACTGGAAGTATTAAAATACCTAAAATAAGTTTCTAAATAACCTCTTACGATGTTTCTATTCACAAATGTGCCACTTGATGGTTAAGTGTAGCCGTTTGCGTAATTAATTGAAGGTTTGCGTAATAAAGGGTTAAAAGCATCAACATGTCAATTCTAACCTCTGAGTGACCTTTTAACAAACTGAGAGCTTCATGATATTTAATTATACCCTCGGGAATGCCAAATAATGTCCGTCTAAGGTTTTTATGCCTATAAGTAAAGTTACGCTCAACTTTGCAAGTTAGAGGGGCTAAAAGTGTCAATATGTTTAATTATACCTCTGAATGACCTTTTAGCGAATCCAAAGCATCGTGATGTTTAATAATACTTTCAAGAATGTCTAATATGGATTAGATGAGGCTTCAATGCTATTAAATGATGAAATGCGCAAGTTTGCGCAATAGAGGGACCTAAAGCGTCAACTTTTGAATCTACGCCTTTCGGTGACTATCTAGGCGAATGAGAGCGTAGTAATATTTATGTATATGCTTGGGAATGCCCATTATGGGTCATAGGAGGCTTGGATATCATTAAATGATATTTCGCGCTACAATGCGCAATTAAAGGACTAATTGCGTCAAACTGCAAAAGTAGGTCGAATCGTATGGTAACGGACCATTCGGAATATGTCCATAAGTTAAACATACCCTATTTATCTTTTATATTACGTAGATATAGGCTTAGAGGTGTTTTGTGCGCAAAAATAAACTTTTGTCATGCAGGGACTAAAAGTGTCAAAAAGTGCACAAGTTTGCACTTTTGCGCATATCTCGCATTTTGAATATCCCCGGACACCCAAAAATTTATGTAATCATTAAAATATTTTATTTTAGTGATTGGCTTGATAAAATTCCATTCGTCTCGTAATTTGGATCGTTTTTCGCGTCCGTTCGTGTTTCGTCGTAATTAGACAAACAACGTAATCGTACGACCAAACGAACCAACATCCGGCATATTTCAAGTCCCCTATGCTTTAACATCCTTATAGAGTCTAAAAATTTGGTTAAACGGGTGTTAGAAGTGAAAAACACAAGTTTGGATGTCAAAGGGGCCAAAGTTGAAATAAATGAAAACTTGTGAGTGTGACTAGTCTGGCCCAACCGTGGCTTACGGTTTGCAGAATGGGGCTTACGGTTTGGTCTGACAGCATTGCGTTTTTTTGCTTGATTGCCACTCCAAGCTTCCAAAAGCCATCAATTCTCAATACCATGAGCTGGTTTTCAACACCCATTGTATTTAGAAACATTGGGCACACATGGAGGGCCAAGATTGAAGCACGGTTTACGAGAAACGATCCTAACGGTTCTCAAAAACCTATAAATACCCACTTGATTTTTGCTCTCATTCACACCTCGATCTCATTGTTTTAAGTTGGGGCCTTTGTGCTTCAGAACATCCAAGATCAATTCCCTCCTTGCTTGGACCCTTTGTACGTGTCCTTTCATGCTTAGTTTAAATTTTAGCGGTTATAACCGAAAGTCAACGCTTTGACTTTTAAACGGTTGAGCCATTGTTCGCATCAAACATGGCTACGTGACCGTAGTTAGGTAGGTGTTTAACCCTTAAAAGGGCACCTCCTAATTACCATGTTTACTTAGTTTAATTGTCGGGTCAAATAAAATTCAAACGGGTTAGTTTTAAATAAAATACATGGCTATTATATAAAAGTCATAAAATCAGTTTTCTCACTTTAATAACTTGGTAAATATTAGTTGAAAATGCCTAAGCGTGATTCAACCCGACAATTCTAAGTATAAGCTCGGTTAGGGACCGAAAGTCGCAAAAGTTGACTTTTGCTTTGACTTCCAGTTCTGACCCGATTTAGCTTAGTTTAGATATGCCTTAGGATTCCATTAGGACCATATTATGGGTTAGTATAACCCTCTGAGGTTATACAACCTGGATCCTTAGTATCCTATTCATTGCAAGTTTCCGTTATATGCCTAACTATTGACCGTTATGCCCTTTTTGACCATGAAATGATATTTTTGAAAATGTGAAAGAATAGAAACCTTTATTACTGATATATAAACATGTCCCTAAATTTTCACATCGGTTGGAGGTCTAGATTAGGAGTTATGCTTAATGACGTAATTAGAACGCTTCTTAGTAATTAAACGGCGTCATTAGCGTAAAGCCTATCTAAACCCAATTTTTGACACCAAACCTTTTACCCAATGATGTAATATAATATTTTGAGATTTTTGAAGATTTTTAATTATTTTAAACTGATCATAAACTAGGATAATCGCCTTGATTCGGTAAATACCGAATATACCATTTTAGGCCATAAAATGAGTTTTACAAATCCTTTTAATACCAATCCAATTGCTATTTATTTTAAATAATAAATGAAGTGTTTTGAACCTTATCAACTGACCTGAAAACTCAGACTCCTATTTTAACCCGTAAATCGCTTAAAACGGTTTATTACGCGTATTAAACGCATAGTTTGGGTTTAAAACCATTTTGCCATATAAGAACTATTACCAACTGATATGAACTATTAAAATAAGTTATTTTACTGATGTATTCGGACCCGAATCTCAGAACTTCATTTAATCTCTTTTATAATCTTTTAAATGACCAAAATACCCCTACGGGGCTTATATTGAGATTAAACTCGTTTTGGGCATAATGGAAGGTATCCTACTGATATCACAACATGTATAAGGCATATTAACTTAAGGAAACCTGTATAGGACCCATATGGTTACCCGTTACGCCTCTTGCGCGTTCGGTTCGGTTTATGTAACTAGTTTGCATAAATTAGCCGAAACGGGTCAAACCTTATCATTTTCATTTCAAAATCCAGAATGTATTTAGTTTACCCATTTTATACAAGTTTTCATACTTGCTGGGTCTAAAACACGTTCTATCCCGGTCTTCGCTTAATCTTGCGTTTGAACCGTATATTTCCTTAAAACTAACCGGTCTAAGTTTAGGCTTAATTAAAGACCTGTTAGTATTCTAATTGGTTATTTATACCATCATTCCAGACTAGATCCTTCCGGTAAATTGTACCTACGCTTACTTAAGTGAATACGGCTGAGTTATTAAAATTCTTGCTATTTAAGACAGGAGCTAGCTTAGGTAAATACTTTTAACTTATTTTCCCTTATACGGGCTTGGGATACGGTATTATAAAAAATACCGCTTGGTCGGGTGTAGAAACATTTTAACCGGAGATGGTTAAATTGCATAATCCCGTTTTAATCTGTATTGATTGATAACAAATAACATTAGGGGTTAATGACCGTGTCCTGGATATCCTTGGCTCATTTAAAAAGTGAATGGCCATAACTTAAGCACAAGGTGTAGGCATAACACCTCCTGTTGCGTATGTAAAAGATATACTCACTCGTAAGGTATCTTCTTGTAAGTTATATTTATGGTGTGTCGATTAATCTTGACCGGCTTGTATTGTAGAATCACCGGCCCTAAATGTTGGACAAACATGTAAATCGGATACAAGATTTTTATTAATAAAATTGTCCCAAATTATGAAAGATATTTTGTGCCTCGTGCATTCAAATCAATTTTTAAACTATTTTCCAAAATGAGTCAGTTAATTGTATTTACCAGTGTAAACTGGCGTATTTTCCAAAAAGGTTAAGTGACAGGTACTGAACGTAATTGGCTGGAAGCTCAGGGCGTTAATAAGGAATCTTGCAAGTTCTAGATGCCTGAAGTCTGTTGAACAATTTTCTTTTATTTTGATCCGCGTGTGGATCCTTTACTTTCCGTTGTAATATTTTGATATTACTTTATATTCGGAATGTAATATATTTATCTTTTGCTTCCGCTGTGCATGTATATATTGTGTTGTTTGACTATGACGATATCGACTACGTCATGAAACTCCCCACCGGGCCCACCGGTAATACGTGGAAATATCGGGGTGTGACACTTTGGGAGCAGTGGTGGTCTTAGAGCTGGTAGGCTTCGGTGTGACGGATGACTTTGGATTGGATTCTTGCTTGGTAGGCGCGAGGCTAGAGTAGCTATCCAACTCGTCGAGTTGGAAGCCTTCGAGGTTAATAACTGGCACTGCACAAGGGAAGATGTTTTAGGCTTATTATACCTCTAAAAATAATAATCGATTTAATATAAAGATAATTCTTGAAAATATGCTTACCAGACATGTTGGAACTTGATCTTTGACTTGAGCTTGTGAGTAGCAGGTTAAAGGTTCTTTCACCCTCTGGAAGCTTGTAGATTTCTTTTATTCTTCCTTTTGATTCAGCACTAGGGGGAGCTAGTTCCTTGAAGTTTGCTACAAGAAAGGAAATAGACACATCAGGATATTGGTTCAGGATGGAGGTTCGGGATATGATTGGGGATATTCCTAAAACCCTAAGTCCTACCAGAAGTCAACCATCTTTTAGCGAGGTCAAAACCCTTATCAATGGAGTCTCTTTTCACAAAGAAGAATTTTCTTGTCCACTTATCCTCGTTCTTGGTAGCTTTGAGGATGAGAGGATCTTCGGAAATAGAGAATAGAAGGAATCGGCTGGAACCATGAGATCTTAAACGATAAGCCATCGGCAAATCTTCGATGCACAGGTCAGGCATATGGCGAGCCTTAATTCCTTCCAAGGTAACTAATATACGCCAAACCATGGGCATGATTTGGGCAAAGCTAAGGCCAGTAAGTGCGAAGAACCGAGAAATAAAAGGTGAAAACGGGTATTGAAGTCCTATGGAGAAAGGGTAGGCAAAAAAGCAGACCCATTCGTCGAAACAAAAATCCGATCAGACCTCTTGGTCGAATGGACGGAAGATTGTCCCGGCGGGAAAGGCACCGGAAGCTCGTAGGGCTGCGATGTCGGAATTATCGAAAGAACACACCTCCTTTGAAGGTTTCTGAAGCAAATTTTGTTTGTGGAAGGGGGAAACAGAATCCGCCATTTGCGATCTAGTACGGGTCGCCATGGAGGATCACAATCGGAGAACAAGAGATGTAAACAAGGAAAATAGAAAAAAGAGAGAGAAAAGTACCTGATATTCGGTTGAAGATAAAGATAAACATAATGAGAAGTCCGTCGGTTGATATAGGCTAAATGTAGGGGGTAAAGAGAAAATAGCGCCTTGGAAGTTGCACATTGTCATTTCAAGGGTCTCATCATATTGATTGCCTTAATTGATGAGATGAAACTTTTAAAATATATCCGTTGGATTGGTATACCAACAGATATATTTGGGGACAATTGTTATGGGTCATTTTCTAAGCATACATATCTTGACCAATATCCTGCTTTTTATTGTTTATTTGTGACCAGGATGTTGGAAGAGGATATTGCTAACATCTTGGGTGATATCCTGAGGTTGATCGAATTAATCACGTGCAGGTTAAAGACTGGGACTTGCCAACGGTCAAATAGACTTCATCTCCTCAAGACTCGGGCGTCAACGTTCAACTGAAGAATATTCGCTGGATCCCGGTTATTTAGGATAGTTTATTACATTTGTTTTACTATAAATAGATGGGGGCGGATCAGATTAAGGCACGACGAAACTTTCACACACTCTCGAATACTTTTGCTCTCTAGCTTTCAGCAGTCACTACACACAAACACTTGTATTCAAATCACATTGTGTTGATACACGATGTCTAAAGCCTACGTCATAAGTCTAGGGTCTAAAAGTGTCAAGTATGTAAAGTGTAGGGGTCTAAATGTAAGTTTATTTTAGTTTGTAAAGGTTTCGCTTGAAGATGTATGATGTAAGCCTCAAGCGAAATCAAGTGATGAGATTTCGCTTGAGACATATTGAAGCGAAATCTTGTTGCCTATATATAGGCTAGTGTTGTTCTCAGATGGTACGCATTCCGAGAAGTTGTAACGAAGTGCTGCCAGATTTTCAAGTCAATATATAACAGAGAACAAGTGTTAAAAGTGAATCTTTTTTGTTTTCTACTCTTTTCTGTCTGATTCTAAGCTGTTTAGATGTTTCCGCCATCTAAATAGTGTAAACACATTCAAATTGACTCATTTGATCGGTCAAATCGATCCTACAATTGGTATCAGAGCCAGTTATGAGCCAATATACCTGAATCAGTTGATTTTTCTACACAAAATCTGATTTCTGGACTGTTCCTCGGACAAAATGGACTGAGTTTTGGACATTGTGTGTGAAACTGAGTTTTAACATATCCTTGAGTATATCAGCTTAAAATTCAAAGAAAATCGTGTAAAAATGACCTAAAAACTAGATTTCGCTTGAACGAACAAGTTGATTTAGCTTGAAAGTGTTGGTATTTTGAAGCGAAATTGTGGATTTCGCTTGAAACAATTTGATTTAGCTTGAAAAATTGTTGTTGGTTTGAAGCGAAATTGTGGATTTCGCTTGAGATAATCTGATTTAGCTTGAAAATTCGTTGTTGGTTTGAAGCGAAATTGTGGATTTCGCTTGAGATAATCCGAAATTTTGAAGTCGTTGTTGATTTTTTTTGTCTGTGTCTGCTTGAAAAACCGAAAGAGATTACTGAATTCACGTGTTATATGTCAGAATACATGTGATCTTATATGTGTACATCAGCGAGATATTAAAGTTGTCTGTCATTTTTTGTTGTTGCACTCGGATAAAGTGTGATTTGATTCTTTCGAAAATCAGAATTCACGTGTAAAGTGCATCAAGTTTCGTGAAAGCTGTTCAGTTCGTCTAAGAATTGTGTCAGATTGCATTGGTTTGATCATTTAGACAATTTTATCAGAAACATTAAGTGAATATTTTATTCAATTTGAAATTGTCTGACATTAGTCATAGATTCATTCATAGAGATTGAATTCATTGAGATTTGATAAAGTCTTGTCAGTCACATGTGAGGTTGTTAGATGCGCATGTGATCTTATAAGTTTCGATAAACATTGAATATTGTTGTCTGCCATTATAATTGTGAGGTCCAATCAAAAGTGTTTGTGATAGTATCTTGTTGCACGTGATCTGATTGAGTGTATTGATAATTAGCTAGTGATCATATATCATGTGCTGAGTAATTATCGATTGGTGTGAAACATTATTGAGCAAAGTTTGATTAAAAATGTGCGACCAAATAATGTTTAGTATGAAAATTCAAATTGTCGAATAATGATGAGGGTTTAATAATCATTTGTTAAAGTTTTAGTTCAATCAAAAGTTGTTGGTTTAGAGGGTTTGTAGTTCAAATTAAATCAAGTACAAAAGTTTACAGTCCAATCAGTGAAGGACAAGTTGAATCCATTTCGATACGATCAAGTTCATTCATTTAGTGATTCCGTCCTAACAACATTGAATCATATCTGCGAATCTTTGACAACGAGTCTTAGATTGATTTCACAAACACACACGTTTACATATTCAGTTTGTTTAAAACTGATTGTTTGTTTGTTTGTTTGCAGGCGACCTGAGGTGATTTGACAAGCATTGTATACCCATCCGAACGAATTTTTCACGCAATCCATTGTTACTAAATTGTTGTCACTAAATCGGATATCTATCTGATTCAGTGGATTGACACAGTGATTGAATTGATTTCAGTTTGTGATTTGAAAATCTATTGTTGAAAATTCTTTAAAATAACTAAACATGGATTGTGAGTCGTATCGTGTTCAGAGTCCAGCAGATATTGCACATAAGAAATTTGATAGTTTTACGGGTATCAAGGGAGAGTCTATAAAAGAATTATTTGATAGATACTGCCATCTAGTTTTGGAAATGGGAAAATTAGGGATAACCAAGTCTAATAAGGAGTGGGTTGACAAAGTGGCAAATATTTTACCGCGTGATGTGTGGGGAACGTATTTGTTAGCCTTGAAGGAGAGATATTTAGACTTGAATTTGAGCGGGTTTATCGAGAAGATTGAAGATCAAGAACTTGAACTCCAAAAGATTAGAAAAATGAAGTTTGTTGATACTGAGTCTGTCAGTATCGAGTCAGTTCAAAAAGAGTCGGATCAGGAGTCAGGAATTGAGGAGGTCAAATCTGAGAAAGTGTCTGAGTCAGAGTTCAAAGATGTCGGTAAACAGGAAGTGAAAATTGCTCATGAAGCAGAAATTGTTGAGAAAGTAAATTCAATATCTGAAACACCATGCCAAAAGTGTTTAAAACCGTGCATGGAGTGTCTCGAAAAAGACACTAAGTTTCAGGAATTGAAAGAACATGCTGACATGTTAAAATTTGATTTAGGACAAGTTAAAGAAGCATATGATACACTAGCTAGATCAGTTAAAATGATTAAAGAAGAAAGTGTCGAAAATGATAAAGCCACAAAACTAGCAAAAGCAACACTTTTTGATAAACAAGTGGAAGTTAATTTTCATCTTGACACAATCGCATCATTAAAAAAGGAATTGGAATTGACTAAAATTGAAAATGAGCGAATTGATAAGAAATTGATGAGCTATGTTGCTTCGTCCTATGTTCTTGAACAAATTGTTCCACAACAGCCCAATGCTGAATCAGTCTTTAACAGTGTTCCACCCCCAATGTGGAATCATTATACTCAAAAGTATCCAGATGGGGTGGAAGCTGCATTGAACCTCAAACTGAGGACAATTGAGGATGAGTTGCCAGAGAGCATAGATGTTACATTCTCTGCGTCTGACACCGACAGCGAGTCACAGGTCCTCAAGACTGTTGTCGATCAGGTGTTAGATGAAGAGAGTGATAACTCTGATGTTGAAGTTATGAAATCTCATTCTGAGAAGGCTGTTACTGATTCTGAAGATGAGGGTAATTTTTTAGAACGTTTTATACCGAAATCAGACAAGAGTATGAATGATGATCCGATTATGGTGGTTTACACTATGATTGGAACTGACAAGCTTTATTCTGATTTTGAGTATCCTCATCAGAATGTTAAGGTTGAAAATGTCGAGAAAGTTTTCAAATTGGTTGAAATGGACATTAATGTGGTAAACAACAAAGAATTCTTTGCAAAAGCTAAAAAGTCATTTGTTACAACATGTGTAAACAACTCGGGGAAAAAGGAATGGGAAGGTAATGGTAACAAGAAAAATGGTAACAACTTTAAAAACAAAGGAATTGGGTTTGAAAAGAGAATGGCTAAGAATGTTAAACCAAAGGAAACAATGAATGATGTTTTTGTTGTTGGTCTAAGTGTTGATGCTGAAAAGGAGTATATTTTCAGTCAAAAAGCCATTGATGATTTCAATGCAGCTAAAAAGTTGAGAGAAGAGACCTACAAATCAACTTTTGTCGAATATGACAAAAGAATTTGTTACCGCTGCAATGAGATTGGTCATATGGCGAAGCAATGTACCAAAAAGATTGAAAAATCCGTTTTCAAGAAACCTGTTTTGCAAAAACCAAAACCTAAAACTTCAACTGATGATAAGGGTAAAAAACCAATGGTTTCGTCTGTCCGAATTCTGAAAAGAGGTGAATCATTGAAGTCCGAAGAAAAACCAAAATCAATTTTTAAGATTGGTGAATCTTCGAAAACCCAAAAGACTTCAAAGATTTATCCAAAGACAAAAGTTTTTGATACTCAATCATGGGTGGCTAGAACAAAGAAATCAGTCAAGGTAGAAGAAAAGCCAAAAGAACAGAAAGTGAGGCTTTCACAAGGACAGAAAGACCGACTGAGAAAGAAAAGAAAGAAAGCACGAGAGTATCTTGAAAGGATTTTGTCCTCGGATACAACAAGTAAAACAGAGAAGAGTTCTGATAAATTGTCTTGCTCTTCAAAGAATGACAAATCAAGCAAAACGAATTCATCAGATGCAAATCTGAGGACAGAATGGAGTGTGAAGAAAGGAAATGTTCCTGGCGATGAATTTGTTTCTTCGGAAACAAAGGAGCCACGTTCTGGCGATGATTCTGATTCGTCAAAATAAGAGAAGCCACAAGTTGAGCTCAAAAGTGAAAATTCAGTTCCGCCAATGGATGATATCAACTTTCCACCATTGCAGACTGAAAATTTTAAACAAAAAGTTGGTAAAGTGAAAAGTTCGAATCAATTCTATTCTGAAAAGAAAGAATTTGATGTCGAAAAGGCTTTTAATAGCAAAGTAAAACATATCTTTGGAAAAATGGTTGAGGGTAAGGTAAAAGGAGTTACAGAATTTTATGAATCAAAAAGGTATGTTCAAAACACCCAAGGACTGTCAGGCTTGGGTGAATCTCTTTAACTGAAAAACCTGACTTGCCGGAGTTCCCAGGTTTGGTAAGCGTGGAACATGAATCGACACATTTCTTGAGAAATTTCACTCTGGTGATTTTTCGCCTTACATGTGGTAAACAAGGGACATTAAGTTGTACTTGATTTTCTACAAGTGATGTTTGAGTTTTAAAACTGAAATTGTAAAATTTGTCATGTGTACGAAGAAAACAATGTGATGAAGTGACCCTGAATCTACAAATGATTAGTAAACAAACTAAGTTTTCCGGAAAAACCATTTTGATTAAAACAAACTTAAGTGTTTTGAAATCATAATGGGAAAATAGTTTGTTGATAGGGGGAGTTCTGATTGTTTAAGCCAAGTGGATGGCGAATTGAAGCAATTCTCATCAGTTTGTCATGTTATTTGTACAGTTTATTGCTTTCAGTTTGTTTTCAAATTTTCCCAGAAAATCAAAATTGAAACATATTTTGATTTTAGGGGGAGAAAATTTAAAAAAAATAGAAAATTTGAAAATGCCAAAAACATTGAAAAAGTAAAAATTGAGTTTTGTTGTGAAAAAGAGGAAATGATAGTAGATCAGTTGGACTGTCACAGCATGCTAAAGAAATGGAAAGTTAAAATGTGATAAACGGTCTCACTAAAGATGTGACGATAGGCTCAGCTAGACTAGTAGATTTGCGATAACGATACAAACTTAAATGAAAAGCCTAGTTCTAAGTGGGAAACTCGATTGAAAGCATAGTACTTAGTTTTGTCCTTCGTGATTGTGTACCTACTCAGTAATCGCTGAATGCCAAAAAAAAAAAGCATAAAACTGGTTAAGTTTGTGAACTTTCACAACTTTGCTGAAAAGTCGCTGTGATTGTGCATTTTATTTTGCAAAGATTTAAACTTGTTTTATTTCTTTATTTTGTTTAAGCATCGGACATCCTCTGCGTATACGTGAGTATCGACCTGGATGTTGTTGCCTAAACGTTCTGCTTTATTTTCTTTGGTGTTTCGTTTAAGCTTTGGACCTCCTCTGCGTATACGGGAGTATCGACCTGGTGGTTAAAGCCTAAACAACTTCAACTTGTTTTATTTTTCTTATTTTGTTTAAACATTGGACTTTCTCTGCGTATACGGAAGTATCGACCTGATTGTTAATGTTTAAACATTCTGCTTTGTTTTCGCACAAATCACAGTTGATAAAAGTTTAAAGGCATTACTTGAGTTAGTGTATTGCATGATGAGGGGATATGCTGAGATTGTGGGGTCCATAAGAATTTAGTGCAAAATTAATATACCTTAATGTATCGGTAAGCATTTCGAAAGTTTTTAGATTGAGCTTATGAGGACAATTATATCGTCAATCAACGTGAATCGTTTAGAACTTAAAACGATTAAAAGCTTAACGGTGCTTGTGATGTGTCTCAAAAACTGATATGATCCTCTTTCGCAATCTCACAAAAATATGTTTGTACATATTTCATTTCTGCATTACATTTCTCTTTTATCAAAATTCAAAAAGATTTTAGTGTGTTTTAGCATAATTTTTGAAAAATCTAAAAAGATTTTCGACAACTGATGTTGAAAAGCTGATATTCAAAATCTCAAAGGCTAAACAAGATGAACAATTGGGTTGGTTAAGATGATGAGAAGTTGGAAGATAATCCTCAAATGTTTAGATGATTCATTAATTTGAATCACAATATTGTGTGTTATATGTTTGAGAATTTTGAGTGAATTCTTTTAGAGTCAAAATTATTTTGTCTTACGAGTGGTTGAGATGTGTAGGTTTCTGATTCTGTTGCTACGGAAAGCCAGGCGTCGATCCTAAAAGCACGGAAGCTTGATGAAAGGGGGAGCCTGAAGAGACTACCGAAATGGGGAGTCTGTTGATGCTGATTGAAAGAGTGAAGCACAAAGACTGATTAAGACTGAAGATGCAAAGACTCGACACTTAAGACTCGTCAACATCTGAGGGGGAGTCTGTTGGTGCATTCATCTGTCGTCTTCGTCTTATGTCGAGTCTCGGTTACGTTGCGGATCTGTTCAAGTGTGACATCATCTTATGCAATGATGAAATCATCAAAGTGACATCATAAATGGCATCATTACACAAAAGACAAAATAGTTAATACTAGTTTGAAGATTTCGCTTGAAGACAAAAGCAAAAGTTTCGCTTGAAGTTATTTCAAGATTTCGCTTGAACTAGACTTGTTCATTTCAAGCGAAATCTTGTATACTATATATATGGTTCATGCCCTTCTCATTTGTTAGAGTTCCTTCAGAAGTGTAAAGTTACTCTGCCGGATTGTCAAGTCATATATGAATGAGAAGATCGTATTAAAGTGAAATAACTCTGTTTCTACTCATTTCTTTCTGATTCAAAACAGTTTGTTTGTTTCCGCCACTCAAACTGTCGTATATTAGCTCAGATTGACTCACTCGGTCGTCAAAAACGATCCTACAATTGGTATCAGAGCCAGTTATGAGTGTTTTCACTTGAATCAGTTGGTTTTTACTCACAAAAATTGATTTCTGGACGAAAACACGGACAAAATGGACTAAGACTTTCACAGTGTATGTAAAAGTGTGTTTTAACAAAGCCTTGAGAAATTCAGATTAAAACTCGGACTAAAATTGACAAAAATGACTTGAAAACCAGATTTCGCTTGAGCGGGAAGATTGATTGTTGGTATTTTGAAGCGAAACAGTGGATTTCGCTTGAAATATTCTGATTGTTTGAAGCGATATCATATATTTCGCTTGAAAAGTTTGTGTTTGGATAAAAATTTGGTTTGAAGCGAAACCATTGATTTCGCTTGAGATCTTGTTGTTTGAAGCGAAATCATACTGTGTTTGATTTGTGAGTTTCGCTTGAAATCTTCTGTGATTTTGCTTGAAGTTTGAGTGATTTCGCTTGAGATTACTGATAGTCCATAGTGTTCGTGAACTTGTTCGATAGTCTGATTTTGTGAAAAGTGTGTGTGTGAAAATTTTAAAACTACTCGGTAAATTTCTAAAAATGGAAAACCAAGAGTTTTATAACTTCTTCTCGGGCAGTGGTATGGTAGCAGGACAAACCTCGGGTAGTGTTATACAAAACGTCAACATGGAGAACGAATTGGGAACAATGCAAAAGCCTCCTAAACTCATGAACATCGATGAATATTCGAGTTGGGCAGGAAGATTTAAAACGTGGGTTCAAGCTAATCATTTTGAGAGCTGGTTGAAGATTGATGATAAATATGTACCTCCTGTTAATGCTATGGGTCATCCGAAAGTGATTGGAAGTTTGACCCAAACGGAACAAGCTGACTTTAAGGCTGAAAAGAAAATGATGAGCATCCTTCAACAAGCAATTAAGGAGGACATCTTGGTACTGTTACATCACGAAGACAATTTAAAATCTCTTTGGGATAAATTGTTGTTAAAGTTTGAAGGAAGTGGAGAAATGATGAAAAGCAAGAAGGCATTGATAAACAAGCAGTTTGACATTTTCACGGGAATGAAAGGAGAGACCACAAAGCAATTGATTGAACGATACTGTCATTTGGTTTTGGAGATGGGTAGATTGAAGATAACCAAGACAAATGAAGAGTGGATCGACAAATTAGCAGACGCGTTACCTTATGATGAATGGGGAACATACCTGATGGTGTTGAAGAACAATACAAATTTTGCTAGTATGAATTTGAGTGGTTTCATTGAGAAAATTGAGGCACATGAATTGGAACTAACAAAGATCAAACAAATGAATTCAGCAAATGTGCAGCAAGACATATCTTTGTATTACAAAGGAAGTATTCCTGTAGCAACAAATCAAAGTCCAAAGATACAGACGGGTTTTAGTGCTGATGTAAATTTGGGTGGTTCTACAAACACTCCACAATCAAATAAGCCTTCACCATTTGTGAACTATGATCCAAATTTCAAAGTTCAAGAGCAGTCTTCACCTCAAAGCTCTACAAGTTCAAATAATCAGGCTTATGTTTCTGGGGTGCAGTGCAACATCGCGGTGAATATTAAGAATGGAAATGAAATTACTGAAACTGCCGCGAGACAACACATTGCGGTACTTGCTTCCGTTCTAGAGGCTTATGAAGGCTTAGTGGCGGGTAGGATTGGTAATCCTGATATGACAAAAGAGGATTACGATCAGATCGACCCGGAAGAGCTTGAGTTGATCGATATAAAATGGAGGATGGCAAGTTTGGTTAGAAGGGCACAACGTTTCATGGAAATTACAGGTCGGAACAGTTTATCAGGCCCCGGTCAGAAGTTAGGGTTCGACAAATCAAAAGTTACGTGTTTCAAGTGTAAAGAACGTGGTCATTTTAAGAGAGAATGTCCGAATCGTGAAGTAAACAATCATCAAAACCCGTTCACCAACGACTACTATAAGCAAGCAATCTATCATCGACCAAATCAACAGCCTACTGTTCAAAGACCACAAATTGAGAATAAATCAGAAAAGGCGATGATTGTGAATCAAGATGATGAGAAGGTAGCTGCAGGGTTCAGCTGGGATAAATATATTCCCAGTAGTGATGGACAGGCAATGATGGCTGAAGTTGTTGAAATTTCCGAAATGGTGTCTGAACCAGAAACAGTTACTGAAAATGGTTCTGCAGTTGTTGAAGAGGTTTCTGTTGAAAATGTGGACAATTTTGAAGAAATAGCTGCTGAAGTTCATTACTCTCAATCTGAGCAGGAGGTATTAGCTA
Organism: Helianthus tuberosus; assembly: GCA_030545235.1. Taxonomy (NCBI): domain Eukaryota; kingdom Viridiplantae; phylum Streptophyta; class Magnoliopsida; order Asterales; family Asteraceae; genus Helianthus; species Helianthus tuberosus. The sequence goes on along the minus strand of CM060403.1, from coordinate 153,794,631 downwards.
GTTCTTTGAAATCTATCATGCCTCCTAAAATTTTTGAATCTTTTGCAGTTTCTTTGAAGAACCAAGGACTGGATTGTGTCCAAGATATGATGAAAAGAAAAAATTTGTTGAAGAAATGATCGATGTAACAAAGGAAATGAACAAAGATACTTTGAAAGAAATTGCTGACAAGGCTCTCATGGCGAAACTGAGAGAGGTAGACTCAGAATCTGAGGAGTCTAAGTTTGTCAGTAGTGAGTCTGTCAAACGAGAGGAATCTGGAGTTCAGGAAAACGAATCAGTCAAACTGTCTGAGTCAGAGTCTGAGAATGTCGGTAAACAAGATGTGAAAAATGTTTGTCATGAACAGGTTGTTGAAAAAGTTGTTTCAATTCCTGAAACACCATGCCAGAAGTGTTTACAACCGTGCATGGAGTGTCTTGAGAAAGACACTAAGTATCAGGAAATGAAACATCGTGTAGACTTGCTAAAATTTGATCTGAGCGAAGTAAAAGAAGCATATGACAAATTGGCTAACTCTATTAAAATGATTCAAGATGAAAGTCTTGAAAATGATAAAGCCACGAAATTACTAAAATCAACTGTTTTGGATAAACAAAAAGAAATCAATTTTCATTTGGACATCATTGCTTCATTAAAAATGGAATTGGAGTTAACAAAAATTGAAAATGAAAGAATTGACAAAAAGTTAATGAGTTATATAGCATCTTCATATGTGATTGAACAGATTGTCCCAAAACAACCTGATGAAACACCAGTCTTTAAGAGTGTTCCACCCCCAATGTGGAATCATTACACACAGAAATATCCAGATGGGGTGGAAGCTGCTTTGAATCTCAAATTGAGATCAATTGAGGATGATCTGCCTGAAAGCATTGATGTTACATTCTCTGCATCCGACACCGACAACGAATCACAGGTTATCAAAACTGTTGTTGATCAGGTGTTAGATGAAGAGATTGATAACTCTGAGAAGTCACAATCTGAGAAAAGTGTTACAGATTCTGAAGATGAGAGTAATTTCTTGGAACGGTTCATACCAAAATCGGACAAGAGTGCGAATGATGATCCAATTATGATAGTATATACTATGATTGGAACAGACAAACTTTACTCCGATTTCGAGTATCCTCTTCAGAATGTGAAAATTGAGAATGTTGAGAAAGTTTTTAGGATGGTTGAAACGAACATTGATGAGGTTAATAACAAAAAATTCTTTTCAAAATCTAAAAAATCATTTGTTACCACACATGTTAACAACTTTGGGAAAAAGGAATGGGAAGGTAATGGTAACAAGAAAAATGGTAACAATTTTAAAAACAAAGGAATTGGTTTTGAGAAAAAGATGGCTAAGAAGGTTGTCAAGCCAAAAGATAAAATGAATGATGTTTTTGTTGTTGGACCAAGTGTGGATGATGAGAAGGAATACATTTTTAGTCAAAAAGCGATTGACGATTTCAATACAGCGAAGAAACTAAAAGAAGAGTCGTTCAAGTCAACTTTTGTTGAGTATGACAAAAGAGTTTGCTATCCCTGCAATGAAATCGGACACATGGCAAGACAATGCAAGAAAGTTTTTGAAAAATCTGTCATTAAATCATTTGTTAAAAAATCTCAACCTAAGTCACCAGTTAATACAAAGGGCAAAAAGCCGATGGTTTCACCAATTCGAATCTTGAAAAGGGGTGAATCATTGAAGTCGGAAGATAAGCTGAAATCAACATATGAGATTGGCGAATCTTCAAAGTCCCAAATGACTTCAAAGATTTATCCAAAAACGAAAACTTTTGAAAATCAATTTTGGGTTGTAAAATCAAAACCATCGGTCGAGGAGAAAAAGATGGAAAACATTTTGAAAAATGAAACAAAAGTTGTTGAAACCAAATCACAATCAGTTGAGGTAAAGAAAATGGAGAACGAGTTAAAGTTTGATTCAAAAGCTTTTAATCCTACTGTTCAAAATATTTTTGGAAAAATGGTTGACAGAAAAGTCAAAGGAACAAAGGAATTTTATGCATCAAAAGTGGGTGCTAATGATAAACAAGATTTTGAATCTGAGCTTGATAAGTTTTTTGCAGAGTTTCCTCCAATCAAAGAAAATATGTTAAAATCAAAAGTGGAATCTGTTGTTCCAAATGTCATGTTTAACTTTCCTAAAACTGATGAGAAGCGTGATTTAGTATTTGGGAGTGTGTCATCAGTTAAGAAGTCATGGAGTTCATTGTTTGAATGAATTTGATATGATATGTGCAGGGGCTGCCCAAGTCAATTCTATCAAAATGGATCATGGATAGTGGTGCGTCAAGGCACATGACCGGGACGCTTGCTTTGCTCTATGATGTAAAATCCATCAATGGAGGTCATGTAGGATTTGCTGGGAGTCAAGGTGGAAGAATTGTTGGTCAAGGAATTTTGACAAATGGTGTGATATCTTTTGACAAAGTAAACTACATAGTGGAGTTGACAAACAATCTACTCAGTATTTCACAGATTTGTGATAAAGATTTCAGTGTACATTTTACAAAAACTGAATGTGTGGTTTTGAAACCAGGGTTTAAAATCCCTGATGAGATGGTGTTGTTGCGTGCTCCACGGGAATATGATCTTTATTATCTTGATATGAGCACAGCAACGCCAACGTCTCATCAGAAACAGTGTTTTGTGTCTAAAAACAAAGCAACAGTAAAAGATTCAATCATGTGGCATCGTAAGATGGGCCACATTCATGTTCGCAAAATGAATTTTTTGGTTCATAATGATTTAGTTGAAGGTGTAAACTTGAAAAATTTTCATTTAAATGATGATTGTATTGCATGTAAGAAAGGTAAGCAGGTTCGAAAGTCACATCCTTTGAAGGTCATGAATTCGATCAGGTTACCTCTTGAGAGATTGCACATGGATCTCTTTGGGCCTGTCAATGTTAGGAGCATCAGCCGGGATTTGTACTGCTTGGTGGTTACAGATGATTTTTCAAGATTTTCTTGGGTTGTGTGCTTAGAACGGAAAGATCAAACATTTGAGTCTTTGATGATACTTTTCAAGAAGATGGAAACAGTATACAAATTGCCTATCCGGAGAATTAGGAGTGACAATGGAACAGAATTCAAAAACAACAGAATGTACGAGTTTTGTAATGAAAAGGGAATTCTTCATGAATTCAGTGCGCCGTATACTCCACAGCAAAACGGCGTAGCTGAAAGAAAGAATAGAACCCTAATCGAGACAGCACGTACAATGTTAGCAGATTCCAAGCTACCTATTTTCTTCTGGAGTGAAGCAGTATCTGCAGCGTGCTATACACTGAACAGAGTCCTTACTGTCAAGAAGTATGGAAAAACGTGTTTTGAGTTACTGCATCGGTATAAGCCGAATCTTGAGTTCTTGGAACCTTTCGGATCACCGTGTACGTTCATTGATGAAGACGGAAAGTTTGGGGCAAAATCAAATGAAGGTTTCTTTGTAGGATACGCCAGCCCACTAAAAAGGGTGTTCGTACCATGTCTGAGCAGGGTGATTCAGGTCCTTCATGTGGATTGTCAGAAGCATACTCCGTCACCACAACTTCCCGGACAAAGATTTCTATTTGACTACGATAAACTCTGGGAATCGTTTCATCTGCCGTCCGAGCCAAGTGAGGAGGAACTTGCTCTCATGTACTTGTATCAACAAAGTCATTTGCCAGAGCCGGAATCTAGACCGCTAGATGTTCCTACGTCCACCGTGGGTACTCATGATGATGAAGCCGGACCAAGTGGAACCGTTCATATACCACCAGAGGAACCAGAGGAACTAGCTTCGTCATTTGATGTTTCTGATGACTCAGAGGAGGAACTCGCTCCTACTTTTGACGAGGAACCAAATGAGACAACAGAAGAGGCTGTTGACCAAATCGTTGATCTTGACATTTCAAATCTGGAATCGGAAGTTGTCGTGCCTGATTCTGTGATGCCACGGACCCTGTCTTACCATCCTTCAGAACAAATTATCGGCGACTTGCAAAGTGGTGTCAAAACCCGACACCAAATAGATCAAGCTCTTACTTGTTTTTATTCATCTATTGCTGACATGCAGAAAGAGGTTTCTTTAAAATGTTTTATCTCGCAGATAGAGCCCAAGACATACAAAGAAGCATTGACCGAGGAGAGCTGGGTTAATGCAATGCAGGAGGAGCTACAACAGTTTCAAAAGCTGGGTGTCTGGGAACTTGTTGATCTTCCACCAAATCAGAAGTTAATCAAGACAAAGTGGGTTTTCAAATGTAAACGAGATGATAGAGGAGTTGTGGTGAGAAACAAAGCAAGACTGGTCGTTCAAGGATTCAGTCAACAAGAAGGAATTGATTATGATGAAGTCTACGCACCAGTTGCAAGGCTAGAGGCAATTCGGATTTTTCTGGCCTTTGCATCATGGAAGAACTTTAAAGTATATCAACTTGACGTGAAATCTGCTTTTCTCTATGGAACTATCAAAGAGGAACTGTATGTGGGGCAACCGCCAGGTTTCACAGACCCACAGCACAAAAACAAGGTGTTTCTACTGGACAAGGCGTTATACGGACTTCACCAGGCCCCGAGAGCCTGGTATGAAACGCTTTCGACATACTTGTTGGACAACGGGTTCACAAGAGGTACAGTAGATAGCACTTTGTTCATACGAGAAAAAGAAAACCATTTGTTGATTGTGCAGATTTACGTGGACGATATCATTTTTGGATCCACCAACGACGATATGTGCAAAGAGTTTGAGCTAGTGATGAAGAAAAAGTTTGAAATGAGCTCAATGGGCGAAATGAAGTTTTTCCTCGGGTTGCAGGTAGAACAAATGCACGACGGAATCTTCATTCATCAGTCAAAGTATGTGAAGGATGTGCTAGACAAGTTTGATATGGCAGATTGCAGTCCAGCGTCCACTCCCCTTGCACAGAATCATGGGATTTGTCCAGATGAGAATGGAGTGAAGATGGATGAAACATTGTACCGATCAATCATTGGTTCCTTGATGTATCTCACAGCTTCCCGTCCGGACATCATGTATCCGACATGCTTATGTGCCAGATATCAGTCGAATCCGAAGCATTCACACCTCACAATCGTGAAACGTATACTACGGTATTTGAAAGGCTGCCCAAACATCGGTTTGTGGTATCCTAGATTGGGTGACTTTACTTTAACTGGTTTCGCTGATTCAGATTTTGGAAGCTGCAAGCAGAACGCAAAGTCCACCACTGCCGGGTGTCAGTTCTTAGGAACTCGACTCGTTACCTGGCAGTGTAAGAAACAAACCACTGTAGCGCTTTCTACTTGTGAAGCTGAATACGTTTCAGCTTCCAGCTGTTGTTCGCAGATCCTTTGGATCCAACAGCAAATGCGTGATTTTGGTTTGCAATTCTTAGATACTCCAATTTTCGTGGACAATGAAGCAGCCATTAACATTACTAAAAATCCGGTTCATCATTCAAAAACAAAACACATTGAGATCCGTCACCATTTTATTCGTGATTGTAACGAGAAAAAATTAATTCGGATTGAATATGTGCACACCGATGAACAGAAAGCGGATTTCTATACCAAACCATTTGACAAAAAGAGGTTTTATTATCTTTTAAAATTGAATGGAATGAAAAATCTGCAATCTGGGAGGGTTGTTGAATGTGATGCTGAATTGGACGGCGATCTGACGTGAACTTTTGTCGTGTTGTCAATTTTCTTTGTACAGTTTATTTTCTGCTTTTCGATAAAAACAAAAACACAAAAATATGTTTTTCTTTTTAGGGGGAGAAAGTTTGCAGAAAAATACAAAAACATGATAAAATCTATAAAAACCAAAAACATTTGAAAAAGTAAAAATGAGTTTGTGTATAAAAGGGAAATGATAGTACATCAGCTAGACAGGTGCAGTACGCTAAAGAAATGGAATGTATAAAATGCAATTAAGCAGTCTCACTAAAGATGTGCCGATAGGTTTTCACAAAGTCAGTAGATTAGTTTGGGATATAAACATAAAATTTACTTGCATCTACGTGGGGAACACCTCCAGGATATATAGGTAACCCTTGAAATCCTGTTTGAAGGGTCCCATATTCTGAGATACTAGGTCTTTATGCTTAGTGATATCTGGGGTATTATCCCGGGACTTCTGATTTTGCGGAAGCAATGGCCTAGTCCCCGGAGAATACTTTACGCTGCTTTGAAATATAAGCCTCCCCTCAGCATAAAAAATGATAACACATTGCAAAATTGTTAATCATGTGCTGTTGTAAAGAAGATCCCCAAAGGGGACCCACCAAAAGTCGAAGCCGTCATCTCTCTGCGTATCGAAAGATCGACCTGAGCTCTCACGGCCCTCGCAATTAACCCCTTACAGATATCATCTAGGTATATTCACCTGTAAGACTGAATACTGGGGTCTGGATACGGGAGTATATACTGAGGTGGGACACATGTAAATGTTTAAGTCCTAAAACACTAATTCTGTATCCCGAGCAGATTGAAAGTTTTGTGAGAATTTAAGAGGATCAGTATATCGGCAATCTACGTGAATTGTTTAATGCTTAAAATGAATTAATAGCTTAACGGTGCTTGTGTCTAGTCGGCAGCTGATATGATCCCTTAACACGCTCACAAAAAGATTGTGTGTACATAGTTTCAGCTTATTCAGTTTAAAATTCAAAAAGATTTTAGTTTTTTTTATTATTTTTGACAACTGACATTGGGAATCGAAAGTTCAAAGTCTTGTGCAGATCATGTCTGAGATTGATAAGGATTGGGTAAGCTTGTGATGCAGTACAATGTTTGGTACAAGTGTTTGTTGATTAAAATGAGATTGAAAGATCAAAATGATTCAAAAGTTCATTAATTTGAACTTATTTTTTCAAGAAATCCGGTATCTTCATAGTTTGGTTAGCCAAGGTCATTGAGTTGGACTTGGTAGACTAGTCAGTTGACCAAGGTCATTAATTTGGACTTGGTTAATTGGGTGTGACATTAAAATGTGGGGGTTTATCAGATTTCAATCATTTAAGGGATTCAGATTCTGGAAGCCTCATCGTCCAAAGATTATTCCAAGAGTTAATCCTGAAACTGGTGTTGAAGAAAGGATTCTTAATATCAAGAAGCCAAAGACAATGAAGATTATACCAGTACCTCCAATGGAACAAGAATTCTATAAAGGATTTATGCATTGGGTATATAGTTGTCTGTCTACTGAAGCAGTGATCACGTATCGAGCAGGAGGTGAACTTAGAGAAATTCGTGTTTTTGATCCGATGTGGCTTGTTAATTGCTCGGAAAAAGATATAGAATGCTTGTTCATCAACAAGATTCATCATTCGCCAAAAGATAAAGATCAGGCAATGCAGTTTCAGAGAGTTGTGAATGTGTGTTTTCAAAAGAATATCAATTCTGGAACTAAATGGAAGTCATCTTGGTGGGCTTTGGAGGAGAAAGTAAAAAAGAAAGCTGAAAAGGAACGTAAAGCTCGAGAAGATAAAGATAGGTATCTTCGGGAGACATTTGCTCAAAGGCAAGCTGCTGAAGAAAAGAAAAGAGCTGATGATAATGAAAAGCTTAGGAAGATGTTGTTGAGAAAATCTAAGCCTAGAGAAGAAAAGTTCAAGTCTTTGTGAAGATCTAGACTGAAGACTCCGGCTTTATCCAAGGGGGAGTTTGTTGATACACGATGTCTAAAGCCTACGTCATAAGTCTAGGGTCTAAAAGTGTCAAGTATGTAAAGTGTAGGGGTCTAAATGTAAGTTTATTTTAGTTTGTAAAGGTTTCGCTTGAAGATGTATGATGTAAGCCTCAAGCGAAATCAAGTGATGAGATTTCGCTTGAGACATATTGAAGCGAAATCTTGTTGCCTATATATAGGCTAGTGTTGTTCTCAGATGGTACGCATTCCGAGAAGTTGTAACGAAGTGCTGCCAGATTTTCAAGTCAATATATAACAGAGAACAAGTGTTAAAAGTGAATCTTTTCTGTTTTCTACTCTTTTCTGTCTGATTCTAAGCTGTTTAGATGTTTCCGCCATCTAAATAGTGTAAACACATTCAAATTGACTCATTTGATCGGTCAAATCGATCCTACACATTGTAACACCTAGTTGATTCGCTCTACATCCTACACTGTATCCTGATATTTGAAGCAATAGAAGAACAAGGCAGCTGCGATTGTCAGCTCCCGAGGTTTTGTGCCGGCGATCTAGATTTATCAAGGGCTTTCCTCATACATCACGTGTCAACCTTTACTTTTCTGCTCATTGTTTGATCATAGATACAACTCTATATCTTGAGCCGTATCCTGAAACTGTTTTTATAACTAACTTGGTTAACATATTTTTCACACATAATTTTAGCACACTACCTCACTTAACTAATTTGATCACTAAATTGCTTCGGTAATTTTTGACCAAAACAGGATTGATTTCCATCCGTTCCCTATACTGGGCAATATGCTCTTCAGGATCCGTAGTCCCGTCATACAGTTTCATGTTGGGAGTCTGAAATCTTTTTGGGATTTCAGCATCACAGATAGGATACGCAAAGCGGGATATCCTGTGGCTGTCTTGGGATACTTCCGGAATTGGCTGGACCACTCCAGGTACACTGGATATCATGTCCTTTAATTTCTGGAGCTCCCTGGTAAATGTTGACGTCATACCTGCATCCTGCAAAGACCCATTGTTGTTAGTAGCAAGAATATTATTATTTGACACATTGCCGGTCTGAGGATTTTGGCCATATCCTGAAGCATATCCTGAACTCCTCACAGTCGACATCCTGACCGAAGAGGGTATCTCAGGGGTATGATTCCGAGAATGGATTGGGACGATATTCCCCCTGTTATCCTCAGTGTAAACTGCGGAACTGAAATTCAAAGCCCTAGGCTGTATAGGAGTGACAGTTTCTTCAGCAGGTCCACTTGGGCCAGATTTCAAGAGTTGTATTTCTCTCATCAGCATCCGATTAGTTTCCTGTTGCTGCCTCATCTGTTCCTGTACACTACCAAACAAATTTAGAGTTTCATCAATAGATGCTAAAACAGGACCGGATCCCTGGGTAGTGACAGCAGAGATCACATCCCGAGCTACATGACTTCCAGCTCCGTGTGATGAAGCTTGCATTCTCGGAGGAGGAGGCAGAAGCACCGAACCAGTTTTTTTCAGAGGTTGTAGCAGACATGGTGGAAGAGCTCATGTTTGATCTCGAGGCCATTGAAAACAATTTAGAAAAAAGTTTTGACAATAGAAAAACGAGTAATGATTTTACTAAAATTTTTAGCAAAAATAGCACCACTTGCCCCACGGTGGGCGCCAAATTGTTTTGGTCAAAAATTACCGAAGCAATTTAGTGATCAAATTAGTTAAGTGAGGTAGTGTGCTAAAATTATGTGTGAAAAATATGTTAACCAAGTTAGCTGTAAAAACAATTTCAAGATACGGCTCAGGATATAGAGTTGTATCTGTGATCAAACAATGAGCAAAAAGGTAAAAGTTGACACGTGATGTACGAGGAAACCCTTGATCAATCTAGATCGCCGGCACAAAACATCGGGAGCTGACAATTGCAGCTGCCTTATTCTTCTATTACTTCAAATATCAGGATACAGTGAAGGATGTGGTGCGGATCAACTAGGTGTTAAAAAGTAATTCGAATACAAGTGTTGTGTGTAGTGTTTGCAGAGAGCTAGAGAGAAAATGTTTGAAAGTGTGAAAGTTGCGTGCCTTAATTTGATCCACCGCCATCTATTTATAGCAAAAGAAGTGTAACAAACTATCCTAAATAACCTGGATCCGGAGAATATTCCTCACTCGAACGTTGTAGACCTGGTCTTTCGGCTTCAATGTCTCTCCCATAACAAATACGCCCGAGTCTTGAGGAGATGAAGTCCATCTGACCGTTAGTAAACCCCAGCTTTTAACCTGCACGTGGTTAATTCAATCAACCTCAGGATATCGCCCAGGATGTTAGCAACATCCCCGTCTAGTATCCTGGTCACAAATAAACAATTAAAAACAGGATATTAGTCAGGATATGTATGCTCAGAAAATGAGCCATAACAAATATGATGTTGTTTTGCAGGAGTACCAGCTTGGACTTGGTCTTGGCGATATTCCTGGAGCATATTCCATGACTTATTCCGCTCGTGCTTACCTGAAAGTGGACGTTATGGAGTTCGTGGGGGACTTGCATGAATTGCGGAATGTTTGTTAGCTTAGATATTTTCCATTTTTAAAAGGGGTAGCGAGCTAAATAGAAAACACTTGGCTATTTTTGGCTACACACACTCTTGCAACTGCTCTCACCAGCTCTCGGCAATTCGCTCAACAATTTCATACACTTTACATACACTTTTTACACGTTACACTATAGTGATCCGTGTAATTAGCTCGATGTTATGGCTCATTTTCTGAGCATACATATCCTGACTAATATCCTATTTTTAATTGTTTATTTGTGACCAGGATACTGGACGGGGATGTTGCTAACATCCTGGGCGATATCCTGGGGTTGATTGAATTAACCACGTGCAGGTTAAAAGCTGGGGTTTACTAACGGTCAGATGGACTTCATCTCCTCAAGACTCGGGCGTATTTGTTATGGGAGAGACGTTGAACCCGAAAGACCAGGTCTGCAACGTTCGAGTGAGGAATATTCACCGGATCCCGGTTATTTAGGATAGTTTGTTACACTTCTTTTGCTATAAATAGATGGGGGCGGATCAAATTAAGGCACGCAACTTTCACACTTTCAAACACTTTCTCTCTAGCTCACTGCAAACACTACACACAAACACTTGTATTCAAATCACATTGTAACACCTAGTTGATTCGCTCTACATCCTGCACTGTATCATGATATTTGAAGCAATAGAAGAACAAGGTAGCTACGATTGTCAGCTCCCGAGGTTTTGTGCCGACGATCTAGATTGATCAAGGGCTTTCCTCGTACATCACGTGTCAACCTTTACTTTTCTGCTCATTGTTTGATCATAGATACAGCTCTATATCCTGAGCCGTATCCTGAAACTGTTTTTTACCACTAACTTGATTAACATATTTTTCACACATAATTTTAGCACACTACCTCACTTAACTAATTTGATCACTAAATTGCTTCGGTAATTTTTGACCAAAACAATTTGGCGCCCACCGTGGGGCAAGTGGTGCTATTTTTCCTAAAAATTTTTAGTAAAATCATTTCTCGGTTTTCTATTGTTAAAACTTTTTTTCTAAATTGTTTTCAATGGCCTCGAGATCAATCATGAGCTCTTCCACCATGTCTGCTACAACCTCTGAAAAAATTTGGTTCGGTGCTTCCGCCTCCTCCTCCGAGAATGCAAGCTTAATCACACGGAGCTGGAAGTCATGTAGCTCGGGATGTGATCCCTGCTGCCACTACCCGGGGATCCGGTCCTGTTTAGGCATCTAATGATGAAATTCTGAATTTGTTTGGTAGTGTACAGGAACAGATGAGGCAGCAACAGGAAACTAATCGGATGCTGATGAGAGAAATACAACTCTTGAAATCTGGCCCAAGTGGACCTGCTGAAGAAACTTTCACTCCTATACAGCCTAGGGCTTTGAATTTCAGTTCCGCAGTTTACACTGAGGATAACAGGGGGAATATCGTCCCAAGCCATTCTTAGAATCATACCCCTGAGATACCCTCTTCGGTCAGGATGTCGACTGTGAAGAGTTTAGGATATGCTTCAGGATATGGCCAAAATCCTCAGACTGGTAATGTGTCAAAAAATAATATTCTTGCTACTAACAACAATGGGTCTTTGCAGGATGCAGGTATGACGTCAACATTTACAAGGGAGCTCCAGAAATTAAAGGACATGATATCCAGTGTACCTGGAGTGGTCCAGCCAATTCCGGAAGTATCCCAAGATAGCCACAGGATATCCCGCTTTGCGTATCCTATCTGTGATGCTGAAATCCCAAAAAGATTTCAGACTCCCAACATGAAACTGTATGACGGGACTACGGATCCTGAATAGCATATTTCCCAGTATAGGGAAACGATGGAAATCAATCCTATCCCTCCATATCTCAAGGAAGCATGCTTATGCAAGGGTTTCGGTTCTACCTTGACAGGATCAGCCTTAAAATGGCTGCTGGATGTTCCTCCTCACTCAATTACTTCGTTTGCCCATTTGCTTAATTTATTTAACAGTCAATTTTCTTGTAGTCGGAGTTTTGAGAAACTAACCAGTGACATTTACAGGATAACTCAAGGATCTCAGGAATCCTTGAGGGATTATGTGAACAAGTTCAGTCGAGAATCCTTGGATATCCCACATCTTGATGTTGCAACAGCTGTGCAAGCTTTTAAGATGGGGTTACAAACGGATTCTCAGTTTTATCAGGATCTTGTAATGAATCCCTGCAGGAATCTCGACGAAGCTCGTAACAGGGCTTTGAGATATATCCGCTTGGAAGATGACAAGAAGATGCAAGAGAGGATGAATTCTACCTCAACCTACGAATCAATCAACAGGAAATCAGAATCCTCGTATAAGCCATATCGCTCCAAGCCATATGGTAGAAATGATAACAAGAAAGTGAATGCTGTTGAAGACGAGGATCCTGAAGAATATCCTGACTTATCTGAATACTGCTTTTCTGTTAATATACCTGAGTTAATGTATGCTATGCAGGGTTTAGGGGACAAAGCTAGGTGGCCTCGAAAGAACCAGCAGAAAGCTGATTGGAAGGATAAATCCAAATGGTGTGCCTTCCATGAAGACTTCGGACATATAACCGAGGATTGCATTGCTTTAAGGAAAGAAATAAGTTACCTGTTGAGCAAAGGGTATCTGAAGGACTTGCTGGGAACAAAGAAGAATAAAGGGCAGGATCCTGAGAAGGATCCTGAACGAGCAGCATCACCCCCAGCAGATGCCAAGATAATTAACTTTATTTCAGGAGGATCCGACATTTGTGGGACTTCGTATTCGGCGGCCAAGAGACATGCAAAGGAAGCTAAGAGTGAAAGGGGAGACAAACCAGTCAGGATGACTACCCTCACAACTGATAAAGTGACCACTTTCGATAGTGATGACAGGGATACTGTTCAGGATCCTCACCATGATGCTTTGGTAATAACATTATATGTGGCTAACCATTTTGTACGTAGGATATTGGTGGACAACGGTAGTTCTGTCAATATAATTCAGCTGGAAACATTGAAAAGGATGAATGTATCTCCGATGGACATTACTTCGAAGTCCATTGTGCTCGTTGGTTTCAGTGGATAAGCTAGAAATACTGTAGGAGAGATAAAGTTACCAGTATATGTTGAAGGGGTCAACTCGATACAACGCTTATGTGTGATGGACTCCTTATCCTGCTATAACATCATACTAGGCAGGCCGTGGATCCATGACATGAAGGCTGTGCCTTCGACTTATCACCAATGCATCAAGATTCCAACCCCTTGGGGGGTCGTCAAAGTTGATAGTGATCAGCAGGAGGCGAAGGAATGCTACACATCCTCAATGAAATCCTCGACCAAGCCTAATCCAGCATAGCAATTAAAGATGCAGGCCTGGGATACCTTGGAAGCTTCAGAGAAGGATGTGAAGAAAGTTATCCTGGATCAGGATAATCCTGATATCTCGGTGCTCGTAGGAACCAATATCCCTCGGGATATTGAAGAACAATTAACTGACTTTTTGAAGTGCAGGATGTCAACATTTGCATGGAAACATGAGGATATGACACGTATATCCAAAGACATTATTACTCACAAGCTTGGAATTGACAGGTCGTTCAAGCCTGTTCAGCAAAAAAGAAGGAAGTTTGCTCCTGAGCGAAATATAATCATCCAAGAGGAAGTTGAAAGATTGTTAAAGTCCAAAATGATCAGAGAAGTCAAGTTTCCAAGATGGTTAGCAAATGTGGTCGTAGTGCAGAAGAAAAATGGGAAATGGAGAGTCTGTGTAGATTACACAGACTTGAATAAGGCTTGTCCTAAAGACCCATTCCCCCTTCCTCATATCGATGCAATGGTGGATGCTACTGCTGGGCATGAGATGTTAACATTCATGGACGCATCCTCAGGATTTCAGCAGATTCAAATGGAGCCTTCGGACCAGGAGGATACTGCTTTCATAACACCAACAGGTATTTATTGCTATACTTCTATGCCTTTCGGTTTGAAAAATGCAGGTGCAACATACCAGAGATTGGTGAACATGATGTTCAAAGATAAGCTGGGGGACACCATGGAGGTATATATTGACGATATGGTGGTGAAATCTAAAAAGGCTGAGGATCACCTCCAGGATATCAAGGGAGCATTTGATATCCTGGATAAGTATAACATGAAGCTGAATCCTGCTAAGTGCCATTTCGGAGTGGGGGCAGGAAAGTTTCTAGGATATTTGGTGACGAAAAGGGGGATAGAGGCAAGCCCAGAGCAGATTAAAGCTATCCTGGATATAAAATCACCTTCGAATATGAAGGATGTTCAACGGTTAACAGGCCGAGTAGCAGCATTGAACAAATTTATTTCAAGATCCTCGGAAAAATGCAAGGAATTCTATGATATCCTGAAGAAGAATAAAAAGTTTGAATGGGAAGCAAAGCATGAAGCCGCCTTGCAGGATTTGAAGCGATATCTCTCAACTGCACCTCTATTGATGAAGCCTGAAAATGGTGAACCACTATCCCTATTGTTATGGGTCATTTTCTGAGCATACATATCTTGATCAATGTTTTGATCAAAAATTACCTAAGCAATTTAGTGATCAAATTAGTTAAGTGAGGTAGTGTGCTAGAAAAATGTGTGAAAAATATGCTTGTTAAGTTATTTAGAAAATCAGTATTCAGGATACGGCTCAGGATATTGAGTTGTATCTACGATCAAACTATGAGCAAAAAGGAAAGTAAACGACACGAGATGTACGAGGAAAGCCCTTGATCAATCTAGATCTCCGGCATAAAACCTCGGGAGCTGACAATCGCAGCTGCCTTGTTCTTCTTATTACTTCAAACGTCAGGATACAGTGCAGGATGTGGTGCGGATCGACTATGTGTTACAATGAAATTTGAATACAAGTGTGATGTTTGCAATGAGCTCGAGAGTGAAAGTGTTCGAGAGTGTAAGTGTAAATTGTGTGCCTTAAACTGACCCGCCCCCATCTATTTATAGTAAAAATAATATAACAAACTATCCTAAATTTCCGGGATCCACCGAATATTCCTTAATCGAACGTTGTAGACCTGGTCTTTCGGGTTCAACGTCTCTCCTTCAACAAACACGTCCGAGTCTTGAGGAAAAGAAGTCCACTTGACCGTTAGCAAGTCTCAGCCTTTAACCTGCACGTGGTTAATTCAATAAACCTCAGGATATCGCCCAAGATGTTAGCAATATCCTCTTCCAGCATCCTGGTCACAAATAAACAAACAAAGGCAGGATATTGGTCAGGATATGTATGCTCAGAAAAAGACCCATAACAATTGTCCCCAAATATATCGGTTGGGATACCAATCCAACGGATATATTTCAAAAGTTTCACCTCATAACTTAAGGCAATTAATACGACTAGACCTTTGAAATGACAGCGGTGCAACTTCCAAAGCATTATTTACTCTTTACCCCCTATATTCATCCTATATTAACCGAGGGACTCCTTATTACGGTTATCCTTATCTTCAAGCGGACATCAGGTATTTTCCTTTCTATCCTTCTTTCTTGAATCTCTTTTAGTTTGCTCAATACTTTTCATGGCACCACGAACGAAATCCCGATCGGACCGACCGGCCTCAGCTCTCGTAAATCAAAACCTCATTCGCAACTCATCAAAAGAAGTCTGCTGTTTCAACAATGCCGACATCGCTGCTCTTAAAGATTCCGGTGCCTTCCCCACCGGAACAGTCTTTCGCCCTTTCGACCGGGAAGCCCGATCGGACGCGTCATCCGACGAGTGGGTTTGTTTTTTCGCTTACCCCTTCTCTCTTGGACTCCGGTACCCGTTTCCACCCTTTATCTCTAGCTTTTTCGACCTCACCGGCGTTAGTTACGCCCAGGTTATGCCAATGGTCTGGCGAGTCTTGATAGTGCTGGATCAAATCAAGTCTCGTCATTTTCCCAACCTGTTTATTGAAGACCTCCCTATAGCATACCGGTTGAGATCCCATGGCGATCATCGTTTTCTTCTGTTTTCTACCTCCAAGAACCCTTTGGTTCTTAAGGACTCCAAGAACGAGGATCGATGGCGACGAAAATTCTTTTTCGTAAAAAGAGATTCTATTGATAAGGGTTTCGATCTACCGGTTAAATGGTTAACCAAGGGTAGGATTTAGGGTTTTAGGAATATCCCCAATTATATCTTCAAACTGTATCCCAGACTTATATCCTGATGTTTTTATGCAGCGAATTTCAGAGATCTAGTGCCTCCCAGTGCAGAATCCGAATCCAAGATCAAGGAAATCTACCGTCTTCCTGCCAGTGAAAGAACTTTCTCCCTGTCTCTTACAGATTCAAGCCAGAAATCAAGCTCAGAAATGTCTGGTAAGCACATTCTCAGCATATATTAATTACTTTTCAAAAGTATGATGAGTTTAAGAATATCTTCCCTCGTGTAGTACCAGTCGTCAACCTTGAAGGTTTCGAACTTGACGAGTTGGATTGCTACTCCAACCTCGAACCCATCAAACAAGAATCCAAGCCAAAGCCGTCTGCTACACCAAAGCCTACCTCCTCGATGACTGTTTCTGCTCCCAAAGGCCCTCCGGCATCCAGGACCCGGGCATCCAGCTCTCGTAAGAGAAAGGAGACGGACTCCCCAGCTATTTCTGAAACATTCTCTCTCGAGAATCATGGGTTCAACGAAGCCACCTCATTCTTCAAACAGGTAGAATTTTCTTTTCGATATCCTGCACAAGTATGTTAGTCCTTATCCTGCTTATTTTTCACATCAATACCTGTGTCTTTATCGATAGGGTCTGGATCGTCTTATGCACTTGTATGAAGACGCTTGCGGGCTTAACAAGATGTTGCAGATCAAGCTGGAGAAAGCTGAGGCCACCGTAGCTGACCAAGGAACCATTGCGGCTGCCAAATCCCAGCATTATGAAGACAAATACAAGGCAATGACTCAGGAACATCAAGCTGCCCTCCACAAAGCTAATGAGGATGCTCAAGCCAAGCTAGATGCCGCCCTTCTCCAATATCAGCAGAATATGAGTTCATATCGGGATAGCCTCAAAGCATCCGTGGTCGTCTCTCCTCTCCAAGCCAGGATAAGGATGGCTTATGAGGCCATGGATTTGGGTTTTGAATGCCCCTCCTGGAATGTAAAGGCTTGGGAGGAGAAACTACAGGGCCTCGGAGGTCATCCCGTTGCTCATCCTGCAAAACATACTGGTGAAGAACCTTCTAGGGCGGCAGAGGAAGCGGCCAATGCTGGTGATGATCCCGAGAAGAATCCTGAGACTGATGCTGGTGCGAACGCTGGGAAGGAGGTTGCTGTTCAAGAGGGTGCTGCCCCTTAGGCAGCGGAGTGGGCGATGATGGATATACGTGCCAAGGCCGGAGCCCAATTTTAAATTTCATGGTTGTGGTTGCATAAACAATTTACTTTTCCTGTCTTCGAACAATTTACATTTCCTGCACTAGAATAATGTGATGACCAAAAGTGGATGGGTCCTAGGTTTTAGGACGAAGCCCTTGGTCATCAATTAGTATAATTCGTTTTGAATGCGATAACGGTTGTAGGTGGACAGGTCCTGTTTTGAGATATATCCTGCAACCGTTACACAAGTATGGTAAAAACTAATTGTGCTTTTGGCGGATGGGCCTCGGTTTGAGGTGAAACCAAAAGCACAACTTTTGACTTGTTAATAATATAGCCATCTTTTGACTTATTTGCTGTTGTCTTGCATTACTTAGTGTAACTCTTAACTTTGTAAAAATTTTGTATTGTCATCTTATGAAAATATCCTGATCAATATGCTCAACAATATGTTACAAAAACTTTTTTATTAGATAGAACTTCCAAACATTCCTTCAACTTTGTAGATAGTTTTTGAAAAATAATCTATTTTTCCAAAACCAGTTTATGATAATACTTAAATGATCAAAGTTCCAAACTAATACTAGTTTCAAACACCTTAATCAAATATCCTGAAAAGGACCTTGAAAATATATCAGGATACTTATCCTTTTATAAAACATAGTGTTACTAAAAACTTAGACGATGTTTACAAAGGAAAGATCATACCCGGAGTAGTATATAACCCTATTACCAAGCTTCAATCTTTTTGCAACTTCTTCAATGAAGATGTCCCCTGTGCGAGGTACTTAGTACATTAGTTCCGAGCCTTATCCTTTTAACATCACCACCTTGGTAGGGATGTCCCCTGTGTACAATGTCTTCAAACACTTTAGAAATCTACTGAATGTCAGTTTCCATTGTATAGGCAATTTTTTACGTCCCAAGGGTAAAACCCAAGGATGTACTGGAGATAAATCCCTTGTATCCTGGGGAAAATCCCAAATTTTCATGCGCTACAGGCGGGAGTGTATAAACTCCAAGACTTAGAAAGGTGAAAACCTTTAAACCTTAGGGAGTATGAAAATACCCTTTCGTGAGAGAGGGTGATCAATCCTCATATACCTTTAGGATTCAGGATATAGCCAACAGTAACGAAATTGTCAGCCACTTTTACATGGACTGGTCCTGCCACCTTGAACTATCCCTGAATAACTTGCGCTCCAGGCGGGGTGTTTAAACCCAATTCGGAAGAAAGGTGAATACATTTAAACCTGTGAAGGGATCAGTATCCCTTAAATGTGAGAGAGGGGGCCAATCCTCTAATCTTTCGAGTTATCCTGAGTACATATCCTGGAGCTATATCCTGAAACATATTCTGCAAAACAATTGTAAACTAAGGTGGGTGTTAGCTTGGCTAACACCCCTCCGATGCTTAAGTCAGTATTGGGTTACAAAGAACAAATTAAACCAAACATATTTAAAAAAGGTAGAATTCATACCATCCTGAGTTAGAAATTAAATTCTAAACTCACTTGAAATAGAGCTTAAGGTGTATAGCATTCCAAGATCTCGGTAGCACATCCCCCTTCATATTCTTGAGTCTGTATGCTCCTTTCCCTGCTTCTGATTCAACTTCGTATGGTCCTTCCCATTTTGGAGCTAACTTGCCATCGACAGGATTAGTAGTATTCTGAAAAGCCTTTCTTAACACCCAATCTCCAACCTTAAATTTTCTGGTCCTAATATTCTTGTTATATGTCCTGGATATTCTCTGCTGATATGCTGCCATCCTTAGCCTTGCCGCATCTCTCTTCTCATCTATAGTGTCTAAATCCTGACTCAAGGCTTCAGGATTCTGCTCAGGATCACTTAGGGTAGATCTTGAAGTAGGTATTGTCATTTCCGTCGGAATCATTGCTTCTGCTCCAAATACCAAGGAAAACGGGGTTTGGCCTGTTGCATTCTTTACCGTTGTCCTATCAGCCCACAAAACAAAGGGTAATTCTTCTGCCCATCTCCTTTTTTTGGCTCCAAGCCTTTTCTTTATGTTATTGACAATTATCTTGTTTGAGGATTCTGCTTGTCCATTTGCTTGAGGATGTACCGAAGTAGATGTGATCATTTTGATCCCCCAACTCTTGCAAAACTCAGTAGTTCTCTTGCTTATAAACTGAGAACCATTGTCACAGATTATCTCAGCTGGTACTCCGAATCTGGTCAGGATATTCCTCTTTATGAAGGATACTACTTCTTGGTCTCTAACTTGAACAAATGCTTCAGCTTCAACCCACTTAGAGAAATAATCCGTCATTGCTAGCATAAAGACTTTTCCTCCCTGAGCTTTTGGTAGCTTTCCCACTATATCCATACCCCACTTCATAAATGGCCAATGGGAAACAATAGGATACAATGGTTCAACAGGTTGATGCAGTATGTTACTATGTCTTTGACATGCGTCACATCTTCGAGCATATTCTGCGGCATCTTTTCTCATTGTTGGCCAATAATATCCTGTCCTTAATACTTTTGAGAATAACGACCTGCCCCCAGCATGGTTACCACAATCCCCTTCATGTATATCCTGAAGTACTTCTTTGGCTTCAGGATCCTCCAAGCACTTCAAATACAGTCCTGCAAGAGATTTCTTATATAAAATATTATTTATAATAGTGAATCGTGATACCTTCATCCTAAATGCCTTAGGATTTTCATTTCCAGGGATGTGTCCCTCTTTGAGATATCTCATGATTGGAGCCGTCCAGGATTTAGGATCCTCTTCAGGATGCTCTGCTCCAGGATCCTGAATACCCGCTACTTCTTTATCCTGAGGATTCGTTGCAGGATATAAGACATGTAATATTGGTATTTGGGTCCCTTCAGGTATCCTGATCGATGATCCCAAATTTTCTAAGGCATCCACTTCAACATTATCCTCCCTTGGTACCTGTTCAAGTATAAAAACATCGAAATATCCTGCTAATTTTTTGAGAATATCGAGATATTCGATTAATTTCTCACCCTTAACTGCATAGGATCCATTAAAATGGTTAGTAATTAACAAAGAGTCAACATATACTTGCAAATTTTTGATACTCATGCTCTTAGCCAACTCTAATCCTGCAATTAAAGCCTCATACTCTGCTTCATTATTAGTAGCAGGAAATTCACACCTAATAGCCTGGGGTAATATGTCCCCCTGTGGCAATTTTAGTAGTATTCCTAATCCTACTCCCCTTACATTAGATTCACCATCAGTATATAATGTCCAGGATCCTGAGGATTCTCCTAACTGTTGAACTTCTAGGTCTACCTCATCCTGAATATCACTACTGAAATCAGCCACAAAGTCAGCTAAAGCTTGAGACTTTATGGCATTTCTAGGTTCATATACTAAATCCTAAGCACTTAACTTTACTAACCACTTGGCCATCCTGCCTGACATCTCTGGTTTCCTGAGCACATTTTTGACAGGATAATTTGTTTTAACATGTATCCTATGTGTCTCGAAATAATGTCTAAGCTTTGTCAATGCCATGACTAGAGCTAATATTAATTTTTCTAAATGATAATACCTAGTTTCAGCATCTAACAAACTTTTACTAACATAATAAACAGGATATTGCTGACCTTCATGGTCTTTTATAAGAACGGCACTTACACCATTCCCTGATACAGCAAGATATAGGGATAGTGGTTCACCATTTTCAGGCTTCATCAATAAAGGTGCGGTTGAGAGATATCGTTTCAAATCCTGCAAGGCTGCTTCATGCTTCTCCCCCCATTCGAATCTTTTGTTCTTCTTCAGGATATCATAAAAATCTTTGCACTTCTCTGAGGATCTCGAGATAAACATGTTTAAAGCTGCTACTCGGCCTGTCAATCTTTGTACGTCCTTCATATTTGAGGGTGATTTTATATCCAGGATAGCTTTGATCTGCTCTGGGCTTGCTTTTATCCCCCTTTTTGTCACCATATATCCAAGAAACTTTCCTGCCCCCACTCCGAAATGGCATTTAGCAGGATTCAGCTTCATGTTGTATCGATCCAGGATATCAAATGCTCCCTTGATATCCTGGAGGTGATCCTCAGCCTTTTTAGATTTCACCACCATATCATCGATATATACCTCCATGGTGTCCCCCAGTTTGTCTTTGAACATCATGTTTACCAATCTTTGGTATGTTGCACCTGCATTTTTCAAACCAAAAGGCATAGCTGTATAACAATAAATACCTGTTGGTGTCATGAAGGCAGTATCCTCCTGGTCAGAAGGCTCCAATTGGATCTGTTGAAATCCTGAGGATGCGTCCATGAAGGTCAGCATTTCATGCCCGGCAGTGGCATCTACCATTGCATCAATGTGGGGAAGAGGAAATGGGTCTTTAGGACAAGCTTTGTTCAAGTCTGTGTAGTCCACACAAACTCTCCATTTCCCATTTTTCTTCTGTACTACAACCACGTTTGCTAGCCACCTTGGGAACTTAACCTCTCTGATCATCCTGGACTTTAATAATCTCTCAACTTCCTCCTGGATAATTGTGTTCCGCTCGGGAGCAAACTTCCTTCTTTTTTGCTGCACAGGCTTGAATGATTTATCAATTCCAACCTTGTGAGTGATAATGTCTTTGGATATGCCTGTCATATCCTCATGCTTCCATGCAAACGTTGACATCCTGCATTTCAAAAAGTTAATTAATTGTTCTTCAATATCCTGAGGGATATTGGTCCCTACGAGCACCGAAATATCAGGATTATCCTGGTCCAGAATAATTTTCTTCACATCCTGCTCCGGATCCTCCACGATATCCTGGGCCCGCGTCTTTAATTGCTATGCTGCACTAGGTTTGGTTGAGGATTTCATCGAGGATGAGTAGCATTCTTTCGCTTCCTGTTGATCACTATCAACTTTGACAACTCCCCAAGGGGTAGGTATCTTGATGCATTGGTGATATGTTGATGGCACAGCCTTCATATCGTGAATCCACGGTCTTCCCAGTATGATGTTATAGCAGGATAGAGAATCCATCACACAGAAACGTTGTATCGAGTTGACTCCTTCAACGTATACTGGCAACTTTATCTCTCCCTCTGTGTTTCTAGCCTCTCCACTGAACCCAACAAGCATGGTAGACTTTGAAGTGATATCCATTGGAGATACATTCATTCTCTTCAGAGTTTCTAGTTGGATTATGTTTACGGAGCTGCCATTATCAACCAATATCCTGCGTACAAAATGGTTAGCCACATATAACGTTATTACCAGAGCATCATGGTGAGGATCCTGGACAGTATCCCTGTCATCAGCATCAAAAGTGATCATTTTGTCAGTCGTAAGGGTAGTCATCCTGATAGGTTTGTCTCCCCTTTCGGCCTTAGCTTCCTTTGCATGTCTCTTTGCTGCCGAATACGAAGTTCCACAAATGTCGGATCCTCCCGAAATGAAGTTGATTATCTTGGCATCCGCAGGAGGTGATGCTGCCCGCTCAGGATCCTTCTCAGTATCCTGACCCTTATTCTTCTTTCTTCCTAAGAGATCTTTCAGATATCCCTTGCTTAGAAGATAGCTTATTTCTTTCCTTAGAGCAATGCAATCCTCAGTTACATGTCCGAAATCTTTGTGGAAAGCACACCATTTTGACTTATCTTTCCAGTCATCCTTTTGTTGATTCTTTCGAGGCCACCTAGCCTTATCTCCTAGACCCTGCATGGCATACATCAATTCAGGAATGTTAACAGAAAAGCAATATTCAGACAACTCAGGATACTCTTCAGGATCCTCATCTTCGACAGCATTCACTCTCTTGTTTTCATTTCTACCATATGGCTTAGGCCGATATGTTTTGAATGAGGATTCTGACTTCCTGTTAGTTGACTCATAAGTGTTAGATGAGTTCATCCTTTCTTGCATCTTCCTGTCATCTTCCAGACGGATATATCTCAAAGCCCTGTTACGAGCTTCGTCGAGATTCCTGTAGGGATTCATTACAAGATCCTGATAAAACTGAGAATCCTTATGTAATCCCATCTTAAAAGCTTGCACAGCTGTTGCAACATCAAGATGTGGGATATCCAAGGATTCTCGACTGAATTTGTTCAGATAATCCCTCAAGGATTCCTGAGGCCCTTGAGTTATCCTGTAAAGATCACTGGTTAGTTTCTCAAAACTCCGACTACAAGAAAATTGACTGTTAAATAAATTAACCAAATGGGCAAACGAAGTAATTGAGTGAGGAGGAACGTTTAACAGCCATTTTTAGGCTGATCTTGTTAGAGTAGAACCAAATCCCTTGCACAAGCATGCTTCCTTGAGCTCCGGAGGGATAGGGTTAATCTCCATTTTCTCCCTATACTGAGCAATATGCTCTTCAGGATCCGTAGTCCCATCATAAAGCTTCATGTTGGGGGTTTGGAATCTCTTTGGGATCTCAGCATCACAGATAGGATATGCAAAACGAGATATCTTATGGCTGTCTTGAGACACTTCCGGGATCGGCTGGACCACCCCAGGTACACTAGATATCATGTCCTTCAACTTCTGAAGTTCCCTAGTAAGTGCTGATGTTACACCTGTATCCTGCAAAGATCCACTATTGTTAGTAGCATGAGTATTATTATTATTTGACACGTTACCCGTTGGAGGATTTTGCCCATATCCTGAAGCATATCCTGAGCTCCTCATGGTTGACATCCTGACCGAGGAGGGTATTTCAGGAGTATGATTCTAAGGAAGGATGGGCACAATATTCCCCCTATTATCCTCAGTATACACAGCTGAACTAAAGTTCAACGTTCTGGGATGTAATGGAGTGACATTATCCTCAGCAGATCTGCTCGAGCCAGACTTCAGGAGTTGTATTTCCCTTAAAAGCATTTGGTTAACAAGTAACACTTAGCGAATTCATTGTAACACTTAGCGATCTGGTTGAGATCCTGCACTGTTTCCTGAAGTTTAAAGCAATAAGAAGAACAAGGCAGCTGCGATTGTCAGCTCCCGAGGTTTTATGCCGGCGATCTAGATTGATCAAGGGCTTTCCTCGTACATCTCGTGTCGTTTACTTTAATTTCGCTCATTGTTTGATCATAGATACAGCTCAATATCCTGAGCCGTATCCTGAATACTGTTTTTCCAAATAACTTAACAAGTATATTTTCAACACACTTTCTAGCACACTACCTCACTTAACTAATTTGATCACTTAATTACTTCGGTAATTTTTAACCAAAACAATTTGGCGCCCACCGTGGGGCAAGTGGTGCTCTCTTTACTAAATTTTTTTGCTAAATCGCTAATTGGTTTTTTATTTTCAAAACTTTTTGCCACATTGTCCATAATGGCCTCAAGATCAAACATGAGTTCCTCTACTGTGTCTGCTACGACTTCTGCTACTACAGGTTCGGTGCTTCCACCACCTCCTCCAAGAATGCCAGCCTCTACACGACCTCAGGATATTATCCCTACCCGCAGTGTTCAGGAATCTGCCCCTGTTTTAGCTTCTAACGATGAAATTTTAACTTTATTTGGAAGTGTGCAGGAACAAATGAGGCAACAACAGGAAACAAACCAAATGCTTTTAAGGGAAATACAACTCCTGAAGTCTGGCTCGAGCAGATCTGCTGAGGATATTGTCACTCCATTACATCCCAGAACGTTGAACTTTAGTTCGGCTGTGTATACTGAGGATAACAGGGGGAATATTGTGCCCAGCCTTCCTCAAAATCATACTCCTGAAATACCCTCCTCGGTCAGGATGTCGACCATAAGGAGCTCAGGATATGCTTTAGGATATGGGCAAAATCCTCCAGCAGGTAACATGTCGAATAATAATAATAATCATGCTACTAACAATAGTGGATCTTTGCAGGATACAGGTGTAACATCAGCACTTACTAGGGAACTTCAGAAGTTGAAGGACATGATATCTAGTGTGCCTGGGGTGATCCAGCCGATCCCGGAAGTGTCCCAGGACAGCCACAAGATATCTCGTTTTGCATATCCTATCTGTGATGCTGAGATCCCAAAGAGATTCCAAACCCCCAACATGAAGCTTTATGATGGGACTACGGATCCTGAGGAGCATATTGCTCAGTATAGGGAAAGGATGGAGATTAACCCTATCCCTCCGGAGCTCAAGGAAGCGTGCTTGTGCAAAGGATTTGGTTCTACTCTAACAGGATCAGCCTTAAAATGGCTGTTAAACGTTCCTCCACATTCAATTACGTCTTTTGCTCACTTAGTAAATTTATTTAATAGTCAGTTTTCTTGTAGTAGAAGCTTCGAAAAATTAACAAGTGATCTCTACAGGATAACACAAGGGCCTCAGGAATCCCTTGGGGATTATGTGAACAAGTTTAGCCGGGAATCACTAGACATTCCTCATCTTGATGTTGCAACAGCTGTGCAGGCTTTCAAGATGGGGTTGCAAAAGGATTCTCAATTTTACCAAGACCTTGTAATGAACCCATGCAGGAACCTGGATGAAGCTCGGAACAGGGCCCTAAGATACATTCGGTTGGAAGATGAAAGAAAGATGCAAGAAAGGATGAACTCATCCAACACTTATGAGTCAACTAACAGGAAGTCGGAATCCTCATTCAAGTCGTATCGGCCTAAGCCATATGGCAGAAATGAGAAGAAGAGAGTGAATGCTGTCGAAGATGAGGATCCTGAGGAGTATCCTGAATTATCTGAATATTGCTTTTCTGTTAACATTCCCGAATTGATGTATGCCATGCAGGGTCTAGGGGACAAGGCAAGATGGCCTCGAAAGAATCAACAAAAAGCGGATTGGAAAGACAAATCAAAATGGTGTGCTTTCCACGAAGATTTCGGACATATGACCGAGGATTGCATTGCTTTGAGGAAAGAGATAAGCTATCTTCTAAGCAAGGGATATTTGAAAGATCTCTTAGGAAGAAAGAAGAATAAGGGTCAGGATACTGAGAAGGATCCCGAGCGAGCAGCATCACCTCCCGCGGATGCCAAGATAATCAACTTCATTTCGGGAGGATCCGACATTTGTGGAACTTCGTATTCGGCAGCAAAGAGACATGCAAAAGAAGCTAAGGCCGAAAGGGGAGACAAACCTGTCAGGATGACCACCCTCACAACTGACAAAGTGATCACTTTTGATGCTGATGACAGGGATACTGTCCAGGATCCTCATCACGATGCTCTGGTAATAAGGTTATATGTGGCTAACCATTTTGTACGCAGGATATTGGTTGATAATGGCAGCTCCGTCAACATAATCCAACTAGAGACGCTTAAAAGAATGAATGTATCTCCAATGGATATCACTTCAAAGTCTACCGTGCTTGTTGGGTTCAGTGGAGAGGCTAGAAACACAGTGGGAGAGATAAAGTTGCCGGTGTACGTTGAAGGAGTCAACTCAATACAACGTTTCTGTGTAATGGACTCTCTATCCTGCTATAACATCATACTGGGAAGACCATGGATTCACGATATGAAGGCCGTGCCATCAACATATCACCAATGCATCAAGATACCTACCCCTTGGGGAGTTGTTAAAGTTGATAGCGATCAGCAGGAGGCGAAAGAATGCTACTCATCATCAATGAAATCCTCAACCAAACCTAATGCAGCATAGCAATTAAAGACACGGGCCCAGGATATCGTGGAGGATCCGGAGCAGGATGTGAAGAAAATTATCCTGGACCAGGATAATCCCGATATTTCGGTGCTCGTGGGAACCAATATCCCTCAGGATATTGAGGAGCAATTAATTAACTTCTTAAAATGCAGGATGTCAACGTTTGCATGGAAGCATGAGGATATGACAGGCATATCCAAAGATATTATTACTCACAAGCTTGGAATTGATAAATCATTCAAGCCCGTGCAACAGAAAAGAAGAAAGTTTGCTCCTGAACGGAATACAATTATTCAAGAGGAAGTTGAGAGATTGTTGAAGTCCAAAATGATTAGAGAAGTCAAGTTCCCAAGGTGGCTAGCAAACGTGGTTGTGGTACAGAAGAAAAACGGGAAATGGAGAGTCTGTGTAGATTACACAGACTTAAACAAAGCTTGTCCTAAAGACCCATTTCCTCTCCCCCACATTGATGCAATGGTAGATGCCACTGCCGGGCATGAAATGCTGACTTTCATGGATGCATCCTCAGGATTTCAACAGATCCAAATGGAGCCTTCTGACCAGGAGGATACTGCCTTCATGACACCAACAGGTATTTATTGTTATACAGCTATGCCTTTTGGTTTGAAAAATGCAGGTGCAACATACCAAAGATTGGTAAACATGATGTTCAAAGACAAACTGGGGGACACCATGGAGGTGTACATTGACGATATGGTGGTAAAGTCAAAGAAAGCTCAGGATCACCTCCAGGATATTAAAGGAGCGTTTGATATCCTGGATCAGTATAATATGAAGCTGAATCCTGCCAAGTGTCATTTTGGAGTAGGAGCAGGAAAATTCCTAGGATATATGGTGACCAAAAGAGGAATAGAAGCAAGCCCGGAACAGATTAAAGCAATCTTGGATATTAAATCTCCCTCAAATATGAAGGATGTTCAACGACTAACAGGGCGAGTGGCAGCACTGAATAGATTTATCTCAAGGTCTTCAGAAAAATGCAAGGATTTTTATGATATCCTGAAGAAGAACAAAAAATTCGAGTGGGGTGAGAAGCATGAAGCAGCCCTACAGGATTTGAAGCGATATCTCTCAACCGCACCTCTACTGATGAAACCTGAAAATGGTGAACCACTATCCCTGTACCTTGCCGTATCAGGGAATGTTGTAAGTGCCGTTCTTATAAAAGACCATGAAGGTCAGCAATATCCTGTTTATTATGTTAGAAAAAGTTTGTTAGATGCTGAAACTAGGTATTCTCATTTAGAAAAGTTAATACTAGCATTAGTTATGGCATCAACCAAACTTAGACACTACTTTGAGACACATAGGATACACGTTAAAACAAATTATCCTGTCAAAAGTGTACTTAGGAAGCCGGAAATGTCGGGTAGAATGGCTAAGTGGTCAGTAAAGTTAAGTGCCTATGATTTAGTATATGAACCTAGGAATGCCATAAAGTCTCAGGCTTTAGCTGACTTTGTGGCTGATTTTAGTAGTGACATTCAGGATGAGGTAGACCTAGAAGTTCAACAGCTAGGAGAATCCTCAGGATCCTGGACATTATATACTGATGGTGCATCTAATATAAAAGGAGTAGGATTAGGAATACTGCTAAAATCGCCACAGGGGGGACATATTACCCCAGGCTATTAGGTGTGAATTTCCTGCTACCAATAATGAAGCAGAATATGAGGCTTTAATTGCAGGATTAGAATTGGCTAAAAGCATGAATATCAAAAATTTACAAGTATATGTTGACTCTTTGTTAATTACTAACCATTTTAATGGATCCTATGCAGTTAAGGGTGAGAAATTGATTGAATATCTTGTTATTCTCAAAAAATTAGCAGGATATTTCGATGTTTTTACACTTGAACAGGTACTAAGGGAGGATAATGCTGAAGTGGATGCCTTAGCAAATCTGGGATCATCAATCAGGATACCGGAAGGGACCCAAATACCAGTATTACATGTCCTATATCTTGCAACGAATCCTCAGGATAAAGAAGTAGCGGATATTCGGAACCCGGGAGTGGAATATCCTGAACAGGATCCTAAATCCTGGACAGCTCCAATTCTGAAATATCTTAAAGATGGACACATTCCTGAAAACGAAAATCCTAAGGGATTTAGGATGAAGGTATCACTGTTCACTATTATCAATAATGTTTTATACAAAAAATCTCTTGCAGGACCATATTTGAGGTGCTTGGAGGATCCTGAAGCCAAAGAAGTACTTCAGGATATACATGAAGGGGATTGTGGTAATCACACTGGGGGCAGATCATTGTTCTCGAAAGTATTAAGGACAGGATATTATTGGCCAACAATGAGGAAAGATGCTGCAGAATATGCTCGAAGATGTGATGCATGTCAAAGACATAGTAACATACTACACCAACCAGCTGAACCATTATATCCTGTAGTTTCCCCTTGGCCATTCATGAAATGGGGGATGGATATAATAGGAAAATTACCAAAAGCTCCGGGAGGAAAAGTCTTTATGTTAGCAATGACGGATTATTTCTCCAAGTGGGTTGAGGCTGAAGCATTTGTCCAAGTTAGAGACCAAGAAGTAGTATCCTTCATAAAGAGGAATATCCTGACCAGGTTTGGAGTACCAGCTGAGATCATTTGTGATAATGGGTCCCAGTTTATAAGCAAAAGAACTACTGATTTTTGCAAAAGTTGGGGAATCAAAATGATCACATCTACCCCAGTACATCCTCAAGCGAATGGACAAGCTGAATCTTCAAACAAGATAATAGTCAATAACTTAAAGAAGAGACTTGGGGCCAAAAAAGGAAGATGGGCAGATGAGTTACCCTTTGTTTTGTGGGCTGATAGGACAACGGTAAAGAATGCAACCGGCCAAACCCCGTTTTCCTTAGTATTCGGAGCGGAGGCGATGATTCCAACAGAAATGACAATACCTACGGCAAGATCTATGCTGCAGGATCCTGAACAGAATCCTGAAGTCTTATGTCAGGATTTGGATACTATAGACGAAAAAAGAGATGTCGTAAGACTAAGGATAGCAGCATATCAACAAAGAATATCCAGAGCATATAATAAAAACATAAGGACTAGAAGATTTCGAGTTGGTGATTGGGTGTTAAGAAAGGCTTTTCAAAATACCACTAATCCTGCCGATGGCACGCTAGCTCCGAAATGGGAAGGACCTTATGAAGTCGAGTCAGAAGCAGGGAAAGGAGCATATCGACTCAGGAATATGGAAGGGGATATGCTACCGAGATCTTGGAATGCTATACACCTCAAGCTTTACTTCAAGTGAGTTTAAAATTCAATTTCTAACTCAGAATGGTATGTATTCTATCTTTTTTAAATATGCTTTGGTTTAATTTACCCTTTGAAACTCAATACTGACTTAAGCATCGGAGGGGTGTTAGCCAAGCTAACACCCACCTTAGTTTACAATTGTTTTGCAGAATATCTTTCAGGATATAGCTCCAGGATATATACTCAAGATAAGTCGAAAGATTAGAGGATTGGCCCCCTCTCTCACGTTTAAGGGATCCTGGTCCCTTCAAAAGTTTAAAGGTATTCACCTTTCTTTCGAATTGGGTTTAAACACCTCGCCTGGAGCGCAAGTTATCTAGGTATAGTTCAAGGTAGCGGGACCAGTTCATGTAAAAGTGGCTGACAATTTCGTTACTATTGGCTATATCCTAGATCCTTAAGGTATATGAGGATTGATCACCCTCTCTCACGAAAGAGTATTTTCATACTCTCAAAGGTTTAAAGGTTTTCACCTTTCTAAGAATTGGAGTTTATACACTCTCGCCTGTAGCGCATGAAATTTAGGGTTTATCCCCAGATATCAGGGTTTATCCCCAGGATATTAAGGGTTTATCCCAAGTATGCAGGATTTATTTCAGGATATCATGGGTTTTGCCCTGAGGTATTCGGTATTCATTGGAGTCAAAATATAAATACATTGGTGTTTTTGGCAAACACAGGGGACACATGTAATATTGCTCAAAGGATGGATCCAAGTTTATAAGTATGCACTGGGGACACACTTATGATAAAGGATTGGAACTGATCCTCTAAGAATCTCTGGTATGATCTCTCCTTTTTATTTGGATAATTTATAGGTGTATTTCAATATCCTGATCAATATATCTTTCAGGATATCTTCCAGGATTCATTTATAATATGTATTCTTAAAAGTGTACAAACCAAGCGATTTTTGTAACTACGATTTTCATAGCAATAACAATAGTAATAGGGTCAAAAGAGAGGTTATATTATTAACATACCAAAAGTTGTGCTCTTAGTTTCACCTCAAAACAAGGCCCATCCACTAAGAGCACTAATAGTTCATAGCCATATTTACCCAACAGTTGAAGGCTTCATCTCAAACCGAGACCCATCCACCTTCAACTGTTGTATTGTTCAAAAAGCATGCAGGAAATATAAATTGTTTAGGTACGGGAAAGTAAAAGGCAGAAAAGTAAATTGTTTGTGGAACTGCAAACCAACATTCAAATTCAAAAAGGTGGGCTCTGGCCTTGGCACGTATATCCGTCATCGCCCACCTAAATGCCCTCACACAGCGGCATCTCCTCCAACTTTCTCAGCCTTCTCCGCTCCAGCATCTTGACCAGCATCCTGTGCAGCATCCTGACCAATGTCCATCTCAGCATCAGCTCCAGCATCCTTCTTCTCTCCAGCTTGGACCACCACCTCTGCTGACTTAGAAGACTCACCGGCTTCAGCAGGAAGCGGCACAGCTTTGCCTCCGAGCTCCTTCAATTTAGCCACCCAGGATTCAACTGGCCAAGATGGACAAACAAGGCCCGTCTCCTTGGCCTCGTAGGCCATCTTGATGCGTGCTTGTAGCAGGGAGACGATAGCAGAAGCCTTGATTACCTCTCGAAAGCTGATCAAGGCCTGGTCATGATCCATTTGAACGCTGGCAAGTTTGACCTCAGCGTCCTGGGTGACCTTATTTAGCAAGCTTTCATAGTGCCGGCTCTTCGCTTCAGCAATAGCACCTTGGTCAGCAACGGTGCTCTCGAGCTGCTTGATCCTGGCTTCATGAAGTGCCACAGTACCACAGGCGTCATTGTACAAGTGGAGCAAATGCTGGAGGCCCTGCTCATTAATTACAGGTATGAATTTAGAATGTATGCTGACTAAGATATCCTACCAGGATATCCTGTTAGGATATACGTGCAGGATATATGTGTAGGATATACATAGAGGATATGCGTCAGGATATTACCTTGTTGAGGAAGGATGTCATTGGCTCCAAGGAGTCAGAGAAGCTGAGTTCATCATAGGAAAACCCTTCTGAGCCTGGAGCACTGACTTCAAGACCCATTCTCTTTTTCGCTGCGGAAGCACGGGTTTTTGGATTGGCCTTGGGAGCCGGGAGTGGCTTGGAGCTAGTGGTAGCAGGAGTCTCCTTCTTGACTATGGCTGGAGTTGGATAGCTGTCAAGTTCATCCAGATCTAGATAGACTGGGACTTTGCTGGAATCTGCACACAGGGAGTAAGTTCTAAATCCCTCCTATAAATAACAGATAAGAAGCAAATGTGTGCAGGATATCTTGCAGGATCCTTACCAGACATGTTGGCACTTGAAAGAGGGCTTGGAATTGGTGGAGAAGGATTGAAACTTCTCTCTGCCTCTGGAAGAAGTCTGATGGCGTCTATTCTTTCTTGAGAATTAGCAAGAGGAGGAGCAATCTTCCTGAAATCAGCTGCACAAAAATGAAAATTTATTAGTTCAGAATATGAGACAGGATAAAAGACAGGATCATTCTTAAACCCTAAGTCCTACCCTTTCTTAACCATCTCATCGGATAATCCGTTCTACCGGGGATCGAATCCCTTTTTACAAAGAAAAAATTGGATTGCCGACCATCCTCGTTTTTGGTGGCACGAAGAATCAGTGGGGGACCGGAACTAGAGTAAAATAGAAACCTAGAAGAGCCATGGCATCTAAGCTTGTAGGCTAAAGGGAGATCATGGACAGAAAGGTCAGGTATGTGATTTCTCTTGATTTGGTCCAGAACAGATAAAACACGCCAAAGCATTGGCATGGTTTGGCTGAAAGAAATTTTGGTGATGTTAAAAAACTCGGTGATAAAGTCCGGAAAGGGGAATCGTAGCCCTAAGGTAAAGGGGAAAGCATTGAAACAAATCCACTCGGTGGAAACCATATCTGACCAGATTTCTCTGTCAAAGGGTCGGAATATGGTTCCATCCGGAAAGATACCGGAAGATTTCAAAGCCGACAGATGAGCACTATCAAAGGTGCATGTTTCATTCTCCGGTTCTTGGAGAAGGTTCTGTTGGACGAATGTGGGAGCCGAGTCGCCTGAACTGGACCTCGTTTGCCTAGGCATTTAGTCACCTGAATTCTTGCCTGAGTAAAATGAGAGATGGTTATGAAGATGAGAGAGAGAATATTACCTTTTTTCTTGTCGATTGTGGGTAAAAAAAGAAGATGAGCATGAGAAGATATAGGGTATGATGAGTAAATATAGGCCGGGTGGTTGAAAGCTGTCACATCAGAAGTCTTATCTCTTAATTGCCTCGGCCATTGTGAAAAAATGTAACCGTTAGCATATCAAACGGTAACATTTTTGGGGACAATTGTTATGGGTGAAATTCTGAACCCATATCCTGGAAAATATCTTGGTTTATATCTTGGTTATATAGTATCTGTTTACGTCCGGGATGCTGGTTCAGGGTATTGGTGATATCCTGAAAGGTATCCTCGGGATTACTAATGGATTATGTGCAGGTACGTGTGTTAGAAGCTAGCAACGTTCACAAAGACTTATTCCGCGGAAGACTCGGTCCAGGCCGTTCAAAGAAAGACGTTGAAACCCTTATTACTCGGTCTACAACGTTCGTGGTGGAATATTCGGAGCATCCCATATTTATAGGAATATTTGTTTGTGTTTTGTTACTATAAATAGGAGGAACACCAGATCAAATAGGACACATCAATCTCACTGCAATCACACTCACTACACTCTAACACTTGTTCTCTCGCAATTTGTACTCCCACACGAATTCATTGTAACACTTAGCGATCTGGTTGATATCCTGCACTGTATCCTGAAGTTTAAAGCAATAAGAAGAACAAGGCAGCTGCGATTGTCAGCTCCCGAGGATTTATGCCGGCGATCTAGATTGATCAAGGGCTTTCCTCGTACATCTCGTGTCGTTTACTTTAATTTCGCTCATTGTTTGATCATAGATACAGCTCAATATCCTGAGCCGTATCCTGAATACTGTTTTTCCAAATAACTTAACAAGTATATTTTCAACACACTTTCTAGCACACTACCTCACTTAACCAATTTGATCACTTAATTACTTCGGTAATTTTTGACCAAAACAGTTTGTTTCCTGTTGCTGCCTCATTTGTTCCTGCACACTTCCAAATAAAGTAAGAATTTCATCATTAGAAGCTAGAACGGGAGCTGATTCCTGAACACTGCGAGTAGGGATAATATCCTGAGGTCGTGAAGAGGCTGGCATCCTTGGAGGAGGTGGTGGAAGCACCGAACCAGTAGTAGCAGAAGTCATAGCAGACACAGTAGAGGAACTCATGTTTGATCTTGAGGCCATTATGGACGATGTGGCAAAAAGTTTTGAAAATAGAAAGCCGATTAGCGATTTCCCAAAAATTTTTAGTAAAGAGAGCACCACTTGCCCCACGGTGGGCGCCAAATTGTTTTGGTCAAAAATTACCTAAGCAATTTAGTGATCAAATTAGTTAAGTGAGGTAGTGTGCTAGAAATATGTGTGAAAAATATGCTTGTTAAGTTATTTAGAAAATCAGTATTCAGGATACGGCTCAGGATATTGAGCTGTATCTACGATCAAACTATGAGCAAAAAGGAAAGTAAACGACACGAGATGTACGAGGAAAGCCCTTGATCAATCTAGATCGCCGGCATAAAACCTCGGGAGCTGACAATCGCAGCTTCCTTGTTCTTCTTATTACTTCAAACGTCAGGATACAGTGCAGGATGTGGTGCGGATCTACTATGTGTTACAATGAAATTTGAATACAAGTGTGATGTTTGCAATGAGCTCGAGAGTGAAAGTGTTCGAGAGTGTAAGTGTAAATTGTGTGCCTTAAACTGATCCGCCCCCATCTATTTATAGTAAAGATAATATAACAAACTATACTAAACTTCCGGGATCCACCGAATATTCCTTAATCGAACGTTGTAGACCTGGTCTTTCGGGTTCAACGTCTCTCCTTCAACAAACACGTCCGAGTCTTGAGGAAAAGAAGTCCACTTGACCGTTAGCAAGTCTCAGCCTTTAACCTGCACGTGGTTAATTCAATAAACCTCAGGATATCGCCCAAGATGTTAGCAATATCCTCTTCCAGCATCCTGGTCACAAATAAACAAACAAAGGCAGGATATTGGTCAGGATATGTATGCTCAGAAAATGACCCATAACAATCAATATCCTGCTTTTTATTGTTTATTTGGGATCAGGATACTGGACGGGGATATTGCTAACATGATGGGCGATATCCTTAGGAATATTGAATTAACCACGTGCAGGTTAAAGGCTGGGGTTCGCTAACGGTCAGATGGACTTATTCTCCTCAAGACTAGGGCATTTTTGTTATGGGAGAGACGTTGAACCCGAAAGACTAGGTCCACAACGTTCGAGTGAGGAATATTCATTGGATCCCGGTTATTTAGGATAGTTTGTTATATTTGTTTTACTATAAATAGATGGGGGCGGATCAGATTAAGGCACTCAAATTTCACATTTTCAAACACTTTCTCTCTAGCTCACTGCAAACACTACACACAACACTTGTATTCGAATTACATTCTAACACATAGTTGATCAGCACCACATCCTGCACTCTATCCTGATATTTGAAGCAATAGAAGAACAAGGCAGCTGCGATTGTCAGCTCCCGAGGTTTTATGTCGGCGATATAGATTGATCAAGGGCTTTCCTCGTACATCACGTGTCAACCTTTACTTTTTTGCTCATTGTTTGATCATAGATACAACTCTATATCTTGAGCCGTATCCTGAAACTGTTTTTATAACTAACTTGTTTAACATATTTTTCACACATAATTTTAGCACACTACCTCACTTAACTAATTTGATCACTAAATTGCTTCGGTAATTTTTGACCAAAACAATTTGGCGCCCACCGTGGGGCAAGTGGTGCTACCTTTACTAAAAATCTTTGTGAAATCGTTAATCGGTTTTCTATTTTCAAAAATTTTTGCCACATTGTTTACAATGGCCTCAAGATCAAACATGAGCTCCTCCACTATGTATGCTGCAACCTCCGCTACCACCGGTTCGGTGCTTCCACCACCTCCTCCAAGGATGCCATTTTCTTCACAACCTCAAGAAGTTATCCCTACTCGGAGTGTTCAGGGATCTGCTCCCATTTTAGCCTCTAATGATGAAATTCTAACTTTATTTGGAAGTGTGCAGGAACAAATGAGGCAGCAACAGGAGACTAACTAAATGCTGTTAAGAGAAATACAACTCTTAAAAGCTAGCTCGAGTAGACCTGCTGAAGAAACTGTTACTCCTATACAGCCCAGGGCTTTGAACTTCAGTTTCGCAGTTTACACTAAGGATAACAGGGGGAATATCGTCCCAAGCCATTCTCAGAATCATACACCTGAGATACCCTCTTCGGTCAGGATGTCCACTGTGAAGAGTTCAGGATATGCTTCAGGATATGGCCAAAATCCTCAGACCGTTAATGTGTCAAATAATAATGTTCTTGCTACTAACAACAATGGCACTTTGCAGGATGCAGGCATGATGTTAACATTTACCAGGGAGCTTCAGAAATTAAAGGACATGATATCCAATGTACCTGGAGTGGTCCAGCCAATTCCAGAAGTATCCCAAGACAGCCACAGGATATCCCGCTTTGCATATCCTATCTGTGATGCTGAAATCCCAAAATGATTTCAGACTCCCAACATGAAGCTGTATGATGGGACTACGGATCCTGAAGAGCATATTGCCCAGTATAGGGAAAGAATGGAGATCAACCCTATCCCTCCGGAGCTCAAGGAAGCATGCTTGTGCAAGGGTTTTGGATCTACCCTGACAGGATCAGCCTTAAAATGGCAATTAAATGTTCCTCCTCACTCAATTAGTTCGTTTGCTCATTTGGTTAATTTATTTAATAGTCAGTTTTCTTGCAGCCGGAGTTTTGAGAAACTAACCAGTGATCTTGACAGGATAACTCAAGGGCCTCAGGAATCCTTGAGGGATTATGTGAACAAATTCAGTCGAGCATCCTTGGATATCCCACATCTTGATGTTGCAACAGCTGTGCAAGCTTTTAAGATGGGGTTACAAAAGTATTCTCAGTTTTATCAAGATCTTGTAATGAATCCCTGCAGGAATCTTGATGAAGCTCGTAACAGGGTTTTGAGGTATATCCGTTTGGAAGATGACAAGAAGATGCAGGAGAGGATGAATTCTACCTCAACCTATGAATCAACTAACAGGAAATCAGAATCCTCATATATGCCATATCGCCCCAAGCCATATGGCAGAAATGATAACAAGAAAGTGAATGCTGTTGAAGACGAGGATCCTGAAGAATATCCTGACTTATCTGAATACTGCTTTTCTGTTAATATACCTGAGTTAATGTATGCTATGCAGGGTTTAGGGGATAAAGCTAGGTGGCCTCGAAAGAACCAGCAGAAAGCTGATTGGAAGGATAAATCCAAATGGTGTGCCTTCCATGAAGACTTCGGACATATGACCGAGGATTGCATTGCTTTAAGGAAAGAAATAAGTTACCTATTAAGCAAAGGGTATCTGAAGGACTTGCTGGGAAGAAAGAAGAATAAAGGGCAGGATCCCGAGAAGGATCCTGAACGAGCAGCATCACCCCCAGCAGATGCCAAGATAATTAACTTTATTTCAGGAGGATCCGACATTTGTGGGACTTCGTATTCGGCGGCTAAGAGACATGCAAAGGAAGCTAAGAGTGAAAGGGGAGACAAACCAGTCAGGATGACTACCCTCACAACTGATAAAGTGATCACTTTCGATAGTGATGACAGGGATACTGTTCAGGATCCTCACCATGATGCTTTGGTAATAACATAATATGTGGCTAACCATTTTGTACGCAGGATATTGGTGGGCAACGGTAGTTCTGTCAATATAATTCAGCTTGAAACATTGAAAAGGATGAATGTATCTCCGATGGACATTAATTCGAAGTCCACTGTGCTCGTTGGTTTCAGTGGAGAAGCTAGAAATACAGTAGGAGAGATAAAGTTACCAGTATACGTTGAAGGGGTCAACTCGATACAACGCTTCTGTGTGATGGACTCCTTATCCTGCTATAACATCATACTAGGCAGGCCATGGATCCATGACATGAAGTCTGTGCCTTCGACTTATCACCAATGCATCAAGATTCCAACCCCTAGGGGGGTCGTCAAAGTTGATAGTGATCAGCAGGAGGCGAAGGAATGCTACACATCCTCAATGAAATCCTCGAACAAGCCTAATCCAGCATAGCAATTAAAGATGCGGGCCTGGGATACCTTGGAAGCTTCGGAGCAGGATGTGAAGAAAGTTATCCTGGATCAGGATAATCCTGATATCTCGGTGCTCGTAGGAACCAATATCCCTCGGGATATTAAAAAACAATTAACTGACTTTTTGAAGTGCAGGATGTCAACGTTTGGATGGAGGCATGAGGATATGACAGGTATATCCAAAGACATTATTACTCACAAGCTTGGAATTGACAGGTCATTCAAGCCTATTCAGCAAAAAAGAAGGAAGTTTGCTCCTGATCGGAATATAATCATCCAAGAGGAAGTTGAAAGATTGTTAAAGTCCAAAATGATCAGAGAAGTCAAGTTCCCAAGATGGTTGGCGAATGTGGTCGTAGTGCAGAAGAAAAATGGGAAATGGAGAGTCTGTGTAGATTACACAGACTTGAATAAGGCTTGCCCTAAAGACCCGTTCCCCCTTCCTCATATCGATGCAATGGTGGATGCTACTGCTGGGCATGAAATGTTAACGTTCATGGACGCATCCTCAGGATTTCAGCAGATTCAAATGGAGCCTTCGGACAAGGAGGATACTACTTTCATGACACCAACAGGTATTTATTGCTATACTGCTATGCCTTTCGGTTTGAAAAATGCAGGTGCAACATACCAGAGATTGGTGAACATGATGTTCAAAGATAAGCTGGGGGACACCATGGAGGTGTATATTGACGATATGGTGGTGAAATCTAAAAAGGCCGAGGATCACCTCCAGGATATCAAGGGAGCATTTGATATTCTGGATCAGTATAACATGAAGCTGAATCCTGCTAAGTGCCATTTCGGAGTGGGGGCAGGAAAGTTTCTAGTATATATGGTGACGAAAAGGGGGATAGAGGCAAGCCCGGAGCAGATTAAAGCTATCTTGGATATAAAATCACCCTCGAATATGAAGGACGTTAAACGGTTAACAGGCCGAGTAGCAGCTTTGAACAGATTTATTTCAAGATCCTCGGAAAAATGCAAGGAATTCTATGATATCCTCAAGAAGAATAAGAAATTTGAATGGGGAGCAAAGCATGAAGCAGCCTTGCAGGATTTGAAGCGATATCTCTCAACTGCACCTCTATTGATGAAACCTGAAAATGGTGAACCACTATCCCTATACCTCGTTGTATCAGGGAATGCTGTAAGTGCCGTTCTTATAAAGGACCATGAAGGTCAGCAATATCCTGTTTATTATGTTAGTAAAAGTTTGTTAGATGCTGAAACTAGGTATTCTTATTTAGAAAAATTGATATTAGCTCTAGTTATGGCATTGACAAAGCTTAGACATTATTTTGAGACACATAGGATCCATGTTAAAACAAATTATCCTGTCAAAAATGTGCTTAGGAAACCAGAGATGTCAGGAAGGATAGCCAAGTGGTTAGTAAAGTTAAGTGCTTATGATTTAATATATGAACCTAGAAATGCCATAAAGTCTCAGGCTTTAGCTGACTTTGTGGCTGATTTCAGTAGTGACATTCAGGATGAGGTAAACCTAGAAGTTCAACAGTTAGGAGAATCCTTAGGATCCTGGACATTATATACTGATGGTGCATCTAATGTAAGAGGAGTATGATTGGGAATACTACTAAAATCGCCACAGGGGGACATATTACCCCAGGCTATTAGGTGTGAATTCCCTGCTACTAATAATAAGGCAGAATATGAAGCTTTAAATGTAGGATTAGAGTTGGCTAAGAATATGAGTATCAAGAATTTGCAAGTATATGTTGACTCCTTGTTAATTACTAACCATTTTAATGGATCCTATGAAGTTAAGGGTGAGAAATTAATCGAATATCTCAATATTCTCAAAAAATTAGCAGGATATTTCGATGTTTTTACACTTGAACAGGTACCAAGGGAGGATAATGCTGAAGCAGATGCCTTAGAAAATTTGGGATCATCGATCAGGATACCAGAAGGGACCCAAATACCAATATTACATGTCTTATATCCTGCAACGAATCCTCAGGATAAAGAAGTAGCGGTTATTCAGGATCCTGGAGCAGCGTACCCTGAAAAGGATCCTAAATCCTGGACGGCTCCAATCGTGAGATATCTCAAGGAAGGACACATCCCCGAAAATGAAAATCCTAAGGCATTTAGGATGAAGGTATCACGATTCACTATTATAAATAATGTTTTATACAAGAAATCTCTCGCAGGACCGTATTTGAGATGTTTGGAGGATCCTGAAGCCAAAGAAGTACTTCAGGATATACATGAAGGGGATTGTGGTAACCATACTGGGGGCAGGTCATTATTCTCAAAAGTATTAAGGACAGGATATTATTGGCCGACAATGAGAAAAGATGCCGTAGAATATGCTCGAAGATGTGATGCATGTTAAAGACATAGTAACATATTACATCAGCCTGCTGAACCGCTGTATCCTATTGTTTCCCCTTAGCCATTTATGAAGTGGGGTATGGATATAGTGGGAAAGCTTCCAAAGGCTCCAGGAGGAAAGGTTTTTATGTTGGCAATGACAGATTATTTCTCCAAATGGGTTGAAGCCGAGGTATGTGTCCAAGTCAGGGATCAAGAAGTAGTATCCTTCATAAAGAGAAATATCCTGACCAGATTCGGAGTACCAGCCGAGATAATCTGTGACAATGGTTCTCAGTTTATAAGCAAGAGAACTACTGACTTTTGCAAGAGTTGGGGAATCAAAATGATAACATCTACTCCGGTACATCCTCAAGCGAATGGACAAGCAGAATCCTCAAACAAGATAATTGTCAATAACTTAAAGAAGAGACTTGGAGCCAAAAAAGGAAGATGGGCAGAAGAATTACCCTTTGTTTTGTGGGCTGATAGGACAACGGTAAAGAATGCAACAGGCCAAACCCCATTTTCCTTGGTATTTGGAGCAGAAGCAATGATTCCAACGGAAATGGCGATACCTACTGCGAGATTTATCCTACGGGATCCTGAACAGAAGCCTGAAGCCTTATTTTAGGATTTGGATACTATAGATGAAAAAAGGGATGCAGCAAGGCTAAGGATGGCAGCATATCAACAAAGAATATCCATAACATAT
This sequence comes from Helianthus tuberosus, assembly GCA_030545235.1. Lineage (NCBI taxonomy): Eukaryota > Viridiplantae > Streptophyta > Magnoliopsida > Asterales > Asteraceae > Helianthus > Helianthus tuberosus. The sequence goes on along the minus strand of CM060403.1, from coordinate 153,752,880 downwards.
AACAATAATATAAGGACTAGGAGATTTCGAGTTGGTGATTGGGTGCTAAGAAAGGCTTTTCAAAATACCACTAATCCTGCCGATGGCAAGCTAGCTCCAAAATGGGAAGGACCAATGAAGTTGAGTCAGAAGCGGGGAAAGGAGCATATAGAATCAAGAATGTGGAAGGGGATATGCTACCAAGATCCTGGAATGCAATACACTTAAAGCTCTATTTCAAGTAAGAATAGAATGTAATTTCTATCTCAAGATGGTATGAATTCTATCTCTTTTAAATATGTTTGATTTGATTTGTTCTTTGAAACCCAATACTAACTTAAGCATCGGAGGGGTGTTAGCCAAGCTAACACCCACCTTAGTTTAAGGATTTTTGCAGTATATGATCGAGGATATAGCTCCAGGATGCTCACTCGGGATACTTCGGAAGATTAGAGGATTGGCCCCCTCTCTCACGTATAAGGGATCCCGATCCCTTCACAGGTTTAAAGGTATTCACCTTTCTTCTGAATTGGGTTTAAACACCCCGCCTGGAGCGCAAGTTATTCGGGAATAGTTCAAGGTGGCGGGACCAGTCCATGTAAAAGTGGCTGACAATTTCGTTACTATTGGCTATATCCTGAATCCTAAAGGTATATGAGGATTGATCACCCTCTCTCACGAAAGGGTATTTTCATACTCTCTAAGTTTTAAAGGTTTTCACCTTTCTAAGTCTTGGATTTTATACACTCCCGCCTGTAGCGCACGAAAATTTGGCATTTTCCCCAGGATACAAGGGATTCATCCCCAATACATTTTTTGGGTTTTACCCTGTGACATGAAGAATTGTCTACACAATGGGAACTGATATCCAAAGGATTTCTAAGTATTTGAAGGCATTGTACACAGGGGACATTCCTACTGAAGCAATGGTGTAAAGCTCAAAGGATAAGGCTCGGACCTAATACACTAAGTGTCTCAGACAGGGGACATCTTCATTGGAAGAGTTGCAAAGGGATTGAAGTTTTAGAATAGGGTTGTACCCTATTCCTGGTATGATCTTTCCTTTGTAAACGTTATACTATGTTTGACAAAAAGGTCAAACATCCTGATTAGGATAAATTCTCGGGATATATTCTCAGAATATATTTTCAAAATACTTCTCAGGATATTTGATTAAAATATTTTGAAACTGATACTAGTTTGCATCTTTGATCATTCAAGTATTATCAAAATAGGTTTTGGAAAAGTGGACTGTCTTTCACTATTTAAAAAGCTTTCTACGAAGTTGAACGAATTTTAGGAGTCCTATCTAATAAAAGTTTTCATAATATATCTCTGAGCATATTGATCAAAATATTTTTGGAAGACAGTTGTACAAAATTTTGCAAAGCTAAAATATACATTAAGGAATGCATAACGAAAATTAAGAGGCAACAACAAATAAGTCAAAAACAAGTTATATTATTAACATGTCAAAAGTTGTGCTTTTGGTTTCACCTCAAACCGAGGCCCATCCGCCAAAAGCATGATTAGTTTTTACCATATCTACGTAATGGTTGAAGGTTTTATCTCAAAGCGAAACCTGTCCACCTTCAACCGTTACGACATTCAAAATAGGTTATACTAACGGATGACCAAGGGCTTCATCCTGAAAACCCAGGACCCATCCACCTTTGGTCATCATATTGTTCTAATGCAGGAAATATAAATTGTTCAAAAACAGGAAAAGTAAATTGTTTACACAACCACAACCATGAAATTTAAAAAGTGGGCTCCGGCCTTGGTACGTATATCCATCATCGCCCACTTTGCCGCCTAAGAAGCGGCACCTTCTTGATCAGCAACCTCTTTCCCAGCATTTGCACCAGCATCAGCCTCAGGATTCTTCTCGGCATCATCACCAGCATTGGCCACTTCCTCTGCCGCCTTAGAAGGCTCTTCACCAGCATGCTTTGCAGGATGAGCGACGGGATGACCTCCAAGATCCTGTAGTTTCACTTCCCAAGCCTTTACATTCCAGGAGGGGCATTCGAAGCCCAAATCCCTGGCCTCGTAAACCATCCTTAACGTGGCTTGGAGAAGAGAGATGACCACGGATGCTTTGAGACTGTCCCGATATGAACTCATATCCTGCTGGTATTGGAGAAGGGCGGCATCTAGTTTGGCTTGAGCATCCTCATTGGCTTTGTGGAGGGCAGCTTGGTGTTCCTGGGTCATTGCCTTGTATTTGTCCTCATAATGCTGGGACTTGGCAGCTGCAATTGTTCATTGATCAGCTATGGTGGCTTCAGCTTTTTCGAGCCTGATCTCCATTATCTTATTAAGCCCGCAGGCATCTTCATACAGATGCATGAGACGTTCCAAGCCCTGCAGTTAGAGATACAGGTATCAGTGTAAAATGAACAGGATAATGACTAACATGCTTGTTCAGGATATTGAAAGGGAATTTTTACCTGCTTGAGAAATGAAGTAGCTTCATTAAACCCATGATTCTCAAGAGAGAATGTATCAGAGGCGGCTGAAGAATCCATTTCATTCCTCTTCCGGGAACTAGAAGCCCGGGTCCTGGATGCCGGAGGAGCTTTAGTAGTCTTTGAAGTGGTGGGCTTCGGTGTGGCAGATGGCCTCGGTTTAGGTTCTTGTTTGACAGGTACAAGGCTGGAGTAGCTATCCAACTCGTCAAGTTGGAAGCCTTCGCGGTTAATAACTGGCACTACATAAGGGAAGATGTTTTAGGCTTATTATACCTCTAGAAATAATAATCAATTTAATATAAAGATAGTTCCTGAAAATATGCTTACCAGACAAGTTGGAGCTTGATCTTTGACTTGAGCTTGTGAGTAGCAGGTTAAAGGTTCTTTCACCCTCTAGAAGCTTGTAGATCTCTTTTATTCTTCCTTCTGATTCAGCGCTAGGGGGAGCTAGTTCCTTGAAGTTTGCTGCAAGAAAGAAAATAAACACATCAGGATATTGGTTCAGGATGGAGGTTCGGGATATGATTGGGGATATTCCTAAAACCCTAAATACTACCAGAAGTCAACCATCTTTTAGGAAGGTCAAAACCCTTATCAATGGAGTCTCTTTTCACAAAAAAGAATTTTCTTGTCCACTTATCCTCGTTCTTGGTAGCTTTGAGGATGAGATGATCTTTGGAAATAAAGAATAGAAGGAATCAGCTGGAACCATGAGATCTTAAGCGATAAGCCTTTGGCAAATCCTCGATACACAGGTCGGGCATATGGCGAGCCTTAATTCCTTCCAAGGTGACTAATATGCGCCAAACAATGGGCATGATTTGGGCATAGCTCAGGCTAGTAAGTTCGAAGAAACGAGAAATACAAGGTGAAAACGGGTATTGAAGTCCTATGGAGAAAGGGTAGGCAAAGAAGCAGACCCATTCGTCGGAAAAAAAAATCCGATCGGACCTCTCGGTCGAATGGACGGAAGATTGTCCCGGCGGGAAAGGCACCGGAAGCTCGTAGGGCCGCGATGTCAGAATTATCGAAAGAACACACTTCTTTTGAAGGTTTCTGAAGCAAATTTTGTTTGTGGAAGGTGGAAACAGAATCCTCCATTTGTGATCTAGTACGGGTAGCCATGAAAGATCACAATCGGAAAAACATGAGATATAAAGAAGGAAAATAGAAAAGAGAGAGAGAAAAGTACCTGATATTTGGTTGGAGATAAAGATAAATCGTAATGAGACGACCCTCGGTTAATAAAGGCTAAATGTAGGGGGATAAAGAGTAAATAACACCTTGGAAGTTGCACATTGTCATTTCAAGGGTCTCATCATATTGATTACCTTAATTGGTGAGATAAAACTTTTAAAATATATCCGTTGGATTGGTATACCAACAGATATATTTGGGGACAATTGTTATGGGTCATTTTCTGAGCATACATATCTTGATCAATATCCTGCTTTTTATTATTTATTTGTGATCAGTATACTGGACGGGGATATTGCTAACATGTTGGGCGATATCTTGAGGAATATTGAATTAACCACGTGTAGGTTAAAGGCTGGGGTTCGCTAACGGTCAGATGGACTTCTTCTCCTCAAGACTCGGGCATTTTTGTTATGGGAGAGACGTTGAAACCGAAAGACTAGGTCCACAACGTTCGAGTGAGGAATATTCGTTGGATCCCGGTTATTTAGGATAGTTTGTTATATTTGTTTTACTATACATAGATGGGGGCGGATCAGATTAAGGCACTCAACTTTCACATTTTCAAACACTTTCTCTCTAGCTCACTGCAAACACTACACACAACACTTGTATTCGAATTACATTGTAACACATAGTTGATCCGCACCACATCCTGCACTGTATCCTGATATTTGAAGCAACAGAAGAACAAGGCAGATGCGATTTTCAGCTCCCGAGGTTTTATGCCGGCGATCTAGATTGATCAAGGGCTTTCCTCGTACATCACGTGTCAACCTTTACTTTTTTGCTCATTGTTTGATCATAGATACAGCTCTATATCTTGAGCCGTATCCTGAAACTGTTTTTATAACTAACTTGGTTAACATATTTTTCACACATAATTTTAGCACACTACATCACTTAACTAATTTGATCACTAAATTGCTTCGGTAATTTTTTACCAAAACACCTATACCTCGTTGTATCAGGGAATGCTGTAAGTGTCGTTCTTATAAAGGACCATGAAGGTCAACAACATCCTGTCTATTATGTTAGTAAAAGTTTGTTAGATGCAGAAACTAGATATTCTCATTTAGAAAAGTTGATATTAGCCCTAGTTATGGCATCGACAAAGCTTAGACATTATTATGAGACGCATAGGATTTATGTTAGAACCAATTATCCTGTTAAAAATGTGCATTGGAAACCCGAGATGTCGGGTAGGATGGCTAAATGGTCGGTAAAATTAAGTGCTTATGATTTAGTATATGAGCCTAGGAATGCCATTAAGTCTCAGGCTTTAGCTGACTTTGTGGCTGATTTCAGTAGTGATATTCAAAATGAAGTAGATTTAGAAGTACAGCAGCTAGGAGAAAACTTAGAATGCTGGACATTATATACTGATGGTGCATCTAATGTAAGAGGTGTAGGTTTAGGTATACTACTAAAATCGCCACAGGGGGACATATTACCCCAGGCTATTAGGTGTGAATTTCCTGCTACTAATAATGAGGTAGAATATGAGGCTTTAATTGTAGGATTAGAGTTGGCTAAGAATATGAATATCAAGAATTTGCAAGTGTATGTTGACTCCTTGTTAATCACTAATCATTTTAATGGAAGCTATGCAGTTAAAGGAGAGAAGTTAATCGGGTATCTCGAAATTCTTAAAAAATTAGCATGATATTTCGATATTTTTACATTTGAACAGGCACCAAGAGAAGACAATGCTGAAGTTGATGCCTTGGCAAATCTGGGATCATCGGTCAGGATACTGGAAGGAACCCGGATACCAATATTACATATCCTATATCCTGCGACGAATCCTCAGGATAAGGAAGTAATAAGTATTCAGGATCCTGATGATGGCTATCTTGAGGAGGATCCTAAGTCCTGGACAGCTCCAATCATGAGATATCTAAAAGAAGGATACATCCCAAAGAATGAGAATCCTAAAGCCTTTAGGATGAAGGTATCACGATTCACTATGATAAATAATGTTTTGTATAAGAAATCTCTTGCAGGACCATATCTGAGGTGCTTGGAGGATCCTGAAACCAAAGAAGTACTTCAGGATATACATGAAGGGGATTGTGGTAACCATACTAGGGGCAGGTCATTATTCTCAAAAGTATTAAGGACAGGATATTATTGGCCGACGATGAGGAAAGATGCTACAGAATATGTTTGAAGATAAGATGCATGTCAAAGACATAGTAACATATTGCATCAGCCTGCTGAACCATTATATCCTATTGTTTCCCCTTGGCCATTTATGAAGTGGGGTATGGATATAGTGCGAAAGCTTCCAAAGGCTCCAGGAGGGAAGGTTTTTATGTTGGCAATGACAGATTATTTCTCCAAATGGGTTGAAGCCGAGGCATTTGTCCAAGTCAGGGATCAAGAAGAGGTATGCTTCATAAAGAGAAATATCCTGACCAGATTCGGAGTACCAGCCGAGACAATCTGTGACAATGGTTCTCAGTTTATAAGTAAGAGGACTACTGACTTTTGCAAGAGTTGGGGAATCAAAATGATTACGTCTACTCCGGTACATCCTCAAGCAAATGGACAAGCTGAATCCTCAAACAAGATAATTCTCAACAACTTAAAGAAAAGATTAGGGGCCAAGAAAGGAAGATGGGCAGAAGAATTACCCTTTGTTTTGTGGGCTGATAGAACGACGGTAAAAAATGCAACTGGTCAAACCCCGTTTTCCTTAGTATTTGGAGCAGAAGAAGTGATCCCGACAGAAATGGTGATACCCACAGCAAGATCCAACCTCAGGAATCCTGAGCAGAATCCTGAAGTCCTATGCCAGGAGCTGGATACTATTGATGAGACAAGAAATGCAGCACGACTAAGAATGGCAGCATATCAACAAAGCATATCCAGAGCATATAACAAGAATATAAGGACCAGAAGGTTCAAAGTTGGTGATTGGGTGTTAAGAAAGGCTTTTCAGAATACTACTAATCCTGTTGATGGAAAGCTGGCTCCGAAATGGGAAGGACCAAATGAGATTGAATCAGAATCAGGAAAAGGTGCATACCGACTCAAGAATATGGAGGGGGATATGCTACCGAGATCTTGGAATGCTATACACCTTAAACTTTATTTCAACTGAGTTTAGAATTTTATTTCTAACTCAGGATGGTATGAATTCTATCTCTGTTAAATATATCTGGTTTAATTTACTCTTTGAAACCCAATACTGACTTAAGCATCAGAGGGGTGTTAGCTGAGCTAACACCCACCTTAGTCTAAAGATGTTTTGCAGTATATGCTTCGGGATATAGCTTTAGGATACACACTCAGGATACTTCGGAAGATTAGAGGATTGGCCCCCTCTCTCACGTATAAGGGATCCTTATCCCTTCACAGGTTTTAAGGTATTCACCTTTCTTCCGAATTGGGTTTAAACACCCCGCATGGATCGCAAGTTATTCGGGAATAGTTCAAGGTGGCGGGACCAGTCCATGTAAAAGTGGCTGACAATTTCGTTACTATTGGCTATATCCTGAATCCTAAAGGTATATGAGGATTGATCACCCTCTCTCACGAAAGGGTATTTTCATACTCTCTAAGGTTTAAAGGTTTTCACCTTTCTAAGTCTTGGAGTTTATACACAACCGCCTGTAGCGTATGAAAATTTGGGATTTCCTTCAGGATACGAGGGATTCATCTCCAGTACATTTTTTGGGTTTTACCCCTGTAACACGAAAAATTATCTATACAATGGGAACTTATATCCAGAAGATTTCTAAGTATTTGAAGACATTGTACACAGGGGACATTCCTACTAAGGCAATGGTGTAAAGTTCAAAGGATAAGGCTCGGACCTAATACACTGAGTGTCTCAGACAGGGGACATCTTCGTTGGAAGAGTTGCAAGGGGATTGAAGTTTGAGAATAGGGTTATACCCTACTCCTGGTATGATCTTTCCTTTGTAAACGTTGTTTAAGTTTTTTACAGTAATATGTTTGGTAAAAGGTTAAACATCCTGATTAGGATAAATTCTCGGAATATATTTTCAAAATATATTTTCAAAATACTTTTCAGGATATTTGATTAAGATATTTGAAACTGGTACTGGTTTGAAACTTTGATCAAGCAAGTATCGTCAAAACAGGTTTTAAAAATGGACTATCTTTTAAATTTCTCTAAGGTGATTGAATTTTTAGAAATTCTATTTAATAAAAGTTTTCATAATATGTCACTAAGTATATTTTGCAAAACTAAGGTCTGTAATAAGAAAGACAGAAAGTAATAGCGAGAAAAATGAAAGTTGAAATTATTGGAAATAAACGGTACTAGCTGATAACCAAAGGCTTCATCCTGAAACCCAGGACCCATCCACCTTCGGCTATCAAATTGTTTTGATGCGGAAATAAAAATTGTTCATAAGACATAAAATTTTTCAAACAAAAGGAAATAAGTTTTAGGGGGCAGTGCCTTCTTCGTTCGCGGTAATTTCAGCAGCATCCGTCTCAGGATCCGCTTCAGCATCCCTCTCAGCATCGGTAGCTTTTTCAGCTACTTTGGAAGATCCTTCAGCAGCTGGTGTGGTAGAAATGCTGCCAAGATTCTTTAGCTTCGTTTCCCAGGTACCAACGTCCCAAGAAGGGCATTCAAAACCTAGTGTTTTGGCTTCATGGGCCATCTTCAGCCTGGCCTGGAGAAGAGAAGTGACGACGGAACTCTTAAGGCTTTCCCGGTAGCTGACCATATCCCGTTCATGTTGCGCATGGGCAGCTTCAAGATCGGCTTGGGCTTGAAGAGTAGCTTTGTTGAGATCAGTCTGGTGTTCTTGAGTCATAACCTTGAACTTCTCCTCGTAATGACGAGATTTGGCGGCTGCAATCATGCCTTGATCGGAGATCGTGACTTCTTCTTTCTTTAACTTGGATTCAAGCGTCTTGTTAAGCCCGCATGATTCTTGATATAGATGAACCAGACGTTCAAGACCATGCGAAAGTAAGAGGACAGGTATTGATTTTGATAAATCCTTGTAAATGATATAAGCTGCAGGATATGGTTTGAGAATACTAACCTGGTTAAGAAAGGAAGTCATAAACCCGCTAGCTTCGATGAACCCGTAATTCTCATAGGGAAATGTGTCAGAGATGACGGGGGAATCGGGCTCTTTCCTTTTACGAGAGCTGGAACTCCGGGGCTTGGTAGCTGGCGAGGGTTTGGTGATGACAATGGCTTTGGAACCACTGGGTTTGGATGAGGCTGTGGCCTTAGGATTGGGTTCCTTCTTAATTTGAATATGATCGGAATAGCTGTCCAACTCGTCGAGGTCAAAAACTTCAGGAATCTTAGCTGGTGCTGCGTAAAGGGAAAAAGGTTTACATCTTTATTACTCTTCATTCTATTATGCTATACTAACTAACTTAAAAGTAATACTTACCAGACATTTCAGATGACGAGTATTGACTAGAACTCGGGATGTGTGTGGTGAAACTCCTGTCTATTGCAGGTAATTGGTAAACAGCCTTGATTCTTTTCTCTGATTCCGCAGTAGGGGGAGCTACTTCCTTGAAATTTACTGCAAAGGAATCAAAAAGAAGGACATTAGGAAGAGATAGAAATCTAAAAGTACATGTGAGTTTTCAGAATCCTACCGGTGGTTAACCACTCCACCGGAAGGTTAGCACCCTCATCAATGGAGTCTCGTTTGACAAAGAAAAACTTGCGTTGCCATCCATCTTCGTTTTTGGTAGCTTTAAGAATAAGGGGTTTGTTGGAAGTGGAAAAAAGCAAAAACCGGCTAGAGCCGTGGGATCGGAGGCGATAAGCGATTGGCAGATCCTCGATACAAAGGTCGGGACAGTGAAGGTTTTTGATTTGGTTAAGCACGATTAATACCCTCCAAACCATGGGCATGGTTTGAGCAAAAGAGATGCCGGTGGTCCGGAAGAATCGCATCATGAATTCAAGAAAAGGGTATCGAAGACCTAGCGGAAAAGGGTATGCTGGAAAGCAAACCCAATCAGTGGAAGAAACATCCGATCGAACGGTCTAAAGACTGTGTTATCAGGGAAAGCACCGGAAGCTCTCAAAGCCGCAATGTATGCGTTGTCAAAAGCACAAACCTCCTTTTCGGGATTTTTGAGAAGATTCTGCTGAGTGAAGGTCTCGGACGATTCACCAGTTTGGGAATGAGTTCTGGCAGCCATTACGAATAAGAACGATTGAAGAAAAGTGAATGAGAAATGGGGAATTACCTGGGGACTCTGTTGGAGATATATGCTTTTCAAACAAGAAGAGAGAAGATATAGGGGCATTGTAGATCTCCATCGAGCTAAAAGCGCGTTGGAGGTTATGATGTGATCTTGACCGTCGTCTCGTTTTAATTGCCTTGATTTACGAGATAAAATTTTAAAATATATCCGTTGGATTGGTATACCAACAGATATATTTGGGGACAATTGTTATGGCTCTTTTTCTGAGCATACATATCCTGACTAATATCTTGTTTTTAATTGTTTATTTTGTGACCAGGATACTGGACGGGGATGTTGCTAACATCCTGGGCGATATCCTGGGGTTGATTGAATTAACCACGTGCAGGTTAAAAGCTGGGGTTTACTAACGGTCAGATGGACTTCATCTCCTCAAGACTCGGGCGTATTTGTTATGGGAGAGACGTTGAACCCGAAAGACCAGGTCTACAACGTTCGAGTGAGGAATATTCGCCGGATCCCGGTTATTTAGGATAGTTTGTTACACTTCTTTTGCTATAAATAGATGGGGGCGGATCAAATTAAGGCACGTAACTTTCACACTTTCAAACACTTTCTCTCTAGCTCACTGCAAACACTACACACAAACACTTGTATTCAAATCACATTGTAACACCTAGTTAATTCGCTCTACATCCTGCACTGTATCTTGATATTTGAAGCAATAGAAGAACAAGGCAACTGCGATTGTCAGCTCCCGAGGTTTTGTGCCGGCGATCTAGATTGATCAAAGGCTTTCCTCGTACATCATGTGTCAACCTTTACTTTTCTAATCATTGTTTGATCATAGATACAGCTCTATATCCTGAAACTATTTTTACAACTAACTTGGTTAACATATTTTTCACACATAATTTTAGCACACTACCTCACTTAACTAATTTGATCACTAAATTGCTTCGGTAATTTTTGACCAAAACACTCGTTATCATCCGAAGTTGTAACACATTTCTTGTTTAATTTGAGTTGGTGATCGGTAGTTTCCATCACCCGAGGTTTTTTATGCCGGAGATCATTCATTGATCAAGAGCTTTTTCCTCGTATAAATCTTTGTGTCACTTGTTCATTACATTTCAGAGTGATCCTTAGTGTTGTTCATTGATTCAAGCATCATACCTCACAACAGAAAGTTTGGTTGCATTATCATTGCTTGATTTTTGACCAAAACAGTTTGGCGTCCACCGTGGGGCAATTGGTGCTTCATTCCTAAGAAAATTCATACTTTTGTGGTCATTCCGGTTCATTACAACCAAGAAGATAGCTTCCTCAGCGAAGAACACTTCAAGCTTAATGCCGTCATTCAGTTCTTCACAAGGCGTTCCTCCTTTGCCTCCACCACCTTCTGGATCCCAGAAGAATGCTGAGAATGCTGCGAAGAAACAAACCCCCATTTTCACAAAACCACCAACGTCTTCTGTTTCAACTAATCCTACAACTAATGATCTTTATGCTCTGATTTTGCAGATAAGGAATCATGCACAAGAGCAGGACAAAACCAACAAAAGGATCCTCCGGGAGATCGATGAGATCAAGAAACAGAAGAAATCAGTGGAGGATCACTCCCCTCTGATGCCAAGGTCGCTGAACTTCGACACTCCAGTCATAACTTCCCAACACTCAGCAGTTCCGGACGTGCAGTACTTGGGTGAATTACCAGGAAGGCGTTATGGAACAGCAACTATGAGTCAGGCATTTGGCTCTCACTTCCAGCCTCAAGGATCCTCTTCTCAACCATCAGGATCCTCTTCTCAGCATCAGGGATACTTCACGTCAGGAGGATGTTTGGGAATGCATGCAGTCCAAGGATCCTCCCAGGTCCAAGGATCCTCCCAGGTCCAAGGATCCTCCCAGGTCCAAGGATCCTTCCCGGTCCAAGGATCCTCCCTTGTCCCAGGATCCTCTCTGGTTCCAGGATCCTTTCAGGTTCAAGGATCATCTCAACTTCAAGGATCCAACATCCTTCAGGATCAAGAATTCTTGAGAAGTATGCAGCCTCAGAGCTCGGACGTTCATCAAGGAGACTTCATACCAATGCAGACCATTGCTCCCTCTGGTCCTTCAATCATGCCAGAGTCTCGTCAATATGGATTCACATCCGCAATTCCAAACACGAATCCTGTGGGAGGTCACACTTTTAGTAATTCATATAACACTAACCATGGCTTAATGCAGGATACAGGTATTAATCAGGCTATGACTAGAGAGCTACAGAAGCTTAAGGATTTGATATCCAGTGTACCAGGAGTGGTTAAACCCATTCCTGAAATTGCAGATGGTAGCCATAGGATATCTCGTTTTGCACCACCTTTATGTGATGCTGAGATACCTAAAAGGTTCCAGATACCATCTATGAAGCTGTATGATGGTTCAATGGATCCAAAAGAGCATATAGCTCAGTACAGGGAGAGGATGGAGATCAATCCAATTCCTGAAAGATTAAAAGAAGTGTGTCTATGCAAGGGATTTGGAGCCACACTTACAGGATCTGCTCTTAAATGGCTGCTAAGTCTTCCCCCTTACTCTATTACTTCATTTGCTAATCTAGTTAATTTGTTTAATAGTTAATTCTCTTGTAGTAGAAAATTTGAACGATTAACTAGTGATTTATATAGGGCAACTCAAGGTCAAAATGAATCACTTAGAGATTACATCACTAAGTTTAGTAAAGAATCCTTAGATATTCCTAACTTGGATATTGCTACGGCTGTTGAAGCCTTTATAATGGGATTGCTTAGGGATTCATTATTCTATGATGATCTTGTCATGACACTTTGCAGGAATCTTGATGAAGTAAGAACCAGGTCCCTTAAGTTCATCCGTCTAGAGGATGACAAAAGGATCCAGGATAGATTGACAGGATCCTCAAAACAGGAGAAACAAGGATCCTACTCCAGGAACAACAAATCCAAGTTCTACAATAAGTCTGATAACCAGAATGTGCATTCAGTGGAACAAGAAGAGGATGATGAGGATTATCCTCCTATTTCTGAATACTGTTTTTCTGTTGATAACAATGAACTAATCCTCGCAATGCAGAATCTAGGTGAGAAAGCTAGGTGGCCAAGGAAAAGTGATAAACCAGCCGCTACAAAGGATAAGTCCAAGTGGTGTGCATATCATGAGGATTTTGGGCATCTCACTGAAGAGTGTATTACACTAAGAAAGGAAATTGGTTACTTGTTGAGCAAGGGGCATTTGAAGGAACTCTTGGGACGGAAGAAGTCAAGGATCCAGGATCCTGAAAGGATCCCAGAAAAGGCTCCAGGTCCTCCAGCAGATGCACAAGTCATAAACTTTATATCCGGTGGATCAGACATTTGTGGTACTTCCTTTTCAGCAGCAAAAAGACATGCTAAGGAAACCAAGATGGATAATGGAGACAGACACGTCCGGACCTCCATTGTCACCCAGGATAAAGTCATAACCTTTGATGAGGATGATCGTGTTGATGTCCAGGATCGTCATCATAATGGTTGTTATGGGTCATTTTCTGAGCATACATATCCTGACTAGTATCCTGCTTTTGGTTGTTTGCTTGTGATCAGGATACTGGATTAGGATATTGCTAACATCCTGGGCGATATCCTGGTGTTAATTAAATTAACCACGTGCAAGTTAAAGGCTGTGGGTTACTAACAGTCAGATGGACTTCTTCTCCTCAAGAATCGGGCGTATCTGTTATGTGAGAGACGTTGAACCCGAAAGACCAGGTCTACAACGTTCGAGAGGGGAATATTCGTCGGATCCCGGTTTATTAGGATAGTTTGTTACACTTCTTTTACTATAAATAGATGGGGGCGGATCAAATTAAGGCACGCAACTTGTACACACATTTTCAAACACTTTTGCCCTCTAGCTCACTGCAAACACTACACACAAACACTTGTATTCAAATCACATTGTAACACCTAGTTGATCTGCTCTACATCCTGCACTGTATCCTGATATTTGAAGCAATAGAAGAACAAGGCAGCTGCGATTGTCAGCTCCCGAGGTTTTGTGCCGACGATCTAGATTGATCAAGGGCTTTCCTCGTACATCACGTGTCAACCTTTACTTTTCTGCTCATTGTTTGATCATAGATACAGCTCTATATCCTGAGCCGTATCCTGAAACTGTTTTTACAACTAACTTGGTTAACATATTTTTCACACATAATTTTAGCACACTACCTCACTTAACTAATTTGATCACTAAATTGCTTCGGTAATTTTTGACCAAAACAATTTGGCGCCCACCGTGGGGCAAGTGGTGCTACTTTTGCTAAAAATTTTAGTAAAATCATTATTTGGTTTTCTTTTGTCAAAACTTTTTTCTAACTTATTTTCAATGGCTTCGAGAACAAACATGAGCTCCTCCACTATGTCCGCTACGACTTCTGCTACTACCGGTTCGGTGCTTCCACCACCTCCTCCAAGGATGCCAGTTTCTTCACAACCTCAGGATGTTATCCCTACTCGGAGTGTTCAGGGATCTGCTCCCGTTTTAGCCTCTAATGATTAAATTCTAACTTTATTTGGAAGTGTGTAGGAACAAATGAGGCAGTAACAAGAAACTAACCAAATGTTGTTAAGAGAAATACAACTCTTAAAAGCTAGCTCGAGTTGACCTTCTGAAGAAACTGTCACTCCTATACAGCCCAGGGCTTTGAACTTCAGTTCTGCAGTTTACACTGAGGATAACCGGGTCGTCCCAAGCCATTCTCAGAATCATACCCCTGAGATACCCTCCTCGGTCAGGATATCAACTATGAGAAGCTCAGGATATGTTTCAGGATATGGACAAAATCCTCAGACCGGTAACGTGTCAAATAATAATATTATTGCTACTAACAACAATGGATCTTTACAGGATGCAGGTATGACGTCAACATTTACTAGGGAGCTTCGGAAATTGAAGGACATGATATCCAGTGTACCTGGAGTGGTCCAGCCAATTCCGGAAGTGTCTCAAGACAGCCACAGGATATCCTGCTTTGCATATCCTATCTGTGATGCTGAAATCCCAAAAAGATTTCAAACCCCCCAACATGAAACTGTATGACGGGACTACAGATCCTGAAGAGCATATTGCCCAGTATAGGGAACAGATGGAAATCAATCATATCCCTCCAGATCTCAAGGAAGCATGCTTATGCAAGGGATTCGGTTCTACCTTGACAGGATCAGCCTTAAAATGGCTGTTAAATGTCCCTCCTCACTCAATTACTTCATTTGCTCATTTGGTTAATTTATTTAACAGTCAATTTTCTTGTAGTCGGAGTTTTGAGAAACTAACCAGTGACCTTTACAGGATAACTCAAGGATCTCAGGAATCCTTGAGGGATTATGTGAACAAGTTTAGTCGAGAATCCTTGGATATCCCACATCTTGATGTTGCAACAGCTGTGCAAGCTTTTAAGATGGGGTTACAAAAGGATTCTCAGTTTTATTAGGATCATGTAATGAATCCCTGCAGGAATCTCGACGAAGCTCGTAACAGGGCTTTGAGATATATCCGCTTGGAAGATGACAAGAAGATGCAAGAGAGGATGAATTCTACCTCAACCTACGAATCAACCAACAGGAAATCAGAATCCTCGTATAAGCCATATCGCTCCAAGCCATATGGTAGAAATGATAACAAGAAAGTGAATGCTGTTGAAGACGAGGATCCTGAAGAATATCCTGACTTATCTGAATACTGCTTTTCTGTTAATATACCTGAGTTAATGTATGCTATGCAGGGTTTAGGGGACAAAGCTAGGTGGCCTCGAAAGAACCAGCAAGGATAAATCCAAATGGTGTGCCTTCCATGAAGACTTCGGACATATGACTGAGGATTGCATTGCTTTAAGGAAAGAAATAAGTTACCTGTTGAGCAAAGGGTATCTGAAGGACTTGCTGGGAAGAAAGAAGAATAAAGGGCAGGATCCTGAGAAGGATCCTGAACGAGCGGCATCACCCCCAGCAGATGCCAAGATAATTAACTTTATTTCAGGAGGATCCGACATTTGTGGGACTTCGTATTCGGCGGCCAAGAGACATGCAAAGGAAGCTAAGAGCGAAAGGGGAGACAAAATATTAGGGGTGGATATCTAATTGATTAGTGATCCTCATTTACTGTTGGGTTTAGTGATCCTCAATTCTGTCTGAAGTAGTGATCCTCAGAAGTGTTGCAGGATCAGGATCATGGATCATCATAAGGATCCTTGTACTAACGGTTGTCTACTTTGAATTCGAAACTATTTTGCAGGAGTGCCAGCTTGGACTTGGTCTTGGCGATATTCCTGGAGTATATTCTATGTTTATTCCGCACGTGCCTGGCCAAAAGTGGACGTTATGGAGTCGTGGAGGACTTGCACCATTTGCAGAATGTTAGTTAGTGTAGATATTTTCCATTTTTAAAGGGGTAGCGAGCTAATTAGAAAACACTTGGCTAATTTTGGCTACACACACACTCTTACAACTGCTCTCACCAGCTCTCGTTAACTCACTTGGCGATTACACACTTTTGTACACAATACAGTATAGTTGTTAGGGGTCATTTTCTTAACATACGTATGCTGACCAATATCCTGCCTTTGTTTGTTTATTTGTGATCAGGATGCTGGAAGAGGATATTGCTAACATCTTGGGCGATATCCTGAGGCTTATTGAATTAACCACGTGCAGGTTAAATGCTGAGACTTGCTAACGGTCAAGAGGACTTCTTCTCCTCAAGACTCGGACGAATTTGTTGAGGGAGAGACGTTGAGCCCGAAAGACCAGGTCTACAACGTTCGAAGAAGGAATATTCGATGGATCCCGCAAGTTTAGGGTAGTTTGTTATTTTATCTTTACTATAAATAGATGGGGGCGGATCAGCTTAGAACACACAATTTTCACTAACACTCTCATACACTTTCACTCTCTAGCTCATCGCAAACACCACACTTGTATTCAAGTTTCGTTGTAACACTTAGTCGATCCGTACCACATCCTGCACTGTATCCTGATTTTTGAAGCAATAGAAGAACTAGGCAGCTGCGATTGTCAGCTCCCGAGGTTTTATGCCGGCGATCTAGATTGATCAAGGGCTTTCCTCGTACATCTCGTGTCGTTTACTTTACTTTTGCTCATTGTTTGATCATAGATACAGCTCTATATCTTGAGCCGTATCCTGAAACTGTTTTTACAATTAACTTGATTAACATATTTTTGACACTCATTTCTAGCACACTACCTCACTTAACTAATTTGATCACTTAATTACTTCGGTAATTTTTGACCAAAATAATTTGGCGCCCACCGTGGGGCAAGTGGTGCTCTCTTTACTAAAATTTTTTGTAAAATCGCTAATTGGCTTTCTATTTTCAAATTTTTTTGCCACATTGTCCGTAATGGCCTCAAGATCAAACATGAGTTCCTCTACTGTGTCTGTTGTGACTTCTGCTACTACTGGTCCGGTGCTTCCACCACCTCCTCCAAGGATGCCAGCCTCTTCACGACCTCAAGACATTATCCCTACTCGTAGTGTTCAGGAATCTGCTCCTGTTCTAGCTTTTAATGATGAAATTCTTACTTTATTTGGAAGTGTGCAGGAACAAATGAGGCAGCAACAGGAAACAAACCAAATGCTTTTAAGGGAAATATAACTCCTGAAGTCTGGCTCGAGCAGATCTGCTGAGGACAATGTCACTCCATTACACCCCAGAGCGTTGAACTTTAGTTCATATGTGTATACGGAGGATAACAGGGGGAATATCGTGCCCAGCCTTCCTCAGAATCATACTCCTGAAATACCCTCCTCGGTCAGGATATCAACCATGAGGAGCTCAGGATATGCTTCAGGATATGGGCAAAATCCTCCAACGGGTAACGTGTCAAATAATAATAATACTCATGCTACTAACAATAGTGGATCTTTGCAGGATACAGGTGTAACATCAGCACTTACTAGGGAACTTCAGAAGTTGAAGGACATGATATATAGTGTACCTGGGGTGGTCCAGCCGATCCCAGAAGTGTCCCAGGACAGCCACAAGATATCTCGTTTTGCATATCCTATCTGTGATGCTGAGATCCCAAAGAGATTTCAGACCCCCAACATGAAGCTTTACGACGGAACTACGGATCCTGAGGAGCATATTGCTCAGTATAGGGAAAGAATGGAGATTAACCCTATCCCTCCGGAGCTCAAGGAAGCGTGCTTGTGCAAGGGATTTGGTTCTACCTTAACAGGATCAGCCTTAAAATGGCTGTTAAATGTTCCTCCACACTCAATTACTTCGTTTGCCCATTTGGTTAATTTATTTAACAGTCAATTTTCTTGTAGTCGGAGTTTTGAGAAACTAACCAGTGATCTTTACAGGATAACTCAAGGGCCTCAGGAATCCTTGAGGGATTAAGTGAACAAATTCAGTCGAGAATCCTTGGATATCCCGCATCTTGATGTTGCAACAGCTGTGCAAGCTTTCAAGATGGGATTACAAAAGGATTCTCAGTTTTATCAGGATCTTGTAATGAATCCCTGCAGGAATCTCGACGAAGCTAGTAACAGGGCTTTGAGATATATCCGTCTGGAGGATGACAGGAAGATGCAAGAAAGGATGAACTCATCTAACACTTATGAGTCAACTAATAGGAAGTCAGAATCCTCGTTCAAGTCATATCGGCCTAAGCCGTATGGTAGAAATGAGAACAAAAGAGTGAATGCTGTCGAAGATGAGGATCCTGAAGAGTATCCTGAGTTGTCCGAATATTGCTTTTCTGTTAATATTCCTGAATTGATGTATGCTATGTAGGGTCTAGGAGACAAGGCTAGGTGGCCTCGAAAGAATCAACAAAAGGCTGACTAGAAAGATAAGTCAAAATGGTGCGCTTTCCACGAAGATTTCGGACATGTGACTGAGGATTGCATTGCTCTAAGGAAAGAAATAAGCTATCTTCTAAGCAAGGGATATCTGAAAGATCTCCTAGGAAGAAAGAAGAATAAGGGTCAGGAAACTGAGAAGGATCCTGAGCGAGCAGCATCACCTCCCTCGGATGCCAAGATAATCAACTTCATTTCGGGAGGATCCGACATTTGTGGGACCTCGTATTCGGCAGCAAAGAGACATGCAAAGGAAGCTAAGGCCGAAAGGGGAGACAAACCTGTTAGGATGACTACCCTCACAACTGACAAAGTGATCACTTTTGATGCAAATGACAGGGATACTGTCCAAGATCCTCACCATGATGCTCTGGTAATAACATTATATGTGGCTAACCATTTTGTACGCAGGATACTGGTTGATAATGGCAGCTCCGTCAACATAATCCAACTAGAAACTCTGAAGAGAATGAATGTATCTCCAATGGATATCACTTCAAAGTCTACTGTGCTTGTTGGGTTCAGTGGAGAGGCTAGAAACACAGTGGGAGAGATAAAGTTGCCAGTATACGTTGAAGGAGTCAACTCGATACAACGTTTCTGTGTGATGGATTCTCTATCCTGCTATAACATCATACTGGGAAGACCATGGATTCACGATATGAAGGCCGTGCCATCAACATATCACCAATGCATCAAGATACCTACCCCTTGAGGAGTTGTCAATGTTGATAGTGATCAGCAGGAGGCGAAAGAATGCTACTCATCCTCGATGAAATCCTCAACTAAACCTAGTGCAGCATAGCAATTAAAGACGAGGGCCCAGGATATCGTGGAGGATCCGGAGCAGGATGTGAAGAAAATTATCCTAGACCAGGATAATCCTGATATTTCGGTGCTCGTGGGAACCAATATCCCTCAGGATATTGAAGAGCAATTAATTAACTTTTTAAAATGCAGGATGTCAACGTTTGCATGGAAGCATGAAGATATGACAGGCATATCCAAAGATATTATCACTCACAAGCTTGGAATTGATAAATCATTCAAGCCTGTGCAACAAAAAAGAAGGAAGTTTGCTCCTGAGCGGAACACGATTATCCAGGAGGAAGTTGAAAGATTATTAAAGTCCAAAATGATCAGAGAGGTTAAGTTCCCAAGGTGGCTAGCAAACGTGGTTGTAGTACAGAAGAAGAATGGGAAATGGAGAGTTTGTGTAGACTACACAAACTTGAACAAAGCTTGTCCTAAAGACCCATTTCCTCTTCCCCACATTGATGCAATGGAAGATGCCACTGCCGGGCATGAAATGCTGACCTTCATGGACGCATCTTCAGGATTTCAACAGATCCAAATGGAGCCTTCTGACCAGGAGGATACCGCCTTCATGACACCAACAGGTATTTATTGTTATACAGCTATGCCTTTTGGTTTGAAAAATGCAGGTGCAACATACCAAAGATTGGTAAACATGATGTTCAAAGGCAAACTGGGGGACACCATGGAGGTATATATTGACGATATGGTGGTGAAATCTAAAAGGCTGAGGATCACCTTCAGGATATCAAGGGAGCATTTGATATCCTGGATCAGTATAACATGAAGCTGAATCCTGCTAAGTGCCATTTCGGAGTGGGGGCAGGAAACTTTCTAGGATATATGGTGACGAAAAGGGGATAGAGGCAAGCCTGGAGCAGATTAAAGCTATCCTGGATATAAAATCACCTTCGAATATGAAGGATGTTCAACGGTTAACAGGCCGAGTAGCAGCATTGAACAGATTTATTTCAAGATCCTCGGAAAAATGCAAGGAATTCTATGATATCCTCAAGAAGAATAAGAAGTTTGAATGGGAAGCAAAGCATGAAGCAGCCTTGCTGGATTTGAAGCGATATCTCTCAACTGCACCTCTATTGATGAAGCCTGAAAATGGTGAACCACTATCCCTATACCTCGCTGTATCAGGGAATGCTGTAAGTGCCGTTCTTATAAAGGACCATGAAGGTCGGCAACATCCTGTCTATTATGTTAGTAAAAGTTTGTTAGATACAGAAACTAGATATTCTCATTTAGAAAAGTTGATATTAGCCGTAGTTATGGCATCGAGAAAGCTTAGACATTATTTTGAGACGCATAGGATTCATGTTAGAACCAATTATCCTGTTAAAAATGTGCTTAGGAAACCCGAGATGTCGGGTAGTATGGCTAAATGGTCGGTAAAATTAAGTGCTTATGATTTAGTATATGAGCCTAGGAATGCCATAAAGTCTCAGGCTTTAGCTGATTTGTGGCTGATTTCAGTAGTGATATTCAAAATGAAGTAGATTTAGAAGTACAGCAGCTATGAGAAAACTTAGAATGCTGGACATTATATACTGATGGTGCATCTAATGTAAGAGGTGTAGGTTTAGGTATACTACTAAAATCGCCATAGGGGGACATATTACACCAGGCTATTAGGTGTGAATTTCCTGCTACTAATAATGAGGCAGAATATGAGGCTTTAATTGCAGGATTAGAGTTGGCTAAGAATATGAATATCAAGAATTTGCAAGTGTATGTTGACTCCTTGTTAATCCCTAATCATTTTAATGGAAGCTATGCAGTTAAAGGAGAGAAGTTAATTGGGTATCTCGAAATTCTTAATAAATTAGCAGGATATTTCGATATTTTTACACTTGAACAGGTACCAAGAGAAGACAATGCTGAAGATGATGCCTTGGCAAATCTGGGATCATCGGTCAGGATACCGGAAGGAGCCCGGATACCAATATTACATATCCTATATCCTGCGACGAATCCTCAGGATAAGGAAGTAATAAGTATTCAGGATCCTGATGATGGCTATCTTGAGGAGGATCCTAAGTTCTGGACAGCTCCAATCATGAGATATCTAAAGGAAGGATACATCCCAAAGAATGAGAATCCTAAAGCCTTTAGGATGAAGGTATCATGATTCACTATTATAAATGATGTTTTGTATAAGAAATCTCTTGCAGGACCATATCTGAGGTGCTTGGAGGATCCTGAAACCAAAGAAGTACTTCAGGATATACATGAAGGGGATTGTGGTAACCATACTAGGGGCAGGTCATTATTCTCAAAAGTATTAAGGACGGGATATTATTGGTCGACGATGAGGAAAGATGCCACAGAATATGTTCGAAGATGTGATGCATGTCAAAGACATAGTAACATATTGCATCAGCCTGCTGAACCATTATATCCTATTGTTTCCCCTTGGCCATTTATGATGTGGGGTATGGATATAGTGGGAAAGCTTCCAAAGGCTCCAGGGGGGAAGGTTTTTATGTTGGCAATGACAGATTATTTCTCCAAATGGGTTGAAGCCGAGGCATTTGTCCAAGTCAGGGATCAAGAAGTGGTATCCTTCATAAAGAGAAATATCCTGACCCGATTCGGAGTACCAGCCGAGATAATCTGTGACAATGGTTCTCAGTTTATAAGTATGAGGACTACTAACTTTTGCAAGAGTTGGGGAATCAAAATGATTACGTCTACTCTGGTACATCCTCAAGCAAATGGACAAGCTGAATCCTCAAACAAGATAATTGTCAACAACTTGAAGAAAAGATTAGGGGCCAAGAAAGGAAGATGGGAAGAAGAATTACCCTTTGTTTTGTGGGCTGATAGAACGATGGTAAAAAATGCAACTGGTCAAACCCCGTTTTCCTTAGTATTTGGAGCAGAAGCAGTGATCCCGACAGAAATGGTGATACCCACAGCAAGATCCAACCTCAGGAATCCTGAGCAGAATCCTGAAGTCCTATGCCAGGAGCTGGATACTATTGATGAGACAAGAAATGCAGCACGACTAAGAATGGCAGCATATCAACAAAGGATATCCAGAGCATATAACAAGAATATAAGGACCAGAAGGTTCAAAGTTGGTGATTGGGTGTTAAGAAAGGCTTTTCAGAATACTACTAATCCTGCTGATGGAAAGCTGGCTCCGAAATGGGAAGGACCATATGAGATTGAATCAGAATCAAGAAAAGGTGCATACCGACTTAAGAATATGGAGAGGGATATACTATCGAGATCTTGGAATGCTATACACCTTAAACTTTATTTCAACTGAGTTTTGAATTTAATTTCTAACTCTGGATGGTATGAATTCTATCTCTGTTAAATATGCCTGGTTTAATTTACTCTTTGAAACCCCATACTGACTTAAGCATCGGAGGGGTGTTAGCTAAGCTAACACCCACCTTAGTCTAAAGATGTTTTGCAGTATATGCTTCGGGATATAGCTCTGGGATACACACCCAGGATACTTCGGAAGATTAGAGGATTGGCCCCCTCTCTCACGTATAAGGGATCCTGATCCCTTCACAGGTTTAAAGGTATTCACCTTTCTTCCGAATTGGGTTTAAACACCCCGCCTGGAGCGCAAGTTATTCGTGAATAGTTCAAGGTGGCGGGACCAGTCCATGTAAAAGTGGCTGACAATTTCGTTACTATTGGCTATATCCTGAATCCTAAAGGTATATGAGGATTGATCACCCTCTCTCACGAATGGGTATTTTCATACTTTCTAAGGTTTAAAGGTTTTCACCTTTCTAAGTCTTGGAGTTTATACACTCCCGCCTGTAGCGCATGAAAATTTGGGATTTCCCCAGAATACAAGGGATTTATCTCCAGTGCATTCTTGGGTTTCACCCCTGTAACATGAAAAATTGTCTATACAATGGGAACTGATATCTAGAAGATTTCTAAGTATTTGAAGACATTGTACACAGGGGACATTCCTACTAAGGCAATGGTGTAAAGCTCAAAGGATAAGGCTCGGACCTAATACACTGAGTGTCTTAGACAGGGGACATCTTCATTGGAAGAGTTGCAAGGGGATTGAAGTTTGAGAATAGGGTTATTCCCTATTCCTGGTATGATCTTTCCTTTGTAGACGTTGTTTAAGTTTTTGACAGTACTATGTTTGGTAAAAGGTTAAACATCCTGATTAAGATAAATTGTCGGAATATATTTTCAAAATATATTTTTAAAATACTTTTCAGGATATTTGATTAAGATATTTGAAACCGGTACTAATTTGAAACTTTGATCAAGCAAGTATCGTCAAAACAGGTTATAAAAAATGGACTATCTTTTATGCTTTAGAAATTTTCCCTAAAGTTGATTGAAATTCTAGTTAATCAAAGTTTTCATAATATATTACTGAGTATGTTGATCAGGATATTTTCAAAAGATAATAGTACAAAATTTTGCGAAGCTAAAAATTACACTAAGTAACGCATGGCAAATATCTAAAAGGCGATAACAAATAAGTCAAGAGATAGTTATATTATTAACAAGTCAAAAGTTGTGCTTTTGGTTTCACCTCAAACCGAGGCCCATCCGCCAAAAGCACGTTTAGTTTTTACCATACCTACATAACGGTTGAAGGTTTTATCTCAAAACGAAACCTGTCCACCTTCAACCGTTACGGCATTCAAAACAGATTATACTAACCGATGACCAAGGGCTTCATCCTAAAACCTAGGACCCATCCACCTGTGGTCATCATTTTGTTCTAATGCAGGAAATATAAATTGTTCAAAGGATAGGAAATGTAAATTGTTTTACAGACCATAACCATGAAATTTTAAAAAGTGGGCTCCGGCCTCAGCACATATATCCATCATCGCCCACGTCGCTGCATTTAAGGGTCAGCTCCCTCCTTCATCGTGACATCTCCACCAGTGTCCTTTCCAACATTCTTCTCAGCATCATCAACAACATCCTCTCCATCATCATTTTCTCCAGAGTCACCACCAGCATCCTTTGAAGCACCGGCATCATCCACCTTCTCGGTTACCTTGGTGGGCTCCTCTACAATAGGTTTTGAAGGGGGCTCCGCAGGATTGCCGCCGAGATCTTTCAATTTCATCTCCCAGGCTTTGATGTTCCATGAGGGGCATTCGACGCCCAAAGCCCTAGCCTCGTAAGCCATTTTCAGTCTGGCCTGGATGAGGGAGATGATGACTGAATTCTTAAGGCTCTCCTGGTATGAAGCCATATCTTGTTCATGCTGAACCTGGACCGCGTCAGACTTTGCTTGAGCCTCTTGGGTGATCTTTTGGATGGCAGCCTGGTGATCTTGGGCCATGGTCTTATACTTAGCTTCGTAGTGTTCAGATTTGGCGGTGGCGATTGCTGCTTGATCCGTGATGGTAGCTTCAGCCTTCTTTAGTTTGCTTTCTAGCATGACGTTTAAGCCACATGTGTCTTCATAAAGGAATACTAGGTGTTCAAGGCCCTGCAAGGTAAAGAAACAGGCATTATTCTAAATGAACATTTCTACTTAGCATATGGTGCAGGATACAGGTCAGGATACTAACCTGGTTAAGGAAGTCGGTCATAAATTTGCTGGATTCCGTAAACCCGTGGTTCTCAAATGGGAACACGTGAGGTGTAGCGGGAGGTTCAACTTCTTTTCTCTTTCGGGAACTAGAGGCCCGGGTCCGGGATGCCGGAGGAGCTTGGGGAGCGGTGGTGGTCTTCGAGCTGGTAGGCTTCGGTGTGACGGATGACTTTGGATTGGATTCTTGCTTGGCAGGTGCGAGGCTAGAGTAGTTGTCCAACTCGTCGAGTTGGAAGCCTTCGAGGTTAATAACTGGCACTGCGCAAGGGAAGATGTTTTAGGCTTGTTATACCTCAAAATAATAAAAATAATAATCGATTTAATATGAAGATAATTCCTGAAAATATGCTTACCAGACATGTTGGAACTTGATCTTTGACTTGAGCTTGTGAGTAGCAGGTTAAAGGTTCTTTCACCCTCTGGAAGCTTGTAGATTTCTTTTATTCTTCCTTCTGATTCAGCACTAGGGGGAGCTAATTCCTTGAAGTTTGCTGCAAGAAAGGAAATAAACATATCAGGATATTGGTTCAGGATGGAGGTTCGGGATATGATTGGGGATATTCCTAAAACCCTAAGTCCTACCAGAAGTCAACCATCTCTTAGGAAGGTCAAAACCCTTATCAATGGAGTCTCTTTTCACAAAGAAGAATTTTCTTGTCCACTTATCCTCGTTCTTGGTAGCTTTGAGGATGAGAGGATCCTTGGAAATAGAGAATATAAGGAATCGGCTGGAACCATGAGAACTTAAACGATAAGCCATCGGCAAATCCTCGATGCACAGGTCGGGCATGTGACGAGCCTTAATCCCTTCCAAGGTGACTAAAACGCGCCAAACCATGGGCATGATTTGGGCAAAGCTAAGGCCAGTAAGTTCGAAGAAACGAGAAATGAAAGGAGAAAACGGGTATTGAAGTCCTATGGAGAAAGGGTAGGCAAAGAAGCAGACCCATTCGCCGGAACAAAAATCCGATCGGACCTCTCGGTCGAATGGACGGAAGATTGTCCCGGCGGGAAAGGCACCGGAAGCTCGTAGGGCCGCAATGTCAGAATTATCGAAAGAAAACACTTCTTTTGAGGGTTACTTAAGCAAATTTTGTTTATGAAAGGGGGAAACAGAATCCGCCATTTGCGATCTAGTGCGGGTCGCCATGAAGGATCACAATCGGAGAACAGAAGATTTAAACAAGGAAAATAGAAAAGAGAGAGAGAAGAGTACCTGATATTCGGTTGAAGATAAAGATAATCATAATGATAAATCCCTCAGTTAATATAGGCTGAATGTAGGGGGTAAAGAGTAAATAACGCTTTGGAAGTTGCACATTGTCATTTCAAGGGTCTCATCATATTGATTGCCTTAATTGATGGGATAGAATTTTTAAAAATATATTCGTTGGATTGGTATACCAACAGATATATTTGGGGACAATTGTTATGGGTCATTTTCTGAGCACACATATCCTGACTAATATCCTGCTTTTGGTTGTTTGCTTGTGATCAGGATACTTGATTAGGATATTGCTAACATCCTGGGCGATATCCTGGTGTTAATTAAATTAACCACGTGCAGGTTAAAGGCTGTGGGTTACTAACGGTCAGATGGACTTCTTCTCCTCAAGACTCGGGAGTATCTGTTATGTGAGAGACGTTGAACCTGAAAGACCAGGTCTACAACATTCGAGTGGGGAATATTCGCCGGATCCCGGTTTATTAGGATAGTTTGTTACACTTCTTTTACTATAAATAGATGGGGGCGGATCAAATCAAGGCACGCAACTTGTACACACATTTTCAAACACTTTTGCTCTCTAGCTCACTGCAAACACTGCACACAAACACTTGTATTCAAATCACATTGTAACACCTAGTTGATTCGCTCTACATCCTGCACTGTATCCTGATATTTGAAGCAATAGAAGAACAAGGCAGCTGCGATTGTCAGCTCCCGAGGTTTTGTGCCGGCGATCTAGATTGATCAATAGCTTTCCTCGTACATCACGTGTCAACCTTTACTTTTCTGCTCATTGTTTGATCATAGATACAGCTCTATATCTTGAGCCGTATCCTGAAACTGTTTTTACAACTAACTTGGTTAACATATTTTTCACACATAATTTTAGCACACTACCTCACTTAACTAATTTGATCACTAAATTGCTTCGGTAATTTTTGACCAAAACAATGGACTTGTAATTACATTGTTTATTTCTAACCACTTTATTCGCAGGATGCTTACAGATGGAGGAAGCTCTGTGAACATCATTCAGCTTGATGTCCTCAAGAAGATGAATATCCCAGAGTCTGATATTATCCCAAGATCCTCAGTACTTGTGGGATTCAGTGGAGAAAACTAAGAATACATTGGGGGACATCAAACTCCCAATCTATATTAAAGGATTGCATTCTTATAAAAAATTTTGTGTTATAGATTGCTTATGATGTTGCAATGTTATCCTTGGCAGGCCATGGATACATGATATGAAGGCAGTTCCATCCACCTATCATCAATGTGTAAAGCTTCCAAGTCCTTGGGGAGTGGTGAAAATTGAGAGTGATCAACAAGAAGCTAAGAATTGCTATACCTCATCAATGAAGCCAGCCTCAAGACCAAGGGAGCAATAGCAATTAAAGTATCCTTCAAGAGATCTCTTGGAGGCAAGAGAACAGGATTTGAAGGAAATCCTCATGGATCCTGAGGATCCTGAATCCAAGATCTTCATAGGATCAGGGATCCTTAGCGACATCGAACAGGTGCTAGTATCCTTCCTTAAGAGAAGGAAATCCACCTTTTTCCTGGAAACATGAAGACATGACAGGTATATCTAAGGATATAATTATTCATGAACTTGGCATTGACAGGTCATTCAAGCCAATTCATCAAAAGAAGAGGAAGTTTGCACCTGAAAGGAGTGCTATTATCCCGGAAGAAGTAGATAAACTACTTCGGGCAGGTATGATAAGAGAGGTTAAGTATCTAAGATGGTTAGCCAATGTGGTTGTTGTTCAAAAGAAAAATGGAAAGTGGAGGGTATGTGTCGATTTTACTGATTTAAACAAGGCATGTCCCAAGGATCCTTTCCCATTACCCCACATTGACTCCATGGTGGATCCTACCGCGGGTCATGAGTTGTTGACTTTTATGGATGCTTCATCTGGATTTCAACAAATTCAGATGGAACCATCTGACCAAGAGGATACAGCCTTTATGACCCCAACTGGTATATACTGTTATATTGCTATGCCATTTGGATTAAGGAATGCAGGTGCTACTTATCAAAGGCTAGTCAATATGATGTTCAAGGAACAAATTGGACACACTATGGAAGTCTATATAGATGACATGGTGGTTAAGTCCAAGAAAGCTGAGGATCACCTTAAAGACTTGGAGGAAGCATTCAATATCCTTGATAAATTTAATATGAAACTAAATCCTTCCAAGTGTCATTTTGGTGTTAAGGCAGGTAAATTCTTAGGCTATATGGTGACAAAGAGGGGCATTGAAGCAAGTCCAGAGCAAATCAAGGCTATTGTGAATATCAAATCTCCTGCCAATGCTAAGGATGTACAAAGATTGACAGGCAGGATCGCAGCCTTGAACAGATTCATATCCAAATCCTCAGAAAAGTGCAAGGAATTCTATGACATCCTGAGGAAGAACAAGAAATTTGAATGGACTGAGAAGCATGAAAGTGCCCTTAAAGCTCTTAAGGATTACCTATCCTCAGCCCCAGCCTTGATGAAACCAGAAAAAGGGGATGTATTATTCTTATACTTGGCGGTATCCTCAAAAGCAGTAGGTGCGGTCCTTGTTAAGGATCACCAAGGTACACAACATCCTGTTTATTATGTAAGTAAGAGTTTACTTGATGCTGAATCCAGGTATTCACACTTAGAAAAACTTATCATTGCATTAATTATGGCATCTACTAAATTGAGACATTATTTTGAGACTCATGCCATTATTGTTAAGACTAATTTTCCAATTAAGAATGTTCTCAGGAAACCTGAAATGTCAGGAAGGATGGCTAAGTGGGCAGTGAATCTTAGTGCATACCATATAAGATATGAACCAAGGACTGCCATCAAATCCCAAGCCTTAGCTGACTTTGTGGCAGATTTTAGTAGTGATTTGCAAAAGGAAGCTGAGTTAGAAGTCCAACAGCTTGAAGAAACTAAGGATCCTTGGATACTCTTCACTGATAGAGTCTCTAATGTGAAAGGAACAGGGCTTGGAATACTACTAAAATCGCCACAGGGGGGACATAATACCCCACTCCATAGCTTGTGAATTTCAAACTACCAACAATGAGGCTGAGTATGAAGCCTTGATAGCTAGTTTGCAAATTGCTAAGCATATGAGGATCAGGTATCTCTAGGTACATGTAGATTCTTTACTGATCACTAATCACTTTAATGGATCCTATGTTGTTAAAGGTGAAAAGCTAATCAAATATTTGGAGATAGTCAAAGAATTGGCACTCTCTTTTGTATCCTTTAGTTTGACACAGGTACCAAGGGAAGAAAATGCAGAGGCGGATGCATTAGCCAATCTAGGATCATCTTTGAAGATCCCTGAGGATATCAAGATCCCTATTATCCATATCCTGACCCCTGCTATCGAGGATCATGTAGCTATGGAGATAGGAGAAGATTCTGCAGTCATCCCTAGTGATGATACTCAATCTCATTCAGGATCATGGATCCTCCCAATCATGAGATACATACAACATGGAGAAATTCCTACAGGAGAAAACCTAAGGGCTTTCAAAACTAAGGTATCTCAATTTACAATTTTAAATAATATGTTGTATAAACGATCTCTTGCAGGACCATATCTAAGATGCATTGAGGATCCTGAAATCCAAGAAGTCCTAAAGGATTTCCATGAAGGAGATTGTGGAAACCACACTGGGGGCAGGGCATTATTCTCAAGGATCCTGAGGATAGGATACTATTGGCCCACTATGAAGAAGGATGCTGTGGAGTATGCCAAGAAGTGTGATCCTTGTCTGAGGCATAGTAATATCCTTCACCAACCAGCAGAACTCTTGCATCCTATATCCTCTTCCTGGCCATTCATGAGATGGGGAATGGATATAGTTGGAAAGCTTCCTAAGGCACCTGGTGGAAAAGTATTCATGCTTGCTATGACTGATTACTTCTCTAAGTGGATAGAAGCTGAAGCCTTTGCTCAAGTCAGAGAAAAGGAAGTTATATCCTTTATTAAAAGAAACATTATTACTATATTTGGTATCTCTTCTGAAATTGGTTGTGATAATGGATCCCAATTTATTGGGAATAGAACTACTAAATTTTGTGACAGCTGGGGGATTAAGATGATAACATCAACACCAGTCCACCCACAAGCTAATGGTCAGGCAGAATCATCCAACAAGATCATTATCAACAATTTGAAGAAGAAGCTTGGATCCAAAAAAGGAAAATGGGCAGAAGAACTACCTTATGTGCTTTGGGCTGATAGGACAACTCCCAAGAATGCTACTGGCCAAACTCCATTTTCTTTGGTATTCGGGGCAGAATCGATGATCCCTACAGAGATAGTGGTTCCAACTGCAAGAACAAGCATTCGTGATCCTGAAGAAAATGCTGAAAACTTGGTTCAAGACTTGGATACTATAGAAGAAATCAGGGATTTGGCAAGGATAAGGATAGCTAGTTATCAACAAAGGATGGCTGGAGCCTACAACAAAAATGTCAGGGTCAGGAAATTCCAAGTTGGTGATTGTTAGGGGTGGATTTCTAAATGATCAGTGATCCTCAATTGCTGTTGGACTTAGTGATCCTCACTTCTGTCTGAAGTAGTGATCCTCAGAAGTGTTGCAGGATCAGGATCATGGATCATCATAAGGATCCTTGAACTAACAGTTGTCTACTTTGAATTCGAAATTGTTTTGCAGGAGTATCAACTTGGACTTGGTCTTGGCGATATTCCTGGAGAATATGCTATGTTTATTCCGCACGTGCTTGGCTAGAAGTGGACGTTATGGAGTCGTGGAGGACTTGCACAATTGGCGGAATGTTAGTTAGAGTAGATATTTTCTATTTTTAAAGGGGTAGCGAGCTAATTAGAAAACACTTGGCTATTTTTGGCTACACACACACTCTTACAACTGCTCTCACCAGCTCTTGTTTACTCACTTGGCGATTACACACTTTTTCACACCATACACTATAGTGATCCTTGTACTTAGCTCGCTATCATCCGAAGTTGTATTACATTTCTTGTTTAATTTGAGTTGGTGATCGGTAGTTTCCATCACCCGAGGTTTTTTATGCCGGAGATCATTCATTGATCAAGGGCTTTTTCCTCGTATAAATCTTCGTGTCACTTGTTCATTACATTTCATAGTGATCCTTATTGTTGTTCATCAATCCAAGCATCATACCTCACAACAGAAAGTTTGGTTACATTGTCATTGCTTGATTTTTGACCAAAACAGTTTGGCGCCCACCGTGGGGCAATTGGTGCTTCATTCCTAAGAAGATTCGTATTTTCGTGGTCATTTCGGTTCACTATAACCAGGCAGATGGCTTCCTCAGCGAAGAACACTTCAAACTTGATGCCATCATTCAGTTCTTCACAAGGCGTTCCTCCTTTGCCTCCACCACCTTCTGGATCCCAGGAGAATGCTGAGAATGCTCCGAAGAAACCAACCCCCATTTTCACAAAACCACCAACTTCTTCTGTTTCAACTAATCCTACTACTAATGATCTTTACGCTCTGATTTTGCAGATGAGGAATCATGCACAAGAGCAGGACAAAACCAACGAAAGGATCCTCCCGGAGATCGATGAAATCAAGAAACAGAAGAAATCAGTGGAGGATTACTCCCCTCTGATGCCAAGTTCGTTGAACTTTGACACTCCAGTCATAACTTCCCAACACTCAGCGGTTCCGGACGTGCAATACTTGGGTGAATTACCAGGAAGGCGTTATGGAACAGCAACTATGAGTCAGGAATTTGGCTCTCATTTCCAGCCTCAAGGATCCTCTTCCCAACCATCAGGATCCTCTTCTCAGCATCAGGGATACTATACGTCAGGAGGATATTTGGGAATGCATGCAGTTCAAGGATCCTCCCAGGTCCAAGGATCCTCCCAGGTCCAAGGATCCTCACTACCTCACTTAACTAATTTAATCACTAAATTGCTTCGGTAATTTTTGGCCAAAACACTCGTTATCATCCGAAGTTGTAACACATTTCTTGTTTAATTTGAGTTGGTGATCGGTAGTTTCCATCACCCGAGGTTTTTTATGCCGGAGATCATTCATTGATCAAGAGCTTTTTCCTCGTATAAATCTTTGTGTCACTTGTTCATTACATTTCAGAGTGATCCTTAGTGTTGTTCATTGATTCAAGCATCATACCTCACAACAGAAAGTTTGGTTGCATTATCATTGCTTGATTTTTGACCAAAACAGTTTGGCGCCCACCGTGGGGCAATTGGTGCTTCATTCCTAAGAAAATTCATACTTTTGTGGTCATTCCGGTTCATTACAACCAAGAAGATAGCTTCCTCAGCGAAGAACACTTCAAGCTTAATGCCGTCATTGAGTTCTTCACAAGGCGTTCCTCCTTTGCCTCCACCACCTTCTGGATCCCAGAAGAATGCTGAGAATGCTGCGAAGAAACAAACCCCCATTTTCACAAAACCACCAACGTCTTCTGTTTCAACTAATCCTACTACTAATGATCTTTATGCTCTGATTTTGCAGATAAGGAATCATGCACAAGAGTAGGACAAAACCAACGAAAGGATCCTCCGGGAGATCGATGAGATCAAGAAACAGAAGAAATCAATGGAGGATCACTCCCCTCTGATTCCAAGGTCGCTGAACTTCGACACTCCAGTCATAACTTCCCAACACTCAGCAGTTCCGGACGTGCAGTACTTGGGTGAATTACCAGGAAGGCGTTATTGAACAACAACTATGAGTCAGGCATTTGGCTCTCACTTCCAGCCTCAAGGATCCTCTTCTCAACCATCAGGATCCTCTTCTCAGCATCAGGGATACTTCACGTCAGGAGGATGTTTGGGAATGCATGCAGTCCAAGGATCCTCCCAGGTCCAAGGATCCTCCCAGGTCCAAGGATCCTCCAAGGTCCAAGGATCCTCCCAGATCCAAGGATCCTCCTTTGTCCCAGGATCCTCTCTGGTCCCAGGATCCTCTTTGGTCCCAGGATCCTCTTTGGTTCCAGGATCCTTTCAGGTTCAAGGATCATCTCAACTTCAAGGATCCAACGTTCTTCAGGATCATGGATTCTTGAGAAGTATACAGCATCAGAACTCGGACGTTCATCAAGGAGACTTCATACCAATGCAGACCATTGCTCCCTCTGGTCCTACAATCATGCCAGAGTCTCGTCAATATGGATACACATCTGGGATTCCAAACAAGAATCCCGTGGGAGCTAACACTCTCAATAATTTATAAAACACTAACCATGGCTTAATGCAGGATACAGGTATCAATCAGGCTATGGCCAGGGAGTTACAGAAGCTCAAGGATATGATATCCAGTGTTCCAGGAGTGGTTAATCCCATTCCTGAAATTGCAGATGGTAGCCATAGGATATCTCGTTTTGCACCACCCTTATGTGATGCTGAGATACCTAAAAGATTTCAGATACCATCCATGAAGCTGTATGATGGTTCGACGGATCCAGAGGAACATGTGGCTCAATACAGGGAGAGGATGGAGATCAATCCAATTCCTGAAAGGTTAAAAGAAGCATGTCTATGCAAGGGATTTATATCCACACTCACAGGATCTGCTCTTAAATGGCTGCTAAGTCTTCCCCCTTACTCTATTACTTCATTTGCTAATCTAGCTAATTTGTTTAATAGCTAATTCTCTTGTAGTAGGAAATTTGAACGATTAACTAGTGATCTATATAGGGTAACACAAGGTCAAAATGAATCACTTAGAGATTACATCACTAAGTTTAGTAAAGAATCCTTGGATATTCCTAACTTGGATATTGCTACGGTTGTAGAAGCCTTTAAAATGGGATTACTTAGGGATTCATTATTCTATGATGATCTTGTCATGACACCTTGCAGGAATCTTGATGAAGTAAGAACCTGGGCCCTTAGGTTCATCTGCCTAGAGGATGACAAAAGGATCCAGGATAGATTACCAGGATCCTCAAAACAGGAGAAGCAAATCCTGATATTATCCCAAGATCCTCAGTGCTTGTGGGATTCAGTGGAGAAACTAAGAATACATTAGGGGACATCAAACTCCCAATCTATATTGAAGGATTGCATTCTTATCAAAAGTTTTGTGTTATAGATTGCTTATCATGTTGTAATGCTATCCTTGGCAGGCCATGGATACATGATATGAAGGCAGTCCCATCCACCTATCATCAATGTGTAAAGCTTCCAAGTCCTTGGGGAGTGGTGAAAATTAAGAGTGATCAACAGGAGGCTAAAAATTGCTATACCTCATTAATGAAGACAGCCTCAAGACCAAGGGAGCAATAGAAATTAAAGTATCCTTCAAGAGATGTCTTGGAGGCAAGAGAACAGGATTTGAAAGAAATCCTCATGGATCCTGATGATCCTGAATCCAAGATCTTCATAGGATCAGGGATCCTTAGCGATATTGAACAGGAGCTAGTATCCTTCCTTAAAAGAAGGAAATCCACCTTTTCCTGGAAACATGAAGACATGAAGACATGACAGGTATATCTAAGGATACAATTACTCATACACTTGGCATTGATATGTCATTCAAGCCTATACATCAAAAGAGGAGGAAGTTTGCACCTGAAAGAAATGCTATTATCCAGGAAGAGGTAGATAAGCTACTTCGAGCAGGTATGATAAGAGAGGTTAAGTATCCAAGATGGTTAGCCAATTTGGTTGTTGTTCAAAAGAAAAATGGAAAGTGGAGGGTATGTGTCGATTTCACTGATTTAAACAAGGCATGTCCCAAGGATCCTTTCCCATTACCCCACATTGACTCCATGGTGGATGCTACCGCGGGTCATGAGTTGTTAACTTTCATGGATGCTTCATCTGGATTCCAACAAATTCAGATGGAACCATCTGATCAGGAGGATATAGCCTTCATGACCCCAACTGGTATATATTGTTATATTGCTATGCCATTTGGACTAAGGAATGCAGGTGCTACTTACCAAAGGCTTGTCAATATGATGTTCAAGGAACAAATTGGACACACTATGGAAGTCTATATTGATGACATGGTGGTTAAGTCCAAGAAGGCTAAGGATCACCTTAAAGACTTGGAGGAAGCATTCAATATCCTTGATAAATATAATATGAAACTTAATCCTTCTAAGTGTCATTTTGGTGTGAAAGCAGGTAAATTCTTAGGATATATGGTAACAAAGAGGGGCATTGAAGCAAGTCCAGAACAAATCAAGGCTATTGTGAATATCAAATCTCCTGCCAATGCTAAGGATGTGCAAAGATTGACAGGCAGAATCGCAGCCTTGAACAGATTCATATCCAAATCCTCATAAAAGTGTAAGGAATTCTACGATATCCTGAGGAAAAACAAGAAATTTGAATGGACTGAGAAGCATGAAGGTGCCCTCAGAGCTCTTAAGGATTACCTATCCTCATCCCCAGCCTTGATGAAACCAGAAAAAGGAGATGTGTTATCCTTATATTTGGCGGTATCCTCAAAAGTAGTAAGTGCGGTCCTTGTTAAGGATCACCAAGGTACACAACATCCTGTTATTATGTAAGTAAGAGCTTACTTGATGCTGAATCCAGGTATTCACATTTAGAAAAACTTATCCTTGCATTAATAATGGCATCTACCAAATTAAGACATTATTTTGAGACTCATGCCATTATTGTTAAAACTAATTTTCCTGTTAAGAATGTTCTCAGGAAACCTGAAATGTCATGAAGGATGGCTAAGTGGGCAGTGAAGTTAAGTGCATATGATATAAGATATGAACCAAGGACTGCAATCAAATCCCAAGCCTTAGCTGACTTTGTGGCAGATTTTAGTAGTGCTTTGCAAAAGGAGGCTGAATTAGAAGTCCAACAGCTTGAAGAAACCAAGGATCCTTGGGTACTGTTCACTGATGGATCCTCCAATGTAAACGGAACAGGGCTTGGAATACTACTAAAATCGCCACAGGGGGACATAATACCCCACTCCAAAGCTTGGGAATTCCAAACTACCAACAACGAGGCTGAGTATGAAGCCTTGATAGCTGGTTTGCAAATTGCAAAGCATATGAGGATCAGGTATCTTGAGGTACATGTAGATTCTTTATTGATCACTAATCACTTTAATGGATCCTATGCTGTTAAAGGTGAAAAAGCTAATCAAATATTTGGAGATAGTCAAAGAATTGGCACTCTCTTTTGTATCCTTTAGTTTGACACAGGTACCAAGGGAAGAGAATGCAGAGGCGGATGCATTGGCCAATTTAGGATCATCCTTGAAGATCCCGAAGGATATCAAGATCCCTATTATCCATATCCTAACCCCGGCTACTGAGGATCATGTAGCTATGGAGATAGGAGAGGATTCTGCAATCATCCCTAGTGATGATACTCAATCTCAGTCAGGATCATGGATCCTTCCAATCATGAGATACATACAACATGGAGAGATTCCTACAGGAGAAAACCCTAGGGCTTTCAAAATCAAGGTATCTCAATTTACAATATTGAATAATATGTTGTACAAACGATCTCTTGCAGGACCATATTAAGATGCATTGAGGATCCTGAAATCCAAGAAGTCCTAAAGGATTTCCATGAAGGAGATTGTGGAAACCACACTGGGGGCAGAGCATTATTCTCAAGGATCCTGAGGACATGATATTATTGGCCCACTATGAAGAAGGATGCTGTGGAGTATGCCAAGAAGTGTGATCCTTGTCAGAGGCATAGTAATATCCTTCACCAACCAGCAGAGCTATTGCATCCTATATCCTCTTCTTGGCCATTCATGAGATGGGGAATGGATATAGTTGGAAAGCTTCCTAAGGCACCTGGTGGAAAAGTATTCATGCTTGCTATGACTGATTACTTCTCTAAGTGGATAGCGGCTGAAGCCTTTGCTCAAGTCGGAGAAAAGGAAGTTATATCCTTTATTAAAAGAAACATTATTACTAGATTTGGTATCCCTTCTGAGATTATTTGTGATAATGGATCCCAATTTATTGGGAATAGAACTACTAACTTTTGTGACAGCTGGGGGATTAAGATGATAACATCAACACCAGTCCACCCACAAGCTAATGGTCAGGCAGAATCATCCAACAAGATTATCATCAACAATTTGAAGAAAAAGCTTGGATCCAAGAAAGGAAAATGGGCAGAAGAACTACCTTATGTGCTTTGGGCTGATAGGACAACTCCCAAGAATGCTACAGGCCAAACTCCATTTTCTTTGGTATTTGGGGCAGAATCAGTAATCCCTACAGAGATGGTGGTTCCAACTGCAAGAACAAGCATTCGTGATCCTGAAGAAAATGCTGAAAACTTGGTTCAAGACCTGGATACTATAGAGGAAATCAGGGACTTGGCAAGGATAAGGATGGCCAGTTATCAACAAAGGATGGCTGGAGCTTACAACAAAAATGTCAGGATCAGGAAATTCCAAGTTGGTGATATGGTATCAAGGAAAGCATTTCAAAATACCACCAATCCTGCTGATGGAAAGCTAGCACCAAAGTGGGAAGGCCCCTATTTGATTGAAGCTGAAGCAGGAAAGGGGGCATATAGATTGCTAACAATGGAAGGTGATTTGCTACCAAGAGCTTGGAATACTGTCCATTTAAAGAAATATTTTATGTGACAAGGATCCATGATCCTTACCTAACAAGTATCCTTGAAGGATCCTCACAGGACAGATGATCCTCACTCTGGTAATATTCTGATCACTAACTATTTCATTCTATAATTATCTTATATAAGGATAAGGATCCTGCATCCTTTATCCCCCTTTCACTTGATTCTGAGTTTTGAAGGTTCAGGTATCCTTAACTAAGGATTGAGTATCCACAGAAGTATCCAGTTATTTGGGCTTGACCCCAGTTATTTGGGCTTGACCCCAGTTATTTGGGCTTGACCCCAGTTATTTGGGCTTGGCCCCAGTTTGGGCCTGTCCCCAGTTTCGCCAGTGGTACACGATGATCCTGGTATAGTTCATGGCAATGGGACCAGTACTCGCTTTAGGGGATAACAATTTCATTGTACTGGCTATATTCAGGATCCTACGTATAATGGTAGACGTACCATACATCCGTTCCTAAGGTTTCTAACGTTTTCACGTTAGCTAAGGTTTTGGCATTTTCATGTCACTAAGTTTGGATAGTCGCCAGTGAGGGCCATACTCCAGTTTACATACGATCCTTTGGGCTTGTCCCCAGTAATCCTTTGGGCTTGTCCCCAGTTATCCTTTGGGCTTGTCCCCAGTATATTGGGCTTGTCCCCAGAATTGTTGGGCTTGTCCCCAGTTACTAACTTTCATCTTATATTGGCTTAGTCCCAAGTTGTATCCTATTTCAGGTTTTTGAAGTTAAACGACTAAGGATCCTTGATCCTTACCTTTTACTAAGGTTTGTCTTCTGGGTTATCCTGATATTAAGCGTTAGAAGATAGGATCCTAACTTGGATTCTCAGGTATGACCCTTAACTATTTTGATTTTGTTCATTATTTATTTGAATGACCCTTATCCTTTGACAACTGAACTTGTGATCCTTAAACTATATTACTTTTCAGAACTTATCGATTATGGGATATGTGATCCTTGATTATATCCTAGAATTTTTTAGAATATTTCTTAATTTTTTTCTACTTGATAAGTTTAAATAGAATGAACATAACAACAGTTTGAAAGTAAAATATTAACAGGGATATCAACACAGGATAAGCCAAAAAGTTAAAGTTATTTTATTAACGAAAGCTTAAACCCTTTTAAGGTTGTCAAAATTGCCAACCCACGTTTCTACCAGCAAAACGTGGCCCGTCCACATGGGTTGGCAAAGAGTGTCCCATTGTCTAAAGGTCTTGGTAGTGCAGCAAATTAAAGACGGCAGGATCACAATGGCTTCATCCCCCAAACAGAGGATCCCTCCACCATTTGTAATCCTACCTATTGTTCAAAGGATCATCCATGATCCTCAACCCTAACTACTATTGTTTAAGTACAGATCAACCATTGTTCATCAAAATAAAAACCATAACTAAACTAAAAAAATGGGCTCCGGCTACGTCTAGAAATGTCCTTCATCGCCCATTCATGCAGCCTACACCTTCGCTGCGTCGTCATCCCCTCCAGCTTCAGTATCCTTCACCTGATCCTTGCCACTGCCACTAGCCTCGATTGCCAAAACCTCGTCAGCCTCATCCTCATCCTCCAATTCAGCCAGCCTAGCCTTCCAACCTTCTACGTCCCAGTTGCTCCTGTCAAAGGCAGGATCCTGAGCTTCCTGGGCCATCTGTAGCTTAGTCTTGTACATGGCAATGGCGGCGGAGACCTTGGCATCCTCTGTGATCTCGTGCTTTTCATAATCAAAATTGATCAGGATTGCAGCTGTTTGAGCTTTGGCATCGTTGAGATCCTTTTTAAGGGAAGCGATCTTGAGGTCTTTGAGCATGGCTACTGTTAGGGGAGGATTTTCTAACAATTAGTGATCCTTACTTGTTATCCTAATTAATGATCCTTACTTCTGTGACAGATAGTGATCCTCAGAAGAGTTTCAGGATCAAGATCATGGATCACCTTAAGGATCCTCATACTAACGATTGTTTATTTATATTTTGTATTATTTCGCAGGAGTAATAAGCTTGACTTGGTCTTGGCAACGTTACTATGGAATATTCCACGGGTATTTCGCACACGTTTGACTGGAAATGGACGTTGTGGAGAACGTGGGAGCTTGGCACAAAAGTCGAATAGTTTGTTATTATAGTTAACTTCTATTTTTAAAGGGGTGACGAGCTAGAATTAGAACACTTAGCCATTTTCAGCTACACACACTCTCATACAATCGCACTCTTGAAGCTCTCGACGAACACTTATTAGTTTTCACTCATTTTTACACATTTCACCATAGTGATCCTTGTAGCTAGCTCGTTACTATCCGAAGTTGTAAACATTTATCGATTTATTTGAGCTTGGTGATCGGTAGTTTCCATCACCTGGGGTTTTTTGTGCCGGAGATCAACTCTTGATCAAGGGCTTTTTCCCCGTACAAATCCTTGTGTCGTTTGTGCAATTTACATTGAAGTGATCCTTATCATTGTTCTACATTCAAAGCATCATTCCCCGTAACAGAGAGTTTGGTTGCATTATCCTCAACAGATTTTTTGACCAAAACAGTTTGGCGCCTACCGTGGGGCAATTGGTGCTTCATTCTTAGAAAAATTCGTATTTCTGTGCTCATTTCAGTTCACTACAACCAAGCAAATGGCTTCCTCAGCGAAGAATGCTTCAAATTTGATGCCTTCATTCAGTTCTTCACAAGGCGTTCCCCCTTTGCCTCCACCACCTTCTGGATCCCAGAAGAATGCTGAGAATGCTGCGAAGAAACCAACTCCCATTTTCTCAAAACCTCCAACTTCTTCTGCTTCTTACACTCCCACTACTAGTGACATGTTTACTTTGATTTTGCAGATGAAGGATCATATACAGCAACAGGATAAGACCAATGAAAGGATTCTCAAAGAAATCGGAGATCTCAAGAAACAAAAGAAAACGGCAGAGGATCATTCCCCACTGATGCCCAGATCTTTGAATTTTGATACTCTGGTGATTACTTCTCAGCCATCAGTGGTTCCAGATGTTCAATATGTGGGTGGACCAAAAGGAGTGCACTACAGAACAACAACAATGACCCAGGCATCGGGTTCCTATTTCCAGCCAGCGGGATCCTATCCTCAGCATATGGGATCCCTCACGAATTCAGGAGGATACTCAGGAGCGCAGCAGATTCAAGGATCCTCCTTTGTTCCAGGATCATCCCAAGTTCAAGGATCTTCCTTTGTTCCAGGATCATCCCAGGTTCAAGGATCCTCCATTGTTCCAGGATCATCCCAGGTTCAAGGATCCTCCATTGTTCCAGGATCATCCCAGGTTCAAGGATCCTCCATTGTTCCAGGATCATCCCAGGTTCAAGGATCCTCCTTTGTTCCAGGATCTTTCCAGGTTCAAGGATCCTCCTTTCTTCCAGGATCATCCCAGTTTCAGGGATCCTTCCAGATGCCAGGATCCTTGAGGAGTTTGCAAACAGGAAATTCAGATGTCCATCAGGGAGATTTTATTCCAATGCAGACCAATGCTTCTACTGGTCCTTCGATCATTCCAGAGCCCCAACAATAAGGATTAACATCCATTCTTCCTAATTTGAATCCAATGGGAGGTAACACTTTTAATAATTCTTATACTACTAACCATGGCCTTATGCAGGATCCAGGTATCAATCATGCCATGGCCAAAGAATTGCAAAAGTTGAAGGATATGATATCAAGTGTTCCAGGAGTGGTCAAACCTATCCCAGAGATTGCAGATGGGAGCCACAAGATATCTCGTTTTGCACCACCAATCTGTGATGCTGAGATACCCAAGAGGTTCCATGTCCCAACTATGAAGCTGTATGATGGTTCGACGGATCCTGAAGAACACATAGCACAATACAGGGAGAGGATGGAGATCAATCCAATCCCAGAAAGGTTAAAGGAAGCTTGCCTGTGCAAGGGATTCGGATCCACTCTTACTGGATCAGCTCTCAAATGGCTGCTAAGTCTTCCCCCCTACTCTATTACCTCATTTGCTAATCTAGTTAACCTATTTAATAATCAGTTTTCTTGTAGTAGAAAATTTGAACGATTAACTAGTGATCTATATAGGATAACCCAGGGTCATAATGAATCATTAAGGGATTACATTACCAAATTCAGTAAAGAATCCTTAGACATTCCCAACTTGGATATAGCCACGGCTGTTGAGGCCTTTAAAATGGGATTGCTTAGGGATTCATTGTTCTATGATGATCTTGTTATGACACCATGCAGGAACCTAGATGAGGTAAGAACCCGGGCACTTAGGTTCATCCGGCTAGAGGATGACAAAAGGATCCAGGAGAGGTTAGCAGGATCCTCAAAGCAGGATAAGCAAGGATCCTCAATCAGGAACAACAAGTTCAGATCCTATAACAGATCTGATAACCAGAACGTGCATGCTGTTGATCAAGAAGAGGATGATGAGGATTATCCTCCAATCTCTGAATATTGTTTTTCTGTTGATAACAATGAACTAATCCTTGCGATGCAGAACCTAGGTGATAAAGCTAGATGGCCCAGAAAGAATGATAGGCCAGCTGCAACTAAGGATGAATCAAAGTGGTGTGCATACCATGAAGATTTTGGGCATCTTACAGAAGAATGCATTGCACTAAGAAAGGAAATTGGATACTTGTTGAGCAAGGGGCATCTAAAAGAGTTGTTGGGTAGGAAAAAGTCAAGGACTCAGGATCCTGAAAGGATCCCTGAGAAAGCTCCGGCCCCTCCAGCAGATGCACAAGTAATAAACTTTATTTCTGGAGGATCAGACATTTGTGGCACATCCTTCTCAGCAGCAAAAAGGCTTGCAAAGGAAACTAAGATGGATAGTGGAGAAAGACCCGTTCGAACATCAAGTGTCTCCGAAGGAAAAGTCATAACCTTTGATGAGGATGATCGTGTTGATATCCAGGATCCTCACCACGACGGTTTAGTTATTACTCTTTTCATTTCTAACCATTTTGTCCGCAGGATCCTTATAGACGGAGGAAGCTCAGTGAACATTATCCAGCTTGATGTTCTAAAGAAGATGGGTATTCCTGAATCAGATATCATACCAAGATCCTCCGTGCTCGTGGGATTTAGTGGCGAAACTAAGAATACCCTGGGGGACATTAAGCTCCCAATATACATCGAAGGCCTACATTCTTATCAAAAATTTTGTGTTATTGACTGTTTATCTTGTTGTATTGTTACCATCAATGTGTGAAGCTCCCTAGTCCTTGGGGAATAGTGAAGATTGATAGTGATCAGCAGGAGGCTAAGAATTGCTATACTTCATCGATGAAACCAGCCTCGAAGTCAAGGGAACAATAGCAATCAAAGTATCCTCCAAGGGATGTCTTGGAGGCAAGAGAGCAGGATGTGGTAGAAATCCTCATGGATCCTGAATCCAAAATCTATATCGGATCAGGGATCCTTGGCGATATGAAGGAAGACCTCATATCCTTCCTCAAAAGGAGAAAGACTACCTTTGCATGGAAACACGAAGACATGACTAGTATATCTAAGGATGTAATCACTCACAAACTTGGCCTTGATAGGTCCTTCAAACCAATCCATCAAAGGAGAAGAAAGTTTGCACCGGAAAGAAATGCCATTATCCAGGAAGAGGTAGAGAAATTCTCCGGGCAGGTATGATTAGAGAGGTCAAGTATCCAAGATGGTTGGCCAATGTGGTTGTTGTTCAAAAGAAAAACGGAAAGTGGAGGGTATGTGTCGATTTTATCGATTTAAATAAGGCATGTCCCAAGGATCCTTTCCCATTACCCCACATTGACTCCATGGTGGATGCAACTGCGGGTCATGAACTGTTAACTTTTATGGATGCTTCATCTGGATTTCAACAAATCCAAATGGAACCATCCGATCAAGAGGATACAGCCTTCATGACTCCAACTGGTATATATTGTTATATTGCTATGCCGTTCGGACTAAGAAATGCAGGTGCAACATATCAAAGGCTGGTGAATATGATGTTCAAGGATCAGATTGGACAAACTATGGTGGTTTACATAGACGATATGGTGGTAAAATCAATAAAGGCTGAGGATCACCTAAGCGATTTGGAGGAAGCATTCGATATCCTTGACAAATATAACATGAAGCTTAATCCTTCAAAATGTCACTTTGGGGTTAAAGCAGGTAAATTCTTAGGATATATGGTGACAAAGAGAGGCATTGAAGCTAGCCCGGAACAAATCAAAGCAATAGTGAACATCAAATCTCCGGCCAATGCTAAGGATGTCCAAAGGTTAACAGGCAGGATAGCGGCTTTGAACAAATTCATATCCAAATCCTCAGAAAAGTGCAAAGAATTATATGATATCCTAAAGAAGAACAAGAAATTTGAGTGGACTGAGAAGCATGAAAATGCTTTAAGAGCCCTCAAAGATTACCTATCCTCAGCCCCGGCCTTGATGAAACCAGAAAAAGGTGATGTGCTATCCTTGTATCTTGCAGTATCCTCAAAAGCAGTAAGTGCGGTCCTTGTTAAGGATCATGAAGGTTCACAACATCCTGTCTATTATGTAAGTAAAAGTTTACTTGATGCCGAATCCAGGTATTCACACCTTGAAAAGCTTATTCTTGCATTAATTATGGCATCTACTAAGTTGAGACATTATTTTGAAACTCATGTTATTGTTGTTAAAACTAATTTTCCAATTAAGAATGTCCTCAGGAAACCAGAGATGTCAGGAAGGATGGCTAAGTGGGCAGTGAAGCTTAGTGCCTATGATATAAGATATGAGCCTAGGACAGCCATCAAATCCCAAGCATTAGCCGACTTTGTGGCTGATTTCAGTAGTGATTTAGAAGAAGAAG
The DNA here is from genome assembly GCA_030545235.1 of Helianthus tuberosus. NCBI lineage: Eukaryota > Viridiplantae > Streptophyta > Magnoliopsida > Asterales > Asteraceae > Helianthus > Helianthus tuberosus. The sequence goes on along the minus strand of CM060403.1, from coordinate 153,708,145 downwards.
CTGAGTTAGAAGTCCAGCAGCTAGAGGAGACCAAGGATCCTTGGATACTCTATACTAATGGATCCTCAAATGTCAAAGGCACAGGGCTTGGAATACTACTAAAATCGCCATAGGGGGACATAATACCCCACTCTATAGCTTGTGAGTTCCAAACCACAAACAATGAGGCCGAATATGAAGCCTTAATTGCTGGTTTGCAAATTGCTAAGCATATGGGGATCAGGTATCTTGAGGTACATGTAGATTCGTTGTTAATTACAAATCACTTTAATGGATCCTATGCTGTTAAAGGTGAAAAGCTAACCAAATATTTAGAGATAGTCAAAGAGTTGGCACTCTCCTTTGTTTCCTTTAGTTTGACACTGGTACCAAGGGAAGAAAATACAGAAGCTGATGCATTGGCTAACTTAGGATCATCCTTGAAGATCCCAGAGGATATCAAGATCCATATTATCCATATCCTGACCCCGGCTATCGAGGATCATGTGGCTTTGGAGATAGGAAAGAATTCTGCAATTATCCCTAGTGAGGATACTCAATCCCATTCAGGATCAGGATCATGGATCTCACCAATTATGAGATACTTACAACATGGAGAGATTCCTACAGGAGAAAACCCTAGGGCTTTCAAATCTAAGGTATCTCAATTCACAATTTTAAATAATATGTTGTATAGACGATCTCTTGCAGGACCATACTTGAGATGCATTGAGGATCCTGAAATCCACGAAGTTTTAAAAGACTTCCATGAAGGAGATTGTGGAAACCACACTGGGGGCAGGGCATTATTCTCAAGGATCCTGAGAACAGGATACTACTGGCCAACCATGAAGAGAGATGCTGTGGAGTATGCTAAGAGATGTGATCCTTGTCAAAGACACAGCAATATCCTTCATCAACCAGCTGAATTTTTGCATCCTATATCCTCCTCTTGGCCATTTATGAGATGGGGTATGGATATAGTTGGTAAGCTCCCTAAGGCACCTGGTGGAAAAGTGTTCATGCTAGCTATGACTGATTACTTCTCCAAGTGGATAGAGGCTGAAGCTTTTGCCCAAGTCAGAGAAAGGGAAGTTATATCCTTCATTAAAAGAAATATCATAACTAGATTTGGTATTCCTTCTGAAATTATATGTGATAATGGTTCCCAATTTATTGGGGGCAGAACCACTAACTTTTGTGACAGCTGGGGGATTAAGATGATAACATCAACACCAGTCCACTCACAAGCTAGTGGTCAAGCAGAATCATCCAACAAGATCATCATCAACAATTTGAAGAAGAAGCTTGGATCCAAGAAAGGGAAATGGGCAGAAGAACTACCTTATGTGCTTTTGGCTGACAGGATAACCCCTAAGAATGCTACTGGTCAAACACCATTCTCTTTGGTATTTGGGGCAGAATCAGTGATCCCAATAGAAATGGTGGTTCCAACTGCTAGAACAAGTACCCGTGATCCTGAGGAAAATGATGAAAACTTGGCTCAAGACCTGGATACTATTGAAGAAATCAGGGATCTGGCTAGGATAAGGATGGCCAGTTATCAACAAAGAATGGCTGGTGCTTACAACAAAAATGTCAGGATCAGGAAGTTTCAAGTTGGAGATATGGTATTAAGGAAAGCATTTCATAATACCACCAATCCTGCCGATGGAAAATTGGCTCCAAAATGGGAAGGCCCTTATTTGATTGAAGCTGAAGCAGGAAATGGGGCATATAGATTGCTAACCATGGAAGGTGATTTGCTACCAAGAGCTTGGAATGTTGTCCACTTGAAGAAATATTTCATGTGATCAGGATCCTCATGGCACAGATGATCCTTACGTTCGGGATATCCTAGAAGGATCCTTAAAATATCGGTGATCCTTACTTTGGTAATGTCCTAATCTTGGACTATTTCATTTCCTTATTTTCTCATATAAGGATAAGGATCAAGTGTCCTTTATCCATCTCTCACGTGATTTTAAGTTTTGAAAGTTCAGGTATCCTTAGCAAAATATTGGTTATCTGCAGAAGCAATCCGATCCTTGGGTTTAACCCCAGTTATTCGGGCTTGACCCCAGTTCCGCCTGTAGCGCATGATGATCATGGTATAGTTCAAGGCAGTGGGACCAGTACTCGCTTTAGGGGCTGATAATTCCATTGTACTGGCTATACCTAGGATCCTAAGTATAATGGTAGACGTACCATACATCCGTTCCTAAGGTTTCTAACGTTTTCACGTTAGCTAAGGTTTTGGCATTTTCATGTCACTAAGTTTGGATAGTCGCCAGTTAGGGCCATACTCCAGTTTACATACGATCCTTGGGCTTGTCCCCAGTTATCCTTGGGCTTGTCCCCAGTTATCCTTGGGCTTGTCCCCAGTTGCTAACTCTTATATTATATTGGCTTAGTCCCAAGTTATGCTCTATTTCAGGTCCTTGAAGATAAGCAACTAGGGATCCTTGATCCTTACTTCTCTCTAAGGTTTATCTTATAGTTATCCTTATTATGGAAAGGATCCTAACTTGGATCCTCAGGTATGATCCTTAACTATTTTTTATTTTATTCATTGTTTATTTGAATAACCCTTAAAATTTGACAACTAAACTTGTGATCCTTAAAATATATTACTTTTTGGGATTCTTTAACTATAGGATACTTGATCTTGGTGTCACACCCTAGCTTTGCGGAAGCGTGGTTATTTTGGTGTGACTTCTTAATACCATAGCTTAACCATAACAAAGCTATATGAAATAAAACCATGCAAGATCATCCATTTAATTAAGTTTTAAAAACCAAATACAACAACATTGTCTCAACGGAAACACATCCTAACGACATTGTTCAACAAACACAAACATCAACATGACATAAACACAGTTTAAGGACTGTGACTTGTCCAGGAAAGAGTCACATTCCCCAAACCCGGATGACCTCGTAACTAGTGCAGCGGGAAAACGTGTCATACCGCGCCAGATCCTTTAATTCCCTGAAATACATGTAAGTTGAAAAATCAACAATAATGTTGAGCGAGTTCATGTGTAAGTGAGTAAATAAACCTTTGTATGTATAAAAACCCTGGTATGTAGCAAATAAGGAAAAAGATATCACCAATGGTTTGCAAGGCCATTGATATGTGTGAAGTGCAAGTAGGAAGACTCAAACCTAGCGGATTTTGCGTTGGGCACAAAGTCACCCCGAGGCCCGTACTGTTGGACCTGGAGTTGGGCTCGCTACACCCAGATAGATCTACCGCTTACGTCCCTCGGTCCTACAATGAGGATTAATGGCTTCCAGTTCCCGCCTACCCATTCACATGATCTAAGTAGTAAACCCTCCTTACGCTAATCATACCATGTATAAAGTACTCGTAATCATAGTAACATGTATTTCACCCCCGCAGTTTAGAAAACTGAAAACAGTTAAGAGAAAAGGGGGACATGAACTCACAGTGGTGTGTCTCTACCAAGTATGTCTCCAGATCAAGCAGCTGTGTGACGACCTACACGTACTAATTCTATTAGACGGACGGCCGTGCCTTAGCTTTATGGTTTAAGTTTTTGGGAAATAGTTAGACAACTATTTCGTGTTTACATTTAGTAAATACTTGGTAATCATTTTCCTTCCCAAGGATGGGGGATTTAATACATGTGCGTTCGAAATATATTATTAAGTCTCACTTAAAATATATTTTATTTCTAACTCCAAAATATAAATATTCTTCTTAAAAATATTATATTTTCTATTACGTAAATTTTCCCAAAATAATACCTTGACAAAAATACGCGTTAAGTCATATTTTCTTAAAATGCGTAAGTTACGTTTCAATGATCGAGTGGTAATAATAATTACCGGTGTAACTTATATATTTATCGTAGAGACGTTCGTATTATTTTGGATCCATTAACATTCGATAGTATTATTTTTACCCTAAAAATAATACTAGTATTTTCACAAAATAATCATAAACACATATCAAGTGACTTTATGAAAAATATATACTAAATATATATTTACCAAGTTTTATTTTGTGAAATTCCACCTCCGATGTTTTGTAAATAAAGTCGTGGCGAAATCTATAATTTGAAAACAAGTCGAAAAGTATTTCTAACACTTATAGTGAAAATATTTCTAAGTGTTAGGTTTTTGGAAAAATTTCGCCAGAGTTTCCCCTGTAACTGGAGGTGGCCACGCTTTTAAGCGTATCATTTTCTTTCATAAATCAAACCAACATTCTTTTCATTCAATCAAAACAATGTCCAAAACAACAAACTAGTAAATAAATATGTATATCGCATAAATTACATGAACTTGCGTTTTATCCAAGAATATAAAGTAAATTCCATTACTTTTAGTGGATCTTTATATAAATCAATCCGGTTTCGTAAAAACCCCGTTTTTAAGGAAATTCCATCTTTACAACTTCTTATCAATTTTTACAAAGATAGTTATTGTTTTGGTCAAAAAATCAGATGAGGATATTGCAACCAAACTGTAGGATCGATTTGACCGATCAAATGAGTCAATTTGAATGTGTTTACACTATTTAGATGGCGGAAACATCTAAACAGCTTAGAATCAGACAGAAGAGAGTAGAAAACAGAATAGATTCACTTTTAACACTTGTTCTCTGTTATATATTGACTTGAAAAACTGGCAGCACTTCGTTACAACTTCTCGGAATGCGTACCAACTGAGAACACAACATGCCTATTTATAGGTAACTAGATTTCGCTTCAACATGTCTCAAGCGAAATCTCATCACTTGATTTCGCTTGAGGCTTACATTAAGACCCTGAAGCGAAACCTTAACATACTAACTTAAACTTTACATTCAGACCCCTATACTTTACATACTTGACATATTTAGACCCTAGACTTATGACGTAGACTTTAGACATCATGTATCAACAAACTCCCCCTTGGATAAAGCCGGAGTCTTCAGTCTAGGTCTTCACATGGACTTGAACTTTTCTTCTCTAGGCTTAGGTTTCCTTGACAACATCTTCCTAAGCTTTTCATTATCATCAGCTCTTTTCTTTTCTTCAGCAGCTTGCCTTTGAGCAAATGTCTCCCGAAGATATCTATCTTTTTTCTTCACGAGCTTTACGTTCTTTTTCAGCTTTCCTTTTGACTTTCTTCTCCAACGCCCACCAAGATGACTTCCATTTTGTTTCAGAATTAATATTCTTTTGAAAACACACATTCACAACTCTCTGAAACTGCATTGCTTGATCTCTATCTTTTGGCGAATGATGAATCTTGTTGATGAACAAGCATTCTATATCTTTTGCCGAGCAATTAACCAGCCACATTGGATCAAACACACGAACTTCTCTAAGTTCACCTCCTGCTCGATACGTGATCACTGCTTCAGTAGACAGACAACTATATACCCAATGTATAAATCCTTTATAGAATTCTTGTTCCATGGGAGGTACTGGTATAATCTTCATTGTCTTTGGCTTCTTAATATTAAGAATCCTTTCTACAACACTAGTATCAGGATTAACTCTTGGAATAATCTTTGGACGATGAGGCTTCCAGAATCTGAATCCCTTAAATGATTGAAATCTGATAAACCCCCACATTTGTATGTCATTTTTCCTCACAGGATATTCCAAAGCTTTGACCTGTGATAACTCCTCAACATCCCACCATGGGAGTGACATAAGATCATATAACTTTTCGAAATACTGAACACCACATTCTCTTCTGACTGCATAAGCATTCATGTGTGGTAGAAAACCCCAACTAATAATATCTCCCAAAGAAATACTTCGATCCCGTTGATAAAACTTCAATGGTCTTTTGAACTTTCTGTCATGATCAACCTTAAACCATTTCTTCTTCTCTTCTTTCTCTAAGTCTTTCTTTGTACCATCAGGATTAAAGTTTTTAATAACTTCAGCAACTTTTCTCCTCAACTCGTCCCGATTCTCTTCAGTGAAAAATTCCATCAGTGTAGGCAACTGAGAAGTATCTTCATGAACACTTTCATCATCTTCCCAGTCTTCAACTTCTACTCTGTCATACAGATCAGCATCTTCAACATATCGATATTCATAATCATCATAATGATCAGCATCAAACTCATTAAGCTCTCTTTCTAAATCAGAATTCATTTCTTCTTCGAAATCAAATTTGAACTCTGGATGATCTCTTCGAGTCATTTCTTTTATGATTTCCAGCGAATAGTTATGAAAATGCTCTCCTTCTTCCCGATATGTATCCAATCTAAGAATCAACTTTTCAGTTTGATCAACATTTTGATCATCACCACGCTCCCCCTCACTTGTTGCACTATCATTTTCAACATTTGCATCATCTTGTAATAAATCATCAATTGCTTCTTCAGTTGTTTTCTCAGAAATTTTCAGACCAGAAGCACCTTGATCTTGATCATCATCTCCATCATCATCATCACTACTACTTGCAGAGATCACATCATCTTCTGCATCTTCTTCATCTTCATCATCATCCTCTTCATCATTCTCTTCATTCTCTCCAATAAGAAGATCATCAATTTCAACATCAACATCAAAAATACCAGAAATTGCTGTAAGAGGACGAACATTCAGAATATCATCAGAAACATCAACTGGAATAATAGCTTTTTCTTCAATTTCAAGACCCTTTCCATTATCCTTCATTTGCTTATCAATTTCAGCCTGTTTCTTAGCTTTCTCTTCATCACGAACAAATTCATTGTATTTCAACTCTAGAGATGTACCCACCAACTTTTCCAACACTTTCTTCATCATTTTGCTTTCATGTTCATTTCGTGCTTTCATTTCCTCCAACTCTTGATTTTTCAACTCATAGTACTTGAGATGTTCATCCCTATTCTTCTTTTCTTCCAACAATTCTGCAATCTGAACTTTCATAATATCCATCTCTGCTTCATTAGATTCCAATTTCTTTAGCAAAGACTTGTTTTCAGCTTCAGTTGCCTTTAATCTCAAATCACGAATTTTCTCACGATTCTCCAACTTTTTACACTCAGCTACTAACTTCTTGTTTTCATCAGCTATGACATCAATTCTCTTTTCAACATGTATGATTTGTTCATCTGTTGCAAAAGTAATATTTCCAATATCATCAAGAGAAACATTCTCAGGAATACCAGGAAAAGTTTTATAGCTAGAAGAACCAGGTGTAGTTTGAAGGATAGGTTGTGAAGAAGGTGGTGTTTGGATATTAACTTGTGGAGTAGAAATAGGTTCATGTGGTGGTGAGATATTTGGTGGTGAAGTTTGATGTGGTGGTGAATGAGGTGTAATAGGTTCAGATGGTGGTATAGATTGACTGGTTCCTTTAGCTGTTTTCTTCTTCAAGACAATTTTTGGAATCTTGATTGTTGGACTAACAACTTGAGTCTTCTTCTGAGCAACTTTCTTTCGAGCTCCTCTCTTCTTTTTACCACTATCCGGAGTTTGAGATTCAGATACATGTTCCGGTGAAGGTTCATAAACATCATCATCTTTTTCTAGTCTCTTTCTCTTTTTTAACAACTTTTCTTTTTCAGTTACTTCTTTAATTCTTCTTTGACGTGCAATTTCATCAATGGTTTCATCAGACGAACTAGAAGAACTTTCATCAACGTCTTCAATCACTACATTGTCAGCAGCTTTACTTTGTTCAGGAACAGATTCAGAAAGTCCTTTCAAAAACTCTGTAGATCTTGGAGAAAAACGAATATCTCCTTCAACATTTGTTTCAATTTCTGTTTCAGCTTCAATGTTGATTTCAGCTTCAGTTTCAACATTAGTTTCTGCTACAGCTTTAACTGCTACTTCATCTTCAGGTTCATCAACCAATAGCGTTTTAGCAACCTTCTTACGTCGTTTCTTTGGTTGTGAAGACGAACCTTCTTCAGCTTGCACTTTAGGAGTTGCTTTCTGACTCCTCTTCTTTTGTTCTTTTACAAACCACACACTTCTTGAAAGTTTAAACTTTTCCAACTTCTTCAACTCATCAGCATAACCAGTTTCAGTTCTTTCATCTTCATTCCTCCAGTGTTCATGATTTACTGGATCAGGATCTTGATAATCTGGATTGCTGATGAAACTAAACAATGCAACTTCCTTCTCTGGTTCAGGATGGTTTGTATGATATCTTGCTAATTGAACAATAGAATCATTGTTCATATGAGCCAGAACCAACAAGTCATTCTCCATATCTCGAACAATTCCTGGATAAGCATGATCAATCATCATTTGAATGAATCTAGGATATATCCAGCTTTTCCTTTTTGATGTCACCTCTTCCACAAGATAATGAAATACAATATGTGAGAAATTGTATTTCTTGTTCAAAACAAGAGCAACTACCATGTTCATGTGATAATCACGCATAGCATCGTAACTACCCTTTTGATGACTTAAAGCAATCAATACTGAATGAATAAAGAATTTGAAAGGCTTTGTAAACTTTGATTTCAAAACATTAGCAGCGTTCACATCTCCAATGTATCCCATTCTGAGCAAACATCCTTTCACCATTCTTTCAGGAAATGCTGTTGGTGAATTTTCAGTATCAGGAAAATCTAGAATCTCACGAACATACGCCTCCGTTATCAGAATTTGTTTCTTTTCATCAGCAACCTTAACAAGTGAAGTAATTACTTTGTTTTTCTCATCATATACAGCATGCTTCCAAAAGCGTTTGATGTGTGACTTATACACCATTCTCCTATCTGTTAAAGCTTTTTGAATCGGCAATCTTCTCATGAATTCCAGAATGCTAGAGAACTCAGACAACTTTGAACTCCTTGTCACATCAAGATCACAACAAGAGTTGTGAAGAGCTTTGAATAGAATATTTGAAGGCTGCACATCAAATACCACAAAAATTCAAACACATTAGACAATTTTTATAAAATATCAAAATTTACTCATCATTTCAAGCGATATCTATGATTTCGCTTAAAACTCATCTGAGCAAATAAAAACTGTTCAAGCGAAATTAATATGTGAACATTTCCTTGAAGCGACACTAACATATCTCCTTGAAGCGACACTGTTCAAACTCTTTGAAGCGACACTGTTCAAACTCTTTGAAGCGACACTGTTCAATCATCTCAAAAATTTTCAAACAAATGATCAAATTGATCACACAGTCCTGTACTACTATCAATTCCGAGCAACATGATGTGAATTTCATTCATTTTAACCCATCCATCTGTTCTAGATCTACGATTTAAATTCTGTTCAACCGTCAAACTCTCAAACACTCAGAACTGAAACAATCAAACCACACACAACACTCTACACATGATTTCGACTACACAAGTATGTTTTGATTTGATTTTATCCAGTTAAAACCCTAAATCTATGTGATCTAACCCTAACAGACGCCGACACAACAAGAAACAACGAAAATCAGTACAAATCTTAGAAAATACTCACATTCACCATGATTATAGTTGAGTTTGCCAACTAAAATCACAAGATCTTGGTGAAAATTGGACAGAATAACGGTAGAAAACGAGGGTTCAGATGAATTCGCTTGAGGTCGCTCTGACAGACCTTGAAGCGAAGTGTTTGAAAAAATGACTGAAGCGAAGCAATGTTGTCTTTATATACTATTGACGATTTCGCTTCAGGCAAACTTACAACATCTTGAAGCGAAATCGTTACATAAAGGTTTCGCTTGAAACAGATTTAAGTGCAATTTTCAATACTTGAAGCGAAATCTTTTGAAAATTGATTTTCCCTTTTAAATTTTTCAGATTTTAATGTCACACCCAGTTAACCAAGTCCAAGCTAATGACCTTGGTCAACTGACAAGACTGCCAAGTCCAACTCAATGACCTTGGCTAACCAAACAATGAAAATATCAGATTTCTTCTTAAAAATAAGTTCAAATTAATGAACTTTCGAATCATTTTGATCTTTCAATCTCATTTTAATCAACAAACACTTGTACCAATCATTATACTGCATCACAAGTTTACCCAATCCTCATCAATCTCAGACATGATCTGCACAAGACTTTGAACTTTCGATTCCCAATGTCAGTTGTCGAAAATAAAATGAAAAATTAAAATCTTTTTGGATTTTAAACTGAATAAGCTGTAACTATGTACACACAATCTTTTTGTGAGCGTGTTAAGGGATCATATCAGCTGCCAACAAAATACAAGTACCGTTAAGCTGAGTTACATTACCAATATTAAACAATTTGCATTGATTTCCGATATACTGATCCACTTTAAATCTTCACACATTTCTCAATCTGTTCAGGATACGAATTTAATGTCTTAAGACTTAAACTTTTATATGTGTCCCACCTCAGAATATACTCCCGTATCCAGATCCCAATATTCAGTCTTACAGGAAAGATTTAACACAAATGATATCTGTAAGGGGTTAATAAATTATGAAGAATCATGAGAGCTCAGGTCAGAACTACCGTTCAGCAGAGAGATCATGACTCGACTTTTGGTGTGTCCCCTTTTAGAGGATCTTTTTTACAACAGCATTTCAAAGCAATTTTATTGTCTTATCATATATGCTGAGGGTGATGCTATATTACAAGCATTTGCGAAAAGTATTATTCGAGGACTAGGTCAGAACCACCGTTCAGCAGAAGTCCTGGAATAATACCCCAGAGATCATTGAGTAAACAATCCTAGTATATCAGAATATGAAACCTTTCAAACGAGATTTCAGGGGTTACCTATATATCCTGGAGGTGTTCCCCACATAAAAGCAAGTAATTTTTATGTTTATATCCCGAACATTTTTACTGAATGTGTAAAGACCTATCGGAACATCATCTACAAGACTGCTTAACACATTTATACTTTACATTTCTTTAGCGTACTGCACCCGTTTAGCTGATGTACTATCATTTCCCTTTTATACACAAACTCATTTTTACTATTTCAAATGTTTTTGGTTTTTATAGATTTTATCATGTTTTTGTATTTTTCTGCAAACTTTCTCCCCCTAAAAATAAAAACATATTTTTTTGTTTTTGTTTTTATCGAAAAGCAGAAAATAAACTGTACAAACAAAATTGACAACACGACAAAAGTTCACGTCAGATCGCCGTCCAATTCGGCATCACATTCAACAACCCTCCCAGAATGCAGATTTTTCATTCCATTCAATTTTAAAAGATAATAAAACCTCTTTTTATCAAATGGTTTGGTATAGAAATCCGCTTTCTGTTCATCGGTGTGCACATATTCAATCCGAATTAAATTTTTTTCGTTACAATCTCGAATAAAATGGTGACGGATTTCAATGTGTTTTGTTTTTGAATGGTGAACCGGATTTTTAGTAATATTAATGGCTGCTTCATTGTCCACGAAAATTGGAGTATCTAAGAATTGCAAACCAAAGTCACGCATTTGCTGTTGGATCCAAAGGATCTGAGAACAACAGCTGGAAGCTGAAACGTATTCAGCTTCACAAGTAGAAAGCGCTACAGTGGTTTGTTTCTTACACTGCCAGGTAACGAGTCGAGTTCCTAAGAACTGACACCCGGCAGTGGTGGACTTTGCGTTCTGTTTGCAGCTTCCGAAATCTGAATCAGCGAAACCGGATAAAGTAAAGTCACCTAATCTAGGATACCACAAACCAATGTTTGGGCAGCCTTTCAAATACCGTAGTATTCGTTTCACGATTGTCAGGTGTGACTGCTTCGGATTCGACTGATATCTGGCACATAAGCATGTCGGATACATGATGTCCGGACGAGAAGCTGTGAGATACATCAAGGAACCAATTATTGATCGGTACAATGTTTCATCCATCTTCACTCCATTTTCATCAGGACAAATCCCATGATTTTGTGCAAGGGGAGTGGATGCTGGACTGCAATCTGCCATATCAAACTTGTCTAGCACATCTTTCACATACTTTGACTGATGAATGAAGATTCCATCTGGCATTTGTTCTACCTGCAGCCCGAGGAAAAACTTCATTTCGCCCATTGAGCTCATTTCAAACTTTTTCTTCATCACTAGCTCAAACTCTTTGCACATATCGTCGTTAGTGGATCCAAAAATGATATCATCCACGTAAATCTGCACAATCAACAAATGGTTTTCTTTTTCTTTAATAAACAAAGTGCTATCTACTGTACCTCTTGTGAACCCGTTGTCCAACAAGTATGTCGAGAGCGTTTCATACCAGGCTCTCGGGGCCTGGTGAAGTCCGTATAACGCCTTGTCCAGTAGAAACACCTTGTTTTTGTGCTGTGGGTCTGTGAAACCTGGCGGTTGCCCCACATACACTTCCTCTTTGATAGTTCCATAGAGAAAAGCAGATTTCATGTCAAGTTGATATACTTTAAAGTTCTTCCATGATGCAAAGGCCAGAAAAATTCGAATTGCCTCTAGCCTTGCAACTGGTGCGTAGACTTCATCATAATCAATTCCTTCTTGTTGACTGAATCCTTGAACTACCAGTCTTGCTTTGTTTCTCACCACGACTCCTCGATCATCTCGTTTACATTTGAAAACCCACTTTGTTTTGATTAACTTCTGATTTGGTGGAAGATCAACAAGCTCCCAGACACCCAGCTTTTGAAACTGTTGTAGCTCCTCCTGCATTGCATTAACCCAACTCTCCTCGGTCAATGCTTCTTTGTATGTCTTGGGCTCTATCTGCGAGATAAAACATTTTAAAGAAACTTCTTTCTGCATGTCAGCAATAGATGAATAAAAACAAGTAAGAGCTTGATCTATTTGATGTCGAGTTTTAACACCACTTTGCAAGTCGCCAATGATTTGTTCTGAGGGATGATAGGATAACGTTCGTGGCATTGCACTGTCAGGCACTACAACTTCCGATTCCAGATTTGAAATTTCAAGATCAACGATTTGGTCAACAGTCTCTTCTGTTGTCTCATTTGGTTCCTCGTCAAAGGTAGGAGCGGGTTCCTCCTCTGAGTCGTCAGAAACGTCAAATGACGGAGCTGGTTCCTCTGGTTCCTCTGGTGGTATATGAACAGTTCCACTTGGTCCGGCTTCATCATCATGAGTACCCACGGTGGGCGTAGGAACATCTAGCGGTCTAGATTCTGGCTCTGACAAATGACTTTGTTGATACAAATACATGAGAGCGACTTCCTCCTCACTCGGCTCGGATGGCATATGAAACGATTCCCAGAGTTTATCGTAGTCAAATAGGAATCTTTGTCCGGGAAGTTGTGGTGATGGAGTATGCTTCTGACAATCCACATGAAGCACCTGAATCACCTTGCTCAGACATGGTACGAACACCCTTTTTAGTGGGCTGGCGTAACCTACAAAGAAACCTTCATTTGATTTTGCCCCAAACTTTCCGTCTTCATCAATAAACTTACACGGTGATCCGAAAGGTTCCAAGAACTCAAGATTCGGCTTGTAACGATGCAGCAACTCAAAACATGTCTTTCCATACTTCTTGACAGTAAGAACTCTGTTCAGTGTATAGCACGCTGCAGATACTGCTTCACTCCAGAAAAAAATAGGTAGCTTGGAATCTGCTAACATTGTACGTGCTGTCTCGATTAGGGTTCTATTCTTTCTTTCAGCTACGCCGTTTTGCTGTGGAGTATACGGCGCACTGAATTCATGAAGAATTCCCTTTTCATTGCAGAACTCGTACATTCTGTTGTTTTTAAATTCAGTTCCATTGTCGCTTCTAATTCTCCGGATAGACAGTTTGTATACTGTTTCCATCTTCTTGAAAAGTATCATCAAAGACTCAAATGTTTGATCTTTCCGTTCTAAGCACACAACCCAAGAAAATCTTGAAAAATCATCTGTAACCACCAAGCAGTACAAATCCCGACTGATACTCTTAACATTGACAGGCCCGAAGAGATCCATGTGCAATCTCTCAAGAGGTAACCTGACTGAATTCATGACCTTCAAAGGATGTGACTTCCGAACCTGCTTACCTTTCTTGCATGCAATACAATCATCATTTAAATGAAAATTTTTAAAGTTCACACCTTCAACTAAATCATTATGAACCAAAAAATTCATTTTGCGAACATGAATGTGGCCCATCTTACGATGCCACATGATTGAATCCTTTTCTGCTGCTTTGTTTTTAGACACAAAACACTGTTTCTGATGAGACGTTGACTTTGCTGTGCTCATATCAAGATAATAAAGATCATACTCACGTGGAGCACGCAACAACACCATCTCATCAGGGATTTTAAACCGTGGTTTCAAAACCACACATTCAGTTTTTGTAAAATGTACACTGAAATCTTTATCACAAATCTGTGAAATACTGAGTAGATTGTTAGTCAACTCCACTATGTAGTTTACTATGTCAAAAGATATTACGCCATTTGTCAAAGTTCCTTGACCAACAATTCTTCCACCTTGACTCCCAGCAAATCCTACATGACCTCCATTGATGGATTTTACATCATAGAGTAAAGCAAGCGTCCCAGTCATGTGCCTTGATGCACCACTATCCATGATCCATTTTGATAGAATTGACTTGGGCAGCCCCTGCACATATCATATCAACTTCATTCAAACAATGAACTCCATGACTTTTTGACTTCTGAAACACTTCCAAACACTACATCACACTTTTCATCAATCTTAGGAAAGTCAAATGTGACATTTGGAACAACAGTTTCTACTTTTGATTTTAATACATTTTCTTTGATAGGAGGAAACTCTGCAAGAAACTTATCAAGCTCAGATTCAAATTCTTGTTTATCATTAGCACCCACTTTTGATGCATAAAATTCCTTTACCCCTTTTACTTTTCTGTCAACCATTTTTCCAAAAATATTTTGAACAGTAGGATTAAAAGCTTTTGAATCAAACTTTAACTCATTTTCCATTTTCTTTACCTCAACTGATTGTGATTTGGTTTCACCAACTTTTGTTTCATTTTTCAAAATGTTTTCCATCTTTTTCTCCTCGACCGATGGTTTTGATTTTACAACCCAAAATTGATTTTCAAAAGTTTTCGTTTTTGGATAAATCTTTGAAGTCATTTGAGACTTTGAAGATTCGCCAATCTCAAATGTTGATTTCAGCTTATCTTCCGACTTCAATGATTCACCCCTTTTCAAGATTCGAATTGGTGAAACCATCGGCTTTTTGCCCTTTGTATTAACTGGTGACTTAGGTTGAGATTTTTTAACAAATGGTTTAATGACAGGTTTTTCAAAAACTTTCTTGCATTGTTTTGCCATGTGTCCAATTTCATTACAGCGATAGCAAACTCTTTTATCATATTCGACAAAAGTTGATTTGAACGACTCTTCTTTCAGTTTCTTTGCTGTATCGAAATCGTCAATTGCTTTTTGACTAAAAATGTATTCCTTTTCTTCATCAACACTTGGACCAACAACAAAAACATCATTCATTTTATCTTTTGGCTTGACAACCTTCTTAGCCAACTTTTTCTCAAAACCAATTCCTTTGTTTTTAAAATTGTTACCATTTTTCTTGTAACCATTACCTTCCCATTCCTTTTTCCCAAAGTTGTTGACACGTGTTGTAACAAATGATTTTTTAGTTTTTGAAAAAAATTCTTTGTTATTAACCTCATCAATGTTCATTTCAACCAATCTAAAAACTTTCTCAACATTCTCAATTTTCACATTCTGAAGAGGATACTCAAAATCGGAATAAAGTTTGTCTGTTCCAATCATAGTATATACTACCATAATCGAATCATCATTCGCACTCTTGTCCGATTTCGGTATAAACCGTTCCAAGAAATTACTTTCATCTTCAGAATCTGTAACACCTTTGTCAGATTGTGACTTCTCAGAGTTATCAATCTCTTCATCTAACACCTGATCGACAACAGTTTTAATAATCTGTGATTCGTTGTCGGTGTCGGATGCAGAGAATGTAACATCGATGCTTTCAGGCAAATCATCCTCAATTGTTCTCAATTTGAGATTCAAAGCAGCTTCCACCCCATCTGGATATTTCTGTGTGTAATGATTCCACATTGGGGGTGGAACACTGTTAAAGACTGGTGTTTCATCAGGTTGTTTTGGGACAATCTGTTCAATCACATATGAAGATGCTATATAACTCATCAACTTCTTATCAATTCTATCATTTTCAATTTTTGTTAACTCCAATTCCTTTTTTAATGAAGCAATGGTGTCCAAATGAAAATTGACTTCCATTTGTTTTTCTAAAACAGTTGATTTTAGCAATTTCGTGGCTTTGTCATTTTCAAGACTTTCATCTTGAATCATTTTGATAGATTTAGCCAATTTGTCATATGCTTCTTTTACTTCGCTCAGATCAAATTTTAGCATGTCTACATGATGTTTCATTTCCTGATTCTTAGTGTCTTTCTCAAGACACTCCATGCAAGGTTGTAAACACTTCTGGCATGGTGTTTCAGGAATTGAAACGATTTTTTCAACAACCTGTTCATGACAAACATTTTTCACATTTTGTTTACCGACATTCTCAGACTCTGACTCAGACAGTTTGACTGATTCGTTTCCCTGAACTCCAGATTCCTCTCGTTTGACAGACTTACTACTGACAGACTTAGACTCCTCAGATTCTGAGTCTACCTCTCTCAGTTTTGCCATGAGAGCTTTGTCAGCAATTTCTTTCAAAGTGTCTATGGTCATTTCCTTTGTCGCATCTATCATTTCTTCAACAAATTCTTTATTCTCCTCATATCTTGGACACAATCCAGTTGTCGGTTCTTCAAAGAAACCTGCAAAAGATTCAAAAATTTTAGGCGGCATGATAGATTTCAAAGAACTAGCTAATACCTCCTTCTCAGATTGAGAGTAATGAACTTCATCAGCTATTTCTCCAAAATTGTCCACATTTTCAACAGAAATTTTTTCAACAACTTCAGAAACATCTTCAGTAACTGTTTTCGGTTCAGACACTGTCTCAGAAATTTCAACAACTTCAGCCATCATTGCTTGTTCATCATTACTAGGAATATATTTATCCCAGCTGAAACCTGCAGCTACCTTCTCATCATCTTGATTTACAATCATCGCCTTTTCTGGTTTATTCTCAATTTGTGGTCTTTGAATAATAGGCTGTTGATTTGATCGATGATAGATTGCTTGCTTGTAGTAGTCGTTGGTGAACGGGTTTTGATGATTGTTTACTTCATGATTCGGACATTCTCTCTTAAAATGACCACGTTCTTTACACTTGAAGCAAGTTACTTTTGATTTGTCGAACCCTAACTTCTGATCAGGGCCTGATAAACTGTTTCGGCCTGTAATCTCCATAAACCGTTGTGCTCTTCTAACCAAACTTGCCATGCCCCATTTTATATCAACCAGTTCAAGTTCCTCCGGGTCAATCTGGTCATAATCCTCTTTGGTCATATCAGGATTACCAATCCTACCTGCCACTAAGCCTTCATAAGCCTCTAGAACTGAAGCAAGTACTGCAATGTGTTGTCTTGCGGCAGTTTCAGTAATTTCATTTCCATTCTTAATATTTACCGCGATGTTGCACTGCACACCAGAAACATAAGTCTGATTACTTGAACTTGTAGAGCTTTGAGGTGAAGACTGCTCTTGAACTTTAAAATTTGGATCATAGTTCACAAATGGTGAAGGCTTGTTTAATTGTGGAGTGTTTGTAGAACCACCCAAATTTACATCAGCACTAAAACCCGTCTGTATCTTTGGACTTTGATTTGTTGCAACAGGAATACTTCCTTTGTAATACAAAGATATGTCTTGCTGCACATTTGCTGAATTCATTTGTTTGATCTTTGATAGTTCCAATTCATGTGCCTCAATTTTCTCAATGAAATCATTTAAAGTTATGTCAGCAAAATTTGTATTGCTCTTCAACACCATCAGGTACGTTCCCCATTCATCATAAGGTAACGTGTCTGCTAATTTGTCGATCCACTCTTCATTTGTCTTGGTTATCTTCGATCTACCCATCTCCAAAACCAAATGACAGTATCGTTCAATCAATTGCTTTGTGGTCTCTCCTTTCATTCCCGTGAAAATGTCAAACTGCTTGTTTATCAATGCCTTCTTGCTTTTCATCATTTCTCCACTTCCTTCAAACTTTAACAACAATTTATCCCAAAGAGATTTTGAATTGTTTTCGTGATGTAATAGTACTAAGATGTCTTCTTTAATTGCTTGTTGAAGGATGCTCATCATTTTCTTTTCAGCCTTAAAGTCAGCTTGTTCCGTTTGATTCAAACTTCCAAGCCCTTTCGGATGACCCATAGCATTAACAGGATATACATATTTATCCACAATCTTTAACCAACTTTCAAAATGATTAGCTTGAACCCACGTTTTAAATCTTCCTGCCCAACTCGAATATTCGTCGATGTTCATGAGTTTAGGAGGCTTTTGCATTGTTCCCAATTCGTTCTCCATGTTGACGTTTTGTAAAACACTACCCGAAGTTTGTCCTGCTACCATACCACTTCCCGAGAAGAAGTTATAAAACTCTTGGTTTTCCATTTTTAGAAATTTACCGAGTAGTTTTAAATTTTTACACACACTTTTCACAGAATCAGATTATCGAACAAGTTCACGAACACTATGAACTATCAGAAATCTCAAGTGAAATCACTCAAACTTCAAGCGAAATCACAGAAGATTTCAAGCGAAATCTTACAAATCAAACACAAAAAGATTTCGCTTCAAACAGCAAGATCTCAAGTGAAATCTATGGTTTCGCTTCAAACCAAAATTTTCAGCTAACCACAGACTCCTCAAGCGAAATATACAATTTCGCTTCAAGCAAACAGAAGATTTCAAGCGAAATCCACGTTTTCGCTTCAAAAATACCAACAATTAGTCTGCTCGCTCAAGCGAAAACTGGTTTTCAAGTCATTTTTGTCAATTTTAGTCCGAGTTTTAATCTGAATTTCTCAAGGCTTTGTTAAAACACACTTTTACACACACTGTGACAAACTCAGTCCATTTTGTCCGTGTTTTCGTCCAGAAATCAGTTTTTGTGAGTAAAAACCAACTGATTCAAGCAAACACACTCATAACTGGCTCTGATACCAATTGTAGGATCGATTTGACCGATCAAATGAGTCAATTTGAATGTGTTTACACTATTTAGATGGCGGAAACATCTAAACAGCTTAGAATCAGACAGAAGAGAGTAGAAAACAGAATAGATTCACTTTTAACACTTGTTCTCTGTTATATATTGACTTGAAAAACTGGCAGCACTTCGTTACAACTTCTCGGAATGCGTACCAACTGAGAACACAACATGCCTATTTATAGGCAACTAGATTTCGCTTCAACATGTCTCAAGCGAAATCTCATCACTTGATTTCGCTTGAGGCTTACATTAAGACCCTGAAGCGAAACCTTAACATACTAACTTAAACTTTACATTCAGACCCCTATACTTTACATACTTGACATATTTAGACCCTAGACTTATGACGTAGACTTTAGACATCATGTATCAACACAAACTCTCTGTTACGGGGTATGATGCTTAAAATGTAGAATCAATGACAAGGATCACTTCAATATAAATTGCACAAATGACACAAGGATTTATACGGGGAAAAAGCCCTTGATCAAGAGTTGATCTCCGGCACAAAAAACCCCGGGTGATGGAAACTACCGATCACCAAGCTCAAATAAATCAATAAATGTTTACAACTTCGGATAGTAACGAGCTAGGTACAAGGATCACTATCGTGAAATGTGTAAAAGTGAGTGAAAATGAATGAATGTTCGTCGAGAGCTTCAAGTGTGCGAGTATATGAGAGTGTGTAGCTGAAAAATGACTAAGTGTTTTTCTACTAGCTCGTTACCCCTTTTTAAAATAGAAATAACTACTAAAACTAACTATCCGACTTTTGTGCCAAGCTCCCACGTTCTCCACAACGTCCATTTTTGGCCAAGCACGTGCGTGATAGTTTGGGAATATTCTCCAGGAATGTCGCCAAGACTAAGTCAAGCTTGTTACTCCTGCAAAGTAACACAAAACACAAATAAACAATCGTCAGTACGAGGATCCTTAAAGTGATCCATGATCCTGATCCTGAAGCTCTTCTGAGGATCATTATCTGTCATAGAAGAAAGGATCATTAATTAGGATAACGTGTAAGGATCACTAATTGTTAGAAAATCCTCCCCTAACAATTGCCCCCAAAATATAAGGAGTAATTTGTAAAATAAGTGAGTTATATTTTCTTAATCTTATCCGCAACTAACTAATGGATATATAGCCGTTGATATCGAACTAGCCGTTGCAACCATGACGTCACAGAAGTGACAACCCTGCACGATAATGATTATAAATAGGAGATAGAGATAGGATCAAATGCATTTAAATCCGAAAGAAACTCCTTTTATATTCTCAGTCGAAGATCAATCAGGTATCTCTTTCTCCTATTTCTCCATCTCTTACTCTGTTTTTCTTTCTTTATCACAAACACTTTGAGAATGATGCTCCGGTCCTCCCCCGCCAAGGATCACCAAAAGGATAGTCCCTTGAAGAGTCAAAAGATCATCAAAGACTCCACAAATGAGAGGTGTTACTTTAATGATGCTCAGATAGACAAGATTCGTCGTTGCTTTCCGGCGAGTGCTTTTTTCAAGCCCTTTGATCCTACTATTCTGAGCGACTATGTTTCAGAAACATGGGTTGCCTTTCCAGTTACTCCATTTGCCATAGGATACACCTATCCTTTCCCAGAATTTACACAATCCTTCTTTTCGCTTACCGGCATCTCTTACATCCAAGCCATGCCGATGATTTGGAGGGTTTTGTATACCCTGGAGAGGATCATCGAGCAGGAGGGCATTGATTTAGGCATGTCAGAGCTGACACAATTGTATGATCTTACCACCTTTGGATCCCATCGTTATTTGTTCAAACGAAAACCCGGCGGAGAACACCCTCTTCTTAAAGTTACCAAGAATTACACAAATTGGAAACGTCGCTTCTTCTTTGTCAGGAGGGATACCATTCCCGACGGAAAGCATTTACCAAGAACATGGTCCACCCATGGTAGGCCGGAGGATCCTGAGGAGGATCACTAGGTAGTCTTGTTTTTGTATAAGGATTACTGACCCCTTTTTTGTCTTGTGTTATGCAGCTATTTCTGTCTCACACATCATCACATCACCTGAAACCAAGGATAGGCTTGCTGCTTTTTGGAAGCTTGATCCTGAAACAAGGACATTCAAGATAGACACCCAAGACTCACAAGAAGTATCCTCAGGTTCCATTACCATGTCAAGTAAGTATCCTGCCTTTTACATAGTCTGAATATTAAAATAAATAAATAAATTGAAATAGGATAAGGATACTCATCTTGCTATAAATGTGTAGGCGCTGGAAAATCTGCCAAGCCTGTATCCTAGTTCAACATGGCTGACCTTGATGTCGTACGATCCAGGAAGAAGAGATCCACCACCAGTCCTAGCATCTCCATTCCAAAGGCACCCACTAAAGGAAAGGGTGTCAAGAAGAGGAAAACTTCTGATGCTGAGGATCTTCAAGGCCTACCACTGATCCGCCACCAGTTCCTCGAATACTTCAACGATGTAAGGATCACCAACTCTGCCTAGGTATCCTACTCGTATAAGGATCACCTGATCTTGAACTGCTTTATCCTTTTCTTTGCAGAAATTTGCTGAGATTGAAGATTACGTGGGGAACGTTGAGGAGCAGGACAAGAAGATCGCTGACCTCCAACAGGTTGCAGTGCTCAAGGACCTTGCAATTGCTGATCTTCAGAAGGAACTCCAAGATGCCAAGACCAAGACGGCTAAGCTTCTGATTGACCTTGACTATGAGAAGCATGATCTCATAGAAAATGCTAAGGTCTCTGCCGCCATCACAATGTATCAGACAAAATTGAAGATGGCCCAGGAAGCTCAAGATCCTAGTTTTGACAAAAGCAGCTGGGATGTTGAGGGCTGGAAGGCAAGGTTGGCTGATCTTGAGGATGATGAGGAGGAGGCTACTGAGGTCTTGGCGATTGAGGCAAGTGGCAGTGGAAAGGATCTGATAAAGGATACCGCAGCTGGAGGGGAAGAGGATGCAGCGAAGGCATAGGCTGCATGTGTTAGGGGAGGATTTTCTAACAATTAGTGATCCATATTCGTTATCCTAATTAGTGATCCTTACTTCTGTAACCGGTGGTGATCCTCAGAAGAGCTCCAGGATCAGGATCATGGATCACTTTAAGGATCCTCGTACTGACGATTGTTTGTTTATGTTTTGTACTATCTCGCAGGTATAACAAGCTTGACCAAGTCTTGGCGACATTCCTGGAGAATATTCCCAAACTATTCTGCACGTGCTTGACCAAAAATAGACGTTGTGGAGAACGTGGAGGCTTGGCACGAAAGTCGGATAGTTAGTTTAGGTGGTTATTTCTATTTTAAAAAGGGAGTAACGAGCTAGTAAAAAAACACTTAGTCATTTTTTCAGTTACACACACTCGTACAAACGCTCATACAAGCTCTCGTTCAAACACTTAGCAATTTCATACACTTTTTACACATTTCACGATAGTGATCCTTGTACCTAGCTCGTTACTATCCGAAGTTGTAAACATTTATTCATTTATTTGAGCTTGGTGATCGGTAGTTTCCATCACCCGGGGTTTTTTGTGCCGGAGATCAACTCTTGATCAAGGGCTTTTTCCCCGTACAAATCCTTGTGTTGTTTGTGCAATTTACATTGAAGTGATCCTCATCGCTGTTACATATTTTAAGCATCATTCCCCGTAACAAAGAGTTTGGTTGCATTATCCTCGTCTGATTTTTGACCAAAACAGTTTGGCGCCCACCGTGGGGCAATTGGTGCTTCGTCCTAAGAAAAATACGCATTTCCGTGCTCATTTCGGTTCACTACAACCAAGCAAATGGCTTCCTCAGCGAAGAATACTTCAAATTTGATGCCCTCGTTCCCTTCTTCTCAAGGCGTTCCTCCTTTGCCTCCACCACCTTCTGGATCCCAGAAGAATACTGAGAATGCCGCGAAGAAACCAACTCCCATTTTCTCAAAACCACCTACTTCTTCTGTTTCAACTAATCCTACTACTAATGATCTCTATGCCTTGATTTTGCAGATGAGGAATCATGCACAAGAGCAGGATAAGACCAACGAAAGGATCCTCCGGGAGATTGACGAAATTAAGAAACAGAAGAAAACAGCAGAGGATCGTTCCCCACTGATGCCCAGATCTTTGAATTTTGATACTCCGGTGATTACTTCTCAGCCATCAGTGGTTCCAGACATTCAATATGTGGGTGGACCAAAACGAGTGCACTACGGAACAACAACAATGACCCAGGCATCAGGTTCATATTTCCAGCCAGCGGGATCCTATCCTCAGCATATGGGATCCCTCACGAGTTCAGGAGGATATTCAGGAATGCAGCAGGTTCAAGGATCCTCCTTCGTTCCAGGATCATCCCAGGTTCAAGGATCCTCCTTCATTCCAGGATCATCTCAGGTTCAAGGATCCTCCTTTGTTCCAGGATCATCCCAGGTTCAAGGATCCTCCTTCATTCCAGGATCATCCCAGGTTCAAGGATCCTCCTTTGTTCCAGGATCGTCCCAGTTTCAGGGATCCTTCCAGATGCCAGGATCCTTGAGGAGTTTGCAAACAGGAGGTTCAGATGTCCATCAGGGAGATTTTATTCCAATGCAGACCAATGCCTCTACTGGTCCCTCGATCATTCCAGAACCTCAACAATATGGATTAACATCCATTCTTCCTAACTCGAATCCAGTGGGAGGTAACACTTTTAATAATTCTTATACTACTAACCATGGTCTTATGCAGGATCCAGGTGTCAATCATGCTATGGCCAGAGAATTGCAAAAGCTAAAGGATATGATATCAAGTGTCCCGGGAGTAGTCAAACCTATCCCAGAGATTGCAGATGGGAGCCATAAGATATCTCGTTTTGCACCACCAATCTGTGATGCTGAGATACCCAAGAGGTTCCACGTGCCTACAATGAAACTGTATGATGGTTCAACGGATCCTGAAGAGCACATAGCACAATACAGGGAGAGGATGGAGATCAATCCAATCCCAGAAAGGTTAAAGGAAGCATGCCTGTGCAAAGGATTCGGATCCACTCTTATTGGATCAGCTCTCAAATGGCTGCTAAGTCTTCCTCCCTATTCTATTACCTCATTTGCTAATCTACTTAATCTATTTAATAATCAGTTTTCTTGTAGTAGGAAAATTGAACGATTAACTAGTGATTTATATAGGATAACCCAGGGTCATAATGAATCATTAAGGGATTACATTACCAAATTTAGTAAAGAATCCTTAGACATTCCTAACTTAGATATAGCCACGGCTGTTGAGGCCTTCAAAATGGGATTGCTTAGGGATTCGTTGTTTTATGATGTCCTTGTTATGACACCGTGCAGGAACTTAGATGAGGTAAGAACCTGGGCCCTTAGGTACATCCGGCTAGAGGATGACAAGAGGATCCAGGAGAGGTTAGCAGGATCCTCAAAGCAGGATAAGCAAGGATCCTCATTCAGGAACAACAAGTTCAGATCCTACAACAGATCTGATAACCAGAACGTGCATTCTATTGATCAAGAAGAGGATGATGAGGATTATCCTCTAATTTCTGAATATTGTTTTAGTGTTGATAACAATGAAATAATCCTTGCGATGCAGAGTTTAGGTGATAAAGCTAGATGGCCCAGAAAGAATGATAGGCCAGCTGCAACTAAGGATAAATCAAAGTGGTGTGCATACCATGAAGATTTTGGGCACCTCACAGAAGAATGCATTGCACTAAGAAAGGAAATTGGATACTTGTTGAGCAAGGGGCATCTAAAAGAATTGTTGGGAAGAAAAAAGTCAAAGACTCAGGATCCTGAAAGGATCCCTGAGAAGGCTCCAGCCCCTCCAGCGGACGCACAAGTGATAAACTTCATTTCTGGAGGATCAGACATTTGCGGCACATCCTTCTCAGCAGCCAAAAGGCATGCAAAGGAAACTAAAATGGATAACGGAGAAAGACCTGTTCGAACATCAAGTGTTTCGGAAGGAAAAGTCATAACCTTTGACGAAGAGGATCGTGTTGATATCCAAGATCCTCATCACGATGGTTTAGTTATTACTCTTTTTATATCTAATCATTTTGTCCGCAGGATCCTTATAGACGGAGGAAGTTCAGTGAACATTATCCAGCTTGATGTCCTAAAGAAGATGGGTATTCCTGAATCAGAGATCATACCAAGATCCTCTGTACTCGTGGGATTTAGTGGTGAAACTAAGAATACCCTGGGGGACATTAAACTCCCAATATACATTGAAGGCCTACACTCTTATCAAAAATTTTGTGTTATTGACTGTTTATCTTGTTGTAATGTTATCCTTGGCAGGCCCTGGATACACGATATGAAGGCAGTCCCATCCACTTATCATCAATGTGTGAAACTCCCTAGTCCTTGGGGAATAGTGAAGATTGATAGTGATCAGCAGGAGGCTAAGAATTGCTATACTTCATCGATGAAACCAGCTTCGAAATCCAAGGAGCAATAGCAATAAAGTATCCTCCAAGGGATGTCTTGGAGGCGAGTGAACAGGATGTGGTAGAAATCCTCATGGATCCTGATGATCCTGAATCCAAAATCTATATCGGATCAGGGATCCTTGGCGAAATGAAAGAAGACCTCGTATCCTTCCTCAAAAGGAGAAAGACTACCTTTGCATGGAAACACGAAGATATGACTGGTATATCCAAGGATGTTATCACTCACAAACTCGGCATCGACAGATCCTTCAAACCAATCCATCAAAGGAAAGGAAGTTTGCACCGTAAAGGAATGCCATTATCCAGGAAGAGGTAGAGAAATTGCTCCGGGCAGGTATGATTAGAGAGGTCAAGTATCCAAGATGGTTGGCCGATGTGGTTGTTGTTCAAAAGAAAAACGGAAAGTGGAGGGTATGTGTCGATTTTACCGATTTAAATATGGCATTTCCCAAGGATCCTTTCCCATTACCCCACATTGACTCCATGGTGGATGCAACTGCGGGTCATGAACTGTTAACTTTTATGGATGCTTCATCTGGATTCCAACAAATCCAAATGGAACCATCCGACCAAGAGGATACAGCCTTCATGACTCCAACTGGTATATACTGCTATATTGCTATGCCCTTCGGACTAAGAAATGCAGGTGCAACATATCAAAGGCTGGTGAATATGATGTTCAAGGATCAGATTGGACAAACTATGGAAGTCTACATAGATGATATGGTGGTAAAATCCTTGAAGGCTGAGGATCACCTAAGAGACTTGGAGGAAGCATTTGATATCCTTGATCAATATAATATGAAGCTTAATCCTTCGAAATGTCACTTTGGTGTTAAAGCAGGTAAATTCTTAGGATATATGGTGACAAAGAGAGGCATTGAAGCTAGCCCGGAACAAATCAAAGCAATAGTAAACATCAAGTCTCCGGCCAATGCTAAGGATGTTCAAAGGCTAACAGGCAGGATCGCAGCTTTGAACAGATTTATATCCAAATCCTCCGAGAAGTGCAAAGGATTCTACGATATCCTAAGGAAAAACAAGAAATTTGAGTGGACTGAGAAGCATGAAAATGCTTTAAGAGCCCTCAAAGATTACCTATCCTCAGCCCCGGCTTTGATGAAACCAGAAAAAGGTGATGTGTTATCCTTGTATCTTGCAGTATCATCAAAAGCAGTAAGTGCGGTCCTTGTTAAGGATCATCAAGGTACACAACATCCTGTCTATTATGTAAGTAAAAGTTTACTTGATGCCGAATCCTGGTATTCACACCTTGAAAAACTTATTCTCGCATTAATTATGGCATCTACCAAGTTAAGACATTATTTTGAAACTCATGTTATCATGGTTAAAACTAATTTTCCAATTAAGAATGTCCTCAGGAAACCAGAGATGTCAGGAAGGATGGCTAAGTGGGCAGTGAAGCTGAGTGCATATGATATAAGATATGAGCCTAGGACAGCCATCAAATCCCAAGCATTAGCTGACTTTGTGGCTGATTTCAGTAGTGATTTACAAGAAGAAGCTGAGCTAGAAGTCCAGCAGCTAGAAGAGACCAAGGATCCTTGGATACTTTATACTGATGGATCCTCAAATGTCAAAGGCACAGGGCTTGGAATACTACTAAAATCGCCACAGGGGGACATAATACCCCACTCTATAGCTTGTGAGTTCCAAACCACTAACAATGAGGCTGAGTATGAAGCCTTAATTGCTGGTTTGCAAATTGCAAAGCATATGGGGATCAGGTATCTTGAGGTACATGTAGACTCTTTGTTAATTACAAACCACTTTAATGGATCCTATACTGTTAAAGGTGAAAAGCTAACCAAATATTTAGAGATAGTCAAAAGTTTGGCACTCTCTTTTGTTTCCTTTAGTTTGTCACAGGTACCAAGGGAAGAAAATACAGAAGCTGATGCATTGGCTAATTTAGGATCATCCTTGAAGATCCCGGAGGATATCAAGATCCCTATTATCCATATCCTGAACCCGGCTATTGAGGATCATGTGGCTATGGAGATAGGAAGTGATTCCGCAATGACCCCTAGTGAGGATACTCAATCCCATTCTGGATCAGGATTATGGATCTCACCAATTATGAGATACTTACAACATGAAGAGATTCCTACAGGAGAACACCCTAGGGCTTTCAAATCTAAGGTATCTCAATTCTCAATTATAAATAGTATGTTGTATAGACGATCTCTTGCAGGACCATACTTGAGATGCATTGAGGATCCTGAAGTCCAAGAAGTTTTAAAAGACTTCCATGAAGGAGATTGTGGAAACCACACTGGGGGCAGGGCATTATTTTCAAGGATCCTGAGAACAGGATACTATTGGCCAACCATGAAGAGAGACGCTGTGGAGTATGCTAGAAGATGTGATCCTTGTCAGAGACACAGCAATATCCTTCATCAACCAGCTGAATTATTGCATCCTATATCCTCCTCTTGGCCATTTATGAGATGGGGTATGGATATAGTTGGAAAGCTCCCTAAGGCACCTGGTGGAAAAGTATTCATGCTAGCTATGACTGATTACTTCTCCAAGTGGATAGAAGCTGAAGCTTTTGCCCAAGTCAGAGAAAAAGAAGTTATATCCTTCATTAAAAGAAATATTATAACTAGATTTGGAATTCCTTCTGAGATTATATGTGATAACGGTTCCCAATTTATTGGGGGCAGAACCACTAACTTTTGTGACAGTTGGGGGATTAGGATGATAACATCAACACCAGTCCACCCACAAGCTAATGGTCAGGCAGAATCATCCAACAAGATCATCAGCAACAATTTGAAGAAAAAGCTTGGATCCAAGAAAGGGAAATGGGCAGAAGGACTACCCTATGTGCTTTGGGCTGATAGGACAACCCCTAAGAATGCTACTGGTCAAACACCATTCTCCTTGGTATTTGGGGCAGAATCAGTGATCCCAACAGAAATGGTGGTTCCAACTGCTAGAACAAGTACTCGTGATCCTGAGGAAAATAATGAAAACTTGGCTCAAGACCTGGATACTATTGAAGAAATCAGGGATATGGCTAGGATAAGGATGGCCAGTTATCAGCAAAGAATGGCTGGTGCTTACAACAAAAATGTCAGGATCAGGAGGTTTCAAATTGGAGACATGGTATTAAGGAAAGCATTTCAAAATACCACCAATCCTGCTGATGGAAAGTTAGCTCCAAAATGGGAAGGCCCTTATTTGATTGAAGCTGAAGCAGGAAAGGGGGCATATAGATTGCTAACCATGGAAGGTGATTTGCTACCAAGAGCTTGGAATGCTGTCCACTTGAAGAAATATTTCATGTGAGCAGGATCCTCATGGCAGAGATGATCCTCATGATAGGGATATCCTTAAAGGATCCTCGAAGTATTGGTGATCCTTACTTAGGTAATATCCTAAACTTGAACTATTTCGTTTCTTTATTTACTCATATAAGGATAAGGATCATGTATCCTTTATCCATTTCTCACGTGAGTTTGAGTTTTTTAAGTTCAGGTATCCTTAGCATAACGTTGGTTATCAACAGAAGCAATCCGTCCTTTGGGTTTAACCCCAGTTATTCGGGCTTGACCCCAGTTCCGCCTGTAGCGCACGATGATCCTGGTATAGTTCAAGGCATTGGGACCAGTACTCGTTTTAGGGGCTGATAATTCCATTGTTCTGGCTATGCTTAGGATCCTACGTATAATGGTAGACGTACCATACATCCGTTCCTAAGGTTTCTAACGTTTTCACGTTAGCTAAGGTTTCTAACGTTTTCACGTTAGCTAAGGTTTTGGCATTTTCATGCCACTAAGTTTGGATAGTCGCCAGTTAGGGCCATACTCCAGTTTACATACGATCCTTGGGCTTGTCCCCAGTTATCCTTGGGCTTGTCCCCAGTTATCCTTGGGCTTGTCCCCAGTTGCTAACCCTTTTCTTATATTGGCTTAGTCCCAAGTTATGCTCTATTTCAGGTTCTTGAAGATAGGCAACTAAGGATCCTTGATCCTTACTTTATTCTAAGGTTTATCTTATAGTTATCCTTATTATGGATAGGATTCTAACTTGGATCCTCAGGTATGATCCTTAACTATTTTTAATTCTATTCATTATTTATTTGAATAACCCTTATACTTGACAACTGAACTTGTGATTCTTAAACCATATCACTTTTTAGAACTTATCGGTTATGGGATATGTGATCCTTGATCATATCCTAAACTTTCTGGATATCTTTTCTAATTTTTCAAGGCTTGATAAGTATAAACAGAATGAACATTACAACAGTTGGAAAGTAACATATTAAAGAGGATAACAACATGACATAAGCGACAAAAGGTTAAGTTTTTATTTATAAACAAAAGACTAACCCTTAACAGGTTGTCAAAATTACCTACCCGAGCTTCTACCAGCAAAACGTGGCCCGTCCGCTGGGGTAGGTAAAGGGTGTCCATGATAACAAGTTCGAAAGTAGTGCAGGAATATAAAGGCGGCAGGATCACAATGGTTTCATCCCCCAAACAGAGGATCCCTCCACCATATGCAATCCTGCCTATTGTCCAAAGGATCATATATGATCCTTAATCCTAAAACCTATTGTTCAACACCACAACCAAAACAAACTATCAAACTTAAAAAATGGGCTCTGGCTACGTCTAGAAATGTCCTTCATTGCCCATTCACGCAACCTATGCCTTTGCTGCATCCTCTTCCCCTCCAGCTGCAGTATCCTTCATCAGATCCTTTCCACTGCCACTTGCTTCAATCGCCAAGACTTCAGTAGCCTCCTCCTCATCATCCTCGAGATCAGCCAACCTTGCCTTCCAACCCTCAACATCCCAGCTGTTTTTTGTCGAAACTAGGATCTTGAGCTTCCTGGGCCATCTTCAATTTTGTCTGATACATCGTGATGGCTGCAGAGACCTTAGCATTTTCAATGAGGTCATGCTTCTCATAGTCAAGGTCGATTAGAAGTTTGGCTGTCTTAGTCTTCTCGTCCAGGAGTTCCTTCCGAAGATCAGCAAGTGCAAGGTCCTTGAGCACGGTAACCTGTTGGAGGTCAGCAATTTTCTTGTCCTGCTCCTCAACATTCCCCACGTAATCCTCAATCTCAGCAAATTTCTGCAAAGAAAAGGATAAAGCAGTTCAAGATCAAGTGATCCTCATACGAGTAGGATACCTAGGCAGAATTAAGGATCCTTACATCATTGAAGTATTCAAGGAACTGGTGGCGGATCAGTGGTAGGCCTTGAAGATCCTCAACATCAGAGGTTTTTCTCTTCTTGACACCCTTTCCTTTAGTGGGTGCCTTTGGAATGGAAATACTAGGACTGGTGGTGGATCTCTTCTTCCTGGATCGTATGACATCAAGGTCAGCCGTGTTGAACTGGGATACAGGCTTGGCAGACTTTCCAGCACCTACACAATCAAAACAAGATAAGTATCTTTTCTTAGTTCATGTTTCACTATTTATTTAAATTTTAAACAAGGATACTTACTTGACATTGTGACAGAGCCTGAGGATACCTCCTGTGAATCTTGGGTTGTTGTCTTGAAAGTTCTTGTCTCAGGATCAAGTCTCTTGAAAGCAAGGAGCCTTTCCTTAGCAGCAGGGGACAGTTTGAGGCGCGAAACGGTGATAGCTGCATAACAAGAAAGCAAAAATATAAGTTATCCTTACATCAAAAGAAAGTTCCTGGTGATCCTTCTCAGGATCCTCCATCCTACCATGGGTAGCCCATTTTTTAGGAAGATCCTTTCCATCCTGGATGGAATCTCTCTTGATGAAAAAGAAACGCCGTTTCCAATTAGCATCATTCTTGGTGGCTTTGAAAATCGGGTGTTCCTCGCCGGGTTTACGTTTAAACAGATAACGATGAGAACCAAAGGTGGTAAGATCATACAGTTCTCCTAGCTCTGCCATCCCTAGATCTATTCCCTCCTGATCGATGATCCTTTCAAGGGTGTACAAAACCCTCCAAATCATCGGCATGGCTTGGATATAAGAGATGCCGGTTAGGGAAAAGAAAGATTGGGTGAAGGCTGGAAAAGGATATGTATAGCCTATGGTGAAAGGAGTGACGGGGAAAGCAACCCATTTATCAGAGATATGATCGCTCAGGCTATTGGGGTCAAATGGCCTAAATTCGGTGTTCGCCGGAAAGCAGTAGCGGATCCTATCTATCTGAGCATCATTGAAGCCGCAGCGTTCTTTAATAGAGTCTTCAATGATCCCCTGGCTTTTCGGAGGACTGTTCTTTAGGTGATCCTTGGCCGGTGAACTTCGGAGCAACATTTTCGAAGTGACGGAGATAAAGAAAGAAAAACAGAGTAAGAGAGGAAGCAAGAGAAGAAAGAAATACCTGGTTGATCGTCGATTGAGAATTTAAAGGGAGTTTCTTTCGAATTTGAATGCATAATGATCCTATCTATATCTCTATTTATAATTATGATTCTGCAGGATTGTCACTTCCGTGATGTCATGATCGCAACGGCTAGTTCAATTTTAACGGCTATATATCCGTTAGTTAGTTGCGGATAAGATCAAGAAAATATAACTCGTTAATTTTACAAATTACTCCTTATATTTTGGGGGCAATTGTTAGGGGAGGATTTTCTAACAATTAGTGATCCTTATTCGTTATCCTAATTAGTGATCCTTACTTCTGTAACCGGTGGTGATCCTCAGAAGAGCTCCAGGATCAGGATCATGGATCACTTTAAGGATCCTCGTACTGACGATTGTTTGTTTATGTTTTGTACTATCTCGCAGGTATAACAAGCTTGACCAAGTCTTGGCGACATTCCTGGAGAATATTCCCAAACTATTCTGCACGTGCTTGACCAAAAATAGACGTTGTGGAGAACGTGGAGGCTTGTCACGAAAGTCGGATAGTTAGTTTAGGTGGTTATTTCTATTTTAAAAAGGGAGTAACGAGCTAGTAAAAAAACACTTAGTCATTTTTTCAGTTACACACACTCGTACAAACGCTCATACAAGCTCTCGTTCAAACACTTAGCAATTTCATACACTCTTTACACATTTCACGATAGTGATCCTTGTACCTAGCTCGTTACTATCCGAAGTTGTAAACATTTATTCATTTATTTGAGCTTGGTGATCGGTAGTTTCCATCACCCGGGGTTTTTTGTGCCGGAGATCAACTCTTGATCAAGGGCTTTTTCCCCGTACAAATCCTTATGTTGTTTGTGCAATTTACATTGAAGTGATCCTCATCGCTGTTACATATTTTAAGCATCATTCCCCATAACAAAGAGTTTGGTTGCATTATCCTCGTCTGATTTTTGACCAAAACAGCATGGATGGGCGATGAAGGACATTTTCTAGACGTAGCCGGAGCCCATTTTTTAAGTTTGATAGTTTGTTTTGGTTATGGTGTTTTTTGCTGAACAATGATGGGTTGTACTTGAACAATAGGTTTTAGGATTAAGGATTGCAATTGGTGGAGGGATCCTCTGTTTGGGGGATGTAGCCATTGTGATCCTGCCGTCTTTATATTCCTGCACTACTTTCGAAGTTGTTATCATGGACACCCTTTACCTACCCCAGCTGACGGGCCATGTTTTGCTGGTAGATGCTCGGGGTAGGTAATTTTGACAACCTTTTAAGGGTTACTACTCTGTTAATAAATAAAATATTAACCTTTTGTCGCTTATCTTGTGTTGTTATCCTTGTGTTTCTTTGATTTTCCTTTGTTCTGATGCATATTCATTGAATAAATAATTTTGAATAAGCCAGATTAAAAATATTTAGGATATGATCCATGATCAGATATCCTTTAGTTAAAGAATCTCAAAAAGCAATATGTTTTAAGGATCACAAGTCTAGTTGTCAAACTTTATAGGTTATTCAAATAAATAATGAATGGAATTAAAAATGGTTAGGTATCATACCTGAGGATCCAAGTTAGGATCCTAACCATAATAAGGATAACTGTAAGATAAACCTTAGAAAGAAGTAAGGATCAAGGATCCCTAGTTGCTTATCTTCAAGGACCTGTAATAGATCATAACTTGGGACTAAGCCAATATAAGATAAGAGTTAACAACTGGGGACAAGCCCAAGGATAACTGGGGACAAGCCCAAGGATAACTGGGGACAAGCCCAAGGATCGTATGTAAACTGGAGTATGGCCCTAACTGGCGACTATCCAAACTTAGTGACATGAAAATGCCAAAACCTTAGCTAACGTGAAAACGTTAGAAACCTTAGCTAACGTGAAAACGTTAGAAACCTTAGGAACAGATGTATGGTACGTCTACCATTATACGTAGGATCCTAAGCATAGCCAGTACAATGGAATTATCAGCCCCTAAAACGAGTACTGGTCCCACTGCCTTGAACTATACCAGGAGCATCATGCGCTACAGGCGAAACTGGGGTCAAGCCCAAATAACTGGGGTTAAACCCAAGGAACGGATTGCTTCTGCGGATAACCAATGTTATGCTAAGGATACCTAAACTTTCAAAACTTGAACTCACGTGAGCGACGGATGAAGGACACATGATCCTTATCCTTATATGAGAAAATAAAGAAATGAAATAGTTTAAGTTTAGGATATTACCTAAGTAAGGATCACCGATACTTTGAGGATCCTTTAAGGATATCCCTATCCTGAGGATCATCTGTTCCATGAGGATCCTGCTCACATGAAATATTTCTTCAAGTGGACAGCATTCCAAGCTCTTGGTAGCAAATCACCTTCCATGGTTAGCAATCTATATGCCCCCTTTCCTGCTTCAGCTTCAATCAAATAAGGGCCTTCCCATTTTGGAGCCAATTTTCCATCAGCAGGATTGGTGGTATTTTGGAATGCTTTCCTTAATACCATATCTCCAACTTGAAACCTCCTGATGCTGACATTTTTGTTGTAAGCACCAGCCATTCTTTGCTGATAACTGGCCATCCTTATCCTAGCGAGATCCCTGATTTCTTCAATAGTATCCAGGTCTTGAGCCAAGTTCTCATTATTCTCCTCAGGATCACGGGTACTTGTTCTAGCAGTTGGAACCACCATTTCTGTTGGGATCACTAATTCTGCCCCAAACACCAAAGAGAATGGAGTTTGACCAGTTGCATTCTTAGGGGTTGTCCTATCAGCCCAAAGCACATAGGGTAGTTCTTCTGCCCATTTCCCTTTCTTGGATCCAAGCTTCTTCTTCAAATTGTTGATGATGATCTTGTTGGATGATTCTGCTTGACCATTGGCTTGTGGGTGGACTGGTGTTGATGTTATCATCTTAATCCCCCAGCTGTCACAAAAGTTAGTGGTTCTGCCCCCAATAAATTGGGAACCATTATCACATATAATTTCAGAAGGAATTCCAAATCTAGTGATAATATTTCTTTTAATGAAGGATATAACTTCCTTTTCTCTGACTTGGGCAAAGGCTACAGCTTCTATCCACTTGGAGAAGTAATCAGTCATAGCTAGCATGAATACTTTTCCACCAGGTGCCTTAGGGAGCTTTCCAACTATATCCATACCCCATCTCATAAATGGCCAAGAGGAGGATATAGGATGCAATAATTCAGCTGGTTGATGAAGGATATTGTTGTCTCTCTGACAAGGATCACATCTTTTAGCATACTCCACAGCATCTCTCTTCATGGTTGGCCAGTAGTATCCTGTTCTCAGGATCCTTGAGAATAATGCCATGCCCCCAGTGTGGTTTCCACAATCTCCTTCATGGAAGTCTTTTAAAACTTCTTGGATTTCGGGATCCTCAATGCATCTCAAGTATGGTCCTGCAAGAGATCGTCTATACAACATATTATTTAAAATTGTGAATTGAGATACCTTAGATTTGAAAGCCCTAGGGTTTTCTCCTGTAGGAATCTCTCCATGTTGTAGGTATCTCATAATTGGTGAGATCCATGATCCTGATCCTGAATGGGATTGGGTATCCTCACTAGGGATAATTGCATAATCATTTCCTATCTCCATAGCCTGGTGATCCTCGATAGCCGGGGTCAGGATATGGATAATAGGGATCTTGATATCCTCTAGGATCTTCAAGGATGATCCTAAGTTAGCCAATGCATCAGCCTCTGTAGTTTCTTCCCTTGGTACCTGCGTCAAACTAAAGGAAACAAAAGAGAGTGCCAAACTTTTGACTATCTCCAAATATTTGGTTAGCTTTTCACCTTTAACAGCATAGGATCCATTAAAGTGGTTTGTAATTAACAATGAATCTACATGTACCTCAAGGTACCTGATCCCCATATGCTTTGCAATTTGCAAACCAGCAATTAAGGCTTCATATTCAGCCTCATTGTTAGTGGTTTGGAACTCACAAGCTATAGAGTGGGGTATTATGTCCCCCTGTGGCGATTTTAGTAGTATTCCAAGCCCTGTGCCTTTGACATTTGAGGATCCATCAGTATAGAGTATCCAAGGATCCTTGGTCTCCTCTAGCTGCTGGACTTCTAATTCAGCTTCTTCTTGTAAATCACTACTGAAATCAGCCACAAAGTCGGCTAATGCTTGGGATTTGATGGCTGTTCTAGGCTCATATCTTATATCATATGCACTTAGCTTCACTGCCCACTTAGCCATCCTTCCTGACATCTCTGGTTTCCTGAGGACATTCTTAATTGGAAAATTAGTTTTAACAACAATAACATGAGTTTCAAAATAATGTCTTAACTTAGTAGATGCCATAATTAATGCAAGAATAAGCTTTTCAAGGTGTGAATACCTGGATTCGGCATCAAGTAAACTTTTACTTACATAATAGACAGGATGTTGTGTACCTTCGTGATCCTTAACAAGGACCGCATTTACTGCTTTTGAGGATACTGCAAGATACAAGGATAGCACATCGCCTTTTTCAAGTTTCATCAAAGCCGGGGCTGAGGATAGGTAATCTTTGAGGGCTCTTAAAGCATTTTCATGCTTCTCAGTCCACTCAAATTTCTTGTTCTTCCTTAGGATATCATAGAATTCTTTGCACTTCTCGGAGGATTTGGATATAAATCTGTTCAAAGCTGCGATCCTGCCTGTTAGCCTTTGAACATCCTTAGCATTGGCCGGAGATTTGATGTTCACTATTGCTTTGATTTGTTCCGGGCTAGCTTCAATGCCTCTCTTTGTCACCGTATATCCTAAGAATTTACCTGCTTTAACACCAAAGTGACATTTTGAAGGATTAAGTTTCATGTTATATTTGTCAAGGATATCGAATGCTTCCTCCAAGTCTCTTAGGTGATCCTCAGCTTTTAAGGATTTTACCACCATATCATCTATGTACACCTCCATAGTTTGTCCAATCTGATCCTTGAACATCATATTCACCAGCCTTTGATATGTTGCACCTGCATTTCTTAATCCGAATGGCATAGCAATATAGCAGTATATACCAGTTGGAGTCATGAAGGCTGTATCCTCTTGGTCGGATGGTTCCATTTGGATTTGTTGGAATCCAGATGAAGCATCCATAAAAGTTAACAGTTCATGACCCGCAGTTGCA
The DNA here is from genome assembly GCA_030545235.1 of Helianthus tuberosus. NCBI lineage: Eukaryota > Viridiplantae > Streptophyta > Magnoliopsida > Asterales > Asteraceae > Helianthus > Helianthus tuberosus. Next base: position 153,671,193 of record CM060403.1, on the reverse strand, counting down.
TCCACCATGGAGTCAATGTGGGGTAATGGGAAAGGATCCTTGGGACATGCCTTATTTAAGTCGGTAAAATCGACACATACCCTCCACTTTCCGTTTTTCTTTTGAACAACAACCACATTGGCCAACCATCTTGGATACTTGACCTCTCTAATCATACCTGCCCGGAGCAATTTCTCTACCTTTTCTTGGATAATGGCATTCCTTTCCGGTGCAAACTTTCTTCTCCTTTGATGGATTGGTTTGAAGGATCTGTCAATGCCGAGTTTGTGAGTGATTACATCTTTGGATATACCAGTCATGTCTTCGTGTTTCCATGCAAAGGTAGTCTTTCTCCTTTTGAGGAAGGATACGAGGTCTTCTTTCATTTCGCCAAGGATCCCTGATCCGATATAGATTTTGTATTCAGGATCATCGGGATCCATGAGGATTTCTACCACATCCTGCTCCCTTGCCTCCAAGACATCCCTTGGAGGATACCTTGATTGCTATTGCTCCCTCGACTTCGAGGCTGGTTTCATCGATGAAGTGTAGCAATTCTTAGCCTCCTGCTGATCACTATCAATCTTCACTATTCCCCAAGGACTAGGGAGCTTCACACATTGATGGTAGGTAGATGGGACTGCTTTCATATCGTGTATCCATGGCCTGCCAAGGATAACATTACAACAAGATAAACTTTTGATAAGAGTGTAAGCCTTCGATATATATTGGGAGTTTAATGTCCCCCAGGGTATTCTTAGTTTCACAACTAAATCCCACGAGCACGGAGGATCTTGGTATGATATCTGATTCAGGGATACCCATCTTCTTTAGAACATCAAGCTGGATAATGTTCACTGAACTTCCTCCATCTATAAGGATCCTGCGGACAAAATGGTTAGAAATGAAAAGAGTAATAACTAAACCATCATGATGAGGATCCTGGATATCAACACGATCCTCTTCATCAAAGGTTATGACTTTTCCTTCGGAGACACTTGATGTTCGAACAGGTCTTTCTCCATTATCCATTTTAGTTTCCTTTGCATGCCTTTTTGCAGCTGAGAAGGATGTGCCACAAAGGTCTGATCCTCAAGAAATGAAGTTTATCACTTGTGTATCTGCTGGAGGGGCTGGAGCCTTCTCAGGGATCCTTTCAGGATCCTGAGTCTTTGACTTTTTCCTTCCCAACAATTCTTTAAGATACCCCTTGCTCAACAAGTATCCAATTTCCTTTCTTAGTGCAATGCATTCTTCTGTGAGATGCCCAAAATCTTCATGATATGCACACCACTTTGATTTATCCTTAGTTGCAGCTGGCCTATCATTTTTTCTTGGCCATCTAGCTTTATCACCTAGGTTCTGCATCGCAAGGATTAGTTCGTTGTTATCAACACAAAAACAATATTCAGAAATTGGAGGATAATCCTCATCATCCTCTTCTTGATCAATAGAATGCACGTTCTGGTTATCAGATCTGTTGTAGGATCTGAACTTGTTGTTCCTGAATGAGGATCCTTGCTTATCCTGCTTTGAGGATCCTGCTAACCTCTCCTTGATCCTCTTGTCATCTTCTAGCCGAATGAACCTAAGTGCTCGGGTTCTTACCTCATCTAAGTTCCTGCATGGTGTCATAACAAGATCATCATAGAAAGACAAATCCCTAAGCAATCCCATTTTAAAGGCCTCAACAGCCGTGGCTATATCTAAGTTGGGAATGTCTAAGGATTCTTTACTGAATTTGGTAATGTAATCCCTTAATGATTCATTATGACCCTGGGTTATCCTATATAGATCACTAGTTAATCGTTCAAATTTTCTACTACAAGAAAACTGATTATTAAACAAGTTAACTAGGTTAGCAAATGAGGTAATAGAATAGGGAGGAAGACTTAGCAGCCATTTGAGAGCTGATCCAGTAAGAGTGGATCCGAATCCCTTGCACAGGCATGATTCCTTTAATCTTTCTGGAATTGGATTGATCTCCATCCTCTCCCTGTATTGTGCTATGTGTTCCTCAGGATCTGTCGAACCGTCATACAGCTTCATTGTTGGCACATGGAACCTCTTGGGTATCTCAGCATCACAGATTGGTGGTGCAAAACGAGATATCTTGTGGTTCCCATCTGCAATCTCTGGGATAGGTTTGACCACTCCTAGAACACTTGATATCATATCCTTTAGCTTTTGCAATTCTCTGGCCATGGCATGATTGATACCTGGATCCTGCATAAGACCATGGTTAGTAGTATGAGAATTATTAAAAGTGTTACCTCCCATTGGATTCAGATTAGGAAGATTGGATGTTAATCCAGATTGTTGGGGCTCTGGAATGATCAAGGGACCAGTAGAAGCATTGGTCTGCATTGGAATAAAATCTCCCTGATGGACATCTGAGCTTCCTGTTTGCAAACTCCTTAAGGGTCCTGGCATCTGGAAGGATCCCTGAAATTGGGACGATCCTGGAACAAAGGAGGATCCTTGAACCTGGGATGATCCTGGGAGGAAGGAGGATCCTTGAACCTGGGATGATCCTGGAAAGAAGGAGGATCCTTGAACCTGGGATGATCCTGGAACAAAGGAGGATCCTTGAACCTGGAATGATCCTGGAACAAAGGAGGATCCTTGAACCTGGGATGATCCTGGAACAAAGGAGGATTCTTGAACCTGGGATGATCCTGGAACAAAGGAGGATCCTTGAACCTGCTGCATTCCTGAATATCCTCCCGAATTCGTGAGGGATCCCATATGCTGAGGATAGGATCCCGCTGGCTGGAAATATGAGCCTGCTGCCTGGGTGATTGTTGTTGTTCCGTAGTGCACTCCTTTCGGTCCACCCACATATTGAACGTCTGGAACCATTGATGGCTGAGAAGTAATCACCGGAGTATCAAAATTCAAGGATTTCGGCACCAGTGGGGAATGATCCTCTGCCGTTGTCTTTTGTTTCTTGAGATCTCTGATTTCTTTAAGAATCCTCTCATTAGTCTTATCCTGTTGCCGTATCTGATCCTTCATCTGCAAAATCAAAGTAAACATGTCACTAGTAGTGGGAGTGTAAGAAGCAGAAGAAGTTGGAGGTTTTGAGAAAATGGGAGTTGGTTTCTTCGCAGCATTCTCAGCATTCTTCTGGGATCCAGAAGGTGGTGGAGGCAATGGGGGAACGCCTTGTGAAGAAGTGAATGAGGGCATCAAATTTGAAGCATTCTTCACTGAGGAAGCCATTTGCTTAATTGTAGTGAACCGGAATGAGCACAGAAATGTGAATTTTTCTAAGGATGAAGCACCAATTGCCCCACGGTGGGCGCCAAACTGTTTTGGTCAAAAAATCAGATGAGGATATTGCAACCAAACTCTCTGTTACGGGGTATGATGCTTAAAATGTAGAATCAATGACAAGGATCACTTCAATATAAATTGCACAAATGACACAAGGATTTATACGGGGAAAAAGCCCTTGATCAAGAGTTGATCTCCGGCACAAAAAACCCCGGGTGATGGAAACTACCGATCACCAAGCTCAAATAAATCAATAAATGTTTACAACTTCGGATAGTAACGAGCTAGGTACAAGGATCACTATCGTGAAATGTGTAAAAGTGAGTGAAAATGAATGAATGTTCGTCGAGAGCTTCAAGTGTGCGAGTATATGAGAGTGTGTAGCTGAAAAATGACTAAGTGTTTTTCTACTAGCTCGTTACCCCTTTTTAAAATAGAAATAACTACTAAAACTAACTATCGACTTTTGTGCCAAGCTCCCACGTTCTCCACAACGTCCATTTTTGGCCAAGCACGTGCGGGATAGTTTGGGAATATTCTCCAGGAATGTCGCCAAGACTAAGTCAAGCTTGTTACTCCTGCAAAGTAACACAAAACCCAAATAAACAATCGTCAGTACGAGGATCCTTAAAGTGATCCATGATCCTGATCCTGAAGCTCTTCTGAGGATCATTATCTGTCACAGAAGAAAGGATCATTAATTAGGATAACGTGTAAGGATCACTAATTGTTAGAAAATCCTCCCCTAACAGTTATTTTGTCGAAACTTAGTGCTACACAAGTGTTTACACACTTGTGTGTTCTAAAAATCATTCTTGCTCATGTAAGATCCATTTTTAGAAAAATATGGTTTCTTTGACACTTGGTCCTTTGAAAATACCGCTTGTAGATCCGTAGATCTACTAGTTTTAAACACTATTTCGTAAGTAAAATCATTTTTACACAAGTTCAAGTTTGATGTGTGGTAGAGTTTCATCACTTAACCCTTGTTATACTTAAACAAGCTTTATGTCATGATCCATGATCATGACCAATCCGGGTTAAACGATGATCCGAGCTACCACAACATAGATCGGGCCTAAATAACCACACAAATCCAATACTACAAGATTTACACAACATTCAAGCTTTTGACCACCATTACTAGCATTTTTAGTAGACTTTTATGTATCAACTTGTATGTTTACGATTTTTAGCCGTTACATAACATTTTAACCACTTCAAAATAGTTTGAGAGTGTGATTCAAGCAACTTACTGCTAGCTCGAGGCTAGGGAAGAATCTAGATGCAAAATGAGTGGATAAAAGCAATGGGATGAGGTCCTTCGCCTTCCGATTGCACCAATCTTCCTTGTAGGTGATCCTTAACACTTGTATGATCTTGGAATAGCTTGAACAAAAATCGAAAATGGGTGGATGGTAGAGGGGGTGTTCGGCCGAGAGTTTATAGAGAGGGAGAGAGTGTGCTCAAGTGTTGTGAGTTGTGGTGAAGGTTATGTTGTGCTATGTCATGAACTTATAGACAATTAGTATGAGCATTAACCAAAGGATTACGTGCTAGCTAGATATTAGGCACACTTGATTATTATAATCAACAAATAGGACAAGGGTGTCCCCCCTAGGGGACGGTTTGGTTAGGGGGGGGGGGGGTAATCCGGTTAGATTCCAACTAAACCTTAAGTAATTAGTTAAGTTAAGTTTAGTTAGTTTAGGGATTAACCCAGTTACTAGTGTCTCATGCGTTACAGCGGGTGTTAGGGTATTCAGGGACCCTAACTGGCTCAGAAAAAGAAAAACAATGTTGATGACAATATTTTTATGTTCCGGGTAAAGTCCGGTTGTTCGGTTGGATAGAGATCCGTTAAAGTGCTTAACAAAGCTTTAAAGTGTCGTTATTATTATTTTTAGTGACACAACTTATTCCTCCAAAGTGTCAGGAATATTTTCCTCATGTTTTGGCACTTTATTAGTTAGCCAAATGCTGAATTTGGAACTTAGAGTACGTTTTAGGCACATCCGATCACTGTAATTTAGTGACGCGGTTCTACAACCCTTATATCCCTACACTCACCACTAGTGTAGCAACTATCTCAGGCTCTTACAGGCCTTAGAGGCAGTACCTGCCTGGTGCTAGTTATGACAGCACGTTTAATAGGTTATCCGTTCATTGTGCTACTGTGCTTTTGGTGCATCAAGGTTGTCACAAAGGTGCTGTAAGCAAAACATGAGGTGACAGCAAGTAAAGTATGATGCAAGTAAGTACATGTATCAGTATTCAAGTAGCAGTTTATCCACAAGTTCAAGCAAGCACAGTAATTAAGTAGTAATTAATTATTAATTAAGTCGTACGGATACCTGGTTTAGTGAGTGTTGTCACATTCTCCCCCCGTTAGAAAAATTTCGTCCCGAAATTTTAAGTTCTGCTTGTAGATGCAGGGTTCTTAGGAAATAAGTGAGGGTATTTCTCTTTCATCCGATCCTCACGCTCCCAGGTGTATTCAGGACCATGTCTGGCATTCCAACGAACTTTGACGAGCTTGACACTGCTCCGGCGGGTCTTGTTTACTTTCCAATCCGTAACCTCAACCGGTTCTTCAACGAAATGGAGCGTGTCGTCAACATGAATCTCGTCGGTGGGAATGGCAATGGTATCTTGAGTTGGACTTTTCTTCAGGTTGGATACATGAAATGTATCGTGAACTCCATTTAGCTCGGCAGGTAAGTCCAGCTTGTATGCTACTAGCCCTATTCTTTCCAAAATTCTGAAAGGGCCAATGTAACGCGGATTTAACTTCCCATGCTTTCCGAAGCGTGCCACACCCTTCCAGGGTGAAACTTTCAATAAAACCATATCTCCAACTTGGAATTCCAAATGTTTCCGGTTTGGATCTGCATAGGCTTTCTGTCTGTGGCGAGCTGCTTCAATGCGTTTTCGAATCTGCGCAATCTTGTCTGTCGTCTCTTGGACGATTCCGGGACCAACAAGCTGCCTATCACCTGCGTCAGCCCAGCATAGGGGTGATCGACACTTGCGTCCGTAAAGAGCTTCGAATGGCGCGACTCCAATACTGGTGTGGTAGCTGTTGTTGTATGAAAATTCGACCAAAGGCAAATGCTTGTCCCAGCTACCGCCCAAATCCATTACACATGCTCTCAGCATATCTTCTAACGTCTGAATCGTTCACTCGCTTTGACCGTCAGTTTGCGGATGAAACGCAGTGCTCAGATTTAATTGTGAGCCAAAAGCTTCTTGGAAGGATTGCCATATCCTTGACACAAACCTTCCGTCTCTATCAGAGATGATTGAGAGAGGCACTCCATGACGTGCGACGATCTCTCTCATGTAAATTTCAGCCAATTTGCTAGTGTTATCCTTCTCTTTGATTGGCAGAAAGTGTGCGGACTTTGTTAGGCGGTCAACTATCACCCAGATAGTGTCATGACCTCTTGGCGTTCTTAGCAACTTTGTAATAAAATCCATTGAGATTTGTTCCCATTTCCACTTGGGAATCTCAGGTTGTTGCAGAAGTCCTGAAGGCTTCTGGTATTCCGCTTTCACCTTAGCACACGTTAGACACTTGCTCACATAAACAGCAACATCGCCTTTCATCCTAGGCCACCAATAGTAATCCTTGAGATCTTGGTACATCTTATCCGCTCTTGGATGGATAGAGTACCGCGATTTGTGAGCTTCTTCAAAAATAACTTTCCTTAACCCACCAAACAGAGGAACCCAAATCCTTTTCTCAAAACATAACGTTCCTTCCTCGTTTGGCACCAAAAGCTTCTCCATCCCACGGAGATATTCTTCTTCAAGATTTCTTTCCTTAAGAGCTTCTTTCTGTGCGGCACGAATGCGCAAGGAAAGATCGGTTTGGATAATCATTTCTAAAGCCCTAACCCTTATGGGCTTGATCCTCTCCTTTCGACTTAGGGCATCGGCGACCACATTCGCCTTCCCTGGGTGGTACTTTATCTCGCAGTCGTAATCATTCATCAACTCAACCCATCGTCTCTGCCTCATATTCAGCTCCTTCTGATTGAATATGTGTTGTAGTCTCTTGTGATCTGTGAAGATTGTACATTTCGTACCATAAAGGTAGTGTCTCCAGATCTTTAATGCAAAAACCACTACGCCAAGTTCCAAATCATGTGTGGTATAGTTCTTTTCATGTACTTTCAATTGACGCGATGCGTAAGCAATAACCTTTTGGCGTTGCATCAACACACAACCCAATCCTTGACGCGAGGCGTCACAGTATACCATGAAATCGTCAGCACCTTCCGGTAGTGCTAGAATTGGCGCATTGCAGAGCTTATCCTTCAACAGCTGAAACGCTTCTTCCTGTTTGATTCCCCAATCAAACTTCTTATCTTTCTGCGTGAGGAGCGTCAATGGTTGAGCGATTTTTGAAAAATTCTCAATGAATCTTCGGTAGTAACCAGCCAAACCTAAGAATTGCCGAATTTCGGTTGGCGTCTTTGGCGTTTCCCAATTCTTGATCGCTTCGATCTTGGTTGGATCCACATGGATTCCATCTCCGTTCACCACGTGTCCAAGAAATTGTACTTCACGTAGCCAAAACTCGCACTTAGAGAACTTGGCATACAACTGTTCCTTCTTCAGCAATTCCAAAATAGCTCTTAAATGCTGTTCGTGCTCAGCCTTTGTTCTTGAATAAATCAAGATGTCGTCGATAAACACAATCACGAACTTGTCCAAGTACGGCTTGCAAACTCTATTCATCAAGTCCATAAAGACCGCAGGTGCGTTTGTCAATCCAAACGGCATAACAAGGAACTCGTAGTGTCCATATCGAGTTCTGAAGGTTGTCTTCGGGATACTCTCCTCTTGTATCCTTAACTGATGGTATCCAGATCGAAGATCGATCTTTGAATAAAAGCTTGAACCATGCAGTTGGTCGAATAGATCATCGATTCTTGGCAGTGGATATCTATTCTTGATCGTCAGCTTGTTCAATTCTCTGTAGTCGATGCACATACGAAAACTACCGTCCTTCTTCTTGACAAACAGGACTGGAGCTCCCCAAGGCGAGAAGCTTGTTCGGATAAATCCCTTGTCTAACAACTCTTGAAGTTGTGTCGACAATTCTTGCATCTCAGACAGGGCAAGTCTATAAGGTGCCTTAGCCACAGGCGCGACGCCTGGGACCAAATCGATGTGAAACTCCACTTGCCTCTGAGGTGGCAGTCCAGGAAAGTCCTCCGGGAAGACTTCTGGATATTCCCTCACGACAGGGATGTCTTCGATCTTCGGTTCTGCAGCTTTCTTGTCTACAATGTGTGCCAGGAAGGCAGCACATCCTTTCTGCAAACACTTTCGCGCTTTCAGGCAGCTGATAATTCTTAACGGCGTATCACGCTTTTCACCATGAACCACAATTGTTTCACCCTCTTCGGTTGGGATACGAACAACCTTTTCGTGACAAACTATCTCAGCCTTGTTGCCTGATAACCAATCCATTCCTACCACCATGTCGAAGCTTCCAAACTGGACTGGTAGTAGATCCAGAGCAAACTCCCGCTCTCCCAATTCGATCACACAGCCTCTGACAACTTCATTGGCTTCTACTAACTTCCCATTGGCCAATTCGATTGAGTAGGGAATATCTAACTTACTAGCGGTTAAACCAAGCATATTCTTAAATTCTAACGATACGAAACTATAATCGGCACCAGTATCAAATAAAACGGATGCATAGCGTTGGTTCACAGGGAACGTACCAGTAACGACATTGGGGTCCTGGCGCGCTTCCCTCGCTTCGATATTGAAAACCCTTCCACGTGCTCGGTTCAATTCTGGGCAGTTCCTTTTAAAATGCCCAATGTCACCACAGTTAAAACAACCAATTCTTTGACCATTTCCTGCTCCATTCCCAGCTTGGTTGTTGTTTTGGTTCGCATTACCAGCTTGATTCACATTGTTGCCTCGATTCCCGTTTCCTCTATTGTTCCCATGTGGGCGATTCCCAATACCACCACGATTATTATTTCTATTCCCAAATCCTCCTTGGCCTCCCCGGCCAGCACTAGCCCAGCAAGAATCCTTCAAGTGACCAGTCTTTCCACAAGCTTCACATACTTTTGGCCCGCATCGGCCAGGGTGATGGCGTTGGCAAGAGTTACACTTGGGATGTGCACCCATATATCCCTTTCCTTTCCTTCTAGTACCAGTCATAGCTTGAACCGGTGCGCTTGGTTCTCCTTTCCTGCCATCACTGCTTGTGCCTTGTTTGAAATTCGAGAATTTCCTTTTGTTATCCCCGGACGACTCTACATGAGTCTCCTTCTTCCTTTGCTCAACATCAGAAAACTTGTTTAGGCGGATCGCCTCCTCAGTGAGAGCTACGCTTAGATCGATCGCCTCAGTGATTGTTGCCGGTTTTGAAGAGGTTACCATACTAATGATTTGAGGAGCTAAACCCCAAATAAAGCGTTCAATCCGCTTGAATTCTGGAGTGACCATATAGGATACCACCTGTGACAGGTCGTGAAACCTTTGAACATATTCCGCAATTTTCGGACCTTCCATCTTCAAATGCCAGAACTCAGTTTCCAATCTTTGGATTTCCGCGCGAGAGCAGTACTTTTTGCGCATTAGTTCCTTCAGTTCGGTCCATGTTAGTGCGTAGGCAGCAGCTTCACCAAGTGTCTGCACTTGCAAATTCCACCAAGATAGGGCTCCATCCAAAAATAGCCCAGAAATGTAGGTGACTTGCTGGTCTGGTGCACTGTTGCTCATGCGAAGTACAGATTCAGTTTTCTCAGCCCAACGAACAAAGGCGACAGCACCTCCAGTGCCATCAAAGTTGACAGGCTTGCAGTCTAGAAACTGCTTGTAGGTGCACCATGCACATACGTTACAAAATATGAATGGCATTAGCATCCTTGCTAGAGATATCCAATTAGGTCATGGTATGTCTTAATGACTTAGTATTACCATTAGGTGGATTGTTGTTGCCATTGTTGTTTGAGCTGCTTTCGCTGGGTCCTCCTTGCGAGGCGGCGTATTGCGCGATGGCGGCAGCGATGACTTGTTGGAGTTCTGCCTCATTGGTAGGCATCGGCGTTGGACGTTTCGGCGGCATCTTCTAAAAGATGTGTTTACGTCGGTCAGGCCATAGTAAAGATCCCATGTTATAATACATACGCTTTATTATGATAGTAATAGTACATAACATCTCATGTTATAATCATATCAATCACACAACATCCCATGTCATAGAATATAAATAACCAAATCAAGCATCAAATATGATGAGAATACTGCGATTGCCATATATTGAGACCACATAGTAAGCGTACAAGTACATCACAGTGTCATACAACATCAGTCGACTAAGGGCTACATCACCCTAGTCCAAAAACTATATCAAATCAGTGTCAATACATCCCATATACTTTATCAACAAAAGTCAGAATCAAAATGTAGTCTCCAAAAATGATGTGCAGTCTAAAGCATTCGCCGTCTTCTCACCAACGTCTACCCATACAGTACTGAAGAGCCCTACAAAGATGGTGGTGGAGGAGGGGGAAAGTGAGTGTAGAACAAACGACGCAACTGTTGGTGCACTAAATGTCTGCTGATTACGTCATTATCAAGTCTTGTGTCTAGGATTGTTTGAATGATTACACATTAGGGTTTAAGTTAGGGTTTTTATGTTTAAACACAAGATTTCGCTTGAGAGGTAATGTGTTTGCTTAAAGCGAAATCAGAACATAATAGATTTCGCTTCAGACATGCTCAAGCGAAATCTCAAGCTTCTATATATAGGTAGTAGGTCATTTGAAGCGATAAGGAGTGGTCATTGTATGTGAGTCAAGGTGCTGCTGAATTTTTGTCAGAAAATCATTGTCAAGACTCAGAAGGCATTAATAGAAAGAAAATTAAGAGGAACAAAGCTGTTATGACTTTATGTGCATTGATTCCGCCTTTACACATGAAGATGAACACCTTAACTGACTTTTAGAGGTCGTATAACGGTCCAACAAGTGGTATCAGAGCTCAGGACAAGGAGTTCATACCATAGCAGCGGATTATCTTCTTTCTACTCTTTTCTTTTTACATTTTTCAGATCTGAACTATTTCCAACGGTCGAAATGGTCTAATTTTCGAGTATAACGTGTAAAACGTAGTATTAACAAAGCCTATAAAGATTCGGACTAAATTTCAGCTTAAAACATGTTAAAATTGACTTAAAACTAGTTTTCGCTTGAAAGGTGTTCGAAATTATAGGTTGATTTCGCTTCAGATCTAACTTTTTGGATGATTTCGCTTGAATTCTGCTGAAGCGAAATAGGACTGTTGGATTTCGCTTGAACTGCTGAAGCGAAATAGTATTGCTGGATTTCGCTTGAAGATTCTGATCTGCTGAAGCGAAATAGGACTGTTAGATTTCGCTTGAAACATTTTGTTAACAGATTTCGCTTGAATCAAAATTGTTGTTTGAGTTTCGCTTGAAGGTGAAGCGAAATAGTTTATAGCAGATTTCGCTTGAACAGTATCATAGTGCTGATTTCGCTTGAAATCATTACATTTCATAGTATTTCGCTTGAACTTGCTGATTTTTCAAAACCTAAAATTTTCTAAGTGTTTGACTGATTTTTCAGGTACGTTCACGATGGATGATATTTTCTTGAACCCGTTTAGCGATATGTACGCATTCGCAGGAAACTCGGGAGATGATACTTCTACAAATGAGAACGAGAATACTCCGAAAGAAAGAAAGAAGGAAGCTTGGGAGTCCGAAAGCGCATTTGGAACGTTTAACAAACCTCCTAAGCTGATGGCTATAGAAGATTATAGCAGGTGGGCAACAAAGTTCGAAGATTGGTTGATGGCATTTGCTTTTCCTTGCTGGAAAAGTATGAAAAATGGTTTTGCCCAAGGAAAGAAGAATGGTGAAGCATTAAGATCAGTTGAAGAGATTGACAATTTTGTGGCTGAGCAAAAATGTGTGGCATTATTGTTTCAATCGGTGCGTGAAGACATCATTTCACTGATAGATTACTCAAATTCTAAAGACTTATGGGAAAAACTTGAAAAGAAGTGTCTTGGAAGTAAAGAGATTGTAAAAAATAAAAAGAAACTTCTTAGGAAAGAGTTTGATATGTTTAGTTGTATGAAAAATGAATCGGTGTGTAAAATGATTGAAAGGTTCGGTCATCTGAAGCTGGAATTAGCAAGACATGATATCAGATATTCAGATGATGAGCAAGTAGACAAGTTGTTCGATTCATTGCCAGACGAGATGGAGTGGAGATATTATGCTCTCATGCTTAAAAATACTATTCCTTCTGAATTGTTGACTCCAGATGTGTTGATTGAAAGACTGGAAAGTCATGAGCTAGAGCTGAAGAAAACGTACAAAGTTAATCAGTCATCTTATCAACAGAATCTGGAACTGTACTATCCAAAAAGCATGATGCCGAAAGCTACTTCTCCAAAAACTGCATTTTCTGCTGAGAATGTTTCTACAGTTGGAAAAGAAAGTCAAAGTGGTCAAAGCAGTGGAAGCCATAGTGGTTATCACAGTGGATCTACATCTTCTGCAAATCATTCTGATGCGAAGTTTTCTTGCAATATTGCGATAGATCTGAAGAACGCACAGAATTTTGATGCGGAGTCAGCAAAGCAACAAATGGTTTTTTTGGCGTCTGTTTTGGAATCCTACGAAGGATTGGTGGCTGGAAAAATCGGGAATACAAATCTGACGAAAGAAGACTACGATCAGATAGATCCTGAAGAAATGGAGCTGATAGACATTCGTTGGGCAATGGCAAGTGCAGTTCGACGTGCACAACGCTTCATGGAGATTACAGGAAGGAAAACGATCGGTGGTCCGTCCACAAAACTAGGGTTCGATAAAACCAAAGTGACATGCTTCAAGTGTAAGCAGAAGGGTCACTTCAAACGAGACTGCCGAAACGCTTATGCTGATGAGTCGGAGAACCCTTTCAGAGATGATTATTACAAAAAGGCAATCTACCATCAGAATAAATCTGAGCCGCCTAGATTGAAGCAAGTTGAAGATAACAGAGACAAATCAAGGGCTCTTGCTATGATTTATGATGATGAGGGGTATGATTGGAGTAAGGAAGTTCTACCGGAAGAAGATGCGGTTGGTTACGCATTCATGGCAAGCAATGATGAACCTAAGCCATGGAAAGATGATCGTACTGAGGAAGAGAAGTATCACTACCGGAAAATGACTGCTGAAACCAAGATTATCAGACTTTCTGGTATCTTTCTGGAAGCTAGAAGAGCAAACAGATGGGATCCAGATAGAGAGTGCTATCTTGATAGGTATGGCAACATTGCAATTGATGAGAAAATGCTAGATATCGAAGCCATTATCAAGGAGTACAAAGAAGAAGATGAATATTGGCAACATAAGTGGTAGGGAACTCCAACTTCGAAAATGATTGAAGAAGCGAAGGAGAAAGAGGAGAAAGAGAAGAAAGAAAAGCAAGTTGATACAGGCATAATTGATACTACGCAAGAGTTGACAGCTAAAAACCTGGGAGTGATGGCTGATAAAGTGCTAGCTGCAAAAGCACTTGAGGTAGATCCTAATTCTGTCACTGAGTCAAAGAGATCGGTCAGTCAAAGTGTGTCAACAAATGCGTCAGGTAACAAGTTTGAAGGAAATGCTGACTGTAAAAATTGCACCAAACAATGCAATTTTTGTAGCACTGTCACGTATCTTAACAATGAGAAAATTCAGAATCTGACAACAAAGGTTAGAAATGTTGAAAATCAGATTCTCGATCGTGACAAAAGTGTAAGAGCTTCAACTGAACGGAACAAAGAATTAACGGCTCAAATTGAAAATGATAAAACTGAACGTGAGAAAATTAAATCTGAAAATGAAAAGTTAATTCTTGAAAACCGTCAGATTTCTGAAAAGTTTGAGAAATTGAAAAACATTGTCAAAGATAGTGATGATCGTAATGGCAAAACATTTAAAGAAAATGAACATCTAAGAGCTGTTTTAAGATTAAAAGAAGAATCGATTAATGAACAACTGGATCAAATTGCTAAACTGAAACTTAAAGTTCAAGAAGCTGAAATTGAGAACGAACGAATCCAGTTGAAGCTTAACAGTTATAAATCGGCAAGCTTTGTTTTGCAGCATATTGTTCCTAAACCTATAGGGAAAAACAAAGATGGCGAGGATGTGTTTTCTGATGGAACGGGTATAGGTTTTCACAAAGTTCCACCGCCAATTTTAGACAACTACACGAAAAAGCAGTCTAGTTTGTTGGAAATTGAGGAAGAAAGTGAAGTTAAACTTCCTGAAAACATTGATGTCACGTTCACATCTTCCAATGACGAGGGTGTCCAAAATGATGTGGTGAAAAGTGTGGTAGACAAAGTGCTTAAACTGGATTGTGACACTTCTGAGGAGGATGGGTGTTTTTTTGATAAATACATTCAGAAACAAAAGTCCAAAAACAACTTAAGTGATGAACCGGATCTTGTGATGTACAAGATGGCTGGATCTAATAAGTTGTATTCGGATTCTGAGTTTCCCATAGAGAATGTTAACATGAACAAATTGACAAATGTTTTTAAACTTGTTGAAGTTGAGTTGTCTGAAGTGAATAATCTGAGTCGAAAGAAAGACAGGGTTTATAACAAGAAAACTGTTTATTCACCACGTTTTTACAATAACAATCGAAACAATTGGTCGGGTGATTATCGAGGTGGTAATAGTTATCGGAAGAACAGTTTTCAAAACAAGAGGTTTACTGAAAAGAAGGTGTTTGTGAATGGTTCACGGTTACTTTCTGATGAGAAAAATGAAATCTTTTCAAAATCGAATGAAGAGTTCTTTGAGAAAAGAGCTTCACAGTATCAGTCTGAAGGCACGAGTCGAGTAGTTGATACTCGTACTTGTTTTAGATGTGAACAAGTTGGTCATATTGCACGAAAGTGTACATATGTGAAGCCTAGGACTGAAACTGTGAAGGTTCAACAAAAGAAGGTTGATGTGAAGGGTAAATCACCAATGTATGTTGAGAAGAAAGTGGTTGAGAAGCAAAAAGCTAAAATCAACAATGTAAAAGCAAAAAATGAACCTGTAAAGAAGTTGGTAACTCAAAATGACAAATTTTATAAACGGGTTGCATTAACTGAACAAATTTGGAAACCAAAAAGTGAAATGAAAATTTCAACTTCTGAAGTGAAAAAGGCTGAAGAATCAATTTCGGTTGATTATGATGCAAAATTTCCACCTTTGAAGGCTGAAAATTTCAAAATTCAAATTGCGAGAGTCAAGGTTCCATCTAAGGCTGATGAGGCCTGGGTGGACACTATGTTCGAATAAGTAGTTTGAATGGCCGGAGCTTCCTGGTTCGCGAAGCATGAATCGGCATCTTTATTGTAGTTGGTTAAATTGAAGTTTGTTTTGTGCAGGATCTTCCACATCTAATATCCAGATGGATCATGGATAGTGGCGCATCTCGACATATGACAGGGAAAACTGCATTATTGTATGATGTGAGAAACATTAATGGTGGTTATGTGGGATTTGCTGGTCATGAAGGTGGTAGAATTGTTGGTGAAGGAACGTTGTCCAATGGGATTGTGACGTTTGAGAGAGTTAACTACATCACTGAGCTGGAGAACAATCTGCTTAGTATCTCGCAGATCTGTGACAATCAGTATACTACTCACTTCACTGATAAAGAATGTTTGATTCTGAAACCTGGTTTTGTTATCCCTGAAGAATGGATTATTATGAGGGCACCTAGAGTGAACGATTTATATGTGTTAGACATGTCTATAGGAACTACAACTACTGGTCAAGCACATTGTTTCGTGTCTAGAGCAACTGAGAAAGAATCCAGATTGTGGCACCGAAAGATGGGGCATATACATCTTAGAAAAATGAATCACTTGGTGCACAATGATTTGGTATTGGGTGTTAATATCAAAGGTTTTCATCTGGAAGGGGAGTGCATTAGCTGCATCAAAGGTAAGCAGAAGAAAAAGTCACACCTTACAAAGAAAGTTAATTCAGTTTCAAGACCTCTGGAAAGACTTCACATGGATTTGTTTGGTCCAGTGAATGTCAAGAGCATTACAGGAGATTACTATTGTTTGGTCGTTACTGATGATTATTCCAGATTTTCATGGGTATCTTTCTTGAAGACGAAAGATGAAACATTTGACAGTTTGATGGGTCTGTTCAGGAAGATTGAGAATTTGTACCAAAGGCGTATCAATAAAATTCGAAGTGATAATGGTACCGAATTCAAGAATAGCAAGATGGAAGAATTTTGTGATGAAAGAGGTATTTTGCATGAGTTTAGTGCTCCGTACACTCCGCAGCAGAATGGAGTTGCAGAACGCAAAAACCGGACGCTAATCGAGACGGCTAGAACTATGCTCGCAGATTCAAAGTTACCGATTAATTTTTGGGCTGAAGCTGTTTCTGCCGCATGCTATACGCTCAACAGGGTTCTTACTGTCAAGAAGTTCAACAAAACATGTTTTGAGCTAATCAATAACCGCAAACCGAATTTGAAATATCTAGAACCGTTCGGGTCACCTTGTACGGTTATAGAGCCTTTTGGAAAGTTTGGTCCGAAGTGCATCGAGGGTATATTTGTTGGTTATTCAAATCCATTGAGACGTGTCTTCGTTCCAAGTGAGAAGCGGATTATTGAAGCTGCAAATGTTGAATGTCAAGGTTATACTATGCCGCCGCAGAATCCTGGTGATTCATGGCGTTATCATTATGATAAACTTTGGGATTCGTTTGACATGAGAGAAGAATCAGAGGATGAAGAAGATTTCTTTGATGAGTTGGATATTTTGCGTGAATATGAGTCGCAGTTAAGGTTCCCAGCTGAGTATTCGAGAAGACCACGGGAAATTTCAAATGATGATGAAGCAGGTCCAAGTAATGCTGGTGAACATGATGATGTCCAACAGGATGAAGTTGCTCAAGATATTCAGTCGACTCAGAATGATAATCTAGAAACTGAAAACATGCCAGTTTTTGATCACGGTAATTCAGATTCAAATTCTGAGGGGGAGCAGATTCAGATTTCAGGTCAAACAAACCAAGTTGGTGAACAAGATGCAGAGCAGAATGTTACTAATCTGGAGGGAAATGTAGATGTTCCGAGTGAAGTGATGCCGAGAACTTTTTCATATCATCCAGAGGAGTTGATTATAGGAGAATTGCAAGCTGGAGTTCGCACTCGAAATCAGATTGATAAAGGGCTTACTTGTTTTTATACAAAAGTTGCTTCTTTGCAAACTGAATTTTCATTAAGTTGTTTTATCTCGCAGGTTGAGCCAAGAACTTACAAAGAGGCGCTTACTGAAGACTCTTGGGTCAATGCAATGCAGGAGGAACTTAGTCAATTCGAGAAACTGGGAGTGTGGAAGTTGGTTGATTTGCCGGATGGTCAAAGGAAAATTAACACCAAGTGGGTGTTTAAGTGTAAGAGGGACGATAGAGGAGTTGTTGTAAGGAACAAAGCTCGACTCGTTGTTCAGGGCTTTAGTCAACAGGAGGGAATTGATTTTACCGAAGTCTATGCTCCTGTAGCACGACTAGAGGCAATCAGAATTTTTCTTGCATTTGCGTCTTGGAAGAACTTCAAAGTTTATCAGTTGGATGTTAAATCGGCGTTTCTTTATGGGAAGGTTAAAGAGAAGGTTTATGTCGGACAGCCGCCGGGCTTTACTGACCCAATCCACAAAAACAAGGTCTACTTATTGGACAAAGCGTTGTATGGTCTACATCAGGCGCCGAGAGCCTGGTACGAGACTTTGTCTCAACACCTACTCGCTAACAAGTTCATTCGTGGAAAAGTGGATGCCACTCTCTTCACTAAAGTCGTTGATGGTCATCTTCTGATAGTACAGATTTATGTGGATGATATAATCTTTGGGTCAACAAATGAAAATCTATGCAAAGATTTTGAATCAGTGATGAAGCAGAAGTTTGAAATGTCATCAATGGGGGAGATGAAATTCTTTCTGGGTTTACAAGTTGAACAACTTCCTGTAGGAATTTTCATTCATCAGTCAAAGTACGTTCATGATATTCTAGAGAAATTTGGGATGTCAAGTTCTACTCCAGCTGCTACCCCACTTGCAACAAATCATGGGATTCACCCAGATCTCACCGGAGACAGGGCTGATGAAACTTTTTATCGCTCCATGATAGGTTCTTTAATGTACCTAACTGCTTCACGTCCTGATATCATGTACCCAACGTGCCTCGCAGCAAGATTTCAGTCTAACCCGAGAGCATCGCACATGATTATTGTGAAGAGGATATTGCGCTACCTGAAAGGAACTCCTTCATTGGGGTTGTGGTATCCTAGGAAAGGCGATTTTACGCTCGAAGGGTATTCCGATTCGGATTTCGGATGCTGCAAAGTCAATTCAAAATCAACAACTGCAGGATGCCAGTTCTTTGGTCCTAGATTGGTTACCTGGCAGTGTAAGAAACAAACGTCTGTGGCGTTATCTACATGTGAAGCGGAGTACGTTTCTGCTAGCAGTTGCTGCTCTCAGATCTTGTGGATACAGCAACAGATGCGCGACTACGGTTTGCAGTTTCTTAACACACCTCTTTTTGTTGATAATGAGGCCGCAATAAATATAACAAAAAATCCAGTACATCACGCTAAAACTAAACACATAGAAATTCGTCATCAGTTTATTCGTGATTGCTTTGAGAAAAAGTTGATACGAATTGAGAAAATCCACACAGACGAACAGAAAGCTGATTTACATACCAAAGCTTTTGATAAAAATCGGTTTAAATATTTGTTAAAACTGAACGGTATGAAGCTTCTGTCGGTGTCGGATGGAGTTATTGGCGTTGATGAGGGTACTGTTGCGGATGAAGACGAGAAACAATCTGCAATGGTTTGTCGAATTTTTACTTGTTTTGGTATTTAGGGGGAGTAGATGTTTGTACATAGTTTATTTTCAGAAAATACAAAAACAGTAAAAAAAATGCAAAAATACAAAAACATGATAAAATCTGAAAAAGAGCTTGTGTATATAGGGAAAATGATAGTACATCAGCTAGACGATCACAATATGCTAAAGATTTGAAAAGTATAAAAAAATTAAACAATCTTACTAATGATGTGTCGATAGGTTTTCGTACATTTAGTAGATTTATTTGGGATATAAACCTAAATTCAAACTTGTGAATTCGTGGGGAACACTACTTGGATATATAGGTAACCCCTGAAATCTCGTTTGAAAGGTCTCTTAATCTGATATACTAGGTCTTTATACTCTATGATGTCTGGGGTATTATTCCGGGACTTCTGCTGAACGGTAGTTCTGACCTAGTCCCTGGCTAATACTTGCTGCAATGCTTGAAACACAGCATTAAACCCTCAGCATGCTGAAACAATTAAAATTAATATATGCTGCTGTTGTAAGCAAAAAGATCCTCTAAAGGGGACACACCGAAAAGTCGAAGCTGATATCTCTCTGCGTATACGGAAGTATCGATCTGAGATCCCTCGGCCCTCGCATACCTAAATTATATATAGACATCATTGTAGTATTCTCACCTGTAAGACTGATTATTGGGATTCTGGATATGGGAGTATATTCAAGAGGTGGGACACATGAATGATCTAAGTTCTTAATTCATCTAAATTGTATCCTGAATAAGTTGAAATTTGTATGAGAATTTAAGATGGATCAGTATATCGACAATCAAGGTAAATTGTTTAAATCTGTGTATGAAATGTAGCTTAACGGTACTTGTGATTTGTCTGAAAAGTTGATATGATTCCCTGAGACGCTCACCAAAAATATGTTTGTAAATAGTTTACTTTGTTTACTTTTTGCAATTTAAGTTTTCTGTATTTCATTTCTTAGTTTAGAATACTTTGATAAAATCCAAAAAGATTTTATTTCTGCTTTATTTTAGTCAAACCAAAGTGGAGAGTTGATTGTTGAATTCTCAGATGTTTGAAGCAGATGCAGGAATTTCTGGACTGAAGAATGAGGAGAGCTTACTTTGAAGAAGTTTGAAGTGTTTGAAATGATAAAAACAAGTTCATTAACTTGATACTTGTTATTTTCAGAAAATGTTTGAAATTGTTGTTTTAAAATTAGTGTGTTTCGTCAAAAGATCAACCAAGGTCATTAAATTGAACTTGGTAGATTAATTGAGTAATCAGGGTCATTAACTTGGACCTGAATACTTGAGTGGATTGTTAAAGCTGATTGAGTTTGTGTTTTATTATTGGAAAGATAGAATGGTTATGTTTGCTGGTTGAGTAACAGGTTTGATCTTCATTATTTCCAATGGAAGCAAATTGACAAATCTTGAACCAGATTTCTCAGATCCTAGCATATTGAGAGGGGGAGTCTGTGAAAGGGGGAGTCTGGATCAACAGTCAAAGGGAAGATTGAAGTTTAAAGTTTAAAGGTTAAAGATAAAGTTTGATGAGAGTTTTTACAATGTTTGAAGATTGTTAAAGACAAAGACTTGAAGCCAAAGACTTCATCAACATCCAAGGGGGAGTCTGTTGGTGCACTAAATGTCTGCTGATTACGTCATTATCAAGTCTTGTGTCTAGGATTGTTTGAATGATTACACATTAGGGTTTAAGTTAGGGTTTTTATGTTTAAACACAAGATTTCGCTTGAGAGGTAATGTGTTTGCTTAAAGCGAAATCAGAACATAATAGATTTCGCTTCAGACATGCTCAAGCGAAATCTCAAGCTTCTATATATAGGTAGTAGGTCATTTGAAGCGATAAGGAGTGGTCATTGTATGTGAGTCAAGGTGCTGCTGAATTTTTGTCAGAAAATCATTGTCAAGACTCAGAAGGCATTAATAGAAAGAAAATTAAGAGGAACAAAGCTGTTATGACTTTATGTGCATTGATTCCGCCTTTACACATGAAGATGAACACCTTAACTGACTTTTAGAGGTCGTATAACGGTCCAACAGCAACTGGAGCCAGTCCTCCTCCATGGCTCTCTGGGTACGCAACCAAGAAGCAACCTGCTGCTCAAGTGCCAAAAGGCGTGCAACATAGTCAGGTAACAATGGTCGAGAGTGCTGCGAAGAAACAGGGTGGGTCTGACCCTGACACTGGCACGGCGGTGGCTGAGCTCTCTCAAGCTCCTGGATGCGCCGTGTGAGTGCCTCCTGCTGGACAACAATCGATATCAAAACGTCCTC
Source organism: Helianthus tuberosus (assembly GCA_030545235.1). Taxonomy (NCBI): domain Eukaryota; kingdom Viridiplantae; phylum Streptophyta; class Magnoliopsida; order Asterales; family Asteraceae; genus Helianthus; species Helianthus tuberosus. The sequence goes on along the minus strand of CM060403.1, from coordinate 153,649,715 downwards.
AATAGTATACCCCATATGGAAAGGACGGTAGGGGTCGGTTAGTGGCATAACAGAAGGTGACGTCCAGAGAAACGGCTCGCTGGCTGGATCAAAAGGTGTCACATGAAATGGAGGAACAGGGGGTAAAACAGGTGAAAACTGTGGCATAACGAGAACAGACGTCGGCACATGCCCAAAGGGATGGGCCGAAGAACCCTCTCCAGGTCGTGCTGGAGGTGTAAACTGAGGGAAAGTAAAAGGGGTATCAACGTGACGGGTATCAATGATCTGAGGGGGAATAGGTGGAACCTCATCATCAGCAGGAATCCACCCATGCTGGGCGTGCTCATCTCGTGGGTCAATCTGTGCATCAAAAAGTGCTCGATCAATCTGCACAGGCATAGGGTCAAGGTGGGGTGCAACAAGAGGGTCAGCAGGTACATCAGCGATAAGTGGGGGATCAACATGATCAGCAGCAACGACATGATCGCCCTCCAACAACGGGGCATCCACAGGATGATCATCAATGGGTGGGTCAGCAATCACAGGATCAATAGGTATGCCAGCATGAGCAGGGTCATGCTCAAGCACTGGGTCAGGAGAAGGGTCCAGTGGCTGCTCGGGATCATCAAAGGCCATCTCAAAATCAAACTCAGGGTCGATGGGATCAACTGGGTTAACTGGGTCGACCGGATCCTCCATAGGCTGATCCATGGGTATAAACTCTATATCCTCATCTGGGTCGAATCCTGGGGGAAAGACAGGATCAGAGTCCTCCTCAACATCGTGGTCGAAAGCAAAGCTAGAAGCAGGGGCAACAGAGGATGCTCTATCTGGATCTGAACCATGAGAAAAGTGTTGCGCACTCTGAGTGTGTGAAGGTACGGAGGCCACAGACTCGAAAGAGTCTGGGACCGGAGAGTGAACAGGTGACTCCTCAGCGGGAGCATCTGCGATCAACAAAAGATCTCCAGCAGCAAGAAGGGCCTCGCCCTGAACCTCATCCTCTAAGGGCTCGTCATCAAACAGATCGACGTCGGGAAGTAAATCCTAAGCAGGATATGAAGCAAGTGGTATGGGAGCAGGGATCTCTACAAGTGGTAGGTCCCCGGCCAAAGGGCCATCAGCGAGCTCATCAGCACCATCAGGTAACGCAAAGGGCTGAAAGTCATCCTCGTCTGTGCTAGTAACGTCGGATGTGTGAACCTCGCGCTCTGAAGACTCTAGGTCGTCTGATACTATAGGTCTAGGGCCTGTGGTGTCTGAATCACCAGTACCGGTCGAGTCCATGTGTCTGTAACAAAAACACAAATGTGCACAAATAATCAGTCATACAATCAGATAAGCACATTAGTCACCAAGTAAGCAATAAAATAATTCTCCTAGTCCCACTAGCCTCCCAGCCTCCCAGACTGCTTTTCCTAGTCCCACTAGCCAATTCTCCCAGCCTCTCAGACTGCTCTTCCTAGTCCCACTAGCCAATTCTCCTAGTCCCACTAGCCAACTACCTCGGCCTCCCAAACCGAGCCTCAGCCTCCCAGACTGAGCCTATAAATAATAAATAAATGTGCTCAACATTTGTTTGTAAAAAGTTTTGGATCTGGACTTAAACGGTATGCAGTGTAAAAATGTTTTTGTGAGAGCCCTAGTGATCATAGTCTAGACTCGAGAAGTAATCCTAGTTCGCTATGATCAGAGCTCTGATACCAAGCTGTCACACCCTGGCTTTGCGGAAGCGTGGTTATTTTGGTGTGACTTCTTAATACCATAGCTTAACCATAACAAAGCTATATGAAATAAAACCATGCAAGATCATCCATTTAATTAAGTTTTAAAAACCAAATACAACAACATTGTCTCAACGGAAACACATCCTAACGACATTGTTCAACAAACACAAACATCAACATGACAAAAACACAGTTTAAGGACTATGACTTGTCCAGGAAAGAGTCACATTCCCCAAACCCGGATGACCTCGTAACTAGTGCAGCGGGAAAACATGTCATACCGCGCCAGATCCTTTAATTCCCTGAAATACATGTAAGTTGAAAAATCAACAATAATGTTGAGCGAGTTCATGTGTAAGTGAGTAAATAAACCTTTGTATGTATAAAAACCCTGGTATGTAGCAAATAAGGAAAAAGAGATCACCAATGGTTTGCAAGGCCATTGATATGTGTGAAGTGCAAGTAGGAAGACTCAAACCTAGCGGATTTTGCGTTGGGCACAAAGTCACCCCGAGGCCCGTACTGTTGGACCTGGAGTTGGGCTCGCTACACCCAGATAGATCTACCGCTTACGTCCCTCGGTCCTACAATGAGGATTAATGGCCTCCAGTTCCCGCCTACCCACTCACATGATCTAAGTAGTAAACCCTCCTTACGCTAATCATACCATGTATAAAGTACTCGTAATCATAGTAACATGTATTTCACCCCCGCAGTTTAGAAAACTGAAAACAGTTAAGAGAAAAGGGGGACATGAACTCACAGTGGTGCGTCTCTACCAAGTATGTCTCCTGATCAAGCAGCTGTGTGACGACCTACACGTACTAATTCTATTAGACGGACGGCCGTGCCTTAGCTTTATGGTTTAAGTTTTTGGGAAATAGTTAGACAACTATTTCGTGTTTAGATTTAGTAAATACTTGGTAATCATTTTCCTTCCCAAGGATGGGGGATTTAATACATGTGTGTTCGAAATATATTATTAAGTCTCACTTAAAATATATTTTATTTCTAACTCCAAAATATAAATACTCTTCTCAAAAATATTATATTTTCTATTACGTAAATTTTCCCAAAATAATACCTTGACAAAAATACGCGTTAAGTCATATTTTCTTAAAATGCGTAAGTTACGTTTTAATGATCGAGTGGTAATAATAATTACCGGTGTAACTTATATATTTATCGTAGAGACGTTCGTATTATTTTGGATCCATTAACATTCGATAGTATTATTTTTACCCTAAAAATAATACTAGTATTTTCACAAAATAATCATAAACACATATCAAGTGACTTTATGAAAAATATATACTAAATATATATTTACCAAGTTTTATTTTGTGAAATTCCACCTCTGATGTTTTGTAAATAAAGTCGTGGCGAAATCTATAATTTGAAAACAAGTCGAAAAGTATTTCTAACACTTATAGTGAAAATATTTCTAAGTGTTAGGTTTTTTGGAAAAATTTCGCCAGAGTTTCCCCTGTAACTGGAGGTGGCCACGCTTTTAAGCATATCATTTTCTTTCATAAATCAAACCAACATTCTTTTCATTCAATCAAAACAATGTCCAAAACAACAAACTAGTAAATAAATATGTATATCGCATAAATTACATGAACTTGCGTTTTATCCAAGAATATAAAGTAAATTCCATTACTTTTAGTGGATCTTTATATAAATCAATCCGGTTTCGTAAAAACCCCGTTTTTAAGGAAATTCCATCTTTACAACTTCTTATCAATTTTTACAAAGATAGTTATTTTGTCGAAACTTAGTGCTACACATGTGTTTACACACTTGTGTGTTCTAAAAATCATTCTTGCTCATGTAAGATCCATTTTTAGAAAAATATGGTTTCTTTGACACTTGGTCCTTTGAAAATACCACTTGTAGATCCGTAGATCTACTAGTTTTAAACACTATTTCGTAAGTAAAATCATTTTTACACAAGTTCAAGTTTGATGTGTGGTAGAGTTTCATCACTTAACCCTTGTTATACTTAAACAAGCTTTATGTCATGATCCATGATCATGACCAATCCGGGTTAAACGATGATCCGAGCTACCACAACATAGATCGGGCCTAAATAACCACACAAATCAAATACTACAAGATTTACACAACATTCAAGCTTTTGACCACCATTACTAGCATTTTTAGTAGAATTTTATGTATCAACTTGTATGTTTACGAGTTTTAGCCGTTACATAACATTTTAACCACTTCAAAATAGTTCGAGAGTGTGATTCAAGCAACTTACTGCTAGCTCGAGGCTAGGGAAGAATCTAGACGCAAAATGAGTGGATAAAAGCAATGGGGTGAGGTCCTTCGCCTTCCGATTGCACCAAGCTTCCTTGTAGGTGATCCTTAACACTTGTATGATCTTGGAATAGCTTGAACAAAAATCGAAAATGGGTGGATGGTAGAGGGGGTGTTCTGCCGAGAGTTTATAGAGAGGGAGAGAGTGTGCTCAAGTGTTGTGAGTTGTGGTGAAGGTTATGTTGTGCTATGTCATGAACTTATAGACAATTAGTATGAGCATTAACCAAAGGATTATGTGCTAGCTAGATATTAGGCACACTTGATTATTATAATCAACAAATAGGACAAGGGTGTCCCCCTTAGGGGACGGTTTGGTTAGGGGGGGGGGGGGTTAATCCGGTTAGATTCCAACTAAACCTTAAGTAATTAGTTAAGTTAAGTTAAGTTTAGTTAGTTTAGGGATTAACCCGGTTACTAGTGTCTCATACGTTACAGCGGGTGTTAGGGTATTCAGGGACCCTAACTGGCTTAGAAAAAGAAAAACAGTGTTGATGACAATATTTTTATGTTCCGGGTAAAGTCCGGTTGTTCGGTTGGATAGAGATCCGTTAAAGTGCTTAACAAAGCTTTAAAGTGTCGTTATTATTAATTTTAGTGACACAACTTATTTCTCCAAAGTGTCGGGAATATTTTCCTCATGTTTTGGCACTTTATTAGTTAGCCAAATGTTGAATTTGGTACTTAGAGTACGTTTTAGGCACATCCGGTCACTGTAATTTATTCCTAGTGACGCAGTTCTACAACCCTTATATCCCTACACTCACCACTAGTGTAGCAACTATCTCAGGCTCTTACAGGCCTTAGAGGTAGTACCTGCCTGGTGCTAGTTATGACAGCATGTTTAATAGGTTATCCGTTCATTGTGCTACTGTGCTTTTGGTGCATCAAGGTTGTCACAAAGGTGTTGTAAGCAAAACATGGAGTGACAGCAAGTAAAGTATGATGCAAGTAAGTACATGTATTAGTATTCAAGTAGCAGTTTATCCACAAGTTCAAGCAAGCACAGTAATTAAGCAGTAATTAATTATTAATTAAGTCGTACGGATACCTGGTTTAGTGAGGGTTGTCACACTTGGATCATATCCTAAGTATTTTCAATCTGACTTATTCAAAATTGTTTATTCAATAAATGTATATCAAAACAATTGGGAATTAAAGAGACAAAAAGGATAACAATACAAGATAAGCGACAAAAGATTAAGGTTTTATTTATTAACAAAAGATTAACCCTTAAAAGGTTGTCAAAATCACCTACCCCGAGCATCTACCAGCAAAACGTGGCCCGTCCGCTGGGGTAGGTAAAGGGTTTCCATGATAATAGGTTCAAAAGTAGTGCAGGAATATAAAGGCGGCAGGATCACAATGGCTTCATCCCCCAAACAGAGGATCCCTCCACCATTTGCAATCCTGACTATTGTCCAAAGGATCATACATGATCCTTAATCCTAAAAACTATTGTTCAGTACAAACCATCAAATTGTTCAACAAAACAACCATTAAACTAAAAAATTGGGCTCCGGCTATGTCTAGAAGTTTCCATCATCGCCCAATCATGCAGCCTAAACCTTCCCTGCATCACCACCTCCGGCTCCACTTGCTTCACCACCTTCACCTTTGCCTCCAGCCTCGATCGCCAAAACCTCCTCAGCCTCATCATCATCTTCAAGATCAGCCAATCTTGCTTTCCAGTCCTCAATCTCCCAGCTGCTTCTGTCCAAGTTAGGATCTTGAGCTTCCTGGGCCATCTTTAGTTTGGTCTGATACATTGTGATGGCAGCAGAGACCTTTGCACCTTCTATGAGATCATGCTTTTCATAGTCAAGGTCAATCAGAAGTTTAGCCGTCTTAGTCTTGGCATCCTGGAGCTCCTTTTGAAGATCATCGATTTTGAGGTCCTTTAGCAATGCAACCTGCTGGAGGTCGGCAATCTTCCTATCCTGATCCTCACCAGGCTTACGTTTAAACAAATAACGATGAGAACCAAAGGTAGTAAGATCATACAGCTCTCCCAGCTCTGACATTCCTAGGTTTATCCCTTCCTGCTCGATGATCCTTTCAAGGGTGTACAAAACCCTCCATATCATCGGCATGGCTTGGATATAAGAGATGTCGGTTAGGGAAAAGAAAGATTGGGTAAAGGCTGGGAAAGGATATGTATAGCCTATGGTGAACGGAGTGACAGGAAAAGCAACCCACTTGTCGGAAATATGATCACTGTGGGCATTGGGATCAAAAGGTCTAAACTCGGTGTTCGCCGGGAAGCAGTGGCGGATCCTATCAATCTGTGCATCGTTGAAATAACAGCGTTCTTTTATGGAATCTTCGATGATTCCCTGGCTTTTCGGTGGGCTGTTTTTCGGATGATCCTTAGCTGGGGAGTTCCGGAGCAACATCTTTGATAGAATGGTGGAAAGAAACGGAAAACAGAGCAAAGAAAGAAGAAGATGAAGAGAAAATACCTGTTTATCTTCGGAATGCAGTTATAAAGGGAGTATCTCGGAAATTTTAAATGCAATCGATCCTATCTATATCTCCTATTTATAATCATGATTGTGCAGGGTTGTCACCTGTGTGACGTCATGGTTGCAACAGATAGTTCTACAACAACGGCTATATTTACGATAGTTAGTTGCGGATAAGATCAAGAAAATATAATTCGCTCATTTTACATATCACTCCTTATATTTTGGGGGCAATTGTTAGGGGAGGATTTTCTAACAATTAGTGATCCTTACTTGTTATCCTAATTAATGATCCTTACTTCTGTGACAGATAGTGATCCTCAGAAGAGTTTCAGGATCAGGATTATGGATCACCTTAAGGATCCTCATACTAACGATTGTTTGTTTATATTTTGTATTATTTCGCAGGAGTAATAAGCTTGACTTGGTCTTGGCAACGTTACTATGGAATATTCCACGGGTATTTCGCACACGTTTGACTGGAAATGGACGTTGTGAAGAACGTGGGAGCTTGGCACAAAAGTCAGATAGTTTGTTATTATAGTTAACTTCTATTTTTAAAGGGGTGACGAGCTAGAATTAGAACACTTAGCCATTTTCAGCTACACACACTCTCATACAATCGCACTCTTGAAGCTCTCGACGAACACTTATTAGTTTTCACTCATTTTTACACATTTCACCATAGTGATCCTTGTACCTAGCTCGTTACTATCCGAAGTTGTAAACATTTATCGATTTATTTGAGCTTAGTGATCGGTAGTTTCCATCACCCGGGGTTTTTTGTGCCGGAGATCAACTCTTGATCAAGGGCTTTTTCCCCGTACAAATCCTTGTGTCATTTGTGCAATTTACATTGAAGTGATCCTTATCATTGTTCTACATTCAAAGCATCATTCCCCGTAACAGAGAGTTTGGTTGCATTATCCTCAACATATTTTTTTACCAAAACAGCTACTTTCTGGAGGTCAGAGTGTTTCTCCTCTAGCTCTTCAACATTCCCAACAAAATCCTCGATATCCGCAAATTTCTACAATAAAGACAATGCAAAGATTAGGATCAGGTGATCCTCAAGTGGATAGGGTAATTAAACTGAGTCAGTGATCCTTACATCATTGAAGTACTCGAGAAATTGATGACAAATCAGAGGTAAGCCTTGGAGGTTGTCAGCTTCGGAGGTTTTTCTCTTCTTTCCAGTTTTTCCTTTCGAAGTGGTAGCCTTGGGGATTACAACAGAGGGGCTAGCAGCAGATTTTTTCTTGGAGGATCGGACAGTGTCTAGATCAGTGACACTGAATTTGGAGGCAGATTTTGATGATTTTCCAGCGCCTACACATTCAAAACAGATAAGTATCCTTATCCTATTTCTATTCAACTATTTATTTAAATATTTGACTATACAAAATACAGGATACTTACTTGATATAGTAACAGAACCTGAGGATACTTCCTGTGAATCCTGGGTGTTTGTTTTGAATGATCTTGTTGCAGGATCAAGTTTTCTGAAAGCAGCAAGTCTCTCCTCGGTGGCCGGTGAAGGTATAATATGTGAAATTGTGATGGCTGTACAAGAGAAACAGAAGCATATTAGTAGTCATCATCTAAAATGAGCTTACTCAGTGATCCTTCTAAGGATCCTCTATCCTACCATGAGTGCTCCACTTCCTTGGCAGATCCTTTCCATCTGGGATAGAATCCCTTCTGACAAAGAAGAACCGCCGTTTCCAATTGGTATCATTCTTAGTAGCTTTAAAGATGGGATGTTCGTCTTCGGGTTTACGCTTGAGTAAAAATCGGTGGGGTCCAAATGTGGTGAGATCATACATCTCTGCCAATTCTGACATTCCTAGGTTGATTCCTTCTTGCTCAATGATCCTTTCAAGGGTATATAAGACCCTCAAGATCATTGGCATAGCTTGAATATAGGAGATGCCGGTGAGGGAGAAAAAGGATTGGGTGAATTCAGGGAAAGGATACGAGTATCCTATTGAGAAAGGAGTGACTGGGAAAGCTACCCAAGTTTCGGAAACGTAATCACTCAGGACAGTGGGATCAAACGATTTGAAAGTGGTGTTCGCCGGGAAGCAATGCCGGATTCTGTCTATTTGTGGGTCAGAGAAGCAACATCTTTCTTTCGGTGAATCTTTGATGATACCCTGGCTCTTAAGAGGACTGTCCTTCTTATGATCCTTGGCTGGTGAGGATCCTAGCATCATATTGGTTTCGAAGAAGGTAAAGAAAGAAGGAGCAGAGAAAGAAAACGTAAAGGAAGAAGAGGAAGAGAAATACCTGCTTAATCGTCGGATGTGAATTTAAAGGGATTTCTCTTGAATTTAAATGTGAAATGATCCCTATCTCTAACTCCTATTTATAATGATGATTCTGCAGGATAGTCACCTCAGTGACGTCATGTTCGTAACGGCTAGTCCGATTACAACGGCTAGTTATCTGATTAATTCGTTACGGATAAGAACAAAATATAACTCATTTATTTACATAATTACTCCTTATATTTTAGGGGCAATTGTTAGGGGTGGATTTCTAAATGATCAGTGATCCTCAATTGTTGTTGGACTTAGTGATCCTCACTTCTGTCTAAAGTAGTGATCCTCAGAAGTGTTGCAGGCTCAGGATCATGGATCATCATAAGGATCCTTGTACTAACGGTTGTCTACTTTGAATTCAAAATTGTTTTGCAGGAGTATCAACTTGGACTTGGTCTTGGCGATATTCCTGGAGAATATGCTATGTTTATTTCGCACGTGCTTGGCCAGAAGTGGACGTTATGGAGTCGTGGAGGACTTGCACAATTGGCGGAATGTTAGTTAGAGTAGATATTTTCTATTTTTAAAGGGGTAGCGAGCTAATTAGAAAACACTTGACTATTTTTGGCTACACACACACTCTTACAACTGCTCTCACCAGCTCTTGTTTACTCACTTGGCGATTGCACACTTTTTCACACCATACACTATAGTGATCCTTGTACTTAGCTCGCTATCATCCGAAGTTGTATTACATTTCTTGTTTAATTTGAGTTGGTGATCGGTAGTTTCCATCACCCGAGGTTTTTTATGCCCGAGATCATTCATTGATCAAGGGCTTTTTCCTCGTATAAATCTTCGTGTCACTTGTTCATTACATTTCATAGTGATCCTTATTGTTGTTCATCAATCCAAGCATCATACCTCACAACAGAAAGTTTGGTTACATTGTCATTGCTTGATTTTTGACCAAAACAGTGATATGGTATTAAGGAAAGTATTTCAGAATACCACCAATCCTGCTGACGGAATGTTGGCACCAAAATGGGAAGGCCCCTATTTGATTGAAGCTGAAGTAGGAAAGGGGGCATATCGATTGCTAACAATGGAAGGTGATTTGCTACCAAGAGCTTGGAATGCTGTCCATTTGAAGAAATATTTTATGTGACAAGGATCCATGATCCTCACCCGACAAGTATCCTTGAAGGATCCTTACAGAGTAGATGATCCTCATCTTGGTAACATTCTAATCTCAAACTATTTCATTCTTTTTCCTCTTATATAAGGATAAGGATCCTACATCCTTTATCCTCCTTTCACTTGATTCTGAGTTTTGAAGGTTCAGGTATCCTTAACTAAGGATTGAGTATCCACAGAAGTATCCAGTTATTTGGGCTTGAACCCAGTTATTTGGGCTTGACCCCAGTTGTTTGGGCTTGACCCCAGTTTGGGCCTGTCCCCAGTTTCACCAGTAGCGCACGATGATCCTGATATAGTTCATGGCAATGGGACCAGTACTCGCTTTAGGGGCTGAAAATTTCATTGTACTGGCTATATTCAGGATCCTACGTATAATGGTAGATGTACCATACATCCATTCCTAAGGTTTCTAACGTTTTCACATTAGCTAAGGTTTTGGCATTTTCATGTCACTAAGTTTGGATAGTCGCCAGTGAGGGCCATACTCCAGTTTACATACGATCCTTTGGGCTTGTACCCAGTTATCCTTTGGGCTTGTCCCCAGTTTTCCTTTGGGCTTGTCCCCAGTATATTGGGCTTGTCCCCAGAATTGTTGGGCTTGTCCCCAGTTGCTAACTTGTATCTTATATTGGCTTAGTCCAAACTTGTATCCTGTTTCAGGGTTTTTGGAGATAAACGACCAAGGATCCTTGATCCTTACTTTCTACTAAGGTTTGTCTTCTGGGTTATCCTGATTATAAGTGTTAAAGGATAGAATCCTAACTTGGATTCTCAGGTATGATCCTTAACTATTTTGATTTTATTCATTATTTATTTGAATAACCCTTATCCTTTGACAACTGAACTTATGATTCTTAAACTATATTACTTTTCAGAACTTATCGATTATGGGATATGTGATCCTTGATCATATCCTAAACTTTTTGGGGATATTTCTTAAATTTTTCTTTACTTGATAAGTTTAAACAAAATGAACATCACAACAGTTGAAAAGTAAAATACTAACAAGGATAGCAACACGGGAGATAGTCAAAAAGTTAAAGTTATTTTATCCACAAAACATTAAACCCTTTAAGGTTGTCAAAATTGCCAACCCATGTTTCTAATAGCAAAACGTGGCCCGTCCACATGGGTTGGCAAAGGGTGCTCAATGTTTAAGGGTCTTGGTAGTGCAAAAATCAAAAGACGGCAGGATCACAATGGCTTCATCCCCCAAACAGAGGATCCCTCCACTATTTGAAATCCTACCTATTGTTCGAAGGATCCATGATCCTTAGCCCTAATTACTATTGTTCAAATACAACCCATCATTGTTCAACAAAAAACACCATAACCAAAACAAACTATCAAACTTAAAAAATGGGCTCCGGCTACGTCTAGAAATGTCCTTCATCGCCCATTCATGCAGCCTACACCTTCGCTGCATCATCATCCCCTCCAGCTCCAGTATTCTTCGCATGATCCTTGCCACTGCCACTAGCAGCGATTGCCAGAACCTCTTCAGTCTCTTCATCATCCTCCAACTCAGCCAGCCTAGCCTTCCAGCCCTCCATGTCCCAGTTGCTCCTGTCAAAGGCAGGATCCTGAGCTTCTTGGGCCATCTGCAACTTGGTCTTGTACATGGCTGTTAGGGGAGGATTTTCTAACAATTAGTGATCCTTACTTGTTATCCTAATAAATGATCCTTACTTCTGTGACAGATAGTGATCCTCAGAAGAGCTTCAGGATCAGGATCATGGATCACCTTAAGGATCCTCATACTAACGATTGTTTGTTTGTGTTTCGTATTATTTTGCAGGAGTAACAAGCTTGACTTGGTCTTGGCAACGTTACTATGGAATATTCCACGGGTATTTCGCACACGTTTGACTGGAAATGGACGTTGTGGAGAACGTGGGAGCATGGCACAAAAGTCGGATAGTTTGTTAGCATAGTTAACTACTATTTTTAAAGGGGTGACGAGCTAGTAATGAGAACACTTAGCCATTTTTTCAGCTACACACACTCTTGTACAATTGCACTCTTGAAGCTTTCGGCAAGCACTTAACAGTTTTCACTCATTTTTACACATTTCACCATAGTGATCCTTGTACCTAGCTCGTTACTATCCGAAGTTGTAAACATTTACTGATTTATTTGAGCTTGGTGATCGGTAGTTTCCATCACCCGAGGTTTTTTATGCCGGAGATCTTCTAAAGATCAAGGGCTTTTTCCTCGTATAAATCCTTGTGTCGTTTGTGCAATTTACATTGAAGTGATCCTTATCATTGTTCCTCATTTCAAGCATCATTCCCCGTAACTAAGAGTTTGGTTGCATTATCCTCATCAGATTTTTTGACCAAAACAGTTTGGCGCCCACCGTGGGGCAATTGGTGCTTCATTCCTAAGAAGTTTTTCTGTTGGTGATCATTCCGGTTCATTTCATACAAATACATGGCTTCATCATTGAAGAATACCTCTACTGCAATGTCTGGGGTCAATTTATCTCAGGGCATTCCACCTTTGCCTCCACCACCTGCTGGATCTCAGAAAAATGCTGAGAAGAAACCAACTCCCATTTTCTCCAAACCTCCAACTTCTTCTGCTTCTTATACTCCTACTACTAGTGACTTGTTTACTCTGATTTTAAAGATGAAGGAGCATATCCAGCAGCAGGATAAGACCAATGAAAGAATCCTTAGAAAAATTGGAGACATCAAGAAACAAAAGAGATCGGCAGAGGATCATTCCCCACTAATGCCCAGATCTTTGAGTTTTGATACTTCAGTTATAACTTCTCAGCCTTCAGCGGTTCCAGACGTTCAATATGTTGGAGGACCAAAAGGAGTGCATTACGGGTCTTCAGCAATAACTCAGGCTTCAGGGTTACACTTTCAACCATCAGGATCACATCCTCAACATATAGCATCCTTTGCAAGCTCAGGAGGATACTCGGGAGCGCAGCAGATTCAAGGGTACTGGCCGTTTCAAGGATCCTCCCAGGTTCAAGGATCCTCCCAGGTTCAAGGATCCTCCCAGGTTCAAGGATCTTCCCAGGTTCAAGGATCCTCCTATGTTCAGGGATCCTCCCAGGTTCAAGGATCCTCCTATGTCCCAGGATCTTCCCAGGTTGAAGGATACTCACAGTTTCAAGGATCCTTCTAGATTCCGGGATCCTTAAGGAGTTTGCAATCAGGAAGTTTCGACGTCCATCAAGGGGATTTCATTCCAATGCAAACCATTGCTTCTACTAGTCCATCGGTCATCCAGAGCCCCAACAATATGGATTAACATCCATTCTTCCTAATTTGAATCCAATGGGAGGTAACACTTTTAATAATTCATATACTACTAACCATGGCCTTATGCAGGATCCAGGTATCAATCATGCCATGGCCAGGGAATTGTAAAAGTTAAAGGATATGATATCAAGTGTCCCAGGAGTGGTCAAGCCTATCCCAGAGATTACAGATGGGAGCCACAAGATATCTCGTTTTGCACCACAAATCTGTGATGCTGAGATACCCAAGAGGTTCCATGTACCAACCATGAAGCTGTATGATGGTTCGACGGATCCTGAAGAACACATAGCACAATACAGGGAGAGGATGGAGATCAATCCGATCCCAGAAAGGTTAAAAGAAGCATGCCTGTGCAAGGGATTCGGATCCACTCTTACTGGATCAGCTCTCAAATGGCTGCTAAGTCTTCCCCCCTACTCTATTACCTCATTTGCTAATCTAGTTAACCTATTTAATAACAAATTTTCTTGTAGTAGAAAATTTGAACGATTAACTAGTGATCTATATAGGATAACCCAGGGTCATAATGAATCATTAAGGGATTACATTACCAAATTCAGTAAAGAATCCTTAGGCATTCCCAACTTGGATATAGCCACGGCTGTTGAGGCCTTCAAAATGGGATTGCTTAGGGATTCATTGTTCTATGATGATCTTGTTATGACACCATGCAGGAACCTAGAAGAGGTAAGAACCCGGGCACTCAGGTTCATCCGGCTAGAGGACGATAAGAGGATCCAGGAAAGATTAGCAGGATCCTCAAAACAAGAGAAGCAAGGATCCTCGTTCAAGAACAACAAGTTCAGATCCTATAACAGATCTAATGAGGATTATCCTCCGATTTCTGAATATTGTTTTTGATCAGGAAGAGGATGATGAGTATTATCCTCCGATTTCTGAATATTGTTTTTCTGTTGATAACAATGAACTAATCCTTGCGATGCAGAATCTAGGTGATAAAGCCAGATGGCCCAGAAAAAATGACAGACCAGCTGCAACCAAAGATAAATCAAAGTGGTGTGCATACCATGAAGATTTTGGGCATCTCACAGAAGAATGCATTGCACTAAGAAAGGAAATTGGATACTTGTTGAGCAAGGGGCATCTAAAAGAATTGTTGGGTAGAAAAAAGTCAAGGACTCAGGATCCTGAAAGGATCCCTGAGAAAGCTCCAGCCCCTCCAGTATATGCACAAATTATAAACTTTATATCTGGAGGATCAGACATTTGTGGCACATCCTTCTCAGCAGCTAAAAGGCATGCAAAGGAAACTAAAATGGATAGTGGAGAAAGACTCGTTCGAACATCAAGTGTCTCCGAAGGAAAAGTCATAACCTTTGATGAGGATGATCGTGTTGATATCCAGGATCCTCATCACGATGGTTTAGTTATTACTCTTTTCATTTCTAACCATTTTGTCCGCAGGATCCTTATAGACGGAGGAAGCTCAGTGAACATTATCCAGCTTGATGTTCTAAAGAAGATGGATATCCCTGAATCAGATATCATACCAAGATCCTCCGTGCTCGTGGGATTTAGTGGCGAAACTAAGAATACTCTGGGGGACATTAAACCCCCAATCTATATCGAAGGCCTACATTCTTACCAAAAGTTTTGTGTTATTGACTGTTTATCTTGTTGTAATGTGATCCTTGGCAGGCCTTGGATACACGATATGAAGGCAGTCCCATTCACTTATCATCAATGTGTGAAGCTTCCTAGCCCTTGGGGAATAGTGAAGATTGATAGTGATCAGCAAGAGGCTCAGAACTGCTACACCTCATCAATGAAACCAGCATCAAAGTCTAGGGAGCAATAGCAATCAAAGTATACTCCAAGGGATGTCTTGGAGGCAAGAGAACAAGATATAGTAGAAATCCTTATGGATCCTCATGATCCTGAATCCAAAATCTATATCGGATCAGGGATCCTCGGCAAAATGAAAGAAGACCTCGTATCCTTCCTCAAAAGGAGGAAAACTACCTTTGCATGGAAGCATGAGGATATGACAGGTATATCTAAGGATATTATCACTCATAAACTTGGCATCGACAGGTCATTCAAACCAATCCATCAAAAAAGGAGGAAGTTTGCACCGGAAAGAAATGCCATTATCCAGGAAGAGGTAGAGAAATTGCTCCGGGCAGGTATGATTAGAGAGGTCAAGTATCCAAGATGGTTGGCCAATGTGGTTGTTGTTCAAAAGAAAAATGGAAAGTGGAGGGTATGTGTCGATTTCACAGATTTAAATAAGGCATGTCCCAAGGATCCTTTCCCATTACCCCACATTGACTCCATGGTGGATGCAACGGCGGGTCATGAACTGTTGACTTTTATGGATGCTTCATCTGGATTTCAACAAATTCAGATGGAACCATCTGATCAAGAGGATACGGCCTTTATGACTCCAACCGGTATATATTGTTATATTGCTATGCCGTTTGGATTAAGGAATGCAGGTGCAACATATCAAAGGCTGGTGAATATGATGTTCAAGGATCAGATTGGACAAACTATGGAGGTTTACATAGATGATATGGTGGTAAAATCCATAAAAGCTGAGGATCACCTAAGGGACTTGGAGGAAGCATTCGATATCCTTGACAAATATAACATGAAACTTAATCCTTCAAAATGTCACTTTGGTGTTAAAGCAGGCAAATTCTTAGGATACATGGTGACCAAGAGAGGCATTGAAGCTAGCCCGGAACAAATCAAAGCCTTAGTGAATATCAAATCTCCGGCTAATGCTAAGGATGTCCAAAGGATAACAGGCAGGATTGCAGCTTTGAACAGATTTATATCCAAATCCTCAGAGAAGTGCAAGGAATTCTATGATATCCTAAGGAAGAACAAGAAATTCGAGTGGACTGAGAAGCATGAAAGTGCCTTAAAAGCTCTTAAGGATTACCTATCCTCGGCCCCGGCTTTGATGAAACCAGAAAAAGGAGATGTGTTATCCTTATATCTTGCGGTATCCTCAAAAGCAGTAAGTGTCGTCCTTGTTAAGGATCACGAAGGTACACAACATCCTGTCTATTATGTAAGTAAGAGTTTACTTGATGCTGAATCCAGGTATTCACACTTAGAAAAACTTATCCTTGCATTAATTATGGCATCTACCAAATTAAGACATTATTTTGAAACTCATGTTATTATCGTTAAAACTAATTTTCCAATCAAGAATGTCCTCAGGAAACCTGAAATGTCAGGAAGGATGGCTAAGTGGGCAGTGAAGCTAAGTGCATATGATATAAGATACGAGCCCAGGACAGCCATTAAATCCCAAGCATTAGCTGACTTTGTGGCAGATTTCAGTAGTGATTTACAAAAAGAAGCTGAGTTAGAAGTCCAGCAGCTAGAGGAGACCAAGGATCCTTGGATACTCTATACTGATGGATCCTCAAATGTCAAAGGCACAGGGCTTGGAATAGTACTAAAATCGCCACAGGGGGACATAATACCCCACTCTATAGCTTGTGAGTTCCAAACCACTAACAATGAGGCTGAATACGAAGCCTTGATAGCTGGCTTGCAAATTGCTAAGCATATGAGGATCAGGTATCTTGAGGTACATGTAGATTCTTTGTTAATCACTAATCACTTTAATGGATCCTATGCTGTTAAAGGCGAAAAGCTAATCAAATATCTGGAGTTAGTCAAAGAATTGGCACTCTCTTTTGTATCCTTTAGTTTGACACAGGTACCAAGGGAAGAGAATGCAGAGGCAGATGCAGATGCACTAGCCAATTTAGGATCATCCTTGAAGATCCCGGAGGATATCAAGATCCCTATTATCCATATCCTGACCCCGGCTATCGAGGATCATGTGGCTATAGAGATAGGAGAGAATTCTGCAATTATCCCTAGTGAGGATACTCAAACTCATTCAGGATCATGGATCCTCCCAATCATGAGATACTTACAACATGGAGAGATTCCTACAGGAGAAAACCCTAGGGCTTTCAAAATTAAGGTATCTTAATTCACAATTTTTAATAATATGTTGTATAGACGATCTCTTGCAGGACCATACTTAAGATGCATTGAGGATCCTGAAATCCAAGAAGTTTTAAAAGACTTCCACGAAGGAGATTGTGGAAACCACACTGGGGGCAGGGCGTTATTCTCAAGGATCCTGAGGACAGGATACTACTGGCCAACCATGAAGAGAGATGCCATGGAGTATGCTAAGAGATGTGATCCTTGTCAGAGACACAGCAATATCCTTCATCAACCAGCTGAATTTTTGCATCCTATATCCTCCTCTTGGCCATTTATGAGATGGGGTATGGATATAGTTGGTAAGCTCCCTAAGGCACCTGGTGGGAAAGTATTCATGCTCGCTATGACTGATTACTTCTCCAAGTGGATAGAGGCTGAAGCTTTTGCCCAAGTCAGAGAAAAGGAAGTTATATCCTTCATTAAAAGAAATATTATAACTAGATTTGGTATTCCTTCTGAAATTATATGTGATAATGGTTCCCAATTTATTGGGGGCAGAACTACTAACTTTTGTGAAAGCTGGGGGATTAAGATGATAACATCAACACCAGTCCACCCACAAGCTAATGGTCAAGCAGAATCATCCAACAAGATGATCATCAACAATTTGAAGAAGAAGCTTGGATCCAAGAAAGTGAAATGGGCAGAAGAACTACCTTATGTGCTTTGGGCTGATAGGACAACCCCTAAGAATGCTACTGGTCAAACACCATTCTCTTTGGTATTTGGGGCAGAATCAGTGATCCCAACAGAAATGGTGGTTCCAACTGCTAGAACAAGTACCCGTGATCCTGAGGAAAATGATGAGAACTTGGCTCAAGACCTGGATACTATTGAAGAAATCAGGGATCTGGCTAGGATAAGGATGGCCAGTTATCAACAAAGAATGGCCGGTGCTTACAACAAAAATGTCAGGATCAGGAAGTTTCAAGTTGGAGATATGGTATTAAGGAAAGCATTTCAGAATACCACCAATCCTGCTGATGGAAAATTGGCTCCAAAATGGGAAGGCCCTTATTTGATTGAAGCTGAAGCAGGAAAGGGGGCATATAGATTGCTAACCATGGAAGGTGATTTGCTACCAAGAGCTTGGAATGCTGTCCACTTGAAGAAATATTTCATGTGAGCAGGATCCTCATGGCACAGATGATCCTTACGTTAGGAGTATCCTTGAAGGATCCTTAAAGTATCGGTGATCCTTACTTTGGTAATGTCCTAATCTTGAACTATTTCATTTCCTTATTTTCTCATATAAGGATAAGGATCATGTGTCCTTTATCCATCTCTCACGTGATTTTAAGTTTTGAAAGTTCAGGTATCCTTAGCAAAATATTGGTTATCTGCAGAAGCAATCCGTTCCTTGGGTTTAACCCCATTTATTTGGGCTTGACCCCAGTTCCGCCTGTAGCGCATGATGATCCTGGTATAGTTCAAGGCAGTGGGACCAGTACTCGCTTTAGGGGCTGATAATTCCATTGTACTGGCTATACCTAGGATCCTACGTATAATGGTAGAAGTACCATACATCCGTTCCTAAGGTTTCTAACGTTTTCACGTTAGCTAAGGTTTTGACATTTTCATGTCACTAAGTTTGGATAGTCGCCAGTTAGGGCCATACTCCAGTTTACATACGATCCTTGGGCTTGTCCCCAGTTATCCTTGGGCTTGTCCCCAGTTGTCCTTGGGCTTGTCCCTAGTTGCTAACTCTTATCTTGGCTTAGTCCCAAGTTATGCTCTATTTCAGGTCCTTGAAGATAAGCAACTAGGGATCCTTAATCCTTACTTCTCTCTAAGGTTTATCTTATAGTTATCCTGATTATGGTTAGGATCCTAACTTGGATCCTCAGGTATGATCCTTAACTATTTTTAATTCTATTCATTGTTTATTTGAATAACCCTTAAAAATTTGACAACTAAACTTGTGATCCTTAAAATATATTACTTTTTGGGATTCTTCAACTATAGGATATTTGGTCATAGATCATATCCTAAATATTTTCAATCTGTCTTATTCAAAATTGCTTATTCAATAAGTGTACATCAAAACAATTGAGAATTAAAGAGACAAAAAGGATAACAATACAAGATAAGCGACAAAAGATTAAGGTTTTATTTATTAACAAAAGATTAACGCTTAAAAGGTTGTCAAAATTACCTACTCCGAGCATCTACCAGCAATACGTGGCCTGTCCGCTGGGGTAGGTAAAGGGTGTCCATGATAATAGGTTCAAAGTAGTGCAGGAATATAAAGGCGGCAGGATCACAATGGCTTCATCCCCCAAACAGAGGATCCCTCCACCATTTGCAATCCTGCCTATTGTCTGAAGGATCCTAGATCCTTAATCCTAAAAACTATTGTTCAGTACAAACCATCAAATTGTTCAACAAAACAACCATCAAACTAAAAAAAATTGGGCTCCGGCTATGTCTAGAAATTTCCATCATTGCCCAATCATGCAGCCTAAACCTTCGTTGCATCACCACCTCCGGCTCCACTTGCTTCACCACCTTCACCCTTGCCTCCAGCCTCGATCGTCAGGATCTCTTCAGCCTCCTCTTCATCATCCAGTTCAGCCAGCCTTGCCTTCCAGCCTTCCACATCCAAGGTGCTCTTGTCAAAGGCAGGATCCTGAGCTTCCAAGGCCATTGCCAGCTTGGTCTTGTACATTGCTATTGCGGCAGAGATTTTGGCGTCTTTGGTGATATCATGCTTCTCGTAGTCAGCATTAACCAGCACCTTGGCCGTCTCATGTTTGGCATCCTGGAGTTCCTTCTGAAGATCAGCAATTTTGAGGTCCTTTAGCAATGCAACCTGCTGGAGGTCGGCAATCTTCCTATCCTGATCCTCAACGTGGCCAACATAGTCCTCAATCTCAGCGAATTTCTGCAAAGGGGATAAAAGATAAGGTCAGGACCAAGTGATCCTCAAATCAGCAGGATATGTCAGCAGGATATACGAGCAGAGACAATGATCCTTACATTGTTGAAGTACTCGAGGAATTGGTGGTGGATCAGAGGCAGACCCTGCAGATCCTCAGCCTCGGAGGCCTTTCTCTTCTTGACTCCCTTTCCTTTGAGGGGTGCCTTGGGGACTGAAGCTGTCGGGCTGGTAGGAGCCTTTCTTTTGGAGGATCTGACGGTGGTGAGATCGGTGACACTAAACTTTGAAGCAGACTTGGTGGATTTTCCAGCACCTACACAACCAAAACAAGATAAGTATCTTTACTTCACTTATATTTCACTATTTATTTAAATTTTTAAACAAAAATACTTACTTGACATCATGACAGAGCCTGAGGATACCTCCTGAGAATCCGGGGTGGTTGTCTTGAAAGATCTTGTTTTAGGATCAAGTCTCTTGAAAGTGGTGAGTCTCTCTTTGGCAGCAGGAGACAGTCTGAGGTGTGAGACGGTGATAGCTGCATAACAAGAAAGCAAAAGTATATAAGTGATCCTTATATCAAAAGAAAGTTCTCTGGTGATCCTTCTCAGGATCCTCCATCCTACCATGGGTAGCCCATTTCCTGGGAAGATTCTTCCCGTTAGGGATAGAATCTCTCTTGACGAAAAAGAAACGCCGCTTCCAGTTAGTATCATTCTTGGTAGCTTTGAAGATCCGGTGTTCCTCACCAGGTTTACGTTTGAACAAATAACGCTGAGAACCAAAGGTAGTAAGATCATACAGCTCTCCCAGCTCTGACATTCCTAGGTCTATCCCTTCCTGCTCGATGATCCTTTCAAGGGTATACAAAACCCTCCAGATCATCGGCATGGCTTGAATATAAGAGATGCCGGTTAGGGAAAAGAAAGATTGGGTGAAGGCTGGAAAAGGATATGTATAGCCTATGGTGAACGGAGTGACAGGAAAAGCGACCCAGTTGTCGGAAATATGATCACTCAGGGCATTAGGATCAAAAGATTTAAACACGGTGTTCGCCGGGAAACAATAGCGGATCCTATCAATCTGCGGATCGGTGAAACAACAGCGTTCTTTTATGGAATCTTCGATGATCCCCTGGCTCTTCAATGGGCTGTTTTTCGGGTGATCCTTAGCTGGGGAGTTCCGGAGCAACATTTTTGACAGAATGATGGAAAGAGACGGAAAGCAGAGCAAAAGAAGGAAGAAGATGAAGAGAGAATACCTGTTTATCTTCGGATGCAGTTATAAAGGGAGTATCTCTGAAATTTAAATGCAAACGATCCTATCTATATCTCCTATTTATAATCATGATTGTGCAGGGTTGTCACTTCTGTGACGTCACAGTTGCAACGGATAGTTCTACATCAACGGCTAGTTATCCGTTAGTTAGTTGCGGATAAGATCAAGAAAATATAATTCGTTCATTTTACATATTACTCCTTATATTTTGGGGGCAATTGTTAGGGGAGGATTTTCTAACAATTAGTGATCCTTACTTGTTATCCTAATAAATGATCCTAACTTCTGTGACAGATAGTGATCCTCAGAAGAGCTTCAGGATCAGGATCATGGATCACCTTAAGGATCCTCATACTAACGATTGTTTGTTTGTGTTTCGTATTATTTTGCAGGAGTAACAAGCTTGACTTGGTCTTGGCAACGTTACTATGGAATATTCCACGGGTATTTCGCACACGTTTGACTGGAAATGGACGTTGTGGAGAACGTGGGAGCATGGCACAAAAGTCGGATAGTTTGTTAGCATAGTTAACTTATATTTTTAAAGGGGTGACGAGCTAGTAATGAGAACACTTAGCCATTTTTTCAGCTACACACACTCTCGTACAATTGCACTCTTGAAGCTTTCGGCAAGCACTTAACAGTTTTCACTCACTTTTACACATTTCACCATAGTGATCCTTGTACCTAGCTTGTTACTATCCGAAGTTGTAAACATTTACTGGTTTATTTGAGCTTGGTGATCGGTAGTTTCCATCACCCGAGGTTTTTTATGCCGGAGATCTTCTAAAGATCAAGGGCTTTTTCCTCGTATAAATCCTTGTGTCGTTTGTGCAATTTACATTGAAGTGATCCTTATCATTTTTCCTCATTTCAAGCATCATTCCCCGTAACTAAGAGTTTGGTTGCATTATCCTCATCAAATTTTTGACCAAAACAATGGCAATGGCAGCGGAGACCTTAGCATCCTCCGTGATCTCGTGCTTCTCATAATCAGCATTGATCTGAGTTGCAACTATCTGAGTTTTGGCATCATTGAGGTCCTTTTCAAGGGATGCTATCTTGTGATCCTTGAGCACCGCCACTTTTTGGAGGTCATAGTATTTCTCCTCAAGCTCTTCAACATTCCCAACATAGTCCTCGATTTCAGCAAATTTCTGCAAACAAGACAATGCAAAGTTAGGATCACATGATCCTCAAATGGGCAGGATAATCAAGTTAAGTCACTGATCCTTACATCGGCAAAGTACTCGAGGAACTGATGGCGGATCAGAGCCAAGCCATGTAGGTTCTCAGCTTCGGAGGTCTTCCTCTTCTTTCCACCTCTTCCCTTCGAAGTGGTTGCCTTGGGGATTGTGACGGAGGGGCTAGCAGCAGACTTTTTCTTAGAGGATCGGACATTGTCAAGATCAGTGACACTGAATTTGGAGGCAGATTTTGAAGATTTCCCAGCACCTACACACCCAAAACAGATAAGTATCCTTGTTTTGGTAAAAAATAAAGCAATGATAATGGAACCAAACTTTCTGTTGTGAGGTATGATGCTTGAATTGATGAATAACAATAAGGATCACTATGAAATATAATGAACAAGTGACACGAAGATTTATACGAGGAAAAAGCCCTTGATCAATGAATGATCTCCGGCATAAAAAACCTCGGGTGATGGAAACTACCGATCACCAACTCAAATTAAACAAGAAATGTAATACAACTTCGGATGATAGCGAGCTAAGTACAAGGATCACTATAGTGTATTGTGTAAAAAAGTGTGTAATCGCCAAGTGAGTTAACGAGAGCTGGTGAGAGCAGTTGTAATAGTGTGTGTGTAGCCAAAAATAGCCAAGTGTTTTCTAATCAGCTCGCTACCCCTTTAAAAATGGAAAATATCTACACTAACATTACGCAAATGGTGCAAGTCCTCCACGACTCCATAACGTCCACTTTTGGCCAAACACGTGCGGAATAAACATAGAATATACTCCAGGAATATCGCCAAGACCAAGTCTAAGCTGGTATTCCTGCAAAACAATTTCGAATTCAAAATAGACAACCGTTAGTACAAGGATCCTTCTGATGATCCATGATCCTGATCCTACAACACTTCTGAGGATCACTACTTCAGACAGAATTGAGGATCACTAAACCCAACAGTAAATGAGGATCACTGATCATTTAGAAATCCACCCCTAACAATCCTTATCCTATTTCTATTTAATTATTTATTTAAACATTTAATTATGCAAAAAACAGGATACTTACTTGACATCGTGACAGAACCTGAGGATACCTCTTGAGAATCCTGGGTATTTGCTTTGAATGATCTTATTTCAGGATCAAGCCTCCGAAAAGCAGCAAGCCTTTCCTTCGTGGCAGGTGTTGTAATAAGGTGTGCAACAGTAATAGCTGCAAAAAAGGAACAAAAGTACGTTAGTGATCCTTAGATAAAAACAAGGTCATCTGGTGATCCTCCTCAGGATCCTATATCCTACCATGGGTGCTCCACTTCCTTGGCAGATCCTTTCCATCAGAGATAGAATCCCTTCTGATAAAGAAAAAATGTCGTTTCCAGTTGGTATCATTTTTAGTGGCTTTGAAGATTGGGTGTTCTTCTCCGGGTTTACGCTTGAGTAGATATCGGTGGGATCCGAATGTTACAAGGTCATACATCTCTGCCAACTCCGACATTCCTAGAGCAATTCCTTCTTGCTCAATGATCCTTTCAAGGGTATATAAAACCCTCCAGATCATTGGCATAGCTTGAATGTAGGAGATGCCGATGAAGGAGAAGAAATACTGGGTGAATTCAGGGAAAGGATACGAGTATCCTATTGTGAAAGGGGTGACCGGAAAAGCTACCCATGTTTCAAAAATATAATCACTTAGAACGGTGGGGTCAAATGGCTTGAAATCGGTGTTTGCCGGAAAGCAACGGCGGATTGTGTCTATTTGTGGATCAGTGAAGCAGCACCTTTCATTCGCCAAATCTTTGATGATCCCCTGGCTCTTAAGAGGACTGTCCTTCTTGTGATCCTTAGCCGGTGAGGATCTCAGCATCATCTTGATTATGAAGAAGGTGATGAAAGAAGGAGCAGAGAAAGAAAACGTAAAGGAAGAAGAGGAAGAGAGATACCTGCTTGATCTTTGGATATGAATTTAAAGGGAGTTTCTCTTGAATTTAAATGCAGATTGATCCCTATCTCTAACTCCTATTTATAATGATGATCTCTTGCAGGATAGTCACTTCAGTGACGTCATGCTCGTAACGGCTAGTCCGACTCCAACGGCTAGTTATCCGTTAATTTGTTACGGATAAGAACAAAAAATATAACTCGTTATTTACACTTTTACTCCTTATATTTTGGGGGCGATTGTTAGGGGAGGATTTCCAAATGATCAGTGATCCTCAATTACTATTGGGTTTAGTGATCCTCACTTCTGTTAGAATTGGTGATCCTCAGAAGTATTGCAGGATCAGGATCATGGATCATCTCAAGGATCCTTATACTAACGATTGTCTACTTTGAATATGATGTTGTTTTGCAGGAGTACCAGCTTGGACTTGGTCTTGGCGATATTCCTAGAGCATATTCCATGACTTATTCCGCACGTGCTTACCTGAAAGTGGACGTTATGGAGTTCGTGGGGGACTTGCATGAATTGCGGAATGTTTGTTAGCTTAGATATTTTCCATTTTTAAAAGGGGTAGCGAGCTAAATAGAAAACACTTGGCTATTTTTGGCTACACACACTCTTGCAACTGCTCTCACCAGCTCTCGGCAATTCGCTCAGCAATTTCATACACTTTACATACACTTTTTACACGTTACACTATAGTGATCCTTGTAATTAGCTCGCTATCATCCGAAGTTGTAACTCATTTCTTGTTTAATTTGAGTTGGTGATCGGTAGTTTCCATCACCCGAGGTTTTTTATGCCGGAGATCATTCATTGATCAAGGGCTTTTTCCTCCTATAAATCTTTGTGTCACTTGTTCATTACATTTCAGAGTGATCCTTAGTGTTGTTCATTGATTCAAGCATCATACCTCACAACAGAAAGTTTGGTTGCATTATCATTGCTTGATTTTTGACCAAAACAGTCACTGATAAGACCTGCTATAATCATCATTGGAAAATATGGAGTTAGAAATAACTCCTCAAGTGCCTTTACAGACAAGAAGATCCTTCTGTTTGTGGAGACCGAATCCTTCTACGCCGTTCGCTATTAACCTTCCTGCACTTTAATTTCTGCATAGACACTTTAACTGTTAGATAGCCATATCCGGCCTGGGTGGATGGTCCACTGTTTTGCTGGTGAAATCCAGGCCAGTTGGTTTTGATACATAATGAATGGGTAATAACATTAAACTTTTTTAGCTACATCTGTTTTTGTTTCTTTCCTTTTTATTTTTCATATATGCTTTCTATTTTCTAAGATATCATCGGCAAACAACTGGAAAGTTATTGGAAATCTGATGATAATGTTAAACTTTTTAACAGAAAACTCGAAATGTTCATATAAATGTGGATCAATGATCCTTAACTAAAAAGGATAAGAGACAACTTGCACCTTAGACAAAGTTAGAATATACATACCAGAGAATCCAAGTTAGGATTCTATATCCTTGTAAATTAATACTGAATAAACAAACTGTGAAAAGTAAAGTTTCGAGGATCCAGGATCCTTATTGTCAGAACTTGTATAACTTTAAAGCTCCAAGATCCTATAAGAAAAACAAACTTGGGACCAAGCCAAATAATTGGGAATGAACCCATAATAACTGGGGACAAGCCCAAATAAACTGGGGACAAGCCCAAATAAACTGGGGACAAGCCCAACAAACTTGGGACAAGCCCAACAAACTGGGGACAAGCCCAAAGGATCTTGTGTAAACTGGAGTTTGGCCCTCACTGGCGACTATCCACACTTAGTGACATGTAAATGCCAAAACCTTAGCTAATGTGAAAACGTTAGAAGCCTTAGGAACGGATGTATGGTACGTCTACCATTATACGTAAGATCCTGAATACAGCTAGTACAATGAAATTGTCAGCCCCTAAAGCGGGTACTGGTCCCATTGCCTTGAACTACACCAGGATCATCGTGCGCTACTGGCGAAACTAGGGACAGGCCCAAAAACTTTGGAGAGTTGGCCAACCACGTTGATCTTCTGTAAAATGATAACAACTCTGCAAAAGCTTAAACTCTATGAAAATAGATGTTAAATGTTTAACATCTTTGACTTATGATAAGTAATAAGTATAAATTGAATGAAAATGAAAATGAAAGTAATGTGTTACCAAATGTAGAATCATATATCCTTTGAGGATCCCGGATCCTTAATCAGAATACTAGCATCGCTAAGGATCCTTCATCCTTCATACATAAAGTACTTCTTTAGATGAACAGCATTCCAAGCTCTTGGTAGGAGGTCACCATCCATTGTTAACAAATGATATGCCCCCTTTCCAGATTCAGCTTCAATTAGATAGGGGCCTTCCCACTTTGGTGCTAGCTTTCCATTAGCAGGATTCATGGTATTTTGGAATGCTTTCCTTAATACCAAGTTACCAACTTAAAACTTTCTGACCCTGACATTCTTGTTGTAAGCTCCAGCTACTCTTTGTTGATAATTGGCCATCTGTCACAAAACGTTAGTAGTTCTATTCCCAATAAATTGGGATCCTTTATCACAAATAATTTCAGAAGGTATTCCAATTCTAGTAATAATGTTTCGGTTAATGAAGGATATAACTTCCTTTTCTTTGACTTGTGCAAAATCTTCTACTTCTATCCATTTAAAGAAGTAGTTTGTCATGGCTAGCATAAATACTTTCCCTCCTGGTGCCTTGGGAAGTTTGCCAACTATATCCATTCCCCATCTTATGAATGGCCAGGAAGAGGATATAGGATGCAGGAGCTCCGCTGGTTGATGAAGGATATTGCTATGTCTTTGACAAGCATCACTCGCATAATCCACATCATCCTTTTTCATAATAGGCTAATAATATCTTGTTCTAAGGATCCTTGAGAATAGTGCTCTGCCCCTAGTGTGGTTTCCACAATCTCCTTCATGAAAATCCTTTAGGACTTCGCGAATATTAGGATCCTCGATGCACCTTAGATATGGACCTGCAAGAGATCGTTTATATAACATGTTATTTAGTATGGTGAATTAAGATACCTTGACTTTGAAAGATCTAGGATTTTCTCCAGTAGGGATCTCTCCATGTTGTATATATCTTAGGATTGGAAGGATCCAGGATCCTGAATTTGACTGTGCACCATCACTTGGTATGATTGCTGAATCCTCCACTATCTCCATAGTTGTGTGATCCTCAATAACAGGAGCTAAGATGTGGATAATGAGAATTTTAATATCCTTTGGAATCTTCAGTGATGATCCAAGGTTGGCTAAAGCATCAGCTTCTGCATTTTCTTCCCTGGGTACCTGTGATAGACTGAAAAAAGCAAAAGAATCTTCCAGTTTCCTGACTATTTCTAAGTACTTGATTAGCTTTTCACCTTTGACAGTGTAAGAACCGTTATAATGATTAGTAATTAATAGAGAATCTACATATACTTGAAGATACCTGATCCTCATATTGTTAGCTAATTGCAAACCTGCTATCAAGGCCTCATACCCTGCCTCATTATTAGTGGTTTGGAATTCTCATGCAATGGATTGGGGTATAATGTCCCCCTGTGGCGATTTTAGTAGTGTGATTTGTCTAGTTCCTTTAACGTTTGAAGCTCCATCCGTGAAGAGTGTCCAAGGATCCTTGGTCTTCTCAAGGTGTTGAACTTCTAATTCAGCTTCCCTTTGTAGATCACTACTGAAATCAGCCACAAAGTTAGCTAAAGCTTGGGACTTGATGGCAGTCTTGGGTTCATATTTAATGTCATATGCAATAAGCTTGATTGCCCACTTTTCCATTCTACTTGACATTTGAAGTTTCCTGAGAACATTCTTGACAGGAAGGTTAGTTTTCACAATAATGGTGTGAGTTTCGAAATAATGTCTATGTTTAGCGGAAGCCATAATTAAATCAAGAATTAATTTCTCTAAATGAGAATACCTGGCTTCAGCATCAAGTAGAATTTTACTTACATAGTATACCGGATGTTGAGAGCCTTCATGATCCTTAACTAGGATCGCACTTACTGCTTTAGCTGAAACAGCTAAGTATAAGGATAATGACTCTCCATTTTCTGGTTCCATCAGGGCTGGTGCTGAGGATAGATAATCCTTAAGAGCCTTGAGTGCAGCTTCATGCTTATCAGTCCACTCAAACTTCTTATTCTTCCTCAATATGTCTTATCTGCCTTAAGCAATTTGTCTACCTCTTCTTGGATAATGGCATTCCTTTCAAGTGCAAACTTTCTCCTTTTTTGGTGTATTGGCTTGAAAGACCTGTCAATACCAAGTTTGTGAGTAATAACATCCTTAGATATACATGTTGTGTCTTCATGTTTCCAAGAAAAGGTAGACTTTCTTCTTTTCAAGAAGGATATTAAATCTTGCTCAATACAGTCTAGGATCCCGGATCCTATAAAAATTTTGGATTCAGGATCCTCTTGGTTCAACAGAATATCCTTGACGTCTTGCTCTCTTGCCTCCATGACGTCTTGCTCGCTGGTTTCATTGAAGAAGTGTAACAGTTCTTTGCCTCCTGCTGATCACTCTCTATCTTTACCACACCCCATAGAGTTGGGAGATTGACACATTGATGATATGTTGAGGGGACTACCTTCATATTGTGTCTCCATGGCCTGCCAAGGATAACATTGCAACAAGAAAAGCAATCAATAACATATAATTTTTTAACAGAATTCACTCCATCTATATAGATAGGAAGTTTGATGTCCCCCAATGTATTCTTTGTCTCTCCACTGAATCCCACAAGGATAAATGAACCTGGGACAATATCAGATTCAAGGATGTTCATTCTTTTGAGGACATCCAACTGGATTATGTTCACTGAGCTTCTCCCATCAATGAGAATCCTGCGAATAAAATGGTTAGATATAAATAATGTAATAACCAAACCATCATGATGAGGATCCTGTATGTCCACACGGTCATCCCCATCAAAGGATATGACTTTTTCCTGGGTAAGAATGGAAGTTCGAATAGGTCTGTCCCCATTCTCCATCTTTGTTTCCTTTACATGTCTCTTAGCTGTTGAGCACCTCAAGAGATGAAATGGATGATTTGAGCATCAGCTGTTGGAGAAGGAGCTTTTCCAAGAACTTTCTCAGAATCCTGGATCCTTGACTTTTTCCTTCCAAGCAATTCCTTCAAGTATCCTTTGCTCAAAAGATAACCTATCTCCTTCCTTAATGCTATGCACTCATCTGTGAGATGACCAAAATCCTCATGGTAAGCACACCATTTCGATTTGTCTTTGGTAGCAGGTGGTTTGTCATTCTTCCTTGGCCACCTAGCCTTGTCACCTAAATTCAGCATAGCAAGGATTAGTTCAATATTATCAGCAGAAAAACAATATTCAGAAATAGGAGGATAATCCTCATCATCTTCCGCTTGTTCCACAGCATGCACATTCTGGTTGTCATGCTTGGAGTATTGCTTGGATCAGTTATTCTGGAAATAGGATCCTTGTTTGTCTTGCTCTGAGGATCCTGACAACCTCTCCTGGATCCTTTTATCATCTTCTAAACGGATGAATCTAAGGGCACTGGTTCTTACTTCATCAAGATTCCTGCAAGGGGTCATGACAAGATCATCATAGAACAATTAACCTCTCTGGAATTGGATTGATCTCCATCCTTTCTCTGTATTAAGCTACATGCTCTTCTGGATCCGTTGAACCATCATATAGCTTCATGGTTGGTATTTGAAATCTCTTCGGTATCTCTGGATCACAAATAGGTGGTGCAAAACGAGATATCTTGTGGCTTCCATCTGGAATTTCAGGAATGGGCTTAACCACTCCTGTGACGCTAGATATCATATCCTTAAGCTTTTGTAATTCTCTGGCCATAGCTTGGTAAATACCTGCATAAAGCCATAGTTAGTACTATAAGAATTATTCAAAGTGTTACCTCCTGGAGGATTCTGGTTTGGAATTCCAGATGTGAATCCATATTGACCGGGATTCTGGTATAATTGAGGGACCAGAAGAAGCAATAGTTTGCATTGGTATGAAGTCTCCCAAATGAATCTCTGAACTTCTAGGTTGTTAACTCCCTAAGGATCCTTGATCCTGGAATTTGTTGGATCCTTGATGCACCGAAGCTGGGGGTCTTGGAGGATACTCCATGGATCCGTGAACCTGAGATGAGGATCCTTGAACCTGAAAGGAGGATCCTTGAACCTGAGAGGATCCCTGAACCTGAGAGGAGGATCCTTGAACCTGGGAGGATCTTTGAATCTGGGAGGATCCTTGAACCTGGGAGGATCCTTGAACTATGTGCGTCCCCATATATCCTTCTGAACTGGAGAAGGATCCTTGATGCTGAGAAGAGGATCCTTGAGGCTGGAAGTAGGATCCTTGAGGCTGCGCTAAATCCAGTAATCCTTGCTGAAGGATAGAGGATCCTTGAATCTGGACATTGAATCCTTTGGAAAACTGGATTGATGATGATGGAGTAGCAAAATCCAACGACCTGGACATCAATGGGGAGTGATCCTCTGCCGATTTTTTCAATTTCTTGATTTCATCAATTTCGCGAAGGATCCTACCATTAGTTTCGTCCTGTTGTTGCATGTATCCTCTTATCTGCAAAATCAAAGTATAAAGATCACTATTAGTAGGTGTAGAGGAAGAAACAACAGTTGGTTTTGTGAAATCGGGGGTTGTCTTCTTCGGAGCATTCTCAGCATTCTTCTGGAATGCATGGGGAAGATGATGCAAGGGTAGAATGTCGTGTGATAAGGTAACCGCCGACATAGAACTTGGAGTAGTTTTTCCCTGAGAAGCCATGTGGTTGACGGTAATGCAAAGAAATGAATGAAATGAACAAAATTTTCAGAATTGAAGCACCAATTGCCCACAGTGGGCGCCAAACTGTTTTGGTCAAAAATCACACAAGGATTGTTAAGGATGGATTTTCTAAACCTAAGGATCACGGATCCACAAGTGCAGCCAGGATCACAGATCCTCAATTCTGTTTGAATTAAGGATCCTCAGAAGACGTTGCAGAATTAAGGATCCAGGATCCTCATTGTTATCCTAACACTAATGGTTGTTTCCATTGTGTGTGAGCTTGTTTTGCAGGAGTATTCAAATGGGACTTGGTCTTGTCGAGATTCCAGGGGAATATACCTTACAATTCCACACGTGCATAGCCTTTGTGAACGTTACGGAGATCGTGGGAAGCTAGCACCTTTTGCGGATTGTTAGTTAACTAGTTTATTTCTATTTTTATAAGGGGATTACAAGCTTGAATTAGAACAAGTTAGCAAACACACACACTCGGAACAGCTCTCAAAAGTTCATTGGCGATTTCATACACATTACGTACTAGTGATCCTTGTAACAAGCTTGTTATCATCCCGAGTTATAATCATCATTTGTTTAATTGTAGTTGGTGATCAGTAGTTTCCATCACCCGAGGTTTTTTATGCCGGAGATCATCTCTTGATCAAGGGCTTTTTCATCGTATAAATCCTTGTGTCATTTGTTCATTTCATTTGAAGTTTGTTCATACGTTCACTATTCAATTCAAGCATCACACCTCACAAAATAAGATTTGGTTGCATAATCCTAGTCTGATTTTTGACCAAAACAGTTTGGCGCCCACCGTGGGGCAATTTGTGCTTCATTTCTGAAAACTTTTGTTCATTGTGTTCATTTCGGTTCATTATCTTCAACCATATGGGTTCTTCAGCAAAGAACACTTCAAGCTCTATGCCGGAAATCACTTCTTCACATGGCGTTCCACCTTTGCATCCACCACCTTTTGGATCTCAGAAGAATGCTGAGAATCCTGCGAAGAAACCGACCCCTGTTTTCTCAAAATCACCAACTTCTGCTGTTTCTTCTAGCCCTACTAATAGTGATCTTTTTACTTTGATTTTGCAGATGAGGGATCACATACAACAGCAGGACAAAACCAACGGAAGGATCCTCTGGGAGATTGGTGACATCAAGAAACAGAAGAGATCAGTGGAGGATCACTCTCCATTGGTGCCCAGATCACTGGATTTCGACACTCCAGCTATGACCGCCCTGCAATCTGCAGCTCCGGACATCCAGTACCAGAGTGGACCATTGGGAAGGCGTTATGGATCAACAACTATGAGTCAGGCTTTAGGGTCCAACTTCCAGCCTTCAGGATCCTCTTTTCAGCCTTCAGGATCCTCTTTCCAACATCAGGGATCCTTCGTTAGCTCAGGAGGATATATGGGGACGCACACAGTTCAAGGATCCTCTCAGGTTCAAGGATCCTCTCCGGTTCAAGGATCCTCTTAGGTTCAAGGATCCTCCTTTCAGGTTCAAGGATCCTCATCTCAGGTTTACGGATCCATGGATTATCCTCCAAGACCCCCAGTCACAACACATCAAGGATCCAACATCTTTCAGGATCAAGGATTCTTGAGGAATGTGCAACCCGGAAGTACAGATGTTCATTAAGGAGACTTCATTCCAATGCAGACCATTGCTTCTTCTGGTCCTTCAGTCATACCAGAATCTCGTCAATATGGATTCACATCTGGAACTCCAAACTTGAATCCTCCGGGAGGTAACACTTTGAATAATTCTTATAACACTAACCATGGCTTTGTGCAGGATACAAGTATCAATCAAGCTATGGCTAGGGAATTACAGAAACTGAAGGATATGATATCCAGTGTTCCAGGAGTGGTTAAGCCCATTCCTGAAATTGCAGATGGAAGCCACATGATATCTCGCTTTGTACCACCCATTTGTGATGCAGAAATCCCAAAGAGGTTTCAAATACCAACCATGAAGCTATATGATGGCTCGACGGATCCAGAAGAACATGTAGCTCAATATAGAGAAAGGATGGAGATCAATCCCATCCCGGAGAGGTTAAAAGAAGCATGTTTGTGCAAGGGTTTCGGATCCACATTAACGGGATCAACTCTTAAATGGCTGCCAAGTCTTCCCCCTTACTCTATTACTTCATTTGCTAATCTAGTTAACCTGTTTAATAGTCAATTCTCATGCAGTATAAAATTTGAACGTTTAACTAGTGACCTATATAGGGTAACACAAGGTCAAAATGAATCACTTAGAGAATATATAACTAAGTTCAGTAAAGAATCCTTAGATATTCCTAATCTGGATATAGCTACGGCTGTGGAAGCCTTTAAAATGGGTTTGCTTAGGGATTCATTGTTCTATGATGATCTTGTCATGACCCCTTGCAGGAATCTTGATGAAGTAAGAACCAGGGCCCTTAGATTCATCCGGCTAGAGGATGATAAAAGGATCCAAGAAAGACTAGCAGGATCCTCGAAGCAGGAGAAACAAGGATCCTACTTCAGGAACAACAAGTCAAAATCTTACAACAAGTCTGACAACCAGAACGTGCATGCAGTAGAACAGGAAGAGGATGATGAGGATTATCCTCCCATTTCTGAATATTATTTTTCTGTTGATAACAATGAACTAATCCTTGCAATGCAGAACCTAGGTGACAAAGCAAGATGGCCCAGAAAAAGTGATAAGCCAGCTGCAACAAAAGACAAATCCAAATGTTGTGCATATTATGAGAATTTCGGGCATCTCACTGAAGAATGTATTGCACTGAGAAAAGAGATTGGTTACTTGTTAAGCAAGGGACACTTGAAGGAGCTTTTGGGAAGAAAAAAGTCAAGGATCCAGGATCCTGAAAAGGTTCCAGAAAGAGCTCCTACTCCTCCGGCAGATGCACAAGTTATAAACTTCATATTCGGGGGATCAGACATTTGTGGTACTTCCTTTTCAGCAGCCAAGAGACATGCCAAGGAAACCAAGATGGATAATGGGGATAGACCCATCCGAACCTCTACTGTTACACAGGAGAAAGTTATAACTTTTGATGAGGATGATCGTGTTGATGTCCAGGATCCTCATCATGATGGTCTTGTTATTACCTTATTTATATCTAACCATTTTGTTCGCAGGAGCTTAATAGATGGAGAAAGCTCAGTAAACATCATTCAGCTTGATGTCCTCAAGAAAATGAACATCCCTGAATCGGACATTGTCCCAAGATCCTCAGTTCTTGTGGGATTCAGCGGAGAAACCAAGAATACACTAGGGGAAATTAAACTCCCCATATACATTGAAGGACTTCATTCTTATCAAAAATTTTGTGTTATAGATTGCTTATCCTGTTGCAATGTTATCCTTGGCAGGCCATGTGTCACACCCCAACCAATGGCGGAAACATCGGGATGAGACGAAGTGTGAAGATTGCTAGAGACTTCATAACACTATTTGTGTCAATATTTAATAAACCGATTTCATTTCAATAAGTAAATTGTCAACATTACAAGGAATTCAAATAACAACAAGTTCAAAAGAAATACATAACAATCATAAGCAAAATTGATACATCATTTAAACCTAAACGTCTATATGTGTATCTAGGCATCAACGCTACTTCATTTCATAGCATCATCGTCATCAACCTGTAACATGTTAAAATAAAGTCCAATGCAAAAGAAAAGTATGAAAATACCGGGCGTTACAGTCTCCCCTCCTTTAGGGAATTTCGTCCTGAAATTTAGGAAGACGTAGGGAAAAGATGTGGATACTTCGTCTTCATTTCACTCTCGAGTTCCCAAGTAAATTCAGCGCTACGTTTTCCTTCCCATCGAACCTTGACAATAGGAATTCGACTGCGCCTCAGTTGCTTGGCTCCTCGGTCCATGATTTCGACCGGTTTTTCCACAAAGTGAAGCGTTTCGTTGACTTGCAAGTCTTCGAGAGGAACTTGTAGTCCTTTGTCAGCTAGGCATTTCTTCAAGTTGGATACGTGGAAGACAGGGTGTACATTGTTGAGTTCTTCAGGCAGGTCCAGCCTATACGCAACCCTGCCAATCCTTTCGAGAATCCTGAAAGGACCAATGTAGCGAGGTGCGAGTTTCCCTTTCTTGCCAAATCGAACCACGCCCTTCCAAGGGGATACATTGAGAAGAACGATGTCACCTGTCTCGAATTCCAAAGGTTTGCGACGCTTGTCGGCGTAACTCTTTTGTCGGTTCCTGGCTTTCAATAAGTTGTCTCGAACCTGTAAAATCTTTTCCGTCGTCTCTTGTATAAGCTCGGGACCAGTGATTTGAGCTTCACCAATCTCGTGCCAACAAATAGGCGAACGACACCTGCGACCATACAACGCTTCAAAAGGTACCATTTGAATACTCGCATGATAACTGTTATTGTACGAGAATTCGACCAAAGGCAAGTGTGAATCCCAGTTGCCACCAAAATCTATTATGCATGAACGAAGCATATCCTCTAAGGTTTGGATAGTACAGTCGGTTTGACCGTCTGTCTGAAGATGGAAAGCGGTGCTAAGGTTAAGTTCGGTACCCATAGTAGATTGAAAAGTTTGCCAAAGGCGAGACGTAAAACGAGCATCACGATCGGAAATGATGTCAATGGGAATACCATGACGACAGATGATCTCATCAGGTAGATTTTAGCCAATTTCTCGACTTTGAAATCTTCACGAATGGGAAGAAAGTGAGCTGATTTGGTCAATCGATCAACGATCACCCAAATACTGTCATGACCAGAAGAAGTACGAGGGAGCTTAGTGATAAAATCCATGGGAATGCTCTCCCATTTCCAGATAGGAATTCTTGGTTGTTCGAGTAAGCTAGAGGGACGTTGATGTTCAGCTTTCACCTTTGAACATGTGAGACATTTCGAGACGAAACTGGCTATATCCTTCTTCATCCCAGGCCACCAATAGGATGCACGCATATCATGGTACATCTTGTCGGCACCAGGTTGAATAGAATATTTCGTGTGATGTGCCTCCTTCATCAAGAACTTTCGAAGGTTATCACGGTCGGGAATCCAGACACGATTGAGATAGTATAAAATACCATCAGATTTGGACACGAGACTCTCTTCAGCACCACATTGCATCTCGTTGTAGAGGTTGCCCTCGTTAACAGATGAATATTGAGCATCATGTATGCGGTTCTGAAGATTGTGGACGAGTTGGAAACAACGGATACTCTTGACATGAGTTTTACGACTAAGAGCGCCGGCTACTACATTTGCTTTACCTGGATGGTATTTGATTTCACAATCGTAGTCGTTTAACAGCTCCACCCAGCGACGTTGACGCATGTTCAGTTCCTTTTGGTCGAAGATATGTTGAAGGCTCTTATGGTCGGTGAAGACCACACACTTAGTACCATACAGGTAGTGTCGCCAAATCTTCAACGTAAAACAACTGCGCCAAGTTCAAGGTCATGAGTAGTATAGTTTTTCTCATGTATTTTAAGTTGCCTTGACGCGTAAGCGATGACCTTGTCGCGTTGCATAAGAACACAACCGAGTCCAAGGTTTGAAGCATCGCAATATACGACGAAGTCGTTGTTACCATCAGGAAGTGCGAGAATAGGAGCATTACAAAGCATCTCCGTGAGCGTTTGAAAAGATTCCTCTTGTTCGGGACCCCAAACAAAAGGTTTCTCTTTTTGAGTCAAGGAGGTCAAAGGGAAAACGATTTTCGAAAAGTTGGAGATAAAACGACGATAGTAACCAGCAAGACCAAGAAACGAACGAATTTCAGACGGAGATTTAGGTGCGATCCAATTCTTCACAGCTTCGATTTTAGCGGGATCAACATGAATACCAAGTTCGTTGACAGTATGACCAAGGAATTGAACGTCTTTTAACCAAAATTCACACTTGGAGAATTTGGCGTATAGACGTTCAGTACGAAGAAGTTCAAGGATAAGACGCAAATGTCGCTTATGCTCTTCTCGTGTCTTGGAATAGATAAGAATATTGTCGATGAAGACGATCACGAAATGGTCCAAGTACGCTTTGCACACGCGGTTCATCAAATCCATGAAAACAGCAGGTGCGTTGGTCAAACCAAAGGGCATGACCACGAACTCGTAATGACCATAACGCGTACGAAAGGCGGTTTTAGGTACGTCTTCTTCAAGGACTCGAAGTTGATGGTACCCAGAATGAAGATCGATCTTGGAAAAGCAGGTCGCGCCTTACAATTGATCGAAGAGGTCGTCGATGCGAGGAAGAGGGTATCGGTTCTTGACAGTAAGCTTGTTGAGCTCACGATAGTCAATACACATACGGAATGACCCATCTTTCTTTATGACAAACAAAATGGGAGCGCCCCAAGGAGAAGTACTAGGGCGTATAAAGCCTTTATCAAGAAGCTCTTGGAGTTGACTCGAGAGCACTTGCATCTCAGAGGGTGCTAAACGGTAAGGAGACTTAGCGCCAGGCGTAGCGCCAGGCACTAAGTCGATGCGAAAGTCGACAGAACGAGCAAGAGGCGGACCAGGAAGGTCGTCGGGAAACACATCAGGGAAATCACGTACGACGGGAACGTCACTTATGCTTGGGCTTCCGTCCTTCTTTTCCACAATATGGGAGAGAAAGGAGAAGGTACCCTTGCGCAAGAATTTGTTCGCTTGGATACACGACATAAGCTTAAGACCTTGAGAAGGTTTTTCGCCATAGACGTGCAGGGAGTCACCGTTTGAAAGAGGAAGGCGAATAAACTTCTCAGAACAGACAACTTCAGCACGAACTCGCCTAAGCCAGTCCATACCTATTATGACGTCGAAACTACCCATTTGCATGGGTATGAGATTGATTGAGAACGTACGGTCATTTAGAATCAACGAACAATTGGAGAGAACAGAATCGATAGCGACGTTTTACCATCAGCGACTTCGACAGCGAAAGATCTTGGCAACTTAGAGTGTTTACACTTGAGCAAAGATTCAAATTCTAACGACACAAAACTTTTATCGGCGCCAATATCAAATAAGTATGAAGCATAAACATGGTTCACAAGGAACATACCAGTAATGACGTCATTCGTGTTTTGAGCCTAAGCAGTAGTGAGAAGAAAGGCTCGGCCTCAAGCGGGTTGTTGAGCCTGTTGATGCTGCTGCTGTTGCTGTGGTTGTTGCTGTTGAGGCTGTTGCGGCTGGTTTCGTTGAGGACAAACGTCTGCCATATGGTTGACATCACTGCATTTATAATATGCTCGCACACGAGCGGCTTGGTTCCGAGCTTGATTGGGGGCAGGGTGTTGAGCTACCGTAGCCTGGTTTTGATCGGGCTTCAGGTTGTTGCGACAACGATAGGCAAAATGTCCCAGTCTGTTACAGGTGGAGCATTTGCCAGTAGGATGATGGTAAAAACATTGGTTGCACTTGGGCCACGTCCAAGTGTAGTTTCCTTGTGGTCCAAGGGTTGTGGGGTTAACGGTAGTTACAGCTTGTGAAGGTTGTGGGTTTGGCGGAGTGACAACCACGCAATTCTGGCTCGAAGCCTTCCGCTTCTTGCCTTGGTTTTTCTTGGTGGATGAGGAGGGTTCAACAGTGGCTTGATGGGCGGTTTTTGACAGGGTTTTCGAGGTATTCCTACGCATGACATGGTTACTGTTCAAACGGGCAGCTAGACGATAGGTTTCCCCGATAGTGGCTGGGCTAGCAGCTTCCATGAGGTTCATGAAAGAATCAGGGCAGCAGTGGATGTATTTGTTGATGGCTTTTTCAGGCGTATCAACATGGCTAGGACACAGGACTCTAAGTTGTTTGAAACGAAGGGTTAAACCATCATTGTCGTCATCCACCTGCTTGAGGTGCCAAAACTCACTCTCTAACTTCCTTATCTCATGCGGCGGACAAAACTCCTCTTTCATAATCCTTTTCAACTCAGCCCATGGCAACGCGTGGGCGGCGTCTTCTCCCCTCGTACCTCGTTCAGAGGTCCACCAATCAAGAGCCCTTGATCGGAAAAACCCTGTGGCGTTTTGGGTGCGTAGGTCATCAGGACAACCACTCTGACGAAAGGTGATTTCCATGGCATCAAACCAAGAGAGTAGGGCGGTAGCACCATCTTTTCCAGTAAATTCCAATGGTTTGCAAGCCATGAATTGTTTGAAGAGAAAAGGTGTCTTTGGCCTATCCACCTTGGAGTCCACCGAGCCATGAGGCGAATCGGTGTTGGTTTGAATGCGGCTAACAATG
Organism: Helianthus tuberosus; assembly: GCA_030545235.1. Lineage (NCBI taxonomy): Eukaryota > Viridiplantae > Streptophyta > Magnoliopsida > Asterales > Asteraceae > Helianthus > Helianthus tuberosus. Next base: position 153,610,126 of record CM060403.1, on the reverse strand, counting down.
TCGGGTATAACTCGAGCCATTTGGTCGGCCATTTGTTCAGCAATGAGCCCAACTAGCTCTTGTTTGGAGATGGATTCGCTGTTGGAACCTTTCTTTGACTTGGTCTTCTTTGATGAGCTTGGAGATGCCATCTAGAAGTTTGAAAGAAAAGGAAAGGATGAGACTTGATCATAAATTTTAAAACAAGGTTTTTGCATGTAAAAGCATGTAAGTGTTCATGTATCATGTATAATTCACGTAAAGCACAAGTTCTCAACATGTAGACAACAAGTATAACACGTATGAATGCGTAAAAGTATAAATTTAGTTTGTTCACGAGGATTATTATTGTTTTTGGTTGTGATAACGTGCGAAACGAGTTTAAAAGTTTGAAATGAAGAATGTTCAAGTATAAAAATCACATATAAATTGAGATACATAAAAGAGAGGCTCAATAAAACATAGGATTGTTTCGGGTAGAGAAACGTCGACAATTCCAAAGTGAACCGAAAGTCCTTTCAAATTAGAGAAACGTGCTTTGGCCAATAGGTAAGATACTCTCGTTGAGAAGCGATTAACGGTATCTTACCCTTCCAGTTACTACACGTCTCTAATCGATTGAAACAATCGAAACTTTGGCGAGATCGAAAATCGAGGAATGGGACTTAATCAACAAGGTACGGGTTTCACCCCTAACTTGACGATTTCGTACCCTAATGTGGTTGGTACTCGTCGGGCCAAAATATAATTTCAACACTTTGACGAGGGTCCACTAGAGTTTGAATTGGAAATTCACCATTAAGTTGTGGATTTCACTCCTAGCTTAATGGTGTAATTTCGTGTGAAAAAAAATAGTTTAAGGAAGAATGAGAGTCGTTTACCAAATTGTGGGTTTCACGCCTATTTTGGTAAAGTCGTCTCGTTTATGTTGCAAGAATCTTCAAATTAACAAAAGTGTATTTGTGCAAGCCTTAGGAAAGGCATGTAAATTTAACAAACATGAAGTATTGCTAGGAAGCATGTAAGGTAGAATGCATAAGTTTTAAACAACAAATAAGAGACAAGGTTCCTAAAACTATAGACTAGGGCAAAAGCATGGCAATTTTCCTAATTCCCTATAGTTATGGCTTTGATACCAATCTGTCACACCCCAACCAATGGCGGAAACATCGGGATGAGACGAAGTGTGAAGATTGCTAGAGACTTCATAACACTATTTGTGTCAATATTTAATAAACCGATTTCATTTCAATAAGTAAATTGTCAACATTACAAGGAATTCAAATAACAACAAGTTCAAAAGAAATACATAACAATCATAAGCAAAATTGATACATCATTTAAACCTAAACGTCTATATGTGCATCTAGGCATCAATGCTACTTCATTTCATAGCATCATCGTCATCAACCTGTAACATGTTAAAATAAAGTTCAATGCAAAAGCAAAGGCGAGTACACAAGGTTTAAATAGTATAACATAAGTATAAAGCATTTACTCGAATCCACATGGCAGTTTGTATACAAGGTAACTAGCATGCATAACATTACGTCTAACCCAAAGTGTCCACTAGTATTTAGCATCCCTCGCCACAAAAGTGACGAGACCGTTTAGTATATTGACTTAACAAACCCCCGACGGGTGGTGTGCTACTCCTATAGCGCTATAATTATTAAGCGAGGGCATAGCTTAGTAATGGCATAAAGCATGTATTATCTAGCATAACAAGTAGCATGTATATCGGATTGAGTTCACAGGGTATGTTTAAGTGTGTGCAAGTGTAATTTTTGTATGGTAACATGTTACAACCCAAAAGTGGTTTAAAATGTAAATGGATCGAGTGTACTCACGGTTTTGCAAGCTTTCCTACTTGAATCCGTGAAGAGTTGGTTGATGGAGGGAACACCAAGTTATCCTACAAGAGGAAAATCAAGGTGTATGAGTTATTTGGAAGAATTATGGGATATTCGGACTTAAGATTCAAAGAATGACAAAGTAAATACTATGAAAATATTCACTATGGTATTAGCACTTGTCTTGACACTATAGTAATCCCTAAGGATTGTATGTGATTTCATAGGTTCAAGGCCTATTAGAATCGTGACAAGGAACTACACACATAGTGATAAACTTATTAACTTGGTAGAGGATTTATATAATCACTACCAAGGGTTCGGTTTTAAGGTTTATTATTGTAGTCATATCATATACATAATAATATATTTAGTCATGTACGAGGCGGGAGGTTGAACCTTCCACTTTGGTACCTCTTAGTGTCATATAAGTCAAGTAGGAGGTGGGAGGTGAAATACTCCACTTTGGTACCTTGTGTAATGTATTATCATATAGGTCATGTAGGAGGTAGGAAGACGAATCTCCCATTTAGGAACCTCATAGATATGTACAAGGAATGATACAACTAACTAAGCAAAACATCAAGTGATGTGTGGACTTGTATGTAGGTTAGCCTAGGCTAACCAAGTAGTCACACCATTTTCAAGTTCAAGACTTGACACCACTTGTGAGCTAAGAACTCGATTCAAACAGAAAGTTTAGAGTGTTTAGACACTCACATTAAGTGTAAAACAACCTTGGTTTGGCTTTACTAATCATACACTTGATTAGAAGCATAAGAACACAAGTTTGTTTGAAGTATACAAGAGTTTAAGAAAGTTTTAAAACACAACAGAAAGTTTATGGACACTTTTAGGGCATTTCCAGGTCTGATTTCTCCAAGGAGAGATCAAGGAATCAAACCCAAAGATTATCCAAGCATTTAGAAAGAAGAATCAAGTGATTTGGTTGAGTTTTGAGCAAGTTATGCTCACTTTTGTAAGGAGGTATGAATCTGTCCGAATTTCTGATTTGCAAGAGCTTTGAGAGTGATTTTGGAGAGATTAGAAAGTTGTGAAAGTGTATAATGGCTTAGAGAACACTTGGTTTTATAGGGGAAGGATTAGGGTAAGTTAGGTAGGGTTTAAGTGGGTATTAAGTGCTTTAGAAAGTGTTTAAAATACAAACCCAGCCCAAAAATCCCGCCCCCCAAACCTGCTGCCCGCCCTTGTTGCGTTTCAGCTCGACCGGGAATAAAGCATATAAGGCTTTTGTTCCCGGGTTACTTCAGATGTGTGGCGAGTAGCGGAGTGGTTAAGGTCTTGCATGTTGAACCGGGGGTCCCGGGTTCGAGTCCCGCGGATCCCGGTTTTTGTAGAATTGTTTTCTTTTTTTTATTAAATGACTCATTAATCAGTTTCATAAATGGCAGGAAGGGCCCTTGTAGTTCAAGAATTCAATATTTACATTTTAAACCTTGGACTTATTAAAGGAAGGTGTGTGTGTGTGTATATATATATATATATATATATATATATATTAACATTAAAAAAATTAGCATTTTAATTTTTGTAAAATAAATCAATTAATTTTATTAATTAATTTAATTGATTAATTTGAATAAATTAACTTAATAAATGAATAGGTAATTGTATTTTCGTAACAAATTTAGTTTAACGATTAACGAGTCTCACGGATAACAAACGTTTCCAATCACGCACAATATTATAACGAATGAATATTAAGAATCTTGATTTTATTATGATCATAGTCTCGGTTTTACAATGACGCGGTTAAAGACGTTTACAAGAATTACAAGATGAACTTTCTAAAAGTGGAAAGTATGAAAATACCGGGAGTTACACCATGGATACATGACATGAAGGCAGTTGCATCTACATATCATCAATATGTGAAGCTTCCAAGTCCATGGGGGTGATAAAGATTGAGAGTGACCAACAAGAAGCAAAGAATTGATATACCTCATCAATGAAGCCAGCCTTAAGACCAATGGAGCAATAGCAACTAAAGTATCCTCCAAGAGACGTCTTGGAGGCAAGAGAACAGGATGTGAAATATATCCTTATGGATCCTCATGATCCTGAATCCAAAATCTTCATAGGATCAGGGATCCTCAGCAACGTTGAACAGGATTTGGTATCCTTCCTTTAGAGGAGAAAAACTACCTTTGCCTGGAAGCATGAAGACATGACAGGTATCTCTAAAGATATAATTACTCATAAACTTGGCATTGACAGGTCATTCAAACCCATACATCAGAAGAGGAGGAAGTTTGCACCTGAGAGGAATGCTATTATCCAGGAGGAGGTAGATAAACTACTCCGGGCAGGTATGATAAGAGAGGTCAAGTATCCAAGGTGGTTAGCCAATGTGGTTGTTGTTCAAAAGAAAAATGGAAAGTGGAGGGTATGTGTCGATTTTACTGATTTAAACAAGGCATGTCCCATGGATCCTTTCCCATTACCCCACATTGACTCCATGATGGATGCTACCGCGGGTCATGAGTTGTTGACTTTTATGGATGCTTCATCTGGATTTCAACAAATTCAGATGGAACCATCTGACCAAGAGGATACAGCCTTTATGACCCCAACTGGTATCTATTGTTATATTGCTATGCCATTTGGACTAAGGAATGCAGGTGCTACTTATCAAAGGCTAGTCAATATGATGTTTAAGGAACAAATAGGACACACTATGGAAGTCTATATAGATGACATGGTGGTTAAGTCCAAGAGAGCTGAGGATCACCTTAGAGACCTGGAAGAAGCATTCAATATCCTTGACAAATTCAATATGAAGTTGAATCCTTCAAAGTGTCACTTTGGTGTTAAAGCAGGCAAATTCCTAGGTTACATGGTAACAAAAAGAGGCATAGAAGCAAGTCCAGAGAAAATTAAGGCAATTGTGAATATCAAATCTCCTGCCAACGCCAAGGATGTACAAAGGTTGACAGGGAGGATCACAGCCTTGAATAGGTTCATATCAAAGTCATCAAAAAAGTGCAAGGAATTCTATGGCATTTTGAGAAAGAACAAGAAATTTGAGTGGACTGAAAAGCATGAAAATGCTCTTAAAGCCCTTAAGGATTACCTATCTTCAGCTCCTGCCTTGATGAAACCAGAAAAAGGGGATATATTATCCTTATATCTAGCGGTATCCTCTAAAGTAGTAAGTGCATTCCTTGTTAAGGATCACGAAGGTACACAACATCCTGTTTATTATGTAAATAAGAGTTTGCTTGATGCTGAATCCAGGTATTCACATTTAGAAAAACTTATCCTTGCTTTGATTATGGCATCCACTAAACTAAGACATTATTTTGAAACTCATGCCATTATTATTAAGACTAACTTTCCAATTAAGAATGTTCTCAAGAAACCTGAAATGTCAAGGAGGATGGCTAAATGGGCAGTGAAGCTTAGTGCTTATGATATAAGATATGAACCAAGGACCGCCATTAAATCCCAAGCCTTAGCTGACTTTGTGGCAGATTTTAGTAGTGACTTACAAAGAGAAGCTGAGTTGGAAGTTCAACAGCTTGAAGAGACTAAGGATCCTTGGATACTCTTCACTTATGGAGCCTCTAATGTCAAAGGACCAGGACTTGGAATACTACTAAAATCGCCACAGGGGGACATAATACCCCACTCAATAGCTTGTGAATTTCAAACTACTAATAATGAGGCTGAATATGAGGCCTTGATAGCTGGTTTGAAAATTGCCAAGCATATGAGGATCAGGTATCTTGAGGTACATGTAGATTCATTGCTAATTACTAATCACTTTAATGGATCTTATGCTGTTAAAGGTGAACGACTAATCAAATACCTAGAGATAGTCAAGGAATTGGCACTCTCTTTTGTTTCTTTTAGTTTGACACATGTACCTAGGGAAGAGAATGCAGAAGCTGATGCATTGGCCAATCTTGGATCATCATTGAAAATTCCAGAGGATATCAAGATCCCTATCATCCATATTTTGGCTCCTGCTATTGAGGATCACTTAACTATGGAGATAGAACAGGATTCTGCAATGGTTCCTAGTGATGGTGCACAATCTCATTCAGGATCATGGATCCTTCCAATCATGAGATATATACAACATGGAGAGATTCCTGTAGGAGAAAACCCGAGGCCTTTCAAATCTAATTTTGTGAGGTTAGATGCTTGGTTAAATGAACAAATGTATGAACGAGTAGAAAATGAAATCAACGATGAACACCGAGATTTATACGAGGAAAAAGCCCTTGATCTTTAGAAGATCTCCGGCATAAAAAACCTCGGGTGATGGAAACTACCGATCACCAACTATATTGCATAAAAAGATTACAACTTTGGAAGATATTGAGCTTGTTACAATGAATTCTAGTATGTGTGTGTGTTTGAGTGCGAGTAGCAGAGGTGTTGGTGTCGAAATTAGTTGTTTTCTATCAGCTCAATACCCCCTAAATAAGCTAACAAAAAGTCCTATTTTCTAGGAAGATCATGTCCACTCCATAACCGTTGTGAAAATAGCACATGTGGGGCATCTTGAACGAATATTCCCCTAAATTCCAGCTGAGAGTTAGCCCACTACGTCCATTATCTGCATATAAACATTAAAAACGTGACAATTGTTAGAAATCATAAGTTCTGTTAAGGATCCTGGATCCTCAGACTCTGGATCCTCCGACTCCCTGCATAATTCGATAAGGATCTGTGATCCATGCCCAGTCTCAGGATAGATTATCCTTAGCATAAAATTCATGCCCTAACACTCATCATGACAGAATCAATGTTGAAACCCTAGCGGAATTGAGCACGAGAGGTGTTGGGCGGTGGAGCGTAAATGACATAATCGATTTATGAAATCCGTTGTCTAATTAAAACCAAAAAAGAAAGTAAAAAATCATTTTGCTATCTATTTTGCCACCAAACCATGGGTCCGCACGCTTGTTGGGGAAAAAAGGCAGCTAAATTTGCTACCGGCTTTTTCAGTAGCAAAATTTGGTAGCTATTGCTTATTAGTCTAGTAGTGTATCCGAATATAAGTTTTCGGATATTTCAGATATTTTTTTTGGATATTTTCAGATATTTCGGATTGATGTATTTGTAGATATACTGTTGAGATTACCTCCACCCCATGTCAATCTACCATGTCTCTGTTCTGAACAAAGTTGATCATATAATACACTTATTAAGGTTAGAGTTGATTCTTAGGGTAATAGTTAATTTGGTACAGCTTGCCTCAATCTAAACTCTTTCATCCAAATAACTCAGAAAACTTTCGTTAACAACTTAGGGTCTCCTGCTTATTTGACCCATTTACTTTTTATCTATTTTATAAAGAAAAAGATAGTCATTTCCTTCTAACTTGAATTGACCTGTTATAAGTAAATGGGTAAGGTTTTTAGATCAAGCAAGCCAGCATAAACTTAAACTGGGTGTTGAGTACATCGTTGATTATTCGCAACAAAAATGTTCTTCCTGGTACCACGTCTAACCAGTACGTGACTGGTTCAAAAAAGATCATGCATGCAAACATTATAACTTCAACCGTACGTCTTTTCACTTTGTTTGTATACTATATATAGGGTGGAGTTATTGTAAAAAAGACCAAAAGTGTGAGAAAGGTAAGAAAGAATCTCAACCATTAGATTAAAATTAAATGAAAAGGGTAGGATTGTAAATGCATTAACAAATTTAAATATGGTAATCCTTGATTTAAGGATTTGGAGAGAGAAAATCCTGGATTTAAGGACTTATAACCGTCCATAAATATAACACCATTCAGAAAAAATATAACACCATTCAGCACAAAAATAACACTATTCAGCACAAAAATAACACCGTTCAGCAGTAAATAAAAAAACACCATTCAGTACAAGAATATAACACCATTCAGCAGTAAAATAAAAAAAAACATCATTCAGTACAAAAATAACACCATTCAGTACAAAAATAACACCATTTAGTAAAAAATAACACCATTCAGTATAAGAATATAACACCATTCAGTACAAAAATAACACCATTCAATACAAGAATAACACCATTCAGCAGTAAAATAAAAACACCATTCAGTACAAAAATAACACCATTCAGTAAAGAAAAAAATAACACCTCTGTATCATCTTCTCCACTTCCGGCACCACCACTGGCACTTCCGGCACCACCACTGCTGCACCACCGCTGCAGATCCGCACAACCACTGCCGCTGCCCGCTCGCCGTCGCCGCTGCCGCTCGCCGTCGCCGCTCGTCGCTCGCCGTCGCCGCTGCCACTCGTCGTCGCCACTGTTCGATCGATTATAGAGATAGACGAACCCTGAATCAATTTTGGAGACCAAGATCACGATGCTTTGATTGTAGAGATAGAGAGAGAAACTGTACGATCAAATTGGAGAGAGAGATCGGAATAATAGGAATTTTAATTTACAGTTTCCTATTTTGAATGGGTATAAAGACTTTATTACCCCAATAATTTTCAATTAAGTCCAAATTAAGAAAAATATTTAACATTTTGGTCCCTATTGATCTCAACCATTAGATCAAAAGATCTAATGGTTGAGATTCTTTCTTACCTTTCTCACACTTTAGGTCTTTTTTACAGGATCCTCTACCACTATATATATATATATATATATATATAAGACAAAGATCCGTTAGGAACCACCCTTTATTGCGAGAACCACGAGAACCAATGTGAACACAACCAAAAATGCCTAAAAAACACACAAATTTTTTTTTAATATTTTTTATAAAAAAATCGCTACTTTTAGTAGCAAAAAATATTAACATAAAAAATATTAAAAAAATTAGATTTTTTTTAGATTTGTTTAGATTTTTTGTGGGTTTAGTTTTTAGCATTTTAGCTTGAGGGGTGAGGGTTTAGGTTTTTGCGGGGTGGGGGAGGGGGGTTTAGGTTTTGGGGGGGGTGGGGTGGGGGGGTAGGTTTTTTTTAGGTTTTTTTGGGGTTTTAGTTTTTAGCATTTAGCTTGGGGGGTGGGGGGTTTAGGCTTTTTTTTTTTGGGGTGGGGGTTAGTGTTTTTTTTAGGTTTTTTTTAGCTATTTTAGGTTGTGTTCATATTGGTTCTCGCAATAAAGGTGGTTCTTGCATAAACCTTACCCTATATATATATATATTATGGTCTAGTAGCAAGCTTACTGTTTGAACGACAGGTGGAGTTTGACATACCACCAGATCTGCTGTTGATAGTTGATGGTATGCTATCAGAGATACTAGGTGCGGCTCCTGTGGCTAGTGTAGCGATCTCAACATCGTTAGGGTCAGCGTTCCTCCATTCTCCTAGCATAATGGTATCTCCGCGACAGGGTTTAACGAAAGGGTACTTTTGGCCTTCTCGTGGGCGGATGATGAGAGCACCGTGTACTGTCACCGTGTACTGTTGCTCTCAGCTATTGAGAGTGTGCGTGCCACCTAAGCGTGCCCACTTGTCCTGTCAGATTGAAAGTGTAAATATAGTTACCTCCCGGCCTGATTGGGTATTGAGTCAAGAATTCAGGACCATCAGCCCATTGAGTTAGCCTTTGGAAAACACCATGCCTAGGAACATGATTAAAAGGAGATATTTACTTCTTAAAAGGAAATCATACGTACGAACGAACAGTAGCTAGTTCAGTTGTATATACATATATATATACCAGTGAATGGTAAGGTTGTACCGAGATTTGTTAAAGACATGAACAACAATGGTGTCACCCTCCTTAACCCTTAACATCGGCCCCGGAAGGCTTCCATTGACAACCATAATCACTTTATTTTGACATAATCGATTCACTGTTAGATTCTTCACCTGCATGCCAGCGTTAACTTTAGTTAAACTAAAACAATGACCAAGATTGTAAATGAAGATAGACAGACAGACACAAATGGTAATTACATGAAACGAAGTCTCCACTGTAGCAGCTGACGCGGATAAAGAGAAAAATGCTAGCACCAATCCAACTACGAACAATGCCACTATGTGCAAGAATGTGTGTGAGATGGAGAGAAAGAGAAACTTAATTGGTAAAGTTCTGACAGGGTAGTAGAAGTGAAGAATGTTATATATATATATATATATATATATATATATATATATATATATATATATATATATATATATGCGAGAACCACCCTTATTGCGAGAACCGCGAGAACCAATGTGAACACAAAATAAAATCTAAAAAAAATCAAAAAAGCACTCAAAATTTTTTTTTTATTTTTTTTAATATTTTTTAATAAAAAATCAGTATATTTCGTTACCATAAAAAAAAAAAAAAAAAAAAAAAAAAAAAAAAACTTTTTTTTCGAGTAACAGTTATCCATGCACATGTGCATATGTATCATTACTTCAACAAATTCGGTAATACGTTATCAGGAATAGACAATTGCACTTTAATTTACAATACCATTAGTAATACACTACTTTTTACATTACCAATATTCAAAATGCACATGTGCATAATTAGGTATAACCATAATATAACGTGTTTTGGTACAAAAAGTTTGTGATTTTGAATGGAGAAGTAGGCCCATATACATGTTTTTTGGTTAGTTATATCTAGTGGTTGATGGTTTGGTTATAGTTGTCAATTTTTTATGTAATATGTTGATTGGATGGTATAAATGTTGTTTACATACATGGAATAAAGTGAAAATATTGTTAATGGTATTGTATTATGGATGGTAAGAGGTAATGGTATTGTATTATGGATGGTAGGAGGTAATGGTAGTGTATTATGGATGGTATAATAGATGAAAGAGAAAGTGTATTCAAAGTGGTGTACCAAAACACCTTATTTCATGTTGATACATATAAATGCACATGTGCATTTCTAATATTGGTAATGTAAAAAGTAGTGTATTACATATGTTAGTGTAAATGAAAGTGCAATTGTCTAATATATGTAATGAATTACGGAATTTGTCAAAGAAATGACAAAAATGCACATGTGCATGCTTGTGTATTATGGATGGAATGATAGATGAAAGAGAAAGTAGTGTACCAAAACACCTTATTTCTTGTTGATACATATAGATGCACATGTGCATTTCTAACATTGTTAACGTAAAAAGTAGTGTATTACACGTGGTAGTGTAAATGAAAGTGCAATTGACTATTATTTGTAATGAATTACTGAATTTGACAAAGAAACGATACATATGCACATGTGCATGGATAACTGTTACTCGATTTTATTTTATTTTTTTGAAAATTTTTTTTATTTTTTTTATTAACAAAATATAGCGATTTTTTCAAAAAAAATAGTAAAAAAATCAAAAAAAAAAAATTTGGGTGTTTTTTAGATTTTTTTAGGAATTACTGTTTGTGTTCACACTGGTTCTCGCGGTTCTCGCAATAAAGGGTGGTTCCTAACGGATCTTTGTTTCATGCGAGAACCACCCTTATTGCGAGAACCGCGAGAACCAATGTGAACACAAAATAAAATCTAAAAAAAATCAAAAAAGCACTCAAAATTTTTTTTTTATTTTTTTTAATATTTTTTAATAAAAAATCGGTATATTTCGTTACCATAAAAAAAAATAAAAAAAATAAAACTTTTTTTTTCGAGTAACAGTTATCCATGCACATGTGCATATGTATCATTACTTCAACAAATTCGGTAATACGTTATCAGGAATAGACAATTGCACTTTAATTTACAATACCATTAGTAATACACTACTTTTTACATTACCAATATTCAAAATGCACATGTGCATAATTAGGTATAACCATAATATAACGTGTTTTGGTACAAAAAGTTTGTGATTTTGAATGGAGAAGTAGGCCCATATACATGTTTTTTGGTTAGTTATATCTAGTGGTTGATGGTTTGGTTATAGTTGTCAATTTTTTATGTAATATGTTGATTGGATGGTATAAATGTTGTTTACATACATGGAATAAAGTGAAAATATTGTTAATGGTATTGTATTATGGATGGTAATAGGTAATGGTATTGTATTATGGATGGTAGGAGGTAATGGTAGTGTATTATGGATGGTATAATAGATGAAAGAGAAAGTGTATTCAAAGTGGTGTACCAAAACACCTTATTTCATGTTGATACATATAAATGCACATGTGTATTTCTAATATTGGTAATGTAAAAAGTAGTGTATTACATATGGTAGTGTAAATGAAAGTGCAATTGTCTAATATATGTAATGAATTACGGAATTTGTCAAAGAAATGACAAAAATGCACATGTGCATGCTTGTGTATTATGGATGGAATGATAGATGAAAGAGAAAGTAGTGTACCAAAACACCTTATTTCTTGTTGATACATATAGATGCACATGTGCATTTCTAACATTGTTAACGTAAAAAGTAGTGTATTACACGTGGTAGTGTAAATGAAAGTGCAATTGACTATTATTTGTAATGAATTACTGAATTTGACGAAGAAACGATACATATGCACGTGTGCATGGATAACTGTTACTCGATTTTTTATTTTTTTTTTTGAAAATTTTTTTTATTTTTTTTATTAACAAAATATAGCGATTTTTTCAAAAAAAATAGTAAAAAAATAAAAAAAAAAATTTTGGGTGTTTTTTAGATTTTTTTAGGAATTACTGTTTGTGTTCACACTGGTTCTCGCGGTTCTCGCAATAAGGGGTGGTTCCTAACGGATCTTTGTCAACAAAGATCCGTTAGGAACCACCCCTTATTGCGAGAACCGCGAGAACCAGTGTGAACACAAACAGTAATTCCTAAAAAAATCTAAAAAACACCCAAAATTTTTTTTTTGATTTTTTTACTATTTTTTTTGAAAAAATCGCTATATTTTGTTAATAAAAAAATAAAAAAAAAATTCAAAAAAAAAAAAATTTTTTTTGAGTAACAGTTATCCATGCACATGTGCATATGTGTCGTTTCTTTGTCAAATTCCGTAATTCATTACAAATAATAGTCAATTGCACTTTCATTTACACTACTACGTGTAATACACTATTTTTTACATTACCAATGTTAGAAATGCACATGTGCATCTATATGTATCAACAGGAAATAAGGTGTTTTGGTACACTACTCTCTTTCATCTATCATTCCATCCATAATACACAAGCATGCACATGTGCATTTTTGTCATTTCTTTGACAAATTCCGTAATTCATTACATATATTAGACAATTGCACTTTCATTTACACTACCATATGTAATACACTACTTTTTACATTACCAATATTAGAAATGCACATGTGCATTCATATGTATCAACATGAAATAAGGTGTTTTGGTACACCACTTTGAATACACTTTTCTCTTTCATCTATCATACCATCCATAATACACTACCATTACCTCCTACCATCCATAATACAATACCATTACCTCCTACCATCCATAATACAATACCATTAACAATATTTTCACTTTAGTACATGTATGTAAACACCATTTATACCATCCAATCAACATATTACATAAAAAATTGACAACTATAACCAAACCATCAACCACTAGATATAACTAACCAAAAAACATGTATATGGGTCTACTTCTCCATTCAAAATCACAAATTTTTTGTACCAAAACACGTTATATCATGGTTATACCTAATTATGCACATGTGCATTTTGAATATTGGTAATGTAAAAAGTAGTGTATTACTAATGATATTGTAAATTAAAGTGCAATTGTCTATTCCTGATAACGTATTACCGAATTTGTTGAAGTAATGATACATATGCACATGTGCATGGATAACTCTTACTCGAAAAAAAAAAGTTTTTTTTTTATGGGAACAAAATATAGCGATTTTTTATTAAAAAATATTAAAAAAATAAATAAAAAATTTTGAGTGTTTTTTTGATTTTTTTTAGATTTTATTTTGTGTTCACATTGGTTCTCGCAATAAGGGTGGTTCTCGCATGAACCTTACCCTATATATATATATAGGGAGCCGCTAGAATGAGAACCACCACGAGTTATGAGAACCACGAGAACCGCGCCCCGCGGGTGGCCGTCGGCGACGAAATTTTTTTTACACCTAGATCCGTATATTTTAGTGGGGGGTTTAAATTTTCGGTTCAAACGGCGCGCCCGAGGGGGTAGTTTTTTACGCCCAAAGTTTGGTAAAAAAAAAAAAGAAAAATTAAAAAAATTAAAAAAACCCAAACTTTGGGCGTAAAAAACTACCCCCTCAGGCGCGACGTTTGAACCGAAAATTTAAACCCCCCACTAAAATATACGGATCTAGGTGTAAAAAAAATTTCGTCGGCGACGGCCACCCGCAGGGCGCGGTTCTCGTGGTTCTCATAACTCGTGGTGGTTCTCATTCTAGCGATCCCCTATATATATATATATATATATATATATATATATATATATATATATATATATATATATATGGAGCCGCTAAAATAGAAACCATCCCCAGTTGTAAGAACCACGAGAACCACTTTCAACGAATCAGAATAAGAGGTAATTTGGTCATTTCCTTCAAATGTCTAATCTATCTCTCTCTTCATTAAAAGTCTTCTGACTTTTTTAATAGCTCCATCATCTCTCATATATATCACCTTCTCTCTCTTCTCTCTTCATTTCTTTTGAAATATCAGAGCATCTTTCTTCTTCATCTCTGATGAAGATGAAGACCGGCGCTACCCCAAACACCACTGTCTCCCACCTCCACCCAAACTCTAAAATGCCTTCCACTTACACCCCCTCCTTCTCCGGTGACCCATTCCTTCTCCGGCGACCCCCTCCTTCTCCTGCGTCGTCATTTCCTTCAAATGTCTAATCTATCTCTCTCTTCATTAAAAGTCTTCTGACTTTTTTAATAGCTCCATCATCTCTCATCTCTCATATATATCACCTTCTCTCTCTTCTCTCTTCATTTCTTTTGAAATATCAGAGCATCTTTCTTCTTCATCTCTGATGAAGATGAAGACCGGCGCTACCCCAAACACCACTGTCTCCCACCTCCACCCAAACTCTAAAATGCCTTCCACTTACACCCCCTCCTTCTCCGGTGACCCATTCCTTCTCCTGCGTCCCCCTCATTCTACGGCAACCCTCTATGTTTCTCCATGGATGTAGTTCAAGCTAATAATTTATTAGAAGATTAGAGCCAGCTTGAAAGGCGGTGTAGTGGGTATTTATTTAGAGATTTTTTTTTGGGGGGGGGGGGTTCTTCCGGTGGTAGGGGTGGCCCGACGGTGTTGGCGGTGCTGGTGTTTGGAGGCGGTGGCTGTGTGAGCTGCGGTGGATGAACCATTGGACGACGGTGTTGGCGGTGCTGGTGTTTGGTAAGGTTTTTGATGGTGCTTTTGAAAGTTTTGAATCTGGAAACAAATTTTTTGAGTTTCTTGGGGGTTTCTTGATTTTTGTGGGTTTGATCTGTTTTGATCTGTTGATTCTGTTAATTGGTGTGGAATCAACTGTTAATAGGTTGATTCTATTTTGTTGGTGTTTTTGATTCTCTGGTGGGTGTTTGATCTGTGTTCTTGATTTTGGGCGGTGATGACGCAAAAAAAACGCATATTTTGGTAAGTGTTTTTGCTGGGTTTGATTCAGTTGAATCTGGTGCTTTTTGAATCTTTGAATCTGTTTTGAATGATGTTCATGGTGCTTTTGAATGTTTGAGTCTGTTGAATCTGGTTCCTTTTGAATGTTTTGAATCTGGTGCTTTTTGGTAGATTTCGAACAGTGAACTATGTGGGTTTTGATCCGTTTGGATTTGGGCGGTGATGATGCAAAAAAAAAAAAAAAAAACCCGTATATTTTGATGACGATGGCGCGGCACGGTTGGTGGATGGTAGATTTTTGAACCTGCAACCCCACTTTGCAGCCTCTGGTTATCGGAAAAAATCTGAGCCAAACCCCGTTTTTTTCAAGAATCCAAACATTGTTTTTTTATTTTTGTTGTTGTTTTTTATTTTTTTCCCAGTCGATGATGATAACAATCTATCTGAGACATCTACCGAGTTGCGATTTCTGGGTGTGTTCGTTTTTGTGTAAAAAAGTTTTTGAAAAAAGAGTTAAAACCGTAAACTTTTTAACGTAAAACGTAAATTTTTTAACATAAAACGTAAAGTTTTTAACGTAAATGTTAAAAACCGTAAACTTTTTAACGTAAAACGTAAAGTTTTTAACGTAAAACGTAAAATCGTAAAACGTAAAAAGTTTAACGTAAAACGTAAAAAGTAACACGTAAAACGTAAATCGTAAAACGTAAAAAGTAACACGTAAAACGTAAAACGTAAAAAGTAAGACGTAAAACGTAAAACGTAAAATGTTTTACGTAAAACTTAAAACGTAAAAAGTTTTACGTAAATCGTATAACGTAAAAAGTTTAACGTAAAACCTAAAACGTAAAAAGTTTAACGTAAAACGTAATAAGTTTAACGTAAAACGGAAAATGTAAAACGTAAAAATTTTAACATAAATCGTTAAAAGTTTAGCTTAAAACGTAAAAAGTTAAACGTAAAACGTAAAAAGTTTAACGTAAAACGTAAAAAGTTTAAAGTAAAACGTAAAACTTTTTATGGGTAAGTTGTAAAACGTAAAAAACCGTGTGATAAAACGGCGCCTAAAACAAGGGGCGTGAATGCGGCGGATAAAAACGCCGCGAAAAAAAAACGGGACCTAAAAAACGCCGCGGTAAAACGGGACGCCAAAACCGCGCGTTAAAAAAACGACGATTGAAAAAGCCGAGCGTAAAAAACGGCGTGCAAAAACGACCCGTTAAAAAACGAAGCGTGAAAAAGCCGGGCGTAAAAACGGCGTGCAAAAACCGGTGCGCAAAAAAATTGTCTTTGTTAAAAAAAATCTGAATTTAAAAATACTTATAATAAAAAAATTATTTTTAAAAAATAAAAAGTAATATAATAAAACAAAAAAAGTAATATAAAAATAATAAAGACAAAAAGACAAAATAGAGTAATTTTACTAAACTACCATTTTGGATTAAAATATTAAAGACATAATAAGACAATCTATTTAATATTAATTTTAGTTACTTTCAATTTCATCCATCCATCTTCTTAATCTAATCGGTAGAAAGTGGTTCTCTCGGTTCTTACGATAGGAGGTGGTTTTCATTTTAGCGGTCCCCTATATATATATATATATATATATATATATATATATATAGGGTAAGGATATATAGAAAACCACTTTTATTGAGAAAACCCGGGAAACTCAAACCTCCCGACATTTTTTTTTTGAAAAAAATAACACACGTAATATACATGTTTTTAAGAGTTTTGGGCCAAAACAAAAAAACAAAAAAGTGCCGAAGGGATTTTTTTTTTTTAAAGTAAACAAGTTTCAGCATTTTTTGCCTAACACGTGTTACTCAACAAAGTTGCTGAAATTTGTTTATTTTTTAAAAAAAATAATCCTTCGGCTCTTTTTCGATTTTTTTTTTGCCCAAAACTCTTAAAAACATGTATATTACGTGTGGTAATTTTTTCAAAAAAAACAAAGTCGGGAGCTTTGAGTTTCCCGGGTTTTCTCAATAAAAATGGTTTTCTATTTATCTTTAGCCTATATATATATTGATTGCTTGAAAAATAAATAAAAACAACTTATTGAATTGATGTTGAATGATCTCAGAATCCATGT
Organism: Helianthus tuberosus; assembly: GCA_030545235.1. Classification (NCBI taxonomy): domain Eukaryota; kingdom Viridiplantae; phylum Streptophyta; class Magnoliopsida; order Asterales; family Asteraceae; genus Helianthus; species Helianthus tuberosus. The sequence goes on along the minus strand of CM060403.1, from coordinate 153,592,724 downwards.
TCAATGAATACCATTGCACGATCTCATAAGATTCCGATTGAATCGATGTTGAATAATCTCATCATGACAGAATCGATGTTGAAACCCTAGCGGAATTGAGCACGAGAGGTGTTGGGCGGTGAAGCGTAAATGACATAATCGATTTATGAAATCCGTTGTCTAATTAAAACCAAAAAAGAACGTAAAAAATCATTTTGCTATCTATTTTGCCACCAAACCATGGGTACGCAGGCTTGTTGGGGAAAGAGGCAGCTAAATTTGCTACCGGCTTTTTCAGTAGAAAAATTTGGTAGTTATTGCTTATTATTCTAGTAGTGTATCCGAATATAAGTTTGCGGATATTTCGGATATTTTTTGGATATCTTCGAATATTTCGGATATTTTCAAATATTCAGATAACCGAAAAAATAAAAATTAAATTTTCGTTTATTTCGGATATCCGAAATATACGAAAATTTTTAAAATCACTATCCGAATTTTCAGATATTACGGATTCGGATATCGGATAATTCGGATTGGATTTTCGGATAGAGATAGTTTTGAACACCCCTAGTTTAAACTTACATAATCATTTGAACTCCCACTTTATACGTAAACTCGTTTCCTCGAGTAAGTTTGTACACATAATTTGTTCCAATCACGCTTCATGTGGTCGACAAATTTACATAAAGTTCCAAGTCCTCAGTTCATATATTTTCGTCATACTTCGCATTGGTTCATAACTGTTTTGCTTGAGGGAGAATATTAGATGATAGCATTCTTTGAGGTCCTAATAGATATTTGTACGTATATGTTGTACTTATCCTTTCAATAGAAATGACTCAATTGTAATCTATTAATAGTTTAATAGATGGGCAAATATCATAAAAAACAACATACTTTTTGTTTTTCTCATAAAAATCCATTCACTTTTTTTACACTTAAAATAGAGTAAAATGCAATTTGCGTCCCTGTGGTATGTCCCAAACATCAACTGGAGCCCCTAAAAACAATTTTTTGCATTTTGAGCCCCTGTGGTATTAATTTCATAACACTTTGAGTCCCTGCCGTCAGGTTGACTGTTAGAGGCAGGGGTAAGACCGTCTTTTTGCATATATTAATAACACTTTGCGTCCCTATGGTATGAGTGAAATATCAACCTGAGCCCCTAAATTCTTTTCTTGGTTTTTTGTTAAGAAATCTAATAATTAAATTTATACTATATATAACAAATTATTAAAGCCTAAATTGTATATTAAATGTAAACTTTTTATACATACAATACAGAGACAAACCGTCATACCAACTTCGTAGAGTTGACGGAACTTACAGACTCGATAACAAAAGACCGTAACATACAATACAGAGACAAAACGTCATACGACCACAAGCAATTGTGGATCTTTACTGACGGGTGCACTTCGGGAAACTGATCCAGATATGAATGAATATAACCCCAGTGCATCTAATTACATATCTGCCACTTAGGTTATATTCATTCATATGAATGAATATAACCCCAATGGTAGATATGTAATTAGCGAGCTCTGGAATTTCAAGGAAAATCGAAGAGCTCCACTAGGGTTATATTCATTCATATCAATCACTTCCTTATGTGCACCGCATCTTCTAGGAGGTTGTCAAGTGTTCTCGCCTTCGTAGTTGGTGTTTTGCGTATCTTTACATCCGCGGCCATTCTGTACAACAAAACACATTCAAATGAGGAACACATTCGAATCTGATCCGATCAGTTCTTAATACGAGGAACCCAAATCATCGAATCAAACCAAAAATCAATATGATGAACACACAAGAATCAAAACCAAAACACATTGCAAACCTCTGATTTGATGCATTTTGAACAATATACTCAGTTGATACCCTAAACCCTAAACCCACAAGAATCAAACCAAAAATCCATTCAACCCTAAACCATAACCCCAAATAACACATCCAAATCATCAAATCAAATCCAAAATACCCAAATAACTGTTATTATCGAATCAAACAAAAACCAAAAATCAAAATGAGGAACACATTCAATCCGAAACTGATCCGATCAGTTCTTAATATGAGGAACCCAAATCATCGAATCAAACCCTCTGTTTTTCACCCAAAATCAACCCTCTGTTTTTCACCCTCTGTTTTTCACAATATAAACACATTCAAATGACGAATATGAACCCAAAATCAACCCTCTGTTTTTCACAATATAAACACATTCAAATAACATCGAATGGAACCCAAAATCAACCCTCTGTTTTTTCAACATCAACCCAAATCATCGAATGTAACCCAAAATCAACCCAAAATCAAACCCAGAATCAACCCTCTGTTTTTTCACAATATAAACACATAAACACATCGAATGACCAATATGAGGATGAAGATGAACCTGATCTGTTCGATGAAGATGAAGATGATCTGTTCAATGTTCGATGAAGATGATGAAGATGATCTGTTGATCTCGAATATGAAGATGACGATGATGATCTTGGGAGTTGGGAGAGCTGTTGATGATGATGATATTGGGAGTTGGGCGACTGTTGATGATGATAATGAAACTGGTGAAACTTGTCTGCGTAGATATTAAAGGGTGGGAGGTATTATGGACTTTTCACAACTGGCAAACGGTCAAACTGACGGAAGACTGACGGCAAGGACTCATATTGTTATGAAATTAATACCACAGGGGCTCAAAATGCAAAAAAAAATGTTTTTAGGGGCTCAAGTTGATGTTTGGGACATACCACAGGGACGCAAATTGCATTTTACTCCTTAAAATATCAACATACTTTCTGTTTTGTCTTATAAAAATCCCTTCACAAATTTTTGTATATAAAAGTCCTTCTAAATGTTAAATTTGAATAAAATTGTGAATATTTTTAGTTGTTAATACCACATTAGAAAAGAACCAATATGAATTAATGTTTTATATTGGATATATGGTAAATCGAAGTCTATACAATGTTTATCTTTTCTTTTCTATTTTGAATTCAATAAATTGATAATAATAATAATAATAAGTATTATTCAGTAAACAATAAAATAAAAATAAACAAGCATGAATGACATAACTCATAATGAAATAAAATTAAAAAAAATCCATATAAAATGATATGTATAAATTTAAAATCGTTAAAAAGTTATAAACAAATGATTTTTATTCACAAGTATAAAATAATTTGTCAAATAATGTTTTCTTAATTTCATTCGATCATAATTAAGATATTTTTTTTGTTGAAATTTAACATGTTAAGGGACTTGTATGAAAAAAGTGTAGAAAGTATTTTGGTTTTTTTATGTCTAAAAAGTTGTTAACGAAATTTTATGGGACAAAAAAAGAAAATATGTTGGGTTTTTTATGTGCAAAAGAAGTGGAGGGCCTTTTACGAGAAAAAACAAAAAGTATATTGGTTTTTTATAGTATTTGCACATCTATTGACTATTAATAGATTACAATTGAGTGATTTCTATTGATCGAAAGGATAAGTACAATATATACGTACAAATATTAATTAAGGACCTCAAAGAATGTTGTCATCTAATATCCCCTCTCAAGCGAAACGGTGACGGACTGATGCGAAGCATCTAACGAAAATGAATGAATTGAGGACTTGGAACACTTCTTGTAAACTTGTCGGCCACATGAAGCGTGGTTGGAAAAAATTGTGTACAACTTACCCGAGGAAATGAGCATACGTATAAAGTGGTAGTCGAGATCAGTATGTTTTGCTTGTTTATGAGAGATGGGGTTTTGTGTGAGAAATAGAGCACTATGATTATCACATAATATAGTTGGACATTCCGGTGGTAAAGCATGTATTTCTTGTAATAAGTGTGTTGTCCAAACAATTTTTATAGCAGTATTTTCTATGGCCCAATATTTTGATTCATTGCTTCTTAGCACTCCAAGAGATAAGGTTTCCTCCAAAAATATAGAATAGCCATAGGTGGGCCGGCGTATTTCCAAACATCTAGGCAAGTTAGCATCAGAGTAGCAAGCAATGAGGTGCAAGTAGGACAACTGCAGTGAAGACCAAATGCTAAAGTACCTTTAAGATAGCGAAGAATTCTTTTGCCTTCCTGATAGTGAGCAATGGTTGGAGCACGTAAGAACTGACTGGCTTGGTTGACCGCATATGAAATGACAGGCCTAGTAATCGTTAGGTACTAGAGAGTTCCTACAATTGAGCTTGAATGGGTGGCATCTTAGAACAAGTCAACTGTAGAAACGAATGAAACAATTGTGCTTAAAGGGGTGGGTGCCGATTTGGCATCCAACATGTTTGCACGTGTTAGAATATCCATAGTATATGTAGATTGATTCAAAATAAAAAGTCCATTTGATGTGTAGGTAACCACAAGCCTAAGAAAGTAGTTGAGTTCTCTCAAATCTTTAATGGCAAATTCTTTATGAAGGCAATCGATAAATGTGGTAGGAGCATTGGGTTGGTTTCCGGTTAAGATAAGATGAGATCATCAACGTGAACCAGGATTTACATCACACATGATTCCTTTTTAAGTATAAATAGAGACGAGTCAGCACGTCTACACAGGAAACCACTGTTAATGAGAAACGCACTTAAACGGTGAAACCATGCCCTGATTACTTGTTTGAGACCATAGATAGCTTTGTTTAATTTACACACATGATTAAGAGACTTTGGATTGATAAAGTCTGGAGGTCGCTCCTTGAAAAACACACTCGGTTAGATGACCAAGAAGAAAACCATTGTTGACTTCTAACTGGTGAAATTCCATTGATTAATGACGGCTAAGTTGACGGTTTAACATTGGCGGCTTTAACAACGGGACTAAATGTGTGCGCGAGTAGTCGAGACTCGAAATTTGGCTAAAACCTTGAGCCACACAATGGGCTTTGTGAAGCTCAATGGATCCATCGGAGTGGAACTTGGTTCGAATTAAATTTACCATAAAATGGCTCTTTCGAACTTGGCTCTATTAAATTTACCATTTTATTTTAAAGAGATAATGATTGTTCAAAGCTCTAATCTGACCAAACTTTGATCAGGGTAACCTTTTTCGACCCATTCTCCTAAGCCCAAAGATGTTATGATTTGTATTTTCTTGGTACAAGGATTTTGCTTAGTTATTTTTTCGACCCATTCTCCTAAGCCCAAAGATGTTATGATTTGTATTTTCTTGGTACAAGGATTTTGCTTAGTTATTTTGTTTAATACAAAAATTTTGCTTGGTTATTTTGTTATCTTCATGGATTATTAATTCGTCAGATAATAGTTAATATCATTTTAAAATAAATTAGTAAATTCAATACTTTTCCCATTTGAGCAATTATCAATATGAACATGTTTCACTGAAAATTGTAATAATTATAATAATAATCATACTTCTAAACCAACCAACCAAGTAACTTATTTTTTTGTATATTTTGTTCAAACTCTTTATAAGATAATAATATATGTGAAAACTCTAAGGGTAAAGGGGGTGTACCCCTCATGAGATGAATGGAAATTTCCACCCATCTAATCATGATGTGGCATCAATTCCCCTCTCATACACCACTCTTGCCCAAAAAATATAAGTGGTGATTTCACCCAATCCATTTAAAAAAAAATAATAAATTCATGATTGGTTGAAAGAGAGTGGGACCCACCACTACCCCCTCTCCCTACTCTTCTCCGTATGCGGTAACAACTTGCCTCACGCCCCTCTTAACCGCGCGGCAATTGGGGACAGCGGCACATTCACCTCGCGGAAATCCTCTACCCGGCTCACTTCCCTACTTCCACCCCTCTTACCCTTATCTTATTAGTCTACTTTTATAAAAGAAAAGTCAAAAGGTGTTCTAAATTTGCTTTTTAGATTTTTGTATGTCCTATTAATCAATCCTCACACACCTAAATGTACAATGGGCCGAAGGGGGATACACTTAAAATTAAATCATTGTCTAGCTTTAAAGAGAACGAAGAAATTAATGTTTGTTGGATACAATGTATAATTTGTATCCTATACCATCTACTTTACAAACGAACATACACCATGAAAATCCATGTCTTCGGCTTTTTGGATCTTCATTTACAATACTATCCACTTTTGGACACAAAGTTTCAAAGAGTGATAGCATACGTTAATTTAAGATTTGGGACACGATATTAACAAACGTGAACTCCTTATCCAACCCATCAATTGATCAATCACTATTGCTTTACCAACGGTTGTGTTTTGAAAAAACAAGTGTCTAGTATCGATGAACCAAAAGACCGACATGATTTGTTCTTGATATGCATGTCATTCTTTATTATTAGGGTGAACGGGGCACTCCCCTAAGAGGGGAGTCCCCTCTCTTACGCACGGCCAATCAGCACGCGCCACGTCAACTCCCCTCACACCCTCAATTTGATGGCGCCACTCTCCTCTTAACTTCCCTTGTTTTTTTATTCAAAAAAATAAAAAAAAGGTTTTGATTGGTTGAAAAATAGGCTGGCCCACCATCTCTCTCCTCCTTCAATCGGTGTCTCCTCCCCGAAATGGCTCCCCGACTGGATGGCGGCACCGCCCCGCTTGGCAAAACTGGTCCCCGCACGGGGTCAGTTTGGGTGCCCCGCTCACCCTTAAAATGGTGTTAGGCTACACGGTATGGTGATGGTCCTTTCTTGGAGGATGGTCCCCCACGTAAGCGACACGTAGGATGGGCATGAGGATGAGGCAAAGGGGATGAAGGTATGGAAATGGGATGATGGACCTAAAATGTATATGTATATATTGTATGTAGAGGTAGAGGGTAGATTTTTGTCTTCTTGTGGATCATCCCCAACGTCCGAGACTCGACGCCAAGGACGAAGCCGGGGGGGGGGGGGGGGCATGGTGTTTGGGTCGGCGTCGTTTCGGAACTATCCGGGGACGGTCCCCATACCCAGAAGCCTTACATCTCTTCATGAACTTTGCTTTAGCTTATGATTTGCTTTTTTTCCCACAAATATCTTTTACCGTTATTTTATGGATATTGATTTTTTTCCCACAAATATCTTTTCTTGTTATTTTATCGAATTGCGTGACCTTATACAATACATGAGTTTGATTCAAGGTTAATGGAAATGTACCCATTGGAATTTTCTCTAGTTCGCTTGACAAAAAATAATAATAATAATAATAATAATATAGCAATTAAATGCTTTTATGTTGTACTATGTAATAAATATCATAAATCAACCATCAATCACTCTTTATACGCTACGTATAACGCTATATGTGGCATATAAAGTATTATAAAATACGCATATGTCCTATGCGTAAATCGAGTGCCACATGGGCCCGTCGACGCCCAGCACACCACAACATGATGGTGCAACTGGCGGCGTTGTGCACGAAACCTAGGGCAAACCATAGCGTTGCGAGGAAGAGATTGAGGGGGTGGGCTCTCTTTGACCACGTGTAGACCAATGTGAGCTCTTGATAAATTTTCTTTAAATGAGTCCTTGGACTAAATTGAACTTTTAAAAAAATCACCAACCAAGCACCTTCATTATACCCATTTGGTATTTCTGGGTGAAAAAAATGTGCCAACGTATCAACCACGTAACAACACTTTTTTTCTCAATAAAACCTTCGGCCAAGTCCCATAATACTTAACCTAAGGTTTCCCTTCGTGTTTCATATACTCTTTTTTTATAGGTCTATAGAAATAGTTTTGCATTACTTATAATCTATATCTCTAATAAAGCAAACCATTGGAGGACACATGTCACTCTATGGTTGATGCCAAATAAGCAATACATGTGGTATATCTCAAATGGGAGGACATGTGGCATTGCTCTAAGGCCAGGATTGAGAAGCTTCTCTAATACGCTATACTCTCTCTCTCATTCACTCAAAATCAGTCATACACCCTCTGCGAAAGTCTGGTGCGAGTATTAGAGAATCGTATAATGGATGTTTCTTTTATACTCTCTCTCTCTCTCAATCTTCGTTCTTTAGAGATCTAGGATTTCTCCATCATCGATTATTCATCTGTCTTGATAATCAAATGTTTCACTACCATGGTTCATATCACAATTCGCAAGCAAGAAGGTTAGATTCTCCAATTTTTATTCATTTTTTTAGTCGATAATCTTTATACGAACTCTAATAGATTATTCTTGAAAGCCTAACGTTGATTTAACATATATTGATTCATCGATTAGGGTTTTTTAAAAAACCCAAATTTTTTCATCTAATCGATCTGTTGTTTCTTCTTGAATATGATGTTTTTATTTTTTGAATCTGATTTCATTTTTATTGAATCTGATTTCCTTTTCCTAGAATCTGATTCTGGAAGCAGATGATGGCAACGAAGTCTTTGTTATGTGTGAACGCCGTAATCAACGTTGGTGATGGTGGTGCCGAGTGTTGACATCACTGAACCCTAAATCACTAACAGAGGCTATATTTATTCAATTGGTAAGATTAAATGGTTTTTAGTTTTAATTTATGCTTTCATTTGAATCAACTGTTAGATTTTTGGTTTTCTAATTGGGGCTTATTTATGGTCGTGATTACTTATATTGTGCGGGGTTTTGGTTCTTAGATTAGGGTTAAATGGATCTTGATTTAATAATATATATTTTCGACCTTATGATTTTTGTGTGCTAGGTAACTTATGGTCGGGTTCTTATTAACAAACACACTGACTAGAGCGAGTACATCGACGTTGATATCAACGATTGTTCAATCAGTGATGATGAAGGTAAGCTGTTCATTGCAATTTTTTAAATTGTATGACCTGGATCTGGATATTTTCAATTTCAGTGGCATTTTCGTTTGATTTTGGAAATGATTGTAGGTTTTGAATCGTATCATACCAGCAAGAGAAGATGCAAAGTGTTCTACAAAAATTAAGAACATGTAAAGATTCATTGATCAGGTAATTATTTTTTACAAAAAGTTAAGTCAAATGGTTAGTTGAGTTTATGACCCTATAACGGTGTGCTACAAGTGTGCTAATGATCATATGACTACTTGAAAGCAAAAAAGTTGTGTAAAATGTGTGATCGGTTTGAAAACCATAAGAAAGTGTGAAAGGAGTGTATAAATAATATTCCATTTTTCTCTGATTACTTCATATTTCAGTTTTATTAACTGTTAAAAAAGTTGTGATTTTCAAGCAAATTACAAAGAAAGTAGATGTTTTGTTTGCGATGTTACAGTTTTGAAGAACAAATCAATAGCTATTTGAAGGTGATGTATGTTTTGTATCCATTTTTTCTTTTTCTTTTTTTTTTGGGGCCTATGAAAAAAGAAATAAGCTGATGTGCGAATTGGGTTTTTTGAATCCTTCAATCAACTATTAACCCTATTATTTAGTGTTTAATAGTTTTGTTAGGATTGAAGAACCAACTTTGTTTGTAGAGCGATTAAGAATAATGACGGGAAGGATCAAACGGTTTAATGAACAACAAGATAAACCCTCAAAGTCACAACCTGCTTTGTCTGATTTCTCTCCTCTTTGTTTCAATAGGTGTGTGTTTTTTTCACTTCAATTAGTCATGTTTTTAGTTTAATTTGATTAAATTAGGACTACTTGCAGGCTTGTGTCTTCAATTCTTATCGTTGTTAATGAGATGCGAGGATGAGCAGATGAAAGTCTTGCAGTGGAAGTCAGTGGACCTCTGTAATCTTTTTCTGAGGACAACATCATAGGGTCTGTAATCCATCTGTTTAGTTATTAATATTTTGAAAAAAAAATATAATTACTTCTGATTTGTGATTTGTAGGCATGTTGTTCTTACTCATGAAGTTATGAAGCTTTTTCCAAAGAATTGACTTATATCCGAGGTATATTGTTGATTTTGATGTGTTATAAGGGTTTGATATATTTATATCCTTTTGGTTAATCACTTTCTTGGAGAGAGAAATGGCTCGAGAGAAGAGAGATCAGGGTAGAAGGAGACCGATGAGTTTCCGGTGGACCACTGGCGGCTTATCCAACGAAAGACCAGGTAATGAGGTGATGTCGCACCTCCGATTGTCTCATGATCTAAATATGTCCGAGTTATTCAATTGGAAGTGGATTTGAAATGATGTTATGTTTTCTGTGATTGACAAAACTTAGTTTTGTTGTGTTAATACTTTGGATCGGGTAATTGTTTTTGGAATATAAGTTATTTGAAATCTCAGATTGTTAAGGGGGTAAATTTTAGCGATTTTTCATCTTGGCTTTGGTGTTGGTAACTGATCAGCTTCATAGCAAGAGTGGGAGGTTTGTTATTAAGTTAATTGAAATGAATGCCTTTAAATTTATGTTGAATTTGCTTAATTTTGATTCTGTATTGTTTGTTTAATTGGATGTTATAGCATTTCGAACAGGACATCAAATGGTGGGAGGCGAAGCAGATGGAATTTAAGTCATTATTTGAACTGTATTGATTTTGATAGTAAAAAAAGTGTTTTATTCTTGCGTTTTTGGTTAATTAGCAGGATGAGGATCGAAAAGACACGTCTATAGCTATGTGTAATACTGATAGGCTCACTAAGCGTGATGAGAACGTATGGTTTCTATGTTAATATAGCATCTAGAAAGTGCAGTGGCTATAGGAGTTGGTAAATTAACTAAAACTCAATGATCCCTTTCTTCTCTTTACAAAAAAAATAGTTGAAGTTAGTGTATTTATTATCTCACACGTGATTTTTTTGTAGTTTGTTTGAATGGGAGGCCACCTACATATCACTGGAACATGGGATCTGATGCAGGAATCAACAACTGGTTAGTACACACTGAGGTTCGTCTCTCACTGCCTCTAATTCGATAATTAATGGAGAATCGTGCGTACTACATGTGTCCAATGTTTTGTGCATGCCATTGACCGGAATGCATTGATAGTTGTATTGCAATGATAATGATTTTTAGCAAACCAAATGGTTCTTGATGCAATGTTACTACAGTACTAGATCTATTATAACGATGACCTATTCGCAAATTAGGAAACATTTTGAAGACGGAAAGAGTTTAATTTTGATCTCTTACAACTTTGTTACTAGATATTGAGATTAGTTTTACTGAAAGATGTAGAGATGGATCACAATGTTAGTTATAAGGTAATACAAAGGTTAAATGTTTGTATTTACAAGACAACATATGAAAAAGATAAAAAGTGTAAAAAATCGTCAAGTGACAATATCGGTTCAAAGGCATTATCTTATAGCCAACTGATATATGGTAATTGTATTATATATGGTTAGGAATAAATAGAGACATGTTAATTTGCTATAGGATATGGTATTTTACTTTACATGGTTAGGATAAAGTATTTGTTGCTCTGGTCGTTGACGAAACATTTCAGTTTCTATCGCTTTATGTCCCTTTCTTTTTAGGCATATTGTCAATCTTGATGGTTAATGACTACATGCTTTGATGCAAATCATGTAGGTGTGTTGTTGAGAAAAATGTTATACATTGTGGTTTTTGTATCAAGAAACTATTATTCTGTTGACAAGAGAAGACGATCATTACATGTCGGATCCTTTAGATGTATTAGTGGATCTCCTCGCCACCACGACCAGTTGAAGTGTGCAAGGTAAGTTAAATAATACACCAGAAAGCAAGTGATTTAGTGAGTTATATAACGGGTCAAATGGGTATGGATCATCACCATATATTATTTGCTAGAAGTTTTGCATGCTTTTAATGCTATAAAGGTGTCGTGTTTCGATTGTATAGTAAAAGCTTTTAGTCTAAATGATAGGTCAAACATTTCATCTTTTTCATGTGATGAATAGAATAAAATAAAATGTCAAACTAACAATTTTGTTTGTTTTCCATTTTTTAGGCTTTAACATCAGGCAATGTTCCTCATGAAACTTTCTCGCATAGCATCGTTTGATACATTACGTACCCGCGGGTAGAGGGATGGATTTCATTACTTGAACGTTTATTTCTTTCAAAGGACTATTTCAACAATTTTAACGTACAGAAAAAAATGTATATTCCACAAATCTGTTTACAAGGAACTTTTTTCCGCAATTTCAATAATTTTGTTTTTTTTTCTTCCGATGTATGTTTTTTACATAATATTAAATTTTGAATATAAATAATCAAATTTTGGTTGAAACCCGCATATTACGCGGGCATTAACCTAGTATACTCGTATACTAATTAAAATTTTGTTGAATATACATTTTATAACTAACTGATAATAGAAGATGTAAATATTAAAATAATTTAACATAAAAACTATTATAAATGTATATTATTTTCTAACAACAAAATCATAAAATAAACATTAATTCTATCAATTAGGTGGTGTGCCCGTGCGTTACCGCGGAAATATCAGAGTGTTGCTCCCAATTTTTGATGTTAAAAGCAAAGAAGTCTGCTACTTACATAACATAACGATCATTGTAATGTTACAAAATATTATTTTAGCATTTTTGTACCCGTCTTTCAAAAATTTTGTCAACACTCCCCAGTTGAAGGTCTAGGGTGCCGGATGTTTCGCCGGTTTTTTTTTTTTTTTTTGAGCCGTCATTCTCTGTGCCCGGAGAAATGAAAAAAAAAAGAATGTTATAGTGGGATTTAAAAAAAATACTTATATGAAAGTTGATGTACCACAAAATACCCATATACCACAAACGTAGAATCAGCAGAAACGCAATTCGAACTTCAGTGAGATGACCAATTATCAGCTTAGGTTTCTTCTATTTCAGCATATCAGTTTAATGTCGTACTCGAATTAAGCAAAAATAAGCAGGAAGACCTCCAAACAATATAGTTGTGTTTTAAATAACAAATAAAATGTAAATTAAATACCAATGGAATGGTGGTCCATTGGTAAAGACAAAACTTTTTAAACAGATGTGTTTGAGAGGAGAGTCTCTTGGGTTCAAATCCCACAGACGACAGAGACTAAAAGAAATTTGTCGTTAAGTGAAAGAAATTTGTTGTTAAGCGAAAACGAGGCATAAGAATAACTAACGAACTAAGTTTGAGGCAATGTGCTTTGTATATATCAAAGGAAGATAAAGGATTGCGCACATACTACCCTATAAAAAAATTAATTCAAACCACATTAAGAATCTTAAGTTAATGTAAACTTGATAAAAAAAAATACGTAGAAGCAATCAGTACTTTATGGATCCAACTATTAGATATTAAAAGCAAATGTTGCAAGAAAAACAATGTTAAGCAGATAGTGTGTTTATCAGTATGACAGACAGTATGAATTGCCTCCAACACACCTCTCCTCATAGATAGAATCCGACATTTGATCATGTAGGAAATATGGCTTATTCTTTTTCCAACAACAAATGTTACTCGAACTCTGCTTTACACCAATAATCCTAAATTACTCTCCATTGCCCAAGTTTAAACTTGTGACCTCGATGATATCCCCTCTAAGAGGCGTGTGCTTTTTTTTTCCATTCTCACTTTGTCTACTTGATCAACTGCTATAGACCAATTTAGATCAGATCCAATGGTAGCAGATGTTGTGTAATATTGTAGTTCTTTTTTTTTTTTTGCCCAATCATGTGCAGATGATGATAAAGGAGATATGGGATCACAGCCACTGATCAGTATTAATACATGAGGTGCTTTCAAAGAAAAAAAGGACCAAAATTGATTGAAAAGCTGGTATTATAACATCTATTTCCTTTTAATATGTGATTTGAAATTCACTTAAACAAATTACCAAACATATGCTGTACATGAAGAACCCCAATGTGATTATAAACCTGAAGGAAAGAAGTACCAATGTTGCAAATCAAGATATTCATCAATCTATTTACAATAAAAAAAATCGAGAGCACAATCAAAATTATCAAAATCCTGTAGTCGTTACCTTATTAAGGGGGTATTCTCGTATTTGTTTAGGGGTATCCTTTTTATAAAATCGAGAAAAAACCGAAAAAAAAATACACTAAGAATACGGGGTTGAGCCGTAGCCCGTGCTACCCCTCTTAATACATTAATTCCGCCCCTACGTTAGCTGGTTCCCTCAAATGTGAAATTAGAAATCTATTAGGCAGCTGGCGAACCATAATCTTCCAATAAATTAAGTTCAGAGCAAAGGTGATAAACCACACCTAACATGAAGCCATATTAAAGCCTTTGAATATTTGCCCGAACCTCAGTCATCTAAAAACTCAGCAAAAATATAAATAAACTTTTGTCGGAAAGGTGTAAGAAATAAAAGATGATAACTATAATATTATTGTTAATAAAAAAAATAATGAAGTTAATCCTGGTTATAATACTTAAGAAAATGTGTAGGAAAGGTGTAGGAATTTCGGACACCATAATTTGGTTGAAAATGAGTAGGAAGTTGCGTAGAAAATGCGTACGAAAGCAGTTTCCTACCAGAGGTTTTGCTAGATACATAATTTGTCGCAAATTCGTTATCGCGATTTGTGACGCATTTCTGACAGAAAACGGCTTCAGAAATTTCAAGTTTTCTAGTAGTGACAGTTAAGCAGCAAGTGAACAATTTCAAACTTCCAGTCACACGTAAAATTCCTTATGTCATGACTTGAACATAATTCAGTACAATTAAAGTCATAAAAATATTAAAATAATTGAAGTTACTAAAAAGGAAAGTTAAATAAGTATATTTCATATGAAAGCTTCAGCAAGCAATACGATTCTTGAAAATAACCCTAAGCAGCTAGGAACAAAATATAACATGTAAAATCAATAGAATTCATTTACACACCTAATTTACATATATATTGACACTCCCTTCAATATATGCTCATGGATTTGATAAAAACAAATAAAACGTATTTCTATACTGTACAAAATGACGTTATACTATATAACTCATTTTAATTCCTAGCATTACCGAGACCTATACGAATAATATTCGTCACAGTAATTTCCTTCATCAAAGTTAAGCGAGTAACTAACAGCGTCGTACTGGAATTTCAAAGGCTTTGAAGATCCATAGATGCTTTTCTTGCTTCCTTCAATCACCTTCTTCATCAGCTTCTTCCACTTCGACCGCCGTACGCCACTATCTGTCCATGAGTACTCTTCATGGTCGGAGACAGAAGACTGCGACGAATGTTCAGAGCAGCTAGATAACCGCCCTTCGATGGTGGTAGCGGTGTAGCTGAGGTCAGTTGCATGGGCCATTTTGTTAGAACTTAGAAGAGAGAAACGAGTTGTTTGTAATTGTTGTGTTGATGAGTTTTGAAGTTTGAATGTTGAAGGGTAGGTTTTATAGTTGGTGCATGAGGGGTTATTTGGTAAATTCACACTAGATAGAAGAGCGGATTGATTTTAGTGAAGGATGTGGAATGGTGGTTTGGATCGTCAGTTTACTATCTTTTTAGTTTTTACACATGGTTGTGGGCCTTGTAATATTTTTAGACTTTATTTCTCATAATTTTTTAAAAAGAAAGTCATGCATATGTAGAAAGCGATTTTTACGTAACCATATCAACTAGATGATGCTTTTGTAATATCTTTTGTTTGAATTATGTCGGAATTTAAAGTTGTTTATTATTAAGAGTAGGAGTTCTGCGGAAAGTGTGTTTTTCCTAGAAAGTCTAGGAAGCGATCTGGGCCCTCCGATTGGTGTTTTTAATGGCTTAGATCAAATGGATGGCATTTTCGTAATATCTGAGTTATATAATTAGAGACTTTTAATATAGTGAGGGTATTTTGGTAATTGTAAGTGTTTTAAATCAATCAAGAAACTGCCATATCAATAACCAATCCCTAAAATCATGGGATTTTCCCTCTTTCTCTCTCTACCTCTACCATCGTCCTCCGCCCCTCTTTCCGACTCAACTAACTCCAAACTCATCTCAAACCCTAAACAACAACAATTCAACCTTCGGAACTCGATCAGATTAACCGAATCGGCATAGGCTTCGTACATCTATTCTCGCTGTTCATCAGGTACGTTTAATCATTTCAGTTTAATTAATGCAATCGGTTATTGAAATGTATGCGGATAGGCTTAATCTGTGAGAGGTTTTAAGATCTGAACGCTGCGTATTAGTCGGTTTTTGAGTCGTAATCGATCGTAATGCTTTGACTGTTGTTTTACTTCGAATTGTTGATGAATCGTACAGGTCATCAAACACATTGTCAAGAATCCTCCAGAAATCTGCTTGCTGTTAAAACACAGTGTCCAGAATCCTCCAACAATTTGCTTGCTGTTAAAACACAGTGTCAAGAATCCTCCTGCAATCTGCTTGCTGTTAAAACACAGTGTCAAGAAATCTGCTTGCTGTTAAAACACAGTGTCAAGGAAACTTGCTTGCTGTTAAAACACAATGTCAAGAAATCTGCTTGCTGTTAAAACACAGTGTCAAGAATCCACCAGCAATCTGCTTGCTGTTAAAACACAGTGTCAAGAATCCTCCAGCAATCTGCTTGCTGTTAAAACACAGCGTCAAGAAATCTGCTTGCTGTTAAAACACAGCATCAAGAAATCTGCTTGCTGTTAAAACACATTGTCAAGAATCCTCCAGCAATCTGCTTGCTGTTAAAACACAGCGTCAAGAAATCTGCTTGCTGTTAAAACACAGCGTCAAGAAATCTGCTTGCTGTTAAAACACATTGTCAAGAAACACAGCGTCTTGTATGATTTAAATTGAAACTGTCAATTTGATTTAAATGGAATATTTAGTTTCCATAATTTTCTGGTTAGTTAGTTATCCTAATAAAATAATCCATAATTAAAATAATATTCAAATTACACAATTGCCCTTTTAGTTAAAATCCTTCAATGCCACATGTCGCGTTCTTATTGCTTCCTAGACTTTCTAGGAAAAACACACTTTCCGCAGGAACCCTACTCTATTATTAAACTAGCAAATCAATTAAAGTAATCTAAAGATGTTTGTCACCACTGAGGTCATTGTTAATAATAACAAAAAAATAAGAGTTAATTGCCATTTTCGCCCCTGAGGTTTGGGCACATTTGTCATTTTCGTCCAAACTGAAGGTTTTGTACCATTTTGCCCCCCACGTTTGTAACTTTTTGCCATTTTCATCCAAATACCTAACCAAGTTACTTTATATCTTATTACGGGTTATTTTTAACCTAACCAAGTTAGTTTATACCTTATTATGGGGTATTTTTGAAATTTATCAATTATAAGGGGGTAATTTATAAACAGTTTCTAAAATATGAGATGTTAAATTTTTAAATTCTTGAATTCCACTCCCACCAACAGACTTTGCTCCACCATCAACAATAAGATCAACAAGAGCAGAAAATACCTCAATAGCATTAACAAACGCAACCCCCACTACTACAAAACAGATCTTTAGACGGGGTGATATGGGTTTTAAGACGGTGTTTTCAACACCGTCTTAAAGCACACTGGTTTAAAATCAAGTCTTATTTGACGGTGTTCAATTTTAACACCGGCTTAAAATTGATGAACACCGTCTTTTAATATCAAAACATTTCAAATATTAATTAAAACAAATATTTTTGAACACCGTCTTATAAACATTTGCTGAGAAAAAAAAAACATTTACAATAAAAAAGGTTTTCCAGAAATACATCAAGCAATTTTATTAAAATTTGGATATTTTAATCTAAAAAATATATAAATCACAAACCCTCTTTTCAGTCACCACCAATGGTGTCAAAGTGATAACAATAATTTCAACTTAAAGTTAGGATTTATCTCGAAATCGATACCGAGCCCCTAAGCTAGGACCAACTGGAACCAAGATTTTTTCCTTCAAATATAACTTGATGATCTTCGTAACTTCTTTTATCTTTGTTTGTCTCGTCACCAACATTAACCAGAGCATCAGGTATACCAACTACAAAACGAAAAGGCAAGGATCATAACTCCACACAGTATAATCATTTATGATCTCAAATTAACATAAATTCGAATTTAAATGACTTCATATGTCATTTACACACAATATACTCATTTACCAGCAACCTTAACCGGCACACAAATTGGATCTTTTAACCCATTTACGAAACCTAATCAAGTCAATCTCCTAATTACTATCGAAATAATTACAATAAACCCTAACTAATAAATTATATATAATACAAGACTATAATAACAATAAAACCTAACTAATATATTCATCGTTAACAAACAAAAACAATCAAATTAAGACCATTAAAACAACAATAAAAAAAGACATTAAAGATAGAAGTAAGACCTTCGCCCTTGAGTTTGTTCCAAGCGAATTCAAGGCCACTGGTGAGCTAACCAAGCATCTCTGCCGTAATACCAAGTCCATGTGTCCATTTAACTTCAGTTGTGATGTATCAGTTTGTTCTTTGTCAAGATCACAAGAAGAGAGTTGAGTGCTTTTCATCCATAGCTGCAAGAAGTGATGAACCCGATATAGGGTATCTGACAAACAAAGATTTTATATTATTCAAATACATGAACAATGCCACTAACAGGGCCTAAATGACGTATAAGAAATGATTTCAGGGATAAATACCGATGCTCCCGATGTGCTATCAAGTCCTCAATTGGGCCCGAGGCAAAAACTTCATGTTGACCTACACCAGAACATTACAGAAATTGAACCTTATAAAAATCATATATGTTAAAAAGTTAGAAGCAAGCGAAAGATATGTTTTAAAATGATTAGCATTTATTCTTCATATTACTACTAGACAAGTTCATGTCTTAAGGAATCTGAAGCATAGCTAATAGTAGACCTGGCAAACGGGTTGGTTCGGGTCATGGGTCAAAACGGGTTCGGGTCAAAATGGGTTCGGGTCAAAACGGGTCAATTAAAAAAAGGGTTCTTTTGGTTTGGGTCGAAAGGGGTTCGGGTCGGAACGGGTTCGGGTTCGGGTTGAAACGGGTCCGGGTCAGAACGGGTTTCGGGTCGGGTTAGTTAAAAACTGTTTTTTAAGAAAAAAGAGATTGTATAGCGAGGGGCAAATTTGTCGGGTTGAAACGGGTTCGGGTCAATACTTTGTGACACCAATCAATCAAGATTCAAGCATAAATATGTGATCAATAAAGGCACAAATTTGATAAATAATTCTACCAGCAATTCTCAAATCTGTAGAACATGCAATATTTTGGTCAATATTAGAGAACATACAATCGTTTATAATGATCATACAGATTCAATGTTTTCATTTTTCAACATTAAGATAATAGAAATACGGTCAAACTCTACTTTCATCACATTAATGGTTGACTTTTGTTCACAAAGTCAAAACTACTCTTTATAATACTTTTTTTTACTGGCCAACAAACTCCATTTTAATACTCAAAGTGGCTAACCATTATTTTTTGACTGGCCAACAAAATCCATTTTACTACTCAAAGTGGCTAACCATTAGCCACACCACAAACGTACAGTTACACCAAATGGAGAAAAAATAAAAAGACATGAGTCTACACAGTAGCCCACATCCAGATTACAAAATCAAACCATTTACTTCATTTTTCCTCCACTGTCCCAAGACACTAGTGGTGAGACAACTGAAAAGGAGTAGAATTATATCAACAAAAACTGAGAAGACCAAACCAACACAAAACATACATTTAGAACACACAAATAACACAATCAAATGAAAAAATATAATACCTGAGCTTCATACAGTTTCAAACAATGAAAATAAGGATGACATGAGTTTGGTTGCCTAATACAGTTTCAAGCCAAGCTTGAATCTTCTTGGCCAAACTCAAGCCCGCATCATAAAGGTTCAGTTGATATTTCAAGTCGGTTCAATTTTATCGTAAAGTTCCCAGCTGAGCAAGCTCGGCTCAGCTGTCATCTTTTGCAGCCCGACTTACAAGACCCGGTTCTGGATCTAGCATTAGCGAAATCATAATTACATATGTACAATTATTCTAAGTTTGAAAAGAAAACTATGAAAAAGCAAACAACTGATTAATAATTATTCGTTCATTAGATGTAACTATGTATGAAAGGATATGAAATGAAATAACATTTTAAAGGCAAAATTCATCAAAATGTAATCCTTCACAAGATTAACCGAATTAATAGTGACCTTCGTTTCATCCAAAATGTAATCATTCGCAAGATTAACTGAAATACCCGAGCCCAAATATAACTGAGAAGACGTTAATCCTTCACAAGATTAACCGAATTAATAGTGACCTTCGTTTAATCCAAAACAAACAATCAAGAAGGTTCATGACAGTTCTATATCTAATCAAATCCCTAATTCCCTATAACCATTCACTTGACAAATTCTAATTCAAAACTTACACTAACAACACACTAATAACACACTACTCACAATCTAGCAAAACATTCAATATTCTGCCAACGAAAATCAAACCGTCACATGTGTAATAAGAATTCAATAACATCATATAACACCAATTGATATGTATCAAATCGTATAATACTCTGTAGGTAAACAACAAACGTTACAATATACGATTATATGAACCCTAGATCGAATTGAATGAAATGAAAGGTACCTCTTATCAGATGAGCCTCCTTTCTGGCTAAGGAAGGAACGGAACAACGGAGAGTTGACGTCGTAGATCATTGTCGCCTGCAACGATGAAAATTGGTAGCAGCTTCTTGATAAACGAGTAGAATGGGAAGGGAGGCTAGGGTTTGCTGCGTCTGAATGTGAATGACTGCGAGTAGAAGGGGAATGGAGGCTAGGGTTTTGGTTGAGTTTGTTTTTTTCTAAGATAATTGTTAGAATGAGTATAAGACGGTGTTCAAAAACACCATCTAAAGGGTGCATATATAAGCATAAGACGGTGTTTAAAGGGAACACCGTCTAAAGGGTGAGGAATTGATTTTAAGACGGGGTTTAAGCATAAGACGGGGTTATATGGAATTTTGATGAATTTTTTAATTGGATTGGCACAACGGCCATGTGAGGAATTGATTTTAAGACGGGGTTATTATTATAACACCGTCTAAAAAAGATCTTGAACACCGTCTAATGCTTCATATTGTAGTAGTGCCCATTATTCCCCAAAGGATCAAACGTTATATCAAGATGAGTTCTATCCACCATGAGTATAAACTCCTTAACAACAGTGACCTCAGCTCGAAAATTGGGTAAAATTAAAAGCCCATTTACTAAAACACTGAAATTTGAATTGCTCAAGTTGTAATTCAAATTGTTAAAAGGAGAAAAATGGAGACGTACCAAATGGGTTCCGGTTTTATTGATCTCAAAACCGTAACTAGAAACAGTAGTGAAAACTCTGGCAGTGGTGTAAAGTTTGGGAGAATTCGGGTTCGGGTTTGAAAGAGTGATTGATTTTTCTAGAGATAGAAAACCATACCCGGGTTTAAGAGAATCAACCACGAACTGTCTGCCGGAGACCATGGCGTTGGTGTTTGAACTGTAGTTGATGAGGAAGTTGTCTTGGGGTGTGAAAGCAATGGAAAACGTAAACAGAAACAGAGAGAGAAGGTAACAAAATAGGAAATTTGTATCCATTTTTGTTGAAATAAATTGTGTTTTTCAGAAAATGTGCTGAGGGGACGATTGTGAGAAGAATGTAGGGTGGAATTGAGAGATATGAAGTGCATTCATGGAGAGAAGAAGTGGGTACAGTGGCAGTGAGTGGAAAAGGTGATGAGAGTATGGTGGGGAATGATGATTCTTCAACGATCCGTTCTTGTTCTTCAGCGATTCGTTCTTGTTCTTCAGCGATTTAGGGTTTCTTATCTCTGATGAAATGGGTTTTATGAAGTAGGTGAGTTATAAAGGCTGCTAAATAATAACTAGAAGATAATTTATAAATTACCCCCTTATAATTGATAAATTTCAAAAATACCCCATAATAAGGTATAAACTAACTTAGTTAGGTTAAAAATAACCCATAATAAGATATAAAGTAACTTGGTTAGGTATTTGGATGAAAATGGCAAAAAGTTACAAACGTGGGGGGCAAAATGGTACAAAACCTTCATTTTGGACGAAAATGGCAAATGTGCCCAAACCTCAGGGGCGAAAATGGCAATTAACTCAAAAAAGAAAATCAAGATACGTTATAGTTTTGATGTAAAATCAAAATTTGTTAATGAAACTGGGTAAATAATGGCTATGCTTTGTAAATTTAATTCAAAAACTGGGTAAACAGTAGCTATATGATTTGTAAATTCAATTCAAAGTTCTTAATGAATATCGACTATATGTGGTTTTAGTCTTCTAGTGAACGAAGTGTACAATCACTTTTATAATGTTATTGGAAACTTGATCGGACGTAAACCAACCACGGATCCAGTACATTAATACCCGGCTAAATTGTTAACAATCAAACCGGTTTCTTCTCATAAAACACGATTGAACCAGAAACCATTAGAAGTGGTTGAACAGGTTCAAGTAAAAAATCCAATGTGTAATCTTCATTTTTTTGTAAAAGAGAGATATAAGTTTAACATGTCATTATACTTTGATATCAAAATAACTCCTCAAAAAGAAATTACATCGAAATAGAAGGAAAAACAACAACAAATTGAGCTGCTACCCCTTTTTGAATAACAAAACCAAATCTTTTAAAAACTACATCTACATATCCTAGGATCATAACGTTACTATACATGACCCCAAGGGCGGACCTAGTAAGAGTCCAGGGTGGGTGGGCGCACCCCTTGAAAAAAAAATTTAGTGTATTTTATAAGGTAAAATCCTCCCCGCACCCCTTGAAAATTTGGTTAAACCCCTTATCCGCACCCCTTAAAATTTTTTTCTGGGTCCGCCGACCCTTTGGATTCAAGTTGATTTGTGATTTTTAGTATCCAATTTGTAAAAGGAGAGAACCCTTGGGTTTAATATTTGTGCGATGTGGATGATTTTCTAGTTCCATATTTATTGACAAAAAGATTTGGTTTTAGTGTGATGAGACATTAAAACCTTTGTATTTTGTTTCTTGATAATTCTATTGGATCTTTAAATTCGCAATTTCTTTTTATTTTTTAATTATTTTAAACATAGTCAATATAACAACGTAGATTTTCTAATTAAACTTTTTAAGTAGCATTTATATAGCTTTTTAAGTTAATCATGGCTCAGTCGGTTTTCTGAGACCGATCTAATAGTTCAACCGATGAATTAGTATTGCACCGATGAATAGAGCTCGGTGGTTCGTTTGGAACTGAATAATATTAACTTATCATACTCAACTATAAAGAAGGGTTATATGGTGTTGTCATCAGTCTCCTAAAAAATATAACCTAGATTATTTTCTAGGTTACAACTTACAACATCTATTTTGTCAAATTATATTAAACTAAAAAGTCCAGAAACTTAACAGAATAGTCAATGCATATTACAAGTGAAGATTTTATATTTGGTTTTGAATTCAACTTCTATTTTCTTTTTTTCTTTTTCTTTTTTTTATAAAGAACCGTCAATGGTAAGTTTGTCCCTACAACTTGTGTACGCTTTTGGTCCGAGTCAAATACAAATGGAAACCAACCTTTAAAGCGCTTTGAAACCTTTGTTTAATAAAGGCATATCTTTATTTAATACAAGGACCACAAAACCCAAAAACGAAAAAGGATATCCACAAAATATTAGGTAGATTCTTTAAGACTTGCATGTTGTGGGCTCAATGACATTTATATGTTGGATGTACAAATTTTGTTTGCTGTATAAAGAAAGACATGTCTAGATTTTTATGACGATTATTCTCTAATCTTTGTGAATAAAATATCATAACATTTTAAAGACTACTTTTTTCATATATAATCGTATAGATGGCTACAAGTTTATTATGGTCATATTATATCAATTACATGTCTCTCCTATTTTAACCTTTCAGAGAAAGAAAAAAGTTATATGAAAACATCTTGAAGTTCACAATAGTTATTATAATATATATATATATATGGGGAAAGATCCACTAAAAAGTGGATTTTGCCTAAGTAGCCTAAGAAGTAATCTTAACCATTCATTTTTCAAATCAATGGTTAAGATGAAAGGGTAGGAGAAAGGAGGAGTGAAAGGGTATCTTGGGAAAATCCTATTTATGGATTTTCTCTCTCCACATGCAAGGCACATGCATATTTCACCCCCATTTTTTAAACGTTCATAACTTTTTTATACGACATTATTTTTTCATAAAAATTTCACCATAAAATCGAGCGTCTTTTTATCTTTAATTTGAGTACCATATTGCTATATAAAATATGAAGACTCAAAAAACCCACTAAAATGTGTTGTATTTCTATGTTTTATAACATTTTTATGCTGGATTTTTGTACTAAAAATTTTGTGCTGATTTTTTTTGTCTTAATTTTTTTTCTCAATTTTTTGTGCTAGATTTTTTTGTACTACATTTTTTGCTAAATTTTTTTGTGCTATATTTTTTGTACTAGATTTTTTGTGCTATATTTTTTTGTACTAGATTTTTTGTGCTAGATTTTTTGTACTAGATTTTTTGTGCTAGATTTTTTTGTACTAGATTTTCTTTTTTGTATTTTTAAAAAACAAAAAGGGTGCCACATGTCATTTTCACTCCTATTTATAAGGACCAAAATGCCCTTCATTCCTACTTATTAGGAGTGCCACATGTCATCATCACAATCCTTCTTAGGCTACTTAGGCAAAATCCACTTTTTAGTGGATCCTTCCCCATATATATATATATGCTTAATTTTAGAGTTTACCTTGTATCCACAAATTCATTAAGCGTAGTAAGAAGGAGGAGAAGATCGTCTACGGGTTGGCTTTGATAACGTCTTGGTGCATAAGGAAAGAAAGGAATGAAGTGGTTTTTAAGCAGAAAAGATGTAGCTCGCAAGATATCATAGGGGAGTTAAAATCTAGAGGTTTCGCTTGGGTTAAAAATAGATCTACATGTAATTATATTAGATTGACGGAATGGTGTAAATACCCTATGTATATGTTGTAATTTTTCTGCCCTTTGCCCGTTTAGGTCGGGGGTGCTTTTGTGTGTTTGGCCTTTAGCCCGTTTGGGTCGGAGGTTGTTTTAGTGAAGTTTATTTTTCAAAAAAAAACGTAATTTACCAAAAATAATGATTTTTTTTAACGGCCGACAAAAAGCTTTTATTATTTGTAGCAAGATGCTACAACCAAAATTTACAAACAAAGTTCACCAAAACATTACAAAATTATAATTCATAAACCAGCAAAACTAAATCTTCCCCAATCCTCCCATGTCAACGTTACCATCTTTGATCTATTCTTAATCCAAAGATACGCCATCGATTTAAACTCATCCAAAGTCTTTGTAGTATTCGGGACACCTTGTCTGAAGACTATCTCATTCCTCAATTTCCAAATACTCTAAACAGCCACCAAAACGATAGCATGTATAGCCTTTCGCTTCTTCGATGAACCAGAGCTAACCTCGTGCAAACTGAGAAGATCATTGATCCCGAATGCTATTATCGGCTGAATGTTACACCACACTGCGATATTCAGCCATACCGATTGTGCGAATTGGCAAGCTACAAAGAGATGCTCGCTCGTCTCTGCATACTCCCCGCAAAACAAGCAATTTTGGCCTTGTACCGGAACATTACGAGCCGAAAGCGCACACTTAGTAGGTAGCCGTTCCATTTCTGCCCTGCACGCTACAATAGCAACCTTCTTCAGAACCCAATTATTCCACTCGAATACTCTAACGGGGCTGTCACTGTTAACCGAGCTCAAAATCTTCTTGATACCCGCCACCGTAAAGCTACCATTTGCATCATATTTGCAAGACCATTTGTCCGTTCCCACGTTCATTGCCAAAGAGTCAATTAAGTTCTTCATCTGCTGCAGTTGATGACTTTCAGTATCATCAAGAACGGCCCGATCCCAGGCCCATGAATACGTCGGCCCAGAATCGCCCAAACCCACTCGTTCTTCCACCAAGCATTCTTTATTACTATCAGCCTTGAATAATTATGGAAACTTAATATACAACGGTATCGAGTCGGCCCAACTATCCAGTCAGAATTGAATATTATTCCTATTAGCCCAAACCGTTGAGGCCGCATTTTTAAGGTCAATGTCTGCATGTAAAACAAGCTACCCAATACTAATAATATTCTTCTAAGGCCCAGCTAAAGACATTTTTTACCGGAATATCATTCCAGCCTTTTGCATTGTGATGTATTGCCCAAATTACCCTTCGCCATAATCTTTTTTTTTCTGTTTTGAACCTCCACCACCACTTCGCCAACAAAGCTAGGTTTGTATCCTTAAGAGAACCAAAACCCAACCCCCCGTATTAAATAGGAGCAATCGTTTTATCCCAAGCAACCCAATTCATTTTCGCTTTTTCTTCCGAGCCTCCCCAAAAGAAAATCCTTCTAATTCTATCTAATGCATTCAAGACTTTGATCGGTGCTTTAAAAAGTGATAGATAGTAGGTTGGTAGAGAATTTAGCACCGATTTGATCAATGTTATTCTCCCACCGTAAGAGAGTGTTTTAGCTTTCCATATTGAGAGTCTACTTTTAAAAACTTCTAACACCGCTTCCCAATTTTTAGACAAGTTCATATTTGCACCAACTAGTAAACCAAGATGTGTGAACGGGAACATACCTTGTTTGCATTAGAAGGGACGCCATATGTTGAACTTCATGGTCACTCACCCCGATTCCGTAAATACTACACTTCACGAGATTAACTTTGAGACCTGACGCTAAGTAAAAACACCTTAACAATCTTCTCAAGTTATTAATGTTCTCCTCGGACCATTCTCCAATGAACATCACGTCATCCGCGTAGATCAAATGAGACAAGGATGATATCAATACCTTTAAACAATCCAATTGATACGACTTTTTTCATAATACAAGTCAGGGCCTCCATCACTATAACGAACAAAAAAGGTGACAATGGATCACCTTGTCGGAGCCCACGAGAACAATCGAACTCACTAGTTGGTGAACCATTCACTAGAACGGAAGCTTTAGCTAAATAAAGAGTAGCCATAATCCATGATCTCCATCTACTAGGGAAATTCATTTGTGCCATAACCGAATTATGGAAGGCCCAATTGACTGAGTCATACGCCTTGTTAATGTCTACTTTAAAGTACATACCTCTTCGTTTCTGTTTTTTCAGCCAACCAAACACTTCATTCAACATTAATGGACCATCCATAATATTCCTGCCAGCCAAAAATGCCTAGTGTTGCTCTGAAATCAGATTACCCAACACTCGTTTTAGACGATTCACCAGGACTTTCGATATTATTTTATTTATTACACCAATCAAGCTTATAGGCCTAAAATCCGCTGGGCTAGTCGGGTCCTTAACTTTCAAGATTAATGCTATAAAAGACGATATACAACACTTATTAAGTGAGCCCTCCTCATGGAACTTATTAAAAACTCTGACAATATCATCTCGGAGACCTGACCAACATTTTTTAATAAACTTAAAATTAAACCCATCCGGGCCCGGAGCGCGATCACCATCACATTCCCACACAGCATCTTTAATTTCCTCCACTGAGAACGGGTGTTCTAACATAGTAGCCTCGGATTCCGAAATAGAAGCCAGATTAGGACATGTCAACTCCGGCCTATTTAGCATTGGTTCCGAAAACTGATTCAAAAAGAACTTGTATAGAGATTCCTTAATAGAAACAGGATTAGTAACCCAAACACCATCTATCAATAGCCCGTTCAATCTGTTCGTACTAATATTTGAATTAATGATGTGATGAAAAAACGCCGAGTTCTCATCACCATCAATAGCCCATCTAGATCTGGATTTTTGGCGCAAATCAAGCTGTTTAATCCTGTCGAATTCTGCAAAAAAATTCCTGCATTCAGCTCTTTCAACCAACTCCACTTCCATTAGCATTCTTTCCTCCGCCCAATTTTCAATATGTGCCAGCCTCCTTTTTTTACCTTCATAAATCCCCTCCCTGCTTACCTTTTCCACCTTTAACCATGCTTTGATTTTATCCTTTAACCACCGTAATTTGATTGCTAACGCAAGATCCTCCGGCCCCGAGAAAGAAAACATACCACACCGTTGAAGAACATATTCCATAAAACCGGGATACTCAAACCACGAGTTAAAAAATCTAAAAGGAATATGACCAAAATCCGATTAGACAGTAGAGAGAATAATAGGCCGGTGATCGGAGGCTACTCGGTCTAATGCAGTCACCGAAGCATTTGGCCACCGCTCTCTGAAGCCCAAACATACTAAGAAACGATCAAGCTTGCGGAGTTTTCTACCATTATCCGATATGTATGTGAAATTACCCCCACCCATATTGTACTCCACGAGACCAGCCGAGAGGATAAATTGATTAAAGGCCTCGGCATTAGCTTCAATAAATTCAGAATTCATCCGTTCACTAGCACTCCGCACATCATTAAAGTCTCCCATCATAACCCATAACCCTTGTATCGAGTTCCTACAACCCAAAATCTCCATCCAGACCGCTCGCCTACTAGTCGCGTCATTAGGAGCATATACATTAACAAAATTGATTCTACACCCCGACTGTACCAGGGCGCCCGAAACAATGATAAAATTTCTATTATGAACAATATCATCACTCCTGAAAACTGTTGCACACCATAGACACGCAAGACCCCCTGATCTTCCAGTTGAGTTAACCACATCTACCTTAAACACCGCCCTACCCCAAAATTGATTAAACATAAAGGACACTGAGGCTTGTAATTTTGTTTCCTGAATGGCTAGAAAGTGAATCCCATAACTAGTTTTCAACCCTCGTATCCAATCCGACTTTCGGTTATCCCTCACCCCCCTTAAATTTACTGATAAACAATTCATCGGGAACTGTCAATAACACCCTCATCGACAATAAACTTCTCAGTCTCAGCAACAAATCCATTAAGGTTAATTCCAATTAAAGAACCAACATGAACAGTAGCCTGTACCTCATTCCTTAAATTACTCTGAAGACGAGGACCAGTCTGAGCATCGGCCTCCCTGGGATTCAAAACCGATTCGTTAAAAAATCCAATATCGTTGTCTTCTGGGAGATCTGACACATCCACTACTTGACCGCCATCTCCCTTCACAGGAGTATTCAGATCCACAGACTCCTCTTCTAGTGAATTTGATTGACCAAATAACCTTTGTGAGGGCCCTTGATTAGAACCAATCGAAGGTGGGCTATGGTCCACTCTAATTGTAACACCATTAAAATTTGGACGGAATTTAATAAGTAATTATATTAACTTCATACTAATCAGAGTTTACAAAAACTTTTCGTGTTTAAAGACCATACATAATTACGATAGTACCCAAAACACAGCCAAGATAGTACATAACAAGTTTTAAGTTAACCCTTGCTAGTCAACTAACAACTAGTTTAAAGGATTCAAAACACGGTTAACAACCATTTACAACACGATTAAAGTCTAGAGAAAATTAAGTTTGGTGCGGAAGCTTCAAAATGCGTGTTCGGTTCTTGACAATGTACTTGATCACCATCCGGGAGGACCTCATCCATACCTAGGGTCAAACAACTAAAGACATTAGTTTTGACATTAGTATAGCATATATAT
Source organism: Helianthus tuberosus (assembly GCA_030545235.1). Lineage (NCBI taxonomy): Eukaryota > Viridiplantae > Streptophyta > Magnoliopsida > Asterales > Asteraceae > Helianthus > Helianthus tuberosus. The sequence continues at coordinate 153,563,350 of CM060403.1, read as the reverse complement.
ATACAAATTCCGACATCGAAAAGTGAATAAAATACAAGTTTTTTGGGCTCCACCGTAACTTACGGTGTCTACCGTAAGTTACGGTAGACCCTGAATGATTTTGGTTCTGCCGTAACACAGGGATAACCCACCGTAACATTTTTTATTTCCACCGTAAATTACGGTGGAGACCGTAATTTACGGTGGACGCTGGGATTTTGCCATTTGACTATTTTGTTAATTTCGCTCCAATTCGCATACCGATTTAGGCTATTTCCTTCCTGTATGTCTGTAATTTCATTACGGACAGCTTCGTTTTGTTTATCATACCAATATTTATCTCGCCGATCATTCGGCTAAAAGTTACTATACTTGCAATTATTCGATCCCTTCTAACCATAAGGGTATATTTCAAATTTCTTATTCTAACCTTTTAGATGCCATTACCCAAGTTCCCGGGCTGGTACATCTTGGTGTGTTTACGTTATTCATGGCTTCATGTTTCCTTGGAACTAGAAGCTCGTTTCTTTGGAATTCAACATTCCGTTTCAAACAACACATCTTATTGACCTCTAGCGTTTGACCCGATATCACGGGTTTGTAGACTTAAATCAACATAACCAATTTATTGGTGTGGTACAATCCATCACCTAGCGAGATATGAAACTTTCAAGTCTCTACCCACATGATTCCTTTACAAGTCTCATTTCGACCCGTTTGGCTATCTAGTGAAGACCATCACTTTATTGACAAGCCAAACCCAATTCCAAATATTTATTTTGACCCGTTTGATGGTCTAGTGAACTTCGCCACTTTAACAACACATCAAACGCATCCATTACACTACGACATCATTTATACACTAAAACCAAACAATTTTACATAATGTAACGAGACTAAAGTCACGCACCTTTAAAGCACACCTTATCCGCGTGTATCACCTCCGGCGTGTCCACTTGACGTTCCGGATTCCTTGCCTAAAGAGTTCAATTCATAACAAGATTATAACTCTTTTATAAGCTTTAACGCATTATTTCTTAACATATTCAAATCTGCGTTTTACCCAACCTTTAACATTTTAACCCTCATTTAGGCGTTTTATCAAACACCTAGCGGGTCAGATTTCTACATGATCTAAACCAAGTTCATAACTTGAGTTTATCACCATAAATAACTTCAATTAGACTACATGTCCATATTCTAACATCCACAATTTAGAGATTTCCTCATAATTTCAGTTTAAACTAGAACAAGAGTTTTAATCGCAGTGTTTATCAAGTTCTACTCACCTATTAATCACCCACTATGGTGATTTTGATCCATACAATTATCATGCAAGAATTTAACAAGAATTCATCTAGGGTTTGTCCCTAAACCTTATATTACTTTCAAATTTTAGGTTTACAACACATAATTAAGCTCAACACTCAATTTCAATCACATGCAAGAATTTGGGTTGAATCAAAACAACCTAATTTGACATGCCTTATGACCTTCTTGACAAGGTGATCACAAATCTATGTTCAGATTTCGATTTCAACTTGGATTAAGCCTTCAATTTGTGAGTTTAGTGATATTAGGGTTTTGAAGATAGGGGGATCGCCCCTCTCCTGTTCTTGATCGACCAGACCCTTCTAATGGGGTGTTTGGTTTTGTTTTTATTAAAACTAATAATATAAGTTTCAATTTTAACAACTTAGGCCCCTCCACTTTTGTTTAACATATAGTTTGATTATTTTAACCATATTTCTAGTTACCACTAAACTTGTAGTTAACTAGGTTATAGTTTCCTAGTTAATTAATTCTTGTTTATTTATACTTTATAACTCTAATATAAAGTTTTATATTTTCGGGATGTTACAAGTCCACCCCCCTTAAAAGGGGTTTCGTCCCCGAAACCGAATTTACGTACCAAATAGTATGGGGTAGAGCCGTTGCATCTCTTCTTCGGATTCCCATGTGGTATCCGCACCCTTCCTGTGTTCCCATTTAACCTTCACTTGGTTAATCACTTTGTTCCTCAAACTCTTCTCTTTACGATCTAAAATCGCGATCGGTTTTACTACATAGTTGAGGTTGTTATCCACCTCGATATCATCGTAGTGGATACGAGCAGTTTCGTCTGCTAAACATTTTCGGAGATGTGACACGTGGAAAGTGCTATGAATCCCACTCAACTCCTCGGGTAGTTCGAGACGATATGCTTCTTTACCAACCCGTTCGGTGATTCTGAATGGCCCAATAAATCTTGGGCTCAACTTCCCTCTTTTTCTGAATCGTATTATTCTTTTCCACGGCGATACTTTTAGCATTACCTTATCGCCCACTTGAAACTCAATTGCCCTATTTCGTTTATCCGCGTACGACTTTTGTCTATCCTGGGCCGCTTTTAGGTGGGTTCGGACCATGTCGATCTTCTCGTTCGTAGTTCGGAGTATATCCGTAGGTGCTAGTCCTCGTGGATCCACTTCTCCCCAAGATACCGGGGTTCGACACTTTCTACCATATTACATCTCATACGGGGCCATTTTAATGCTCGATTGATAGCTATTGTTATATGAAAATTCGACCAAGGGTAGATAGACATCCCAACTACCCCCGAAGTCAATAATGCAAGCTCGTAGCATATCCTCCAACGTTTGTATTGTTTTTTCACTCTGACCATCCGTTTGTGGATGGTAAGCGGTGCTAATGAATAGTTTAGTCCCCATTTGTTCTTGGAAGTCACGCCAAAAATTCGAAGTGAACCGAGTATCTCTGTCTGACACAATGGATATCGGTACCCCATGACGTGCTATGATTTCATTAGTGTACACCTCCGACATCTTCTCGGATGTATAAGTCTCACAAATTGGAATGAAGTGAGCACTTTTCGTCAATCTGTCCACCACTACCCATATAGCATCAAACCCGCGGTTGGTTTTGGGTAATTTGGTCAACAAATCCATGGTGATTTGTTCCCATTTCCAAACTGGGATGTCCAATGGTTGCAACTTACCATATGGCTTTTGGTGCTCCGCTTTGACTTGCAAGCATGTCAAACACTTCTCCACATATTTCACGATGTCTCTTTTCATTCCGGGCCACCAATAATTTTGTTTTAAATCGTTATACATCTTGGTCGCCCCCGGATGTATCGAATAACGAGATTTATGGGCCTCGTCAAGTAGAAGTGCCTTGGCACCACATGAGTTTGGAACCTAAATTCTCCCAAATCGAGTTTTCAATCCTTGGTTATCATCCACCAGGTCTTTTAACTGCCCAACTATTCTTTCCCTTTTTACATTTTCTTCCTTTATTGCTTCGATTTGAGATTTCGGATTTGCTCAAGCAAACCCGATGTCACAATCAGTTGCATCGATCGTACTCGAATAGGCGTATAATCTGTCTTTCGGCTCAACGCGTCTGCCACTACATTATCCTTCCCGGGGTGGTAATATATTTCACAATCAAAGTCTTTGACGGTTTCTAACCACCGCCTCTGTCTCATATTTAATTCCTTCTGATCGAAGAAATACTTCAAGCTTTTATGGTCGGTAAAGATAGTGCATTTCACCCCATACAAATAATGCCTCCATATTTTCAAGGCGAACACCACCTCCGCCAACTCGAGGTCATGGGTAGGATATCTCTTCGCATGAGTTTTTAGCTGCCTCGAGGCATAGGCTATAACCTTGCCCTGTTGCATCAAAACGCAGCCAAGCCCCGAATGTGATGCATCTGAGTAAACTACCATGTCGTCTGTTCCATCCGGTAATGACAATACCGGTGCATGGGTCAGTTTTTCCTTAAGCGTTAGGAACGCCCTTTCCAGATCATCACTCCAGATAAAATTTTCGTCCTTACGGGTTAATTTGGTTAATGGCATAGCAATTTTGGAGAAATCCTGTATGAATCTTCGATAATAACCCGCAAGCCCCAAAAAGCTTCTGATCTCCGAAGGATTCTTCGGTGGATCCCATCTTGCCATGGCTTCTATCTTTGACGGGTCTACTAACACCCCGTTTGCACTAATAATGTGCCCGAGAAATTGTACTTCTCGCAACCAGAAAGCACATTTCGAGAACTTTGCATACAATTTCTCTTTTCTGAGCGTCTCTAATACTTCACGCGAATGATTTGTGTGTTCCGCTTCATTCTTCGAATATATCAAGATGTCATCAATGAACACTATTACCGACTTATCTAGCATAGGCTTACAGACCCGGTTCATGAGGTCCATGAAAGCCGCGGGTGCATTAGTTAACCCGAAGGACATCACAAGGAACTCGTAATGTCCATACCGTGTACGGAAAGCCGTCTTCGGTATATCTTCCTCCTTGACTTTCAACTGATGGTATCCCGATCTAAGGTCGATCTTGGAGAACCAACTTGCGCCTTGCAATTGATCAAATAAATCGTCGATTCTTGGGAGTGGGTATCGATTCTTCACCGTAAGTTTATTTAACTCCCTGTAGTCGATACACATGCGCATGCTCCCATCCTTCTTTTTCACAAATAGCACCGGTGCGCCCCACGGAGACACACTAGGCCGGATAAACCCTTTGTCTAACAGATCTTGAATTTGCGACATCAATTCTTGTAATTCTGATGGCGCGAGTCGATACGACACCTTGGCCACAGGTTTCGCACCCTGAACCAGTTCGATCCCGAACTCTACCTCCCGTTCTGGTGGTATTCCCGGTAGGTCTTCCGAAAATAGGTCGGCATATTCGCATACCACCGGTACATCTTCAATCTCTAGTGATCTCTTGTCTGGTTCATTCGCGTATATCATGAATGCCCTACATCCGTGCCTCATGAGCTTGCGAGCTTTTAGCATTGAACACATAACGGGATTACCCCTCTTTTCGCCGTATATGGTAACAGATTTTCCACTTGGAGATGTTAATTTTATCTCCTTGCGGAAACATACGACTCTCGCATGGTATCGGGATAGCCAATCCATCCCGACTACTACTTGGAATTCCCCCATCGACATAGGAATCAAGTCTATTGAATATTCTTCATCATCAATGTTTATCTTACAATCTCGACATACATCACACACAAGGAAACTTTTGTTATCACCTATTTCTACTTCTAATGGCATAGGCAATTTTGTTAGTACAAAAGAAGGATGTTGAATAAGTCCATGTGAAACAAAGGATTTATTCGCACTTGTATCAAATAACACATGTGCAGGAATTGAATTTATGGCAAATATACCCGAGACCACATCGGGCTCTGTTTTTGCCTCCACTGCTGTTAACTGGAAAGATCTTGCCTTTGCTCTTGGTGTCTCAGTGTGTGTATTCTTATCATCTTTCTTTCCGATCAACTCCGGGCATTCAGATTTCTTGTGACCCGGTTGGTAGCATTTGTAACACACCGACACCTTCCCCGGACACAACGCAGCCGTGTGCCCCGTTTTCCCACATATAGGACGCGGTTTGTCCTTGAACCGGCACTCACCTTTGTGCCCCTTCCCGCATATCTTGCAGTTTGATGACCCGCTTTTCCCTTCTTGTTTCTTTGAGGATTCTGTTGTGCGCGCCTTTTTCCTTGGGCTTGGATTGACTATCTGCGCCCTTCTTTCACCTCTTTCAATCTGTTTCTTCAACTCTATCTCCCGTTCCCGAGCAACGTTTATAATCTCGGTGAGAGTCTCATACTTTGAAGGAGTCTTAAACTCCCTATACACGACGCTCAACATATTATAATAATAATATATTTTCTGCTCCTCATTCGTTATAAATTCATCACAAAACTTCATCTTATCCATGAACATTCCCGTGATTTTATCAATAGATTCACCCTTGTGTCGAAGCTGCATGAATTCTTCCTTGATCTTGTTAATGACTGCCTTGGGACTGTGATGTTTAAGAAACGGCGTCTTAAACTCATCCCATGTCATAGCTTTAGCCGCTTCGCTTCCAATTTCTTTCTTCTTGTTATCCCACCAGTCTTTCGCTTGACCCCTTAACTGACCCGTGCCATAGGCTACGTAATCGTCTGGATCACAATGAGTCCTTTCGAATACTCCATCTATATCGCTTAGCCACCGTTGGCATATTATCGGTTCAACTTCCCCGTTGTAGATTGGCGGCTTGCACGCCATGAACTCTTTATATGAACAAGACTTTCGTCCTCCCGACTTCTCCTTTGCGAAATTGGTATTATCCTCCAATTTCTTAATTCTTTCCTCCACTACTGATAATACCGTGTTTTGGATTTTGTCGATGAAACCCGACAAACTGTTTTCGATTGCCTTTCCTACCTCCTCAGCAATCACTTCTCTCGTTTGCTCGGTGACTCTCGGCACCGTATCATCATTACCTTTATCCGTCATCTATAACTGAAATGTTTACATCAAGCGTTAAACATTTCATCTATAGCATATGGTTTATTTACTTCGGTTTATTCAAGTTCATAACTTGTTTTTACCGCTCATATTTAATGCACTTTCCGGGTTTGAGTGTATTAACACGCTCTTCCCATGCATATCTATTCATCATTCCCTTTTTATACTTAGTAACTCTACTTAGAACAATTAATTCTTACCGGATGCTTGATCAAGCTTGAACTGAACACTTTGTTGACAACCTTAAGCTCTGATTACCAACTTGTAACACCCTTAAAATTTGGACGGAATTTAATAAGTAATTATATTAACTTCATACTAATCAGAGTTTACAAAAACTTTTCGTGTTTAAAGACCATACATAATTACGATAGTACCCAAAACAAAGCCAAGATAGTACATAACAAGTTTTAAGTTAACCCTTGCTAGTCAACTAACAACTAGTTTAAAGGATTCAAAACATGGTTAACAACCATTTACAACACGATTAAAGTCTAGAGAAAATTAAGTTTGGTGCGGAAGCTTCAAAATGCGTGTTCGGTTCTTGACAATGTACTTGATCACCATCCGGGAGGACCTCATCCATACCTAGGGTCAAACAACTAAAGACATTAGTTTTGACATTAGTATATCATATATATATATACAAATTCCGACATCGAAAAGTGAATAAAATACGGTAGACCCTGAATGATTTTGGTTCTGCCGTAACACAGGGATAACCCACCGTAACATTTTTTATTTCCACCGTAAATTACGGACGCTGGGATTTTGCCATTTGACTATTTTGTGAATTTCGCTCCAATTCGCATACCGATTTAGGCTATTTCCTTGCTGTATATCTGTAATTTCATTACGGACAGGTTCGTTTTGTTTATCATACCAATATTAATCTCGCCGATCATTCGGCTAAAAGTTACTATACTTGCAATTATTCGATCCCTTCTAACTATAAGGGTATATTTCAAATTTCTTATTCTAACCTTTTAGATGCCATTACCTAAGTTCCCGGGCTTGTACATCTTGGTGTGTTTACGTTATTCATGGCTTCATGTTTCCTTGGAACTAGAAGCTCGTTTCTTCGGAATTCAACATTCCGTTTCAAACAACACATCTTATTGACCTCTAGCGTTTGACCCGATATCACGGGTTCGTAGACTTAAATCAACATAACCAATTTATTGGTGTGGTACAATCCATCACCTAGCGAGATATGAAACTTTCAAGTCTCTACCCACATGATTCCTTTACAAGTCTCATTTCGACCCGTTTGGCTATCTAGTGAAGACCATCACTTTATTGACAAGCCAAACCCAATTCCAAATCTTTATTTTGACCCGTTTGATGGTCTAGTGAACTTCGCCACTTTAACAACACATCAAACGCATCCATTACACTACGACATCATTTATACACTAAAACCAAACATTTTTACATAATGTAATGAGACTAAAGTCACGCACCTTTAAAGCACACCTTTTCCGCGTGTATCACCTCCGGCGTGTCCACTTGACGTTCCGGATTCCTTGCCTAAAGAGTTCAATTCATAACAAGATTAGAACTCTTTTATAAGCTTTAACGCATTATTTCTTAACATATTCAAATCTGCGTTTTACCCAACCTTTAACATTTTAACCCTTATTTAAGCGTTTTATCAAACACCTAGCGGGTCAGATTTCTACATGATCTAAACCAAGTTCATAACTTGAGTTTATCACCATAAATAACTTCAATTAGACTACATGTCCATATTCTAACATCCACAATTTAGAGATTTCCTCATAATTTCAGTTTAAACTAGAACAAGAGTTTTAATCCTAGTGTTTATCAAGTTCTACTCACCTATTAATCACCCACTATGGTGATTTTGATCCATACAATTATCATGCAAGAATTTGACAAGAATTCATCTAGGGTTTGTCCCTAAACCTTATATTACTTTCAAATTTCAGGTTTACAACACATAATTAAGCTCAACACTCAATTTCAATCACATGCAAGAATTTGGGTTGAATCAAAACAACCTAATTTGACATACCTTATGACCTTCTTGACAAGGTGATCACAAATCTTTGTTAAGATTTCGATTTCAACTTGGATTAAGCCTTCAATTTGTGAGTTTAGTGATATTAGGGTTTTGAAGATGGGGGATCGCCCCTCTCCTGTTCTTGATCGACCAGACCCTTCTAATGGTGTGTTTGGTTTTGTTTTTATTAAAACTAATAATATAAGTTTCAATTTTAACAACTTAGGCCCCTCCACTTTTGTTTAACATATAGTTTGATTATTTTAACCATATTTCTAGTTACCACTAAACTTGTAGTTAACTAGGTCATAGTTTCCTAGTTAATTAATTCTTGTTTATTTATACTTTATAACTCTAATATAAAGTTTTATATTTTCGGGATGTTACACTAAACCTTTTACCAAGATTAGTGGCTGGAGTTGGGCCACCCCCCCCCCCCCCACACACAAGAATAATTAGGCCCATTATTGCCAACAACTGACTTTAGTCCATTAGGCCCAACGCCCCCCAAATCATTCAAACCATCTGACCCAATATCTCCCTCCCCAATATTATTATTATCACGTGCCAGCGAATCCAATTCCCCATGCATGGCCATCCCAACATTAATATAACTAGCCGGCTTTTCCAAAGCAACATTAATGTCGATAGACCCTTGAGTTTCCGGGGACTCTTGCCTAACCCGAGTCTGTTCACTACCCACCGGAGAAACCGCTAATGTCATCGGAGGATTATCATCGTCATGCATGTTATCTTCATTATTCAAGATCGACCGTATTTCACCTTCCTCGTAATCCTCTACATCCTCCTCATGCTCTGAATCCTCCTCCAAGTCCGACTCTTTCCCTGACTCAGATTCATCATAATCCACCGACATACCATTTTCATCACTGACCTTCATCCTCTGGCCATAGATTTCCGATGCCCATACCACAATACTTTTATCAACCCACTTAATCACCACTACCTCGTCAATTCTGGATTTTTGAGATGTTAGTACCTTTACCAATCCGGACGAATTATCTTCATCTTGCCAGGAAAAAGATGAACATTGTACCACTTCTCCAAACAAACCACCAATTTTATCATATATTGTGTTATCCCGAATGATGAAAGGCACACCCACAATATTCAACGTAACAATCCTACTAAACGGAATCTCCTCACCATTCCAAAGATAGAATTTAACGACTACTTGATGAAAAAATTAGCATGTACCTCCATACATTCTGTAGCTGTCACCCTATCTTTAAAGGTTAGCATGTACGTCACACCACCAATATATGACAACCCAACCTCGAACATTCCTTCTCTTTCCAGCCCCTGTTTTAGCATGTTGATTGATACCTCTGCCTTAGCTTTACCAATGACGGACCTGCCAATACAATGCAGTGGATACAGTGAACCTTTTCCCTCTATCGTAACAAATTTTGCTCGAGAGCCATTATCCTCCTTCTTTCCTCTAAGCATATCTGCAAATGACGTCCCTTCCTAAACATACGACGGTCCCGTTGGACCCTAAGCTGAAACGTTTTTACCCGAATATGACTGTCCACCGATATTCTTTGCTCCTGTATACTTACTATTCTCCTGATAATTGCCTTTAGGTCTCCATTCACTCCTGCCCGACGGAATCGAGGCATAGTTAAACCTCTTATGATCCTTGTCATACTTTGCCAGTGCAACTGATACTTTCATATCAAACATCTTGATTGTATTTAAAGTCGCCAATGTCTCTTTCATATTTTCAACTCCGACATGTCGTACAAAACCAAAGCACTTACCTCTTGCATCCCTTTTCCGAGCCACGTAAACATCCGATATGAAGCCAAACGGCTGAAATGCCTTCCATAGAACATTCCTTGTAACCCTGTCTGATAAGTTTTGCACTAAGAACGTCCATTCAACTCCATCTCCTTTGCTTTTCCTGTTTTTCCGGTATTGCACATTGGACCACGGGCCCCCATTATCATATTCTCCCTCCCTATCGTTCATCGAATCCATTTGAGAAACCAAAAGAAACCAAAGCGGCGAATGGATTATACAAAAATCCAGCTAGAGAGAAAGGTTATATCTAGATGGCTCCGATGAACCGATTGATTAAACCCCGCACGCTTACAGATTTAAGCATTCATCGTCGAGCACACTCCGCGACTTTCGGGCGGCGATGGTTAGAGAGAGAGAGATTAAAGTTGAGATGTATTGATTTATTTATAGAGTTGCCATTAGAGCATTTTATATAATAACAAATGTTGAAGCTTCTTAGGAACAGTATATGAATTAGGCAAAATTTAAAGCTTATTTACGAAATTGCCATGATTCTTTTTTATATCTGGTTCTTGGGCAGAGGATAAAGAAAGAATCCAAAGAAAGCCTGTGCACAAGGGTTTTGGACAAAGGGATCTGTCAACTACTCGGGCGTCCTCCCTCACCGGCGTTCACCTCAGAAAGAGTCCACACGATGGTGATGAACGGTGGTTGTAGTTCGAGACAAAGAGAACCGAGGGTCCCGCAAGTCCAGTAGTGGTAACGATTTGGGTTGATGTACAACAGTGGAAGTGTTCGGGTTTTAACGAGTGACGGTTGCCGTTTCAAGGCTTGGTATTCCGGCGAGGCATTTTCCGATCTAGACCCCAACAATATTCTGGTTAGCCTCGATTCGATCGCATGCCCCATAATTATTTAGCTCGACCTCTATTCTAATGGTTTTAATTTTCTGTTTACACACTTCGATTTGTTATAATTTTACAATATGATTGTCTTCTACGACTTAATCATACATATTAGTGTAGAATTTGTTCGATTTTGTTACTACATGATTTGGTATTATCTTTGTTGAATTGTATGATATGATTTTACTTACTATATCATGATAGTATTTTTATGAATAAGAACAGGTCGTGATTGCAATTCTTCGACTTTTGGCTTTTGATGGTGTAGATCGAATGGGTGACATATTAGCTATTTAGCTGGACAGGTATTGACTCTGAGGTAAACGTGTCATTTTGTTATATTTAAATCAACCTGCATACTTGTATCGCTGTCGATTTGGGTTTTGTTCTAACTTCGCCTATTAACTTGTAAACGGGTCGATTTGGGTTGTATTTTTAGACTGCCTATTAACTTGTAAACGTGTTGATTTATGTAGTATTTACTTGCTTGACTCATGCTAATGTGTTTCGTTTACGTTTTATTACATGGACTACACCGATATAGAGGTTGGTATTTTAAGATGTCGGCTCGAATTTGTTGAAAGGTTTAAGCTTTACAACCTGTTATATGATTCAAGAGATAAATTCCAACTTTTTCCTGCTAAAATCTAGCGTTTAAGTTGATAAAAGGACATTTAGCATCTCTGTTGTGAATTGACACAACATTTAGTAATTTTTTTTCTACATTTGCAGGGCTTAATTGCTAAAAGAGACATTTGGGATCAACCATTACTTGATCAAGATTTCAGGCAACTCATAGTTCTATTTTTCACACATCTTGGTTAAAGGTCAGTCATGGCAACTGCTATTATTGGCTTTATATGTATATTTTCTAGAGGTAACCCTACTTATGCTCTAGCAGTTAACATTCTATTTGCTTGATCTTTGTGTAAAAAAGTTTGGATTTTTAGCAAAGAACTTAAATGCGGTGAGACTATAATATATTCAGGTTTACAAAATACTTCCTAATTGGATTCACTTTGTTCGCAAAACTATATGTCTGTTACCTTCTGCTCTCTCTTATTTTTCGACCAACCCGGTTTGCCATATATCTCAAGTTACATGTTTGACCCGAATCTGTTTCATGCTAACTGGTATAACTTTTACAAAAGTGTAAAAGTTTCAAAGGTTTCTTTTTCTTATTTTTATTCTTCTATCCTAATCCTTTGAGATTGAAAAGGATTAATAACTGGAAAAAAACGAATGAAGAAAGTGTGTGTTTTTGTTACTGATCCAAAGTTGTTTGGTATTAGTTATTGTTCTTCAACGATGATTGACTTTTGTCCATACTTGGCGGCTACCTAAAGAAGCAAAGAATGAAAGTTTCGTCTTGTAAAGGAATCTGACAATCCGTTTCCTTTTTTCAGTTAAGTGCTTAATAGACTTTAGGAATTGTGCCTTTGACTGAAGTACGTATCGCTAAGCCGAGGTCAAGCAGGATGGAAATACAGGTTTGGAGAGTCGGGCTAAGTAAGGTAAGGCCTTATAGTTATTGTGTTATCAATTTTTGACGTGATGCATTCATCAACCTACAAATTTATATCTCACTGATTTATTATCTTTTTTATCTTTTTTTTGTTGAATTTCCAGTATGGAAGCTTATCTACCAGAATCAACTTCAATTTGAACAGATTACCTCCGATGCGATGGAGTTTGTTTTGAATGTAGTTTATTAATAATTTGAATACTGTGTATTGGGTTTTCATATTTAGATTAGAGCACTTGGTGTTGTGGTAAACTGGATTAGAGGAGGTAGACGTTGTCACCAAATCACACTCGAGTTACCTACATTCCTACGTCGAATTTGAATTTTGGTTGTTGTATAATAAAACAAATCGCAGTCGAGTTACTTCTTTACCCTGCATTTTTACCGCGCCTCAACGCGCGGCTGATAAATTTAATTTTGAGTGACCTGTCATTTTGAAAACATGTGGATCTGGAAGTAGCTAGGAAGAGGAGAGAGAAAGAGAAACCGGCAGAGCTTCGATGGGGATAACGACATCGGTCAAGGGTGACATAGCAACGATGGTGATGATGGTTCACGATGCTCAGCGGTCACACCTTTAGGTGACGGCTAGGGTTCTGAACAAGGGCTTGTTTCTCCGGATGACGTGAGTAATAGCGATTTTATTTTCCTTTGCTTCTTCATCTTCTACATAAACTTGAAATATAGCAACAATTTTTTTTTTTGGCAGATTGATTTTTCTGTTGTGCGTTTTGGGAGAAGAAGTTTGGGCTGAGATTCGTTTCGATTGCGTCTCTCTCTACTGCAGCTTCTTCGGAGGTTTGTATTGATTGCTTGCGTTATCTTAAATCTCTACTTCATTAAAGTTTAATCGGTAGAGCCTGATGAAGAATTTTGTTAGAAAATTGTTAGGGTGTGAGTTTTTGAAATGTTTGAAATGTGATTTATTGATGTTGAAAAAGAAATACATAGTATAAACTTGACTGGAATCGGTTGCTTGGGCGGGCAGATATGGTAGAAGAGGGGCCGATTTGGTAAGGGTTTTGGGAAGAAAATAAGATATATAAGAAAACCACCTAGGAAAGAATTCAATCAACATGCAATCACTCTATGGAATTGCATCGTACGACTGTCTCTAAGATTCAAATTAAATGTCAACTATGTATGTTTCCACTCCCTAAAAGGAAACCAAAGACACATGTGAAGAATGAGACAGGTTTGGCAAAATGTCTAATCAAAGATTATCCCTTGTGAAAGAAAGTGGTCGTGATGAGAGATTACCCCCTTTAATCTGAGCATTGTTATGTTTCATTTCCGCGTCATATCAGTGGATACCATTCGAAGAGTATGCTTTTCACTTTAACTTGCCAAATTTATATTAATTACCTATGTAGTTAATCTCGGCGATATCTCGGTTATCGGCCTCTCAGCAAAATATCGGTTTCCGATATCGGTCAGATCTCGGTCAACGAGAATATCAGAGGTCAACGCCGAAATATCGGCCGATATCCTGGAAAATCGTATCGGTTTGTCTCGCGATATCTCGGCTGCGCCAATTTTGTATAAAAAAATTCTGGATTTCAGCAAAAAAAACATACCTGTTGGCACTTATCGAGCACATAGCGACCTCCGGCGGCCAATTCCGACGCCTCTGCCGAAATTTCTGATGTAAACCAGTAGAACTGAGGGAACAGCGAGAGACAGGAAGAAGGAGAAGAAATAGCGGCTGATGATGAAGAATGCGTGACTTTTAGGGTTAAATGTTTTAAGTATTTCAATATTTACCCCTCTATCTTTCACTAGTTTATACTTAGTCCTTTAAACTTGTATTTTTTTTTACATAAAAGCACATTATTAGGTTGTGTATATAAATATTTAACCCCTCTATCTTCACTAGTTTATATTTAGTCCTTAAACTTACAAATCTATGCATAAAAAGTATAAACTTAACATTGTATATATAAATTTATATAGGTTCTATATGTATATATATATATATTTATGCACTATATTAGAAATTACCGATATCTCACCGATATATCACCGCGATAAACGATATCTCAGATATCGGTCCTTGACCGATAACCGATATTTTTCCGCATTAACTGTTTAGTTAATTACAGCTGGTGTGAGAATACATAAACATAGAAACAAGTGGGGAATTGAAGCTATGGAGATCATATGGGATCCAAGGATTTGAAGTTATTTTTTCTTTTTATTATTTATAAATTTAAAGAATTTCATTTTTATAAGTGTTGTTATGAAAGGTAAAGATGAGCAATGAAGATGATGATGGGAAGAAAATGCAAAAATGCTCTTCGTTCTCAAGTAGTCTGTATTGAGATTGATGTTTCCCGTTTTGCAAATGGAGTTTTGTTTGATCTTCATGACCGGTAAATATCTTAATATGACTAAAAGATTCAAAATGCTTTATATTTTTTTTAACGTGAAAATAAGGATCAATATGAATTAGTCTAAGGTATTTGTAGAGTTAATTCTGAAAAGAAACAGGCGGGGATCTGCAGCGATTATCTGGGAAGAGTTCATCTAAGGTTGGATGCCTGAGTGCATATGAGGCAAGGCTTTCTTCTGTTTTTTTTTTGGTTTTCCTAGAGCATATAAATGGATAGCTAGAAATTTGTGTCTTTTAAAATGCATCTACAGGGATGTGTCAATTGTTTATATACATATGTATGACAGAAGACGCCCGCCGCGAAGCGCGGGGTATCTACTAGTTTATTCCTAACGAATGAAGGTCGCCTCCGGATCTCAATCCCAATGGTCAACCAGCTACATTTAAACTCTAAGATCTTACTATTCTTTCTCGACCCAACCTCTTAATTAAGCCCAACTAGCTAATTAAGCCCAATTTGGTGTAGTTATTTTGTTGACTTCGTTATAGTTAGTAAATGAATTGTACTTAAATAACCATTATTTTCTGTTATAACTAATCTAGTAAATTAAATATTTTTTTTCTCTTTGCCTTTGATACCCTTGGTTCCCTTCCTCGTGAAGTTTTTGGTTTTTTGGACAGAGTGCAGAGGGTCGTGCATAGCAATTTCTCGACACCAAGAACCAAAGTTTTAAATATTTGATTTGCTATTCAAAAGGAGTTTGCGATGCAGCTTGTTGCCCGTATACCTGTCATTCTTATATAATTTTTCTGTCGTTAACGAAATATTTACTTATTAAACCTCTATAGTTAAAAATTTGTAATAATTATGAGAATAGATCTAAACAAGTTTCAATAAACAAACCAGCTATTTTTTTTAGTTTTGTTCAAGTATTTTATACGATTACATGATGCGCATCAAAACTTATCTTATAACGTATAATTTAACAAAAGAACGTAGAAGTCAAAAGTTGTTCCAAATTCAACTTTTACGATCTTTTTGTGGCCTTTTAATCAATTCTCAGACACGGAAATAGGAGGGCTACACTTTATAGTTGCATCATTCTGTAGTCTAAAGTCTTAAAGAGTCGAAAGGATGTTAATTTGTTGGATACAGAACATTACTCATATCATATATCATTTAATTTTACAAAAGAAAATGACACACCTTTGGTTTTTAGGATCTTCATTTACACTGTTTATCCACTTGCATACACAAAAGTCAAAAGGTTTCAAAGGAAGCTATGATTAAACTTTAAGATTTGGGTCATGAGATTAACAACCGTTAACTAGTTAATCTAACCCATCAATCACTATTGCTTTACCCAAGGTATTGTTTCGAAAAGCAAGTGTGTATTACCAGTGAACCGAAGATCGACATGGCTTGTCTAATCATGGTTTATCATTAAAATGTAATCACATCTTTTATTAGTTGTTTTTAAGCTTTTCAACAACGCTTTGGATTATATTTACTTTCCATTTTTTTGATACTGAATATAAAGTTGGGTGGTGTGGTAAGGGTTTTATAATGTTTACGTCAGCACAATGTACGCGTCACATAAGCGAGGAGCTTTATTGTTAACTTGCACGGTATGAGATAATGCCCCCCTCCCCCCCCCCCCCCCCTCTTTGGCACCTAGGAAATGGGGATGGGGCGATATACATGGTGAAGTGGCAGTGGCGCGAGACCACCCTTGGTTGTCTAAGTGGCCAAACCAGAACTTTTTTATTAGAGAAGTCATTTTTAGGCTCTCTTCTTTAACCGCTACAACTAGAGGGTCCAAATTATGTTTTTTAGGCTAATTTTTTTTAAACATCGATAAACAATTAACTTAAACAAACAATGACCAGTGAAAAACTGGCCCGCACAATAGATCACCATTTTAGGTTTCTTTCTCTCATTATTGTAGCATCAATCCCTTGAAAATAAAATAAGTAGACTTTATTAAGTGAGCTAGAGTTGATTGAAGAAGCCGAGGTAGATATCCATAGCGGAGACGCCAATTGACAAGACAAGCAATTGAATCTTTGAAACAGTTGGTGTTTATTGTGCTATGGCAATATGTTCAATACCCCCAATGATTCATTGGGTTAAATGAACCTGTAAAACACATCATGAGTTTGATTCAAGGAAATGAACCCATTGAAATTTGAATTTTTTGCAGAAATAAGTGGTTTAGAATTAAAAAGAGTGCCTTTAGGTGATCCAGGAATTTTGTTTCAAACATAGGTAGGTCGCTAAACCAAACAGCGACCTTCAACACACCCTCTGCCAGAAATCTGAAAAAGCTGCAAGGTTCAGTAAGGTCGCTGATTGAAACAGCAATCTTCCACAAGGTCACTGATTGAAACAGCAATCTTTATAAGGTCGCTGATTGAAACAACAATCTTTCACAAGGTCGCTGAATGGGACAGCAATCTTTTAGAAGGTTGTTGTTTGATGTTACAATGTCTGAGAAGGTTGCTGTTTGAAACAAAAATCTCTTAAAAGATCACTGTTTGGTTCAGCTAATTAATAAAGGTCGCTGTTTGGGTTGTGTAAGCTGGGTTTTGTGGAGCCCACCATATTATTTGGTTTGAAACATGCTTCAAATTATAATGGTTTATTTCTAACGAAACTCTTTTTTAATGATTCCGTATGAATTATTAGGTTTAAGCCTGGTATACGAAAATTAAAACTGAGAAAAACGTCATGATGAATGATGTCCCGAATGATCCTCGAGCATACTTTGACCATATTTTGGTATCGCCTAAAAAATCAAGCCCCGAACATCTTTTATAACGAACATAAGATTTCAATGTTAAACAAAATTGCAAAATTGCTAGATCGAAGTTATATTATTATTAACAGAAGGCATGCTTCTTGTGCTGATATAAGTTTGTTGATTTAGGTTGACATAAGCAACAAGCATACTGAACAAAGACCTATATGGTATTACTTTTACTTTTAAGTTAGCAACCTCAAACAGCAATCTTCAATTACATATTTTCTTCAAAAAATCAACCTTATTATACATTTCTTATTCAAACAGCAATCTTCCATAGATTTCTGCATGAAACAGCAACCTTAATATACATTGCAATCCCAAACAGCTATCTTCTTATACATTGTCGTCTAAAACAGCGACCTTTTAAGAGTTTTCTGTTTCAAACAGCAACCTTCAATTAGATTGTAACATCAAACAGCGACCTTACAAAGATTGCTTTCTCAAACAGCAACCTTCTAAAAGATTGCAGTCCCACTCAGCGACCTTGTGGAAGATTGCTGTTTCAATCAGCGACCTTGTGGAAGATTGCTCTTTCAATCAGCGACCTTAATGAACCTTGCAGCTTTTTCAGATTTATGTCAGAAGGAGTGTAGAAGGTCGCTGAACCAAACAGCGACCTACCTATAGTTGACACAAAAATCCTGGATCACCTAAAAGCACTCTTTTTAATTCTAAACCACCTATTTCTGCAAAAAATTCTAGAAATGTTTGTATTGTTTTGTTCAAAAGAAATAATGATTTTCTTACTAAAGTATATACATGCATTCTATATTGTGTTGTGCATAAAGTATCGTCGGTCAAGTGGTCAACCATTAAAGTATATACATGCATTCTATATTCTGTTGTGCATAATGATTTTCTTATTAAAGTATATACATGCATTTTTTAAATCTTGCGTTTTTGCGTTAACGATTTTGTTTTATCTTATCTTATCAGATGTGTTCCTCTA
Source organism: Helianthus tuberosus (assembly GCA_030545235.1). Taxonomy (NCBI): domain Eukaryota; kingdom Viridiplantae; phylum Streptophyta; class Magnoliopsida; order Asterales; family Asteraceae; genus Helianthus; species Helianthus tuberosus. The sequence continues at coordinate 153,544,717 of CM060403.1, read as the reverse complement.
TAGAACTATTTTTAGTTACTCATGATTAGCGCCCTTTAATGTTCCTCTATAGAACTATTTTTAGTTACTAATGATTAGTGCCTTTTACCAGATGTGTTCCCCGCCCCAACCAATGCCCCACTCCCCACAGCCTAAGCATGAGAAGAGATTATAATAGATGTTAGGGTGACGGGAGATGCGGTCATTTACCATTAGCATTTACGACATAAGCTAAGAGCGTAAACAATGGGGCGTCCGTTGCGCAAGTTCGCAGAGCGGACCACCCCCCACCGGACCCATGCGGTCTGGTTTGCTTGAGTGAACGAGCTTGGTCTGAAATGGTGGGGACCACCCAATCACAAACATATTTTTTTAGTGTCAAAAGTGGGGTGTGGTGTGAAGGTTAGGATTGGTTTCTTGTTGCAGGAAAAAGTGAGGTTTGGAATGATGTAGCATGCTAAATAGGCAGTCTCAAATATGGACTTTGACCATCATTGTAGATGCTCTAATATGATGTATCTCATTTTTTACATCAACAATATCAAATCTCATTCCCAACCCTCGTGAGTTTCGAATTGAAGCACTTGATTTTAAGTTCTTCTATTTGCTAATACGAAGAGTGTTTACCATCATATCCACGCCCCACACCCGACCCGTTAGAGTCCAAAGATCATTGAACGTTTTTTTATAATAGCTTTTCAAAATTCTTTTATTATTATTGTTAGTGCACGTTTTCTATGTATCACATTTTTTACATCCACATACGAAAGTAGCACGTTTTCATATCCACTTCTGCATTTTATCCATGTTGTAATGGTTTCTCTAACACTTAGGAGAACATGCTTCTATTTCATTCTTTAAATTGTAATCTCGGTTGCATAAAAAAATGAGATGCGAAAATTGTGGCAAAGTTTATTGTCTTCTTAATTTATGTTCTTTGGAGCTTCAACCCTCTAAGGGCTATCTATCTTTGAAGCTTGATCCACTGAACAGATCTCTATCATTAGTATCCACTTCAGCATTTTATCAATGGTGCAATAGTTTCCCTAATACTTAGGGGAACATGCTTCATTTTCATTCCTTTAAAATTGTGATCTCAATTGCATAAAGAAAGGAGATCAGAAAATTGTTGCAAAGTTTCTTGACTTCTTAATTTATATTCTTTGGAGTTTGACCCCCCAAAGGGTTATCTATCTTTTGAGCTTGATCCACTCAACGGATCTCTATCATTTATGTTTTCATTTCGGAATTCACCCTCCTCATGGCCTCAAAAATCATGTTGTTACTCAACAAAATGTGGGCTACTATATCGAGAAAAACCAACAACGCCTTATTGAGTTCACCACTAGCCTCGGTCTACCTCCACTAGTCGCTTGTTCGCCACTAAAACCACCACCTCCACCTCCACCAACACCAAAACCCGGAACAACTATACTATCGACGCCAATAACCGTCCCACCCCCAAACCTAACACCGACACCAGTGCTCGAACCCTTTGTTCCCATCGAAACCAGTGGAATGAAGATGGCTAGAACATCCCTACAAAACAGGGCCGTTCCAACGTTTTTGGAGGCCCTAAGCGAACTACAAAGTTAGGGCCCTATTGAATTGGTATAAAGGAACTGAGATTTGAGACATTGAATAACCGTAGCGATGATTTTTCTTAATCTTGGCCCTAATTTCGCTCAATCCGCAATCTGTTTCACATTGGTTACTCAAAAGACGGCGCAAGTAACGAGGGTTGATGTGTTGTGTGTGTGGACAATGCAGACTCCTAGTGTAAATCCTAAATCTTGGGTCTAGAAACATTGTTTAAATGGCAAAAAAACAAGTTTAATATATGAAAGGAAATAAAATTGGAGGCCCTTGTTTTTTTGTGGCCCTAGGCCTTAGCCTAGGTTGATAAGCCTTACGGGCCGGCCCTGCTACAAAAGGTTGTAACTTCGGTAGCCAAAAAAATGAGAAACACATCGTCACACTACTTCCAACTTTTGTCCCACTTGCACAACACCTGTTGTCATACATGGATTCTCGTCAATTGCTACCCATGTTTGATGAGCTGTTGAATATGCTTCCAATATTCGTACCAGGATATCATCAGATACGGTGCAATGTATCCACTCCTTATCGGATGTCGTCAGAGCGAGGGTTCTATCAATGTGGTTTCACACTTTATGTCCATTTGAAGAAGGGATAAAAGCAACCGGAGGTGATCGGAACGAATAAAAGTCTCCTAAACTGTGATGGCGAGAGAGGATCCTTCACACAAAACCCGTAAGGGTAAAATTCAATGGAAACACAATTATCACAAATGAATTAACGAATGAAAAGTGGATTTTTAACAATCTGAGGGCCTAGAAGAATGTGGTTTTGATTGAAAGGTTTGACTGGTAACATGATGCGAGCCATGACCTGACTAGGGTAACAGACCACGTATTTCCATTACCGAATATATCACAATTAAAATATATGGCAAAGGGGGTATGAATTTCAACTAGGTAGAAGTGATGTGAGAGGTAGCTCCCGAATCCATGTACCAAACATAAAAAGCTATGTTGAGAGTCATGGTGTGAGTGGCTACACCAAGTTTAGTTGGGCTCAAGGGGTTGATATCGGGTTGTTGCTGGATCGTGTAGCTTCCAGCTGGTTGTTGGGTTGGGGAGTAGAATTTTTTTACTCGCTGCATCTATGGGGCCGAATACCCATAGTGGGTCGATTGAGACTTGTTGTTCCATGGGTTGGTCCACCTCGCTTGAGCGGGGTGAGGGCAGGGGAGGCCCGTTCCACCAAGGTCATGAGTTGAAGCCTCGCTTATTTGAGTTCCGGGTTCCTTGGTAGTTACCACTGTGACCACAAACCTTCCCTTTGAGATTTGATGTGCCTTGGAGTCATAAGGTTGTTGAGAGAAACTCGATGATGATAACTGACCTAGCAGCGGCTGGTGGGAACCGTCTGACTGTTGGTTCGAGGGGTAACAAATTAGTTCGGGGTTTGATGAGTTGCTTTCCTCTGTTGTTCCATATGTATCATATTTCTTGCATCCTTCATGTGGTGTGAATTTGAATGATAAGCGACACGGTTGTATCAAACTAAGGAGGGAGTCCTCGAACCATATGCAAGATGATCAGTCATAATTCACCTACCAGATGGCCTACATCAATGAGTTGTTCCGCCAAGTCTTTCAACCTTTAAAGTGCTCACCTGTACACGAGCATGCTGCATGGTTAAGGTTTGTAAACTCATGTTTGACAGCAGCTGCACACAAGTTTATTTTATTGAGAAAAATCTTCTTAAGCTTGGTCCATACATGATGAGCCTTTGAATATGTTTACAATATTCGTACCATGAGATCATCAGACATGGTGCCATGTATCCACTAAAGGACAAAGGCGTCAATTTCATCCCATGTATGACACTCCTTATCGGATGTTATCAGAGCGGGGGTTCCATCAATGTAGTTTGACAATTAATTTCCATTTGCATGTAGTTTGAACAGTTTTACCCATACTGAATAGCTAGTTTTAGCACCATCTAAGACATGAAATCTATTATGTATATTAGCAAAAGAATAAACGGGATGAAGGGCCTTCGATTCAGTTATGGCTGAGGTCGTTTCTTGTTAGCCATGAAGGCAGATGATGAATATTATGATGGCGGCTATGGGTAGGGGTGCAAACGAGCCGAGTGGCTCACGAGCTACTCGAGATCAACTCGAGAAAAAGCTCGAAACAGGCTGAGCCTTATCAAGCCCGAGCTGAGATTGAGCCTAAACTAAAGCTCGTCTAATTATCGAGCCCGAGCTCGAGCCTGCCATGTGATGTTGGTTCAGTTCTGTTTTGAACATAAAGGAAAACATGAAAACATACCTTTGGTTGCATCAGCACAGGTTAGCTGAGAATCCATTAAGGGTTGACATGATTGTCATCTTGGTCTGGTTCCTCCTTAGGGTGCTGACTGATGATGGTGATGATGAGAAACCGACAAGGGAATCGGTATGGAGATGGAGGTCGAAATTATGATGTTATGGCTAATGGGTTGTTTCTAAAATGTGTAACTGTCTAACCCTTTAACCTCCACATAACTCTCCTTATATAAGCACCCAGGAGGAAACCCTAATTAGTTAATAAGGGTAATATGGTCCATCAACAATTACCAACTAATTATTTAATAGGATTGTTATATATTTTGATCTATATAATGTAAATGATTATAATGGCTACAGATTAAATATTAATACGTAATATATTTAATCTTACATTCTCCCACTTAGCCGAGTAATCATTTACTATGAGTATTAGATAAGCCTGATCAGGAGTTAACACTCATTTTAGCCTTAAACAAGTACTATAGCAGAAAAATACAGCCGTTGAATCATTATGCGACTCAGGACCCCCATTAATCATACTATAGCCTTAATTTAAAACCTAATCGTCATGATCAAAATACGCATAAGCCCTTTGTTTGATTTGTAACTTTATTTGTCTTATATGCCATTATGTCGACTTGACATATTCTTAGAGACGTACAAAATCAAACTGATGAGGAAAAATTAACTAATACTTAGTCATTCATAGTACGATATGCATTTGCGCATGGCCATCAAATAATACCCGTCTCTGAGCTCTCTTAATAAGACTTATGGGTAATAGCCCTTCAGTTACAGGATCCTTAAGCATATCATGAATGTATTCGATACAAACTTAGTTTCCTCAATTCGTTCATAAACGAATAATTAATTGCGTATCGAAATTTAATGCAGCACCTCTCGAACTGTTACTGTTCAAGGAGTCATGGTAGCTGACTTTATCACACTAAGTCTTCAAAAACATTAATTATATGGAGTTAATAAACTTATGAGTCCACTGATAAATTTCCAACAACATTTAGTGACTATATTATGTCGTAATAACTTAGGTTGTTAATATCAGTTTGTTATGACTCCTCCATAAGATAAGTTTTGTCTGCTGACATAAATATATACCCGAAATTACATTTTGTCATCTTTGAATATCTCAAAGTTAGAGTAATAAACCGGTTTTAATTCTCACTTCTTCTTCAAATAATAGCCTCTCGTTTCTTTTAAAGATATTGTAATACTCCATTAGATGCTTCACAATAATCTAGACATATCTAGTGTGTTGCAATGTGAGTAATATCTAAACGAGTATAGACTTGAACTTACATAAGGCTTCTAATTAATGAAGCATAAAGAAATAATCTCATTTATCATATTATCCTCTAAAGGAGAGCAGTATTGTTTGTTACATACGTAAGGACCAATTTAATGTTAAACTTATGGAACGGAAGTAATGTCCCATTTGGTCTATCTCAACATGTTATGATATCTATTATGTAAGAGATATCTCTGAGATCTATTATATCAAAGTTTGTGTTAACAATGCTTTGACTTTTGTAACATATACTTGTCAAAAGAATATCATCTATATAAACAAGTTTAACTTAGTTGCTCCCACTCATTTTGAGGTAGGTACATTAATCCACTTGATTGTTGATGAAAATAATTACGTTAAGATTTCATCACATTATGATGTTTGCATTAACCCATACATGGATTTTATTGGCTTACAAATAAAGTGTTCTTTAACCTTAAGTTTGAAACTTTAGGTTGTTATCTAATGAACATGTAAATGTGTCAGCCATTTGTTATGGAAAATTGTTTATAATGTTCATCTAATGTAGCCTTAAACTATTATAAGCTACTAGAACAGTGATGATCCTCAAAGAAAAACTTTGATAATTTATCTCTTCCTAAGTATAACCTTTGACAATCAATCATGTTTCTTAGTGTCTTAACGTTTATATTAGGATTTGATTTAGTTATGAACACTCTTAGGTAATTCAATCAAATCTCAAACGTTATACGAACACATAAAATCAGTTTTACTAGAAAACTGTTTTATTCCATTAAGAATATTGATTGACACTAATGGCTTAATTTGAAGAGATAGGATCAGTAAACATTTCCAAAATCCATTTCAAGTTCAGTTAGGGAGGTTATGTAATCATCAAAGTTAGTAGGCTTTTAAACCTAGATGACCTCCTGAGTTAATTATTGGGTTCATTAGAAGTTTCAGTTTTATGGATTAGCTCTTGATTAAGTTGCTATCATTTTCATGATTCTAAGTTTGTAATAGTAGGAGTAGTATGGTGTACAAGAGGTGTAATCGGAGTTAAATTTGGAGTGAAATTTAATGACACTCTTCCCCCCGCCTCTTGTATTCCTTGCAAATCATAATAAGGACTTTGACTGCTCCCATTGACCTTAGAAAACTTTAGGAACTCGACATGCTTAGGGTCAATATTTAACGACCAACAGATTCTAATAGAGAAAACAAATTAATGACGTTAGTCATGATTTCTCTTGTTGAGGATTATATTAGTTTATGTAAGAAATCTAAGTGTGCCCACAATTAAGCAACAATGAAACTTTTGTAAGAGTAGCATTAGATTTAAGAGGATAAGTAATGATAGAACAATGTCATAATGGAGCAGTGTCTTGTACAAGAGGTGTAAATTGAAGTAATATAAAGTTTTCACTCACCACCTCTTGCAACTATTGCTAGTTATTATTAAGACACTTAATGCTCCCACTGATCTTTGATATCTCTAGAAATGCTACAAGAGAAGTTTCAATGAGGTACGTGACGTGGGAACCTATCATATATATGTTAGACTTTATTTGATTTCTTTAATGTCCAGATATCATAAGAAACTTTAGGGACATATCTAATAGAAATCTTATTAAATATCTATATATATGAATAGATTTCTTCTAAGACCGTGAGCCATATGCGACAAAATTTAGATACAAGTTGATAGTCTTTTAAATGATAAATGAATTATGTCTGAATATTCCATTTGGAATAAGTTCCACGAATGTCAATGAATGACTTATGATGGACCCATACTTATTCCTTAAGCCAAGTAATATTTAGGGCTGTAACGTCATGATATAAAATCGCTTAGAATGAGATTAGATAAAAAATCATCCTCATTAACCATGTCATAATTTCTCATGAATTTCGGTTATAATGGATGAAATTTATAAGTCTCATTTTTCTTTTGTCAAATTCTCATTTTCATGATGACAAAAGTTGTGAAAATGTAAGGTATCATCTAGTTTCATTTTAGTAATGTTTCAATCCAGATATTTAGAACAAATAAGATGAGAGTTTAAGGTAAGTGTGACTTTATGTTGACTATGCAAACCTCACAACCTTCATGACATAGCCTAAGTAATGATACTTTACTCTGATTAATAATCAGAACATGTAATGTATCGAAAAGCTTTGTTAGAAGACTGCTTATTATGGTTCTTATAGCGTTAACAATTAATTTTGTCACTAACTCTCATATTAGTTATTTGTCAAGTTCTGGTAAGGAAACGTATGGAACTAGAGTCAACTAATCATGTGTTAATTGGAATATTAAAATTACCAGACTTAAATATCATTAATAAGTGACTATCTAATTAATTTACCCAACTGTTCTTTAGAATAATGGATAGTCTCGTTGCTTATGTCTAGTCTAATGACATAATTATGCAGTGAGATTTTCCCTTTAAGAACCTTAATGTTGGAATTAGCACTTGTAATTTGTCTATGGACCTTAGAACAATCCTCTTTTAAAGTATTAGTGGTTGTAAGGTGAATAACAACTTATTTTCCAGCTTTAAACATTTACTTCTTTGTACATATGTTGCTTATCAACACACTCGTTATACTTTGGTATTTTGAGTGTTGTAGTTGATTTTATAATGCATCAAATTGTACAAGTGAAAATCTTAGTATGTAATGGACTGGAAAAAATGTACTTATTTCCATGCGTAAGCCCTTAACGTTATGGGTCATGGTTTTGTACATTATAATGTATTCACATATACCACTTAACTTTATAGTTTAGAGTTTCAAATTAAGGCATGCATCTTAGGAGTTCTAGTGATTATTCCATAATTATAGATTAGTCTTAGGAAAGACTTAATCTGGAATAACTTTAGTGATAGCATTTACGTTAGAGAGTTCTTGATTATCATAATAGACATCATGGTCGATTTATCCTATTCATCATGCTCTAACTTTCTTCTGTTATAATCTTTATCAGAAGAGAGCAATAGGATTATCGTGTCTTAGGAAATAATCAAGGATTTAATTTAAGAGCTAATTCTAATAGAAACTTTAAATAAAGCAAACATTTTAGGTTTAAAAAATTAGAGTGGATGAGATATAGATTAATAGAAGAAAATTACAGTGAGTAACATTATGGGTACTAAGAATAAGGCAGACGAAATGATCATAAAACTTAATTAAGGATCATTAATCTAAGGATCATTATGTGAAGAGATTGTGATATGTCTATTACTAACATCAAAATAATAGACTTAGCTAAAAAATTCTACTTAAACGAAGACAAAACAGCTTTGGCCAGAAGTGTAATCATTTAAGCATATGTGCAAAGTAGTTGTAACAAATCAGCTTTGGCCAGAATTGAAACAATCACTTTAGTTATGCACTTGTTGAGTATGCCATCTATGAATGAATTAAATCAGCTTTGGCCAGAAATTAAGACATTCATGCTTATGATGCATATACAACATAGCTTTCGTAATACTTGAATGATAAGTAGATGTATCAAGTCAGCTTTGGCCAGAAATGATATATCAGAAGCTCATTCAAGTTAAGCTATTTTGGTTTTGTAAAACATTATGTGATCCTTATTAATTAGCTAAGTAATTACAAAACCAATTATTTAATAGCAAACCACCTGTTAGCGCGGATCGAACTTGTGCGATCAGTAATGACTTGTGCGATCGGTAATGCCCAAGTCTTATGCGATCGGTAATGCCCAAGTCTTATGCGATCAATAAGGCCCAAGTCTTGTGCGATCCATAAGGCCCAAGTAGACTTGTGCGATCCATAAGGCCCAAGTAGACTTGTGCGATCCACAAGGCCCAAGTAGACTTGTGCGATCCATAAGGCCCAAGTAAACTCGTGTGATTAATAAGGCCCAAAACTTATGGATCAGTAATGCCTTGTGCGATTAGCAAGGTCTTGTGCGATCCACAAGTCTTGTGCGATCCACTAAGGCCTTGTGCGATCCGTTATGTCTTGTGCGATCAGACCCTTTTTTTTTTTTTTTTTTTTTTTTTTCTCGATCTGATCTTGTGCGAATGTTAAGGGGCTTGTGCGATCATGAACATTAATGATTTCGAAATCACTGATAAGGCTATTTATTTGTGATAACATAACAAAAAAATTCGAAAAATATGAATTGTGATATGGTTTCCTATTATAATATTGATCTATTTTTATCACTAAATTTCGAAATCATGATATGTTTATCCCTTTAACATATTTCGAAAATCCTTAATAGAAAAAAAATAGATCAAAATAAGGAAAAACACATAACAATTCAAATCATACTCCAAAACTTATAGGATATTTCGAATTTTATCTAAGAACGTGATGAACCCTAAATAAAAAATACTCAAACATTCATCCGAAATCTGGAATTTTATTACACATTTAATCATATTTCTGAAACTTCAGATTTCGGAACAGTAATCACGAATGAACATAACGATCCGAGATGTATATCAGATGACAGAAATCGAACTGTAATGATTTCTGATGATGAAAAAACGAATTTTTAATTATCGTTTTAAAACCTGTTTTCCAGTTTTTTTAATCCAGATTTACGGATAGAAGACAGAACCGACTAATCAACATATGCTCTGATACCACATGTTGGTTCAGTTCTGTTTTGAACATAAAGGAAAACATGAAAACATACCTTTGGTTGCATCAGCACAGGTTAGCTGAGAATCCATTAAGGGTTGACATGATTGTCATCTTGGTCTGGTTCCTCCTTAGGGTGCTGACTGATGATGGTGATGATGAGAAACCGACAAGGGAATCGGTATGGAGATGGAGGTCGAAATTATGATGTTATGGCTAATGGGTTGTTTCTAAAATGTGTAACTGTCTAACCCTTTAACCTCCACATAACTCTCCTTATATAAGCACCCAGGAGGAAACCCTAATTAGTTAATAAGGGTAATATGGTCCATCAACAATTACCAACTAATTATTTAATAGGATTGTTATATATTTTGATCTATATAATGTAAATGATTATAATGGCTACAGATTAAATATTAATACGTAATATATTTAATCTTACATGTGAAGCTCGCCAGGCTTGTCGAACCTTAGTGTAATATTAGTTTCTATTAATATTTATTAACATTTATCCCTTATTAGAGTTTTCTAGTAAACGAGCCGAGCTTATTTAAACTTTTTTATGAGTCGAGCCCAAACCTAAAAATAAGCTTGTTTAGTAAACGAGTCTGAGGCAGAGCTTCGCTTATCGAACTCACACGTCTATTAGTTATACTATTTTTATTTAATATATTAATTAATAGATAATAAACGAGCCGAGTTCGAGTTTGGGAAAATTCCAACGAGCCGAGCTCGAACTCTCATAAGTTAATCGAGCTCAAGCGTGGTCAAGCTCAGGCTCGCCTCAGCTTGTTTGCACCCCTAGCTATGGGGGATTTAGGGTTAGAGCAAAAGTAGCTATGATGCAGAAAAGCAATCTATTATAATTGTACACAAAAGATCAAATACAAATACCTTTAACGTACAAAACGTACGTACGAATGGAAGGTTTTCCTCAAAAAAGTGGTGGCATTTTTATAATTATTTTACTCGTAGAGTAATTATTAAAATTACTCTACAAATGATCATGTAGGGTAATTTTGATCTTATAGGGTAATTTTGTAAAATGATCTTATAGGGTAATCTTGATCTTATAGGGTGTTAATGCATACATCTGTCGTCTTCGTCTTATGTCGAGTTTTGGACTGAAAGTTTGAAGAGTGCCTGAAAGTTTGAACATGGCTGCTAGTTTGAAGATGTCAAGTTTGAAGATGTCTAGTTTGAAGGGGTTTAGTTTGAAGGTGGCCTGTCACTTTCAAACTAGAGGGTTTAGTCATGACTGTTTGAAACTGGTCATGTCAGTTTCAAACTAGAGGGTGTCAGTTTCAAACGGGAGGGTCCTAGTCTATAAATAGGCTTCAAACTTTCACCATTTGTAACTTTCCGGCTAGAGCAACGAAGTGCTGCCGAAGTGTTGTCAGGTTGTAAAACAGTGTGAAATCAATATTACAACAGTTTTAAACGTGAATCTTGCTGAATTGAAATCTACACGTCTGTTTCCGCCTTTCGTTTAGAGATAAACTCTTCTGATCGACTCGTTCGGGTCTGAAAACGATCCTACAAGTGGTATCAGAGCTCAGGAGGAAGAGTTCTTGCCATATTCAGCTTGAAATTCTGTTTCTACACCATTCTTTTTCAGAACGTTAAAGTTTTCACGGTTAAAATCGGCTATAACTTTCACAGAATGTGTAAAAGTGCTTTTTAACAAATCCTTGAGAATATCGGACCTAAACTCGAAGTAAAAGTGGTAGAAATGACTTGAAAACTGCATCCAGTTTGAACGAAGCCTGTTCCTTCCCGTTTGAGGAATGCATCCCGTTTGAACTGAAGTTTGAAACTGCCCATCCCGTTTGAAATCAGCCATCCAGTTTGAGGTTGTTGTTTGAATCAGCACCCTACCGTTTGAACCTGACCTGACAGTTTGAAAGTTACACCCTACAGTTTGAACCTGACCAGACAGTTTGAAAGTTACACCCTACCGTTTGAAACTGACCTGACAGTTTGAAAGTTACACACTACAGTTTGAAGGTGACTGACCGTTTGAAAATAATGGGTTAACTGTTTGAAAGTGGTTCAGTTGTTCACGGTTTACGATTGAAAAGTGTATCAGTCACGTGAATTGTTTGTGCAGAATCTCGACATAGTATCAGTTCATGTGATTTAATATTGTAACAATCAGATGTCGGCCACATTAATATAAAGGTCCAATAACATTGAGTTGAAGAAAGAGATTGTCGGTTTTTAAATTCAAAGGATTGCATTGTCATCGGCACATGTGTTTACTGACTAGTGAATTGTGCGCTCAAATCAGTTGTCGGATAAGTGTTTTTTAAAGGCTCAAATCAGTTGTCGGATAAGTAGATTTTGTAGCCCAATCATCAAGTATCGGTGCAATTAGTGTATCACTTGTGAGTTGTCGGCAATATTAAACTTTGAGGTCCAATTAAAATCAAGTCAGTGGAATTTTTTTTTATTGTTGTCGGCTGCATGTGAAGTGATAAGTGTCAGCGGCCCAATCAAAATCATATATATACCGAGCCCATTCAAAGTCAACACATAATTGGCCAAATGAGATGTGTTTAGTTTAAGAGGATTGGAAAGCCCAACAGAAGTGAATTGTTTGTCTAAGTGTCCTCAGCCCAAATTGAAGTCATTTCGTTCAAATCAAGTCTAGTCATTCAGTGATTTCACTTCAAAAATATTAGAACGAGTTCGCGAATTTTTGACACGAGTTCTAGATCGATTTAAACGTCACACACATTCACATATTCAATTTGTTTAAACTGATTGTTTGTTTGTGTGTTTCAGGTATATTTTTAAAAGGTGATCTATCTTGGACTTAATATTTCGCTTAACGGGATTGTCTTGATAAACGTGTTTACGAATCATGGATATCAATTTCTTTAATATGACAAGTGAAACTTTTAATAGAATAAATGTACTAAAGAAAGAGTTTGATTTGTTTTCAGGTTGTCCAGGAGAAAGTACAAAGAGTCTTATTGAGAGATATTGTCATCTTGTGCGTACCATGTCTCAGTTGAAAATTACTAAAACTCCAGCAGAATGGGTTAAAAAGCTTGCTGATGCTTTACCACAAAAGGAATGGGGTACATATCTCATGATTCTGAAGAATTTTGGACAGTTTAGTAGATTGTCAATTGCTCAATTCATTGAAAAACTTGAAGAACAAATTGATAACAGTGATGATAATGATGAAGAAAAAGATGAAGAATCTGTTTCATCTGAAAACAGTTCGTCAGAGACAAGTGATAGTGATGAAGAAATTGAACAGATTAATATTGGAAAAACTCACTTATCTTCTGATAGTTTTGAATTTTATTTTGCAGAAAAATTGAAGAAACTGAAAGAGGAGAAAGCTGCAAAAGATTTGAAAAAGGTCAAAGTGGTTGAGAAGATGGTGGAAGTTGAAAAGATAATTGAAGTTGAGAAGATCGTTGAAATCACAAAACCTTGTCTTAAATGTTTAGAGTCTTGTAAACAATGTATAGAGAAAGATGAGAGGTTTAGTGAGTTAGAAAAGTTGAAAGAAAAGTTGTTGTTTGATGTAAAAAATTTAAAAAAGTCATATGATGTATTGAACAGAACTGTGAATAGTCTGGAAAAGACTAACTCTGAAAGAGAAAAAGCTTTGAAGATGATGAATGCTACCATGATGACAAAGCAAAAAGAGATCAACATGTACATAGAAGAATGTGCAAAGTGGAAAAAAGAGTTGGATAGTGAAGCAGCTGAAAATGAAAGAATCAGAAGATTGCTGCAAAGTTACAAAGGTTGTGATTATATAATCGATAGAATTTATCCAACAGTTGAAGGATTTGAAGCGTTTAAAGACGAAAAAATAAAGCCAAAGAAGAAAAAGGATACCGGTAAGAAACAGGGTGTCTGTTATAATAAGTGTCCGCCTCCGATTTGGGAAGGGTACTCATCTAGGAAACCTAATGAGGAAGAACTAAAACAGGCGGTCAATATTAAGTTAGAATCCGAGATAACCGATGTTTTACCAGACAATATTGACGTCACGTTCACAGCGTCCGACACAGATCATGAGTCAGAACTGATAAAACGAGTGGTCGATCAAGTGTTGGATAAGGATGAGGAGTCAGAGTCAAAGTCCGAGTCTAAAAGTTCGTGTCAGTCTGTCGAGAGTTCGAGTTCATCCGAAAAGAGTTCAAAATCGTCGGGAAAATGGGTTTATAGTAAAGAGTTTTTATTGTCAAAATCTAATTTGGATAATGAAACATTTGAAGTTGTGTATAGTTTGAATGATTCTGACAAATTATATTTTGATAAAGAGTTTCCAATAAGAAGTGTTCGATTTGAAATGATCAAAAAGGTTTTCAAAATGACAGAAATTAATATTTCTGAAATAAAAGATTTAAATCTTACTGGAAAACCTAAAAATTACACTTCAAGAGTACAACAACGTTTGAACAAGAAAAAGGGTTACAATTCTGGTTCTGGTTTTCAAAAGAAACCAAACCACAATCGTAGCTACAAAAAGAAAAGACTTGGTTTTATTCCACCTGAAAACTATAAAAATGAAAAATATGTTCGGGATTTTAAATCAAAAATGACATATGTTGCAGGAACTAGCCATGAAGAAGAAGCAAAGAGCTCCTTTTGGAAACAGTCAAATCAGGAGTTTCTTGCTGAAAAGATGAAGAATGGAGCTTATCAAAGGAAAGAAACAAGAACCTGTTACAGATGCAATGAAGTTGGTCATATTGCATGGAATTGTCTAAAAGCTACTCAAACAAAACAGGAAGTTTCTTCAAAACTTAAAGAAAAGATTGTTGATGTTGAACCTCCAACCGAAAGATTCAAAGTGTTCAAAAATTCAACATATGAAGTTGGAGAGTGTTCGAAAAGGTTTTACAAGAAGAGGGGAAATCTTGACAATCAAGTTTGGATTGTTAAGAAATCAGAGGTAAAATCTGGCGATGAATCTGATTCCACAAAGTCAGAGGAGCCACAAGTTGTTAAAAAGGGTGAAAACTCAGTGCCTCTAATTGATGATGTTCATTTTCCACCATTGAGAGCTGAGAATTTTAAATCAAAGGATGGAAAGGTTGAAATCTCGAATCAATTCTATTCTGATAAGAAAGAATTTGACGTCGAGAAAGCATTTAATGGGAATGTTAAGAAAATTTTTGGAAAAATGATCGATGAAAAAGTTAAAGGGGTAAAGGAGTTTTATGCTAAAAAGAAAGCAACTTACACCCCAACTGCTTCTGAATTGAAAACACCCAAGGCTGGTCAGGCTTGGGTGGACATTTTCTTTGCTTGAAAAACCTGGCTTGCCGGAGATCCCAAGTTTGTAATCGTGGATCAGGAATCGGCATCTTTCTTAAAGATTGATTGTGTAAATGAATCTTAAAGTTGGTTAAATTTTACAGATTGTGAATTGCCGGAGCTTCCAGGTTGGTAAGTGTGAAGCAGGAATCGGCATTTTGATTGGTAAAATGGTTTGTGTAGAGGTTTATTCCTACATGTGGTTATATGTTTTGGATATTCTTACAAGTGGTACGAGGTTGATTCTGTCAAAAGTGATTACTCAAGGTCATTAGATTGAACTTGATGTAATCCTCATACAAGTGATTGAATGGACAATATGATGAATCAAACCCCTAATTTTACAAGTGATAAAATCAACAAAACTTATTTTCCGGAAAAATCATTTTGGTTAAAACAAACTTAAGTGTTTTGAAATCATAATGAGAAAATAGTTTTGTGTAAGGGGGAGTTCTGATTGTTTATGCCAAGTGGATGGCGATTTGAAGCGATTTGATATCAGTTGTCATTTACTTGTATAGTTTGTTTTCAAATTTCCTTTAATGTGTTTGCATTTTAGGGGGAGTAAAAATTTCAGAAAATCAAAAAACATTTGAAAATTTGAAAAAGACAAAAACATGATAAAATGCAAAAATGAGTTTTGTTGTATAAAAGAGGAAATGATAGTACATCAGTGGACTATCACGACATGCTAAAGAAATGTAAAGTTAAAAATGTGATAAACGATCTTACTGATGATGTGCCAGTAGGTTTTTGCACATTTAGTAGATTGTGACGAGATATAAACCTAAATTTCAAACTTGCTTATATCGTGGGGAAACATCTCTCGGATATATGGGTAACCCCCGAAATCTCGTTCGAAATATTCCTTTTTCTGATATACTAGGTCTTTATGCTCAGTGATATCTGGGGTATTATTCCTGGACTTCTGCTGAATGGAAGTTCTGACCTAGTCCTCGAATAATACTTTCCGCAATGCTTGAAACATAGCATCACCCTCAGCATATATGATAAGACAATAAAATTGCTTAGCAATGCTGTTGTAAAAAAGATCCTCTAAAGGGGACACACCCAAAAGTTGACTCATGATCTCTCTGCTGAACGGTAGTTCTGACCTGAGCTCTCATGATTCTTCATAATTTATTAACCCCTACAGATATCATTTGTGTCATAATTACCTGTAAGACTGAATATCGGGATCTGGATACGGGAGTATATTCTGAGGTAGGACACGCGATTGAGTTTAAGTTTCTAAGACATTAATTCGTATCTCGAAACAGTTGAACTTTGTGTGAGAATTTAAGTGGACCAATATACTGACAATCTAAGTGAATTGTTTAGAACTTAAAATGAAATGAAGCTTAACGGTGTTGGTGACTTGTCTCAAAAACTGATATGATCCTCTTACACGAACTCACAAAAATAATGTCTGTAAATTTTTCTTTACTGCATTTCATTCTATTCAAAAATTCCAAAAAGATTTTAGTATGTTTTAGCATAAATTTTTGAAAAATCCAAAAATATTTTCGACAACTGATGTTGGAGAGCTGATTTTCAAAATTCCAAGTGCTAGACATGATGAACGAATGGTTTGGGAGAATGTGTTTTGAAACGAAAAATGATTAATTTTTGCAAATGGTTCATCAGAATTTATCATTAATAAATCATTCTGGTTTAATTTGAGAAGAGAATTTGGATTGATAAATTTGTTAAATGTTAAATTTGTGAAATTTATTTCTGGGTTAAGAATGTGCAGGTGTAGCCAGGTTTCGGTCTTGAACCTGATGATAGAGTGCCAGGTTCCGATACCTGAGGACTATGTGATTTCAACATGCCAGACTGCGATCCCAGCATATCGAAAGGGGGAGTCTGAAGACATCCGAGTAGAGATTGATCCTGAGGAGTCTGTTGATGCTAAAGAGAAGAGAGAAGATTTGAGGATGCTTACACCGTCAGACACTTCAAAGAGTTCGAGAGGACTGATAAAGACTGAAGATGCGAAGACTCGACACTTAAGACTCGTCAACATCTGAGGGGGAGTCTGTTAATGCATACATCTGTCGTCTTCGTCTTATGTCGAGTTTTGGACTGAAAGTTTGAACATGGCTGCTAGTTTGAAGATGTCAAGTTTGAAGATGTCTAGTTTGAAGGGGTTTAGTTTGAAGGTGGCCTGTCACTTTCAAACTAGAGGGTTTAGTCATGACTGTTTGAAACTGGTCATGTCAGTTTCAAACTAGAGGGTGTCAGTTTCAAACGGGAGGGTCCTAGTCTATAAATAGGCTTCAAACTTTCACCATTTGTAACTTTCCGGCTAGAGCAACGAAGTGCTGCCGAAGTGTTGTCAGGTTGTAAAACAGTGTGAAATCAATATTACAACAGTTTTAAACGTGAATCTTGCTGAATTGAAATCTACACGTCTGTTTCCGCCTTTCGTTTAGAGATAAACTCTTCTGATCGACTCGTTCGGGTCTGAAAACGATCCTACATAGGGTAATTTTGTAGAGTATCATAATTACTTTACAAATGATCTTGTATAGTAATTTGGAATTGTATGTTGTTTGATAAAGTGGTAAAGTAATTTTGATACACTTGTAGAGTAATTTTGATAATTACCCTACGAATAAATAATTATGAAAATGTCACCGTGTTTTTTTTTTTAATTTTTTACTTTTTCATGCCTTTCATACGTCTTGTAAGTTAAGAGTATTTGTACGTGAACTTAACTCTATAAAACAAATTTACAATAAGGGTGTAGTCATGACCCTCATGGTCACCATGATCCTTCACCTCAGCGTCATGTCACCCACTTCTAATCTATCATCCAAAATCACTATCCTAAGGGTGTGGTAATGACCCAAACCACTTTCTCTTATTTTAATTTTTTTTTTCTTTTGTGAAAAGGAAAAGGAAATACTGAAAAAAGAAAGTAGGCTCAGGGTTGTCATGGTTTAATCTATGTCAATCATGGTGGATAAGGCAAGAGAGTGGTGTAGCAATCTATTAATGGTGCTACGTGACAATTGATGACCCAACACATGTCTCTCACACCCTTTATCCGATAGCAAAACTAACGTATGCTACAAATATGGACAAGATATATGACTTCCTAAAATACCATATTGACTAAATTAACAATGATATATATCCTCTAAATAGATTTGGGTCACGGTTAGTTCATTAGATTTGGTAAGTAATTGATAGTTAATCTAACCCAGTAACAACTGCTCTTGCTTACTTTTTTTTTAATGGCTAAATCTTACTACCAAATTGTATGACTACTTACCCAATCATGATAGTTGATCGAAATGGTTTCATTCAGGGGCGGACCTTTAGTTATGTCGGGCGTAGCCCGGCCTACGGCTCAAGTTTTTACTAGTAGTGTAAAAAAAATCGATTGTTATACATAGGACACCCCTGAACAAGTACGAGGACACCCCTCAAATTTTTTTTTACAAAATAATAAGATGTTGGTAAGCCCAAATAAGTAAATAAAAACACATTTGCTAAGCCCAAATAAGTAAATAATAGCCCAAAATTGAATGATTATTGATTTGGGCAATTGGGCGGCATGTTGGATATCAAACGACGCCAATTCTCCAATAGTCAGACATCAAACTCAAACACAAAAAAAGAGCCAACAACATTGAACGAACATCAGTGGCACTTCGGCAGATCATTGAACGAACAGACGTGAGAGACGTCGACTCCAAAAAACGAACGAACGGAAGTACATAATCGACACTTGAACTTCGGCAGGTTTGTTCGATTTCGAACAGAAAATACAGGTTTGTTTCGATTTCGAACAGATTCTTTGATTGATAATTGTTACTTGTTTGTTTGATGATAATTGATTTCGAACAGGTTTGTTCGATTTCGAACAGAACTACAGAAGTCAGAAGATAATCTTCGAAATCGAAGTTCGAACAGAATTGGCACTTCGGCAATCGGCAGCAGCGACAGAAACAGAATTCAGGTTTGTTTGATGGTTATTCACTTATTTGATTGATAATTGTTTGAACTTTGATTGTTATTTGATTGATAATTGTTTGAACATGTTGTTATTTGTTAGTTTGATTGTTCGAACAGGTTGTTACTTGTTAGTTTGATTGATAATTGTTCGAACAGGTTGTTATTTGTTAGTTTGATTGTTCGAACAGGTTGTCACTTGTTAGTTTGATTGATAATTGTTTGATTGACAATTGTTTGAACGAACAGGTTGTTACTTTGAAGTGATGACGAAACCAAAATCCAAAAAACAAGCTTTAATTGGGAACTTTTTCAAAAGAAAATACGAAGAAATTAATGATAATGATACAATGCCGAATGAAACAACTCCTCCGAATGTTGTCGTTGATTCAAGTCCGAATGTTGGTAATGATATCCAAGCAAATGATGACGTTGATGCAAGTCCGAATGTTGATAATGAGAATATCCAAGCAAATGATGACGTTGATGCAAGTCCGAATGATATGTTAAGGGAGGAAAAAAAGGGTGTCAAAACTTTCTATAAGTTCCTTTCCATGGTTCTCACTACGGTTTCAGCTTCTTCCAAACGAAAAGATATGTTAAGGGAGGAAAAAAAGGCTAGAGTGGAAAAAGAATTACTTGAAGGTGAAATTAAAACGGGTAAAGGATTAAACCAAGAGGTTTCCCCAGCACGAGCCGGTGATACGCGATGGGGTTCACATCATAGAACTGAAAGAATGTCATTACAAATCGACAAGAAACCGAAAGAATGTCATTACAAATACAACATTACAATGTTGGACATGACGGAAAGTTATGGTAACCCAAGAAACCGAAAGAATGTCATTACAAATCGACATCATTTTGAAGTTGATATTTTTAATGACGTTTTAGACATACAAATCGGGTAGTTAAGTTAGCTTTGCTTGTACCGGTTGCAACCGCAACCGTTGAAAGATGTTTTTCGAAATTGAAGCTTGTCAAGACGGATTTACGCAATCGAATGGGCCAAGAATTTTTTAACAATGCTATGGTTTGTGCGGTCGAAAAGGATTTTTTACGTGAAGTAAAAGACGAGGATGTAATGGAACGATTTCAAGCTATGAAAAAAAGAATAGGACAAATCTATTAGGTAATTGTTTTACTTTATTTATTTATTGTCATTTTTTTAATATTGTATGATTGCACGATAAAAAAAATTGGGATACCCCTGAGTTGATATTCTAGTTCCGCCACTGGTTTCATTCTTATTTAAAATCAGCCTAGTATATTAACTTTAATTTGAATAGCTCATGATTTGATATATATTAGGGCTAAACTATCTGCACACCTTGGTTGGCTATCTAGACACTTAGGGTTTACCTACGCTGCGTATAGGTCTATACGCATTGTATAGGGTTACCTCTATACGTTGCGTATAGAGCTATACTCAGCATATATAAACCATGGATTTCAGAGCCTTATCAGCAATCATTGCACAGAAAACAAGAGTTTATATACCCTGCGTATAGAGCTATACTCAGCGTATATAAAGCTCCATTTTTGTATTTATTTTTTTTGTGTATTCCTTTGTTTATTTATAAAAAAAGAAAATTATTTATAAAAAACAATATTATTGGTAAATAATACAAATCTATACTATCTATAATAAGAGATTATTGGCTGATGTAAATCTGCCTATGTGTCAACTTCTAAGGTATGCCACATGTCAATGATGATGTCATAATTCCGGTTTACAATTTACAATCTACAAATAATCTATAAATCTGATTTTTATTTTTATTAGAATTAATTAGTGGTTTTTTTAGGCAGGACAATTTAAAATTCAAAATTTAAACAGCTGACCCATAAAAACCTCTCTCTAAAATTCAAAATTTCACTTTCAGAAATCAATCCATTTCTCTCTGATGGAGTTGGTTCTCCTGTTCACTCCACACTCTCTTCTTCTCTACCGCAACCCCTCAACGCCGCCGTGCTCCGCCGCTGCCGGCATCGGATTGCCGTATCTATAGCCGTAAACTTATCATCGACTCAGGTCACAATGTCATCAACGACTCGTGATTTTCAATTACTCAAAACAAAAACAACAAGATTGATTATCGTTCTATAGGGTTTTCATTCTTCAATCGCCGATTATTCCAACCATTAATTCGTTCGGTACTCTCTCCACTTATGTGTTGATTGTTCTCTCAAGTTAGGGTTTTTTTGTGCAAATTCGGTATGAATTTTGTTGAATTTACGGTGCATTTGGTTGTTATGTGTGCTTCATTTGTTCTATAAGGTGTGCTTGATCTGATAGTTGCTGAAACGGTGCCGTTTTGTAGGTATGAGATCAAAATGAAGAATAACGCACCAATCTTCTCATTCTTGGTTTTGGGTTTGACGCTGCAATTTCAGATTAAAGGACCTGCTTGGAGTTGCTTCTGTAGGTCCAATACCTCTTCTAATTGTTGATGGAACCAGTTGTAGTTATATGAAGTTTTTCTAATACATTTTGAGTTTTTTTTTTTTTTGCCTATCTTACCAGATGAGAAGTATTACAAGGGATTATGGTCTTCAGGAATGATTTTATGCAAAGATGGATCTAGAACATTCACCAAGTCACAGCTTAATGTGATGGCACCGGTGAACCAGTTTTTCTAATACATTTTGGAGTTAATTACTGTTTTCGTCCCTGAGGTTTGTCAAAAATAACGGTTTCAGTCCATTAGTTTAAAAATTGCAATTTCAGTCCATTAGTTTCATTTTCGTAACCATTTCAGTCCACTAACTTAACTCCATCCATTTATTTTGTTAAGTTTGGGTGAAATGACCAAATTGCCCCTGCTAACTTAACAAATTGTAATAAAAAATGCAGTTCACAGGATTCGAACCCATGACCTTTGATTTTGAAAACAACCACTCAACCATTGAGCCATGTATTAAGTTTGTGATTTACATCATATTGTTTTCATTTTGGTAATTGCAGGCTAATTGCCATTTCACCACCTTCAACCTCTGCAACTTACACAAACCCTAACCTAAATCACAATTTAACAATAATCTTCACACAAATTACACAAACCCTAACCTAAATCACACAAATCCTAACCTGAATTTCACTCTCAACACGCAACCAAATGCATCACACGATTGTTGGAGCGATTGTGGCGGAGGTGTGGTGGTGTGTGGCGGAGGTGTGGATTATTGGAGCGAACACAGCCGTTGCGGATTATTGGAGCGATTGTGGCGGAGGTGTGGTGGTGTGTGGCGGAGGTGTGGTGGTGTGTGATGGGGATGATGGTGGTGTTATGCGGAGGTGGTTGTGGTGTGGTGGCTGTGTGTGGCAGAAGTTGTTGTTGTGTAGCGGAGGTGGTTGTGGTGTGTCGGTTGTTGTGTGGTGGGTTGTTAATGGTGGTGAATGAAAGGTTTGTGGAAGATGATGAATAGGTTTAGGGAAGAAGATGATGAGTAAGCTATGTTATAAGAAAAACAAATTGAATTCATTCACAATCTTAATAGATGGCATATTGGTTTAACAGTTACCTTTCAAAGCAAAGGTCACAGGTTCGAAACCTGTGACTAGCCTTTTTTTAAATTTAACCATAGGGGTAATTTGGTAATTTCACCCAAAGTTAACAAAAATAAATGGATGGAGTTAAGTTGGTGGACTGAAATTGTTACGAAAATGAAACTAATGGACTGAAATCGTAAATTTTAAACTAATGGACTGAAACCGTTATTTTTGACAAACCTCAGGGACGAAAACAGTAATTAACTCTACATTTTGAGTTTTTATGACTTATTGTGCAATTAGGTTTGAATTCAACTTGACAAAGTTCAAAGTAGGTTTGAATTCAACTTCATAGATATAAACTTTAATAAGAGTGATTTTTTGATATATCGATGAGCAAGTTAGGTTTGAATTCAACTTGACAAAGTTCAAAGTAGTGCACTTATCTTAACATAACGGTATATGTGGCTTTGCAGGAACATCAGCATGCCCCACTAGGAAATTCTATTGCAGAAACGCTGGACATAGTGCCCTGACTATAGTTTTTTGTAGGATAAATGATGGTGGTATCTGTGATAAGTAATGTTTTTACTCACAAATCTTCACCATATCACATGTAAGAAACTACAATCCTTATTTTATGAGTTTAAGCTCTCAGTGATTAGTTACTTTGTCTTTTTATTCAAAAAGAGGCTTTATCTACCTAACATGGCAAGGGTTATCTGAATAATGTTTTATTGAGTCCTTTTTCGCATGAAAATAATGTTTTAGTAACATTTTGTTTAAATATTAATTATTTATTGATTATTGATTTATAATTTTAATTAACCAGGTGGATACGATATGGAAGACAAAGCAGCTAGAGCTTATGAATTAGCAACCCTCAAGTATTGGGGTCCCACCACCACCACAAACTTTCCGGTAGTAATCTTTATCTTTATGCCTTGAATTAATTGAAAGTAAGGATCGGCTTGCTAAAAGCTTATACACCAAGTCTGATCATATTTTATATACATTTGGATGATTTAGGTTTGCAACTATGAGAAAGAGCTTGAAGAAATGAACAACATGACTAGGCAAGAATTTGTTGCTTCACTTAGAAGGTATATATAAGTTGTGTGGGTTTCACTTTGTGAATTAAGTGCAATCGTGAGTGCATTAGGTTATATATAGATAGTGTCTAATTAACCTTTAAATTTGTAGGAAAAGCAGTGGTTTTTTTAGAGGAGCCTCAATTTATAGAGCTGTGACAAGGTAACAAATGTTAGTTATCATATAACCGGATGTTCACCGTCCAGTTTGCCAAGTTTTTGTGAAAAATATGGATTAAACTGCTAATAATGGTTTTAGATTAACAAAACCGAACCGACAAGGTTGGTAATTGGTTGGGCTGCCAGTCACTATCACAATGCAGTATACTGTCATTTTAATGGCTAAATTTTCAATATCTTTTGCAGGTGTCTTCTTTATTCTTTGGTTCAACCCATGTGCACAACTTACTATCACTTATTCTTTTCATTTGTGGATTTCTGCCTTTGACATAGGTACGTAGAACTAATTTTCTTGCAATTTGATTATAATATGTTCGATAATTACATAATCTGTTTGTGGTTTCTCTTCATATGTTTGGTTTAGACTTAGTTTTAAGGACGAGCACAAGCTCAAAAACACCTAAATTTATAACTATTAAATTCCATAAACAAGTGTATATTTTCTACTTTATTTAATTTTTCTTTAGCTTCTATTTGTCTTGGTATACCGAATTACATTGTTGGAATTGAACCTTAACAGAGGAACAGTTGATTAAGGCCAAAACTGGTTCAGAGCAGTGGAACCAAAATAAGCAGTTGTTAGGCTTCAGACTTTCTCCTTGACAGTAGTTCAAACAACTGCTGATCTATAATTCTGATTTGTTTTATCCACTGCTTAGCACAACAGCTGATGTGAAGACTAAAAGAATGCCAAAGACTAAGTACTGCTCTTCCAACTATTGCCTTCAGTCAAGCATTGCTGAGAAGACCAAAGCCCTGCTTGGAATAAAGCAGTGGAATGAAGAAACAGTTGTTTACTTTGTCTTATTGTAATAGGATCAGTTGTTAGATAACAATGGATGTATAGATCAGTACTTAGAGTTAGTTAGTTGTTAGATGTCACTATCATGGTGACGTCACCCAAGATGCTTCAGTGGTTTGACATGCTCTATAAATGGACCAGTACTCTGTACTGTTTCACTTGATGGACTGACTGTGTTTATCTCCTCTGATCCAATCCTTTCATCTTGTGTGATCGACCAAGTAGCATCAGGCTGAGGGGAAGTTTTAGTTTGTAAGCATGCAATGTAATCTTTTGATTTGATTTGTAATCTTTCGATTAATGAAAAGCATGTGTTTATCAAAACTATTTTCCTCCTTGATTGTGTTTACAAAGTTTGTGTTCATTTCCGCTGCATAAATCATTGAATCATATTCATTCATTGTTCATCTATTACAAAAAACACAATCAATTTAACAATCAATTCATCTATTACAAAAAACACAATCATGACGACATCTGAGCAGCAGATGTACAAAACAGATGTTAAAGCTCATCCACTGATATACCAACAGTTGCTGATCAAATTAAACTTCAAATCCACTAAAAGACAGAAAGTTGGGTAGTGTCATATAAGAGGAGCTTCAACAGTTCAGGGAAAACAAGTTTGAAAACTTGCACACTTACCAAAGGATGAGAATCTTTTGGGCAAAAAGTGGACCCTCAAAAACATTGTATATGTTGGAGTATAGTTGTCAAGATTTATACTCATCAAACTAAGCACAAACAGCAGATGTTTCCACAACCACTGTTTTGAAGAAGACTATGTTGATGCTGCATATTGAGAAAATAACTATTTGTTTCCTCAAACTCGGATATTTGATTTTGATATAATTGCTCAAAAGACTTATTTTATGCAGGATTGTCAAGCAGCTGAAATATATCATCAAAAATCTTATACCTCATACATCCATCCTCACTTATCATCAGACATCACTTTCTGAGGGATTGCTATAAAAAAAAGGTTTAATTTGTCTGCATCATGTTCCCACTAAGGATCAGCTTGCAGATGTGCTAACCAAAGGTTTAGACACATCTATCTTTGAAAGCTTGATCTCTATGATTGGCATGCTAAACATGGAATAACAGGCAAAATCCTGTTTTTCTATGAATAAAAGCATTAAAATGTTTTCAGAAAATCAAAGTCTGTCGTAACCTCTGATTGGTTCAAACATCTGTTGGTTTGTAGCTATCCACTGTTGAAAGTCAACCTCTGTTCCATCATTTTCATTGTTTTCCACTGTTACCAAACTTCAGTGGTTTAAACCACTGACACAGCTATCCACTGATAGTTAAAGTCACCCATTGTCCTCATTTTCATTTGTAATCCACTGATATTCATCCATCAGTGGTTTCCTTAACAACTGTCTTCCATTATCCTTCATTTCATCAGAGGTTGGCATATGGTCAGTTCTTATCCGTCAGATCTTTGTAACCGTTGCCACGTCAGCAATCACCTTTTTCCCTATAAAACCCTGATCAAAAACCCCAAACAGGGGTTTTACTGTCGATTCGAATTCACAAAAAAACTGTTCTCAAAGCAGTTTCCATCTTCTTATCTCAAATTCATTCTTCGATTTTCTTCATCAAAATGACGAAATCAAAATCAAAATCATCATCATCTTCCAAAGAGGTCGCTCAAACGGCCGCTGAAACCATTGAAATACCATACAAATCCCCTCACAACTACTTGGGTCTACTCACAAAACCCACCAACAATCACACCTTCGATTCAATCATCGACATCATGGCTGCATCAAAGTATAAAACTTTGCTTACAGCAGATGCTCCAATTTACCAACAAACCCAGAGAGAATTTTGGAAAAACGCTACCCTCGAAAAACAAGGCGAGACCGTCACTGCCATTAATTCTTCCATACAGGGTAAAGCGATTCAAATTACTCCACAATCCATCTCAAAAGTCTTTAAACTCGATGATCAGCAAGGTAAAACTTCTTTTCTTAAAAGCGAGTTGAAAACTTATTTTCTGGAAAGGGGGTATGCAGATCAAATAAAAAAGGATACCTTACAAAAGCTTTCTTCCCCTCTGCAACTAGGTTTTTATTTCATACTCTTTTGACATGTGTTTCAAATAAAACAACTGCTTTTAACTAAATACCATTAAAGATCCAATGCCTGGGTTATGCCATTCTACATAATGAAAATTATAACTATTCCCAGGAAATCTTTAATGATTTGGTGAAAAATGTTGATAGCAAAGCATTTCTACTTTTTCCAAGGTTTCTAAGCTACTATTTCAAAGAAAAATTTAGAAAAGAAAATGAAAATTTACTCTTACAAGGTGCTTATTTTAAAATAAGTGGTTTAACCACTGAAACATTCTGAGCAGAATTTAGCAGAAAACACTGCTCCTCGGGCATCTACTGTTGAGCCCACTGCTCCAGGTGATCATAGTAGCACAACCACTGCTATGAAACCCACACCTGTAATCACCAAAAAGACCAAAAATAAATCATACAAAAAGCCCACCAAACCCAAAGCAAAGGCAACTCTGGAAGATGAGATCCCAGAGCAACTGCCAGTGACAACACAAATGTCACCAAAAACCACTGATGCTACTTCCTCACAGCAGATGGTAGAAAGATCTCCACCCTTACCTCAAACTCCTCCTGCATCCTCACAAAAGGATCAGGTTGTAAACACAGGGACTCCACATTATGAAGCTCTGGATCCACTCGGATCCATCTTCCACAGTCCTGATCCCAAGGACATGTCTCTTTCAACACCCTTATCCTCACCTCTCACATTACCACAATCCATAATACCTTTGTTGCATGCAGTTGATATAGCTCAGACACAAACCAGTTCCTCTCAATCACCTATCACTGAGAGCATACTCCTACAAGTGAATGGGTATGATGATTATACCTCTGCTATCCCACCAACAACTGAGGAGGTTACACTGCAGGAGTTACAAGTAATTCCTGTCAGTAGTTCAAGTGAAGTAGCCACTACAAATGTTGAACCCACTGGTTTACATTTGGACAATGGTTACATCTATAAGACTTTCTTGAAGACAATTCCTTCTATAGCACCTCTGATAACCACCAGTGAGTATGTTAAAACTACTGGCAACATTGAAGGGCTATCAAGTGTTGAAGGAAGAAGACCCCAGAACCAAGAACAAGGGGCATCAATGAATGATTTCTAGGACTCAGTTCCAAAGTCACACATTGATATAACCACTGCTGGTGGGAAATCAGATGATCCCATTAAATTGGGTGATGATTTAAAATATCAGGAATTGACGGGCAGAGTTGAAAATCTTGAAACAACAGTTGCTGAAATAAAGGATATGGTGCAACAGCTGTTAAGAGCTCAAAAAGCACAATCCACTGCTGTTCCAGCTCAAGCACCTGCACAACCTGCACCTGCTGCAAATGAGCTATGGAGTGTATTCCAACCCCTGCTTGAAAAACAAAAATAATTGGCTGATTAGCAGCATGCAATACATGTACAAATGCTGACAAACATGGTGGAGTCAAGGTTCAAAGATACTCAAGCAGACATCAAGGCTATAAAGGCCAGCATCCAAAACACCACTGGCAAAGCTCCTCCCACTCTACTATTCATTGATAACCCCCTTCCAGATAATGCCAAAAAGGGGGAGAAAATCAAGCAGTGGAGGAAGAAGGGAATAGAAGATGGCCTTTATGTTGAACCAGAAAAAGAAAAGCAGGTTTCAAAAACTGCTAGCCAAACAGTTGCCATCTCTTTAACACACACCACTACAACACACACTACAACCACTGCTCTACCTCCACCTAAAATTACCTCACCACCAAAAGCCATCACTTCAACTACATCACCAGCCATCAAATCAATTCCTGCTCAAAAGCAGAACAATTAATCGCAAGTTTATCTACACGTTTACGTGGACGACATCATCATTACGGGCAACGATCCCAAAACAGTTAATCGCATAATTGCCTCACTTGGTGTAACACCCCAAAAATGGGTTTGGTAATTAAATCACGTTACTAGTGACGACGGGTAAAATACCGTTAGTGGTAAAAAAAATTAACCCGGTTAATATTAGGATTTAAATAAATAAATTTGATGTTAATTAAAAGAGGATAAATACTTTGAGGAAAACAAAGTATATAGAAGGCCCGAGCTAACGGGACTTAAAATAAACTTAGTCGTAACTTCCCCGAACCCACTAAGTTAACTAGGAATGTTTAACCTAGTTAATAAGAGGGAATGTTACTAGAAATAAGTAGGTTATGGCCTACTTAATAACTAACCAAACTAGAGGGACTTAAGTTGCACAAAAGGAGACTTGATTTATAAAAACTAAAATTAAAACACAACACACACTTAATGTGTGTGTGTGTGCGTACGACCAGGAGCAAGACCAAGGAGCTCAAAACCCTAGTTCCACAAATTGGTCAAATTGAAGCTCGAATCAAGATCCGAATCAATGCATGAACGCGTAGAAACGATCACCAAGTCATGGGGATCACAAGGTATATCACAAAACCTAGATTGGTTGAAGTTGAAATTTGAGACAAGTAGGTTACTTGCAAATAAATTGATGGATTATGATCCAAGGATGAAATTAGGAATGATATTTATGTCTAGGAGTAAACCCTAGTCATTTACTTATTGAATTGAGGTTCATAATTGAGAATTTTATGATTAACCATTTATGTGTTAAATGGGTTTTGGAGAATTATGTTAAACACTAGGATTATCTTTGTTAACTTAGTGTATTTGAGCTCTATGAAGCAAATCCAGATTTGTTGATATGAAGATTTGTCATGAACATGTGAGAAGATGTTTAAATCTTGGTTAAATAGTTAGTCATGAGCTTGATTTCTAGTAGTAAAAATTTCATGCTTATAAGGTGTTCGATGTAATGCCTAAGTAAAAATTGGGTACCTACTAGTTCATATGAAGAACTTGATTATATAAGGTGTTGGGATGAATGCTAGTGATATGATGAACGGGTCTCACTTATAGATGAGAACCCTTAGTTCTTGTGAAATGAATGAATAAATTAGTCTTGATAATCGCTTGAACTAATTAAAGTGATTGAAATATGATAAACGTGGTTAGAACTTTGGTTAAAACGGTGGCCTAAAGATAATGCCTACCGGGTAATTAAGGAATGCAAAAAACTAGTTGATGAATTCGAATATGCATTTAGTATACTAATGGGCATTTGACTTTTAAAAAGTCAAACTGACCTACGATGTGATGAATGATAATTAGATATAGAAATGCGTAAGGTGGAATAATCGTATTAAGTCATGATTAAACTAACCACCTTGTGAATGATGAATAATAGTTGGCGCTTAACAAGCTAGGTGAAGCTTGGAGGGAAAGCGGATCAAACAAATCAAGAAGAAAAAAAGAAAAGTGTAGCTTAGATACGAGGTAAGTTAAAACTTACACCTTTTATTTGATATCTATGGGTTTTATAAATTTTGAATAATCAAAAGTCACATTTGACTTATGATGTTTCGACCCGACATGCGAGGTTCGGAACAAAAGACAATAATGATAAACCATGTTGAATGGTTAAAAAGAGCTAATAAGGTCATTTAGTCATGTGATGACTAATAAATAACGAGTTTTGAAGGATTTACCTTATAAGGTAAATCAATACAATTAATAAGGGTAAAACGGCAATGTAGTCACTCGTTGACGATAACCGTTAGTTTTGTAGGACACTTTACGGCGTAACATATAAATGGGTCAAAATAATCAAGAAATAGATTTATAAGTAAATTGACCGTACGGTGTAAACCGGTACAAGTCATGTAGACGAGATGATAATAAATCCATCTCGTAAAAGTAAACGGTCATATAAGACCAAACGGGTCAAAAGGTTAAAATATCACCCTTTGACAATATCGGCTAATGTATTGTCGAGTTGCTTGATTACAGGAATAAATATCGAATGAATGGTGACATCGCTATTACTTAGCGCCACTAAGGCAAGGTATCGTAACGGGTCAATACATTGATCCGAGCCAAGTTTGTGTAATGATTCAACTCATCATGTAGAATTTGAGGTTTTCTAAGAGTTAAACAAGGTCAAATTCGATATTTGGTTATCTTAAAGATAAACCGAATAATTCAAGTCATAAATGTAGTGTTTTAGAAACATAATGGTTTCTAAACAAGGTCATAGTTAAAAGACCGGAGTTTTGGGTCAAACAAGTATCTGAAAGTCCTTTGTCGTAAAAGAAGGATCAAAATTGACCAAACGCCCTTGTAGGCTAAATTGAACAAACAACCCTTAAAGGTTGTTTGGAAACGAGTTTCATGATTAGATAAACACTTAGAATAAGTGTAGAAGTTGAAAGATGTAATACGTTAGTCAAATGGCTCTATTTGAGTCTTGCCGTAAAATAATAATCTGAGGGGTAAAACTCGGAACATATAGATATCCACACTAGATCCAACACACTTATAGTTGTAGTGGAAGATTACTTGATAAGAAATGTAGAAATAAGATGCTAGAAATGAATGAAAGCGATTTCAAGCTCGAAAGTGCTTAAATACCCTTAACGGGTCAAAATAAGCATACGAGCGAAAACGAGTTTAAATTGTGTAATAAACCTATGATTAGAACCTAATATGGTAGGTAACATTAATTTGAAGAAGTGTATGTGATATAGGAATCAAACAAATACGTTTGTTTGATAAAATGCATAAACGGGTTAAAATTCGGTAAAAAGGTAACGAGTCAAAGGCTTATAAGTCTCAAAATTTCTTAGTTTGGATGTAGGATTTTAACTCCATAAGATGGAGGATTAAATTACGGATGCGTAGGAAAAAGAATCGGGTAAAACGGATCAATAACGAAGAAGTTATGGCCGTTTCCGTAAAAACTGGCATAGCTGATCTGAACTGCAACCTGCTGGAAACTGGTTTCCCAGGCGACACGCGAAGGAACAACATGGTTCCTCCGCGACACGCGACAGAACCCTGATTTAGCTAAAAAAAATTATTTTAATCAGTTTCGCTTCCCGGACTCGTTTAAATACGTTCTAAGTTACATATGACTAATCCAACTCATTTTTTATGAGTTTCAGGTATGATTTTAGCACCAGAGGATGATCAAGCACAACGAAGAACCGAACACGATCAAGAAATAAGCTTCCGCACTATGTATCGTTGTTTTGTTAAATGACGAACTCAAACATGTTATTTTGTATAGTTTTAATTCTGTAAATAAAGTTTAATGAAACCCGTATTTTCAATGTATTGAAATACTAATTACCCGTTTATTTTCGTAAATTATACGAAATTGTTAAATAATAATAAGGGTGTTATAAGTTGGTAATCAGAGCTCATGGTTGTTGACAAATGTGTTCGGTTCGAAGCTTGATCGCAAATCCGGTAAGTACAAGTATGTTAATAGTTTAGCATGCTAAAGTGTTGTAAACAACACATAGGGCTATCGTTTGATACACGTTACCCCAATTAAAATGATTGATATAGTTGACGAAAATACGCGCGTTGACGCGTATAGTAGAAAAAGCCTTGTATTATAATACGGGCGATTATTGAAGTTGACATTACTAACTTTTGTGAATGTTTTAATTGAAGGACACTCGCGTTTGAAGACGACGAGAGTCAACGAATTGTGGATATGATGATGGAACGGTCCGAAGTATGACGAGAGGTGCATGCTCACCGAGGACTAAATCGCGTAACAACCGCGAACAAGGTTAATGGCAAGGAACGCCCGTCGGGGCAAACATTACCAGGTGCACATTTTAAAAATCCGCACAAATAGTAATATGCAACAAATAAGTAGAAATTGAAAGTTGCATATGTAGATTAAAAACTTGGAAAAACCCGAATAGAAAATGTATTCGGGATATTGTTTCCAAGAGAAACAAATAGAGGCGTTACTTACATAGGGTGTGATGTGAAAACTATAAAAAGGTCATGTGTGTCATGTGTTAATCGCTTACTCTGGCCAAGTAAGTAGTGGCATATGATACCATGAACTTCTTATGGCGGACACGTTTACATCCGATGTAGTAAGGGCGGTGTGAATGGGACTAACTTAAAAGTACCCAAATGAATCAAATGAGCAAAATAATTGATAATAATGTAAACGCGCAACCGGGTGACGGAAGCGTATTACATTAGGATGATGAGCCCGAGTGAAAGGGACAAAGAAGCATGTAAAATGATTTAGACAAGTATTGGGAGGGAGTGTACTTACACTCGAACCCAGAAAAAGAAGCATGTAAAATGATTTAGACAAGTATTGGGAGGGAGTGTACTTACACTCGAACCCAGAAAACGCAAGCATGAAAAATGATTTAGACGAGTATTGGGAGGGAGTGTACTTACACTCGAACCCAGAAAACGCAAGCATGAAAAATGATATAGACGAGTATTGGGAGGGAGTGTACTTACACTCGAACCCAGAAAACGCAAACATGAAAAATGATTTAGACAAGCATTGGGAGGGAGTGTACTTCCACTCGAACCCGGAAAATGCGAATATGTCCCTAAACGAGTCGTTTTTGTAAAACGTCAAACTCGAGAACAAAGTCGGAATATAGAAATGAAGCGAGAGAACCAGTGAGAATCCTCGCGTAAAACAAAGACTGTAAAAGAGTAAATGCCAAGTCGTCAAAATTGCTTGACATAAATTAAAGATAAAACATTAAACTAAAATTCCGTTTTAGTCAAAAACAACGTTTTATCAAACATATATAGTATGAGATGATTGGGAAATAAACCTAAAACACGACGTGACGCGATCACAGTCAGGAAAGTTATGTGAAATAAAATCACATAGTAGCCCGAGAGATGGGTATAAAGTAACTGGACTAATAAGACTAGTCAGTGAGACCGGTTAAGGTCAATATTTAAATTAAGAAAGTGTTCAACATGCTATCTATATTAAGATTAGCGTGAAATAATCATAGTTGATAAGCGTGTATGACCAAGTGGCCAACTGGCTACTCAGTCAAGCCAAATAATAAAGGTAAGTGAGTACAAAACAGCAGTGATGATCCATGAGGTCATAATAACGAAAAGTATTTATCGCCTATACTAAGCGATCACAAGGCAACATAAGCAAAGTGTTGGGAAGTCAGATCGAGTAAAGGCACGATAAAAAGGATAAAGCCGGAAGGTATGTGGTAATATGCCTTCTAGAATTCCGTTAATAGCACATCTTGGTAGTGCTAAATAAATAAGATAAAATCAGGAAATTCATTTTAGTGGCGAATGCTGTACGAATGAACCAAACGAATAAGTTCGTAAAGAAAAGGGGTCTGTTTGTAAATAGTGAAAGATCTCACTAAAAACATCCAAATGGGTGAAAATAACGGATTCACAAAGAATCCGAAAGTATAAAGGCGATGGATTTCGCTAAGTTAATCAAACAAGTCGAAATGACCAGATGGCGTTATTCTGAGTTGCGTAAATTCGCATAAAAGATACATATGTTGTGTAATTAAAAGATGTTACCATATTTGTCTAATGACACTAACAAATGGTCAAAGTGTGAGTAATGCTTAGAAGGTTACTCAGTTTATGTACATTGGGTTGAAACTCAATAAATTATGTAAGAAAAGGTTTCGAGGACGAAACCTCTTTAAGGGGGGTAGACTTGTAACACCCCAAAAATGGGTTTGGTAATTAAACCACGTTACTAGTGACGACGGGTAAAATACCGTTAGTGGTAAAAAAAATTAACCCGGTTAATATTAGGATTTAAATAAATAAATTTGATGTTAATTAAAAGAGGATAAATACTTTGAGGAAAACAAAGTATATAGAAGGCCCGAGCTAACGGGACTTAAAATAAACTTAGTCGTAACTTCCCCGAACCCACTAAGTTAACTAGGAATGTTTAACCTAGTTAATAAGAGGGAATGTTACTAGAAATAAGTAGGTTATGGCCTACTTAATAACTAACCAAACTAGAGGGACTTAAGTTGCACAAAAGGAGACTTGATTTATAAAAACTAAAATTAAAACACAACACACACTTAATGTGTGTGTGTGTGCGTACGACCAGGAGCAAGACCAAGGAGCTCAA
The DNA here is from genome assembly GCA_030545235.1 of Helianthus tuberosus. Taxonomy (NCBI): domain Eukaryota; kingdom Viridiplantae; phylum Streptophyta; class Magnoliopsida; order Asterales; family Asteraceae; genus Helianthus; species Helianthus tuberosus. The sequence continues at coordinate 153,510,087 of CM060403.1, read as the reverse complement.
AACCCTAGTTCCACAAATTGGTCAAATTGAAGCTCGAATCAAGATCCGAATCAATGCATGAACGCGTAGAAACGATCACCAAGTCATGGGGATCACAAGGTATGTCACAAAACCTAGATTGGTTGAAGTTGAAATTTGAGACAAGTAGGTTACTTGCAAATAAATTGATGGATTATGATCCAAGGATGAAATTAGGAATGATATTTATGTCTAGGAGTAAACCCTAGTCATTTACTTGTTGAATTAAGGTTCATAATTGAGAATTTTATGATTAACCATTTATGTGTTAAATGAGTTTTGGAGAATTATGTTAAACACTAGGATTATCTTTGTTAACTTAGTGTATTTGAGCTCTATGAAGCAAATCCAGATTTGTTGATATGAAGATTTGTCATGAACATGTGAGAAGATGTTTAAATCTTGGTTAAATAGTTAGTCATGAGCTTGATTTCTAGTAGTAAAAATTTCATGCTTATAAGGTGTTCGATGTAATGCCTAAGTAAAAATTGGGTACCTACTAGTTCATATGAAGAACTTGATTATATAAGGTGTTGGGATGAATGCTAGTGATATGATGAACGGGTCTCACTTATAGATGAGAACCCTTAGTTCTTGTGAAATGAATGAATAAATTAGTCTTGATAATCGCTTGAACTAATTAAAGTGATTGAAATGTGATAAACGTGGTTAGAACTTTGGTTAAAACGGTGGCCTAAAGATAATGCCTACCGGGTAATTAAGGAATGCAAAAAACTAGTTGATGAATTCGAATATGCATTTAGTATACTAATGGGCATTTGACTTTTAAAAAGTCAAACTGACCTACGATGTGATGAACGATAATTAGATATAGAAATGCGTAAAGTGGAATAATCGTATTAAGTCATGATTAAACTAACCACCTTGTGAATGATGAATAATAGTTGGCGCTTAACAAGCTAGGTGAAGCTTGGAGGGAAAGCGGGTCAAACAAATCAAGAAGAAAAAAAGAAAAGTGTAGCTTGGATACGAGGTAAGTTAAAACTTACACCTTTTATTTGATATCTATGGGTTTTATAAATTTTGAATAATCAAAAGTCACATTTGACTTATGATGTTTCGACCCGACATGCGAGGTTCGGAACAAAAGACAATAATGATAAACCATGTTGAATGGTTAAAAAGAGCTAATAAGGTCATTTAGTCATGTGATGACTAATAAATAACGAGTTTTGAATGATTTACTTTATAAGGTAAATCAATACAATTAATAAGGGTAAAACGGCAATGTAGTCACTCGTTGACGATAACCGTTAGTTTTGTAGGACACTTTACGGCGTAACATATAAAGGGGTCAAAATAATCAAGAAATAGATTTATAAGTAAATTGACCGTACGGTGTAAACCGGTACAAGTCATGTAGACGAGATGATAATAAATCCATCTCGTAAAAGTAAACGGTCATATAAGACCAAACGGGTCAAAAGGTGAAAATATCACCCTTTGACAATATCGGCTAATGTATTGTCGAGTTGCTTGATTACAGGAATAAATGTCGAATGAATGGTGACATCGCTATTACTTAGCGCCACTAAGGCAAGGTATCGTAACGGGTCAATACATTGATCCGAGCCAGGTTTGTGTAATGATTCAACTCATCATGTAGAATTTAAGGTTTTCTAAGAGTTAAACAAGGTCAAATTAGATATTTGGTTATCTTAAAGATAAACCGAATAATTCAAGTCATAAATGTAGTGTTTTAGAAACATAATGGTTTCTAAACAAGGTCATAGTTAAAAGACCAGAATTTTGGGTCAAACAAGTATCTGGAAGTCCTTTGTCGTAAAAGAAGGATCAAAATTGACCAAAACGCCCTTGTAGGCTAAATTGATCAAACAACCCTTAAAGGTTGTTTGGAAACGAGTTTCATGATTAGATAAACACTTAGAATAAGTGTAGAAGTTGAAAGATGTAATACGTTAGTCAAATGGCTCTATTTGAGTCTTGCTGTAAAATAATAATCCGAGGGGTAAAACTCGGAACATATAGATATCCACACTAGATCCAACACACTTATAGTTGTAGTGGAAGATTACGTGATAAGAAATGTAGAAATAAGATGCTAGAAATGAATGAAAGCGATTTCAAGCTCGAAAGTGCTTAAATACCCTTAACGGGTCAAAATAAGCATACGAGCGAAAACGGGTTTAAATTGTGTAATAAACCTATGATTAGAACCTAATATGGTAGGTAACATTAATTTGAAGAAGTGTATGTGATATAGGAATCAAACAAATACGTTTGTTTGATAAAATGCATAAACGGGTTAAAATTCGGTAAAAAGGTAACGAGTCAAAGGCTTATAAGTCTCAAAATTTCTTAAGATGGATGTAGGATTTTAACTCCATAATATGGAGGATTAAATTACGGACGCGTAGGAAAAAGAATCGGGTAAAACGGATCAATAACGAAGAAGTTATGGCCGTTTCCGTAAAAACTGGCATAGCTGATCTGAACTGCAACCTGCTGGAAACTGGTTTCCCAGGCGACACGCGAAGGAACAACATGGTTCCTCCGCGACACGCGACAGAACCCTGATTTAGCTAAAAAAAATTATTTTAATCAGTTTCGCTTCCCGGACTCGTTTAAATACGTTCTAAGTTACATATGACTAATCCAACTCATGTTTTATGAGTTTCAGGTATGATTTTAGCACCGGAGGATAATCAAGCACAACGAAGAACCGAACACGATCAAGAAATAAGCTTCCGCACTATGTATCGTTGTTTTGTTAAATGACGAACTCAAACATGTTATTTTGTATAGTTTTAATTCCGTAAATAAAGTTTAATGAAACCCGTATTTTCAATGTATTGAAATACTAATTACCCGTTTATTTTCGTAAATTATACGAAAATTGTTAAATAATAATAAGGGTGTTATACTTGGTCAGCAGGTGTCGCTCACTGACATGGGTCGTCTTACTTACTTTCTTGGTATTGAAGTTCTTCACACCTCTTCGGGTCTTATCCTATCTCAACGGAAGTATATTCGGGAACTTATTGATCGAGTCGGGTTAAAAGATTCGAAACCACTTGCAACACCTACAAATGCCAAAGAAGATACGATAACCAAAGACGACCCACTTATGTCCGATCCTACAAGATATCGTCATTGTGTTGGAGCACTTCAGTATGCTCCTTTATCTCGGCCCGACATTGCCTATGCTGTCAACAGGGTCTGTCAGTTCATGCATGAACCTCACGAATCCCATTGGACGCCTGTCAAACATATACTTCGCTATCTCAAGGGAACGTCTCAACTGGGCCTTCATTTTACACCGAACTCAACATCTACATTACATGCCTTTGCTGATTCACATTGGGGTGAGCGGTTGGTTCCTATTACAACAAATTCGGATTCCGATTCGGCTGGTTGCCCGGTCGACCGTCGATCCACGGGGGGCTTGACGTGATGTCGCGGTCACAATCAAATTTAATCCCAATAACAACTATAGACAGTGGTAATAGGGTATCGAACACAGGGAGTTTGTGGAATATGTGTTATCTCAATGTATGTCTAACTAACTAGATTAATCTAAATTGCAAGAAATGTAAATTTCAATGTTTGGGTTGATTGGTTTTAATTATCTAGAATTACTAAATTAGAATACAAATCAAAGTCAAGTTTTGTAACAGGATAAGAAGGTAGTGATCATCCCGAGTTTCAGGTTTTAAGTGACAATCAAGGTTTATGTTCAACTGGAAAGAACTACATAGACATAGCTCATGCAAGATCAATTGTTTGTGATGAAAGGGAACTAAGTACTCGGATTCCTAGAACGCGAGGTTGTTACCCGATGACCAATCAACATATATCCAACCCTAATCCCTCCCATGATATCTTGATTGCCAACGGCACCAAGAACGTATGGTTTAGAACTATGATCAAACATACATCAACAATTTACAAACACCCAATCAAACACCATAATAAACTAACAACACATGCACAGTTTAATATTCCAGAAATTAAAGAACAAACATAATTGTTACAAATAAAACCTTACACTCAAGACGATCACCAAGCAAACCTAGCCGCTCATAGTGTTATGAACCATCATCACAATCGAACCTTTGTCCATTGGAATCAAAAACAAAGTCTTCATGTTTAGATCACTCAAGAACACCTTAGAACACCCCAAATTCGCCCCTTAGGAGTTACAAAATGAATGGGAATGATTAGATGATGAAAAGGCACCATAAACAACCTTAAATGAGGGAGTTACAAGTTTCACGCTGGCCTCCACCGTAAATTACGGTACCACCGTAAGTTACGGTGGCTTAAAATGGTTTACGGTGGAGTTAAACTGAGTTACGGCATCAATTTTTGTCAGAGTCTACCGTAAATTACGGTACCACCGTAAGTTATGGTAGGCTTCAGCAATCAATTTTTGTTTTCTTCATAACTTTCTCGTTTCAACTCCGTTTTCTTCACCGTTTTCGCCTACGTTCTTGTAATTTCATCCTCTATCATGTTATCTTCTTAATTCTTCAATTCCAAAATTTTATTTTTTTCATTTATTCTCCGTCTTCAATCCTCTAATTAAGTCGCGCCTATTCGAAGCTTAATTTCCACACTTTTAAGCCCCAAATGTACCTGAAACACAAGCAAACGTAGTCATCTAATTCAAGACAATTACATGATCAAATGGGGGATTAACTTATCTTTTAACACACTTAAGGGTTGTCCCGTGGACCAGCCGTCACATCCCCACACTTAACCGTTGCTTGCCCCCAAGCAACCCATCAAAAACCATTTCCAAGTTCACAAGTGATCAACGTAAACCAAGCATAAACATGTAGTTCTTTTACTAACCCTTTCTTAACACCCAAAATAACACACCCCTCTCTATATCTCTCCTCTCGGCAACAAGTAAGCACTAGCAATTGTGAGCTAGACACACAAAAGGCAAATGGGTGATTGCACAACTATATGCTTATACCTAAATCGGTCCTCCTCCTAACAAGCGCCAAAAATGAATGCAAATCAAAGGGGCTTTAAGGTTGTAACGTGGCTAGGTGTACGGGTAGGAAATGGAATATATATGTAGTAGCGAAGGACTTTACCCGGTCTTTTTATTACACAATGAAATAAATAACACATAACTACTATATACAAGATAACTCACACATCCCTCTTTTTCATTTTTTTTTATTGCTTTTTTTTCTTTTTCTTTTCTTTTCTTTTCTTTTTTTTTATATTTTTTTAACAACATAGCAAACATAACATAGCAACAACGAAACATTCAACATAACAAATCTAAACATCACTATAACAACTACTAACACTATAAGACCGGGTCAAGTCGGGTAAATTTTTGAGGAACTAGGTAAGGGGTAACAAATGATCGGCTTTAAGCACAAAATGGGCAACTAAATGTCCAAACCCCCACCCCTCTCGCAACCATGCTCATATATATATCTTATGAGGTCCAACCCCCCAAATCCCACACTCACACACGCTAAAGACGAGGCTACCTAAATGCCCTTATCCTTTTCGCATTCATATCCAACTAAGGACTCAAACCGTATTAAGGCACAAGTTCTAATGCATCCCCACCCGTTGCCACTCTCATCAAAGACAAGTATTATTTATTTATTTACATGTGTGGCTTCAACTCTCACCAAGAATAAAAGGGTATCAAGGGTTGCCGGTGCATCATTCGGGTGTAATCCAATGTGTTAAAATTCTCACAATGTTTTGCTTGATTAAAAAAAATTTTAAAAACCTCAAAATTTCCCCCCATCCCCACACTTGGGATACATTGACCCCAATGTATGGTTTTGGAAAGACTTGATTGCTAAACCCTTCAACATCAACCAAAAGCTCATCATCTCAAACCACAACTTTCTTTTTGTTTTTTTATATATAACTATAAACACCACCAACTTTCACAACCCACCAAACAAACAAACACATCAAAACACCACCTAACCGCCCAACCGTAAACTTAAACATGAATATATACAAAGGTGCACAAAATGAGAATAAGACACAACCTGATTAGTAAATCAGCAGTGTTGGTGGTGATGCAGCTGCGGTAATCAGACCGGTTCATAAACATCTCTTGGATTCGCCGATATCTCAACGGAGATGTTGCCAAACATCCCCACACTTGAATCATTGCATCCGCGAGGGTTGAAACGTAATAACCTGCCAAAACACAAACACAACACCAAAATAAAACCAAACAAAGCAAAGCAAAACAAAACAAAACAAAACACAAATACAATACTCTACATCCTCGGGCTGCCTCCCGAGAGCGCTAAGTTTAAAGGTCTTCAGCCAGACCATACCTGATATGCGTTATGGTGGTCTTAATGCACACTTACCCGCAGCATTTCCAACAAATGCCTGAAAATTTACATGCCATCTCCATAGATTTGTCAGTATATTTGGCATGTTAAAGCTGCTCCTACGGGCTTTGCTAGTCCACTTCATGACACATACGTTAATGTCTGGTAGTTTCACCCTTCTTATCTTGTTCCTCGAACCCTCTTCCCCACACTTGTTAATTTGAATCATTGATATGGGAAGAGGTTCGGTACACATATCCATCCCATCAGCCTGCTCTACCTCATAATCTGCACACATCATCTGATCTACAAGTGACTCTTCATCAGATAAAGGACTCATTGGTGTGGTATTATCCTCCACAACCTCCTCCTTCATGTGAGAATAATCTCTAATATCGTCAGTTAATGGTGAGAGGCGTTCTTCTATCTCTATCTTCAATTTTAAAGTATGACACTTAGAGACTAAGCAGCTGATTCGGTCTTCATCGGACAGGTTGGGTGTTGCTAAAAATTGCTCGAGTTTGGACAAAGTTACTTCCAATACAGCAAGCTCTTTTTCCTCCTCGGTCTCATAAACATAAACACCCTCGGGCTCAGAATATTCTTCGGGATGATATTGTCGATATCCCTGATACGGTCTATAGATGCGCGCTTCCATCATCTTTTTATTCCAATACTTCGGGTTTTCCGAATACACCGGGCACACATCATAATCATAAGTGTGATCGCGACCGCAACAAAAACATAGACCATCCATCCTTGCCTCATAATAAACTTCCTCGTCCCGATCGTATCCATATGAATAATAGTCATCCTCCATTTCTGATTCATAATCGTCAACGTATGATGGAGGTGGAAGCTGTGAAACATAAGACACCGGTTTTCCATGTGCCCTCCTGTAGTGAGCCTCGTGGCAACCAATACATGGATGTCGTGGACCCCCGCACAATCTACACGTAAATAAGCTGAAATTTGTGTAATGCCCTGTCATCCTGCACAACACAACTCAACTACCAAGTGTAAATCATGAACATAAAAGAAATCTTTTTGTTTTTTTTTTTTTAATTTTTTTTCTTTTAATTTTTTTTTCAAACTAATACACAAGATAACACACGTTGCGCACTACTCCCCGGCAACGACGCCAAAATTTGACGTGATGTCGCGGCCACAATCAAATTTAATCCCAATAACAACTATAGACAGTGGTAATAGGGTATCGAACACAGGGAGTTTGTGGAATATGTGTTATCTCAATGTATGTCTAACTAACTAGATTAATATAAATTGCAAGAAATGTAAATTTCAATGTTTGGGTTGATTGGTTTTAATTATCTAGAATTACTAAATTAGAATACAAATCAAAGTCAAGTTTTGTAACAGGATAAGAAGGTAGTGATCATCCCGAGTTTCAGGTTTTAAGTGACAATCAAGGTTTATGTTCAACTGGAAAGAACTACATAGACATAGCTCACTCAAGATCAATTGTTTGTGATGAAAGGGAACTAAGTACTCGGATTCCTAGAACGCGAGGTTGTTACCCGATGACCAATCAACATATATCCAACCCTAATCCCTCCCATGATATCTTGATTGCCAACGGCACCAAGAACGTATGGTTTAGAACTATGATCAAACATACATCAACAATTTACAAACACCCAATCAAACACCATAATAAACTAACAACACATGCACAGTTTAATATTCCAGAAATTAAAGAACAAACATAATTGTCACAAATAAAACCTTACACTCAAGACGATCACCAAGCAAACCTAGCCGCTCATAGTGTTATTAACCATCATCACAATCGAACCTTTGTCCATTGGAATCAAAAACAAAGTCTTCATGTTTAGATCACTCAAGAACACCTTAGAACACCCCAAATTCGCCCCTTAGGAGTTACAAAATGAATGGGACTGATTAGATGATGAAAAGGCACCATAAACAACCTTAAATGAGGGAGTTACAAGTTTCACGCTGCCCTCCACCGTAAATTACGGTACCACCGTAAGTTACGGTGGCTTAAAATGGTTTACGGTGGAGTTAAACTGAGTTATGACATCAATTTTTGTCAGAGTCTACCGTAAATTACGGTACCACCGTAAGTTACGGTAGGCTTCAGCAATCAATTTTTGTTTTCTTCATAACTTTCTCGTTTCAACTCCGTTTTCTTCACCGTTTTCGCCTACGTTCTCGTAATTTCATCCTCTATCATGTTATCTTCTTAATTCTTCAATTCCAAAATTTTATTTTTTTCATTTATTCTCCGTCTTCAATCCTCTAATTAAGTCGCGCCTATTCGAAGCTTAATTTCCACACTTTTAAGCCCCAAATGTACCTGAAACACAAGCAAACGTAGTGATCTAATTCAAGACAATTACATGATCAAATGGGGGATTAACTTATCTTTTAACACACTTAAGGGTTGTCCCGTGGACCACCCGTCAGGGCTATGCTATCTTCTTGGGTTCAAACTTAGTATCATGGTCAGCTCGTAAGCAGAAAACTGTCTCTAGGTCGTCTACTGAATCCGAATACAAGGCTGTTGCTGATACGGTTGCTGAACTAATATGGTTAAAGTCTCTTCTACAAGAACTGGGAGTTAAGTTGAATAAACCCACTCTTTGGTGTGATAATCTTGAAGCTACGTATCTTTCAGCAAACCCGATGTTTCATGCTAGAACTAAACATGTGGAGGTAGATTTTCATTTTGTTCGTAAGCAAGTCAGTCAAGGAAATCTGAAGGTTCAATTTATTAAAACAGATGATCAAATTGCCGACATCTTCACGAAGCCGTTATCAACTCAAAGATTTGAATTTTTAAGATCCATGTTGCAGGTCGTTACCCGCCCTCAACTTGCGGGGGAATATTAAGCAAAATATTTAATTGTCATAAGTTAAAGGGTTATTATTGTAACTAGTAGAATATATATAAACCTCTTTGTATTCGATATTGAAATTATGAGTTGATGTAAGATAATAATATATGTGAAAACTCTTATCTTATAAGTCTACTTTTATAAAAGAGAAGTCAAAAGGTACACTAAATTTGACTTTTAGATCTTTGTATGTCCTATTAATCAATCCTCACACACCTAAATGTACAATGTACCAAAGGGGGATACACTTGAAATTAAATCATTGTCTAGCTTTAAAGAGAACCAAGAAATAATGTTTGTTGGATACAATGTATAATTTGTATCCTATACCATCTACTTTACAAAAGAACATACACAATGAAAATCTATTTGTCTTCGGCTTTTTGGATCTTCATTTACACTACTATCCACTTTCAGACACAAAAAGTTTCAAAGAGTGATGCATACTTTAATTTAAGATTTGGGACACGATATTAACAAAAGTGAACTCGTTAATCCAACCCATCAATTGATCAATCACTATTGCTTTACCAATGGTTGTGTTTTGTAAAAGCAAGTGTCTAGTATCGATGAACCAAAAGACCGACATGATTTGTTCTTGATATGCATATGTCATTCTTTATTATTAAAATGGTGTTACATCTCTTCATGAACTTTGCTTTAGGTTATGATTTGCTTTTTTTCTCACAAATATTTTTTCTCGTTATTTTATCGAATTGCGTGACGTTGTACAATACATGAGTTTGATTCAAGGTTAATGGAAATGTACCCATTGGAATTTTCTCTAGTTCGTTAGATAAAAAAAATAATATCGCAATTAAAGGCTTTTATGTTGTATTATGTAATAAATATCATAAATCAATCATCAATCACTCTTTATACGGCACGTATAGCGCAATATGTGACATATAAAGTATTATAAAATACGTATATGTCCTATGCGTAAATCGAGTGCCACATGAGCCCGTTGACACCCAACACACCACAACATGATGGGGCAACTAGCGGCGTTGTGCACAAAACCTAGGGCAAACCACAACGTTGAGGGGAAGAGATTGAGGGGGTGGGCTCTCTTTGACCACGTGTAGACCAATGTGAGCTCTTGATAAATTTTATTCACATGAGTCTTTGGAATAAATTGAAGTTTTAAAAAAATCACCAACCAAGCACCTTCACTATACCCATTTGGGTATTTCTGGGTGAAAAAAATGTGCCAACGTATCAACCACGTAGCAACACTTTTTTTCTCAACAAAACCTTCAACCAAGTCCCATAATACTTAACCAAAGGTTTCCCCTCGTGTTTCATATACTCTTTTTTTATAAATCTATAGAAATAGTTTTGCGTTACTTATAATATACTCATATACTAATTAAAATTTTGTTGAGTATACATTTTATAATTAATTGATAATAGAAGATGTAAATATTAAAATAATTTAACATAAAAACTATTATAAATGTATATTATTTTCTAACAACAAAATTATAAAATAAACGTTAATACTATCAACTAGGTGGTGTGCCCGTGCGTTACCGCGGAAATATCAGAGTGTTTGCTCACAAATTTTGATGTTCAAAGCAAGAAGTCTGCTACTTACATAACATAACGATCATTGTAATGTTACAAAATATTGTTTTAGTATTTTTGTACCCGTCTTTCAAAAATTTTAACACTCCCCAGTTGAAGGTCTAGGGTACCGGATGTTTCCCCGGGTTTTTTTTTTTTTGAGCCGTCATTCTCTGTGCCTGGAGAAATGAAAAAAAAAACTAATGTTATTAGTGGCATTTAGAAAAAAAAAATTATATGAATGTTGATGTACCACAAAATACCCATATACCACAAACGTAGAATCAGCAGAAACGCAATTCGAAATTCAGTGAGATGAGCAATTATCAGCTTAGGTTTCATCGATTTCAGCATATCGATTTAATGTCGTACTTGAATTAAGCAAAAATAAGCAGGAAAACCTCCAAAAAATGTAGTTATGTTTTAAATAACAAATAAAATGTAAATTAAATACCAATGGGATGGTGGTCCATAGGTAAAGGCAAAACTTTTTAAACACCTGTGTTTGAGAGGAGAGTCTTTTGGGTTCAAATCTCACAGACGACAGAGACTAAAAGAAATTTGTCGTTAAGTGAAAGAAATTTGTCGTTAAGCGAAAATGAGGCATAAGAATAACTAACGAACTAACTTTGAGGTAATGTGCTTTGTATATATCAAAGGAAGATAAAGGATTGCGCACATGCTACCCTATACAAAAATTAATTCAAACCACATTAAGAATCTTAAGTTAATGTAAACTTGATAAAAAAAAAATACATAGAAACAATCAGTACTTTATGGATCCAACTATTAGATATTAAAAGCAAATGTTGCAAGAAAAACAATGTTAAGCAGATAGTGTGTTTATCAGAATGAATTGCCTCCAACCCACCTCTCCTCATAGATAGAATCCGACATTTGATCATGTAGGAAACATGGCTTATTTTTTTTTTTTCCAACAACAAATGTTACACCAACTCTACTTTACACCAATAATCCTAAATTACTCTCCATTGCCCAAGTTTAAACTTGAGACCTCCCCTCTAAGAGGCATACGCTTTTTTTTTCCATTCTCACTTTGTCTACTTGATCAACTGCTATAGACCAATTTAGATCAGATCCAATGGTAGCAGATGTTGTGTAATATTGCAGTTCTTTTTTTTTTCTTACCCAATCAAGTGCAGATGTTGATAAAGGAGATAAGGAATCACAAGTTGTTCATGTTTGTTCATTTAACTAAACGAACGAAATTTCTTGTCCGTGTTCGTTTGTTTAGTAAACGAACGAACACAAACGAACTTCCCGCCGAACGGTTCATGAACTGTTCACCGAACGTTTGGTTCGTTTACAGCCCTAATCACAGCCACTGATCAGTATTAATACATGAGGTGCCTTCAAAGAAAAAAGGGACCAAAATTGATTGAAAAGCTGGTATTATAACATCTATTTCCTTTTAATATGTGATTTGAAATTCACTTAAACAAATTACCAAACATATGTTGTACATGAAGAACCCCAATGTGATTATAAACCTGAAGGAAAGAAGTACCAATGTTGCAAAATCAAGATATTCATCAATCTATTTACAATAAAAAGAATATCCAGAACACAATCAAAATTATCAAAATCTTGTAGTCGTTACTTGGTTCCCTCAAATGTGAAATTAGAAATCTATTAGGCATCTGGCAAACCATAATCTTCCAATAAATTAAGTTCAAAGCAAAGCGGATAAACCACACCTAACATGAAGCCATTTGAATATTTGCCCGAACCTCAGTCATCTAAAAACTGAGCAAAAATATAAATAAACTTTTGTCGGAAAGGTGTAAGAAATAAAAGATAATAACTATAATACAATTGTTAATAAAAAAAATAATGAAGTTAATCCTGGTTATAATACTTAAGAAAATGTGTAGGAAAGGTGTAGGAATTCTGACACCATAGTTTGGTCGGAAATGAGTAGGAAGTTGCGTAGAAAATGCATACGAAACCAGTTTCCTACTAGAGGTTTTGCTACATACATATTTTGTTGAAAATTCGTTATCGCGATTTGTGACGCAATTCCGACAGGAAACGGCATCAGAAATTTCAAGTTTTCTAGTAGTCACAGTTAAGCAGCAAGTGAACAATTTTAAACTTCACACATAAAATTCCTTATGTCATGACATGAACATAATTCAGTACAATTAAAGTCATAAAAATATTAAAATAATTGAACTTACTAAAAAGGAAATGTTATAAATATATTTCATATGAAAGCTTCAGTAAGCAATACAATTCTTGAAAATAACCGTAAGCAGCTAGGAACAAAATATAACATGTAAAATCAATAGAATTCATTTACACACCTAATTTACATATATATTCACACTCCCTTCAATATATGCTCATGGATTTGATAAAAACAAATAAAACGTATTTCTATACCGTACAAAATGACGTTATACTATATAACTCATTTTAATTCCTAGCATTATCGAGACCTATACGAATAATATTCGTCACAGTAATTTCCTTCATCAAAGTTAAGCGAGTAACTAACAGCGTCGTACTGGAATTTCAAAGGCTTTGAAGATCCATAGATACTTTTCTTGCTTCCTTCAATCACCTTCTTCATCAGCTTCTTCCACTTCGACCGTCGTAAGCCACTATCTGTCCATGAGTACTCTTCATGGTCAGAGACGGAAGACTGCGACGAACGTTCAGAGCAGCTAGATAACCGCCCTTCGATGGTGGTAGCGGTGTAGCTGAGGTCAGTTGCATGGGCCATTTTGTTAGAACTTAGAAGAGAGAAACGAGTTGTTTGTAATTGTTGTGTTGATGAGTTTTGAAGTTTGAATGTTGAAGGGTAGGTTTTATAGTTGGTGCATGAGGGGTTATTTGGTAAATTCACACTAGATGGAAGATCGGATTGATTTTAGTGAAGGATGTGGAAATGGTGGTTTGGATCGTCAGTTTACTATCTTTACACATGGTTGTGGGCCTTGTAATATTTTTTTTACTATATTTGTCATAATTTTTTAAAAAGAAAGTCACGCATATGTAGAAAGCCATTTTTACGTAACCATATCAACTGGATCATGCTTTTGTAATATCTTTTGTTTGATTTATGTCGGAATTTAAAGTTGTTTATTATTAAACCAGCAAATCAAGAAAAAGTAATCTAAAGATGTTTGTCACCACTGAGGTCATTGTTAATAATAACAAAATAAGAAAAAAAAAAAGAAAATCAAGATACGTTATAGTTTTGATGTAAAATCAAAATCTGTTTATGAAACTGGGTAAATAATAGCTATGATTTGTAAATCTAATTCAAAAACTGGGTAAACAGTAGCTATATGATTTGTAAATTCAATTCAAAGTTCTTAATGAATATCGACTATCTGTGGTTTTAGTCTTCTAGTGAACGAAGTGTACAATCACTTTTATAATGTTATTGGAAACTTGATCGGACGTAAACCAACCACGGATCCAGTACATTAATACCCGGCTAAATTGTTAACAATCAAACCGGTTTTTTCTCATAAAACACGATTGAACCAGAAACCATTAGAAGTGGTTGAACAGGATTCAAGTAAAAAATCCAATGTGTAATCTTCATTTTTTTGTAAAAGAGAGATATAAGTTTAACATGTCATTATACTTAGATATCAAAATAACTCTTCAAAAAGAAATTACATCGAAATATAAGGAAAAAGAGCAACAAATTAAGCTGCTACCCCTTTTTAAATAACAAAATCAAATCTTTTAAAAACTACATCTACAGATCCTAGGATCATAACGTTACTATGCATGACCCTTTGCATTCAAGTTGATTTGTGATTTTTAGTATCCAATTTGTAAAAGGAGAGAACCCTTGGGTTTAATATTTGTGCGATGTGGATGATTTTCTAGTTCCATATTTATTGACAAAAAGATTTGGTTCTAGTGTGATGAGACATTAAAACCTTTGTATTTTGTTTCTTGATAATTCTATTAGATCTTTAAATTCGCAATTTCTTTTTATTTTTTAATTATTTTAAACATAGTCAATATAACAACGTAGATTTTCTAATTAAACTTTTTAAGTTAATCATGGCTCAGTCGGTTTTCTGAGACCGATCTGATAGTTCAACCGATGAATTAGTATTGCACCGATGAATAGAGCTCCGTGGCTCGTTTGGAACTGAATAATATTAACTTATCATACTCAACTGTAAAGAAGGGTTATATGGTGTTGTCATCAAGTCTCCTAAAAATATAACCTAGATTATTTTCTAGGTTACAACTTACAACATCTATTATTTTATCAAATTATATTAAACTAAAAAGTCCAGAAACTTAACACAATAGTCAATACATATTACAAGTGAAGATTTTATATTTGGTTTTGAATTCAACTTCTATTTTCTTTTTCTTTTTTTATAAAGAACCGTCATTGGTAACTTTGTCCCTACAACGAGTCAAATACAAATGGAGACCAACCTTTAAAGCGCTTTGAAACGTTTGTTTAATAAAGGCATATCTTTATTTAATTCAAGGACCACAAAACCCAAAAACTAAAAAGGATATCCACAAAATATTAGGTAGATTCTTTAAGACTTGCATGTTGTGGGCTCAATGACATTTCTGGATGTACAAATTTTGTTTGCTGTATAAAGAAAGACATGTCTAGATTTTTATGACGATTATTCTCTAATCTTTGTGAATAAAATATCATAACGTTTTAAAGACTACTTTTTTCATATATATAATCGTATAGATGGCTACAAGTTTATTATGGTCATATTATATCAATTACATGTCTCTCCTATTTTAACCTTTCAGAGAAAGAAAAAAGTTAAATGAAAACATCTTGATGTTCACAATAGTTATTATAATATATGCTTAATTTTAGAGTTTACCTTGTATCCACAAATTCATTAAGCGTAGTAAAAAGGAGAAGATCATCTACGGGTTGGCTTTGATAACGTCTTGGTGTATATGGAAAGAAAGGAATGAAGTGGTTTTTAAGCAGAAAAGATGTAGCCTGCAAGATATCATAGAGGAGTTAAAATCTAGAGGTTTCGCTTGGGTTAAAAATAGATCTACATGTAATTATATTAGATCGATGGACGGAATGGTGTAAATACCCTCTGTATATGTTGTAATTTCTCTGCCCTTTGACCATTTGGGTCGGGGTGCTTTTGTGTGTTTGACCTTTTGCCCGTTTGGGTCGGAGGTTGTTTTAATGAAGTTTATTTTCAAAAAAAAAAGTAATTTACCAAAAATAATGCATTTTAAAAATCTATATGGGCCATTATAGCATTTATTCCTAACGAATGAAAGGTCGCCTCCGGATCTCAATCCCAATGGTCAACCAGCTACGTTTAAACTCTAAGATCTTACTATTCTTTCTCGACCCAACCTCTTAATTAAGCCCAACCAGCTAATTAAGCCCAATTTGGTGTAGTTATTTTGACTTCGTTATAGTTACTAAATGAATTTATAGTTACTAAATGAATTGTACTTAAATAACCATTATTTTCTGTTATAACTAATCTAGTAAATTAAATAATTTTTTTCGCTTTGCCTTTGATACCTTTGGTTCCCTTCCTCGTGAAGTTTTTGGTTTTTTGGACAGAGTGCAGAGGGTCGTGCATAGCAATTTCTCGACACCAAGAACTAAAGTTTTAAATATTTGATTTGCTATTCAAAAGAAGTTTGCGGTGCAGCTTGTTGCCCAGTTTGCGGTGCAGCTTGTTGCCCTTACACCTGTCATTCTTATATAATTTTTCTGTCGTTAACGAAATATTTACTTATTAAACCTCTATAGTTAAAAATTTGTAATAATTATGAGAATAGATCTAAACAAGTTTTAATAAACAAACCAGCTATTTTTTTTTTTAGTTTTGTCAAGTATTTTATAGGATTACATGATGCGTGTCAAAACTCTTATCTTATAACGTATAATTTAACAAAAGAACTCAGAAGTCAAAAGTTGTTCCAAATTCAACTTTTACGATCTTTTGTGGCCTTTTAATCAATTCTCATAACATCATTCTCTAGTCTAAAGTCTTAAAGAGTCGAAAGGATGTTAATTTGTTGGATACAGAACATTACTCATATCATATGGGTTAAGTTATTCTACAAAGGCTTCTAATTGTAAGAAGTGTAAGAAGGATTTATAGAGTGACAAGTGTCCAATAACCTAAAACTAAACCCACTACATCACCACAAAAAACCTAAACACCCACCCCCACCACCACCACCCAAAAACCTAAACCCCCCCACACCCACCCCCCGCAAAAAAAACAAAAAAAAAACTATACCTCACCAAAAAAAACCCCAAAAAACCTAAACCCCCCCCCCCTCCCAAAAAACCTAAAAAAACCTACCCCCACCCCCCAAAAACCTAAAAAAAAATTATAAAAAAAACTAAACACCCACCCCCACCACCACCCAAAAACCTAAACCCCCACCCCCTCGGAAAAAAAAATTTTTTTTTTTTTTTTTGGGTGGGTGATGTGGGGGGTGGGGGTGGGGTTTTTTTTTTTTTTTTTGAAAAGAAAACTTCATTAAAAAACCGGGCAAGCCCTCAAAACAAGGACCGCCACCAAACCAACTTACAACATGTAGAGAGGATTACGACCCCAATCTTTCCATTCTATACAAGTAAATTTAGATCTATTTTTTAACCAAAGGAACGACCAGGATTTTATCCTAGCAACCGCGTCAACGACCATCGGGTTAGACCCTTGAAAAGTTTTTTCATTCCTCAATTTCCACACCACCCAGCATGTAATATAAACAATACCTCTGATTATTCTTTGAGCCCACTTACCTCTGTTCGATTGATCTTGTACCTGTAGAAGGTCGGAGAATTCAAATGCCATTATCGGCCCAATATCACACCAATTACCCACTGCCGCCCATACACCAGATGCAAAGTAACATCCTGTAAACAAGTGCATCACATTTTCATTTGCTGAATTACATAAAACACAAAATTCATCTTGAATATTAACATGTCTCCGAATCAGCGCGTCTTTTTTTAGTGGTGGTGGATGTTTAAGTTTTTTTTTTTTTTAGTGGGTTTTTTTGTGTAGTGGGTTTTTTTAGGTTATTGGACACTTGTCACTCTATAAATCCTTCTTACACTTCTTACAATTAGGATCCTTTGTATTTGATCCTAATCCCATATCATATATCATATATCATTTACACTGTTTATCCACTTGCATACACAAAAAGTATTATGATCCACTTGCATACACAAAAGGTTTCAAAGGTAGCTATGAATATGATTAAACTTTAAGATTTGGGTCATGAGATTAACAACCGTTAACTAGTTAATCTAACCTATCAATCGATCAATCACTATTGCTTTACCCAAGGTATTGTTTCGAAAAGCAAGGGTGTATTACCAGTGAACCGAATGTCGACATCGCTTGTCTAATCATGGTTTATCATAAAAACGTAGTCACATCTTTTATTAATTGTTTGAGTAAAATACCCGGATAGTCCCTGTGGTTTTGTAAAATAACACATATAGTCCCCAACTGTTGTAAATTACACTGGTGCTCCCTGTGGTTTCACGAGTTGTTACTCGGATAGTCCCTGGAGTGAATGTCCGTTAGTTTTCTCCGTTAAGTCCATCTAAATTACTTATTTACCCCTTCCTTTAAAAAAAACAAACTGATTATTAAAAGTGTGGGACCCCCCACTCAACCCCCCCCCCCCCCCCCCCTTCATCTTCAACCTCTACCATCACCATTTTCTCCATCAATAAAAGGATTCACCTGCTTCTTTTTTTCACTGAAGAAACACCAAGAAGTTGAAGTCTTTGTCTGTTAAGAACATTTACTAATAAAAATCTGTGAATGTAGGAAACTGTGAGATATAAAATGTCTGGAAGAAGCTTGTATTCTTCTGCAACATCGACTAACCAATCAACCAATACACCCCTCATAATAACTGTTACATCTTTTTGCACTTTCTCAATGTAATTTGCTAGTGGTCTTCTCTTTACCTCCATCTGAATTAAAAAAAAAATTCACAACTTTAATTCCCAAATAAACCCATCGATTTAACCTTAAAATCGATTCTCACTGAACAATAAGCAGATTCACCTGCTTCTTTTTTCACTGAACAATAAGCTAATTCATTAATCTGCTTCGATAATTCCTCATCGGAAAATTGAGCGTCTAAACTGGTGGAAACAGATCGTTTGATTGGATGATGTATTTTCGGTGTTTCAGATCTGTTCAATTTGGTTCCGATTATTGCTGACCGGTAGACGTTTGAGTTGTGATTTGTTTGAATTTACAAAATTACGGAACAGAGCAATGTACCGATCAGCTGGTACGTCACCGGAATGCTCGTCGTGCGGTAGGGTGTCGTGGAGGTAGGGTTTCAGGTTTGGGTGCTGCTTGATGGAGAAAATGGTGATGGTAGAGGGTCGGTGATAGAGGTTGAAGATGAGGTTGGAGGTGAGTGGTGGGCCTCACACTTTTAATAATCCATATTTGTTTTTTTTTTATTTTTTTAAAGGGAGGGGCAAATAAGTAATGTTCAAAAGTTGGGGACTATATGTGTTATTTTACAAAACCACAGGGACTATCCGGGCATTTTACTCTAATTGTTTTTAAGCTTTTCAACAACTTTTGCTTTGGCTTATATTTAATTTGCATTTTTTTGGTACTGAATATAAAGTTGGGTAGTGTGGTAGGGGCTTTATAATATTATGTCAGCACCACGTACGTGGCACGTAAGCGAGTAGCTTTATCATTAACTTGCATGGTGTGGGATAACGCTTATTTAAAGCTCCTTTTAAAAAATATAAAAATGAAAATTAAAAAGAGGAAAAACTGATCGGTGGGAATGAATGGGCCCCACATGCATAACCCGTTGGCGTTTGTTAAAGAGATGGAGACCCCTCCATAGTGCCCCCCCCCCCCCCCCCTCTTTGGCGCCTAGGAAATGGAAATGGGGATACATGGTGAAGTGGCAGTGGTGCGAGACCACACTAGGTGGTCTAAGTGGCGGAACCAGAGCTTCTTTATCAGAGAGTCATCTTTAGGCTCTCTTCTTTGACGGCTACAACTAGAGGGTCGAAATCATGTTTTTTGGGTTAATTTTTTTTAAACACCCATAAACAATTAACTTAAACAAACCAGAACTTCTTTATCAGAGAGTCATCTTTAAGCTCTCTTCTTTGATGGCTACAACTAGAGGGTCGAAATCATGTTTTTTGGGTTAATTTTTTTAAACACCCATAAACAATTAACTTAAACAAACAAAGACCAGCGAAAAACTGACCCCCACAATAGACACCATTTTAGGTTTCTTTCTCTCATTATTGTAGCATCAATCTCTTGAAAATAAAATAAGTAGAATTTATTATGTGAGCTAGAGTTGATTGAAGAAGCCAAGGTTGATATACATAGCAGAGACGCAAATTGACAAGACAAGCAATTGAATCTTTGAAACAGTTTGTGTTTATTGTGCAAAGTAGGAATATGGCAATATGTTCAAATACCCCCCAATGATTCATTGGGTTACATGAACCTGTAAAACACATCATCAGTTTGATTCAAGGAAATGAACCTGATGACGTGGGTAGCTCAAAGCTTAATAAACTGATTAAAGTGTAATATAGCTTAAAGGATTGAAAGCCAAAAGGGTTCAGAACTGACTAACTATCGTGAACAGTAAAAAGGACAAGCACAGTGTCCGGTCATATCAACACTTTACGTGTGAACCTTCCTGCATAGCCGCAACAGAGCATGTAGGAAGACACACTCATTTACCCGCAGGTCAAAACCGTTCAACCTACCAAAAAGGGCAAGTCTCTCACTACAGCCAAGGATCAATTCACTGGTCAAAGGCTTCTCTTTATAGAGAATCCTTTCCCTATAAATAACAGCCCTTGTCTTCAACAAACAGATCCCAGGTGATCACTCCTGATCTCTGATCTATCTTCTTATCTCTAGAACTTGCATCTTGCTTGTTCTATTCTTGGCTCACTACAATATTATCTCACTAAGCATAGACATTATGGGTTGAACATCCTTCAATCCAGAATTCAAAGTGAATAATAACAAAGTGACCCACCTCCACGTGCTGCAAAGTAGGGGGACCCCACGACCTGCGTTAGGCTAATTGAAACCTTGAACCCTTTTACTCCGGAGATATAGCTACAGTCCTTGGTCTTGTATTTGTTGTAGCAACAAGTTGGCGCCCACCGTGGGGCTACGCCGCTTACTTTATCTTAAAGACCAGTTGTGTAGCTCCATTTTCTCTTTACACCATGTCTGAAAGCGAATCTCCCGGCGAGGTAAATCAGGATCCTAACAACACCGATTTAACACTAAACTCTAGTCACCTTTCTCTACTCCCAGAAGTACTCCAACGGGGACTATGTTCCCGTGCTTCACTTCTTTTCAAACGCCAACCCCATCTCGATCAGGGGTTGCATCTCCTCAAATCGGTGCAATTCGTACACCGGAACGCATAGATCTAACACCCGAGGGAGTAGCTAGAAATTTCTTACAACTGAGAACTCTTCTCAACTAGCATATGAGCCTAGAAAGGGAAAAGGGGTGAGAATAAGACTAAATTATGAGGATTCTAAAGCCTCATTGTCACCTGGCCCTCCATCTCTTCCTTTTAGCAGCTCACGTTCAGCCACATCTTACCTTGAAGCTGGTCCTAGTGTGACAAACCAACCACTCAACCCAAGCCCTTCAGCTTTAGGTAGGCCAAGCCCAACCGCTTTTCCCTTATTTAGCTCCAAACCCGTTACAACCGGTGCACCTATTGGGTATGAAACCACTCTTGATCAATTATGGCAGTCACCAGTTTCAAGTGTTCCCCCTCCCATTGCTACTTCGTGGGAACAAGCCATGGCCACCCTGCCTTTGGCTCGAGGTGCGGTCATGAGCACATCCATGGGAATGCCTTATACAGTACCATCAGAAAGCCTTCAAGGCTTTAACCTCATGCCCTAGCTGATGACACAGATGATGGCATCTTTTATGAGTACCATCAGAAAGCCTTTAAGGCTTTAACCTTATGCCATAGCTGATGACACAGATGATGACACAATTTCCTTTGCAGCACTTCATCAACCAAGTGCCAACCACTCACCAGGGTACCTCAAGCGGTAACCCAGCTTCAAGGGTAGTAGAAGACCTCTTAAAACCCTACAAGCCTAACAACTTGTCTTGCTTCTCCCAACAAATTGTTGATTACAAGTTTCAAGCCCAAATAAAGATGCCATCACGGTACTGAAGACCACCTCCAAATCTTCGCCGAGGATGCAAGAATTGAAAAATGGCTGAACCCCGAATGTTGTCTCATGTTCATGCAAACCCTTGAAAGGCCTTCACACATATGGTTCAATGACCTTCCTGAACGAAGCATTCAGCCCTTTGACGATCTTAGCAAAGGTTTCCCATAACAACGGAGGTATGTCAAGGACGCCATGATAATCTGCCAGATCAAACAACGTGATGATGAAAGTCTCAGAGACTTCATCGAAAGGTACAAGAAGGAAGATTTAACTTACGCCGATGAAAAGATTAGGGTTGCAGGGTTCATGAATGCTATAAATTCCAAATATCTCACAAGAGACTTCAATAAATGCCTGCCCAAAACCCTTGAAGAAGCACTCGAAAGGGCTAAAGCCCACATTCGAGGAGAATAAGCTGTAGACATCAAAGAACAAAAAAGAGAGAACTCTTAACTGGCGAATCGATAGTCCCAACAGGAAAAGAGGAAACTATGACTCTTATGATAAACGGTTCAAAGGTTCGGATTCCAGAAGGCCTAAAGGCCAGAACCCTCCAAGCCAAAAAAAAACCATAAACTTTACAGCCTTAACCAAGACTCCACAAGAGAACTTGGTAATCGAAGAGGTAAAACAAAGCTTCCACCCTCCTCAACCTTTGCCAAAAAAACAAAAGAATGGAAAAATCAAGCCAGTATTGTGAGTTTCACGAAGAGAAAAGTTACCATACCAATGATTGCTTCCAACTCAAAAAGAGGATCTAAGAAACCGTCAAGTCCGAACGGGCTCACTTGGTTAAGGGGGTCGAGGACAAGATGGTTGAAAAAAAAGTAGGAAGTGAACATGGTCGACCTTGAAAACAAAGTTTCCCACAAACGCCATCATTTCAAGGCGTGGGAACGTCAATATGTTTGCTTCCCACCACCGGAAGAAGAGTTGCTTTTACACCCTCTGGTGATGGAATCCAACAAAGGAACCATCAAGACTCAAAAAGCTTACATTGATACCGGTGCAGCCACCGAAATCATGTTTGAGAAATGCTTTAACCCTCTCAGCGACGATGAACGTTCGAGTCTTCAACAGTCTGACTCCTCCATTAAGGGTATCGTTGACATACCTATCAAGCCTTTAAGCCAAACAACCCTTAATGTTTGTTCAGCGAAGGAACAAAGGGACGAACCGAACAACTCACTTTTGCAGTGATCAATATCCCTTCCAACTATGATATCATCATAGGAAGGCCAGGGCAAAGTGTGTTCGGAATGGCAGTTTCAGTTGGTCAAGGCACTGTGAAGTTTCCCACTAAAAAAAGGATAGTAACCCTTCAACCTACCCAAGAAGCTTTTGTGGTTGAAGGGGAAAGCTCAAGATAGAACGAAGACGATGAACAAGGGTGGATCATAAACCCAAAATATCCTCAACAGGGGATAAGGGTAAATACTAACATTTCCAATGAAACCCTTTCATACCTTGAAAAGCTGCTCTTGCACCATCTCGATGTCTTTGCTTGGTGCTAGGAAGATATGACCGGCATCCCTCGTAGCATTGTTGAACATGAGTTATGGATCCCACCTGATGTTAAGCCCATTGTACAAAAAAACAGAGTCAAGCCCCTGAAAGAAGCCTTGCAGAGTGCCAAGAGATGGAAAAGCTTGTTCTAGCCGGAATCCTTCGAGAGGTCAAGTATCAATCATGGGTGGCCAATCCGGTAATGGTTCGAAAACCCGACAAGCCTTGGAGAATGTGTATCGATTTTAAAGACTTGAACAAAGCATGCCCAAAGGATTGCTACCCGCTGCTCCAGATAGACCTTAAGGTTAACTCGCTCACAGGCTTCCCATTCAAGTGTTTTTTTTTACGCTTAAACGGGTTACCATCGGATCCTAATGAAAGAAGAAGACGAAGAAAAAACCGCATTACACACTGATAAAGGTACATTTTTCTATCAAAAAATGGCTTTTGGTTTAAGAAACGCAGGTGCCACTTATCAACGTCTGGTTGACAAAGCGTTTACCGAACAAATTGGCAAGAACATGGAAGCTTATGTTGAAGGTTTGGTGATCAAGAGCAAAACGGAATACCAAATGCTCGATGACATACAAGAAACTTTCCAAAACTCGAGAAAGATCAACATAAAGCTTAATCCAGTCAAATGCTCGTTTGGTTTTGAAGAAGGAAAGTTTCTAGGGCACATCGTGGGGAAACAAAGCATAAAAGCCAACCCTCAAGAGATGTGCTAACAAGAAAGACTTTCGATGGAAATCTTACACCTTTGAAGCGTTTTACCCCAAAAGGAAGCCTTCAACCAAATGAAGCAACACTTGGCTTCACTCCTAGCCATTTCGGCTTCGGAAACAAGAGGGACGATCTCTGTCTACCTTTCGGTTGCTAAAAGGCCATAAGTACGGATCTGATCATTGAACGAAACAAAGTTCAGATACCCATTTACTTTTTCAAAACTTCAAAATTAGTAGAAATCAAGTATCCTCCTTTGGAAAAACTTGCTCTAGCCCTAGTCCAAACGGCTAGAAGGCTTCAAATGTACTTTTAAAGCACACCTGATACAAGTAGTCATGGACTAACCTATTAAGAGTGTGCTTGAAAAACATGAAAATTCTGAACGATTAGCCAAATGGGTTGTGGAACTAGGTGAATACAACATAATCTATGTTCTGAGAAAAGCTGTCAAAGCCCAAGTCCCAGCTGACTTCATCGTAGATGTCCCTAAAGAAGTCACGGCGGAAGTTAACACAACTACCGCTGAACCGTCTAACGCTTAAACCTGGAAGCTTTTTACCGATGAAGCTTCTAGTATCAAAGAGTCAGGGGCTGGGCTAGTTTTAATTAACCCTGAAGGGTTAGAATTCACATATGCTCTTCGGCTTGAATTTCAGACTAACAATAATGAAGCCGAGTACGAAGCATTGATCGCGGGGCTAAAGCTAGCCAAAGGAAGGGGGTTCAAAAGCTTCAAGTCCTCACAGACTCTCTCAATCCAAGACAATAACAACTACATAGCAAAAGAACCCAACATGAATAAGTACCGAGAGAAATCAAAGGAATTGATGAACACATTTCAAACATGTGCCATCAAATAAGTTCCAAGATCTCAAAACAAGAGAGCTGATGCACTAAGAAAGCTTGCATCTCTTACGTTTGCCAACCTCACCAAGAAGGTACTAGTTGAGGTATTAAAAACCCCATCCATCCAAAAACTTAAGGTTCAGGATGTGATCACTAAAGAAGGGCCAAATTGGATGACTCCTATGGAAAAGTTCCTCAAAAATGGTGAATTACCTGATGACCAGACTAAGGCTGAAAGGGTATGTATCAAGTCAAGGCAGTATGTGTTACAAGGAGATATCCTTTACAAAAAAAAAAGATACCTTGCACCACTACTTTGATGTGTTGGCCCTGACGGGTGGTCCGTAGGACAACCCTTAAAGCCTTTAAATAGAATAAAATTTCATACTTTGCCCAGTTATTTGCTTGAACTTGGTAACCACTTGATGATTTGATGTGCAGGTATTAAAAGGTATTAAAGTACCTAAGATGCAAGATTTTTAGGAGAGCAGCTGACGTCAACACATAACTAGTATCATCGTCCTTAACATCACGTGGACTTCCTTCTTATTTTTGATTGGGCCAACACCAAAGGTAGAATTATAACATGGCAGCACATTTGGGATAATTTCTTTGGGAATACAACATTTAAAGGGCCTCACAAAAAACCAAATCATCATCGCGACAAAGGATTGTTGGACTTTTGTAAGTGGGCCGCTAACATGAAGTCAACAACACTATCATCACGTGAATTAATCTGAGGGGCATTCTTGACAGCATATTTGAGAAGTTAATATTATCACATCATCAACAATTAATTAAAGTGGCACACAAAGTCAACATTAATGGGACAAATGAGTGGGGTGTCAGGTGAAAGTTGTGAACTTTGGGAATGATCAAAGTCAACATCATCAGCAACTTTGAGGTTTTGGTTTTTATGAAGAAACAAACATCATCATCACTTCATTTGTTGGCAGCCATAGACTTGAGTGGAGGTATTAAATGGTTTTTCTTAAAACCCAAAGGGAAGTCACATGGACTTGATTGGCGGCAGACAAAACAACATCATACATCATCATATGGGCCGACATCTTATGATCATTATTATTGGGAGTGGGGCGGCACATGTGAAGCAAACATCAACAATCACGTGAATGTGGCGGCACACTTCTTTTGTTGCCACCGATTGAAAAGACTTTTGTAACTCATGCATTAATGAGTTATGTTGATGGTTTTTTATTTTTCAATAATGATGTAAGTCGGTTACAGACTACTCTCTTGACCCAACAGTCGGTTACACGTGACTGAAAGAAAAGACTGGTCGAATTATTAGTTTGGGGTACTTTTTAGAGAGGAACATGGAAAACTCTTGTTATGATGTTGTTTGAAGCCATGAGTGGCTAAGTACTTGATGATTATCTTGGGTTGAAGGTTTGTGTAAGACTTTGTGCTTTTATTTTATATTTCTAGAATAACAATTCCTTTCTATTTGAATTGTTTGTTATGGTGCATGATTGATTGTTAGTAAAGTATTAATTTTTATGCTAAACTAATTAGAAACCATACGTTCTTGGTGCCGTTGGCAATCGAGATATCATGGGTATAGTTAGGTTCGGGTAAGAGTTAATTGATCATCGGGTAACAACCTCACGTTCTAGGAATCTGAGTACTTAGTTCCCTTTCATCACTGCAATTGGTCATACATGAACTATGTCTATGTAGTTCTTTCTAGTTGAATGTTAGCACAAACGTCGAAGCAAACCGGAAACTTAAGATAGTCATTTGTCTCTAAATTGTTTACAAACTCAATTTTCATTTTGCAAATTAATTAGTAATCTTAGTTTTAAAAAGCAAACAAACAATCCAACTCTTTGAATTTATTTTTTTTATTGCAATTAGTTTAATCTTAGTTAACTTAGATACACTTCTAAATAACACATATTCCACAAACTCCCTGTGTTCGATACCCTATTACCGCTATCTATATAGTTGTGTTATTGGGATTAAATTTGCGTGACCACGACAATCACGTCAGGCCCAGAACAAAGCCAATATATGATCAAAGAGGTTTACGAAGGGATATGTGGGGCTCACTGTGGCCCATGATTGGTAATGTCAAAGTTGATAAACCTCGGACACTTTTGGCCTTCCATGCATCGAGATACCTCCGAACAACTGCGAAAATGTAAAGCTTGTCAATTACATGCTCTGGTACCCAAAAGCCCCAAATATGACCCCGTTCCCATCTCCTCGGCTTGGCCATTTCACAAGGGGGGAATGGACATTGTTGTTCCATTCCCACCAGCCAAAGGAGGAGTCAAATTCTTATTGGTAGCCGTGGATTACTTCACCAAGTGGCCAGAAGTAAAACTAATGGCAAAAATCTCAGGGAAACAGGTCACTGATTTTGTTTAGGAAAGCATAATCTATCGTTTTGGGGACCTAGGGGTACTAGTCACGGATAACGGTAAGTAGTTTGCCGAGAAGCCTTCTAGCTCCTGGTGTAAGGAGTTCATAATAACTCAAGTATTCAGCTCGGTAGCTTACCCACAATCCAATGGACAACTTGATAGGACAAACCGCAACATTGTTGAATGGATTAAATCTCGATTGGGAATATACAACAACAAATGGCTTGAAGAACTTCCCAATGTGCTATGGGCAATTGGAACAACCAAGAAGACAAGCCACAAGAAAACACCCTACAACCTAGTGTTTGGATCAGAGGCTGTAATCCTAGCTGAAATCGGAGTAACAAGACAAATAATATTCAACACTGACCTCGAGTCAAATAAGAAAGAGACGATGTCGAAATTGGAAATCCTCGAAGAGGCTCGTGATCAAGCAGCCATACAAAAAGCAAGGTGCAAGAAAAACATGGAATCATATTACAATACACGGGTGAAGCATGAAAGCTTCAATCCTGGGGACCTTGTGCTTCGAAACAATGAGGCCAACAAGAAAGAAATCCCAAGGAAAGCTTGGCCCTAAGTGGGAAGGGCCATACACTATCCTTGAAGCCCACAAAGGGGGATCATACAAGCTGGCAGGTCCATAAGGCAAAAAGCTTCCCCGTCATTAGAATGGCAAAAACCTCATAAGGTTCCATGTTTAGTCAAAATGCATTCGAAAGAGTTCCAAAAATGTGTTCAATTCCATTTGTAACCGAAGAACCTTGAAATGAATGAATGATGAAGTTTTTATGAAAGTTTGTCTTTCTATCCTATAATCAGGTTGAGAACCTAGCAAGAAACTCCATTGCAAGGGCCATGTAAGGGGATGAGCTCCCAGGCCACATCGCTCAATAGGTTCAAGGGTTGAATGGACCTATATAAGGGGTGAGTTCCTAAATCAATACAACTCCATGAGACTTAGAAAAATTTCCAAAAGTTATGTCTCATAGACTGGTTTGAGCAACCTACACCAAATGTTCCTTAGGCCTTAATGTTGCACCCCAACCGATGGCGGAAACATCGGGGCGCGGCACTAAGCATTCAGATTACTCAAGAGATTCCACAACACTAAATTGTTTCGATATAAATTAATTCAGGATTTCATAAATTGTCTAAAACACACACCGCATCATAAAGTATCAACAGATCATACAAGCCAAATAAAGTTCAAATTGTTTAATTAACTAGAATGGGTTTCTAAGCATCATCCTAGCTTGTTTTCTTGAGTTCCTCAACTACTATCAACCTGCAACATGTATATCAACAAAAAAATGTTAGTGAGTATACAAGTTTGAGTACATAGTAGCATAGTAGTTTAAAAGACTCATATCCACATAAAAAGTTTCACCATGCTAGTTTACGCAGTCCAAGTGATAGCCCAAGTTTCCAATGTGTTAAATGCCTTTCCCAAAGACTAACGGGAGGTTAAATGTCTCCTCCTAACAATACCCTAAAGACTAACGGGGAGGTGTATTACTCCTATAGCGCTACCATTGTTAAGGCGGAACTACACACAAGGATTAAACTTTCACATAGCATAAAAGTCTCAAGTATCACAAGTTTCATGTTTCATGTTTAAATGGGTAGAGTATGTTTCAAACAGGTTTCAAGTGTCAAGTGTCTTGATATAGAATACATGTTGCATCCCAAAAGTGTTTAAAACAAAAAGGGATCAAGTATACTCACAGTGGGTACTAAGTATCAACACTAACTAATTGGATTGAAGGGAGCGCTGGAGTTAGCCTGATTATAGTATAACAATATAAGCGTCGAACAGAATGTTGAATCGTGCGGAAATCGGGTAAAAGTGTCTGACAGGTTTCCTGATCGGATGGTCATCCAGACGGATGGCCATCCGGTCGGATGACCATTCGATCGGACAGCCGTTCGATCAGTGGGGTGCTTTGCGAAATGTTTCCAAACTTTTGAAGTTTTCGTTGTAGTATAAATTCAAGTCATTTGATCGGAAGATCGTCCAGACGGATGATCGTTCGATTGGATGACTATTTAAGTGAAAATTTGATAGTTTAAAGTCCTGATTCAATTAGTTTAAGTGTTAAAGGCTACAGGGAGCAGGTCGCTTGGTCAGATGATCGTTCGATCGGCCGGTCATCCGTTCGGACGATCATTCGGCTGTTGTAATCTTGTTCCTTTGAACCTTTTTGTAAAGTCTCTAAGTTCGAGTTCAACGGAGATGACATGATAACATATCAAGACAACGGAAAACCCACCAAGGTTCAGCTTGTCTGATCGGATGGGAATCACCCCGTTCGATCAGGGTAACTATTCTTGACGGAGTATCATGTTTGACCCATAGATCGGTCATCTCCCCGTTCGATCAAGGAACAAGTCCTAGGCCTGTCTGGGTCCAGATTCCACCAAGTTGAGTAGAAAAGTTAAGGATACTTTAAAGAAAAGTTGTAGAGTATGAATTCCTGTGAGAAAATGTTAAGGTTCCGCGAAGATTCGTGTTTAAAATGTGTAAAAATCCTTAAGATCTGCACCATTTCCGGTAAGATGACATCATTCAACCAGTGACAAAAGCACCCAGTGATGATGTCATAAGGCCCAAATCAGACGGCATTATGGTGGAAACGTATGATTTTGGTGAAGAATCTAATGAGAAAGTGTGTAATGATGAAAGTTGTACAAGATTCATGGGGAAAACTTACAAGAATCGCGTGAAATCGAAGGAAAAATGCCTTAGAACGAGTTGGAAGCTTCGGGGTCGGACAAGGCTGTCACATCAGTGAACAATGATGTGACAGCGGGTATTTATAGTGTGAGAGTAACAGTAAGGTGGTGCAAGTGTGCTCTGGGTCAGACGGCTGTTCGGTCGAATGGCCATCCTATCGGACGGTCATCCGATCAGATGTCCATTCGGATAGCCGAAACCCGTTTGCTAGTTTTCCGACCTTGGTTCATTTGGCGAGCTAGATTAAGTGTTGCATATTATTGTGTAATATCATCACATGATTGGATTGTGTAACTAACGCAAAAGTTTCCATGTTTCAAGTCCACGTATGAGCTAGCTAGCAGGTGTCAGGTTTCAAGTTTCTTGTTTAACAAAGTATCAAGTTTCTCATTCATTGTATCAAGTATCTCGTTCAATAAGTATCAAGAGTCAAGAATCAAGTATCAAGTATTAAGTATCAAGTTTCAAGTATCGAGTATCTAGTTTCAAGTCTCAAGTTTCTTGTTCACGTTGTTTCACATATCACAATCGTCAAGATTCAATGTATCAAGATTCATTAGCGTTTAATAACTATCAAGCATCAAGAGTTCAAGTTTCCAAAGTGTCACAAAGTTTCACAAAAGTTTCACATAGTCTAACATAGTTAAGTCTCAACTAGAATAGGGGCTAGACTTGCTAACAGATATAAGTTTGAGTACGCAGGGCGTTACAATCTACCTTCCTTTAGGAGACTTCATCCCCGAAATCTATGAGGAAGACTGCTCAAAGAGATGCGGGTACTTGGCTTTCATCTCACTCTCGAGTTCCCAAGTGAACTCGGCGCCACGCTTTCCTTCCCATCGAACCTTGACTATGGAAATTTTGTTGAGTTTCGATTATCTGCAAGTCTTTGATTTCTACCGGTTTCTCTACAAAGTGCAAAGTTTCGATTATCTGCAAGTCTTTTATGGGAACCTGGAGTTCCTCACTGGCTAAGCATTTCCTAAGATTAGATATGTGGAATGTTGGGTGTACATTGCTTAGCTCTTGTGGCAGGTTGAGTCGGTATGCCACCTTGCCAATCCTCTCAAGTATCGTGAAGGGACCCACATAGCGAGGGGTGAGCTTTCCCTTTTTACCAAAGTGAACTACTCCCTTCCAGGGAGATACCTTGAGAAGTACTCGGTCTCCAACATCAAATTCCAGAGGCTTACGCCTTTTATCAGCATAGCTCTTTTGTCTGCTCCTAGCCTTGATCAAGTTATTGCAGATCTGAAGGATCTTATCCGTCGTCTCTTGAATAATTTCAGGGCCAGTAAGTTGCTTGTCACCAACCTCATGCCAACTGAGAGGAGATCGGCACTTGCGACCGTATAGAGCTTCGAAAGGAGCCATCTGAATACTGGAATGATAGCTGTTGTTGTACGAGAACTCGATCAATGGTAAATGTACATCCCAGTTACCACCAAAGTCGATGACACAAGAACGGAGTGTATCCTCTAGGGTTTGAATAGTGCGTTCGGTCTGTCCATCCGTTTGTGGATGAAAGGCCGTACTAAGATTCAAGTGAGAACCCATAGCGGACTGGAACGTTTGCCAAAGACCTGAAGTAAAACGACCATCACGGTCAGAGATTATGTCAAGAGGTATGCCATGACGGCATATGACTTCATCGGTATAAATTCGAGCAAGTTTCTCCACTTTATAATCTTCGCGAATAGGAAGAAAGTGGGCTGATTTGGTCAAACGGTCAATGATTACCCATATGCTATCATGACCGGCAGGTGTACGAGGTAATTTAGTTATAAAGTCCATAGTGATACTATCCCAATTCCAAACAAGGATTTCGGGTTGTTCAAGAAGACCTGAAGGGCGTTGATGTTCAGCCTTCACCTTTGTGCAAGTAAGCCATTTGGAGACGTACACAACAATGTCTTTCTGTATACCAGGCTACCAATAAGTCGTACACAAATCATGGTACATCTTATCAGCACCAGGATGAATAGAGTATCGAGATTTGTGAGCCTCATGTCACACCCTGACATTTGCGGAAGCGTGGTTATTGGTGTGACTTCTTAATACCATAGCATTCAATCATAATAATGCTAAATGATAAAACCAAAAGATATTCATCCATTAATTAAGTTTAGAAAATACCACAACATACTTGTCTTGAAAACATCGACACCAAATTAAGTTACAAACCATGACATGTTCAACTGAGTTCATAAAGACTCCACAAAAGACTTTAAATAAAACCTGAGTTTAGAAACATGCATCCCGTCCAGGAATAGGATACACCCCCTAAACTCAAAAACCATGGATAACATCTTTTATTCACGACACAGCTTGAAACACATGCACACACCTGCCAGATCCACTAGTTCCCTGAAATACATGTAGCTTGAAAAACATCAACAAAAGTTGAGCGAGTTCATGTGTTCGTGAGTATGTATAAAACCTTTGAAAACAGTGTAAGTATGAATGTCCCGGTATGAAAGCAAACAAGGAAAAGATCACCAATGGTTTGCAAGGCCACTGATATGTGTGACGGTGTAGGAAGACTCAAAGCTAGCAAAGTTGTACCGGGATTCCGGCTGGGAGACATAGTCACCCTATGGGCCTCCCTGGTCCTCATGGCTGTGGGCTCGCTACACCCAAATAGATCTATCACTCATGCCCCTCGGTCCTTATATGAGGATTAATGGTCCCAAGTGTCCGCCTACCCAATCACATGATCTATGGTTCTTTCCTAGGCTAACCATACCAATTGTATTTGTATGTAATCCTTTTGTAACATGTATTTCACCCCCGAAGTTAATAAACAAAACAGTGTAAAGAAAAGGGGGACATGAACTCACTGTATTGCGTCTTCAGAACTAGTAACTCCGATCTCGTCAGCAAACACGACTACCTACAATGTACTAGTGTCTATTAGGCGGACGGGTCGTGCCTCTGCTTAGTATTAATGTTTTGGAGTTACGTTTCCAATGTTATTCCAAGTTGTATAATTATTTGTCAAAATAAATAAATATTTCAACTTAAATTATATTTAGTTTTGGAATAATTGTTTAAACAATATTTCTGTATTAATACTTCTCAAGTATTTATTTTCGTATTTCCTTCCCAAGGATGGGGGTATTTCATAAATGTATTCTCGTATTATTGTATTTGTAGTCTCAAATTAGTATATTTTCATGTCTCACCTTAGAAAATATATAATAACTTATTTTGTCCCAAAATAATGTATTGTTCAGAAAATACATATTTTTCCCAAAAATCATATATCTTCCAAATATACTAAAAAATATATTTTTACTTCCAAAAACGATATATTTTCTCTTTGTCGAAAATACAATATTACTTTTGTAATATTTACAAAAATCATATTCTCATTACTTGTATCCAAAATAATATTTACCAAAAATATATATTTGTAACGGTATTTTCCGGAATATTTTGTAAGTTACGTTCTTGCGCTTAATTTCACAATATTAAGTGTGTAACTTATATATTTATTCCTTGTGATTTTTGGTATTATTTTGGATAGTAAATTTCATGGTATGTGTTAAGTTATATTATTTTACCCTAAAATAATATAATTATTTCACCAAGTATACAAATATTCACACAAGTGTCTTTAATGTAAATATATATTCTAAATACATATTTATCTATTTTTATTTATAAAAACCAACCTCCAATACTTGTATTTTTGTAACAAAATCTATGGCAAAGTTTATATTGAAAACCATGGTTAAAACATACTTGTGAATACTTGTTTAGAAAATATTTTCTAAGTGTTTGTATTTTTAGAAAATTTTGCCATAGTTTCCCCTAAAAATGGAGGTGTCTATGCTATCAAAGCATATCATTTTCTTTTCAAAAATCATCACAACAATCAACAATTAATCCCTAAACAACTTACACTTACCAAGTGCAAAAACTATTCTATTTACATAACAACATGAACTTGATCTTTCACAAAAACTTGTAGTAACTTGGTAGTGTTTTTAGTAGGTTTAGATGTCCTTTAAAGTGTGTTTATTTCTTTAAAAATCTCATTCTTAAAGAATTTAGGTGTTTACAACTTGTAAACATATTTTACAAAAATGTTTCTTTGTGAGATCTTCTTGTTTCATAAGTGTTTATACACTTGTTTTACCACTAAAGATAGTGTATATTTAAGTAAAAACCAAGATCTTCTAAGAATCACATTTTAAACTTGGTTCTTTTGGAAAACCATTCATAAATCTTAGATTCATAAGTTTACTAGCTTACTTTGTTTATTATTTTTCAAGAAATCATCTTTTTATTCAAGTTCATGCTTATATATGAGGATGATCTTCTTGTGTTAACACATAATCATCCTCTAACTTGCTAGATCATGTGTTTAATCACAATCTAGCAAGCTCCTTATGATGATCAACATCATAATCTCAAGTAAACAACAACAAGTATCATACATATACTAAACAACACTATTTCATCAAGATTTCATCATATGTAAGATTTATGTTCAAGATTCATGAATATGTCTTTTATTGTTCTTGTGATTTTCAACATAATACATCTTTTAACCAATCAAAAATATAAGTAACAAAGGTTATAAGGATCTTACTACTAGCTCTAAGCTAGGGAAGAACACTTGATGAAGAAGGTGACAAAGATGGTGGATAATAGCAAACAAAAGAGGTCCTTGATGATCCACAAGCTTCACACCTCGTTAGACACCTTCTTACACCTTGTGAATACTTGAGATTGGATGATTGAAGTTGGATGATGATGGTGGTGTGGAGAGGGGTGTTCGGCCGAGAGGAGGGAGAGGGAGAAGGAGGTGGGGTGTTGGTGAGAAGTGTAGATGCTCAAGTGTTCTTATAATCCCTTCAACTCTATTAACCAATGGTTCTTGTGTCTTCAATAGTACTAACATGATCTTATGCATATCCAAGAAAGATTAATTGAGATTTAGGGGATCATGAGAAGATTTGGGGTGGGCCACTCCCCTTGGTGACCGTAAATGTGAAGGGGGGGGGGGTTATGTGTAAGTTTAAATGGTAAATTTTGTTAATTAGTTGGAGGTTAAGTGTAAAGTCTAGTGTTTATGTGTATGATGCATTACATAGTGTGTTAGGGTGTTCGGGGACCATAACTAGCCAAGAAATAATAAAACAATGCTTTTAGCAAAATTTTGGTGTTCCGGGTAATGTCCAGTTGTTCGGTTCGATACCGGTTCGTTAAAGTGTCAAGTTATTCTGTTTAGAAATATGTATCCCATCCAGGAATAGGATACACCCCTAAACTCAACAACCATGGATAACATCTTTTATTCACGACGCAGCTTGAAACACATGCACACACCTGCCAGATCCACTAGTTCCCTGAAATACATGTAGTTTGAAAAACATCAACAAAATTTGAGCGAGTTCATGTGTTCGTGAGTATGTATAAAACCTTTGTAAACAGTGTAAGTATGAATGTCCCGGTATGAAAGCAAACAAGGAAAAGATCACCAATGGTTTGCTAGGCCACTGATATGTGTGACGGTGTAGGAAGACTCAAACCTAACAAAGTTGTACCGGGCTTCCGGCTGGAAGACATAGTCACCCTATGGGCCACCCTGTTCCTCATGGGTGTGGGCTCACTACACCCAAATAGATCTATCACTCATGCCCCTCGGTCCTTATACGAGGATTAATGGTCCCAAGTATCCGCCTACCCAATCACATGATCTATGGTTCTTTCCTAGGCTAACCATACCAATTGTATTTGTATGTAATCCTTTTGTAACATGTATTTCACCCCCGAAGTTAATAAACAAAACAGTTTAAAGAAAAGGGGGACATGAACTCACTGTATTGCGTCTTCAGAACTAGTAACTCCGATCTCGTCAGCAAACACGACTACCTACAATGTACTAGTGTCTATTAGGCGGACGGGTCGTGCCTCTGCTTAGTATTAATGTTTTGGAGTTACGTTTCCAATGTTATTCCAAGTTGTATAATGATTTGTCAAAATAAATAAATATTTCAACTTAAATTATATTTAGTTTTGGAATAATTGTTTAAACAATATTTCTGTATTAATACTTCTCAAGTATTTATTTTCGTATTTCCTTCCCAAGGATGGGGGTATTTCATACATGTATTCTCGTATTATTGTATTTGTAGTCTCAAATTAGTATATTTTCAAGTCTCACCTTAGAAAATAAATAATAACTTATTTTGTCCCAAAATAATGTATTGTTCAGAAAATA
This sequence comes from Helianthus tuberosus, assembly GCA_030545235.1. NCBI lineage: Eukaryota > Viridiplantae > Streptophyta > Magnoliopsida > Asterales > Asteraceae > Helianthus > Helianthus tuberosus. The sequence goes on along the minus strand of CM060403.1, from coordinate 153,473,622 downwards.
CATATTTTTCCTAAAAATCATATATCTTCTAAATATACTAAGAAAATATATTTTTACTTCCAAAAACGATATATTTTCTCTTTGTCGAAAATACAATATTACTTTTGTAATGTTTACAAAAATCATATTCTCATTACTTGTATCCAAAATAATATTTACCAAAAATATATATTTGTAACGGTATTTTCCGGAATATTTTGTAAGTTACGTTCTTGCGCTTAATTTCACAATATTAAATGTGTAACTTATATATTTATTCCTTGTGATTTTTGGTATTATTTTGGATAGTAAATTTCATGGTATGTGTTAAGTTATATTATTTTACCCTAAAATAATATAATTATTTCACCAAGTATACAAATATTCACACAAGTGTCTTTAATGTAAATATATATTCTAAATACATATTTATCCATTTTTATTTATAAAAACCAACCTCCAATACTTGTATTTTTGTAACAAAATCTATGGCAAAGTTTATATTGAAAACCATGGTTAAAACATACTGGTGAATACTTGTTTAGAAAATATTTTCTAAGTGTTTATATTTTTAGAAAATTTTGCCATAGTTTCCCCTAAAAATGGAGGTGTCTATGCTATCAAAGCATATCATTTTCTTTTCAAAAATCATCACAACAATCAACAATTAATCCCTAAACAACTTACACTTACCAAGTACAAAAACTATTCTATTTACATAACAACATGAACTTGATCTTTCACAAAAACGTGTAGTAACTTGGTAGTGTTTTTAGTGGGTTTAGATGTCCTTTAAAGTGTGTTTATTTCTTTAAAAATCTCATTCTTAAAGAATTTAGGTGTTTACAACTTGTAAACATATTTTACAAAAATGTTTCTTTGTGAGATCTTCTTGTTTCATAAGTGTTTATACACTTGTTTTACCACTAAAAGTAGTGTATATTTAAGTAAAAACCAAGATCTTCTATGAATCACATTTTAAACTTGGTTCTTTTGGAAAACCATTCACAAATCTTAGATTCATAAGTTTACTAGCTTACTTTGTTTATTATTTTTCAAGAAATCATCTTTTTATTCAAGTTCATGCTTATATATGAGGATGATCTTCTTGTGTTAACACATAATCATCCTCTAACTTGCTAGATCATGTGTTTAATCACAATCTAGCAAGCTCCTTATGATGATCAACATCATAATCTCAAGTAAACAACAACAAGTATCATACATATACTAAACAACACTATTTCATCAAGATTTCATCATATGTAAGCTTTATGTTCAAGATTCATGAATATGTCTTTTATTGTTCTTGTGATTTTCAACAAAATACATCTTTTAACCAATCAAAAATAGAAGTAACAAAGGTTATAAGGATCTTACTACTAGCTCTAAGCTAGGGAAGAACACTTGATGAAGAAGGTGACAAAGATGGTGGATAATAGCAAACAAAAGAGGTCCTTGATGATCCACAAGCTTCACACCTCGTTAGACACCTTCTTACACCTTGTGAATACTTGAGATTGGATGATTGAAGTTGGATGATGATGGTGGTGTGGAGAGGGGTATTCGGCCGAGAGGAGGGAGAGGGAGAAGGAGGTGGGGTGTTGGTGAGAAGTGTAGATGCTCAAGTGTTCTTATAATCCCTTCAACTCTATTAACCAATGGTTCTTGTGTCTTAAATAGTACTAACATGATCTTATGCATATCCAAGAAAGATTAATTGAGATTTAGGGGATCATGAGAAGATTTGGGGTGGGCCACTCCCCTTGGTGACCGTAAATGTGAAGGGGGGGGGGGGTTATGTGTAAGTTTAAATGGTAAATTATGTTAATTAGTTGGAGGTTAAGTGTAAAGTCTAGTGTTTATGTGTATGATGCATTACATAGTGTGTTAGGGTGTTCGGGGACCATAACTAGCCAAGAAATAATAAAACAATGCTTTTATCAAAATTTTGGTGTTCCGGGTAATGTCCGGTTGTTCGGTTCGATACCGGTTCGTTAAAGTGTCAAGTTATTCTGTTTAGTGTTTATTAAGTACCCTTTTTGTGACACTTTTAATTCCCGACACTTAGGAAAGCATTCAGGACCATTTTGTCATATTTTTGCACATTACTAGCTTGTTAAAAAGCTGAATTTTGCTGAAATATGCAGAATTCTGCACTTTTAATGGGTTTTAGGCACTTTCCGGCACTTAAACTATCACCTAGTGATGCAGTTTTATGGTCCTTACTTCCATACACACCATACTAGTGTAGCACCTTGTCTCTGGCCCTTATGGGGTCTCAAAACACTATATGTCTGTGTACTGACATTGTCAGCATATTTCTGAGTTATCCGCTAACTGTCCTAACCGTGCTTTGTGCATCATGTATGTCAATAAAGTTTGCATGTGATAATGAGATGACGTTATGTAATATGTGATGCACATGTATGTATGATGTAGACATCAGAAAGCAGCTTAAGTCATCAGTTGTAATTAAGCACAGTCATTAAGCACTAATCAATATTAATTAATTGTATGGATACCTGGATTTATGAGGGTTGTCACATTCTCCCCCTGTTAAGAAAATTTCATCCTGAAATTTAAGTTCTGCTACTAGCTGCAGGGGTCTTGGGGAACAAATGTGGGTATTTTGCTTTCATGCGATCCTCACGCTCCCAAGTGAACTCTGGGTCGTGTCACGCGTTCCAACGAACCTTGACGAGTTTGACACTACTCCGACGCGTCTTGTTAACCTTCCAATCCGTAACCTCAATAGGTTCTTCAGTAAAGTGGAGTGTGTCATCAATATGAACTTCGTCGGCAGGAATGACAACTGTTTCTTGAGTTGGACTCTTTTTCAGATTGGATACATGAAATGTATCATGGACGCCATTTAGTTTTGCGGGTAGATCCAACTTGTAAGCTACAAGACCAATCCTCTCCAGGATTTTGAATGGTCCAATGTATCTTGGATTCAACTTCCCATGCTTCCCAAAGCGTGATACACCCTTCCAGGGTGAAACCTTTAACAAAACAATATCTCCTACCTCAAACTCCAGAGGTTTCCTTCTTCGGTCAGCATAACTCTTTTGTCGATCACGAGCCTTTTTTATGCGCTCTCGGATCTGTATAATCTTGTCTGTCGTCTCTTGAACCAATTCAGGACCAACAAGCTATTTATCCCCCGCGTCTGCCCAGCATAACGGTGATCGACACTTGCGTCCATAGAAAGCTTCAAATGGTGCAGCTTGGATGCTCGCATGGTAGCTGTTATTGTATGAGAATTCTACCAAGGGTAAGTGAGTGTCCCAACTACCACCCAAATCCATCACACAAGCTCGCAACATGTCTTCCAACGTTTGAATCGTTCGTTCGCTCTGGCCGTCTGTCTGCGGATGAAAGGCAGTACTCAGATTCAACTGAGAACCAAAAGCTTCTTGGAAGGATTGCCAAATCCTTGACACAAATCTTCCATCTCTATCAGAGATAATCGAGAGAGGCACTCCATGACGTGCGACAATCTCTCTGAGGTACAACTCAACAAGCTTGCTAGTATTATCTTTCTCCTTAGTTGGCAAAAAGTGTGTAGATTTGGTCAGACGGTCCACGTTTACCCAAATCGTATCGTGACCACTGGGTGTCCTTGGTAATTTCGTTATAAAGTCCATTGAAATCTGCTACCATTTCCACATGGGTATTTCAGGTTGTTGCAGAAGACCTGAAGGCTTCTGACATTCGGCCTTTACTTTGGCACAAGTCAAACATTTGCCAACATATGTTGCAACATCGCCTTTTAATCTCAGCCACCAATAAAAATCCTTTAAATCTTGGTACATTTTATCCGATCCTAGATGGATCGAGTACCGTGACTTGTGAGCTTCATAAAAAATAACGTCTCGTAGACCACCGAAGAGAGGAACCCAAATTCGTTTCATGAAGCACAACGTTCCTTCCTCATTGGGTACTAACTGCTTCTCCATCCCACGGAGATATTCATTCTCAAGATTCTTTTCCTTAAGAGCTTCTCTCTGCGTGACACGAATGCGCAACGAGAGATCCGTTTGAATAATCATTTCCAAAGCCCTAACCCTTATGGGCTTGATTCTTTCCTTCCGACTCAAGGCATCGGCAACCACATTCGCCTTCCCTGGGTGATACTTGATTTCACAATCATAATCATTAAACAACTCTACCCATCGTCTCTGTCTCATGTTAAGCTCTTTCTGATCGAATATATGCTGTAAGCTCTTGTGATCAGTATAGATTGTGCATCGCGTGCCATATAAATAATGTCGCCAGATCTTTAACGCAAACACCACCGCGCCTAACTCCAAGTCATGCGTGGTGTAATTCTTCTCATGAACCTTCAATTGGTGTGAAGTATAGGCTATAACCTTCTGTCGCTGCATCAGCACGCGGCCTAAACCTTGACGCGAGGCGTCGCAATATACCACGAAGTCATCAGTGCCTTCGGGTAGGGATAAGATTGGTGCGTCACAAAGCTTGTTCTTTAACAACTGGAAAGCATCTTCTTGCTTGTCTCCCCATTCATACTTCTTGTCTTTTTGTGTGAGGGTGGTCAACGGTTGAGCGATTTTAGAAAAATCCTCAATAAATCTGCGATAATAACCAGCCAAACCTAGGAACTGTCGAATCTCAGTTGGCGTTTTCGGAGTCTCCCAATTTTTTGATCGCTTCGATCTTTGTGGGATCCACATGGATTCCATTTCCGTTAACCATGTGACCAAGGAACTGAACTTCACGTAACCAGAACTCGCACTTCGAGAACTTAGCGTATAATCTCTCCTTCTTAAGCAGCTCTAAAATAGCTCTTAAGTGTTGTTCATGTTCTTCCTTTGTCTTTGAATAGATCAGAATGTCATCAATAAACACAATCACAAACTTATCGAGATAGGGCTTGCAGACTCTATTCATCAGATCCTTAAACATGGCTGGCGTGTTTGTCAAACCAAACGGCATACCAGGAACTCGTAATGTCCATAGCGAGTTCTGAAGGCAGTTTTTGGAATACTTTCCTCTTCTATCCTCAACTGGTGATAACCCGATCGAAGATCGATCTTGGAGTAAAAACTTGAACCTTGTAGTTGATCGAACAGGTCATCAATCCTTTGCAAAGGATATCTATTCTTGATAGTCAACTTGTTCAGCTCACGGTAGTCGATGCACATGCGGAAACTACCATCTTTCTTCTTAACGAACAACACTGGAGCTCCCCAAGGTGAAAAGCTTGGTCTGATGAATCCCTTGTCCAAAAGTTCCTGAAGTTGTGTTGACAGCTCTTGCAACTCTGAAGGCGCAAGTCGATAAGGTTCCTTAGCTACAGGCGCAGCACCTGGAACTAAGTCAATGTGAAACTCGACTTGCCTTTTTGGCGACAATCCTGGATAGTCTTCGGGAAAGACTTCAGGATATTCTTTCATGACTGGAATGTCTTCTAGCTTTGGCTCAGCAGCTTCTTTATCCACAATGTGTGCCAAGAAGGCAACACACCCTTTCTGCAAACACTTTCGAGCCTTCAAATAACTGATGAGCCTTAGGGGCATATCGTGCTTCTCTCCATGTACCACAATTATTTCTTCATTCGCCATCGGAATGCGAATGACCTTCCCGTGACATACAATCTCTGCTCGGTTGCTTGACAACCAATCCATCCCTACTACCACGTCGAAGCTTCCCAACTCAACTGGCAGCAGATCCAGTGTAAACTCGTGCTCTCCCAGTTCTATCACGCATCCTCTAATGACTTCGTTCGCTTCAACTAGCTTTCCATTTGCTAGTTCTATCGAATACGGAATGTCTAGCCTACTAGCTACCAACACAAGTATATTCTTAAATTCTAGTGATACAAAACTATAATCGGCGCCAGTATCAAACAATACAGATGCAAAGCGTTGGTTGATAGGGAACGTACCAGTGACCACATTTGGATCTTGGCGAGCTTCCCTCGCACCGATGTTGAAAACTCTTCCATGTGCTTAATTGAGCTTTGGGCACTCTCTCTTGAAATGCCCCACGTCTCCACAGTTAAAACAACCTTGTCCTCGACCATTACCATTCCCATTACCACCTTGAGCGTTGTTTTGGTTGCGACTTCCACTCCCAGCTTGATTCGCAAAATTACCACGATTTCCGTTACCGCCATTTCCTCCTTGAGGGCGGTTTCTGTACCCATTTCCACCACGGTTGTTGTTGCCATAACCTCTCTGACCATTGTTACCACGCCCAGTACCAACCCAACATGTCTCCTTCGAGTGACCAACTCTTCCACAAGACTCACATCTTCCAGCTCGGCACCGTCCATTGTGATGCAATTGACACGCATTGCATTTGGGCAAAGTGCCCATGTACCCTTTTCCTTTGTTTTCAGCACCAGTTTTGGTCATGGCTGGTGCGTTTGCCTCTTCCTTCTTGTTAGCACTGCTAGTACCTTTCTTGAAGTTTGAGAACTTCCCTTTGTTCTCACCCGATGACTCAACGTGAGTCTCTTTCTTCTTCTGGTCAGAGATCGAAAACTTGTTTAACCTGATTGCTTCTTCAGTTAGTGCCACACTCAGGTCGATAGCCTCGGTGATCGTAACAGGTTTTTACGTCGTCACCATACTCATAATCTGAGGTACCAACCCCCAAATGAAACGCTTAATGTGCTTGAATTCCGGACTAACCATGTATGGTACCACGTGAGATAGATCGTGAAATCTCTGCACATATTCGGCGATCTTCGGGCCGTCCATCTTGAGGTTCCAGAATTCAGTTTCTAACTTTTGAATTTCGGCCTTGGAGCAATACTTTTTACGCATGAGTTCCATCATTTCATTCCAAGTCAAAGCGTATGATGCTGCCTCTCCCAGAGTCTGGACTTGGAGATTCCACCATGAAAGCGCTCCGTCTAAGAACAATCCGGAGATGTAGGTGACTTGATGTTCCGGTGCACATTTACTTATTCTTATCACTGAATCGGTCTTCTCCGTCCATCTAACAAAGGCCACAACACCCCCAATGCCATCGAAATTCAGCGGTTTACAGTCTAAAAACTGCTTATAGGTACAGCCTGTACAAGTAACGTCATTCACAGAAGGCATTAGCAAACGCACATGGAATATCAAAATGTAACGTAATGTGTCTCAAGCGACTTAAACATTACCATGAGGTGGGTTGTTCCTCGAGGTACCCCCACTAGTTTCAGCGCATGAGGCCTCGTGCTCTGCTATCGCTCATGAAATCCGTTCTTGTAACTCGGCCTCTGTAGTGGGCAATCGAGTTTCTCTTCGTGGAGGCATCTTCTATAAGAAGTTTGTATAGGTCAGGTCTTATGCATATAAGTATGTAGTATGTGTATGTAATAACATTCATCAACACAAGTAAACACATAACATCCCATGTCATAACACAAACATGTAATCCAACAATGTATGTAATGACAATGTTGCGATTGAGCTTTCATATATCAAATGACCACACATACAGTTTTACAGGTTCGTCAAATGTATCATATCACCACAAAAAGGACTACAGGGTCACATCACCCTTGTCCAAACTATCCATCAAACTACAACAATCAAAAGTCAAAAGAAATGTGGTCTTCAAAAAACTGTGCAATCTGGGCTCAATAGCTGCACTCTCACCAAAAGTATGCTACCTGCATAAAACCAAAAACTTCTATGCTAATGGTGGAGGAGGAGGAGGTGGAGGAACGAATAGCAAACTGCGCAGTCGTGCTAGCTCCTCCTCGAGGGCATGAACGATACGCAACAAGTAGCTAACCTGCTGCTCCATAGTAAGAAAACGGACATCAAAGCCTGGGTATGGCAGGAGAGGAGCGGGTGGTGTCGCGAATGGTGACTGATAAGTGCATGGTGGAGGACGTGGAATCCTCTCGAGATCCATGACTCTGCGACACAACATCTCCTGCTGGAGCTGTAAGGACAAAAGCAGATTATCCCTCGTATAACCAATGTGGAAAGGATGGTATGGATCAGAAACAGGCATCGTGTTGGGCGGAAACCAGATAAGTGGCTCGCCCGATGGTGTAGTAGCAAAAGGTGCAGAATGTGTAGCATGTGCAAACGGTGGCATGAAAGGAATGGCTGCTGACACAGGTGGTATGTGACTGGGCTGCTGACTCGATGGACCTTCCCCTGGACGGGGAGGAGGGATATCCTGTAGGAACGTGACCGGTAGATCTGTGCGGTGAGTGTCAGACACATGTGGGTAAAACGGGGCGATATCAGCTGGTGCATGTGTAGGTGCAGGTGGGGGAGTAACAGGTCTAACAAAAGGAGGCAGGTCATCGTCGTCCTCTATCCACCCATTGTGAGTGAATGCATAACGGGGATCTACATGGTCAGCAAAAGGAGCATGATCAACGGCTGCAGGTAAAGGGTCAGGAAAAGGTGGTGCAACAACTGGTACATCCGTTGGTGCAGGCTCAGGTAGAGGATCATGAGCTGGTATAGGCTCGGGTGCAATCAAAGGATCAAGGTCAGCTGGAGCTATCTCAAGATCAGCGGGTTTATCAAAGAGCTGATCGTCAGGAACGACAGGTGCCTCAAAAGGCTGATCATCGGGGATAAACTCAATCTCATGCTCAGGGTCAAAGTCGTGCAGAAAGACAGGATCTAACTCATCATCAAACTCAAAATCGTGATCAACATCGTGTGGAATATCAGGTGCAACAGACATAACTGTGTCAGAATCAGTATCGGTGGGATATCGATGTAATCCCAGTGCGTGTAGAGTAGTAGATGACACAGACTCAAACGAATCAGGACCAGAATGGTCAGAAGAAATCTCCACGATAGGAATCTCAATAAGCGGAATAGCAATGACATCATCGACTGGGACTCCATCATCCTGGGCACCCTCAGGGGGACCCTCAATAAAAAGATCGACGTCGTCGTCAGACATAGTATCAAGAGGCAGATCCTCAAGAGGAAATGCAGCAAGAGGAAAAGGAGCAGGGATCTGAACAAGAGGTAGATCCTCGCCAGGAAAACCATCAGCTAGCAGTATATCATCTCCAAAATCTGGTAAAGCAAATGACTAGAAATCATCATCGTCGCTACTCGTAGTGTCAGATGTAAAAACCTCATGCTCTGGGATGATCTCATCATCAGAAACTATGGCCATAGGGTCTACTGTATCATATACTCCACTCTCAGAGGAGGACATGATGTCTGTAACAAGTCAATCACAAGTATGCACATATATCAACAATCATCAAATAAGCATGTAAGCAGTAACAATGTAAGCATGTATGCATCCTAGCCTTCCCAAGACTATCCCACCCAGCCTCTCAGACTGAACTACTTAGTCTCTCAGACTAAACCTCCCAGTTTCCCAAACTGAACTACCCAGCCTCTCAGGCTAAACCTCCCAGTTTCCCAAACTGAACTACCCAGCCTCTCAGGCTAAACCTCCCAGTCTCTCAGACTGCCCCTACTAGTCTCTCTGACTGAACTACCCAGTTAGTCTCTCAGACCAACTCCCCAATCTCTCAGACTGACTACCCAGCTAGTCTCCCAGACTAACTCCCCAGTCTCTCAGACTGAAATATAAACAAATTCTTTGAAATGTATTTTGTGTCTTTTATTTGTAAAAATATTTGTTTCCTGGATCTGGATGCTTTGTGCATGCAATGATAACATGTTTGTGAAAATATTTTCGTGAGAGCCCTAATGATCGTAGTCTAGACTCGAGAAAGAATCCTAGTTCGCTACGATCGAAGCTCTGATACCAAGCTGTCACACCCTGACTTTTGCGGAAGCGTGGTTATTGGTGTGACTTCTTAATACCATAGCATTCAATCATAATAATAATAAATGATAAAACCAAAAGATATTCATCCATTAATTAAGTTTAGAAAATACCACAACATACTTGTCTTGAAAACATCGACACCAAATTAAGTTACAAACCATGACATGTTCAACTGAGTTCATAAAGACTCCACAAAAGACTTTAAATAAAACCTGAGTTTAGAAACATGCATCCCGTCCAGGAATAGGATACACCCCCTAAACTCAACAACCATGGATAACATCTTTTATTCACGACGCAGCTTGAAACACATGCACACACCTGCCAGATCCACTAGTTCCCTGAAATACATGTAGCTTGAAAAACATCAACAAAAGTTGAGCGAGTTCATGTGTTCATGAGTAAGTATAAAACCTTTGTAAACAGTGTAAGTATGAATGTCCCGGTATGAAAGCAAACAAGGAAAAGATCACCAATGATTTGCAAGGCCACTGATATGTGTGACGGTGTAGGAAGACTCAAACCTAGCAAAGTTGTACCGGGATTCCGGCTGGGAGACATAGTCACCCTATGGGCCACCCTGGTCCTCATGGGTGTGGGCTCGCTACACCCAAATAGATCTATCACTCATGCCCCTCGGTCCTTATATGAGGATTAATGGTCCCAAGTGTTCGCCTACCCAATCACATGATCTATGGTTCTTTCCTAGGCTAACCATACCAATTGTATTTGTATGTAATCCTTTTGTAACATGTATTTCACCCCCGAAGTTAATAAACAAAATAGTGTAAAGAAAAGGGGACATGAACTCACTGTATTGCGTCTTCAGAACTAGTAACTCCGATCTCGTCAGCAAACACGACTACCTACAATGTACTAGTGTCTATTAGGCGGACGGGTCGTGCCTCTGCTTAGTATTAATGTTTTGGAGTTACGTTTCCAATGTTATTCCAAGTTGTATAATTATTTGTCAAAATAAATAAATATTTCAACTTAAATTATATTTAGTTTTGGAATAGTTGTTTAAACAATATTTATGTATTAATACTTCTCAAGTATTTATTTTCGTATTTCCTTCCCAAGGATGGGGGTATTTCATAAATGTATTCTCGTATTATTGTATTTGTAGTCTCAAATTAGTATATTTTCAAGTCTCACCTTAGAAAATATATAATAACTTATTTTGTCCCAAAATAATGTATTGTTCAGAAAATACATATTTTTCCCAAAAATCATATATCTTCCAAATATACTAAAAAATATATTTTTACTTCCAAAAACGATATATTTTCTCTTTGTCGAAAATACAATATTACTTTTGTAATATTTACAAAAATCATATTCTCATTACTTGTATCCAAATATTCACACAAGTGTGTAACTTATATATTTATTCCTTGTGATTTTTGGTATTATTTTGGATAGTAAATTTCATGGTATGTGTTAAGTTATATTATTTTACCCTAAAATAATATAATTATTTCACCAAGTATACAAATATTCACACAAGTGTCTTTAATGTAAATATATATTCTAAATACATATTTATCCATTTTTATTTATAAAAACCAACCTCCAATACTTGTATTTTTGTAACAAAATCTATGGCAAAGTTTATATTGAAAACCATGGTTAAAACATACTTGTGAATACTTGTTTAGAAAATATTTTCTAAGTGTTTGTATTTTTAGAAAATTTTGCCATAGTTTCCCCTAAAAATGGAGGTGTCTATGCTATCAAAGCATATCATTTTCTTTTTAAAAATCATCACAACAATCAACAATTAATCCCTAAACAACTTACACTTACCAAGTGCAAAAACTATTCTATTTACATAACAACATGAACTTGATCTTTCACAAAAACTTGTAGTAACTTGGTAGTGTTTTTAGTAGGTTTAGATGTCCTTTAAAGTGTGTTTATTTCTTTAAAAATCTCATTCTTAAAGAATTTAGGTGTTTACAACTTGTAAACATATTTTACAAAAATGTTTCTTTGTGAGATCTTCTTGTTTCATAAGTGTTTATACACTTGTTTTACCACTAAAGATAGTGTATATTTAAGTAAAAACCAAGATCTTCTAAGAATCACATTTTAAACTTGGTTCTTTTGGAAAACCATTCATAAATCTTAGATTCATAAGTTTACTAGCTTACTTTGTTTATTATTTTTCAAGAAATCATCTTTTTATTCAAGTTCATGCTTATATATGAGGATGATCTTCTTGTGTTAACACATAATCATCCTCTAACTTGCTAGATCATGTGTTTAATCACAATCTAGCAAGCTCCTTATGATGATCAACATCATAATCTCAAGTAAACAACAACAAGTATCATACATATACTAAACAACACTATTTCATCAAGATTTCATCATATGTAAGATTTATGTTCAAGATTCATGAATATGTCTTTTATTGTTCTTGTGATTTTCAACATAATACATCTTTTAACCAATCAAAAATATAAGTAACAAAGGTTATAAGGATCTTACTACTAGCTCTAAGCTAGGGAAGAACACTTGATGAAGAAGGTGACAAAGATGGTGGATAATAGCAAACAAAAGAGGTCCTTGATGATCCACAAGCTTCACACCTCGTTAGACACCTTCTTACACCTTGTGAATACTTGAGATTGGATGATTGAAGTTGGATGATGATGGTGGTGTGGAGAGGGGTGTTCGGCCGAGAGGAGGGAGAGGGAGAAGGAGGTGGGGTGTTGGTGAGAAGTGTAGATGCTCAAGTGTTCTTATAATCCCTTCAACTCTATTAACCAATGGTTCTTGTGTCTTCAATAGTACTAACATGATCTTATGCATATCCAAGAAATATTAATTGAGATTTAGGGGATCATTAGAAGGTTTGGGGTGGGCCACTCCCCTTGGTGACCGTAAATGTGAATGGGGGACGGGGTTATGTGTAAGTTTAAATGGTAAATTATGTTAATTAGTTGGAGGTTAAGTGTAAAGTCTAGTGTTTATATGTATGATGCATTACATAGTGTGTTAGGGTGTTCGGGGACCATAACTAGCCAAGAAATAATAAAACAATGCTTTTAGCAAAATTTTGGTGTTCCGGGTAATGTCCGGCTGTTCGGTTCGATACCGGTTCGTTAAAGTGTCAAGTTATTCCGTTCAGTGTTTATTAAGTACCCTTTTGTGACACTTTTAATTCCCGACACTTAGGAAGCATTCAGGACCATTTTGCCATATTTTTGCACATTACTAACTTGTTAAAAAGCTGAATTTTGCTGAAATATGCAGTATTCTGCACTTTTAATTGGTTTTAGGCACTTTCTGGCACTTAAACTATCACCTAGTGACGCAGTTTTATGGTCCTTACTTCCCTACACACCATACTAGTGTAGCACCTTGTCTCTGGCCCTTACGGGGTCTCAAAACACTGTCTACATGTACTGACATTGTCAGCATATTTCTGAGTTATCCGCTAACTGTGCTAACCGTGCTTTGTGCATCATGTATGTCAATGAAGTTTGCATGTGATAATGAGATGACGTTATGTAATATGTGATGCACATGTATGTATGATGTAGACATCAGAAAGCAGCTTAAGTCATCAGTTGTAATTAAGCACAGTCATTAAGCACTAATCAATATTAATTAATTGTACGGATACCTGGATTTATGAGGCTTGTCACATATCATCCATAATGAGCTCATGAAGATTGTCGCGATCTGACACCCAGATACGATTTAGATAGTATTGAAGTCCATCAGACTTAGTTTTAAGTTGGTCAACAGAAGCACCTCGTACTTCAACGATTAGACTACCTTCGTTAGTTGACGAATACTGAGCTTCGCGGATACAAGCATGCAGATCACTAGTGATCTGAGAGCAAAGGATGCTACTAACATGAGTCTTACGACTAAGTGCATCAGCGATGACATTCGCCTTGCAAGGATGGTAGCGAATTTCGTAGTCGTAGTCGTTAAGCAACTCTTCCCATCGTCATTGATGCATGTTCAGTTCTTTTTGGTTAAAGATGTGCTGCAGGTTCTTATGGTCAGTGAAAACTACACACTTAGTACCATATAGGTAGTGTCGCCAGATCTTTAACGCAAAAACAACTGCGCCAAGCTTTAAATCGTGGGTAGTATAGTTTTTCTCATGTACCTTGAGTGGTCGGGAGGCATAAGCGATGACCTTGTCCCGCTGCATGAGCACACAGCCCAAGCCAGGGTTTCAGGCATCACAGTATACCACAAAATCATCATTCCCGTCAGGGAGAGCGAGAACAGAAGCATCACAAAGTAAGTTCTTCAGAGCTTGAAAAGATTCCTCTTGCTCGGGACCCCAAGCAAAAGGTTTCTCTTTCTGAGTCAGCGAAGTGAGAGGAACGGCGATCTTTGAGAAGTCTGAGATGAATTGACGGTAATAACCCGCCAATCCTGAAAAGGAACGAATCTCATATGCAGATTTAGGCGTCCTACAATTCTTCACAGCTTTGATTTTAGAAGGGTCAACATGGATTCCTTGTTTACTAACAACATGTCCGAGAAATTGTACTCCATTGATCCAAAACTCACACTTAGAAAACTTTGCGTATAAGCGTTCACCACGTAAAAGCTCTAACATGAGACGTAGACCGTGTTCATGATCAGCTCGAGTTTTCGAATAAATAAGGATATCATCAATAAAGACTATCAAAAAAAGATCCAAGTAGGGTTTACAAACACGATTCATGAGATCAATGAACACAGCGGGTGCGTTGGTCAAACCAAAAGGCATAACCACGAACTCGTAGTGCCCATAACGAGTGTGAAACGAGGTTTTGGGGACATCTTCATCGAGAACACGGAGCTGATGATAACCAGATCGGAGATAAATTTTAGGGAAATAACTCGCGTGTAACACCTCAAAAATTCACGTCCTATAATGTGTTGACACGTGTCATAGGTTTGAACGTGTGAACGAATGTGTTAGAAGGACTAAAGTTGACGAACATGAAAAGTATGTGAATATACGAGTTCAAAATGTCAACAGTGAATAAATATACTTTATAATAACCCTACATGATGTTCATACCATCAAACGAATAAATCATGGATCATACGAAGCTAAAAGTGAGAGATTACAAACTACAGGGGTTAAATGTGTCAACATGTTTAAGTTATACCTCTGAGTGACCTTTTGACAAACCCGAAGCTTTGTAACTATTAATTATGCTCACTAGAATGCACGATATAAATTTCATAAAGTTCCGTTGTCGTATGAGAAAGTTATGATCAAACTTGTGTGCGAGGGGTTAAAGTGTTAACGTTAAAAGTTAGGACTTTTCGGGTAATAACCGAGTGATCAAGGACCAAATAAAGTGGGTACAAGTCCTAAAGCCCTTGTAGTTAAATAAGAAGGGGTCAAATTGCAATATATAAAGGTTACTTGACCTTTCGGAAGGGCCAAGAGTCATTTATGCAAAGAATGGAAAATTTTGGAGGCTAATCAGAAGCCTTGCGCACCTCAACAACCACACCGTTGCGGTGCGCAAGGGATGCCCAGATGCAGCAGATTGGATTTTGGCTGTCTTAAACGTTGCAACTGATCTTAAATCGATTTTCCTCATCCTTCTTGGCCCCTAAACAACCCCTAAACATATAGGGACACATGTAAATGATTTGTGGGCACTTGTAGACTTGTGTGTCAAATTCTTATGGTGATTTAAAACACTATATAAAGGCCATGTGTTGCAACAAGTCCCTCACATCTTCATTCTGCAATTGAGGAGCCTTCTGGAGCTTCAAAGCAGACCCAAGTCCTTCCTAATCAAGCTTAGGACTTCAGTAAGTGTTCTAATCCTTTCTTAATTAAGTTTAGCTTAGTTATTTAGCTAAAAGTCAAACCATCGTAATTACGGTTTGACATCGAGATTAATTAATAATGGCTCAGTCAAATCTCGAATCAAAAGTAGTTATAAGTTGGTAATTATGTGGGTAATAAAACCTCAAAAGGGTTCCCCCTGATTCCCACTCTAACTAGGTCAAATGTCGGGTCAAACTTGTTAAGAAAAAGTCAACAGGATCCTTAAATTCTAATTTATGCATAATTAGCAATATGGAACATATACAACCTGTTTGATCATTAATATAACTTGGTAATGAGTGTAAGAACATGTCTAAACATGTTCAACCCGACAATTTCCTGTAAAGACCCGGTTCGGAATCGAAAGTCGCATAGTTTGACTTTTACTTTGACTTTCAGTTATGACCCGTTATGGTATGTTTTAGAAATACCTAAGAGCTTCATTTGGACCAGGTTACATGCTAGTATAACCCTCTGTGATTATACACCTCGGATCATTAGTTATCCAATTAATACGCATGATTCCGTTAATTGCTCATATGTTGACCATTATGCCCTTTACACCTTAAAACGTGATTTGTGAAAATGTAAAAGTGTAGAAACCTTAGTTACTGATATATAAACTTGTATGCAATGTTTGACATCAGTTTGAGGTGTAGATTGAGAGTTATGCTCATTAGCGTAAATTAAAGGCTTTATGTTAATTAAACGGCGTAATTAGCATATAGCCTAGTTAAACATACTTTTTGATATCAAAATAATTACCCACTGATGTAATATATTATTTTGGGTTTTTTAAAGATTTTTAATTAATTTTAGGCTGAGCATAACTTATAGTCGTAGGCTTAATCCGGTAATTGTCGGTTTTGCCCTTACGGGCTATAAAATGAGTTTTACATATCCAAACGACTCCAAACCTTTTGCTACTGATTACATATGATAAATAAATTATTTTAAGCCTTCTGGAATAATAAAATTATCAGCTTTATGTATTGAACCCGTAAACGGCTCCTAATCGCCTTATTAAGCGTTTTTTTGCGCATAGTATGTACTAAGACTACTTTTAAACATACAAGGGTGGTACCTACTAATGTTTAGTTAAATTATAATATTTTAACAGTAAGCAAAGGTTGATTAACTCAGACTTCAGTTTTGAGCTTTTCGGCTTATGTGAAATTACCAAAATGCCCCTTCGGTGCATAGTTTTGTTATAATTGATAAATTTCACATATATAAAGTATCCTACTGTTATAACTTAGTAAAATAAGTATTTTTGATGATTATATCAGACCTGTAACTCAGGTAAATACTTAAACACTTTTATAACCTTTTAAATGACCAAACTACCCCTACGGGGCCTAGTTTGTGTTTAAATACGTTACGGGCATAATGGAAGACATCTTACTGATGTCACAACATATTTGAGGCATAAATTAACTTAGGAAACCTGTATATGGCTCTCATGAATGCCCGTCACGCTTATTACGCGTACGGTTCGGTTTATGTAACAAGTTTACATAAATTAGCCGAAACGGGTCAAACCTCATAGGTTTTATCTCAAAATCCAGAGTGTGTATGAAATACCCATATTATACAAGTCTTCAAACTTGTCGGGTCTAAAACACATTCTATTCCGGTCTCCGCTTAATCATGCGTTTGAACCGTATATTCCCTTAAGACTAACCGGTCTAAGCTTAGGCTAAATTAAAGACCCGTTAGCATTCTAATTGGTTATTTATACCATCATTCCAGACTAGAGCATTCCGGTAAATGGTACCTACGCTTACTTAAGTGAATACGGCTGGGTTATTAGATTCTTTCTATTTAATACAGGAGCTAGCTCAGGTAAATATTCTTAACTTATTTTCCCTATACGGGCTTGGAATACGGTATTATAATACCGCTTGGTCGGGTATTGAATATTTAACCTTATTTTGGTTAAATTATTGAGGTAATCCGGTTTAATCTGTATTGTTTGAAATAAAGACCTTTAGGGGTTAATGACCATGTCCCGGATATCCTTGACATCATTGTATTATAAAATGGCCACGTCTTAAGCTCGGGGTGTAGGCATACACCTGACAGTTGCTTAAGTAATAACGGTATCTCACTCTCTTGTGGGCCTATACTTGTGGCGTGTCTGTTAATCTGACTCGGTTTCTACATCGGGCCCTGAACGTACAACGAACATGTAAATCTGTATACAAGGTTATAAATATAATTGTTCCAAGTATAAAAGGTTAATTTTGCCTCTGTGCATTTTAATCAAATTATAAAAGATATTTTGTGCCACGTGCATTCAAATCATTTTCTTAAACTCTTTTCAAATGAGTCGGTTGAGTGTATTTACCAGTGAAAACTGACGTATTTTCCAAAAGGGTTAAGTGACAGGTACTGAACGTAATTGGCTGGAAGCTCAGGGCGCTAATAAGGAATCTTGAAAGTTCTAGGCGTCTAAAGTCTGTTGAACAAATGATATGTTTATATTTTTAAGATCCGCCTGTGGATCCTTTACTTTCCGTTGTAATACTGGATATTACTTTATATTCGGAATGTAATATAATTTATCTTTTGCTTCCGCTGTGCATTTAAATATTGTGTTGTTTGACTATAATGATATCAACTACGTCACGATACTCCCCTACCGGGCCCACCGGTCTGACACGTGGAAAGTCGGGTTGTGACAGGTTGGTATCAGAGCCAACACTGAGTGAATTAAACACTAGTATTTTGTGTTTAATCTCAGTTACACAGTTGCACATTCTTGAGTCTAGACAAGAACATAGGACTAATCCAAATTCGTTTTATTTGGTTCCTTTGTTATTTTTCTGATTAGCCCTTGCATGGGCAAGTCATTTTTTTTAGAAGTCCTGTTCAGGACAATTAGATACTTGTTTAAAATTTTAAAGGAACGGTTATATTTAAAATATCATTCCTATATTATAAGATCTACCATTATAATAAAATGGCAAAATCTAAAAAGGGACAAGACCTAGCCTGGTGTCATTATTAAGACGCGGCCAAGATGGCAGTTCCTCAATTTAGGTTCAGATCCATAGTTAACACCTCAATTAGGATTGTTCTGCATTAAATATTGATAAGAATCTTAAGAGTGAAACCTAGCCTTCGGGTCATTTTAAGGCCGGGCCATGATGGTAAGACCTGTTTTAAAAGATTCGAATCCCTGTTAACAGCTGTAAATATGTTAACACTCCTGGCAGACGTGATTCGTTAAAATCACACACGTCATTTTTATATATGGATTCTTTAAAAGATCCCTAACCCAACTTAATGATCTCTGAATCATGGGTTTAGATCATCAATTAAGATGATCATATTTTTGACCATACATTGGTAAAATAATGCCTACGGGCTATACTTTATAATATTGTCAATGCGACAATGACAGTTGCAACCATTAGGGTTCCTGTCTAAGGTGGTGGGCTATGCCCAAGCCTCATAGTTTGTATGATCAATGCGATCCTGACTACTATCATCCGATAAGATGATCATATTATAAACATCCCTTAGAAAGGAAATGCCTACGGGCTATAGTTAATGTCCTCTGAGACTAAAGACAGTGGTAGCCTACAACTCCCTATCAAGAAAAGGTAATGAACTTTGATTCAAACCTTAATGCCTCGATTCTCTGAAATCGTGGCTTATAAATTAAACTTGTCTACGCGACTAGGCCTTTGCGCCACTTTAATATCCTTAATGTTTTATAACTAGGATAAATTATGATAAAAATGCTAATTAAATATAACTAACAAATTAACCAATGTGGTTTATATTACCATGGTTAATAAATCGTTTAAAACGATAAAACTGTAAAAGCTTCCGTATAAACCTTGCCTTGTTTGATTTTTATGTAGCATTTAAAGCTACATGGCTAGGTCAAAGGAAGAGAACAGTCACCCTCTGGAAAACCGCGATGATGAAAGGATTAATATAACCAGAGGAGAGCTTCGTACATTGATTGATTCAGCTGTATCTAAAGCTGTAGAGGAGCAATTTAGGGAGTATAGTGAGACTAATAGTAAAGCCTCATCTGTACCCCACTCTAAGTCTGACCCTAAGACTTATTCGGAGGCTCACAGCAAGCCACCGCCCTCTAAGAAAGAAGAACCAAAGAAGGATGATGATCGACATTCATCTGGTCAACACAGTGTTCCATCCAGGAAGATAGTGTTCGATAACGAACCGCATACCAAGTCCTGTACCTATAAATACTTTGTTTCCTGCAAACCTCGGGACTTCACTGGGGAGAAAGGAGCAGTAGATTGTATGACCTGGTTGGATGAAATGGACACGGTGGTTGACATCAGCGGTTGTGCTGAAAGGGATGTAGTAAAGTATGTATCCCAATCGTTTAAGGGAGAGGCACTAGCATGGTGGAAGGCTCTCATCCAAGCTGCTGGGAAGATCCCACTTTACAACATGTCATGGGAACAGTTTGTTGCTCTCATTATGGAGAACTACTGACCTCAACACGAGGTTGAGAGTATTGAGTCAGATTTCTTATCATTGGTTATGACAAACTTAGATTGTCAAGCTTACCTCACCCGTTACAATACCCTGTCCAGACTGGTTCCTTACCTAGTAACACCAGAACCCAATAGAATTGCTCGCTTCATTGGGGGTTTAGCCCCAGAAATCAAAGCCAGTGTTAAGGCTTCAAGACCTACTACATTCAGGTCAGCGGCAGATCTGTCGCTATCTCTTACCCTCGATGTAGTCAGAAACAAGGCCGCCAAAGCCTCTGAAGATGGAAAGCGTAAAAGGAAGGATGAGAATTCTCATCGCTCCGATAAGAAGAGGAATTCTGAAGATAAGAAGAGTTCCGGGTTTAAGAGAGACAACCAGCAGTCAGGAGAGAAGACCAGGTGCGAAACCTGTAGGAAATACCATCTTGGGAAATGCAAATTTGAGTCTCAGCCTCTATAGTGTGGAATTTGCAAGTCTAGGGAACATAAAACCCTAGATTGCAAGAAGTTGAAAGATGCAACCTGTTTTGGTTGCAACGAGAAGGGGCATATCAAGACCAACTGCCCTAGGAATCAGATGAACGCCTAAGAGATGGTGTAGAATGATAACTATATAACAGGTACCTTTCCATATCAAGCAGTTTATGCAGAAATTTATTTGATACTGGCACATATGATTCTATAATGAATGATAAATGTTGAGAACTGTTGTCTCTGCATGATTAAGACTCCGGTCATTTAATGCGAGGTAGGAAGTGACCGATGATACTTTAGAAAATGCTCCAATAAATCCTAGATTGATATTTTATATCTATTAGGAATCGCTCTTTTCTGATACCCTTATGGCAAACTTTCCAGCTATCCAAATTCATCAGTATAATAAAGACAGATGTGACTTTATGATCCCCTGTCAAAAAGGTGATGGACTAGGTCCAACCCTTAAATGCCATTGATGGTCTTTTGTGACCTAGGCTAAGTGATATTGATATATTTTTAAAATAACGTTCATTAAGAATGTTAGTGCTTTAATGGCCGATATAGTTTGATGAAACCATGGTTAGTATATGTTAAGGTCATCAGGGCAATGAATAGCAGAGGTTGGAATGCAACTAAGTAAATGATTCATCTGGTAATAGGAACTAAATCTCGAGTATGATAAACTCGGATAAGACAACAGTCAATCGCGCCATTGATGAGGCGACACATGCTATTGATACTACAATAGTAAATCGTAGAAAGTCCTAATGTGCTCCCCCTCCAGATAAAGTACATCATCATATGAAATTGATATCTCTTTGATCTCTACTGATTTCGAATACCAAATAGTATGACAAAAGCGCTTTATGAAGATTGGTCTATCTTAATATGTTCCATAGATTGCTTCCATGCCTGATCAGTATGGAGGCTTAATGCATGGGACCACAAAGATATTCCGAGAGGTCATATGGTACTAAAGTCAACTAATGGTATTCAAAGGAGATATCCAACATGGAATTGTCCAAGTAAATGTTCTCAATTAAGGAATTCGTGGACTAGTAACATAAATGTGTCACTTATTTGACGCAAGCATTGATAGGTGAACTGGAGCCTGAGATATGGAAATCTCTGTAACCTCCTTGTATCTTGATTACTTTCTTAGGATTACCCTGTTTACCCCTAGGAGACAGGTAGAATGAAGATTTACATCCCATTAAGGTTGTATTACTATGAAATCTCCAAGACGACTAGTATCATCATTGGAAGAATTGAAACCCTTATTAACTAAGTTTAAAATAGAGGGTTCATACAGCCTAACACAATATCCTGAAAATTCGGTATAGTTAATTATGGAAGACAGTTAATTTTGCTTATGCGTTATTACCGCAACCCTAATTAGGCAATGATTTAGAATTTCCATCAGCCACTCAGGATCGTCGAGTTACTCAACTCGCTATAAGGATTAGCTATTCCTTAAGAATAGTTTTAAACAATGGTTGGAATAACCATCTCACCTTAAGATAAGCTTTTCTATAATAATTGATATGTAAGTATTAAGGTTGCTCCTTTGGAGACCTTGTATAGATGAAATGTTAACATCTATTGTTAGATAGAAAATTGGTAAGTCCAATTATCAGGATCTGAAAGTTGCTTGGGAAACAACAAAAAAGACCATACAAATCCATAATCGATTGTAAGTTGCCAGTATACGGCAGGAAATCAAGGATTAATGAAGTTAGCAAACCTCCTAAATTCTTGTTAAAAAATAAAGTTCAACAATAGATATCACCTAGGAAGGGTGTGCTAAATTGTTAAATTATCAGGCTAGTTAAGCTCTGAATGTATAGAATCATTCGAAGGAAATCGAATGAATCAAGATCAAGTAGCTTATAAGCTAAAACCTATTTAAGGAGTTTGGCGGAGCTCGCAATACATTACACATTAGTTACTGAATGATGTGTTTCGCCAATAAGTCAAAAAGCACTATCACATAATGATATGCAGATTTATGATTTGGTGAGAAACCTGTGCCGATTTAGGATCGACAGGATTAGAAGCTCCAAAAAGATACATGTACCTATTATAAAGGTCAAGTGGAGTGCCTTAGAGGCTCAAAAGTACTGGGGAAGATTAAGCCCAATATAAGGCAGAAAATACTTCCTTTACTTTAACAAATCTCGAGGTTGAGATTTCTTTTAAGGGGGTGAGGATGTAACACCTCGATAATTCACGTCCTATAATGTGTTGACACGTGTCACAGGTTTGAACGTGTGAACGAATGTTTTAGAAGGACTAAAGTTGACGAACATGAAAAGTATGTGAATATACGAGTTCAAAATGTCAACAGTGAATAAATATACTTTATAATAACCCTACATGATGTCCATACCATCAAACGAATAAATCATGGATCATACGAAGCTAAAAGTGAGAGATTACAAACTACAGTGGTTAAATGTGTCAACATGTTTAAGTTATACCTCTGAGTGACCTTTTGACAAACCCGAAGCTTTGTAACTATTAATTATGCTCACTAGAATGCACGATATAAAATTCATAAAGTTCCGTTGTCGTATGAGAAAGTTATGATCAAACTTGTGTGCGAGGGGTTAAAGTGTTAACGTTAAAAGTTAGGACTTTTCGGGTAATAACCGAGTGATCAAGGACCAAATAAAGTGGGTACAAGTCCTAAAGCCCTTGTAGTTAAATAAGAAGGGGTCAAATTGCAATATATAAAGGTTACTTGACCTTTCGGAAGGGCCAAGAGTCATTTATGCAAAGAATGGAAAATTTTGGAGGCTGATCAGAAGCCTTGCGCACCTCAACAACCACACTGTTGCGGTGCGCAAGGGATGCCCAGATGCAGCAGATTGGATGTTGACTGTCTTAAACGTTGCAACTGATCTTAAATCGATTTTCCTCATCCTTCTTGGCCCCTAAACAACCCCTAAACATATAGGGACACATGTAAATGATTTGTGGGCACTTGTAGACTTGTGTGTCAAATTCTTATGGTGATTTAAAACACTATATAAAGGCCATGTGTTGCAACAAGTCCCTCACATCTTCATTCTGCAATTGAGGAGCCTTCTGGAGCTTCAAAGCAGACCCAAGTCCTTCCTAATCAAGCTTAGGACTTCAGTAAGTGTTCTAATCCTTTCTTAATTAAGTTTAGCTTAGTTATTTAGCTAAAAGTCAAACCATCGTAATTACGGTTTGACATCGAGATTAATTAATAATGGCTCAGTCAAATCTCGAATCAAAAGTAGTTATAAGTTGGTAATTATGTGGGTAATAAAACCTCAAAAGGGTTCCCCCTGATTCCCACTCTAACTAGGTCAAATGTCGGGTCAAACTTGTTAAGAAAAAGTCAACCGGATCCTTAAATTCTAATTTATGCATAATTAGCAATATGGAACATATACAACCTGTTTGATCATTAATATAACTTGGTAATGAGTGTAAGAACATGTCTAAACATGTTCAACCCGACAATTTCCTGTAAAGACCCGGTTCGGAATCGAAAGTCGCATAGTTTGACTTTTACTTTTACTTTGACTTTCAGTTATGACCCGTTATGGTATGTTTTAGAAATACCTAAGAGCTTCATTTGGACCAGGTTACATGCTAGTATAACCCTCTGTGATTATACACCTCGGATCATTAGTTATCCAATTAATACGCATGATTCCGTTAATTGCTCATATGTTGACCATTATGCCCTTTACACCTTAAAACGTGATTTGTGAAAATGTAAAAGTGTAGAAACCTTAGTTACTGATATATAAAGTTGTATGCAAAGTTTGACATCAGTTTGAGGTGTAGATTGAGAGTTATGCTCATTAGCGTAAATTAAAGGTTTTATGTTAATTAAACGGCGTAATTAGCATATAGCCTAGTTAAACATACTTTTTGATATCAAAATAATTACCCACTGATGTAATATATTATTTTGGGTTTTTTAAAGATTTTTAATTAATTTTAGGCTGAGCATAACTTATAGTCGTAGGCTTAATCCGGTAATTGTCGGTTTTGCCCTTACGGGCTATAAAATGAGTTTTACATATCCAAACGACTCCAAACCTTTTGCTACTGATTACATATGATAAATAAATTATTTTAAGCCTTCTGGAATAATAAAATTATCAGCTTTATGTATTGAACCCGTAAACGGCTCCTAATCGCCTTATTAAGCGTTTTTTTGCGCATAGTATGTACTAAGACTACTTTTAAACATACAAGGGTGGTACCTACTAATGTTTAGTTAAATTATAATATTTTAACAGTAAGCAAAGGTTGATTAACTCAGACTTCAGTTTTGAGCTTTTCGGCTTATGTGAAATTACCAAAATGCCCCTTCGGTGCATAGTTTTGTTATAATTGATAAATTTCACATATATAAAGGATCCTACTGTTATAACTTAGTAAAATAAGTATTTTTGATGATTATATCAGACCTGTAACTCAGGTAAATACTTAAACACTTTTATAACCTTTTAAATGACCAAACTACCCCTACGGGGCCTAGTTTGTGTTTAAATACGTTACGGGCATAATGGAAGACATCTTACTGATGTCACAACATATTTGAGGCATAAATTAACTTAGGAAACCTGTATATGGCTCTCATGAATGCCCGTCACGCTTATTACGCGTACGGTTCGGTTTATGTAACAAGTTTACATAAATTAGCCGAAACGGGTCAAACCTCATAGGTTTTATCTCAAAATCCAGAGTGTGTATGAAATACCCATATTATACAAGTCTTCAAACTTGTCGGGTCTAAAACACATTCTATTCCGGTCTCCGCTTAATCATGCGTTTGAACCGTATATTCCCTTAAGACTAACCGGTCTAAGCTTAGGCTAAATTAAAGACCCGTTAGCATTCTAATTGGTTATTTATACCATCATTCCAGACTAGAGCATTCCGGTAAATGGTACCTACGCTTACTTAAGTGAATACGACTGAGTTATTAGATTCTTGCTATTTAATACAGGAGCTAGCTCAGGTAAATACTCTTAACTTATTTTCCCTATACGGGCTTGGAATACGGTATTATAATACCGCTTGGTCGGGTATTGAATATTTAATCTTATTATGGTTAAATTATTGAGGTAACTCGGTTTAATCTGTATTGTTTGAAATAAAGACCTTTAGGGGTTAATGACCATGTCCCGGATATCCTTGACATCATTGTATTATAAAATGGCCACGTCTTAAGCACGGGTTGTAGGCATACACCTGACAGTTGCTTAAGTAATAACGGTATCTCACTCTCTTGTGGGCCTATACTTGTGGCGTGTCTGTTAATCTGACTCGGTTTCTACATCGGGCCCTGAACGTACAACGAACATGTAAATCTGTATACAAGGTTATAAATATAATTGTTCCAAGTATAAAAGGTTAATTTTGCCTCTGTGCGTTTTAATCAAATTATAAAAGATATTTTGTGCCACGTGCATTCAAATCAATTTTCTTAAACTCTTTTCAAATGAGTCGGTTGAGTGTATTTACCAGTGAAAACTGACGTATTTTCCAAAAGGGTTAAGTGACAGGTACTGAACGTAATTGACTGGAAGCTCAAGGCGCTAATAAGGAATCTTGCAAGTTCTAGGCGTCTAAATTCTGTTGAACAAATGATATGTTTATATTTTTAAGATCCGCCTGTGGATCCTTTACTTTCTGTTGTAATATTGGATATTACTTTATATTCGGAATGTAATATAATTTATCTTTTGCTTCCGCTGTGCATTTAAATATTGTGTTGTTTGACTATAATGATATCAACTACGTCACGATACTCCCCTACCGGGCCCACCGGTCTGACACGTGGAAAGTCGGGTTGTGACATCGCGCCTAGTAGTTGGTCAAACAGAACATCGATACGAGGGAGAGGATAACGATTCTTAACGGTGAGTTTATTAAGCTCGCGGTAGTCGATACACATACGAAACGAAACATCTTTCTTCTTGACGAAGAGTACAGGAGCACCCCACGGAGAGGTACTTGGACGTATAAAATCCTTGTCGAGTAGTTCTTGTAATTGGATGGAATGTTCTTGCATCTCATAGGGTGCAATTCGGTACGGTGCCTTGGCGACAGGAGTCGAACCAGGTATGAGATCAATATGAAAATCAACAGATCGAGGAGGTGGAAGACCAGGAAGATTTTCAGGAAAGACATCGGGAAAATCACACACTACTGGAACATCGCTTACGCTCTTTCCCTTGCCCTTTTGTTCCACCACGTGGGCCAAGAAGGCAAAGTACTGTTTATGTAAACACTTATTCACTTGAGTGCATGACATCAACTTTAGTCCTCTAGAAGGTCGGTCTCCACAGACGTGCAAAATTTCACCAGACGGGAGAGGTAAACGGACGTACTTCTCGTGGCAAGCTATTTCGGCATGGTTCTTGCACAACCAATCCATGCCGATCATGATATCGAAACTACCCAATTGCATGGGTATGAGGTCAATAGCAAAGATGTGGTCGTTAATAGTCAAGGAGCAACCACTGAGAATAGAATCAACTAGAATAGACTTACTATCGGCAATTTCAACAGAGAACGACTTGGGTAGTTTTGAGCGTGCACAGTTTAACAAAGATTCAAATTCTACGGACACAAAGCTTCTATCAGCTCCAGTATCAAATAGTATCGATTCGTAAAGATTATTGACGAGAAACGTACCATTAACGATGTCATTTTCGTTACAAGCCTGGTTTGCATTGATGTTGAACACTCGTCCTCGAGCAGCTGGTTGTTGCTTTTGATTCAGCTTGGGACATTGGTTACGGAGGTGAGTAGTGTCTCCACACTTGTAGCATGCGCGAACATTGTTGACTGGTCTGGGGTTCTGCGGGGCTGCTAGAGCTGGCGGAGCAGGTTGAGCTTGCTGGATCTGGTTGGCTTGGCGGTAGTAGGGTGTTATGTGACCATAACGATTGCAATTGGCACACAGACGGCAAGCAGAGTTGGCCGGGTGATGAAAATTACAAGTCGCACACTTGGGATGCTTCATGTTTTCCAGTGTAGGAGGGTTAGCAGCAGCAGCAGGTGCAATAGCATTGCCTGCAAGGTTGGCATTTGCAGCAGGGACAATGGCGTTGCAACCAGAACTCTGAGACTTTCGTTTCCTGTTCTTGATGCCACTTGGTTGCTGAGTGATTTGGTTAGCAGGTTTCGATGGAGCAGAGTTTCCAAACTGTTTATCACGTACACGGTTGTTGTTCAAACTTGCTGCGAGACGGTAGACTTCATCAATAGTCTCGAGCTGAGCTGCTTCAATCGAATCACGCATGGCAGGAGGTAACCCATTAATGTACTTAGTTATCATGCGTTTCGGAGTAGAAACCAAGTGAGGCACGATGGTGCTGAGTTGCTTAAAATGGGTAGTATAAGCCAAATTGTCATCTCCAACCTGCTTGAGGTACCAGAATTCTTCCTCAAGCTTTAGCTATTCATGGGGAGGGCAGAATTCGAGCATCATCAATTCTCGCACCTCCGGCCATGGAAGAGCATAAGCTTCTTCATTGGAGCGGATGTTTCTCTCATTGGACCACCACTCTAGAGCTCTGCATTGAAACATGCCAGTTGCACTCCTAGTCTTTAAGTGTTCTGGGCACTCGCTGTTGATGAAGGTAACCTCGATGCTGTCGAACCACTCCAGCATTGCAGTCGCCCCATCACTGCCCGTGAAAGGCTTAGGGTTGCAAGAGATAAAGTGTTTGTAGTTGAAGCTCATGGGCTTTGGTTTCTCCGATTTATAGTCCACTGAGGAGGGAGGAGTGTTTGATCCTTGGATCTCAGATACGATCTTAAGCACGATGCGAGCAATCTGATCGGCCATGAAAGACATCATTTTCTTCTGAGAGTTGGCCCTGGATCTCTTGAGAGAGTCGGATAGTTTACGTGAAGACATCTAGAGATCCAAGAAAAAGGATCGAATGAGACTAGTTCATAATGTCTCGTTTAGTAATAATATAGTTTCACAAATTCATAGTCATAGTATAAAGTTTCACATGATCACATAGAATACTCAGCTTGTTTCACTTTTCACAAAACGTTCAATCATGTTTCACATAGCACCAAAATGTTCAGCATTCTCACCATCCCACAACCACTTCCGTGCGTTGCAAAACACAGAATTTCTCATGGCACGTGGTACGAAAGTTTGGTAATATGGTGGAAACACTTATATATAGGAAGTACCAGTGGCGTATCCACCATGTTTCAACCATGTTACGTCCGTCTCGTCTTTCGGTGTCATGTTACGTAGCGTGTTTTGCCACGCACAATAGTACACTCCATAACCTTCACGCGCTTTTTACCAGTTACGTATGTATTAGGATACACATAGATTAATCAAGTTGCTTCGCATAGCATAAACGTTCAACATGTTTTCCCCCTAGTTTCACCAAGATTCCACGTAGTATAATAAAGTATTATAAATTTAGTTCGATCCTGAGAGATTATGATTATTGTTTTAGATTGTGGAGGTACGTGTGATTTGTGTACAAGTTTCGAAGCGAACAAGGCATCAAGTATAAAACCACATGTCAAATCGAGATAACATAAAAGATAGGCTCATAAAACATAAGATTGTTCCGGGTATAGGAACATCGACTAATCCAAAGTAAATCGAACCCCTTTCAAATTAAGATTACGTGCCTTGGCTTACTTAGACAAATACGTCATCGATGTTAGGCCTATGATATTTGTCCTTTCGGTCACTACACGTCCATAATTGATTGGGAATTTCGAGACTTTGGCGAGACTGAAAATCAAGGAGTGGGACTAGTCATGAAGATGAGAGTTTCACCTCTAACTTGACAACATCATACCCTAATAGTGTCGGTACTTATCAAAAGATAAGACCTACTAGAATATAATATGGAAATTTCCCTTCAAGGTTTGGATGTCACTCCTGACTTGAGGGTAAATCTCGTGCAAAATACAAACGCTGCTAAGCAGTGTTCTCAAAGTGTTCAAGTGTATATTATGTTAGCCTTAGGAAAGGCATGTAATGTTTAGCATGAATACGATGCTAGGAAGCAAATATGTAGAATGCATAAGTCTTAAACAACAGATAAGAGTCAATATTCCTAGAACTATAGACTAGGCAAAGCATTCCTATTTTTCCTAATTCCCTATAGTTATGGCTCTGATACCAATCTGTCACACCCCAACCGATGGCGGAAACATCGGGGCGCGGCACTAAGCATTCAGATTGCTCAAGAGATTCCACAACACTAAATTGTTTCGATATAAATTACTTCGGGATTTCATAAATTGTCTAAAACATCCACCACATCATAAAGTATCAACAGATCATACAAACCAAATGTCACACCCCGACCGCGTAAAACAACAAACCGCGGTGGAAACATCGGGGAGTCGTGTGGCAGAATTATTGTTTCAAAACACATGATAATTAAAGTTAAGTTTTACAAGCTTAAATTATTACATTGTCTTAGTTCAAACAAAACACATAACATAAAAGATGATAACTTTCTTGATTTTAGATTGCTAAGGCCCAAGTCGCCCTAAGTGTAGCTCGCTCACATCAAACATTCGCTCCTGAAACATATGTGAAAGTAAATACGTCAGCATAAAAATGTCTGTGAGTAACATAGGCTTAGTGTTGAAGATTCATGACTTTGAATGTTAAAAGAAATGTTTAACGAAAAGTAGTCATGAACCTTATAAAATATTTTCTTTTATAAAATCACATGAAAATCAAATGATATAAAAGAATGATGTATGGTTAAGTAAATAACCAAATGAAAATAATATGTATAAAATATGTCATGTCTTGTCTTTGTTGAAGTGGTTTAGATAACGCCACGATATGCAATATAATAAAAGCACTTATATATAGGAAGTACCAGCGGGGTATCCACCATGCTTTTATCATGTTACACACGTCTCGTTACTTAAATCAGTTATTAATAACCATGAAATAATGTCTTGTTTAAATGTCAATGTCCAATGTCAAATGTCAAATGTCCAGTATAAACCATGTCTTGTATGGCGAATAAATAGTATTTACTCAAACCAAATGCATAATGTCATGTATAAATAAATGTCTTATGTAATCAAATGTCCTGTACAAAA
Organism: Helianthus tuberosus; assembly: GCA_030545235.1. Lineage (NCBI taxonomy): Eukaryota > Viridiplantae > Streptophyta > Magnoliopsida > Asterales > Asteraceae > Helianthus > Helianthus tuberosus. The sequence goes on along the minus strand of CM060403.1, from coordinate 153,442,983 downwards.
CAAAGTCTTTGAGTAAACAAAAGTTTAAAACAAAATTTATGTTTTGGAAATCATTGCTTTTATCGATATGAACATTTATATGGGTTGTCTATCGCATACACTCAAGCCTTGAGACTGTCGGATAAACCCTTATCAGGATCAAGGTTTATCAAAAATGTATTCGGATTCTGTCATTCCCCTTCCGAAATTCCTAGAAAGTGGGAACGGTATTTGTCAAGTCCAATAGCACTATTACATACTACCGAGCGGCGTGATCAATGTTAATGAATGTACTACTGTTGGGATCGAACCCTACCAGAGGAACAGATAATGTAAAGCCAAAACCAGGTCACAACAGTGGATTCACAATAAGCAGCAGTTTACACTTTGTTTTCCCCTTGACAGTGTTTATCTATCAGCTGATGAACCTTAAGTACTGCTCAAAAGAACAACTGATGATCCAAATGCTGATGTAATCCTAAAGACTGCTGAAGACAAACTTAACCGCTTTATCTACTGCTGTCTTTTAAGTGCTGCTGAAGACACAAACACTGCTCATTCAAGGACTGATCACCTTTGAAGAAAGCACTGATGTTGTTGTTGAGCATCAGTGCTTAGGCTACAACAGTGGAACGTGAAGCAGTTGTTTTCTCATGTTTTGTATTTTATTTACAATCAGTTGTTAGACATCAGTAGTTGGTATAAGGACAGTGTCTACAGGTTGTTAGGTTGTTAGATGTCACTTTCATGGTGACGTCAGCTGAGATACCTCAGGGGTTTGGTTTGTCTATAAATGTAACAGTACCCTGTACTGTTACATTTGATTGACTGAGCTGGTTTTCCCTTCTCATGTCTAATCCTTTCATCTTGTGCAATCCAACCTTGAGGCATCAGGCTGAGGGGGAGCTTAGTTTGTAAGCATGTCTGTAATCTTTTGCTTTGATTTGTAAATCATTCGACTCTATGAGAAGCAATTGTTTATCAAACTATTTTTCTCCTTTTGACTGTGTTTACAAAGTTTGTTTTTCATTTCCGCTGCACTTTACATGTTTTCATCGTCATTGATTATTCATTTTAAACAAACAAACACAATCATGAGAGCCTCCGATCCTAACAATTGGTATCAGAGCCTGGACAGTCAATTTCGATCTAACAATCAATTTGACATAACAGTTCGGCTCAAAATTCATTGATACTAAGGTTGGTTGTATTCAGTTGAAAAACAGAGTAACGAGTAGATCATGTTCAAAGTGGTTATTCAAAAACTCTGTAAATCAACCAAGATGTCATAAGACACACAAATTTCACACAACAAGTGAAGTTATACACAAAACACTCATGGTTTCTAGATCTGAAAACAATATCTGTTAAACTATGAGAATACTTCTTATTTTCTAAGTTAATTTCAATTGTTGATGTGTAATATGTGATGTTTTTCACAAATACTAAAGTGTGAACCTCAGATTAACAAAACCTATGTTCATAAAAACATTGTTGTTTTGCTAACACAAAAAGAGGGAAATTAAAACTTTAGTTATTTGATCTTATGTGTTGAAAACAGGTTGAGATCCTCAAAAGGACAAAATCAACTTTGTCAAAACTCATTAAGAAAAGCAGGAGTCAAAAATGTCCAAATCATAAGTAATGAGGAGGTTGGCATAAGCAGTTGCAAAAATGACCAAATCTCTCATAACATTACTGCAAAATGATTCTGGAACAAGTATTCCTTCAATAAATAACTCTCAGTAAGTATCTCAATACTTATGTCTGGGAAGGGTAAAAAGGGAAGAAGAAAATTCACAAAAACTCAGAAGTGTGTTTATCTCAAAACTTTTGATGTTAAAAGAAAAGAGTAATAAACATAAAACATTTATGAGTCAAAATTTAGGGTAATAATGGTCATTAAGCAATTGTGTGCATTCATGTGTTCAGACAAGGTTTTGATTCCGATGAATGAACTTTAAAGAGGACTAGACAAATATCCAAAAACTCATCCATGTGTCCTCATGTTTGTAATCAACTGACAAAGAAAATGGTACCAAACAGTGGTCAAAATGTGTTCAAAGTTTTCCTACCACTACTGTCAAACCACTGACCATTTTCACAAAACTTGAGAATGATATGATTATGTTTTCTATTGAAAATTCACCAGATCCTTTCTGATACTGTTCTCAGAAAATCCTTTAACCATTTTTTTTTCAAAGGATTTTCTCAAATAACCAGGATATATTATTTTTTTTAATATATTTGGAACTCTTGCTTGTTTTTGTTGGCAATAGTTCCAGCTCCTGTCAGGATGTAATACCTTATTTTTGGTGGTATCTGTGTCCTCATAAATGGGTCAAAAGGAAATGGTACATATGTCATGATCATGTCATACTCAGGCTTGCTCCTAAATTTTCATCAAAAATTGATTGCAAACTGTGCTTGAATTACTAGGGTACTCATGTTTTAATTGAATATTAAACGAAAATGAGTTGCCTTAGCAAAAAGTTTTCATCATCTGGGGTACTAAACCACTGTCCTTCAAAAATTGACATATGGCAAAACCTTGAATAAACATCTTCAAAACTGTTGCTGTAACACCTGTCCTTCAAAGATCTGTACCATTTACCTTAACCACTGATTGTTCAAAAGTCTGCTCTACTTCAAAAGTCTGTCCACTGCTGAAAGTCAACCCCTGCTCTCTCATTACTTTGATAAACTCTGTTGTTCAAAAGCAGTGTCTTATCCACTGATATGTTATCCACTGATAGTGAAAATCATCCACTGCTTTCATACCACTGCCTTCATCTGTCCTTATCACACAAGTACTGTCCTTCACTTTCAACAGGGGTTGTCACGTGGGCAGTACATATTGATCAGACTTTTTGTAACGGCTGCCACCTCAGCATTCACTTTCTCCCCCTATAAAATCCCTCATTCACCACCAAAACAGGGTTTTACTGTCGAATTGAATTCTTAAAAATTCTCTTCTCAAAACAGTTTTTCATCTCATCTTCCACAAATTTCTTCGATCAATCATCCTCAAAATGACTAAATCAAAGAAATCTGCAAAACCCTCATCCAAATCTTCATCGAAAACAGCCTCTCAAAAGGCAATCTCCACTGAAATTCCACACAAACCATCTCACAATCTTCTTGGTCTTCTTACAAAACCCAGTTCCACAAAGGAGTTCGATTCCATCATTGATATCATCACCGCCTCAAAGTACAAAACTTTGTTGACAGCGGATGCACCAATTTACTTGGCAACCCAAAGGGAGTTTTGGAAGAATGCAATCCTTGAAACACAAGGAAAAGCTGTAATAGCCATTAACTCTACTTTAAAGGGAAAAGAAGTCAAGATTACACCACAAACAATTTCAGAGGTCTTTCAACTCAACGATCAAGAAGGTAAAATTACTTTCCCTAAAAACGAGTTAAAAAATGATTTTCTGGAAAGGGGGTACAATGCAGAGGTCAAAAAGGACACCTTAGAAAAAGGTTACTTTCCTCCTGCAACAAGATTTTTATTTCACACCCTCTTAAAATGTGTTTCAAACAAAACCACTTCTTTCAATGAGATACCATTAAAAATTCAAAAACTGGGATTTGCAATTCTTCAAGATGAAAATTTTAACTACTCCCAGGAAATTTTTAATGATTTGGTTAAAAATGTTGAAACAAAGGCATTCCTACTTTTTCCAAGATTTTTAAGTTACTATTTTGAAATGAAACTTGGAAAGAAGGATGCTGCTGCAATAAAACAAGGTGATTTCATTCAAACAAATTGCTTAACTGCTGAAACTTTTACAAGGATGTCTACACCTTGCAAAACACAAGCAGAGGTGCCTGAGCAGATTTTAGCAGTTACAACTGCTCCTCAGGTATCTGCTGCTGAGCCCACTGCTCAAGGTGATCAAAGCAGCAGCACAACTGCTTTGAAACCCACACCTATTATCTCCAAAAAGCCAAAAAGAAAAACTCAAAACCCCACAAAACCCATCAAAAAGGCAACTCTGGATGATGAGATACCAGAGCTCCTGCCTGTGACAACACAAATGTCACAAGAAACCACTGCTGCTACTTCCTCACAGCAGTTGGTACAAATATCTCAATCCATAACCACAACTCCTCCTGCTTCTTCACAAAAAGAACAGGTTGTACAAATAAGGTCTCCACATCATGATGCTCTAGAAACACTCGTTTCTATCATCCACAGCTCAATACCCGGGGCAACTCCACTTTCTACACCATCCTTCACATCCACAATTCCCCCACCAACAAAACTGATGTTGGATGCAATTGATTTGAACCAGGCATTAACCAGTCCTTCTCAATTACCTATCAATGAGAATATAACTCAACCACTGACTGGGTCTGCTGTATCAATCTTTGCTAACCCACCAACACAACCAGAGGAGGTTACACCCCTTGAGTTACAAGTAACTCTTGGTGGTAATCCAAGTGAAGCAACCACTACAACTGTTACACCCACTGGGTTACATTTGGACAGTGGTTACATCCATCAGACTTCCTTGGAGGCAATTCCTTTGATAGCACCTCTGTCAACCACCAGTGGATTTCTTTATCCTACTGGCAACATCAAACGGTTGTTAAGTGTTGAAGGAAGAAGACCCCAGTACCAAGACAAAGGGGCATCAGTGGTTAATGTTTGGAGTATACTCCCTACATCTACCACTGATAAAACCACTGCTAGTGGGAAATCAGATGATCCCATTAACTTGGGTGATGGTTTAAAGTACCAGAAATTGACGAATCGTATTACAAAGCTTGATAACTCTGTTGCAGAACTCAAAGTTATGCTACAACAGGTGTTACAAGTTCAGAAGGTACAATCAACTGCTGTTCCACCTCAAGCACCTGCTCCACAAAGGGCACCTGCTACAAATGAGCTCTGGAATCTATTTCAATCTTTTCTCCAACAACAAGCACAATTAGCAGATCAGCAACATGAAAAACATGTACAACAGCTGAGAAATGCAATGGAGTCAAGGTTCAAGAACACTAAGGCTGACTTAAAGGCTCTCAAAACTCAGATCTTGCACACCACTGGCACTGCTCCTCCACAAGTACGCTACATTTATCAACTCCCAGAAGATAATGCCAAAAAGGGGGAGAAAATGAAGGAGTGGAAACAGAAGGGTATAGAGGATGGTCTTTATCTTGAACCAGAAAATTCAAACATGACCAAAAAGATCCCTTTGCCAGATGGCAGCAAGAAAATTGATGTGACAATAAATGCACTAGCAGAAGCAGTTGCAAGTGTAAAAAGGGATAGAGAGGCCAAAAGGAAAGCCAGGGTGGAGAGAATGGATCATCCAGATCAGGGTACTTCTGGGTCAAAGGATTACGAAAATTCTGTTGAGGAAAAGAAGAAGCCTACTAGAAAAGTGAGGCAACCCAAATCCATTCCAACCAGACGTTCAAAGTCTGCTCAAAAACCACCATACAAAACAGCTGATGCAACAGGAGTTACAAAAACTACTGCTTGCCAAACAGTTGTTCCATCAACACACACCACTTCAACACACAAAACATCCACTGCTTTACCAACATCATCACCAAAAACAACACCTGCTGACATACAGCAGAAGACAGCAGATGTTATAACATCTGTTGTAATGACAACAGTGGTTGAAACACCAGTTGTTTCAACAGCTGTTAGTCAATCACAATCCACTGTCTCTACATCTACCACCACTGTTCCATCCAAAGCATCATCAGTCCCTCCTACAAAAAGGAGAAGACTAATTCTCAAAGATGATGACAATTCACCACCACAAACATCTTCAAAATCTTTAGCACTTGTCACAATTCCAAAACCTGTTCCTCTCTCTTCAGTTCCAATGTACAAGCCCTTACCTCCTGCAGGTGTTCAATTTCCTCTTGAACTAGCAGCTGTTAGAGATGAAATAAAGTCCTTTTATTATGAGGATGATCCTGCCAAAAGGAGTTTGCCATCAATAAAGGGATATCTCTGGCCTAAAAATGTTAATGAATACTAGGAAATCAAGGCCAAGCAAGCAGAGGATATCTCAAAAAGAAACACACAAGGGAAATCTGACAAAGAAATTTCAAGAAATTTTCAATATTTGCTCACACAAGTCAGATCCCTAGAGCAATTTGCAAAAAATGTTAGTCAACAAATTTCTGAAAGAGCAGCTGAAACTCTGAAGAAAGACTACATTGAAAGCATCATGGCTCACAAGAAGTACAAAGGAGAGAGCTACATGTACAAAGAGTGGACTATTCCTGAACTTGAAAACGAAGCTGCACGAATTCAAGACATGATAAAAAGGAAAGTCACTCACACTCCACCTAACTGGGCAAAATTTAGAAAGAATGTACCTGACAAACAGGAAGAGCTGAGGAGAATGAAAGAGGAACTGGTAGCAGCCGATTATGGAAACAAAAGACAAGTTGCTAGATGGAAAGAAGATGTGGTCAGGGCTACTTACAAAAAGTTGGAACAATTAAGAAAGATAGATCCCACAGTTCCTCAAAAGCCTGACTATTCTGAAGCAGCGGTTTCAAAAAGACCACCAAAGCTGCAAGTCAAAAGAACCACTGCTCCAACTGGTGCTGCCATCTACAAAAGAAGGAGCAAAAACCAGTTTAGCATGGAAACAATTCAAGATCTATTAGCTGGAGATGCCATTGTAAAAGCAGGCACGGAAGTAATGATTAAAGAAGATCTTGAATTGGAACAATCTGCAAGTGCTGCTCAGCCAGCTATGAACAGGCCAGCCTCACCAAATACTTCTGCAAATAAACATCTCCCAAGAAACCCACCAGGCTCAAAAATACAAAAGTGGGAAACTGACAAACAGACCTGCGTATTGACTTTGCTCAGGCCTGATAGAGAAGTGGAGAAAATATCAAGGGAACAAGCTCTTGGCCTGAGTCTTGAAGATTTGCAGGATCTCCTTGATCTTCCACTTAGCAGGGATGATGAAGATACAGATGCCCTAGACTTTGAATTACAAATCAAAGGTCAGATAAGGGAGTTGTTGATGAGTCAATAAAGAATTCCACAAATAATGAAGAGTTTTGGCATTATCTGTTCCAGGGGGAGATTGTTGGGATCGAACCCTACCAGAGGAACAGATAATGTAAAGCCAAAACTAGGTCACAACAGTGGATTCACAATAAGCAGCAGTTTACACTTTGCTTTCCCCTTGACAGTGTTTATCTATCAGCTGATGAACCTTAAGTACTGCTCAAAAGAACAACTGATGATCCAAATGCTGATGTAATCCTAAAGACTGCTGAAGACAAACTTAACCGCTCTATCTATTGTTGTCTTTTAAGTGCTGCTGAAGACACAAACACTGCTCATTCAAGGACTGATCACCTTTGAAGAAAGCACTGATGTTGTTGTTGAGCATCAGTGCTTAGGCTACAACAGTGGAACGTGAAGCAGTTGTTTTCTCATGTTTTGTATTTTATTTACAATCAGTTGTTAGACATCAGTAGTTGGTATAAGGACAGTGTCTACAGGTTGTTAGGTTGTTAGATGTCACTTTCATGGTGACGTCAGCTGAGATACCTCAGGGGTTTGGTTTGTCTATAAATGTAACAGTACCATGTACTGTTACATTTGATTGACTGAGCTGGTTTTCCCTTCTCATGTCTAATCCTTTCATCTTGTGCAATCCAACCTTGAGGCATCAGGCTGAGGGGGAGCTTAGTTTGTAAGCATGTCTGTAATCTTTTGCTTTGATTTGTAAATCATTCGACTCTATGAGAAGCAATTGTTTATCAAACTATTTTTCTCCTTTTGACTGTGTTTACAAAGTTTGTTTTTCATTTCCGCTGCACTTTACATGTTTTCATCGTCATTGATTATTCATTTTAAACAAACAAACACAATCATGAGAGCCTCCGATCCTAACAACTACTAACCCGTTAAACATACCAAATGTCCTTTTCAATGTATGCATGTCATGAAAATGTCTTTGTAAAACCATGTAATATGCATACTAAGTCAATATGGCAAGTAAAATGTCTTTGAAACCAAATGTTAGGTATACTAACTCAATATACCATAAAAATAATGTCTTTGAAATAATGTATTATATGTAACACGTAATAAAACATGTATAATGTCATGAAAACGAAAAGTAAAGTTATGCACATATGCTTCACCCCAAAACATTTGAAAACGTAAAATGGGGGAACTATGTACTCACATTTGGGTGCGTTTTTATATGTTAACACAATTCCTCAATTTGTTTATTCGTCCTAAATTAAGTAAGAATGATTTAATAATAATAAAAAATCCACAAAAGTACATAAGTTTCTCCGATATACTTAGAATTTTCACATAACTTTGAGATTTCCTCGAAAAGTTATTATTTTTTATTATATTGGTGTATTTATATATATATGAGGTCATATATATTTTAAGAACTTTGCGACTTGAATGATTTTATTTGTGACCCTCAACCTGTTATAAGCAATATATCTACGATATGCGTGTCGTAATAAATATACTCAAATGTAACATATTAATAATAGCGTAATACACATAATCTTGTCAAGTATTAACATGTTATCATACACATATTATAAAACACATAACACATTGTAATACATAAAATTTACCCATGAACAACCCATTATAGTGTATGTTGAAAAACGCGTATTTAGCGATTCGGTAACGTCTTTGGGCGTCGGAACTCACGTATGACTAACCAAACACCAAGTAAACTTAATATAAGTTAAAATACTTATTTTTATATCAAAAATATCAGTTTACTTACTGATCTAAAACAGTTTTATAAAAATCCTCCGAAAAGTCGATTTTTAACCGTTTTACCGCATAGTTTTGCATCAAACATTACCCTAACCATCCCAAATCGTAACGACTTGATATTTTAACATAAATCATGTTATTTAATGAATAAAATAGTGGTTATACTCATGATAGTGCAGGTCTCACATAAAGCACATAAATCATGCAAATTTCACATATTTTACCACTTTTCTAAGCTATATGTACAACATGCAAAGCTATCATACCTATGACAAAGTTTCATGCCATTATAATACACCAAATAATATTATTTTTAGTGTTTATAATCTGTTCTAAAATATTTTTGTCATACAAATCATTTTTTTTATCATTTCTTGAGCTTTAAATTAACATGTATTCTTATGTACAAGTGTCTAAAGCACACTATCACATCATCATCATTTCATATGAATTTAAATGCATCAACATGTAATTTATTCATGTTTACTTACTGATTTAATTGAACATTCATCATATCATCAAACACTTGCATTTTAACTATCATTCAAGAACAAGCAACAACTTAAAAATTCTCAAATATGTCTAATAATTTTTTGGCCATTTACATGTCAAAATACTAACATTATTTCAAATTATAACTCATGATTCAATCACTCCTTTATATCTCTAACATATTTGCACATAATCTTGTTCATGCAAGCAAACATCCTAAACAAGTATTTATCAAAAATCAACTCAAACTCAAATCTCATACACACACACACACACACACACACACACACATATATATATATATATATATACATATATATATATATATACGGTTATATTTACACACATATATACTATCATTTTTATTTTGTATCAAGACCCATTTCTTTTTAGATTTCAAGTTTGTGAAAAATTCCAAGATTCAAGAGAAACTTCCAATCATCAAGAACAACCAAGAATCAAGTGTATGATTTTAACATAAACTTTATACCTTCAAGATTCAAGTGAGTTTTTGATGAGATTTTGATGATATGGAGCTTGAAGTCACTTGAAAACACCTTGGAAACTCCTTTGAATCTTCACACCAACTTGAAACTAGCTTGGAATGGAGTTTGATCTTGAAGAACAAGGTTGCAAAATTAGAAATGGGAGTGATGGTGGTGTTTACGGTTATGGGGGAGGAGAGAGAGGAAGATGGAGTGAAGTGTGGTGTTGTGAAAGAATGTTGAAGATCTTAGAATCCAAGTGCCATACTTATAGATCTTCCACCAATATTTTGGCAACCAAATCAAGCAAGGATCCAAATATAATAAAAATCAAATCTTAGAGTGGGTGGTGGGTCCTTGTGACCGTAAATCATACGGGGGGGGGGGGGGGGTAAATGTAAATTTTTGAATGGTAAATATAGATAATAGTTGGAGGTTAAGTGTAATGTCTAGCGTTTTAATCCCGGTTTATGGCGTTTTATATTATTTTTATTATTCTATAAAAATAAACTCGCCAAATTATTACTGAAATAAATATCAGTTGCCGAGACTGGCTGCGTTGTCCGCGTTTTGCAGTAGAAACACTGTGTTACGCAGTAACACATGGTACGCGCTTAAACTTTGAAAAATAACGTTTTTAAGTGTTTTAATTTATTTTTCAACACGAACATTATTTAAAATAAAATTTTAATCATAACAAAATATTTTTGGGATTCAAATATTATCCGGGCGGTCACCAACGTTCGTTTCGCAGTTTTGTCGCAATTAGTTCTTAAATTCGAACAAACATGTTTTTGCCATACCGAATCCTTCGAAACTTATTTCTAAGTTATGTAAAGGGTATTTAGGGTATGTTTGGCTTATGTCACAGTTCCGGTGTGTATATCGCGTTAAACTGATTACGTTTACGTAACGGTTTCCGATTTCACTTCCAGAACAGGTTTGAGTGTTCGGAATTGAACAATGATTGAAAACGTACTAATGTCACAAATAATTAAACAAATATTGAAATTAAAACACCATATTTTATTAAATACAAAGTTGTTTGGAACAGTACAAGTATTAAAATACACAGATGTCACAATCTCCCCTACTTTTGGAAATTTCATCCCGAAATTTAATTGGAAGAAACTTGTGGGAAAAGGTGTGGATATTTTGCCTTCATTTGATCCTCTCGTTCCCAAGTAAACTCTGGGCCACGTTTGGATTCCCAGTGAACTTTGACTATCCGTATGCGCTTGAGCTTCTTGACTTGACGGTCCAATATTTCCACAGGTTTCTCGACGAAGTGCATCGTGTTTTCGACACGAATTTCATCAATGGGGTGTGGAGGTTTTCATCAGCCAAACACTTTTTCAGATTGGACACGTGGAAAGTTGGATGAACATTTCCAAGTTCAGGAGGCAGCTCAAGTCTATAGGCCACTTTTCTGATTCTTTCGACGATCTTGAATGGTCCAACGTAACGTGGTGCAAGTTTTCCTTTCTTCCTAAATCTGATTACACCTTTCCAAGGAGATACCTTAAGTAGGATGAGATCACCGACTTGGAATTCCAAAGGCTTGCGTCGTCTATCCGCGTAACTCTTTTGACGGCTTCTAGTTGTTAAGAGGTTGTCGCGAATTTTCTTGACTTTGTCTGTAGTCTCTAGAATGAGTTCAGGTCCACCAATCTCATTCCAGCAGACCAGCGAATGACATTTTCGACCGTATAAAGCTTCGAAAGGAGCCATGTTGATGCTGGAGTGATAACTATTATTGTAGGAGAATTCGATCAATGGAAGATGCGAATCCCAACTACCACCAAAATCGATCACACAAGCTCTAAGCATATCCTCCAGTGTTTGGATTGTTCTTTCAGATTGTCCATCCGTTTGAGGATGATAAGCTGTGCTCAAATTGAGTTGGGTTCCCATAGCAGATTGCATGGTTCTCCAAAAGTGAGATGAGAATCGAGCATCTCGGTCTGATATGATGTTTAAAGGAACACCATGTCGGGATACAATCTCATCTACATAGATCTTGGCAAGCTTTTCAGCAGAGAGATCCTCACGGATTGGCAAGAAGTGAGCAGATTTTGTCAAACGATCAACTACTACCCAAATGGCATCATGACCTCTATTAGTGCGTGGTAGTTTGGTAATGAGATCCATGGCAATGTTTTCCCATTTCCAAACCGGTATCTCTGGTTGTTCTAATAATCCAGAGGGATGTTGATGTTCTGCCTTAACCTTCAGACAAGTAAGGCATTTTGATACGTATAAGGCAATGTCTTTGTTCATTCCCGGCCACCAATACTGGGTTCGAAGATCCTTATACATTTTGTCTACACCAGGATGAATTGAATAACGAGACTTATGAGATTCATTCATTAACAAGGTGCGAAGATTGTCTTGAATTGGAACCCACAAACGGTCCATGAAATAATATAATCCATCGTTCTTCAGTTCAAGATGAGGCGTAAGATGATACGGTAATTCCTTACCCATCAAGTTCTGTGAAACACAAGTACTTTAAGCTTGAGAAATGCAGGTTTGAATATCAGATCGAAGTTGAACACAATGAAGCTTGACTCTTTCTTTTCGACTTAACGCATCGGCTACGACATTCGCCTTACCAGGATGGTAGCGAATCTCGCAGTCATAGTCGTTTAGAAGTTCTACCCAACGTCGTTGCCTCATGTTTAGTTCTTTCTGGTTGAAGATGTGTTGGAGACTTTTGTGGTCTGTGGAAACCACACATTTTGTTCCGTAAAGGTAGTGTCTCCAAATCTTGAGAGCAAAAACCACAGCGCCTAACTCAAGATCATGAGTCGTGTAGTTTTTCTCATGGATTTTCAATTGTCTTGACGTGTAGGCTATGACTTTGTTTCTCTGCATGAGAACACAACCAAGACCTAGATTCGATACATCACAATATACGACAAAGTCGTCGTTTCCCTCATGTAAAGACAACACAGGAGCGTTGCAGAGTTTATGTTTCAAGTTCTGAAAAGCTTCTTCTTGTTTGGGTCCCCACTCAAAATGTTTATTCTTTTGAGTTAAGGTTGTGAGAGGAACAGCAATCTTGGAGAAGTTTGCAATAAAGCGGCGGTAATAACCCGCGAGACCCAGAAATGAACGAACCTCGGTAGGAGTAGTTGGTGTATTCCAATCTTTAATCGCACTGATTTTGGCGGGATCTACATGTATACCTTGTTTGTTAACAATATGTCCCAAAAATTGAACTTCCCTAAGCCAAAATTCACACTTGGAGAATTTAGCGAAAAGTTGTTCCTTCTTTAGGAGTTCCATTGTTAGACGGAGATGTTGTTCGTGGTCAGCTCGTGTCTTGGAATACATCAAGATGTCATCAGTGAAGACGATGATGAACTTATCTAAATAAGGCTTACAAACCCTATTCACTAAGTCCATGAAGACGGCAGGAGCATTCGTTAAACCGAAAGGCATAACAGTAAACTCATAGTGGCTGTATCGTGTGCGGAAAGCAGTCTTGAGAATATCTTCTTCGGATACGCGAAGCTGATGATACCCAGAACGTAGATCAATCTTTGAAAAGCAGGTAGCACCCTGAAGCTGATCAAAGAGATCATCTATGCGAGGTAGGGGATATCGATTTTTGATGGTGAGTTTGTTAAGCTCACGGTAATCGATACACATTCGGAATGATCCATCCTTCTTCTTTACAAATAAGACAGGTGCGCCCCAAGGGGAAAAGCTCGGACGAATAAATCCTTTGTCTGATAACTCTTGCAGCTGCTTTGACAACTCATGCATCTCAGACGGTGCAAGACGGTATGGAGATTTAGCAATCGGGTTAGCACCAGGTACAAGGTCAATACGGAACTCGATTTGACGTGCTGGGGGTAAACCAGGTAAGTCTTCAGGAAAAACCTTAGGATAATCCCGAACGATAGGGATGTCTTGAACAGTTTTACCCTTGTCTTTCTCCTCTACGACACATGCCAAGAAAGCCAGATAATTCTTTCTTACGTATCTCTGGGCTTGGGTGCTTGTCATCAGTTTAAGGCTACTAGCGGGTTTCGCTCCACGAACCTCTAAGGTTTCACCAGACAAAAGAGGCACACGAACAATCTTATCAAAACAAACCACCTCTGCACGGTATTGGGTCAACCAATCCATCCCTACAATAACGTCGAAACTCCCAAGTTGCATTGGCGTGAGATCAATGGGAAAAAGATGATCATTGAGGTTCAACTGGAAATTTCGAATGACGGAATCGAGTACAAAGGATTCACCACTGGCTAACTCTAATGTCAAGGGTTTTCCTAGTTTTGTTCTAGGCTTTGAAAGCAATGGTTCAAAGGCTAGGGATACAAAACTCTTGTCGGTACCCGAATAAAAAAGAATAGAAGCAAGTTGGTTGTTAACATAGAACATACCGTTCACCACCTCATTGTCGGCACGCGCTTCATTGGCATTGATGTTGTATGCTCGTCCACGAGCCGGGTTCGCATTAGCCAACTTCAGGCACTTGTTCCTGTAGTGAGTCAGATCTCCACAATTGTAGCAAGACTCAGGCGGAAAAGGAGGTCGTGCAGGATTTGCTGGCTGTTGGGCAGGGTTTTGTGCCACTTGATTCGGAGTAGGAGGAGAGCGACATGTGTTAGCCAAATGGCCATATCTTCCACAGTTGTTGCAAAGACGACACTGAAGTTGTGGTTGATGATAACAATTGCACTTGTTACAAAGAGATGCAGTACCAACATACTGTTTCTTGGCAGGTAGTTGTGTTGGCTGGGTAGGAGCAACTTGATTGGTCAGTGCAACAACGGCAAAGTTCTTGGAAGCCTTATGCTTCCTAGATTTCTTCGAGGTTTCAGCTTTCTTTCCCTTCTTCTTCTTTTTCTTGTCAGATGGTTTCTTGTCACCCTTGAGGTGGAGTTTACCCTTCTTGACTTGAGACTCAGTCAAAGTTGCAGCTAGCTCAATGGCTTGTCTCACCGTGGTAGGGTTGCTGCCGGTGACAGTATCCTGAACGGGATCAGGAAGACCATCTATGTACTTTTCAATCGCCTTGTCCAAAGGCATGACCATTGTGGGACACAGCAGGCTCAGTTCTTCGTATCGGTCTGTGTAGGCACGGTGCTCTCCACTATCTTTCTTGAGATCATGGAATTCGTTTTCCAGTGCCCTCAGTTCATGACGAGGACAAAACTCCTCCATCATAAGTGCGCGAAGCTCTTCCCATGTTTGAGACATTGCCACGTTGGCACCTCTATCCCTCATCACACCATTCCACCAAGTAAGCGCCCTTTTCTGAAACACACTTGACGCAAACTCAACCTTTCGCTCATTCGGGCATTGAACGTGACGAAACGTACTCTCGAGACTCTCGAACCACTGTAGGAGCCCAGTTGCTCCTTCTGACCCAGAAAACTGAAGCGGTTTAGCCGAATTGAAAGTCTTAAAGTTGCACGGAACAGGTGCGTTGTTATTGTTGTTTGCTTGGTTTAACTGGATAACTAGGTTCGGGAGTACAGCAGCAATTTGATGAGCGATCAAGGCTGCCATTGCGGCGTCTTGAGTTTGATCACGTCGAGGAGGCATCTAAAAGAAAAGGAACACAAGGAAATGTGTGAGATTGACATAGGACAATCAAAAGGAGTATTGAAAATATCGACAAAACAAAGGAAGGTGGTCATTTGTCCATTACTTAAAACAAACAAACAACACCGTGACTAATCAAAGTAAATAGGTCTACATAAACCATTGGGTGTCAGCCCAATGGCCACCAGCACGCATTCTAACCCGGATGTGGCGGGTTCGAGTCTTGCTCGTTCCCAATGCCCCTACGGTAGCGGATTTACCCCCAGACTCAGGCTTGCTGGGTGGCGGTCTGCGAGGTGGGTTCACCTCGGCGGTTGGGAGGACCGTGGAATACCCCCCCCCCCTAAATAGGTCTACATAATGCATAATGAAGACATGCTTTAGCCTATAAGTGGACACTCACCCCAAGAGTTCCCAGGTAAGAGTGACTGGTCCGATTATGTGGATTTGTACGAACACTCTAGCCTTAGACAGAAAACTCAGGGTACAGGCACTCACCCTTCCGGATTGCACGTGTTCACATTATTAAGACCGAAACTTTGACGAGATTTGAAAACTTTAAAGGCATGAAGCCTAAAAATAAATCATCTAAGGATTGATAATTGATTTTCAAATGGAATTGAGATTTGTGTACTTGTTTTGGTAATCACCTACGGATAGGTGATGGTATTGTTTTAAGATCTAAACACAAGGTAACTTGTGTTAGGGTCCTAGAAAGGTTATAGTCTAGGTCAAAATTCTACTAATAACCTAATTCTCTATAACCATGAGCTCTGATACCAACTCTTCTGTCACACCCCGACCGCGTAAAACAACAAACCCCGGCGGAAACGTCGGGGAGTCGTGTGGCAAAATTATTGTTTCAAAACACATGATAATTAAAGTTAAGTTTTACAAGCTTAAATTATTACATTGTCTTAGTTCAAACAAAACACATAACATAAAAGATGATAACTTTCTTGATTTTAGATTGCTAAGGCCCAAATCGCCTTAAGTGTAGCTCGCTCACATCAAACATTCTCTCCTGAAACATATGTGAAAGTAAATACGTTAGCATAAAAATGCATGTGAGTAACATAGGTTTAGTGTTGAAGATTCATGACTTTGAATGTTAAAAGAAATGTTTAACGAAAAGTAGTCATGAACCTTATAAAATATTTTCTTTTATAAAATCACATGAAAATCAAATGATATAAAAGAATGATATATGGTTAAGTAAATAACCAAATGAAAATAATATGGATAGAATATGTCATGTCTTGTCTTTGTTGAAGTGGTTTAGATAACGCCACGATATGCAATATAATAAAAGCACTTATATATAGGAAGTACCAGCGGCGTATCCACCATGCTTTTATCATGTTACACACGTCTCGTTACTTAAATCACTTATTAATAACCATGAAATAATGTCTAGTTTAAATGTCAATGTCCAATGTCAAATGTCCAGTATAAACCATGTCTTGTATGGCGAATAAATAGTATTTACTCAAACCAAATGCATAATGTCATGTATAAATAAATGTCTTATGTAATCAAATGTCCTGTACAAAACAAAGTCTTTGAGTAAACAAAAGTTTAAAAAAAAATTTATGTTTTGGAAACCATTGCTTTTATCGATATGAACATTTATATGGTTTGTCTATCGCATACACTCAAGCCTTGAGACTGTCGGATAAACCCTTATCAGGATCAAGGTTTATCAAAAATGTATTCGGATTCTGTCATTCCCCTTCCGAAATTCCTAGAAAGCGGGAACGGGATTTGTCAAGTCCTATAGCGCTATTACATACTACCGAGCGGCGTGATCAATGTCAATGAATGTACTACTAACCCGTTAAACATACCAAATGTCCTTTTCAATGTAAGCATGTCATAAAAATGTCTTTGTAAAACCATGTAATAGGCATACGAAGTCAATATGCCAAGTAAAATGTCTTTGAAACAAAATGTTAGGTATACTAAGTCAATATACCATAAAAATAATGTCTTTGAAATAATGTATTATATGTAACACGTAATAAAACATGTATAATGTCATGAAAACGAAAAGTAAAGTTATGCACATATGCTTCACCCCAAAACATTTGAAAACGTAAAATGGGGGAACTATGTACTCACCTTTGGGTGCGTTTTTATATGTTAACACAATTCCTCAATTTGTTTATTCGTCCTAAATTAAGTAAGAATGATTTAATAATCAAAAACCCATAAAAATACATAAATTTCTCCGATACTTAGAATTTTCACATAACTTTGAGATTTTCTCGAAAAGTTATTATTTTTTATTATATTGGTGTATTTATATATATATATATGAGTTCATATATATTTTAAAAACTTTGCGACTTGAACGATTTTATTGGTGACCCTCATCATGTTATAAGCAATATATCTACGATTTGCGCGTCGTAATATATATACACAAATGTAACATACTAATAATTGCGTAATACACATAATCTTGTCAAGTATTAACATTTCATCATACACATATTATAAAACACCTAACACATTGTAACACATAAAATTTACCCATGAACAACCCATTATAGTGTATGTTGAAAAACGCGTATTTTAGCGATTTGGTAACGTTTTTGGGCGTCGGAAGTCACGTATGACTAACCAAACACCAAGTAAACTTAATATAAGTTAAAATACTTAATTTTATATCAAAATTATCAGTTTACTTACTGATCTAAAATAGTTTTATAAAAATCCTCCGAAAAGTCGATTTTTAACCGTTTTACCGCATAGTTTTGCATCAAACGTTACCCTAACCATCCCAAATCGTAACGACTTGATATTTTAACATAACCCATGTTATTTACTGAATAAAATAGTGGTTATACTCATGATAATGCAGGTCTCACATAAAGCACATAAATCATGCAAATTTCACATATTTTACCACTTTCTAAGCTATATGTACAACATGCAAAGCTATCATACCTATGACAAAGTTTCATGCCATTATAATACACCAAATAATGTTATTTTTATTTAGTGTTTATAATCTGTTCTAAAACATTTTTGTCATACAAATCATTTTTTATCATTTCTTGAGCTTTAAATTAACATGTATTCTTATTTTCAAGTGTCTAAAGCACACTATCACATCATCATCATTTCAGGTGAATTTAAATGCATCAACATGTAATTTATTCATGTTTACTTACTGATTTAATTGAGCATTCATCATATCATGCACAAATCATCAAACACTTGCATTTTAACTATCATTCAAGAACAAGCAACACACATATATATACTACCATTTTTATTTTGTATCAAGACCCATTTCTTTTTAGATTTCAAGTTTCTGAAAAATTCCAAGATTCAAGAGAAACTTCCAATCATCAAGAACAACCAAGAATCAAGTGTATGATTTAAACATAAACTTTATACCTTCAAGATTCAAGTGAGTTTTTGATGAGATTTTGATGATATGGAGCTTGAAAACACCTTGGAAACTCCTTTGGATCTTCACACCAACTTGAAACTAGCTTGGAATGGAGTTTGATCTTGAAGAACAAGGTTACAAAATTGGAAATGGGGGTGATGGTGGTGTTTACGGTTATGGGGGAGGAGAGAGAGGAAGATGGTATGAAGTGCGGTGTTGTGAAAGAATGATGAAGATCTTAGAATCCAAGTGCCATACTTATAGATCTTCCACCAATATTTTGGCAACCAAATCAAGCAAGGATCCAAATATAATAAAAATCAAATCTTTGAGTGGGTGGTGGGTCCTTGTGACCGTAAATCATATGGGGGGGGGGGGCGGGGGGTAAATGTAATTTTTTGAATGGTAAATATAGATAATAGTTGGAGTTTAAGTGTAATGTCTAGCGTTTCAATCCCGGTTTATGGCGTTTTATATTATTTTTATTAATCTATAAAAGAAACTCGCCAAATTATTACTGAAATAAATATCAGTTGCCGAGACTGGCTGCGTTGTCCGCGTTTTGCAGTAGAAACACTGTGTTACGCAGTAACACGTGGTACGCGCTTAAACTTTGAAAAATAACGTTTTTAAGTGTTTTAATTTATTTTTCAACACGAACATGATTTAAAATAAAATTTTAATCATAACAGAATATTTTTGGGATTTAAATATTATTCGGGCGGTCACCAACGTTCGTTTCGCAGTTTTGTCGCAATTAGTTCTTAAATTCGAACAAACATGTTTTTGCCCTACCGAATCCTTCGAAACTTATTTCTAAGTTATGTAAAGGGTATTTAGGGTATGTTTGGCTTATGTCACAGTTCCGGTGTGTATGTCGCGTTAAACTGATTACGTTTACGTAATGGTTTCCGATTTCACTTCCAGAACAGGTTTGAGAGTTCGGAATTAAACAATGATTGAAAATGTACTAATGTCACAAATAATTAAACAAATATTGAAATTAAAACACCATATTTTATTAAATACAAAGTTGTTCGGAATAGTACAAGTATTAAAATACACAGATGTCACACCAAATAAAGTTCAAATTGTTTAATTAACTAGAATGGGTTTCTAAGCATTATCCTAGCTTGTTTTCATGAGTTCCTCAGCTACTATCAACCTGTAACATGTATTAAAATACTATCAACAAAAAATGTTGGCGAGTATACAAATTTGAGTACATAGTAGCATAGTAGTTTAAAAGACTCATATCCACATAAAAAGTTTCACCATGCTAGTTTACGCAGTCCAAGTGATAGCCCAAGTTCCCAATATGTTAAATGCCTTTCCCAAAGACTAACGGGAGGTTAAATGTCTCCTCCTAACAATACCCCAAAGACTAACGGGGAGGTGCATTACCCCTATAGCGCTACCATTGTTAAGGCGGAACTACACACAAGGAATAAACGTTCACATAGCACAAAATTCTCAAGTATCACAAGTTTCATGTTTAAATGGGTAGAGTATGTTTCAAACAAGTTTTAAGTGTCAAGTGTCTTGATATAGAATACATGTTGCATCCCAAAAGTGTTTAAAATAAAAAGGGATCGAGTATACTCACAGTGGGTGCTAAGTATCAACACCAACTAATTGGATCGAAGGGGGAGCTGGAGTTAGCCTGATTATAGTATAACAATATAAGCGTCGAACTGAATGTTGAATCGTGCGGAAATCGGGTAAAAGTGTCTGACAGGTTTCCTGATCGGATGGTCATCCGGACGGATGGCTATCCGGTCGGATAACCATTCGATCGGACGACTGTTCGATCAGTGGGGGTGCTTTGCGAAATGTTTCCAAACTTTTGAAGTTTTCGTTGTAGTATAAATTCAAGTCATTCAATCGAATGGTCGTCCGGATGAATGATCGTTCGATCGAATGACTATTCGAGTGAAAATTTGATAGTTTAAAGTCTTGATTCAAATAATTTAAGTGTTAAAGGCTACAGGGAGCAGGTCGCTTAGTCGGATGATCGTTCGATCGGCCGGTCATCCGTTCGGACGATCATTCGACTGTTGTGATCTTGTTCCTTTGAACCTTTTTGTAAAGTCTCTAAGTTCGAGTTCAACGGAGAGGACATGATAACGTATCAAGACAACGGAAAACCCACCAAGGTTCAGCTTGTCTGATCGGATGGGAATCACCCCGTTCGATCAGGGTAACTGTTCTTGACGGAGTTTCATGTCTGACCCGTAGATCGGTCATCTCTCCGGTGGGAATTCGTTATCGAGCCGACTCCAGACTAAGGAACAAGTCCTAGGCCTGTCTGGGTCCAGATTCCACTAAGTTGAGTAGAAAAGTTAAGTATAGTTTAAAGAAAAGTTGAAAAATATGAATTCCTGTGAGAAAATGTTAAGGTTCTACGAAGATTTGTGTTTAAAAAGTGTAAAAATCCTTAAGATCTGCACCATTTCCAGTAAGATGACATCATTCAACCAGTGACATAAGCACCCAGTGATGATGTCACCTTCAAGGGCCCAAATCAGACGACTTTATGGTGGAAACGTATGATTTTGGTGAAGAATCTAATGAGAAAGTGTGTAATGATGAAAATTATACAAGATTCATGGGGAAAACTTACAAGAATCGCGTGAAATCGAAGGAAAAATGCCTTAGAACGAGTTGGAAGCTTCGGGGTCGGACGAGGCTGTCACATCAGTGAATAGTGATGTGACAGCGGGTATTTATAGTGTGAGAGTGATAGTAAGGCAGTGCAAGTGTGCTCTGGGTCGGAGGAGCCGAGCTCGAGCTCTCATAAATTAATCGAGCTCAAGTCTGGTTAAGCTCGGGCTTGTCTCAGCTTGTTTGCACCCATACCTATGGGTGATTTTGGATTAGAGCAAAAGTAGCTATGATGCCAGAAAAGTAATCTATTATAATTGTAGACAAAAGAGCAAATACAAATACCTTTAATGTACAAAACGTACGAACCGAAGGTTTTCCTGAAAAAAGTGGTGACATTTTTGTAATTATTTTACTCGTAGAGTAACTATCAAAATTATTCTACAGATGATCTTGTAGGATAATTTTGATCTTGTAGGGTAATTTTGTAAAAAGATCTTATAGGTTAATCTTGATCTTGTAGGATAATTTTATAGAGTATCATAATTACTCTACAAATGATCTTGTATATTAATTTAGAATTGTATGTTGTTTGATAAAGTTGTAAAGTAATTTTGATACATTTGTAAAGTAATTTTGATAATTACTCTACAAGATCATTTTACAAAATTGCCTTACAAGATCAAAATTACCCTGTAATATCATTTGTAGAGTAATTTTGATAATTACCCTACGAATAAATAATTACGAAAATGTCACCGCGTTTTTTTTTTCTTTTACTTTTTCCTGTCTTTCATACGTCTTGTACGCTAAAGGTATGTTTGGCATGGATCTTTTAGAAGCTTCTAGTTTAAGCTTTTAAGAAAAAGTTACTACTCAATAAAAAAAACCTTGTTTGGATGAATGAACTTGAAGCTTTTAGGTTAGGAGCTTGAAGCTTTTGGTTAAACGCTTCTACTAGTAGCGTTTAGAAGGAGCTACAAACTTTTAGGGAAAAATGTATTTTAACATCTAAAGATAATGAACTTTTAAATTCACAAGCTTTTTAAATTTTTAATTATGTCCGTTTTGGTCATTTTATACATTTTATTAAAAGCTCTAACTACTCTGTCAAACGCTAAATATATCTAAAAAGCTACAACTACTAGCTACAGCAGCTCCAGCTACCAACTTCTAGCCACTAGCTACTTTTACCAAACATACCCTAAGATTATTTGTACGTCAACTTAACTCTATAATTGTATTTCCTTAAACAAATTTACAATTAAGGGATAGCAAAACTAACCTATGCTACAAATATGGACAAGATATATGACTTCCTAAAATACCATATTGACTAAATAGATTTGGGTCACTGTTAGTTCATTAGATTAGGTAAGCAATTGATAGTTAATCTAAGCCAGTAACAACTCTCTTGCTTACTTTTGAATGGCAAAATCTTACCCCCAATTGTATGACTACTTACCCAATCATGATAGTTGATCGACATGGTTTCATTCTTATTTGAAATCAGCCCAATATGAATTAACTTTTTCTAACTAGTAATAAAAATCATGCTAGTTATTTTTTCTATAAATTATTATTGAAGAAGTATTTATTTTACATATTTGAAGATGAATAAATGGAATAATCAGAAGCTGTCACCTTATGTACACTCATAAACCAACAACCAACAACATTATTGTTCGACACTGACCCTAACCTAAATTTTAACGTAAATGGTACTCGATCCACCTCTGCCCACATGACTGTCAGTCCCCTCCGTCCCACCACCACCCAAAAACATTCTTATCACCACATATTATTCATCTCAATAATAATAATAATATTTCCTCAATACTTGTTTATATAACAACGTGTTTAAATATAAAGCTAAAAAGGATATGTAACCATTATATTTGATCAACGATTACATAAATTGTCTGATTATGATAATATACTTGTTTATATAACAATGTGTTTAAATATATTTCTACAAAAAGAAGTTAAAGCTAAAAAGGTGGTGATTATACCTTGGGGTTTTAATGGTTAGGGTTATGTGAGAGAGAGAGAAGGATGTGACGGAACCGGTTGGGGTGGTGGTGGTGGCGGCAGCAGTTTGGCGACGCCGCGTAACGGTGGTGGTGTGGTGGCAGATGGTGGTGGGTTTGGTTGGGGAAGAAAGGGTTGAGAAAGAGATCTGAGATGTGAGATGTGTTATATATATTTTAGTTTATTGTTTTTTTATTAAACTATTTTTAATTTAATTTAATTGGTTAAAAGACTAAATTACCCTTATGTGATATAACTTAACTGAAAATTTTAACCTCGTTAGGGTCAAAGGACCTAAGGTGTAACATGTTTTGCAAATAAAGGACTGTGGCTGTAATTATTAAAGGTAAAGGTCATCCATTGCGACTACCTACAAACATAAAGGACGAAAAGTGTAATTTATCCTTAATCCAATTATCCAAGCTCAATCTCAACCCAAAGATTTTGAACTAAATAAAATAATCCAAACCAACCCACCCATTCGGCTTCCAAAATCCAAATCGTGCCCCTAAAAAAACGCTCAGTGACAGCAAAAGCGACTCACAACTAGACGATTTTTTGGCCGTAAAATTCCAAATTCCTGCCGTTCCGACCATAATTACACCAGAATTCCGACTTATAACAGGTATCATTTCTTTATTGATTGTTTTTTTTTATGTGGTGATTAGGGGGAATTATAGATATATAAGGGTTTAATCTTTTTATGTTTTTTGATTGGTTTTTTTGTTGTTCACTTATTTTATACTTGTAGTTAATGATTTTGTTGTTTTATTTAAATAACTAATCAACATTTAAAACTAAGACTTCATTATTTAAAAGATTAGAATTGAAAATTAGGACTATGGTTGAACATGATTGTTTATTTTGTTTAAGTGTTTAGTGTTGTTTTATGAACTTATGGAGCGATTTATAAGTGACAGAAACCATGAGGGTGAAAATTTCCAAATGGTTTTGGATAGGAACCATGTGATAGAAACTATGAGCAATTTAAATTTATATGTGATAGGAACCATCATCAATTATATTTAAACATCATCTAGAGAAAGACTTACTTAAAAAAGTATCTCTAGATAATTTTTTGGATAGATTACAAAAATTGAAAACATGTATGGCACAATTTTAAATATATTTATAATGACGTTTGACGTGTTTTACATGACCCATATAAATTTTAGTTTGATTTTTTTTTTGTTTTACATGATCCATATAAATTTTAGTTTGATGTTATTTTATTTTAAATGACCTGACCCGATCAGACCCGCTATGAACCATATTTTTTTTATAGAGGTAGGGGCCTAAAATTGTTAAAAATATTCCCCACCTCCAAAAAAATTTCTTGAGTCCGTCACTACATGAAGTGGACTTGGATGGCGCTGTTTCTCATTTGTTTTCCTTTTTATTTTCTGGTTATTATTTTTTTATGGCTAAAATCATTTTAAATCCGTCTTTAATGGGATTTGAACTTTTGACCTCAAGGGGAGCAACAACTTAAGTAGTAATCGTACTACTAAAGACGACTCATACTCCTTAGATATCACCAGGCTTTTGGTGTTTTGTAAATTGAAGAAAGAAGAAAGTGTTAGTTTGGAATAATTTAAGAGTGCTATTTCTAATAGCTTGAAAGATGAGTTGTTTTAAGTTCTTAGAAAAAAAAATCTTTTGTGACTGTAGTTCTTAGAAAGTTTGAAGTTACTTATAGATTTAAAACACCTAAATTTGCGCGGTGATCGAGAAAGGTCAGTTGGCTCCAATGGTAAGAGGCGGAGGAGCTACGGCGACGGCAGCCGCTATGTAGAGGGGAGAAGGGAGGAGAGGAGAAGGAGCTAGGGTTTTCTTTGGGGGTGTTTTTGGCAAAATGAAAGAGGGGAGAAGTGGTTAGAAGACATAGACCCAAGTCTGCACCAAGAAGAGGTCTCGCAGACCTTTTTTAATAAAAGGTCTTCGAGAATACAAACACATTGCAGACTCAAACGTCTGTGCGTGGTCTGCGTGGGACAGACATAAGAGGTCCTGAAGAGCTTCTCACAAAAAACAAACACCCCCTTAGACGTGTTAGCTTCTATTTGTGTTTCGTTTTAGATTTTGTATCATATTTAAAATTTGAGTTATATCTTTGGTATTGATTTTGTTTTTATAAATGATTTCAGCTTTAGTGCCTTCTAACTGATACTTTTATGGGTTTTTGATTTATACATTTGTTTTGAACGACTTAATTTTTGTTACCAGTGAGATTTTAATCATTACTACATGGAAAGACAAAGTCTTATTCAACACTTTGATACTGTTAGGCTAAAGCTGCTTTGATGATTTGATTTCCAAATTTTTGGTATTTATGGGTTTAAAAGATTTAGCTTTTGATCTTTCAAGTTTTGGTGATGGGATGGTTGTGGCAGTGGCATGGCTGGTCGTTTATGATGGTGATTGGTGGTCAAGGTTGGCCTATGGTTTTTTTAACAGCCAATGAATCCTCTAAATGATTTTTTTTTACTATCAAAATTCACCACATCGGGATTCACCCGCCTCTGACCCGGGAAAACCATCACCTAGGGTCGAAGCCCGTGAATACCTGTCCGAATGCACGATAGTGCGGTGAGATAAGACCTGTTGAGTTCGAAAATCCAAAAAGAGATTGTCACCTACTCACCTAATCTCCCATCATCACCTGGTGCCGCCAAAACTAATTGAGGGAAGCAGGAATCAAACCTAGGTCACTTGAAACACTATGTCTCTTCTTTACCACTCCACCACCAGCTCTTTGACCGCTTATGGTGGTTATCATTAGTGGTTCTCAAGATTTTAAAAAATAATATGAGTAAAATGCACGGATATTCCATGTGGTTTGATAATGTTTCACCTTTAGTCCCCATCATTTGAAAATTACATGTATGTTCCCTATGGTTTAGCAACTTGTTACTCGGATAGTCCCTACACTGGATGAACGTTAACTTATCCAATTAAGTGTGAGTGAAATGACAAAAATACCCTTGCTAACAAACATTAAATAATAGATATATTGGTCGGCCCACTCAATATATAAATAAAAATATATAATAAACGAATCCCAGCACCCACCTCCACCTTTCTTCTCTGATTCTTCTCAAATTCAGCCGGCGACAACATCCTCTCCTTCCATTTCTTCTCCAGTTAAAAGGTCGTCCGACGGTGGAAGGGCTCTGCAACGAAGGAAGATATCACGATGGTAGCTTGGTAGGCCTCTGAATGTGGAAGTGTGGTGCGACGGGGAGGTGTCCGACGGTGCGTTCTGCAACTAAGATGAAGTATCGACCTGCAACTAGCCGATAATTTAGAGATTGCATGTTCACGCTGGAAAATCAAAGATGTTCAGATCTAAGCTCGTTAATAGGAAAATTTGTTATTTAGGTAGTAAGATCTAGCGTTAGAGCATTCACATCCTACCCATCAAAATCTGTGAGAAGGGGTTTTCATATTATAAAAGGTATAAAAAGTGGCTGTGAGGGGAGGAGATAGAAAATGTTACTGTTTATCTGTATATTTGAGAGCATTCACATCCATTCCACCATATTTTCACCCTAAATTACACCAAAAAAACACTACATTTTCTCTCTCCTTTTCAATTAGATAATATTTTTATACCTTTATCATTACTTTTTCTCTATACTTCACTCACAACCACTTTCAAAATATATTAAAAAATATAGGGGGTGAACAGTGTCCCTTCAAATATACAGATGAATAGTAATATTTTCTCTCCCCTCCATTCACAAACACTTTTTATACTCTTTATATTATAAAGACTTTACTCACACCATTTGGTGAAATGGATGTGAATGCTCTGAGGGGGCACTGTTCACCCTCTATAATTTTTTTTAAGGGAAAATTACCAAAATGTTGGTTGACCAAGTGGCTTTGCAAATTTGTCACCTTCCTGCGTCTTTGGAAGGTCCACACAGCCTCGGAAGCGTTCTTTTATTATGGTGAAGCGTCGAGTTCCTACAAGCTGACACGTGTCCACACGTCTTCGACATGTTCTAACGTCGGTGGCCGACGCATCATAACCAAAAAGTTTCTTGATGCGCCCGGCTTTGAGTTTTGCTGACGCATCATCTCTTCCAAAAAGATTTGGCTCCGCGGACGCTTCGAACGGCTCGGTAGACGCTTCCTCCGATGGCTTGCTCAACGCTTCCGATAGCTTGGCCGACTGTTCCAATGGCTTGGCCGACTCTTCCAATTTGTTTGGCTCGGCTAATTTTTCTAATATATATATTTTTTTTGTTTTTTTTATTCTATTAAACATAAATTTTTCCAATGTAAAAATATTACAACCTAAAGATATTAGTTAAATATAAGTTTTTAAATTTTCAGCCTATATATACTGGCCCACGTTATCCATTAGTGTGTATGAGCATGATGGAAACCGGGAGGCGTTCCAGTAACATACCAGAATCAGTAGAAAACACTATCTGGGTCAATGATAAGCAACAGCATGAAAATTGGTGTCCAAATGTTCTTGAGTTTTATTATGAGGGTGACTGTTCTTCTTGTTGTTCCAGCTATATTGGGAACCAACCTCTAGATAAACACTGGTGGGGTGGTCTATTAGGTTTCTGTGGAAACGGTTTTATTCAACAAACAGTAATTGCGTAATATATTTAAGTTTTATATTAAAAGGTTAAAATATCAAAATATTGTACACAGCATGTTAGACACGTGTAAGCTTGTAGGAAATGGACGCATCAACATGATAGAAGGACGCTTCCGAGGCTGTGTGGGCCTTCCAAACACGCAGGAAGGTGACAAATTTGCGAGTATAATGTGTGTTAGCCAGGGTCTCATCAACCACCCTAAAGGGGCAGAACCGTCATGTGCCGAACAACCCGTTAGACCCTTCACGTGTCCGTTGTAGATGAGTTCTTGAACCCGATCGACCCTGCAGAGCACGTGGAAGGGGAAATCCGATTACATCCGATGAAGTCGGAGGAGATCTGTGTCCGTTGTAGATGACTTCTTAAACCTGTTTGTTGAATTCGAAAAAATAATTTTCAGGGGGTCTGCACATTTTTTGAAGCTGTGAACACTAATAGGGTAGACGATATGGTGAAGAAAATGTTGTATATAAACAGGGTTGAACTTCAAAAAATTTAAAAATTGAACACGTTCAGACTTTCTAAAGCGTCCGCCAGAACTTTTTAAAGCGTCGGCCAAAGCTAAAGCCTCCGCCAGACCTTTTTGCGTCGTCGGGCCTTCACTTTTGCGTCGGTACTTTCCTTTTGCGTCGGCGGGACTTCCTTTTGCGTCGGCGGGCCTTCACTTTTGCGTCGGCGGGCCTTCACTTTTGCGTTAGCCAGACCATTCCCGTTTTTCAATTTTCATTAATGTATGGTCTCAGAATTTTGTATTTAATTTATAAAAAAATTCCCTAAAATAATTATCAATGAAAAATATTTTAATATTTCGGGGCATATAAATACTACTCTAAAAATAAAAAAATCATAGCAACTTATACCAACCATGTTAGTTAAAAATCTGTTTCCGGTTGCGATTGTCAAATATTAGAAAAATGTAGTATGGAAAAATTAGCTGGGAGTTTGTGTCTACATGATGTTTTTCTCAGTTTTATATTCACTCCGCTGCTGCTGAGGGGCTTTCTACAGCACGCTTGATGATTCCACCCCTTTAGGGATGTTGAAGTCCCAATGTGTTAGCCAGGTCTTGTAGGGGGGGCTATAAAGAAGCTGCAGCATCGTCGAAGAGACTGCGAACAACCCCTTCCGTAGACGATTATCGTTGATTAAATTTTATTTTAATTTAATATTCTGTTTGCATATTTATGTTATAAAAATAATAAATAAAGTTGTACGAAATCTATTTCTTGGTTTATGTTAATGTTGGGATTTTCCCAAACAGTCAGATCGGTTAAACAGCAAAATAATTTTACTTTTCTACGTTTACAGCAAAATAAATAAAACAAACCATTTTTATATTAACATAAAAACATAAAACCTAAACATTACATTAAAAAAACTAAAAAACAAAATAAAATATAACATAAACAGACGTGTTTGAAATCACGTTTTACAAACATAAACTACGCCAAACTGCTATTTCCGACTGAAATAAATAGTCTTCAAATAACTTCACCAAACCGCAAATTCCTTCTGGGTAGAAGATCGGGACAGAAATATTAATTAAGAATGAATTTATTTCTGCTTCCGGAATTCGCATCAAAACACCTACCGAAGATAAACGATGTGTCTTGAACTGGTAAGTTCCATCGACACGTTGTTTACACTTTGGCGGAAGTGATATGGGACGGGTTGTTTGCAGTTTCTTCACCGTCATGTGCCGAACAACCCGTTTGATGCATCACGTGTTCTTGGTAGATGAGCTCTTGAACACTTTGTAGTGATCAGAGGACGTGGGAGGGGATTTTATGAAAAAGTAGTCGTATATATATATAGGCGAAGAAATCTTGAAACCGTTTAACAATAAATTCTTCAAAACCGTTTAACAATAATTATTATATTATATTATTTAATTGAACTTCAAAATCGTTTAACAATAAATTATTTAATTTAACTTCAAAAATTTTAAAGCGTTTAGACTTTCTAAAGCGTCCTCCAGAACTTTTTAAAGTGTCGGTCAAAGCTAAAGTGTCCGCCAGAACTTTTTGGCCAAAGCGTCCGCCATAACTTTTTAAAGCGTCGGCCGTAGCTAAAGCATCAACCGGACCATTCCGGTTGGTTAGTCGGACCATTCCGGTGCGTCAGCCAAATAACTCAACAGACGCAATAATGAAGATCAGAAACTACGGACGCAAGCCGTGGAATCATTGCGTCTACCGACGCTTGAACATGTCAGACAGGTTTCGGACACGTGTAAGCTTGTAGGAAATGGACGCATCAACATGATAGAATGACGCTTCCGAGGTTGTGTTGGCCTTCCAAAGACGCAGGAAGGTGACAAATTTGCAAAGCCACTTGGTTAACCAATATTTTGGTAATTTTCCCTTTTTTAATGTATTTTGAAAGTGGTTGTGAGTGGAAGTAAGAGAAAATGTGCTGATAAAGGTATAAAAATATTATTTATTTGAAAGAAGAGAGAATAGATAGTTGTTTTTAGTGTAATTATAGGGTAAAAGATGATGAATATGATGTGAATGCTCTTAGATCGTTAAATCTTTAGATTGTTGAGATGAATTGAGCTCCAATTCAAAAATTCCAATGAGATATCGTCGGTTTTGGTCATCGGCGGTGATACATGGCATAGTCTTTATCGGAGGAGTTGCTGGAGCATTGTTTAATTTTTGTGGTCTAAATTTTTCAAGATCAATCAATTGAGAAAACCCTGTAGGTGGAGTCATAGGAGACTTCAAAAGTCAAAATGTTTATGTCTTGTCCTCTCCCTCAAGTTAAACATTCCCAATGGTGTTTAGTTCGTTTTCCGACCATGGTGGTGTATCGAGGACCGACCATGGTAACGGACATGCTTCATGGTGGTGAACTCGTTTTCCGGTTACTTAGGATTCGCCAGTGAGAAAGAGGAAGAGATGAGGGCGGTGGTGATGGTGGTTTTGTGATGGTCGGGAACTCATTTTCCGGTGACTTGAATGTGGCAGGAGGTTGGGTTGTGATTGATGGTAAAGAAAGGATAAGGGGATTACTGGATAGTGGAAATGAACGATGGTGGTTGGTGATGGTGGTCCCGCTTATTTATTTAGGGGCTGTTTGGTAGCCTCTTAATGACCATATAGATGCTACCTCTTAATGATTTAAAACCTCTGAATGAATAAGAGGTAACGTCAAGTCTGAATGGTTAAGAGGTAACCTCTGAATGATAAATCATCACATGTCACATTTTTCTACCTTCTCATTGGTAAAATTCTTAATGGTTCCATTAAGAGGTAGCCTCTTAATGACCATTCAGAGGCTACCAAACAGCCCCTTAATGTTTTAGTTATTGAGTTTTTAAAAGGAAGGTTAGTTAAGTCATTTCACTCACACTTAACTTAACTGGACAAGTTAACGTCCATCCAGTGTAGGGACTATCCAAGTAAAAAGTTGCTAAACCACATGGAACATACATGTAATTTTGAAAAGGTTGAGACTAAAGGTGAAAATTTACAAAACCACATGGACTATCCATGCATTTTACTCAAATGAAAAAAAATTTGTTACCACATCTATAAAATTAAAAACATCATAGTAACTTATAACAGTGTCAATGAATTATAAAAATAATCATTAAATGTTATAATCACTATGAAAATATACCAGGGTTACGCAGAAGTGCTCGACGATGATGAAATAGTTGGTTTAGTGTGTGAGGTTTGTCGGTCAGTTCCTCTTCCTGTCTGACGTAACCTTCCATCCTAACCTGACCTTTCTGAAATCCATTCGCCTTCTGGTCTCCCTCTTGTTTTTCGCAGGCGTTTTTTGGTTATCTTCTTCCTTCTCTCTCTAAGTTAGTGGTAGGGTTGTTCGACGGTGCTTAGTTATTTCTGGTTAGTGTGCTGGGACTTTCGATCTGTTCCTCGGAACATTCTTGAGGAGTCCGTTCATCCTAACTGGTGTATCTTTCACCCATTCGCTCCATACACTTTTCTTAGATCTCGTTGGTCCAATATGAACGTGGGAGATGAAGGAGGGAGTTGGAATGATGTGCTTCCCAGGAAGAAGGTTAAGAACCCGGGTTGTGATGAAGACAGAAACGTTAAAGGAAATATCACCAAATTCTACATTGCTAATCTTCCTCAGGGCTGTAATACATGGGACGTTGCGGAGTTCATTAAGGTTTTTTGTGAAGTTTCAGGGGTTTACATCGCTAGGAAATTAGACAAAGAAGGGAGACGTTTCGGGTTCGTCAGTTTCAAAAATGTGGATGATGTAAAGGAGATGGAGCGGGCTCTCAATGGTACTAAGATGAGAGGGTTAAAACTTGTGGCAAACCTAGCTAGATTTGCTAAGGAGAACGTTAGAGTTATTGGTGGAATGAAGGAAGAGTTGAAGGGTAAAAGTAAGGCTCATGTTCTTCCAACTCAGGCCCATGTGATTCAGAACAGCTCATTCATTAACAATGGGAAAGGGAAACTCTTTAGTGACCTGTTTTCCAATGACAAGACTTCATCAGACTCCAAAAACACTCTGGTGGCGGATCCTAGAATCAACATTGAAATCTCTGATGAAACTTTAGCTTTCAAGGACCTCATTGGTAATGCTTTGGTTGGAAGGTGTAAGAATCTTTCGATCCTAAGGAACTTGAATATTTTCATAGCCGATCGGAGAATTAAGGGGGTATCTCTTAGTTACTTGGGTGGATTGTCTATGCTTCTGAAGTTTGATAACGAGGAGATGTGTTCCAGTTTCTTGTTAGATCATGAAACATGGAAAGTGTGGTTTTCTAATCTTGATCCTTGGTTTTGTCAATCGCTCCCGTTCGAAAGACTAGCTTGGGTTAGGATCCTTGGTGTTCCCATGCACTGAGCATTTTGGTAAAATTGTGCATGGCTCCCAGTTGGAGGCGGTTGACGGGAATCTTTCGGTTAGTTGGATTGGTTTGTTGGTGGGTGAAGGTGCTAGGATTCATAATCATGTTACTTTACATTGGAAGGAAAAACATTTCCGTGTCTGGATCGAAGAAGAACTTAGTGATTGGGTCTCGGACTCGGTTGGGAAGGTGATGGTTATAGACGAGTACTTGAGGTCGCCGGATAAGTCCGGTTCCGGTGATGTCAACCGGGAAGACAAACCGTTGGTACACAGGATGGAGTTCAGAAAGGTGCAAGAGGAACACGAAAGGATTGAAACACTTAATACAGTCATCGACATCGAAGGAATTAATAATTTTCTCAAGAATAACTTTACCTGCATGGGGATTGAAAGAGCTGGCTCGCATACCAATGCTGAAGGAGATCAGGTCCAGGCTTCTAGTGGGGCCCAAGGTATCAATGGTGGAGTCATTCCTAATCATAAGGATCTTTCCTCGAAGCCCAAAAAGAGACTTAATACCTTTAGGCCCAGAAACAAAGCCCAATCCCATTCTGGGTCGTCCAGTCCCAACTCGGTTGATAGACCGAAAAAACGGGCCATGGATACAGGGGAGTTCAATTTTGACCTTAATGTGGACCTATCTGATAGCCACCCGGTGAATACCCAAGGTGGGGCTCAGATGGATATGGAGAATCAGGTTCAGCTGAACTCAGGTGGTGTTCTTCCACAATCGGATCCGGCCATTGCCACTGTAGCTGGGGATCTAGGGGATCAGACTGGAGTTGAAGGTGAGAATGAAGAATTGTCGGAATTTGTTGCTAATACCATGGATCCGCAGGCAGTTGACGAGATTGAAGCAACAATTACCATCGGTAATTTGGTGGGAGTTAATTTGGGAAACCACAACGATCTCGTCAAGGATGCGTTAAGAAGTGAAGGTATGTACGCTGTGATCCAATGAACATTCTGTCTTTAAATATTAGAGGAAATAATGGGGGTGCGAAAGCTATATGGGTTAAGGAGATCAGGTTATCCAATAAAATCAGGGCCGTTGCGTTGCAAGAATCTAAAATGGAGTCTGTTTCTAGAGCTAGCTTGGTGGGTTTTTGGGGTGACAATAACTTCAAATTTGCTTATGCCGCTTCTATTGGTCTCTCGGGAGGTATGATCTGGATTTGGGATCCGAAAATTTTTAAAGCTGAAGATATTATTCAGAACAGATGCTATTTGGTTATTAGAGGTTTGTTGGTTGGTAATGGGGTCCGTGTTAATTTGATCAACGTATACACCCCCCCCCCCCAAAGTACTGTGGCCAAACGTCATTTATGAGAAGAATTGTCGGTTTTGATTAATTCGTATGATGGTCAGTGGGTTCTAGCTGGAGATTTTAACGATGTACGTTCGAATGAAGAAAGGAAAAATTCTTTGTTTAAAGTTGCTTGTGCCGAGAACTTCAACAACTTCATTTTTGAGAATGGTTTGCAGGAGTATCCTATGCAGGGGCGGAAGTTCACGTGTTATAGGGATAATGGTAGAAAATTAAGCAAGTTGGACCGTTTTCTGGTGTGCTCAGAGTTTTTTTAATTTGTGGTCGTCGGCGTGTGTGAGGGTTCTCCCGGGTAGGCACTCAGACCACTGTCCTATTATTATGGAGGTTGTCGATCTTAAATTCGGTCCTCGGCCGTTTTGGGTTTATAGTTCTTGGATTGGTCAACCGGGGTTCGAGGAAGCAGTGGTTGAGGCCGCAGAAAGTTTTGTCTCGTTTAGTCCGCCTGATCTGAGCCTTACTTCCAAGTTTGCCCATATTATAGCTCGCTTAAAAACTTGGAGGGATGAATTTATTTCTAGAGAAAAAGAAAGTGTGAATTTGGCTCTTGCTGAATTGGAGGTTTTGGAGTCCGAAATGGAGAATAGAAATCTTTCAGAGGAAGAAGAATGGACTTTGGCGGAAAACAGGAAAGTTGTGACAAAAGTGGATTATAGAAAGGCGTTGGACCTTAAGCAAAGAGCTCGTTCAAAGTGGGCCTTAGAGGGTGATGAGAATTCAAAATTTTTTCACTCTTTGGTAAATAATAGGAAAGCAGTCAACTCGATACACGACCTCAACATTAATTAATGGTTCTTGGTGCACAAAACCGAAGGTTATTAAGAAGCAAGTCCTCTCGTTTTTTCGCGATAAATTTAAAGATCATGTGAACAATAGGCCGGATATGGTTTGCCACAATATCAAGAAGATTTCGGAAGGGGATCGGAATTGGTTAATCGAGCCTTTTTCTGGGCGTGAAATTAAAGAGGCAGTGTTGGATTGCGGGGATGATAAGGCTCCGGGTCCGGATGGGATGAATTTCAAATTTATTAAACATTTTTGGGATCTTTTCAAGGATGATTTTGTGAAATTTTTTGAGGGTTTTTATGACTCGGGTGATATTAATCTAGGTAGTGGGGCATCGTTTATTGCCTTGGTTCCTAAGATTAAGGATCCGGTTTCTCTGAATAATTATAGGCCCGTTAACTTGGTTGGCGTGATAAACAAGGTGATTTCAAAAGTTCTCGCTAATCGTATGAGGATGGTTCTGGGTGACGTCATTTCTGATTCCCAATCGGCTTTTCTTAAAGGAAGATTCATCTTGGATGGGCCTCTAATTGTTAACGAGTTAATCTCCTGGATAAAAAAGAAGAAATCAAAGGCCTTTATTCTAAAAATCGATTTCGACAAAGCGTATGATAATGTGAGCTAGAATTTTGTTGTGAGCATTCTTCGGCAAATGGGGTTCCAAAACAAGTGGTGCTCTTGGATTACGGGAATCCTCAAGTCGGCCAATTCCTCGGTGTTGGTCAACGGGTCGCCCACGTTCACATTCAGATGCGAGAAAGGGATGCGACAAGGTGACCCGCTTTCTCCGTTTTCATTCTTGGTTGTAATGGAGGCGCTCTCATGTATGATCGAAAGTGCTAAGGCGGCTGAAGTTATTATAGGGATCTCTACTCCTAACAATGGGCTGATCATTGCTCATTTGCTGTATGCGGATAACGCTATAATGATGGGAGAATGGTCGAAAGCTGAAATTCTTAATATTGTGAGAATCCTTCGTGTCTTTTATCTTTGTTCAGGTCTTAAATCAACATTGACAAGTCTAATCTCTATGGTATTGGAGTGGGAGCTTCGGAAATTGGGGTTATGGCTAATGTGGTGGGATGTAAACCAGATTGTCCGCCTTTCATATATCTCGGTCTTAAAGTTGATGCTAACATGAACCGGATTACCAACTAGGAGCCGGTTTTAGAGACTTTTCGCCCTAGATTGTCCAAATGGAAGTCGCATCTTTTGTCCATTGGTGGAAGGGTGGTCCTAATCAAGTCTGTTATGGAAAGTCTCCCGACATATTACTTTTCTCTCTATAAAGCTTCAAAAAAGGTTATTTCTACATTAGAATCTATGATAAAAAAAAATTCTTGTGGGGAGGTTCTTTGGAAGAAAGGAAATGCACTGGGTTGCGTGGGATACGGTTACGCGTCATAAGAAAGATGGAGGTTTGGGTTTAAACAAGTTAGAAACAGTGAATACGTCTCTTTTGACGAAATGGGGATGGAGATATAAGACGGAAGGTAGCAATCTATGGAAAAAAGTTATAGACGCTCTTCATTTAAGTAGGACGGGATCGGAATGCATTCCTTTTAAAAAAACCGCTATCCGGTGTTTGGAGTAATATAGCAAAAACTTTTATTAATACAAAGGTGGGTGGTCGTCCTCTTAGGAATTGTATGAAAGGTATTATCGGTAATGGTATGGAAGTCGCTTTTTGGCTCGATACTTAGCTTCTCGACGAACCGCTTAAAGTGGCAATCCCTGACTTATTTAGTATGGAGTCCGATAAAAAATGTTCTGCAGCTGATAGATTCAGCTTCCAAAATGGCGTCGGTATTTTTAATTGGAGCTGGAAATCTGATTTGTCTTCGGAATCCTTGCTGGCCAGCCTCGATACCTTATCCGGGTTGTTTGATGGGTTACAATTCTCATCTGGATCGGACCGATGGAAATGGACTTCTGAAACATCCGGATGCTTCTCTGTTAAAGTTGTTAAAAAGTTGTTGAAAAGGGATCGTGGTTCGGAAAATCACTTCGTTCTTGACTGGTGTCCATGGATTCCGGCCAAAGTCAATATTCATGCTTGGAGGTTGGAAATGAATAAAATTCCCACTGCAGAGGCGCTGATGAAGCGAAATATTGCTATCATCGACCCGTCATGTCCCCTATGCTCCTCGGAATTCGAAAGCGCTGATCATTTATTCATTGCCTGTTTCATTGCCTCTACGGTGTGGAACGGAATTAGTAACTGGTGTAAAATTCCAAACTTTTTTGCGTTCTCATTTCAAGATCTTCTCTCTTTCCATAAAGGTCGCAACATGTCGGAGAGGAAAATGGATGCGGTGCAAGGTATTATAATGATTACATGTTGGAGTCTTTGGCGTGCTAGGAATAACGCTAAATTTTCGAATGATCCGGTTAGAATTGAAGGAATTATTAGTGAAATTAAGACGTTGGGTTTTTTTATGGTTTTCGAATAGGTCGAAGCATAAAGGGATAGATTGGAAGGATTGGTGTTCTTTTGTAAATATGTAATTTTGTAGTTGGTTGTCGGCCCGGCTTGGGTCGGCGGTTTTTGTGAATGAAGTTTACCTTTCAAAAAAAACTATGAAAATATACCGTTAAAACTGATAGATACATGTTAAGCTTGTTATGAAATTTGGATATGAAAAAAAAACTTACCATAATTTTGAAACCGATTATTAAGTTAGTAACATCCAAATATATGCAATAAATAGTGATTAAATTACATATATTTCTTTTTGATTTAGTACTCTTAATCTATACCTGTTAAATTCACTATAATACCCTACTAGTCTAAGTACCCGTGTAATACACGGGTGGACCAACAATAATTAATATTACTCAACACGATTTATGTAAACATGTTAATTAAATAAACGTTGAACTACGAACATCTTTATGAACATTACACGTAATTGAAAAGAAACAAAGAAGACAAAGTTCACAATTTGTTAAATCTTAATGCCCGCGCGATGCGCGGCTTCAACCAAAACCATATTATTTACTTTGAAATGAAATATTCTGTACAAATACATACATTGGAAGAAAAAAACAGAAAACTATTCAAATCCCGGAAAAAACTTTCTTGTAGATTACATTTGTTGTTTTACTCGTTACATTCCCATCTTTGTGTAGTATAAGCAACTTCACACCGGCTCTGCTTTTAACTCTTGATAACGCAACATAAAGCTGACCATGTGAGAAACACCATTGCAAGAAACAAACCCTCCTACTTGCATAATATGTAAATTTTGTTTGTGCACCAAGTAAACCATAAGTAAAACACATAACTTGTTTCATTGATTTGTACATATAATTGTCCACAACCTTACAAACTCATTATCAAACACATGATGTCCAAAAGTTTTTAAAACCAAAATATTAAAGACATTGTACCTTTTATAAACAAAAACTATTAACAAAATGTTGACCACCTTCTTTCAACCTCTCTTCACAAATCCAGTAAGCAATAATATACATGTTGCTTTAAAAAGCCTAAACTCACACAGATCATCAAAAACCAATCCTTTGTATGTAACAAAAGTTTTCCATCCCTTGATATTATCTCTTTCAAAGCCCATCAAATACTCAAAAGCAAAACGATATCCAACTCACCACCATCCTCATCCCTAATTTTTAGATCCATCTTTCTGTCCAAACCCTTATTGTTAGCCCTTTCTTTAGGCAGCCACTACAATGAAAGCATGATGATTTAAAAAATATAAGCTTAATCGAATTAGTCTATATTTATTTTAAATCAAGATAATTTAGTGAGAGAAAACTCACAATTTTATCAGAAATTTGAAGCTGCCACTTCAGCCTTGGAGAAAGGGCATACGCAACTTTGTCTCCTACAATTTGAAAATTATTTTACCAAATTAAAGAAAAAGGTATTAATATTTTCTTTAACAAATGGACATGAAACATTCATATATTAAACAAAGTACTTCATTGCATCATTAGATCTCCGCGTCATTATACATTAACTTTGATATGTTGACCCATTTACTAATATTATAAATTTGAACGGTTCACTTAAAAACGATGACTGTGACCCATTTAGTGAAACCGATGAGTTTGACCTATTTATAAGAGTAACCACAATTCTAATTTTCTCTTAATAACATGAAAACTTTGTCAAGAAGAAAACTGTTGCTCGAATTAAGATAAGATAGTTTCCACAAGTTTTCAAATGAAGTTAACTTAAGATCAAAAGTTGGAGTTAACATTCAATTTTATATCCAGATAATAAAATTTTGTATATTATATTACTAACTTATGTTAAAGCTTGTCTTTTGGGTCCTCAAGTTACTCATTTCATTGAACCCCTTGTTTCAACCTAACCTAGTTGAGATAAGCTAAAACAGATACCCATATAAAATTGTATTATAACTATATCAGGGAATGCAAAGCGATATATAAAGTTATGAGAACTAAAAAACATACCTCTTGTTCAAGTACTTTTGTTTAAGATGCTCAGTATTCATACTGATCAAAGCAGCAAGCTGGCCCACAAAGTTGTCATGTGTAATAAACTTATCATCAGTGGAGCCTTGAGGATACATCACATTCCTCAAGCATGGTATGGTTTTGCACTAACATTTCCTTCAATGATTTCAAGTCTCCCATATGTGTATGGCCAGCAGAGATGTCAACTACCACAAACCTGGATATAAGATGAAAGCAGATTAAAGGTACATGCAAGTCACTGAATATACATATCTATATATGAATCAATTAACTTAATACCAAAAGCCAATTAAAACACAAAAGAGCTTTATAATTTATTGAAAAAGTTGTCATTTTGTAACATATATTAAATGGAGATATATAAATAATGTTTAGACTTTAAGGATTTATTCATGAAAGATTTTTATATAAACAAAAGAGGTGTGACAACAAAGATGAGAGGAAAAAATTGACAAAAACATATGTCTCAGTCCAAGTTACATCTTTAACTTGAGACCTGCCAAGTTCAAGCCAAATGTTGCCAGAATGACAAACTTAACTAAAAAGATCATAAAAATTTGGGCCAATTTCGAGCCCAAATTTACTTTTACAAAAGTGTATAAGATCAGAAAGCATTTTTAGCATAGAATATTATCAACGTCGATCAAGTGTAGTTTCGTAAACTGCAAGAAGAAAACGAAATAAAAACCTGATGAAAACGCTGGAAAAATACCTTCTTCATAGCTAGTCATTGCCACCTATGTATTTCTTCCATTAACCTAGCCATGTTGCATAATGTCTCAAAACTAATCGGCACTACCGAAGCCCGAACATGAATAGTTCATCAACACCAGATACAGAATCAACTCGGTTAGGCGGATTTGCAGACGACTGAATCAACACACCACCATTAAGCCTGATAAGATCACCAGAAGTAGCAGACGCCATACAATCCCAAATCATCGTTCATGTCAGATCGAGTCGCTTTAAAATAGGCCAGAACAGGTTCGGATCATGATGGATTCAGGTATGTATCTATAAATAATAATACAAATATTATTATAGAAATGATTTAATATGATACATAGTAAATTTACGATACAGTAATGTTCTTTTTATTTGAGTAATAATAAATAAATTTCACTAATTATTTGATTGAATTAATAATAAAAAAAAGTCCATTACCAAATTGAACCACCAACAATCAGGTACAAACCTGCAATGGTACAAAAAGATAACAAATTAGTACTCACTTTTCTCTCTCATGTTATTAAACATATCAAATGATGGAAAAGGAAGTTATATTAATCGAAGTCACGTCACACGTTATAGAGCAAACTTCACATGAGCTTCACGTAGGTAGGGATGAGCAAATGGTACCAGGTCCCGAACCTACTCGATTTTCGGTACCGACATTTTGTGTTTTCGGTACCGGTTCGGCACCAGTTTTTACCTTCAAATACCCGTCGGTACCGGTACCAAGCGGTACCGTACTGGTTTTTTCGGTACCGGTACCGATTTTTTGGATTTTCGGTACCGGTTGGTACCAAGCTCATCCTTGATTATCCCTTGATGACACGTTTCTCTTCATCAGTTAAGCACTGCACCTTGCAACCTACGTTAAGATTGTAAAATCAGGATTGTTATAATGACAAAAACAAAACCAGTAGGAAGAACTTGTGGAAACATATGATGAATAGATTGCTAAGTTAACATACCCTACAACCAGTATCCAAAGTTGTTTTAACAGAGCCATCTTTAATTGGAATCATTGATGCTCTATATAAACAACACAGTTCCATCTTAAATTGTTTTAACAACGTCCAATGATTTAGATAAAATCTTAAGGATTTCAAACATATCAGTTTCTTTTTCTTCCCAGAATTGTTCAACAAAAAGTACAGCATCCTATATTTAAACAAACTTTACTATATAAATTTCATACTTTATAACCACAAATCCTTGCAGAAAAACAGAATCTAACATATGCAGGTCTAATTTGCAACTAATCCTTGCATAAAAACAGAATCAGTTAAACATATTAAAAAAAAAAACCCTACCATTTTTTACTCACTAATTTGCAGCTCTTAAATGAACATCAAATAAACCTAAAACGTAAGAGGATCAGAATAACAGTAGACCAAAAATAACCCCTAAAAATTTATACACCATCATAATTAGTAAATATAAGAAAACCCTAATATAAGAGCCATAAAAATTGTTACAGATAAGAAACTTCACAAAAGATTCATATGTTTACTAATTATATTCAGTTCAAATCGATAGAAAATCGGCCCTTAAATCAAAAACATACTAACAAAAACCCCTAAATTTTGCTACAGATTAAAGAACAGATAAATATGCATACATATTAAACAATCGTACCTTAAAATAATGCTTCACAGTTCGATTGACTGCCAATTCGTTGTGAACAAAAAGATAATGATTGATAAATCGATTAACAACCGAATCGATGTGAAGAAAATTGAAGAATACGTATGGATTTATACATCTAGGGTTTATACATCTAGGGTTCATATTTTGGGTGATGATTGTAAAGAGATATGGAAATCGGATATATGGTAGAGTGATTTGATAACCTTAGAGAGAAAGATGGAAACTTCAATTTTCCTTATCACAATGAAAGTGAAAAAGCGGGATACATCTAATGCCGCTCATTGCCGCTCAAAAAAATTTTTAGAGATACAATCACATGACACGTGGCATTAAGTGTTGTAAGAATAAGACAAATGGCCAAAGTTTGTTTTGTTTTATTATAATGTATAGATTGTCGGAATTCTTGCCATGGGGAATTTTCACTAGTTTTAAACTGTAAATGTGAACCATTAAAAACCTTTAAATTGTTATGTTATGTTTTATGAATGAATTTATAAAAGAATATCTTATTACTGAGAAAAGAAAGCTCCACCACTTTGTTTTTTTGGATAAAACTAAAAAAGCACAACTGTTCTTTTAGTTTTTTCTCAATTAACATGACACGTTACAAGTCTTATCCACTCATGTCAACGTTGAAAAAGAGCAAAAAAGAACGAAAAAGTTATATGTGCTGGGCCTAATGGACTTTGTATGGCCCATTAAGTTTATCTATTCTAAATTTTTATGGACATGGTATAGAAACCCAGAAAGCAGATAAAGAACTCAAGAAGCACTAGCAAGGAGTACCCACAACTCCACAACATATATGATTTTTTTACACTTATAAAATTCATATTTTAATTAGATTCCACTAATACCTTTAAAATCTTTTATAGCTTGATTTCAACTACCTATATAAAATGATAATTTAGGATAACGGCACAACAAAATGACAGTTTAATGAAGATGATATTAGTCTTTTAAATTATTATTATTGAAAAATATTAAGTCTTAGTAATATAAAATAAACTGAAACTAAAATTATTAAAGTGAATAGAAATATTTAATATAATTAAAATAACTAAACTGAAAAGTGAACTAGTCCATCTATGGTTCTAATTCAAATGAGTTTCATAGTTTACTACGGTTATATATGTATAAATAACCGAGAACCAACCTTTTTTATGTTTAGAAACCATTGTTACAGTCTTTAGAAAAAAAGATTTCACTTGTCCTTATTCTCTTATTAACATGTATTTGTTTTGCGATTTGTGTTTATTAACGTTAAGGAGTTTGGTTTAGCTTACACCTCGAATCTGTCGTTAACCAATTAGTAACCAAATTAATCAAAACCGAACCAGATCAACTATAAAATCTAAAAGATCAATTTTATATTCGATATTTAACCATTACTAAACCGAATCCCACAAGGGGGTTTTTTCCAGATTTATTGGGTTTCCTCCTGAATTGGTGTATAGGCATTATTGACTAGTGGAGATGGATATGAATCTATGATCAGGTGATTCCGTTGGTGACACCAAGATACTCCAGCGGTCCGTCAGTGATCCAAATTTGTCGTTAGAACAAAAAAAAAAAAAAAAACCGAATCAAGCATTGTTCCACTAGTATGAAATTGTAACTTATATAAATACAAAATCTTATTAAGAATATATATATACGGATTTACATACAGTTAAACTCTAATTAAGTATTAACTGTTCTTAATCAAAGAAATAAAACCTGGAGTGCTTAAAATAATTACAACACTAATTAATATTAAACTCTTCTTCCTGCACATAACAAGAATCAAACCTATGAGCATTCCCGTAACGTTTGTGTAAACCGGCTTCCATATAGATAAAACTCATCACAATGATTGCCTTCATCAAAATTCTGTGAATAGCTTACAGCATCGTACCTGAATACGACCGGCTTCGAGGACCCGTAAATGCTCTTCTTACTTTCTTCAACAACCTTCTTCATGAGCTTCTTCCACCGCCTGCTCCGCCTGTTGCCACCCCGAGTGCCGCTGTTTATGAGCGTGTATTCTTCGTGGACGGGGACGCATGACGGCGACATGCAGCCGACGAGGTATG
Source organism: Helianthus tuberosus (assembly GCA_030545235.1). Taxonomy (NCBI): domain Eukaryota; kingdom Viridiplantae; phylum Streptophyta; class Magnoliopsida; order Asterales; family Asteraceae; genus Helianthus; species Helianthus tuberosus. The sequence continues at coordinate 153,399,159 of CM060403.1, read as the reverse complement.
ATGGTCTCCGGTGAGTAGTTGTGGTGGTGTTGAAGTCAGTTGTAGTGGCCATTTGTTTCATGAGAGATTTCCTTTTGGTTAGGGTGATAGTAATGTATGCAAATTGGAAAAGATAATGAGAAGATTTTATGGTTGGTTTTGAGGGTAGTTTGGTCAAGTTATTGTTGTGTTGGGAGAGTGTTGTCGTGTACCAATAGCGTGTGAGGGGCGTGTATTTCTATTGTTGTTAAGATCATTATCTTTTATGATGTTATAGTGTAAGATACCCTTATCACAATAGCAAGGTTTTAAAAACTGATTAAATCAAATGCTGGAAGCTTGAACGGCATGAATCATAGCTGTTTTTGAAAACTTTTGAAAAAATTTAGGCATTGGGCGTAAAAAAGAATTGACCCCAAAATCGTGGTTAAGAGGAAATGAATTGAAAAATAAAACTTTAGTGGTGGAGAAAAACTTGAACTTAAGACCTGTACATCATCTTGAGATGGTTTTCTTCCACTGCACCACCAACACTTTTTTACACAATAGACGGTTGAATATACTAAATATATAATTTAATAAATATATAAAAGCTTATAAAGACTTTTGGGACCCTTTGAAAATTTGGGTCTTAGGCGTCGGCACGTGTTAGCCGGCCCTGAATCATACCGATAAATTGATGGAGCGACAAAGTGATTGTATCGCCAGTAAATTGGTTTAAACCGATACGGGTCAAAGGTTAAATTTTGGCTTTTTAATCGTTTATGTGCCCAAAAAGGTGAGATTTACATTCTTATTAAAACTTAGCGCCCAAAAATATATCACTAGTTTTTTTTTTGAACGGCGAATTGTTTTTAATTATTGTCGTTTGTGGGACTCGAACCCAATACCTACCCCCCAGTGTTGTAGAGATCGCTAGGCGCCAGTCGGGCGGTGAGGTACCGCCTAGGGATTAATAGGGATTAATCGGATTGGACTTTTATATATAATTTTACATTTTTTTATAAATACGTAGTTAATTTTATACTTTTTATATATAATTTTACAAGTTTAGGAACCATATGTAAACTAGTGAAAGATAGAGGGGGCTAAATATCAAAATGCACAAACTTAATATAACCTAATACCCACCCATGTTCATCATAAGCCGCCTCTTCCTCATCTCCACGTTCTCATCAGACACAACAAGAAAACACATACTCTGTAACCAAATTCGCTTCTTCTGGTTGATTAATTCTTCAATGTTGTTCGATTTGCACATTGGAGACAAGTGCAGATCATATTTAGGTTCTAGTCAAGGTAAGAACACGTTCTAATTTGTAACGCCCGTCTCAATTAATCAAGATTTTAATAATAAAATACACATTTTAATGCTAAAATGTGACTTTACAAAATCTTGTCATACCAAATTTCCCATATGTTTACAACATTTCAAAAACATATTTGTAAATGTTTACAAAATTCACTTATAACAAAACAAATCAAGATTTGACGCGGAATCTTCATTTAACGTGTGTTCGGTTCTTGCTCGTCGCTTGATCTTCATCCGGGACTCTCGACATTCACCTATGATCAAAACCAACTTAGAAGTCAGTTTTGATAGTTAAATAACAAGTACAACAAGGTAATTGGGTCAAATAATCAAAATAAACAAAATTTTCAAGAATTCACCCCGTCGCCGCGCGCCACGGCAAACTCCTCCACGACCACATTTTGTCAGAATGTTTTGCATCAGTTGCTGCATATTCCCAGCGAAGCTTGATTTTACGAAAACGAGCATAACTCTTTCGTTATTGATCCGATTTACGCGATTCTTTTTCCTACACGTCCGTAATTTAATTCTCCATCACATGGAGTTAAAATCCGACATCCGGATTACAAATTTTCTAGATTTTAAGCTCTCGGCCTTATCATAACTATTTAACCTTTAGCAAAACTTTTGACCCGTTTCATACTTTCATCAAACTAACTACTTTGGTACACTTAAATTACTATGGACATCATATATACAAAATGTTTTCTATCACACGAAGTTCATTCACGGGTTATTATACATCGTTGACCCGTTTATACTTATGCGCTTATTTTTGACCCGTTAAGGGTATTTAAGCGCTTTAATGCATAAGCCACACTTATTCACTTCTAACTTCATATTTTCACATTGCTTTTCGAGGGGTCTTCCACCACAACTACTATTGTGGTGGATTTTATGTGTATCTATTGTTTCTCCCAAATTTACCCCTTTCGGATTTTCAACTTACGGCAAAGGCCATTTTGATACATTTGACCCAAAAAGGCTTATGCCTATAACTTTTATACTTCTCTATAACTTACATGATCACGACATATGTTCCTAAACCATCCCTAAAGGTTGTTTTCCCGATTTACCCATCAAGGGCGTTTTTGTCAACTTTAGCCCCTCATTTTACATCGAAGGACTTTCGCTACCCATTTGACCGAATTCGTATATATTTAACTAAATTTAGTTATGCGTACCTGGCTCGGATCAACATATTGATCTGTTTGATACCTTGCGTCCATAATATGCTAATTTATAGCACCGCTAAATCATAAGTGTTTTATCCTGTGCGCATAAGACTCGACAAGCACTTATTAGTCATTATTGGTCAAATGGTATCTACATTACCATTTGAACCGTTTGGTCTAAACGATTAAACACTTTTTCGCTTATATTGGAATGGTATCTATTTACCATTTCATTAAATAACTCAATTCAGATTTCTCACCTCTTTAGCTATGTCTCTTAACCCCCCCCCCCTTTTTAATCGTTTAGACTTACTTATAAAGTAACCGTTCGAAAACCCATTTTATCTTAGTCTTTTCATGACTAGTTTACTGTTTCACCCTTTTTTACCATTAAATATGGTTTCAATCATTTATATTAGTTCCGACCCGTATCTTTTCGCGTCGAAAACCATATTTCGGATATTTTCTTTATTGTATTCATAACTTATAGAATAAACACGCATTCTACAAAAAGGTGTAAGTTTTACTTACCTCGTATCCGAACTACGCTTTTCTTTTCCTTCTTGATTCGTTTGACCCGCTCCCTTATCAAGCTTCCACCTAGCTCGTTACGCATCAAACTATCATCATTGTTTTCAAGGTGGTTAGTTAAATCATAATTTAATACGATTATTCCACCTTACGCATTTTCTATCAAAATTTTCATTCGATCTTATTAATGGTTAGTTTGACTTTCAAAAGTCAACTGCCTCTTTTTAATATATACGAAATGCACAACTTAGTTCAACGAACTTACTTAGGCATTTCTTCAACTATTCGGTTGTCACTATTTTTAGGCCACTAACTCACCCAAGGTTCTAGCCGAGTTTATTATGTTTTCAACACTTTATCTTGTTCATGTGATTATCAAGACTAATTTGTCCATTCATATGACAAGGACTAAGGGTTCACCATATACGAGTGAAACTCGTTTCGTCATATCACTAGCATTCACCCGAACACCTAATACAACCAAGTTCTACCTATCAATTTAGTAGTTAACATGATTTCAAACATCCATATTCATGAAATAAATCACTAATTTCACTACAACCTTCAAAACCCTTTTTGAATCATGTATAATCAAATACTCAAATTTGCAATTTGTTTAAGTATTTCGCTTCAACTATCAATTATGATGATTTCTAGCACAAACATATCATCAACCTCATTATTTAGCTAAAACCCACTTAGCACATACAAGGGAATTCATCAAACCCTAGTTTTTAACACTAATCTTTCAAATTTTCAACTAGGGTTTGTTTCTAAACATGAATTTCATCACAACAACGCTCATAAATTCATTGTTCATTCCAGAATTTCGATTATGATTTCTCATCATAATTTCGAATTATCACCAAACAAAATTCAACATACCTTGTAATCCCCACGACTAGGTGATCACGAATTTGTGCTCAAGCATCTGATTTGGGCTGGATTTAACCTTCAATTTGTTGATTTTGGGTGAACTAGGGTTTTGAGTTCCTGGCCCTTCTTCTGATCGATCTCACGCACACACACACTAGTGTGTGTGTAGTGTTTTAATTAAATAAAAATTAAGTATTAACGGGGTTTGATTACCAAACACGTTTTTAGGGTGTTACAAGTCTACCCCCCTTAAAGAGGTTTCGTCCCCGAAACCTTTCTCATGTACTTCCTTAGTTTAGAATCACCTGAACCTTGGTTTCGGTGATTACTTGAGCATTGCTCTCATATAAAAAAATCTTGCCAAAAAGTATGGTAACGTGTTCTTGGTTTTAAGGCGTATGCGCCTTTCACGTGTAAGGCCATTACTTTCAGCTTGTACTTCTTATTCTGGTCACTTATTTGACCGAGTTGTCATCTGATCACTCGGTTATATTTATTTTCAACATGCTTACTTCAAGCTAATCTTATATCGACAAGTGCTTTGTATAAGTCGTAACACTAATCTGACTTTGAAAGGTTTTACCGGCTAGACTAATTAGTCGCCGTCACTTTATGCCCCGTCATGCGGGTATATCTTATTGCCAACCCGGCCTTTTGCATGTTTTTCTGATTTCATATCTCATAACTCACGTTACGATGTGAGTATATTCTATATCACTTTTTTTACCGTGATTTCATCACGTCTTGTTAAGTTTACGTCGACTTTTCATTGTTGAAAATCCTTCTTTCAAACGTATCGTTTTACACCTATCGATGTTAAAACCTATATCCTTTAATATTAACCATTTCCGAGTTCGTCTCATAATATTCATATTTGTTAAAACGTTATTTCTCACTAAAACTGTATTTTAGTTTCACGTTTTCTCTTTAACTCATGTCAATTCCAAGGAATTTACGTCCAAGGATTTATCCCCTTCCGTTGTCATTTTGGTAATGACTTCACCCATTTTTGTGACGTAACACAATTTAAATAATTGTGAATTCTTTTGTCATTTTTACCCATTTAAATATTTTAGTGAAATTTTTCACTTTTGTCAACCAAACCTTTCACAAACTCTTTGCTTTTAATCCATTTAATTAACTTAGTGAAACCCATCGTTTTTATACTAACTTCATCTCCCGTTATTTTTTTACGCGGAATGTTACAACCAGTTTCCTTGTTTTATACTATTGACCCGTAGGTTCTTTCACTTAGCCTCGTAGGCTATTACTTTAGATTTTCACCTTTTTACCTTATTAAGGTGAGACCCCACAATTCGTTTCTTTCTATTTGTGACCCGAATGTCTTTTTGGTCCCGTAGACCTTAGCATCATTTATAATCTCATAGGTTATGATAATCTCGTAGATCATCTTTTATTCAAGTCTTTATTCAAAAGTATATACATTTATATATGTATATGGCGTTAAGGCACCCTTTTTAAGTTCAAAATCATTTATTTTCACTTTTGTATTTCCTTTGACTTTGACCGTAGTCTAAGGCTACATTTGTTTTCTTTCGAACAAATTTTTCCGACTTTATGACTCCCTACGTCACTCACACGTCGGTTTATTCTACGCTTACCATTATCTGGTTCTCACCTATATTTCTTTGCAACCCTCTACCCGGGTTTTTTTACCTTAAGGTTTTTAGCGCTCATGACCCCTTGCATAGGTTTATTAATATCTCGCGCTTTTATTTATTTGGTTCGCGCTTACTTACATTAGCAAGCGTTATTCTTAATTTATTTCGTTTGACTTGTTCGTGTGAAATTTTATCACTTATGAAAGTAAAACTTCATTCTTTGTTCGACCCGTTCAACTTTAAAATAGTTGAACATAATTTATCAAAATTTCTATTTACATCATCTTGTCGTCTTTTAGTCATGACTCAAAACCCAAGTCTTTTGACTTTCCATCCGAGTTCCCGTTTCTCGGTCTACACATGTGTTTAAATCCTTACCCATCAATCGGGTGGTTTACCGAAGTCGTTAGTATTGCAGCCCTTCCGGTATGCATTAAGACTTCGCTTCGATTTATTTGGTCATCTTAGCGAATCCATCGCTTTTATTCGACCATGTCTTTTATTCTTTATGTGACCATCCTTGACGGCCTTATAGATTATGAGTGACGATTATCATCGTCACCCTTTCTTTACTACGAACAATGTTAACAACTTTGATTATCTTTTTCGTGTGAGCAATACCTTCGTTTTTATGATCCGGCGGATCATCTATACTTTGGTTTTACTTGCCCATTTTGTCAATCATGGCTCTTTTGTCCCTTCTCTCGGGCTCATTATTCTAATGTAATACGCTTCCGTCACCCGGCTTGCGTTTACATTATTCTCAATTATTTTGCTCATTTAATTCATTTGGGTACTTTTAATTTGTCCCATTTACCCTATCCTTACTACATCGGATGTAAGTATGTCCATCATAAAAAGTTCATGGTACCACGCGCTCACCACTTACTTGGCCAGAGTAAGCTATCAGTACCTGGTATACATGACCTTTTTATAATTTTCACATTACACCCCATGTAAGTAATGCCTCTATTTGTTTCTCTTGGAAACAATATCCCGGATAGGTTTTCTATTCGGGTTTTTCCAAGTTTTCAATCTACATATGCAACTTTCAATCTCTACGTATTTGTTGCATATTAATATTCACGTAAAAATTTAAAACGCGCACCTGTTAATGCTTGCCCTAACAGACTCTCCTTTCCATTAACTTATTCGCGATCGTTACGCGATTTAGGTCCTTGGTGAGCATGCTCTATTTGTCGTACTTTGGACCGTTCCTCTGTCAAATCCGCGATTTGTTAAACTCTCGCTATCTTCATATGCGAGTGTCCTTCAACTAAAACATTTACAACAGTTAGTAATTTCGACATTAATGGATGCCCGTATTATAATACAAGGCTTTTCTACTATACGCATCAACGCGTGTAATTTCGTTGACTATATCTACTATATATCATTTTTATTGGTGTAACGTGTATTACATGATAACCATATGTGTTGTTCTCAATACTTTAATCATACTAAACCATTGATATAATGTACTTACCGGATTTGCGATCAAGCCTCGAACCGAACACACTTTATTCTTTAACCATGAGCTCTGATTACCAACTTGTAACGCCCGTCTCAATTAATCAAGATTTTAATAATGAAATACACATTTTAATGCTAAAATGTGACTTTACAAAAACTTGTCATACCAGCATTCCCATATGTTTACAACATTTCAAAAACATATTTGTAAATGTTTACAAAATTCACTTATAACAAAACAAATCAAGATTTGACGCGGAAGCTTCATTTAACGTGTGTTCGATTCTTGCTCGTCGCTTGATCTTCATCCGGGACTCTCGACATTCACCTATGATCAAAACCAACTTAGAAGTCAGTTTTGATAGTTAAATAACAAGTACAACAAGGTAATTGGGTCAAATAATCAAAATAAACAAAATTTTCAAGAATTCACCCCGTCGCCTCGCGCCACGGCAAACTCCTCGTGCCACGGCCCCATTTTGACAGAATGTTTTGCATCAGTTGCTGCATATTCCTAGCCAAGCTTGATTTTACGAAAACGAGCATAACTCTTTCGTTATTGATCCGATTTACACGATTCTTTTTCCTACACGTCCGTAATTTAATTCTCCATCACATGGAGATAAAATCCGACATCCGGGTTACAAATTTTCTAGATTTTAAGCTCTCGGCCTTATCTTAACTATTTAACCTTTAGCAAAACATTTGACCCGTTTCATACTTTCATCAAACTAACTAGTTTGGTACACTTAAATTACTTCGGACATCATATATAAAAAATGTTTTCTATCACACGAAGTTCATTCACGGGTTATTATACATCGTTGACCCGTTTATACTTATGCGCTTATTTTTGACCCGTTAAGGGTATTTAAGCGCTTTAATGCATAAGCCACACTTATTCACTTCTAACTTCATATTTTCACATTGCTTTTCGAGGGGTCTTCCACCACAACTACTATTGTGGTGGATTTTATGTGTAACTATTGTTTCTCCCAAACTTACCCCTTTCGGATTTTCAACTTACGGCAAAGGCCATTTTGATACATTTGACCCAAAAAGGCTTATGTCTATAACTTTTATACTTCTCTATAACTTACATGATCACGACATATGTTCTTAAACCATTCTTAAGGGTTGATTTCCCGATTTACCCATCAAGGGCGTTTTTATCAACATTAGCCCCTCATTTTACGTCGAAGGACTTTTGCTACCCATTTGACCGAATTCGTATATTTAACTAAATTTAGTTATGCGTACCTGGATCGGATCAACATATTGACCCGTTTGATACCTTGCGTCCATAATATGCTAATTTATAGCACTGCTAAATCATAAGTGTTTTATCCTGTGCGCATAAGACTCGACAAGCACTTATTAGTCATTATTGGTCAAATGGTATCTACATTACCATTTGAACCGTTTGGTCTAAACGATTAAACACTTTTGCGCTTATATTGGAATGGTATCTATTTACCATTTCATTAAATAACTCAATTCAGATTTCTCACCTCTTTAGCTATGTCTCTTAAACCCCCCCCCCCCTTTTTTTAATCGTTTAGACTTACTTATAAAGTAGCCTTTCGAAAACCCATTTTATCTTAGTCTTTTCATGACTAGTTTACTGTTTCACCCCTTTTTACCATTAAACATGGTTTCTATCATTTATATTAGTTCCGACCCGTATCTTTTCGCGTCGGAAACCATATTTCGGATATTATCTTTATTGTATTCATAACTTATAGAATAAACACGCATTCTACAAAAAGGTGTAAGTTTTACTTACCTCGCATCCGAACTACGCTTTTCCTTTCCTTCTTAATTCGTTTGACACGCTCCCTTATCAAGCTTCCACCTAGCTCGTTACGCGTCAAACTATCATCATTATTTTCAAGGTGGTTAGTTAAATCATAATTTAATACGATTATTCCATCTTATGCATTTTCTATCAAAATTTTCATTCGATCTTATTAATGGTTAGTTTGACTTTCAAAAGTCAACTGCCTCTTTTTAATATATACGAAATGCACAATAGAGTTCAACGAACTTACTTAGGCATTTCTTCAACTATTCGGTTGTCACTATTTTTAGGCCACTAACTCACCCAAGGTTCTAGCCGAGTTTATTATGTTTTCAACACTTTATCTTGTTCATGTGATTATCAAGACTAATTTGTCCATTCATTTCACAAGGACTAAGGGTTCCCCATATACGAGTGAAACCCGTTTCGTCATATCACTAGCATTCACCCGAACACCTAATACAACCAAGTTCTACCTATCAATTTAGTAGTTAACATGATTTCAAATATCCATATTCATGAAATAAATCACTAATTTCACTACAACCTTCAAAACCCTTTTTGAATCATGTATAATCAAATACTCAAATTTGCAATTTGTTTAAGTATTTTGCTTCAATTATCAATTATGATGATTTCTAGCACAAACATAACATTAACCTCATTATTTAGCTAAAACCCACTTAGCACATACAAAGGAATTCATCAAACCCTAGTTTTTAACACTAATCTTTCAAGTTTTCAACTTAGGTTTGTTTCTAAACATGAATTTCATCACAACAACGCTCATAAATTCGTTGTTCATTCCAGAATTTCGATTATGATTTCTCATCATAATTTCAAAGTATCACCAAATAACAAAATTCAACATACCTTGTAATCCCCACGACTAGGTGATCACGAATTTGTGCTCATGCATCTGATTTGGGCTGGATTTGACCTTCAATTTGTTGATTTTGGGTGAACTAGGGTTTTGAGCTCCTGGCCCTTCTTCTGATCGATCTCACGCACACCCACACTAGTGTGTGTGTAGTGTTTTAATTAAATAAAAATCAAGTTTTAAATCTTCCTCTTTTGGCCCCTCTAGTTTGTAACCTTGTAATAAGGTTTATTACCCAAGTTTCCTTCTTTATTTTAAGGCACATATTTAACTAGGTTGATATTCCTAGTTACTTAGTGGGTTCGGGGAAGTTATAACCCGTTTTATTTTTAAGTCTCGTTAACTCGGGCCTTTCGTAACTTTATTTTCTCGAAAGTCTTTTATTCACGTTTTATTTAATATTAGGTTTAATTATTTAATTAATCCTAATATTTACCGGGTTACTTTTACCACTAACGGTACTTTGCCCGTCTTTTAGTATTAACGGGGTTTGATTACCAGACCCGTTTTCGGGGTGTTACATTGTTTGACTGTACTGTTCCGATTTCAACTCATTTTGATCCAGTTTTGACCTCATACCTAACCGACTAGGCCTGATTTAAAGCGATTTTTTACTGATTTTTACAAGTTTGATCGATTTTGACCATTACCGCCTAATTTGACCGATTTGGCTATTTCTGGGAGATGGACTGTCACACCCCAATCGATGACGGAATCATCGGGGCATGGCACTGAGCGAAACAGATTGTCCAAAAGTTTCTATAACAATTATCAAAACTATTCAATTTAAATAATACGTCCCATACCGTATCTCAAACAACAAAATAATTATTACAGACATAAATCCAGTCAAATATTCTGTTCCGACAACTCAGATTTAAATAGACAGCAATTGTTTATCTGCTTCTAGAGACCCCTGATTCGTTATCTACAGACAACTATTTGTTGGGCTCTAAAGCGTTATTCTAGCTTCAAATTCCTACCACATATGCATCCTAAGCACCTGTCACATACGTTAGAATAAAGTCAATACATAAGATGTAAAGGTGAGCATACAAGTTTGATAGTAGCATATAGAGTTCGAGTTCGTTTACGCATAACCAGCACGTACACATAGTGAAATGAAGCACGTTAGTTATCGACATAGATCCATCGATACCAATGACTGCGGGTTGACTGCCCGGGGCAGTTCGCAATACATGATTACCACCGTAATCTATGCAAGTAAAAGATCCTTAACAACCCCCGTGTGAACGGGTGCTGAGTCCAAACTATAGTACTATCGTTGCTAAGGCAGGTAGACAACATTCCATGTGTAAACATAACAAACAAGCATTCATAAGCCACGTATAACATGCATTAACGGTTAGCGTTCAAATAGTTTGAGTAGTGTGTGGTAGTTGTAGCTTGAATATTCGTAACGTATGTAACACCCAAAAGTTCTTAAAGGAAAAAGGGGTCGAGTATACTCACAGCGATTTATGGATTGAAGGGAGCGCTTAAAGAGTACGGTTAGTCTGAATAGATTCGATAGCATAACGATAAGTGAAATGTAAAACGGGAAACAAGCATTGGAGGGTCGGGCAAGTCCGATCGGACGGCTGACCGTTCGATTGACAGTCTGCTCAGACGGCTGTCCGGTCGGTCGGTAGGCCGATCGGATGGCTGTTCGAGTGGATTGTTTCTTCCTTTGAAAAGGATGTGTTTGTGTATGATGGTTTGATTTTTGAAGTTTTCGTTGTAGCATTTGAAAACATTGAAGTACCTTTACCTTTCAGGTCGGTCGATCGGACGGCTGTTCGATCGGCCGGCTACCCGATCGGTTAGGTATTGCAGTGATTTGCCTTGGATCGGACAGGTGTTCGATCGGACAACAGGGTGTCACCTGATCAGACGACTGTTCTATCGGGTGGCACTTCTTGTGCATTGAACATGTTGAAAAATTCGATTAAGTATTGAAGCATAGTATCTCATGATCCGAAGAGAAATCTGATCGAACAGGAGTTCGATCGAACGGCAGTTCGTTCAATACTAGCCTTCAAAATAGGTTAGTTGATGGTGTGGGGCCATGTGCTAGCCGATCGCCTGGCCGGTCGATCGGCTGGTTATCCGATCGGCTGGCTGTTCGTTCAGACAGCAGTCCGATCGGTCGGCTTCCTGACCTGATCAGCCTATTCGTCTAACACTTGGTTGTTCTGGTTTGTTTGTCGTTATATCGAGGTAGTTTGACAATGAGTCGAACCATAGAACCCTCGTTCTTACTTGTTTCCCTTACGCGGGCAGGAATCACCCAAACCCGGCCGGTGAACTGTTCGGAACGAAGTTTAACGTTTAACCCGTAACCGGTTAACCTCGTAGGTAGGATCCGGATCTTGAGCCATACAACCACCGAAGTGATTTGTAAACCGGCTCAGGCTCCGTTTCTACCGGTTTGAAGTTATTGAGTGACAAAGAGTTGAAAGAAAGTTGGAGAATCCGTCTTTCAATCCTTGTCACCGCGTCCATGTTTAGATTTATGAAAGATCCTTGTTTGTTTATGTGGAAATCGACTAGATCCAAGCTATTCTTGGTGGATTGAGGCCAAAACATGAAGTTCTTCAAGAAAGTACCCATGATGACATCATCCTAGAACACTTGAATCTTGATGATTTCACGGTTAAAAGTTAAGATTTGAAAGATAGAAAGGTGTAGGAGTGTGTATAGATCAAGAAAGTACACGATTTAGGATGAAATCTTACCGGAATCGAGAGAAATCTGCGAAAAGGTGAGCTGAGCGTGCTGGTCGAACAGAGGTTTCCAAAAGTGGAAAGGATGACAATGACGGGGGTATTTATAGGATGACAAAAGGGGAAAGGGCTGGCCGATCGACCAGGCAGCTCGATCGGACAGCCTGTCCGATCGGACAGCAGTCCGTTCGGCTGGCTGTTCGATCGGCTGGGAGCCTGATCGATCAGTCACACCTTTCGAGTGTTTCGCGCGACGATTTTTTTGATATTTCGATTTCGATTGCGATCGATGCGATACGATAGGGTTTCCTAATCAAATTACTTTCAGTCCCAAACACTCATATCTCCAATAATCTATTTTCCACCATTTATCATAATTCGTTCACGATTCGGGTTCGATTGCACTTCGAGTTAGATTTCGAGTTTCGATTGGGCTCGCTTGATTATCACAACACAACATAAATAAACATGCACAGGTAACACGTAAGGCACACACACGTATAATACAAGTAAAATTCGTAGCTCGAGTTGCGATTAGAAGTCGATTCGATTAGCATAGCTTGATTATTGATTAATTAACTTTATCGAATTGTTACTTCCTATAATTCACAATCGTAAGTCGATTGATTAACGATTAACACACCTTGATTATTGCATTAACGACACTTACTCCACATAATACGAATCAAATAAAGAGATTTCTACGAGTCAAGTTGCGCGAAATCGGTCGTTGACTTAGACCTTGACTTTGACTTGTGAAAACACGGGGTGTTACATGGACCTCCGATTACCGCCTAGGCGCCATTTAATCGACCGCCTAGGCCGATTTCTCCAACACTGCCTACCTCTCTCAAACTCGAGTGTTTAAAGACTTTGTATTTGTCAATGGACCACCACCCACTTGGAAAAGATCAAATAGTTAACATTAAAGATCTATGAATTATAAAACAACAATTTAAAACACGATATGATTGAAATTTCGAATAAGTAAACAATCTGAGTCATAAAACAAAAAAGGGAGAAATAAGATAATCGGGGAAATAAATCTTAAGGTCAAAGAATTATGATACGTGACGTAACTAGCTAGTTATTTAGTTAAAATCGATTTACGTTTTAAAGGTGCATTTGCTTGTTGCCATATTGTTAAAAAGGATATTTGACAAATAAATATATTAGGCAACAAGGGCCACTTCACTAACAAAGGACCAGTCAAATAAGTTTTGATTCAAAGTTCATTTCAAACTAAAAAAAGGACTGAATCACCATAATAGTAAAAAGTATAACTAAAGAAAAGGACTGAATCACCATAATAGTAAAAAGTATAACTAAAAAAAAGACTGAATCAGCATAATAAGGGTGTAAGGAGTGGTTAAACACTTTGGAGTGGTAAACTAAAAAACCGACCAATCAGAGCGCGCCATGTCAATCAGGCAAAAGTGTTTAAACTTTGCTGAAAATTGTTGGCAATGGTTTAAACACTTGCTGAAGTGGTAAACTTTTATTATTATTTTATTTTTGTGCACTATTTTATTTAATATTAATAAATGTAGAATAAATACATTAAATTAAAAATCAATAAACTTTCATAAATTAAATTAAAAACATCAAAATTACACTAAATTAAAAAACAATAAAATTACATTAACTTGAAACAATTTAAACTAGTCTTCGTCGGAATCGACCAAAAGGTGGGGCAAATCTTGACTTGCGAGATGATCTATGAGATCGTGTTTTAGTCTCCAATGCGTGTCTTCATCCATCAACTCGCCCAACACCGTATCGTCTAGAGCGGGCTCGACCGGAGGATCCCGAATGTGCATCGTTGCTATCGCCTTTCCTTCATCTTTCAAAATCATGTTGTGTAAAATAATACACGTGTACACGAAACTCCTAATTTTTTTAACGGATCTTGCTCGCATCGGTCGACTCAATACACCCCATTTCGCCTTCATAACACCAAAAGCCCGTTCGATGTCTTTTCTTGCCGCCTCATGTTGCCTCTTGAATTTCTTTTGCTCTACTTCGTGAGGGTAAGGGATCGACTTCACAAACACAGACCACGAAGGGTAGATTCCATCCACGAGCAAATAACCATGTTTGTATAAATGGTTGTTAACGTAAAATAGACATTTTGGCGCGGTTCCATTTTGTTCCGTTAAAAATAACGGAGATTGTTGTAGAACATTGATATCGTTTTGAGAACCCGGTGGACCGGAAAAAGCATGCCAAAACCATAAGTCTTGAGAAGCAACCGCTTCGAGCATAACAGTCGAGTATCGATGATCTCCTCACATATATTGGCCTCGATACTCTGTCGGACAAAATCGCCAAACGAAATGGGTGCAATCAAGGCTACCGAACATACCTGGAAGGTGATGTTTTTCCTCATGAGCTTGGTATAAAAGTGCCATGTCGTGGCTTGTCGGTCTACGTAAGAACTCTGGACCATATATTTTGCAAACCGTGTCGCAAAAATATTCTAAGCACTCGCGAGAAGTTCTTTCGGCCATATGCAAGTACTCGTCGTTCTCGTCTGGAGTGTTACCAGTTGCGAGCTGTTTAATAGCCGATGTCACCTTTTGCAACGGCGTAAAGCCCTTCCTACCTCACGCATCGGGGGCCTCTTCAAACCACGGGTCGTTCTCTTCCACGTCGGCCACAATTTTTAGAAACAAACATTTCGACATACGGAACCTCTGCCGAAAGATATCTTCGTTGTACTTCGGGTCTTCGATAAAATAATCCGCCAGCCCCTCCTCACGTTGACGTTCAATATATCTCCTTCGGTTAAATGTGCCCGTGTCTTGAAGTTTGGCTTCTTCGATGAGATTTTGAAAAAAAGAATGCTACTATCGGACGATTCGTCGCTACTCATGGGTGGGAACCATAACCGGAGTTCATCCGCCATTTTGTTTTGTAAATTTTTGGGAAGAATTGTTGGTATTTTTTGGTTTGGTTGGTTATATATTTGAAGGTATTTGGTTATGTTTTGGTTTGATATTTATAGGTTAATTTTTTAAAGAAAAAATTATTTTTTATTTGAAACGGTAATATTACCGTTATACTTGGCCCACATGACAAACAAGCATCGTCCCCGCGTTGGCAAGCTGTCCCCGCCCCTTTAACTTTGCCGATCGGTAAAGGGGTCGGCGGCGGTGTTCCCGCTCGGCAAACCGAGTTTGCCGCCCCCCTTTACCGCCCACTCCGGACACCCTAAAAAGTATAACTACATGTCTATTGATTATATTTGTGAAGCATATATTGATAAATCATCATAACTAGGATTGCGACCCGCCGCAATGCGGCGGGGATTCTTTAGTTATAACTAAGTCAATCTAGGACCCGCACGTTATGTTAAACTGTCAAACGGGGGAAAAATAGACGATGTAAAAACGTTCACCCAAACACGCACGTTGCGTCGTGTTAACTCGCAAAATTTAGAACGAAACGTAAACCGTTAAACCAAAGACGCACGTTGCGATGTGTTAAGTCACAAAATTTAGAACCAAGCATAAAGCGAAAAAATTGCGGAAAATGAAAACTATAAAGGATCAAAGTTGAAAGTAAAAAAAGTTGTGAGGATAGATTGTAAAAGATAAAAAGTTTTGGGTTAAAAGTAAAAAAAATAGTTTTGGGTTAAAAGTAATTTATGAATTACTTTTGGGTGAAAAGTAAAAAAAATCAATTTTTTTTTGGAAAACCCCCAAAGAAAATGTTACCACAACCATATGCGTAACCATTTTTTCTTTGAAAACCCCTCAAAGCACACTCCGCATTGCGGTGGGGCGTAAAACGGTGTGTCAAATAGTACTAATGTCACACAACCGTCATCTACCACCAACACTGACTCGACCTACGATATGCGTGTTGCGACAAACCTGTCAATTATGGAAAAATAGAGGTAAAAACGTTGAACAACACATGCACGTTGCGTCGTATTAACTCAAAAAGTTTAGAACTATACGTAAAACGAAAATTTGCGAAAACCCCTCAAAGCACACCCCGCATTGCGGTGGGGCGTAAAACGGTGTGTCAAATAGTACTAATGTCACACAACCGTCATCTACCACCAACACTGACTCGACCTACGATATGCGTGTTGCGACAAACCTGTCAATTATGGAAAAATAGAGGTAAAAACGTTGAACAACACATGCACGTTGCGTCGTATTAACTCAAAAAGTTTAGAACTATACGTAAAACGAAAATTTGCGAAAGATGAAAAGTACAAGTGACAAAAGTTGCGAAGTTAAATTGCAAATAATGAAAAGTTTTGGGTTAAAGTTAAAAAAACAAATCATGTAGGGTTAAAATTGGAAAATATAAAAACCTTTTGGTTAAAAGTAAAAAATCAACTTTTTTTTTGAAAAACTCACAAAGCACAATGTACAAGTGCTTATGCACAAAAAACTTGCAAACTTATATATGGAACTAGGGTTAAGACTCGTACGCGTTGCGGCGCGGGTACATCGTAAACATTGAATGGATTAGTCCAAACATTATATGATGCATTAACCATATGAAAACACACATTTCGACGTATCCTGTTAAACTCAATGTAACCTGTATAAGCATTGTCGTTGGATCAAATGTAAAGTAAATGGAATTCATGTCAAACAATAACTTGAATTTATACGAAACGTACATAAAAATATGCACGTAAAAATGGTTTCTTTAAACGAAAATGTATTATACTTGACCTGACTCGTCTATAAAAAATGTTTACGTCGGAATGCAGAAGAAATCATATTTATACATACTCCTACATAAAATATGCATGTAAAAATAATTTTTATGTAAAGGAAGTATAGGGGTAAACCGAAACAAAATATTAGTAAAAAATTTAATAGGTTAAAAACGTTCGTAAAACCGTGGCAAGTAGCACCAATGCCACAACGACATCGACTCTCAACATCGTAAAAATAAAATAGATAAAATGGTAAAAATTACACTGAAAATTCCCCAAGCATAAAGTACAAGTTATGATGCACAAAAAAGTTGATAATTTATATATGAAATAATAATAGTAAAAAGTATAACTACATGTCTATTGATTATAGTTGTGAAGTATATATTGATAAATGCAAAATAGAAAACCATTTTGAATATACATTTTATTTGCAATTTCAAAAGCAGTTTTAAAGGCAAAAAAGGAGTATTATTGCTTTGCGTAAATGGAAGGTAGTACAACATAGCACTATGGGAGTAAGTGGATGAAGAGGGACAACATGAGTGAAGAAAAGAACCATGTGAGAGTTTGGTACAACCACCTAGTTATAATAAAACAATAATCCAAATTACATTTAATTGAAAATATAAAATCATATATAATTTTTACCCATAAGTGGAACATGAATTAAACGGATATTAAGAAACGATTAATTACAAACGTAACATATTTTGAAAAGGCAAAGCTAAAATATCATCTATGAGGAAAGAAAAAAAAGACTCGGAATGAGAAAGAAACAAAACCAACTATAACTTTAACCAATGTGTACCAAACCTACCCATTTCTAACCGTTTATTCTTTGTCATCCATGGACCCTACACTGTTATTGGCGTTACATTTGTTGGCTTGTTCTATCTTGTTGATGTTTTGATTGTTTTCATGTTTTGTTCCACACTAAATTGGACCACTTTTTTTTTTTTTTTTTTTCTTTTCTTAAGGTGAACTTCTAATGATGACCATTTTCACATCCGCAAATTGCGGACCCTCTCCAAGAACGTGGGCCCAGATAGCAAGGCCAGCGCTGGGTTAACCAGTCTTGGGTCGAAGGCTTTCCCCCGGAAACCGTACTGCCTCCACTCGATTTTACTCGCTGTAGTAACAGCCGGATGAAAACCGGAGTGACGCTCAGGATCAAACCCTACTCGGTGGGTTTTTCACCATCATAGCGCACATGTCACACCCATTTACATTTGCCGGGAGTCGAACCGGAGTCTCACAAGGAAACACTCGGTCCAACAACCAATTGAGCTAGATGGATGGACAAATTGGACCACATTTAATACATCAAAAGAATAGACTTTCGGTGTTAGTTAAATTAAGTAGATGGATAATACCATATGTTGTGATTTAACATAACGCCTCGTTACATTACTGTCATATAAACTGTGAGATTTAACTAACTAGTATGTAACTATCATGTTGTGGTTTAACTAATAACTAAATAAAGAACGTGCAGCAGCTAATGCCCCCTCCAGTGGCACTCCCCTTTAACGTCAGGGAGGCGGTGTTCTAGGGCGTTACTGGCTGAAGTGGAGGGTGGCGTTAAGCCACAACGTCTGGTCTAATATCTTTTGATTTCTAAAACTTTGGATGTCACTTTAGCCGATACGTAATTACTAATTTGGTGTTTTAATTTCAAAAGTTATGTAAATCGTTCATATTATTTAAGTTTATTGGGTATAAGGTTCTTGGGGAAGGTTCATTTGAGAATAATCTTCTTAAAAGAAGAAAAAATGAATTAATCTAGACCCTATATTTTTTTGATCAATGGTTGTGAATCAATATATCATTTTTGTCCACTTTTAATTAATGTTTTAATTACTAAGGGTAGTATAGACATTTTGATGTACAATATTAATAAATATTTTAAAGAGTTACACAAATCTTATTAATGCAACTATAAATTCCTCCTTCACCATCATTACTATATTGGCTCATACACAAATTTTATTAGAAGTAACAAAATTATTTAAAAATTATGTGTCCTACACATATTTTATTATGAGTCGCAAAATTATTTAAAAGTGTTTGAGTCCTACACATTTTGTATCCTACACCAAAATATTGTTTTATTGGTGTAGGAAACGTTGAAAATATAAGATCATGTGCATGATTGTTTTTATTGTGTAAGATGCATAACTATTTTATAAGATAGGCACATTAAATGATTAGATTCATTAATTTGAATAACAAAAACACATAAAAGAATCATTAAATGATTTATTCAAATTACCTTTGTATCTTTTATTCTTTTTATTCTTAATTTTTAATTCTTCTCATTTGAACTCTCCACTAAGGTTCTTTAAGTAAACTTTTGTCTAAAATAAACATTAGAATCTCTCATGTGTGTTGCAAATAAAGGTATATTGATCATTTTCGCTTCGAGTCTACCTTCGAGTGTATCATTCTCTCTTTGTATCCTTTCATAACCATAGATCTCTTTCTTTACCTTTTTCTCCCTCTAGTCATACAATAACCACCGTGGTCTTTTGGCTTAGAAACATAGCTTTGGTTGATTGGTAAAACCCCATGTGATCGCAATGTTCATAATGAAGTAGCAGGAAACTAACATCACCATATTAGTTAACCAAAACTGTACTTACAAAAATTAAAGTTTTGGTTGGTTCTTTTAAAAGTTCATCATAGAAGTTTCCAGTATGTGCCCAAAAGGAAGCTTTCAAAGGTATTATAAGAATTGGAGTTTGAACAAAGCGAGATTCGAAAATAAGGAGGTTAGAATCGAGGATATAGTTAAAGAGGTAAAGGCTCTTGGTTTTCTTTGGTTTAAAAATAGAAAGAATTGTATAGATTTAGAGTGGGGCGATTGGTGTAAATTTGTCATAGTGTAGGTGCGGTTGTGTTGGTTGGCCCCTCGGTTTGAGGGTGTCGTTTTTGTTTTCAATGAAGTTCTCCTTTCAAAAAAAAATGTCCATTGTGACTTGTGAGGAAGATCAAAGGCCATGATTCTGTCATGAGCCTTCAATAATACATGGGAATTTGCTAGAGACCTTGAAAGAGACTACACATATTCAGTGCATCATAAATGATAATTATACATTTTATATATTCATATAGAAAGAATATATTGCATGTTTAGTGTATGTGTAGCGCTATGCACCCACATAAAGCCCCTATAAAGCCCCAAACACCACTACGAAGGGCTTTATGAGACAAAAAAAATGGGGGAGGCGCCATATATATAGCGCCGGGTATGGGTGATGTTTTCAAAGATTGGACCAATCACAAACAAGCAAGGTTTTTATAATTAATTAATAAAATTGAAAATTAATAATTAGGTAATGATGGGTAGGGGCTTTATGACTACGGGCTCTAGTGATATAACGCCCCATAAAGCCCCCGTGTGACGTGGCATGACACGTGTCGTATAACGCCCCACAAGGGGCTTTATCACTACGGATGGCCTTAGAGCAGTTAATAAAATTAGGTAAAATATAACTACCTCCCCATTTTGTTTACTCGATCATTTCCACTACCTTCACTGTGTTTGTTTGTTGGTCATCACATATCCAAAAACTTTGCATCACTGACAAAGAGGTAAAGTTCTTTAAGGGCACCAGTTCGAGAATGAAACCTTGCTTCAAGTGTAAATACATGATCTTTTATGCATATAAACATGGAGATCAAATAGAATCATTCTAAACACTAGGAAGCTAGAAAAAAAAATCAAATTTTAATCTTCAATAACATGCACTAAACCAATGAATCATATCTATAAGCGGGACGAAATGGATGGCCTTCAGACAGGCCTTTAAGAATGACCTTGTGACAAGTAGTAGTATTATATAGCAGGTTCAAGCTTCGAGCAAGTTATAGTCACTATCCCAAAAGTTGTTAAAATTGATGGGTAGGCAATGGTGGTGGCCTGGTGGGAGAGAAGATCAACGAAAGTAATGTGTCATGTGAAATATTTGCTCGAAGACGACGACAGTAAAGCTATATAGCATAGATATTTATTCTCGAGAGTGTCATCAAGCGACAAAAGTACGTAATTATGTGCTCCACTCAAGCCAGGTGCCATAATCTGTGGGGGAGGTCAGTTGGAATTCAGTATGTCCTCATCGGTGGGCTTGATGATGTGGTAGATGGAAGCCAAGAATTTCAACGATGTCCATGAAACCAATATGGTAGGGGATCGGGCTAGTTACTGTAAACTTGCAAATTCATGGATCACTATAATGAGCGAGTAATGGACAATATGGACCTACCCAAAGGACGGTTTGATGCAAAAAGGTCCACTAGGGTCAACATTAATGAGCATCCATTTAGTCAATAAGCCAAAGTGAAGCCTTTATTTCGGGTGTTGTTGCGACGTGTACATAGTTTGGTGGTATGAGAATGTGGCGTACCAAATTTTTGAAGTTTACATATCCGGAAGTTCCTCAACTCAACGATTAAAGTAAAGTTATGCAACGAAGGTGCTTATATTTCACGTACCAGTGATGAAGATTTAGATCACCACTCCCTTAATGAACTCATGACAAAACACAACTAGTTATCCATAACAATAAACAAGACGGAATGGTTGGTTTTCACATAACCAAGAGTACCACATTAACCATTTCAATTTTTTAGGGAATGTTTTTCATCCTACGGATGCTCTCTATCTCTATTTTTTTCCATTGCATGTTTTATTTACGTGATTTGAAATAATAATAACAAATTTTGGTAATTTCTACAAAATTAGTTTGTTACTTCTAACAAATAATTAGGAAATATACATTTTTATTAATGTTAAGAGAGCTTAATCACATTTAAGTAGGGTTGTTAACGAGCCGAGACAACTACAACTTGAGCTAGAAAGTATACGAACCGGCTCGGCTCGGCTCTAAAAATCTTAACGAGTTGAAATTTGAATTTGAATACGACTTGATAAAGCGTAAGCCTCGGTAGATTTTAGAAATTGAAGAATTACTTGCATTTATGTGTTGTTTATCTATTTAGTTTTGGGATCATGAATCCTTATAGCATATTTGCTTACTTATTACATCAATTATATTGTTATTACTATTATTAGGTAATTCAGCTTTATACTTCCCTTCCCTTCCCTTCCCGTCCTATCTCAAACTGATACAAACAAGATATCCATATTTTTCGAGACTATGCTTGCAAGTTGAATGTGAGCACCGGCTGGCTATATTTATTATGACCAGGTACATCTAACTTTTTATCATTTTAAATTGTATAAAACTTTTGACATATTTGATTTGTATTTCCGAAATTGCAGCTGGTGAAAAGTGCCACACTTTTCAGGCCTAAACTGATAGTTACTGGTGCAAGTGCTTATGCTCATTTATATGACTGACTATGCACGTATTCGCAAGGTGTGTACTAGAGTGTAAATGGTTTTATGAGCATGGCTAAGTTTTATATGCACCCTAAGATTCATACTGTCCACATGTTCAATAGGTTTGTGACAAACAAAAAGCTATTTAATTTTGTTAGTAGATACGACGTACACATTAGCGGTTGGTTTCATCCATCCCCATTTGACTATGAAGATGTTGTGACCACAACCAACAACAAGTCACTTCGAGGCACCATGATTTTCTTAAGGAAAGGAAGTCAACAAACAAGGCAGAGAGATACAACAACAACAACAACCATACCCAGTAAATCCCACAAATAGCAGAGCTATTTATAGGGTCTGGGGAGGGTGGGATGTAGACAGACCTTGCCTCTATCCATAGGGATAGAGAGGCTGCTTCCAGAGAGACCCTCGGCTCGAAAACGAACAGGAAACCAACACACCAAGTCAAAGAATATAGAAAGAATACAGAAATAAGAAGTCGCCCATACCAAGAAAATAATAAGAGTGGCACAATATAATGTGAATCATGTATAATGGCATACAACATCATTTGGGCGTTAACACAATGGAAATCATGTATAATAGCATACCACATCATTAGGGCATAAACACAAGAAGGCAATCACCGGAAAAGTCCCTTAAAGAAAAAAAAAAAAAAGCCTACGTCCCTGAAAAACACCTAAGACCTTACTGCAATATCATCTAGAAATCCTTAACCCTAATCCTACGCCTCCACGAAGTCCTATCGTGGACCATGTCCTCAGAAAGATGCAACTCTAGTAAATCATGCCTAATCTGCTCATCCCATGTCAGTTTGGGTCTGCCTCTTCCTCTCCTCCCCTCCACAGTAAGAGTTTCTACTACTCTAACCGGTGCTGTCGCTTCCCTCCGCTTCACATGCCCAAACCATCTCAATCTCCCCTCCTTAATCTTCTCCGCTATACTAGCCACTACATTTGTTTAAATAATTGATTGATGATACAAATATTAAAACTTTGATCTTCTAGAGGTTTTCCATGATTATGAAGACAAAATCAACCAGGATGTTTTCCTGGACTTCAGGCGGCCCAGATTGTAGTTACATTGAAACAGGTAGCAATATTTTCAAGATTTTACATACATAAAAGTTTTTTACATTTTTAATATGAGTTCAAAATAATTCTTCCAAAGTATAATAAATCTTTGTTTGCCCTTATATATTTCTCTTATATGTGTTAAATATGGTTATTAATATCGCGTTTTTAAGTATATGAATGTATAGCCACAAGTACAACACAATGTAAGGCATATCAAGAGGAAGTTTGCAGAGGTATGATATGACTAAGCCGCATCTAATTTCCGGGAAAGTCTATGAACCTTTTGTGGTTTTTCTTCAAGTTAAAGCATCATCATAAGTCATTACACATATATACATTTTTCAGACTCTTGTTAAGAGTGGATATGGGATTGGGGACACAGAAAACCACTTAGTTTTGGTCAAATTGAAATATAAGGTAAACCATATAAATTTCTTATTCAGAATTTCATTTGGCCAATAATTCTCAAAAATATAAAATTACAAGCCATTTACATATATGTTTTTAACCAGGGAAATGATGGTTCAAAAGGGTGATGCCCAAGGTATACTTTCAATCTTTGATCTTTCACACCTTTGTATTTATCGTCTTTATACGTATAGTGGAAGCAAATCAAAAGAGAAAATAATCTCAAAGGAAATTTGATATATTAATTGAGTGCTCAAACCATTACATTAGACCCTTTTTACAGGTGACTCCAAATTTGCCGGGTAAAGCAAAAATAAAATCTAAAATTGACTGCCTAAATACGAAATTGACTTCTTCCTATATAAAAACGCATTAATCTTTTATTTAAGTAATTCACATATCTTTGCCGGGTAAAGCACAGATAAAAACTAAAATTGATTGCCTAAATACAAAATTGACTTCTTACATAGATGCGTGAATTACTTAAATAAAAGGTTAATGTGTTTTTATATAGGAAAGGAAATAAATAAAAACTATGAAAATTGGGGAAAATGTTCATATCGTAATTAGGGCTCTAGATGTTGGGTCTGCGGTTGGGTCATGATCTAGCCTGCCTAGACCTTTCCGTCCATTACTTATGGGTCATGTAACTCCAAACATAGGCCAAGTCATGCTCTTTTTAAGTTGAACCCTTTTTCAAATATGAGTTTGCTAACTCTTGGATCAACTCCGTATCATTTATATAATGTGATACAATTTGTTCAGAATTATAATCATGGTGCTAGTTTTGTGAATCGGGGACAACATTGAAGGACTTCGTGGCTGCAATGCAGTCTAGTACCTTTCAATCGGAACTTAATTTCAGCGATACGCCACAATTTGAGATACAAAAACTAAGGAATCATACAAGCTATGTATGGATTTCGAAGGACTTGTTTATATTGTGATTTCATGTGTTTGTGGATGTTTTTTTATTGTTTAATGGCATGATAATTGTTATGTAACTTAAACAGGTGTCATGAAGGTGGAGTTGATTACAAGGCTTGTGTATGAAGTCAATATGTATATGTAAATCCATAGATGATTTGTTATTAGTCACTAATTTGTAGGTTTGATTGAACACATCAACACATGGTTAGTTGGTTACGAAACGTAGAATATAGATTAGAATGTAGTTGAATGCTCCTTAAAAATGATTAAAGAATAAAGTTTTAGAATATTCACGTAAAATTTCTAGAATTGTTCGGTTCTTTTGTAAAATATACTAAAGTGATAATTAATCACATTATGGTTAATTGTTTATAACGATCTAGTTAAATGTTTGATATAGTTTCTCAACGAAAAAATGTGGCCACGACGTTGAGAACTTCACCTACAATCACATCCAAATCTTTCTTGAAATTGTTTAAATTGAAAGTATTTTTAGAATACCCACATATCTTATCATAAAAAATAACACACATACAAAAATAACACATGAACAAAGTAAATTAAACACATATAAACTAAAAGTCTGTTTTTTATTTATTTATTTTTTGACATAGAATTGAGACAAATATATATCGGTTGTAATTTATATAATCTTAAAGTAAAAGGTCGGTTCCTTTTACACTTTTAATCCTTTGCTTTTACACTTTGACTATCATACTTTCATTGATTGTTAGCCTCGGTCCCTCCTGCAACATATAACTTTGACCATATTCTTTGAGTGGGTCCATCACCTAAACTTGTTTTATGTACTTTTTTACAACCATTGTTCACATACTCAAATGGATTTACTACCATATTATACTAGATTTTTACCCATGCCGCGCGTTGCGGCGACATCATCCCGTTTGTCATTTCGTTGCATGTGATACGATGATGATATTAACACATGTTGCCCAGGCAGGTCCATCGATTCGCAACACTATTCGCGATAGCGTTCGCTATGGCCGCTATCGATAACTATGTTTCTATATCTCGAATTACCGTTGCCTATCCGTTGTGTTTCAGTTTTTTATATTGCCATCCATTGCCTACTTTGATTAATATCAGTTTGTCTTATCAACATCGAAAGCTAATAGCTAATTCCAATTTCACACCTACATATATGAACTTAGATAATCATAACTGAACTAAACACTTTAAAAAAAATCACTCAATCTTTTGTAACAATTTGCAGCAAAACTAATGTTAATTTTACTCAGGAAAGATGCCAGGATTAGCTTATTTCCAGAACATATATATCGCTGATCCTTGCGGTAAGCAAGGGTTTGTCTTATCAAAGTCAAAAGCCAATACCGAATTCCAACTTCAATCACAATTTCACATCTACATATATGAATTCCAATAATTAACCTACACACACTCACCAAAAAAAAATCATCACTCAGATTCAAGGACCGATATTTGAGGTATCGGTTATCGCGGTGGGATATCGGTAATTTTAATATCATGCTAAATTTATATATATAGCTATTTTACACTAACAATTACAAATTAACCTTTTGCAACTTGCAAAACACTAACAATTGTAGCAAGTAGAAACTGACTAAGACTTAAAACACTAACATTTAACACTAACAATTAACAATTAAGACTTAAAAAACTAATAGCAGCAATAAGCAGGGGCGAAGTATAGAAGGGGCGGGAGGGGGCGCCCGACCCCCCGAACTTTTCGCTCAGTAGTGTTATATTTGTAGTTTTCTTATAGAAATTTTTGGGTATATACGTTTCCGACCCCCCAGTTCTATAGAAACTTTTGGGTATATACGTTTTCGACCCCCCCCCCCCTCCCCGGTCATTCGGGTCAAGCTTCGCCAATGGCAATAAGAAGGAAGACGAATGGTAGAAATAAGAAGAAATGTACTGATATTGGGAAAATTGGTGATATATCAGTCAATATCGCTGATATTATCGGTACCAATACTTTGACGACTGATATTTTACACCGATATCTCGACAGGGACCAATAACCGATATATCACTGATATATTGGGATATTAACTACATACACACTCACCAAAAAATCATCACTCAGATTGTGTTGCAATTTGCAACAATACTCATGTCAATTTTGCATCAGGAAAAGTAACACTGGTCCTAGAGGTAGGTAAGCTAGGGTTTCTCTTACAGTTATAACTACAATTTCAAATCTATCTACATATACGAATATCACTTAACTAACTAAATTAACCTAATCATAGAGAAACTGAAACACCTACACATACAATATGATTAACTGATTACCTGAGTAATAGATTTAGCGAGTGCGTACGGAAGAAGAGACGACGAATGCGTTTTATCGTGCAAAAGCTTGTACCGGCCTTCAGGAGTTTTGAAGAAGTTTTTTAAGACCGAGAGATTGAGCGGCGGTGTTGGAGGAAGAAGAAGCGACGGCGGCGACGGTGGTGGTGGTAGAGGTGGCGCCGTTACTGATCATGGCGGCGATGACGGAGAATGATCGGAAGATGAAGGTTTTGTCATGGCGATCGGGAAGGTTGTTGTTCCGCCATTGGGTAGGAGCTCTGTGAAGGTTTTGGACTTTGGAGTTGCAGGTCAATCTGCTGCCAGAGACGATCCCTTGTTTTTCTTGTCAAAGGGTAGAATGGTCACTTGGCATAGCCACCGACCTTTCATTTTAATGTTATATAAATTATATTATATTTATTTATATACTATTTCCACCTTTCTCTTTTAACCTTTAAGTTTTTGACTTTTTCATTTCTTTTCTTCAAAGTTTTGAACCAACAAAAAAGGCCCTTACACTTTCAAATTTTCCCACTTTACACCCTTAATTTTTTGACATGAAACACTATTAACCCTTATCTTTAAGTAAGTTGCACATTCAGTTCTAACTTTCAGTAATTGAAAACTTTGACCTTCTTAACATTTTCTACTTAATAACTTGACACCTCCTTTGGTTTAAATGACCTTTACGACTTCACACCGCAACGTGGACAAATTATTATACTTTTTTTTATCTATGTTCTACTTATTTTGTGTACCTTCGTAAACTGTATTTGAAAGTAAGTCGGGTCAAATATACTACGTTTTCATTCAATGGCGATGTAATTTTTTTAAGTAAAGAGTCGGGTCAAATATACAGTATAAATACGAGTTACTTTAACTTTCGACGGCACCGCAACGCGCGACGGGTCAAAATCCTAGTGTAATTCAACAGAAAAGGTTTGGGGGCGTTAATTAGATTTTGCAAAAGTGGGAGGGTTTTCTTCAAAATAAATCCCTCTTTTGACGAACTCTGACCAGCAGCAATACCCCCATCATGTTTGCTTTCAAATCACACAATTCGCAGGTACAAGAAGCAATCATCATCAATCACCGATTCATCTATCTGCAGAAGACCTAAATCCGAATCAACATCGACACAAATGGCTCGAGCAGGTGGAATAACAAATGCAGTAAACGTAGGGATAGCAGTTCAAGCTGATTGGGAGAATCGAGAATTCATTTCTCACATCTCTCTCAACGTTCGCCAACTCTTTGACTTCCTCGTTCAATTCGGTATATCCTCACTTGATCTCGATGTTTTCTGTTATTTTATTCGTGATTGTGATTTATACGACGAATTTGTATCGAAGATTGTAGGATTTGTGTTGTTTATAATTGGCAATTGGATGACGCAGATAATGAAAGTTGTGTAAATTATGTACTTAGGTTATGAATTTGATGATTTTATACTGAAATTTTCAACAATTCTATCTACTAACAAAATTGCAGATTATAGAGATCTCCATAATTAGGTTAACATTTATAGAGCTACTAGTCTGGGCCTTTATTTGATTCTGATCACTATGTGAGTTTACCTTAAGTGATCTAGTGATGTTTTTATTGGTTGTAAGTTGTAACAAGTTAAGTTAGGGTTTGGCTTCTAATATGACAATGACTCTGTAATGTGAAGCTTTGTATAAAGTATGCTATGCAGCAATATATCAGTAGATCTGACACTCTGAAGAGAATTTACAACTTAGTTTTTGAGTCATCTGCTTCGAATAATGATAATAAGAATTAAATGATAGGAAAAGGTTCAAATACATAGTCTCCTAAAAATAGGAAGTTGTAGGAAGGGTATCAAACGCACTCTGATTGAACTCATTCTAGTGGCACTGGAACCGTCTCTTCTAACTATACGATCTTAGATTTTAGGTATTCACTTTTGGATTTTTAGCTTATAGATTTTAGAATTTCTGTTTTGACCATTGTGTCTTTTTATTGGCATTGTGTTTTTTTCTTATTTTCATCGCTGTGTCTTTTTTGTGATTCATTGTGTCTTTTTTCCTTGGCATTGACGCATTGTGTTATATTTTGCGATCCATTGTGTCTTTGTACCCTTCCTAGATTTAGAGACTCTGTAGGATAAACTTTATCCTTAAATGATATCATCATTTGGTATGTTTAGGGCACCAAACAGTTATGCATTTTATGGATTTGATGACAAATATTGTAGAATGGTTATCCTTTACGTACTTCGTGTCGTGTAGGTATGCTACAAGGTTAAGTTGAATTGCTTTCGTGTATTTACAAAAGATATTTTTCTCTTTCAGAGGCTACAACAAAGAGCAAACTGGCATCTCTGAATGAGAAACTTGATACGCTAGAGCGTCGTCTAGAATTGCTTGAAGTACAAGTTAGTACTGCTACAGCCAATCCGAATTTATTCAAGACTTGATCCTACTAGACTATGACATTGTAGAAAAAGAAAAGAAAAATCTAAGGCCTACGTACAAAAGCCTGTCTTTCTTTCATACTGAGAGCTGTTTAGCTTGTTCAAATTCTGTGTGATAAAGATTGTTTGCCTACTTTTCATATATTTATATATGTAGTTCGTTTGTGCATTTTGTTATTGGAAGAGTTCCCTTCTCTTTGTTTACATATCACTTTATATATGTAGTTCGTTGTGCATTTTGTCATTCTCTTGTCTCGGCTGTTTTTCTGTTCTTCTCTTATCCACGTTTTTTAAACAATCTTGTCAACATCGCTATATTAAATCATTAATTCCATTTTTTTTTTGTTTTTCACTATCATGTCCGCAATATAAAGTCTTACAACATAAAAATATAAATATATTCCAAAATATGCCCTCTGATTAAATTTACTAGATTGGAATCAACCGAAAAGTGAACATATTTACTTAATATCATACATCATGTGCTGCATTTAGACACCAGGTTATCTAGGTTGGGGAAGAGCAGGCTGTGAAAGAAGAGATGACGGTTCTGACGTTGGAGTAGGTAAAGGTAAAGTAACAATCGGTCTGTCAATGGAGAACCGATTAGATCCCCCAAAGCTATCCATTGATCTCAGGTATTCAGATGCATTATTTTCAATAATTAAAGCGTCTTCTAGTTCACGAACAATGTCTATCATCGATGGCCTATAAGCTGAAAACGGCTCGATACATGCTAATGCTACTTCCACAACTCTCCACATAGCTTCCGTATGATACCCTCCTTTTATACTCGGATCCACCAGTTCCTCTATTCGTGAATTTCTTATATAAGGTTTTGCCTACATAATGAATGGAAGTTATAATCCTGAGTAAGTTTTGCGACTTTTGTCCAAAGGTTTGTTTTTCCACATCTGGATCCAAAAGGTTTAAAATCTTGTCATTTTCATCTGGCTGATTAACTCCATCCATTTTTCTCCATTAAGTAAGGGGTATTTCCGTCTTTTTGTTAGCTTAAAGGGTAATTTGTGTCTTTTTCAGGGGTATTCGCTCTTTTTACATAAAGTGAAAAAGACCGAATTGCCCTTTAAGTTAACAAAAAAGACGGAAAGACCCGACTTAACAGAGAAAAATGGAGTTAACAAGCCGGATGAAAATGGCAAGATTTTAAACCTTTTGGATCCAGATGTGGAAAAACAAACATTTGGACGACAGTTGCAAAACTGGCCAAACCTCAGGGATGAAAATGTCATTTTACTCTAATATTTTACATAGTTATTATTGATTTTGGATTAGAATTGAAGCATACCCATTCAACCAAGCTCCACTCATTTCGCGGCCTATGTATATTAAGAGGCTCCCGACCAGTGATGATTTCAAGTAGCACAACTCCGTAGCTAAAGACATCACTCTTGGCAGACAATTGTTGGGTTGAATAATACCTGCAGATTGAAAAACTTTAGTTTGTTACTGTCTAAAATTGATGATTCGTTTTTGGGAATTGAAAAGGTCATACAGATACTTACTCTGGATCCAAATAACCAGCTGTTCCCCTTACTTCTAGGGAGGCGTTACTATCACCTTCTTGAGGTGCGTATTTTGAAAAACCGAAATCTGCCACCTTGGGACACATGCTATTGTCTAGGAGTATGTTACTTGATTTCACATCCCTGTGTATGACAGAACGTCCCGAGAATGTATGAAGATAGCTTAAACCTGGAGCATGAAACTGTGCATTAGCAATAATTATTTATATTTTTTTTTGTTGAAGTTACTATCTAACTTGGTTATGTTTAATGGCACCCTAATATTGCTGTTTTCTTTGATTTATTTTAAAGCTGCATTCTATATTATGTTAGATGTTTTAGTGCAGTGGTAGATTAGTACAATAATATTCTGCCTACGCATAAATTTTAGTTAGTACATTCAGACATAATATAAGGTTAACAATAACATACCTCGAGCAGATCCTAAAGCTATTGAAAGTCTGGTCGGCCAGTCTAGAGCTCTCCGTTTAGATGCTTCACCTTTTTTAAGACACAATGAAACCGTTAAGAACAATTCTCCTTTTGTCTCACTTTTACGTCCATAAACAAAAGGAATCTATTTTAAGATAGGTGCAATTCATATGTTTTTAAGTTGATAGACTGTCATTTTTACCCTTGCATCTAAAACAGTATAATATAATGATATGAGCTGAAAAAAAATCACATTTGTAAAAGACGTACCATAAAGCCGATCTTGTAGGGACCCATTAGACATAAATGGATAAACAAGAATTTGTTGATCATTTTCACAGCAAAAACCAAGAAGTGGCACCAAGTTTTCATGCCGAATAGCTGATAAAAGTGTCAACTGTAGACAATGCTGTCAATATCTATATCTATGTTTATATCATATTTCCAAAAAAATAGTATAAATTATTTCACCTCATTGTTAAATTCACGGGTTCCCTGTGTTGAAGTTGCTGACCGGACTTTTACAGCTACTTCTTGACCATCTGGTAGGGTCCCACGGTAAACAGATCCAAACCCTCCTTCACCTATTAATGTTTTATAATGTTGTATCGCGCTTTCTATCTGGTCAAGCGTAAAACTTTCTATGGATATCTCCTTTAAACTAATATCATCCTTACTGCTAGGTATTGCATAAATCGCATCTGCATTTTAAGTTCGTTACACAGAAATACGCTTAATATTTCGAAAGAAATATAAATTCTCTTACGCCCCCCTTGTGGTATGCGCATATAATGTATATATGTGTGGGCCATAGGGGGGCAAAAGTGAAAGTGCACTAATTTTAACGTTATTTTACTAATTTCGTGAAAATAACATTAAAAGCTGAGGACGGTTAATCATGCATCATGTGGTGACGTTGATAGCTGAAAGACAAAAGGGTACATGCACCAATCGGTCTGAGTGTTATGTGTCTTATGTCCAAGGCTTGATGCAAAACTACTATCGAGCCGGGGCCTGGGGGGTCTCACTGGAAGCAGTCTCTCTATTCCTACGGGGTAGAGGTAAGGCTGTCTACATCTTACCCTCCTCAGACCCTACCTTTGCTTTGCTATTGGTGGGATTAACCGAGTATAATAATGATGATGATGAAATATAAATTCTCGAAATAAAATATTAACTATACTCACTCTTGGTCATTGCATTTCTTTTTCCTTCTGATCTTTTGTTGACCATTCTCCGTTTCTTGTAAACGCAAATTACGCAAGCGAGTGTTCCCACAACTAAAATGGCAGCACCTGCGATTGCTGCTTTAAAAATACCGTGTGCTGGATGTGATGATTTCTCTCCTCTGCACATTCCGTTGCTAAAAACAGAACAATTATATGTTTTGTATAACATTTATACATATTTATAAAATTAATATCCTTACTCTGTAGCAAGCCTGGATGAATTTTGACTTGTAGGAAGCTCTTTGCTGAAATCCTCATTGCAGCCATAGTATCTAGACGTAATTATGTAAATATCAACACTTGTATTAGTTGTTTTTTTTTTTCTTTTAATATTTCATTTAACGTTATAGTTTGCATGGAACTGAATAGAGAACTCACAGCTGTGTCAAGTGTGGAAGGGAGGTGAGTGAGTCTTGGATCCTTCCCATGAAATTATTGTTTCGTAGGTCCCTACGATATTGTTATTAATAATTATTTGCTTCTGTTAAAACACTGATTTATAATAGATTAATATTTAACTGCTAAATATAGATTTTGAAAGGAAGAAGGATACATTGAAGTGAGAACCGCAGAAGATGGGAATACTGGAATGCTGTTGGTGAACTGGTTATTGCTAACGTTCCTGTAGTTGACAATAAAGAGGTAAGCAATTAATGTGTTTTGAATTTTGGGTTTTTAATTATTTTGACTAAAAGAAATTAGCATATCTTACAGTTCCATTAGATGAGTCAGCATAGTGATGCCCTGTGCAAGTGGTCCTTTAAAATTTCCGTTGGATAAATCCCTGCAAAATATGTATTTTTATTTTTTATCCATGCTATTATGGTATCTAGGAGTGAGCAAACCTTAATCGTTAACTGAACCGTCACGGAACAGAATTAACCGATAACCGAGATTAAGTGACGGTTATGGTTAAGGCTATTTGATTAACCGATTAATCGGTTATGGTTATGATTAAGGGTTTCTCATAAGTCATAACCGAACGTTAACCGAACCGAACCACAAAAAATTAAGACATACTTTTAAAATATATCTACATGTAGAGAATATACATGTTCAAGGAATCAAACTCTTTATATACATAAGAAAAACATGTACAAAAGATTTTTTATATAATAAAATTAGTTTTAAAAGGTTTATAAAATAATCATCATATAAATAATTAGTTTTAAAAGGTTTAAAAAATAATCATTATATAAAATTTGACTTATTGTTTGCATGTTTATTTATATCTTTAATTTATTCGTAAATACAATTGTAACTAAGACAATACTAGCTTAATATGTTAGCAATAAACATTAAGCATGATCGCTATAAATATTTATTATTTGGTTTTAAAATTACGAGTCAAAAGTAACATAGGAATGATGGATAATTATACATTTATTACCAAATGAGAGTGTTGATGAAACCAAATAATACGGCGATGCCTAGGTGATTTAGTCATGTTTCATTGTGTATAAGTTCTAATGTTTGTTTTAAAGTCATGACTCTGCTACTGTGTTTTTTCTTTTGAAGTAGCTTTCTCGTTGTCACCTATACTCTTTCTATGTTTGTTTAGTTCAAATTTTAGCTTAAACCTAGCTTGGTTATTTAACCGAAATTCACCGAAACCAAACCAACTGAACTTCATAACCAATTAACCGAAACCGAAGTTCGGTTACGGTTATGGTTAAGGAAATCCCATAACCGAAGCTAGCGGTTATGATTATGGTTACGGTTAAGGTAAAAACAGAACCGAACTGCAGTTTGCACACCCCTAGGTATCTTATAATCTTAAAAACTTACAGCTTAATTATGACCGTATTTCCATTCGACTTGTTACACGTCACCCCATGCCAACTGTGTGGGAGACACGGGTCACCTGTCCAACTTTCTAATATTTCATTATCTTGGTTCTCCACCAACAGCTCCTTTTTTATGATCAAAATCACATCCACTGCAGGAAATTACCAAAACTGATTAATGAACTAGTTCTCATGTTAAGGGTATATACTATATAAAGCAGGCATGAGTAAAATATATTTGTATTACCATCTTTTTGATCGGTAGCTTGAAGTAATGGCCGGACTTGCAAAATTTCATAAGCATTGCAAATCGGACCCCACCGAGATCCATTAGCTTTTGTTATGGTCAAATTAAGAAATTGGTTTGCTGTGAAGTTTATAGAAGCAGCCTTGTAGTTTGAACCACCAGATATTATATCAATATTCATCCTTTGTTTATCGTTGATATAAATGTCAAACACTCGTTGCCCAGTTTGCACAGATTCGTTGAGTTCCAGGAAATAAAGATTAAGAATATAATCGTTGTATCCTGACTGAAAATCATGCCGAAATTCTAAACGATCTGAATGTGTTCGAGCTGTTTGTAGCACCGTAATCGGAGGCAATGTGTTTGTGCTATTTGGACTAATGATTTTTCTGTTTTTTAGTGATGTGGAATTGCCATTTTGGTTCAAATCCGAATCAGGTTTCCAGATTCGATCGTATGGATCTTGTGGGTACCTGAAATTGCATATTTAACATTACAAGGGCATGTAGGTAATTTTAACGTTTTTCGCGCGTGAGGTTATAGAAACATACCTGGTTTCTCCATTTGTATTCCCAACATCAACTCTATGCACAAGTTTGAGGATCGTTGAGGAATCTCCATAATCCAAATCCAATGGTCTTAATTCGATCTTGGAAACATAAGGATTTCCTTGTTTTGGTAATAAACAAAAGTTGATATAGTCATTAGTAGCTCTTACAATCCCTTCAATTTCGGTTTCATCTGTTGAGTTAACCCGGCCTATTGGTGTAATACCAATTGAAACATCAAAATCTGTCCCTGTAGGTGATGTATTAATATCTTCATAAGGGAGTGTGCCCCTAATCAGATAATTCTGACCCTTTTTTGTTGGTAATTCATAACACCATTTTGTACCGTACTTTGAGTTGAAGAATCGAGCATATTCATACGTTGTACCATTTTGTAGTGGTCTTACTATGTCTTGACACTGTCTGTTGTCGGAGAACCATTTATCATCTGGGATCCATGTTATATTGTTGTTTGGATCGGTGAATATGTAATCAGCACAACATTGTATACTTACAAAATCTGCATAATAAATTTTATAGTTTAGTGTTAAATAGAGTCATGGGCTAATATCAACTTACTTAAATAACAAAATTGAAGATATCCCGTGTAATATAATTGCTAGTGCGTTTTGGTGTGTCCGTTGATGTTCGAATAGGCTAGAAGAGTTGTGTGTTGAATAGGCTAGGAAGTGTCTAGTGATTAAGACTCAATCGTTTGGGAATGTAAACGATTATGGGGTTAAATGATTGGACTCAATCATTAGAATGACTTCCTAGCGATTGAGCCTTTATAGCCAATCGCCTATATAAAGGCGTAAACCCCAGCTGTTTCATAGAGTCATAACCTTTGGTTCAGAGCGATTTAGCGTGTGTTTGAGAGGAGATCACATGGATCACACATGTGATCTCCCGTGCTTAAATGTTGATGTAAACTCTTTCTGTATTAATTAAATCTGGGTCGGTTCGTTAATGTTTATCTACTGAATTAGTTTATCTATCTCAAACATACTTTATGTATCAAATTCAATCCAGATTATCAATCCTAGCAGTGGTATACTTGATCAAATAATATCTTTCAACCCTTGATCAAGATTATTAGTTTTCTAATCTACTTTTGTTTGACCAAATCTCCTTATCTGCCAAGATCAAGTCTTTGCACTAGTTCTGATGTATAATATCATCATATATATGAACTGCATATCATTTATGAAATATGGGAGTTATTATTCTTAATGATTTTTATAATTCTCTAATATGATATGACATTGATATTAACGGAATTTTGTGATAATTAAGCATACCTTCTTGTGAACGGGTTGGTTGGATAGCTATGAAGATGCAAAGAACAATACATGTAACCAATCTTGAATTCTTGCAATACAGTCCTTCCATTATCCTCTTATTATCAATTTAGGTCCCCCCATCTGATGATCAAATTCATAACTCCAGAATTAATATTTTCACCTTGCCTTGATAAACAAAAATCTTGCTTCCGGACCACAAATTCGATTCATGATTTGCCTCTCAGAATTCTCACTAGCTGTTGACTGATTGAGGTTCAGATCAAAAGCCGAAAAGGAAAAAAAAAGTGTGATTTTCTCAACTTCAAGTTTGTGAGAAACTCTGTTGACAAAGGATGAATCTTTGAGGACAAATTAGCATAAAACAATAGGGTTCTTGAAGGCAGAAGGTATTGATAGAATAGGGTTTTGACTTTCTGATTTGAAGGATTGCAGATGCCGTAAAACAGAAGATGAGAGGGAAATGCATGATTTAGAATAATTTAACATAAATTTCTCAATCAATTTGCTTATTTTTTCCAGGTTATTTTCATATTTTTTAATTAGGATTAGTTAGTTTTAGTGCTGAAGGTGGGTATTGTTTATGTTAAACTAATGTTTAATGATTAAATTAACTAGCGTAAGGTTAAGGCGGATTAATCCTTCGTCTTGGTGGATCTTCCGTCTCTCCCCTTGTCTACTACCTTGGAGTCCAACATCATTAGATCTTTGTTTATTAGGAAAAACCGCTCATCGATTGTGACCTTCAACCCCCAGTCATCTCTCTCCAACTAGACACCCATACCCACCAGTTTCTATTTAGGATTCTTGCATATGTGGGACCTACTTGTATAGTTGTATGTAAGCAATACAAGATGAAAAAGGACCCTCTGACGAGTTAAAATGTTTGACGGGTCGATTTCGCTCAAGACAAGAAAATCGAGTAGCTGTAGCCTGTAAGATAGTGAAGTCCCAGTTAAGTTGGTACTGTCTATTTGATATTTCATTAACATTTATATACCACAAGTCACAACAGCATAAAAAAGAAAATACAAGTGATTTCTGAGTTTGATAAAAATGATGATGGTTGACCACCATATGGTTCAAAGTTCAAACCCTACTTAATTCTCAATTTAAAAAAGAAAAATATCCAACAGTTGTATAAATTTGGTGGTTTTTTGAGTTTGATATCCAAAATATATGCTTTGAATGTCAACTGAAGCATATATATTATTAGAGTTAATTACATAGTTAGTCCCTGTGGTTTGCACAAAATAACAACATTAGGTACTAATAGTTTAAAATCACATTCTAGGGTATTAACTTTTCATTTTGTAACGTTTGAGGGTATTAACTTTTCATTTTGTAACGTTTGAGGGTATTAATTTTTCATTTTGTAACGTTTGAGGGTACTAATAAACTGTGATTTTAAGCCTTTAAACAGTGCTAATACCCTCAAACGTTACAAAATGAAAAGTTAATACCCTAGAATGTGATTCTAAACTATTAGTACCTAAGGTTGTTATTTTTTGCAAACCACAGGGACTAACTATGTAATTAACTCATATTATTATGATAGCTGATAACAAAATTAAATTTTGGTGTGGGAGGGTTTTGTATGGATGCTTAAAATCTTATTATTATTTCATATATAAGTTTGCAAGTTTTTTTTTGTGCATAACCACTTGTACATTGTGCTTTGAAAGTTTTTCAAAAAAAAAAGTTGATTTTTTACTTTTAACCAAAAGGTTTTTACCCTTTTTCAATTTTAACCCTACATAATTTGTTTTTTAACTTTAACCCAAAATTTTTCATTATTTACACTTCGCAACTTTTGTCACTTATACTTTTCATCTTTCGTAAATTTTCGTTTTACGTATCGTTCTAAATTTTTCGAGTTAATATGACGCAACGTGCATGTGTGGTTGAACGTTTTTAACTCTATTTTTTCATGTTTGACAGGTTCGTCGCAACACGCATATCCTAGGTCGAGTCAGTGTTGGTGGTCGATGACGGTTGTGTGACATTAGTACTATTTAACACACCGTTTTACACCCCGCCGCGGGGGTGTGCTTTGGGGGGGGGGGGGGGGGGGGGGGGGGGGGGGTTTCAAATAAAAAATGGTTATGCATATGGTTGTCGTAAATTTTTCACTTTATGCTTGGTTCTAAATTTTGTGACTTAACACATCGCAACGTGCGTCTTTGGTTTAACGTTTTTACGTTTCGTTCTAAATTTTGCGAGTTAACACGACGCAACGTGCGCGTATGGGTGAACGTTTTTACATCGTCCATTCTGTCCCTGTTTGACAGATATAACATAACGTGTGGGTCCTAGATTAACTTAGTTATAACTAAAGAATCCCCACCGCATTGCGGCGGGTCGGAATCCTAGTTTATAATAAGTTAGGAGACCATAAGTTTGTTCTCACTTTAAGAATATGCTACCCAAGGTGCATATAAATTATTTGGGTTGTAACAATAAGATTCTTCTAGAGTTGCAGCCAATCATAACAAGCCAAGTAAAATGAATAATTAAATATATAAAAGGGAAGGTTTAAACAAGAATCAAGAACGCTTGGAACTAAATTATTTTTGATAACTAATAATTGATATATATATATATATAGGGCATGGATATATAGGAAACCATTTTTTTAGTGAGAAAACTAAGGAAACTCAATTGTGACCATTGATCTTGATCATCTAAGGGTTAGGGAAATTTGATGTTTATTGATTTAAATTTAATACATAACATATGTTGATTAGTGGGCCATGAGGGTATTTGTGTCAAAAAGGCCCTATCTCATTCTCTCTCTTCTTTATTGTTGTCACCATCACCATCACATCATCATTGTTTCTCTTTCTTCTTTCTTCTTTTCTTTGAGAATGCAAAAAAACTCATGTGCATTCACCATCATCATCATCCATTCTCTCATCCTCTCTCTTTCTTCATGTTTCAATCACCAAGAACACACACACAAGTGTGTGTGAGAGAATCGTTATTGTTAAAACCCCTTCGTGTTCATGAAGAACACCAAGAACACACACACAAGTGTGTGAGAAAGAAGCAGGCCTGAATCATTCGGTTGCATGTGTTTCTAGAGAGAGAAAGTTATTAGAACACCAAGACCAAGAACACACACAAGTGTGTGAGAGAGAAGCAAGTCAGAAATCATTTGGTTCATGGGTTTTTAGAGAGAGAAAGTTGTTAGAACGCCAAGAACACACACACACAAGTGTGTGTGAGAGAATCATTTTTGAAGATCTTCATCGTGTTCATCAGACGGGTCTAGATCCGGTTAGTGTTCTACTAATAGCAAGAACACACTTGATTTTTTTGTTAAAAAGGTTGTCAATAACTTTTTGTGTGCTCAAAGTGTTCTAGTAATGGGTTAATGTTCATGTATTTTGCAGGTTTTTGTTTTTATGTTAAAATCATTTTTAGTTTTTTGATATTTTCAGTTTGTTGACCAATAATTTATGGGTTGGGTTTGTGTTAGGTTTTATGAATTGGATTTGCTTTATTTTGTTTTCTGTTTTTTGTTTAAATTGGGCATCCCAATTATTGGTAGATAATTAGTTTGAAAATCCATAATTGTTACAGTAAAGGTTTCAAAATGTTGTTGGTTAAGTTGTTCTTTTTTTATAATTAGTGTTAAATGTTTCAAATTTTTGCAGGCATAACTAGTTACGTATGTTACATTTCTGCCAGCTACACTTCTGCTAGTTGGATTCTAAACTGTTTGTCCTGTATATTGTAACATATGTTACACTTTCGGACAATATATGGTGCATACATTGTATTACACATTTTGTTTTGATATGTAACACATGTTTGTAACGTGTGTTACACTGGAGGGTACCTTTGATGTTGTACAGAAGTTACCCTCCAGTGTAACACATGTTACAAACATGTGTTACATATGTTCAACCTCTTTGTTACCAAAAATCGGGGCTGCACATATGTAACACGTGTTACAACAGGTTTTTACCTACTTGCACGTCTCTATTACAAATGGATGAAAAACAGTTTTTTTAAAACATCCACGGTGTAACACTTGTTTATTTGAAAGTTCTTAAAACAACCGTTGTAACACGTGTTATAATCCCATCTTCAACGTAAAGATACATCCAATGTAACACGTGTTACAAAAGGAAATTACCTACTTACACATCTCTATTACGTTGATTTAAACAGTTATTTAAAAACATCCACTTTGCAACACTTGTTTATTTGAAAGTTCTTAAAACAACCATTGTAACACGTGTTACAACTTTTTTAGTGTTGTGCATTTTCCTTTTTATAATCTCATCTTCAGCTTGAAGATACATCCAATGCAACACGTGTTAGGTTTGTTACGTGTTACAAAAGGTTTTTACTTAATGTAATAGTAAGTTTAAATGTTAAAATGTTTTTTTTTAAGATTGGCTGTTAAATGTTAAAATGTATAAACTTCATAATTTATTCGGAATATCTCGTTTATTTTACAAATAACTCCGGAAATATTACTTGTGCTATTAT
The DNA here is from genome assembly GCA_030545235.1 of Helianthus tuberosus. Lineage (NCBI taxonomy): Eukaryota > Viridiplantae > Streptophyta > Magnoliopsida > Asterales > Asteraceae > Helianthus > Helianthus tuberosus. Next base: position 153,358,001 of record CM060403.1, on the reverse strand, counting down.
GTATTTACTATGGCGGTTGTATTTGCAGGAGTGAGGAGAATGACCAGGTCCGTGACGGGTAGGCTGGCTTGGCTAATAAGCGAAAGCAGAACGATAAAGAAACAGAACGATAACGAAAGAAGGTAGATGGAGAAACCGATGAAGAATGGGAACAAGAAGTCGATGAAGGGAAGGTGGTGGGTACCTTTGACATTGTACAGAAGTTACCCTCCAGTGTAACACATGTTACAAACATGTGTTACATATGTTCAACCCCTTTGTTACCAAAAATCGGGGCTGCACATATGTAAGACATGTTTGTAACTTATGTTACACTAGAGGGTAACACATGTATGATCATTTTTGGATCATTTGTATATATTTAAGTCTGTATAAACCTACAACATTGATACCCCCAAAAAGGTTACACATGTTACGACAGAATGGGAAATGTGTAGCAACGTTCAATACTGTTGTTTCACTCTATAGTGTGTAACATGTGTGACATGGCGTTTGTCAGTAAAACATATAACTTGTAAGGTGATACGACTGTATCTTTAAAACATGTTTACCTATAAGTACTTACATGTTACAGGTTGTATCTTTAAAACATGTTTAAACTGGAAACAGGAAACACTTACAATGTATAAAGCAGAGTTACAGAAGATGTAACATGTGTAAAACTGGAAACACTTGTGTAACATTTTGGTGTAACACATTTTACAGGTTGTATCTTTGAAACATGTTTACCTATAAGTACTTACAAAATATAAAGCAGAGTAGGAACACAACTTTTAAGGATGTTACATACATTATAGAGAAGATGTTACATGTGCACACACAATTAACATGTGTAACATGACGACAAGTATCATGCGTGATCTTTTTTTGTTACCCTAGGGTGCTAAACGTATTACAACGTTCATAACACACGTAAACTTATACTAACATCCGTCCCTATATCCACAGATGATATAGAACATACTCCACGTTACCATATTTACTAGTATTCTAATGGCACTAAATTGTGGACACCGAATGTCAACGAGCAATATCATCCTATTATTGTTAAATCATACGTCACACTGGAAGAACTTCTTGCCATGTGTAAGACTTATAACCAATAAGCTGGGTTCAATGTAAAAAATATACGTTAATGCAGTTTTTTTATCTACTAATAACATTGTTAATAACAAGTCTAGGTACTTATGTAACATGAAGTGTACCGTTTGTCCCTTTAATTTGTTACATAGTCTCATATACTTATAGTTACATATATTACTTGTTTGTTCATTGATATGACATTTTGGATGATGTAATGTTGTTACATATGTAATTTTGCTAAGTTTAAATTGACACCAAAGGGGCTGACATATGTAACACATGTTTATAACATATGTTACAATATGGGTATATATGTAACACATGTATAGCAATCTTACACATGTTACATATAGGTGTTACATGTGTTACAACGTCAAGGTTACACATGTTACATATAGTTGTTGCATCCAAAAAAAAAAATTGCCTTCACAACAACATCCGTATTCATCCAAATATTGGCATACTAACAATGAAAATAAAAATAAATTTTATATCAATAGTTGTAATGCTTCTAAAAATGGTCTTCTAAAAATTGCCTTCACAACAACACCATCGTCACCACGAAAACCTGATGATGCGTTGTAATCCTTCCGCGGGTTTCGCTTCTTGATAACCATCTTCATCTTGAACACAAAACATCTTTTCACCTATGAACAAAACAAGTACATCAATATTAATTATTCTATAGTTAAAACTTATTAATCTTCTATGTAACATGTGTAACGTGGCTATACATGTGTTACCTCTCTAGTGTAACACATGTTACAAACATGTGTTACATATGTGCACCCCCCCTATATGTGCAAAGTCCAAAATACTGTTACATGTACATAACACGTGTCAAAAATTGGTGTTTGGTCAGTGATTGTCGTCAGCTGAAAAAGATAGACAATTTTAAGATGTGTAACACATGTTACAACTACATATTGTTTTGAAGTAACAATGAAAAAAGATATCTTTACTGTTACCTCAAAACAATAAGCAATTGTAACATATGTTACACATATTAGGAAAGATTGTAATATAAGAGCTACATGTGTAACACATGTTACAACTGCCTATTGATTGAGGTAACAATGAAGGAATCTTTTTTCACAACATTATGCAGGTACATGTAAGAATGTCTATTGCTACTTCAAAACAATAAATAATTTTAACATCCTTAACACATCTTAGAAGGCCCACATGTAAAGGTGTCAGAAATGTAAAAAATGCATATATGTAACACATGTAACACATGTTACAAATGCTTTTTGTTTTGAAGTAACAGTAAAGATATTTTTCTTCACAACCATTTATCTTAACAGTTAGATGTGTAACACATGTAATACGCCTAACGTTTGTTAGGAGACATTGTAAGACAAGAGCTACATGTGTAACACATGTTACAACTGCCTAATGTTTTGAAATAATAATAAAGGAATCTTTTTAAAATGCCTATTGTTACTCCAAAACAAAGGACAATTTTAACATGTGTAACACATCTTAGAATTGCCTATCGTTTTGAAATAACAATAAATTTATCTTTTTTCAGAACCACATAGAGTAAGGGTTACATGTGTAACACATGTACAACTATCAGATAATTAAAAAAGGCAGATCTGTAACACAAGTAACACATGTTACAAATTGTTTTGAAGTAACAGAGAAGGTTGTAAAGTAAGAGCTACATGTCTAACACATGTTTTGAAGTAAAAGAAATGTAAAAAATGCAGATCTGTAACACATGTACCACATGTTACAAATCCTTATTGTTTTGAAGTAACAGTAAAGATATCTTTCTTCACAACCATTTATCTTAATATTTAGATGTGTAACACATGTAATACGCCTAACTTGCGTAATGTTGTTACTACATATGTAGCTAATTATCCCACCAAAAAAACACGACTTTTTATTTGTAAAATAAACGAGATTCCGAATAAATTATGAAGTTTATACATTTTAACATTTAACAGCCAATCTAAAAAAAAACAATAAGCTGGTCTCATATACTGGGTGTAACACATGTAACACCCTATATACAACATATGTAACCCGCAGTGTAACACGTGTTACAACATATATGACAAACAGTTTAGAAATTTTAGCATTAATCTTCGTAAAAATAACAATATACTCTGTACAAACAATTTAGAAAGTCAACATTAATCTTCGTAAAAAATATCAATATACTCTTCGCATAAATGTAGCTGATAGAAATGTAACATATGTAACAAATTATGCCAGTAAAAAACACGAATTTCTATTTGTAAAACAAAACCGATATCCGATTAAATTATGAACTTTCTAAAGGTAATTAAAATGTAATATCGGAGTGAATTTATTCAAAAAACAACTAAAAAACAAAGAAATTTGAAGCATACATCGTAAAAATTATGGATTTTCAAACTAATTATCTACCATCAATGGTGATGCTGAATTTAAACAAAACCAGAAAACAAATTAAACCAAATCCAATTCATAAACCCTAAAAAAAAACCAGCTCACCCACACCCCCCCCCCCCCCCACACACACAAAAAATCCAACTAAAAGCAATCATTAACTCAAAATCGCTGGACAAACAATTTAGAAATTTAACTTTAATCTTCATAAGAAAATCAATACACTTTGAAGAGAGAAATACAACATACAAAAATTTCTTATAGATCTTGATTTAAAAAATAAAATAAACAAACTAGCTCTGATTTTAAATCTACCAAACATTATACAAAGTATAAATCTAAACAAATTACATAAATTAACAAAAGTAAGATCTTTAAACCTGTTTCTCTCTCACACACTTGTGCCTGTGTTCTTGGTGTCTAGGTGAACAACATGAAAATTGTTATCTCTCTTTCCAAAACATTAGCTTTCTCTCTCTAAAAAACAGAAACAAAGATGTGATTAAAATGACACCGAGCTTCCTTTTCTTTGAGAGCTTTGATGGTGGCTTCGATCTTCAATGGTGGCTTCGATCTTCAGATTTCAAGGTTGGAAGGGATGGTGGCTTCGATCTTCGATCTTTGAGAGCTTTGATGGTGGCAGAGCTTTGATGGTGGCTTCGATCTTCATATTTCAAGGTTGGAAGGGATGGCTTCGATCTTCGATCTTCAGATTTCAATGGTTGAAGAAGAGAACAATGGAGTTTTGAAGATAGAGAGAGAATGAGATATTATGAATTCTCAAATGTGTTATTTTAGAGAGAGAATGGATGATGATGGTTTGAAAAGGGTGATGGATGATGGGTTGAAAAAGGTGAAAAGTACAAAGCACAATCTTCAAAAAAAAACCAAAAAGACCAAAATACCCTTAAAGCATGGGTTTGGATGAGGTGATGTGGATGAATGTGGTCCACATATTCTAGTTTCCTAAGTTTTCTCAATAAAATTGGTTTTCTCCATATACTTACACTATATATATATATATATATATATATATATATATATATATATAAGGGAAGGTTAGACAGAAAACCCTTAAATTTTTAGAAAACTCTGGAAACTCAAATCTCCTCCCATTTTTACCCAACCTCCCGACATTTTTTTTTTGAAAAAAATAACACATGTAATATACATGTTTTAAAGTGTTTTGGGCCAAAAAAAACAAAAAAGCGCCGAAGGGATGATTTAAAAAAAAAATGTCGGGAGGTTGGGTTTTCTAGGGTTTTCTATATATATAGGGTTTTCTATATAGTCTTGCCATATATATATATATATATATATATATATATATATATAGGGTTAGGATCATGAGTGAACAACATCCTTGTTTGTGAACTGTGTGAACTGATCTGGGCCCTTGATTTTTATGATCTTGAGATTTAAATGAGTGGCATGATGGTAATTATTCGGTTAATTTTTTTCATTTAATTAAATACAAAAAGGGTATATGTGTAATTACACAATCAATAAAGAAATAAAACAGGAAACCTAAATTGTTTCCATTATATTAAAATCTAATCACAAAAATCACCACAATCATCTCTCTCTCTTTCTGTGAAATCAGCCTTCAAGATCGCTGATGAAGTAGACGCTGGAGATGACAATGAAGGTGGCGGTTCTGAACCACGGCAGCCGTGGTTCGGAGTTCTTTCCCGGTAATCGTCTTTGTCCTTCATTCTTCTTCATCTTTCAGATCTGTTTAGATCCACTTTTCTCTGAATCGTTGCGTGATGTTTCAGGAAGTGATGAAGATCGCTGATGAAGTAAACGCCGGATATGACAACGAAGGTGGCGGTTCTGAACCACTGTAGCCGTGGTTCGGAGTTCTTTCCCGGTAATCGTCTCTGTCCTTCCTTCTTCATCTTTCAGATCTGTTTAGATCCACTTTTCTCCGAATCGTTGCGTGATGTTTCAGGAAGTGATGAAGTGCGGCGGTGGTTGTGGCACTGGCTAAGTGGAGATCGGTGATGATAAACGATGGTTGTCGGAGATCAGTGAAGAACATGGTAATGGTACGGTGACCGGAGGGTGTCGGAGGTATGGAGATGATTGATGAAAGTGTTTGGAAGAGACGACCGGAGATGATGATCGGAGACGATGACCGGAGTGGATGGAGACGATGCTGAATATGTTAGGGTTTAGTTTCGTGTTTCAGGTCGGTGTACGCATGTGTACTCTATTTATGCAAATGGGTTTACACCTGTGTATAGTAGTAGTTATACGTTTCAGGTCTGTGTACACATGTGTACTCTGCTTATGCAAATGGCTATAAACTGTGTATACACCTGTGTAAATTGGGTGTACACCTGCGTATATGTCTGTACATAGGTCTATTAAATTTAAATGCACAGGTGTACTTCGGGATTCATGCATGTGTGTACGTAATCGAAATCTGGGTTTTTATCGATGAAGAAAAAATACATGATGATGAAGAACTGCTAGTTTGAAAAAAAAAATCTGGATTGTGTTTTAATGGTGATTATGATATAGATCTTGTTTAGATTTAAAAGATATTTTGGGTAATCACAAAAAAATAGGAAAGTGTAACTTCCATATATTAATTAAAAATTAATAATAACTTAATGTAGAATTACAATCCTATCCTTTTCAACAAAAAAGATAATCAAGGGCTATGATCAGTTCACACAGTTCACTATTGGGAGGTTGTTCACTCTAGAACCCTACCCTATATATATATATATATATATATATATATATATATATATATATATATATATATATATATATGAGTAAACTTCCGTTTTCCTCCCTGTGGTTTGGTCACTTTAACGGTTTTGCCCCAAACCTTTAAAAATAGTCATTTTACTCCCTGATGTTTTGATTTTGTTGTCAGTTTGCTCCCCGCCTCTAAGTCCATCCAAACTGTTTGTTTTCCAATTTGCTCCCCGCAGGGAGCAAACTGGCAACAAAACCGAAACATCAGGGAGTAAAATGACTATTTTTAAAGGTTTGGGGCAAAACCGTTAAAGTGACCAAACCACAGGGAGCAAAACGGAAGTTTACTATATATATATATATATATATAGGAATGAGATCAGGAGAGAACGATTTGAAGTCTGAGAACAGTGAGAACGATTTTCAGCCATATGATCTTTGTGATTTGTGGCTAAGATGATGCGGTGACATTTTTGTAAATAATGGGAACCTTATAACTAGCAGGAGGGGTAAAATTTGAAGATTCAAACAAGGGTGCACATGCTAATCACATGTCATTTTCCCCAATCATATTTAAACGCCAATAACTTTTTTATACGTGATTATTTTTCTTAAAAAATTACACCATAAAACTCAGCGTTTTTTTATCTTTCCAACGAATATACTATTGATATACTTTTCGAAAAAAAAATGAAAAATGGGTTTTATGGCGTTTTTCTGAACTAGTTTTTTTTGGCGTTTTAGACTAGTTATTTTTATGGCGTTTTTCTGAACTATGTGTTTTGTGGCGTTTTAACTAGATATTTTCATGACGTTTTTTTCTGAACCGAGTGTTTTATGGCGTTTTAAACTGAGTTTTTTCATGGTGTTTTTTCTGAACTGAGTGTTTTATGGCGTTTTAACTAGGTATTTTCATGGCGTTTTTCTGAATTTGGTGTTTTTATGGCGTTTTATTTGAACACCCAGTTCATGTGTATGGGTTTTTTTGACAATATTACCTCTTAGTGTAATTTAGCATTAATGCCACATGTCAACTCCAAAATCATTCTCACCGTTCTCACACTTTTCACCGTTCTCTCTAAATCCTGACCTTATATATATATATATAGGAACAGGATCAGGAGAGAACGATTTGAAGTGTGAGAACAGTGAGAACGATTTTCAGCCATAGGATCTTTGTGATTTGTGGCTAAGATGATGCGGTGACATTTTTGTAAATAATGAGAACCTTATAACTACCAGGAGGGGTAAATTTGGAAGATCCAAACAAGGTGCACATGCTAATCACATGCCATTTTCCCCCATCATCTTTAAACGTCAATAACTTTTTTATACGTGATTATTTTTCTAAAAAAATTACATCATAAAACTCAGCGTTTTTTATCTTTCCAACGAGTATACTATTGATATACTTTTCGAAAAAAAATGAAATGGGTTTTATGGCGTTTTTCCTGAACTGGGTGTTTTATGGCGTTTTAGACTAGTTATTTTTATGGCGTTTTTCTGAACTATGTGTTTTTATGGCGTTTTAACTAGGTATTTTCATTGCGTTTTTCTGAACTGAGTGTTTTATGGCGTTTTTCTGAACTGAGTTTTTTATGGCGTTTTAAACTGTGACAACCCTCACCAAACCAGGTATCCGTACGACTTAATTAATAATTAATTACTGCTTAATTACTGTGCTTGTTTGAAATTACTGATGAACTGCTACTTGATTTCTGATACATGCATATACCTGCATCATACTTTACTTACCGTCACTACATTATTTACATGCTGAACCTTAGTGACAAACATGATGCACAAAAAGCACAGTAGCACTATAAACGGATAACCTATTGAACATGCTGATAAAGCCAGCATCAGGCAGACACTGCCTCTAAGGCCTGTATGAGCCAGAAATATTTTGCTACACTAGTGGTGAGTGTAGGGATACAAGGGTTATAGAACTGCGTCTCTAGGAATAAGTTACAATGACTGGATGTGCCTAAAACGTGCTCTAAGCACAAAATTCAGCACTTTACATAATAATTCAGCTTTTAAGCTAACTAATAAAGTGCCAAAACATGAGAAAAATATTGCTAGACACTTTCCAAAGTGTCAGAAATAAGTTGTGTCACTAAAAAGGGTATTAACGACACTTTAAAGCTTTGTTAACGCTTTAACGGATTACTATCCAACCGAACAACCGGACTTTACCCGGAACCTGAAAATATTGTTATTTTCATTATTTATCTTTTTCTGAGCCAGTTAGGGTCCCTGAATACCCTAACACCCATTGTAACGCATGACACACCACTAACCGGGTTAATCCCTTAACTTAACTAGATTAACCTAACTAATGGCCTAACTAATAGTTGGAATCGAACTAGTACCCCCCCCCCCTTACAAACCGTCCCCATGAAGGGGGACACCTCTTGTCCTTGTTGATTATTTTAATCAACCTTGTCTAATATCATCTAGACACATAATCCGTTGGGTAATACACTTAAGAATTGTCTATAAGTTGCAAGATTAACACAACATCACATTTCCTTCTCACAACACAACTCACACACACTCTCTCTCTCTCTCTCTCAAGGCTTCGGCCGAACATCCCCTTGTACATCCATCATATTTTCGGCTTCCATCATCACATTCCAAGCTCATATAAGTGTCAAGGATCCCGCATAAGGAGTATTGGTGCAAACGGAAGGCGAAGGACCTCACTCTCTTGCTTTTATCCACCCTATTTGCGTCTAGATTCTTCCCTAGCCTCGAGCTAGTAGTAAGTTGCTTAAATCACCTTCCCGAACTATTTTAAAGTGGTTAATATGATTTGTAATGGTTAAAACTCGTGAACATACAAGATGAAGCTTAAAAGTCTACTAAAAACACTAAAAATGGTGGTTAAAAGCTCATATGTTGTGTAAAACTTGTAGTGTTTGATTTGTGTGGTTATTTGGACCCGATCTATGTTGTGGTAGCTCGGGTCGTCATTTAACCCGGATTGGTCATGATCTTGGATCATGACATAAGGTTGTTTTGGAAGTAACAAGGGTTAAAGGATGAACTCTACCACACATAAATCATGAACTTGTGTAAAAGCGATTTTGTTTGTGAAATAGTGTTTAAAACTAGTAGATCTACGTATCTACAAGCGGTATTTTCAAAGGACCACGTGTCAAGAGAAAACATACTTTTAAAGACGGATCTTACACTAACACGAATGGTTTTTAGAACACACAAGTGTGTAAATACTTGTGTAACACTAAGTTTCGACAAAGAACTAGTTTTGTCAAATTTTACAAGAAGTTGTAAAGATGAAATTTCTTTAAAAACGAGGTTTTTACAAAATCGGATTGTTTTATATAAAGATCCACTAAAAGTAATGGGATTTACTTCATAGTTTGGATAAATCACAAGTTCATGAAATTTATGCGATTTATATATTTTTTTTGACTAGTTGTGGTTTGAACATTGTTTTGATTGAATGATAAAAATGGTTGGTTTGATTTGTAAAAGAAAATGATACGCTTAAAAGCGTGGCCACCTCCAGTTACAGGGGAAACTCTGGCGAAATTTTCTAAAAACCTAACACTTAGAATTATTTACACTATAAGTGTTAGAAATACTTTTCGACGTGTTTTCAAAAATATAAGTGTCGCCACGACTATATTTACAAAATACCGGAGGTGGGATTTCACAAAATAAAACGTGATACATATATATATTTAGTATATATTTTTCACAACATCACTGGTATAAGTGTTTATGATTATTTTGTGAACTACGTAAATATTATTTTTAGGGTAAAAATAATATTACTAATTATTATTTTGGGAAAATCACATGTATTAAAGTATAATATTTTTGAGAAGAATATTATATTTTGGAGATAGAAATAAAATATATTTTAAGTGAACACACATGTATTAAAGTATAATATTTTTTAGAAGAATATTATATTTTGGAGATAGAAATAAAATATATTTCGAAATTATACGAACACACATGTATTAAATCCCCCATCCTTGGGAAGGAAAACGACTACCAAGTATATACAGAATGTAAACACGAAATAGTTGCCTAACTATTTCCCAAAAACTTAAACCATAAAGCTAAGGCACGGCCGCCCGTCTAATAGAATTAGTACGTGTAGGTCGTCACATAGCTGCTTGATTTGGAGGCATACTTGGTAGAGACGCACCACTGTGAGTTCATGTCCCCCTTTTCTCTTAACTGTTTTCAGTTTTATAACTTCGGGGGTGAAATACATGTTACTATGATTACGAATGTTTCTTACATGGTATGGTCAGCTAAGGAAGGAACTGTTAGGTTATGTGATTGGGTAGGTGAAACCTTAAGAACATTAGTCCTCGTAGTACGATCGAGGGATACAAGTGATAGGCCTATTTGAGCATAACAAACCCCACCCATGCGCCCTAAGGTTGGACCATGTGGTGACCTTGTCTTAACACCACCCATGCGCCCGCAGGTTGGACCATGTGGTGATCCTGTCTTAACACCACCCATGCGCCCGCAGGTTGGACCATGGGGTGATCCTGTCGTAACACCACCCATGCGCCCGCAGGTTGGACCATGTGGTGACCTTGACCTATCCCCTCCCATGCGCCCGCAGGTTGGACCATGTGGTTACACATTAACTGATATGTTTCCTTATTTGCTTTCATACCAGAATTTACAAAACATTCATACTTACAATGATTATAAAGGTTTATTCGCGCGCACATACTAAACACATGAACTCGCTCAACATTATTGTTGATTTTTCAACTTACATGTATTTCAGGGAATTAAAGGATCTGCCGCGGTATGACACGTTTTCCCGCTGCACTAGTTACGAGGTCATCCGGGTTTGGGGAATGTGACTCTTTCCTGGACAAGTCACAGTCCTTAAACTGTGTTTTTGTCATGTTGATGTTTGTGATTGTTAAGACAATGTTGTTGTATTTGGTTTTTAAAAATGAATTAAATGGATGATCTTGCATGGTTTTATTTCATATAGTTTTGTTATGGTTAAGCTATGGTATTAAGAAGTCACACCAAATTAACCACGCTTCCGCAAAGCCAGGGTGTGACAGCTTGGTATCAGAGCTCTGATCATAGCGAACTAGGATTCCTTCTCGAGTCTAGACTATGATCACTAGGGCTCTCACGAAAACATTTTTACTGCATACCACTTAAGTCCAGATCCAAAACTTTTTACAAACAAATGTTGAGCACATTTTATTTATTATTTATAGGCTCAGTCTAGAAAGGTTGAGGCTCGGTCTGAGAGGCCGAGGCTCGGTCTGGGAGATCGAGGTAGTTGGCTAGTGGGACTAGGAGAATTGGCTAGTGGGACTAGGAAGGGCAGTCTGAGAGGCTGGGAGAATTGGCTAGTGGGACTAGGAAGAGCAGTCTGAGAGGCTGGGAGAATTGGCTAGTGGGACTAGGAAGAGCAGTCTGAGAGGCTGGGAGAATTTGGCTAGTAGGACTAGGAAGAGCAGTCTGAGAGGCTGGGAGGCTAGTGGGACTAGGAGAATTATTTGAATGCTTACTTGGTGACTTATGTGATTATATGATGATATGATTGATTGTTATACGTATGTGTGTTTGTGTTAAAAACGTCATGCCTTCATCATGTAATAGAAAGATGGACACTACGAATCCCATGGCCATAGTATCAGACGACATAGTTTCATCGGAGCACGAGGTGTACATTTCCGATACTACCGGCACAGACGATGACGACTTTCAGCCCTTTGCACTGCCTGATGTCGTAGCAGAGCCTACTGATGGCCATCTTGTTGGGAATTTGCCACTCGCGGTGATCCCTGCTCCTGTGCCCTTGCCGCTTCTCCCGTTGTTGATATGCCCCCGACGTGGTCTCTGACGACGATAACGATCTATTAGAGGAGGACCCATTTGAGGGCGAGGCCCTATTGCTGATGGTGATAGCCTGCTGCTTGCTGACGCTCCTGCAAGAAGAGGCTCATGCCCATTCACCTGTCCCAGGCCCATTTGAGTCTGTGGCGTCCGCATCTTTGAATACACCGGGAGAGCAACATCACTCACACGACGCCGACCCCGATATGGCGTCATCAGCTGCACCAGTTCTTGCGCACAGCATTGAGTTTGATCGCGATATTGAGGACGATTCTGTTTTTCCACCTGGTTTTGATCCAGACCATGACATTGAATTCATACACTTAGACCGGCCCTTGGAGGATTCTGTAGTCCCTGTCGACCCTATGTTTGTTGATCCAGCTGATTTTGAGATGGAGTTTGTTGATCCGGAGCCGGCTGTGGCCCCTGAGCCAGGCGTTGCTCCTGACCCCGCATTGGAGCATGACCCTGTTCATGCCAATGCACCTGTTGTTGCTCCTTGATTGATCATCTGCTTGGACGAGAGAAAATTGGGGTAACTGTGCAAGACAATTTATTATTACGGGGGCCCACGTAATAACGACTTGTAGTGCACAGAAATCCTGGTGGACTCTGCGGGTCAAGCTAGTGAAAACCAATGTAGCAGGAAATAAGGCGTTGCAGCCTCGAATAAGCCAAATTGGCAAGCCTGTGTGAAGGCTCAGAAACTATTACCTCACCTATACATTAAGTATATTTACATGTGAAATTGGGTGATTACATGATGGCTTATGATGCTATATATCTCCTAGACAACTGAAACGTTGTCAAACCCGCTTCATACCGCTTCGACAGAAGAGAATGCCACCCAGACGTGTCACAGACACCGGTACGCAGCCAAGGACAGAAGCCGAGCTGCAAGAACGCATCTCACAGGCAATTGCACGACATCAAGCCCTCCGCTCTAAGCACAACGATGGCACTACTGGGAACAACCCCCCCCCCCAACTGGCTGCACCTATAAGCAGTCCCTGAACTGCAAGTCTTTGAACCTTGACGAAATAGGAGGCGTCGTGGCATTTGTTCGTTGGTCCGAAAAGACCGACTCCATTCTAAGAATGAGTAACTGTTCGCCCCAACAGAGTGTTACTTATATCTCGGGGTTATTTCTAGATGGCGCACTCTCATAATGGAACCTCCAGGTTCAGACCCTTGGTACAAGATACTGCTAATATACTGAGCTGGGACGAGCTCAAAGGAATGATGGAGAAGAAATACAATTCTAGGGCTGGAAACCAGATGTGTGAGGTAGAGTTCCGGAATTGAAAATGGACGGACCAGAGATTCCTGAATACATCCAGCAATCTCACGACTTGTCTAGGGTCGTCCCCTACTTAGTCAAACCGGAGTTCAAAAGGATGGAACGATTCATTTGGGGACTTGCACCCCAGATCAGGGGTATGGTTACTACCTCAAAGCCCTCAACCATTGCAGAGGCTATCAATATGGGTGATTGATTTATAACATGAGATGTTATGTGATTGATTTATTTATAACATGAGATGTTATGTGTTGATATTGATGTATACTTACGTACACTTTACTTACTATGACCTGACCCATACGATCATCATTTAGAAGATGCCTCCAAGACGGGATGTACGCATACCCACCAACGAGGCGGAACTTCAGGGAATCATTGCTGCAGTCATCGCACAATACGAGTCCCATCACTCCGAGCGCAACGGAGGTACCTCAGGAAATAGCCCACCTAACGGTTGCACCTACAAGCAGTTCTTAGGCTGCCATCCCCTACAATTCGACGGCACTGGGGGTGCCGTAGCCTTCGTACGCTGGATTGAGAAGACGGACACTGTTTTGCGGGCAAGCAAATGCGCCCCAAGAGATCAGGTCACGTACATTTCCGGGCTGTTCCGAGATGGGGCTCTGTCATGGTGGAAACTTCAGGTTCAGACAATGGGCGAGGCTGCTGCGTATGCTCTATCATGGGACGAGCTGAAAGAGCTAATGCATAAAAAGTACTGTTCGAGAACAGAAAGCCAGAAGGTAGAAACTGAGTTCTGGAACTTGAAGATGGAAGGTCCAAAAATAGCTGAGTATGTGGAGAAGTTCCAAGTTCTATCGCGTATCGTTCCTTACATGGTAGACCCGGAGTTTAAGAGGATTGAGCGTTTCATTTGGGGATTGGCACCCCAAATCATGAGCATGGTAACGACATCAAAGCCTGCAACAATCACTGAGGCCATCAATCTAAGTGTAGCCCTGACGGAAGAGGCAATCAGGATGAACAAATTTTCAACCTCTGAGGAGAAGAAGGAGACTCATGTAGAGTCATCTGGGGACAACAAGAGGAAGTTGGCGATTTTCAAACAGGGTACCCAGTCGAGTAGCAACGACAAGGCCAAAAAGAGAAAAGAGTACACGGGTATCCTACCAAAGTGCGACAACTGTCGACGTCACCATAACGGGCGGTGTAGATATGGAAAATGTGGTAACTGTGGCAAGGTGGGACATGTCAAGGAAACGTGTCGGCAAGGTACTAAACATGGAAATAGAGGTCAAGATGGTAACGGAAATCGCGGAGGAAATAACGACGACAACAACTATCAAGGCAGGGATGGTGACGATCAAGACTGTGGCCAAGCATGTTTTAATTGCGGTGATGTGGGGCATTTCAGGAAGTATTGCCCTAAGAACACTCAGGCACGTGGATGAAAGCTCAACAACGGGGATAGAATCCAAGCGTGGATATCGGTACGTCTCATAATAGTCAATGTTATGCTCTATTTGACAGTATTGTCAAATTTTAGCTTCAGAAAATATAGTTGTTTTAGTAGTAGGTAACCTAGATACCCAGTTCTCGATAGAACAAGCCTAACGGAAGCTTCGATGTGATAATTGGGATGGACTGGTTGTCGAACAACCCGGCGGAGATTGTCATCCGCGCCCCGACGACGAACGGGGAAATGATTGTGATTCATGGAGCAGGATGCGCTCCTACGGATTATCAGACAAAGAAGACACAAAAATTTTCGCACACAGGATGTGTTGCATTCTTGACTCATGTCGTGGAAAAAGAAGCCGAAGAACCAAAACTCGAAGATATCCCTGTGATTGGAGAATACCCCGAAGTCTTCCTCGAAGACTTGCCGGAATCGCCTCCCCAACGATTAGTCGAATCCCGCGTCGATTTAATTCCAGGCACTGCACCCGTAGTCGATGCAGCGTAGCGACTTATATTTTCGGATATGCAAGGATTGACAGAGAAGTTTTAGCAATGGATAGAGAAGGAAGATAACAGACCAAAACTCCCTTTTGGGGTAACCCCATTTCTACTCGTCAAAAAGAAGGATGATGATTTTCAAATAAACATCAACTACCGGGAGCTGAACAAGCTGACGATCAAGAATAGATACCCTCTGCCAAGGATTGATGATCTATTCGACCAACTGCAAGGTTCAAGCTTTTATTCAAAGATCGACTTGCGATCTGGATACCATCAGTTAAGGATACAAGAGTAAAGTATCCCGAAGACAGCCTTCAGAACTCGTTATGGACACTACGAGTTCCTTGTTATGCCGTTTGGTTTGACAAACGCACCTGCAGTGTTTATGGACTTGACAAATAGAGTTTGCAAGCCGTACTTGGACAAGTTCGTGATTGTGTTTATCGACGACATCTTGATTTATTCAAGAACAAAGGCTGAGCACGAACAACATCTAAGAGCTATTTTGGAGCTGCTGAAGGAAGAACAGTTGTATGCCAAATTCTCTAAGTGCGAGTTTTGGCTACGCGAAGTCCAGTTTCTTGGACACGTGGTTAATGGAATTGGAATCCATGTTGATCCCACAAAGATCGAAGCGATCAAGAGTTGGGAAACGCCAAAGACGCCAACCGAGATTCGACATTCTTGGGTTTGGCTGGCTACAATCGAAGGTTCATTGAGGATTTGTCGAAGATCGCTCAACCATTGACACTCCTCACCCAGAAAGATAAGAAGTTTGATTGGGGAATCAAACAGGAAGAAGCGTTTCAGCTGTTGAAGGGTAAGCTCTGCAATGCGCCAATTCTAGCACTATCGGAAAGTACTGACGATTTCGTGGTATATACTGTGACGCCTCGCGTCAAGGATTGTGTAGCGTGTTGATGCAACACCAAAAGGTTATTGCTTACGCATTACGTCAGTCGAAGGTACATGAGAAGAACTATACCACGCATGATTTGGAACTTGGCGCAGTGGTTTTTGCATTAAAGATCTGGAGACACTACCAGTATGGTACAAAGTGTACAATCTTTACAGATCATAAGAGCCTACAACCCATATTCAACCAGAAGGAGCTGAATATGAGGCAGTGACGATGGGTTGAGTTGCTGAACGATTACGACTGCGAGATAAAGTATCATCCAGGGAAGGCGAATGTGGTCGCCGATGCCCTAAGTCGAAAGGAGAGGATCAAGCCCATAAGGGTTAGGGCTTTAGAAATGATTATTCGAACCGATCTTTCCTTGCGCATTCGTGCCGCGCAGAAAGAAGCTCTCAAGGAAGGAAACCTTGAAGAAGAATATCTCTGTGGGATGGAGAAGCTACTGGTACCAAACGAGGAAGGAACGCTATGTTTTGAGAAAAGGATTTGGGTTCCTCTGTTTGGTGGTCTAAGGAAGGTTATTTTTGATGAAGCTCACAAGTCGCGGTACTCTATCCACCCAGGAGCGGATAAGATGTACCAAGACCTCAAAGATTATTATTGGTGGCCTAGGATGAAAGGCGATGTTGCTGTTTATGTGAGCAAATGTTTAACATGCGCTAAGGTTAAAGCGGAATACCAGAAGCCTTCAGGACTTCTGCAACAACCTGAGATTCCCAAGTGGAAATGGGAACAAATCTCAATGGATTTTATTACAAGGTTGCCAAGAACGCCAAGAGGCCATGACACTATTTGGGTAATAGTGGATCGATTAACAAAGTCAGCACACTTCTTACCTATCAGAGAGAAGGATAATACGAGCAAATTGGCTGAAATTTACATGAGAGAGATCGTCGCACGTCATGGAGTGCCTCTCTGAATCATCTCTGATAGAGACGGAAGGTTTGTGTCAAGGATATGGCAATCCTTCCAAGAAGCTTTTGGCTCACAATTAAATCTGAGCACTGCGTTTCATCCGCAAACTGACGGTCAAAGCGAGCGAACGATACAGACTTTGGAAGACATGCTGAGAGCGTGTGTTATGGATTTGGGCGGTAGCTGGGACAAGCATTTGCCTTTGGTCGAATTTTCATACAACAACAGCTACCACACCAGTATTGGTGTCGCGCCATTTGAAGCCCTTTACGGACACAAGTGCCGATCACCCTTATGCTCGGCTGACGCAGGTGATAGGCAGCTTGCTGGTCCCGAAATCGTCCAAGAGACGACAGACAAGATTGCGCAGATTCTAAAACGCATCGAAGCAGCTCGCCACAGACAGAAGGCCTATGCAGATCCAAACCAGAAACACTTGGAATTTCAAGTTGGAGAAATGGTTTTGTTGAAAGTTTCACCCTGGAAGGGTGTGGCACGCTTCGAAAAGCGTGGGAAGTTAAATCCGCGCTACATTGGTCCTTTCAGAATTCTGGAAAGAATAGGACTAGTAGCATACAAGCTGGACTTACCTGCTGAACTCCATTCAGTTCACGATACATTTCATGTATCCAACCTGAAGAAAAGTCCAACTCAAGATACCATTGCCATTCCCATCGACGAGATTCATGTTGACGACACGCTCCATTTCGTTGAAGAGCCGGTTGAGGTTACGGATTGGAAAGTAAACAACACCCGCCGGAGCGTTGTCAAGCTCGTCAAAGTTCGTTGGAATGCCAGACATGGTCCTGAATACACCTGGGAGCGTGAGGACCGGATGAAAGAGAAATACCCCCACCTATTTCCTAAGAACCCTGCATCGACAAGCAGAACTTAAAATTTCGGGACGAAATTTTTCTAACGGGGGGAGAATGTGACAACCCTCACCAAACCACGTATCCGTACGACTTAATTAATAATTAATTACTGCTTAATTACTGTGCTTGTTTGAAATTACTGATGAACTGCTACTTGATTTCTGATACATGCATATACCTGCATCATACTTTACTTACCGTCACTACATTATTTACATGCTGAACCTTAGTGACAAACATGATGCACAAAAAGCACAGTAGCACTATAAACGGATAACCTATTGAACATGCTGATAAAGCCAGCATCAGGCAGACACTGCCTCTAAGGCCTGTATGAGCCAGAAATATTTTGCTACACTAGTGGTGAGTGTAGGGATACAAGGGTTGTAGAACTGCATCTCTAGGAATAAGTTACAATGACTGGATGTGCCTAAAACGTGCTCCAAGCACAAAATTCAGCACTTTACATAATAATTCAGCTTTTAAGCTAACTAATAAAGTGCCAAAACATGAGAAAAATATTGCTAGACACTTTCCAAAGTGTCAGAAATAAGTTGTGTCACTAAAAAGGGTATTAACGACACTTTAAAGCTTTGTTAACGCTTTAACGGATTACTATCCAACCGAACAACCGAACTTTACCCGGAACCTGAAAATATTGTTATTTTCATTATTTATCTTTTTCTGAGCCAGTTAGGGTCCCTGAATACCCTAACACCCATTGTAACGCATGACACACCACTAACCGGGTTAATCCCTTAACTTAACTAGATTAACCTAACTAATGGCCTAACTAATAGTTGGAATCGAACTAGTACCCCCCCCCCCTTACAAACCGTCCCCATGAAGGGGGACACCTCTTGTCCTTGTTGATTATTTTAATCAACCTTGTCTAATATCATCTAGACACATAATCCGTTGGGTAATACACTTAAGAATTGTCTATAAGTTGCAAGATTAACACAACATCACATTTCCTTCTCACAACACAACTCACACACACTCTCTCTCTCTCTCTCAAGGCTTCGGCCGAACATCCCCTTGTACATCCATCATATTTTCGGCTTCCATCATCACATTCCAAGCTCATATAAGTGTCAAGGATCCCGCATAAGGAGTATTGGTGCAAACGGAAGGCGAAGGACCTCACTCTCTTGCTTTTATCCACCCTATTTGCGTCTAGATTCTTCCCTAGCCTCGAGCTAGTAGTAAGTTGCTTAAATCACCTTCCCGAACTATTTTAAAGTGGTTAATATGATTTGTAACGGTTAAAACTCGTGAACATACAAGATGAAGCTTAAAAGTCTACTAAAAACACTAAAAATGGTGGTTAAAAGCTCATATGTTGTGTAAAACTTGTAGTGTTTGATTTGTGTGGTTATTTGGACCCGATCTATGTTGTGGTAGCTCGGATCGTCATTTAACCCGGATTGGTCATGATCTTGGATCATGACATAAGGTTGTTTTGGAAGTAACAAGGGTTAAAGGACGAACTCTACCACACATAAATCATGAACTTGTGTAAAAGCGATTTTGTTTGTGAAATAGTGTTTAAAACTAGTAGATCTACGTATCTACAAGCGGTATTTTCAAAGGACCACGTGTTAAGAGAAAACATACTTTTAAAGACGGATCTTACACTAACACGAATGGTTTTTAGAACACACAAGTGTGTAAATACTTGTGTAACACTAAGTTTCGACAAAGAACTAGTTTTGTCAAATTTTACAAGAAGTTGTAAAGATGGAATTTCTTTAAAAACGAGGTTTTTACAAAATCGGATTGTTTTATATAAAGATCCACTAAAAGTAATGGGATTTACTTCATAGTTTGGATAAATCACAAGTTCATGAAATTTATGCGATTTATATATATTTTTTTGACTAGTTGTGGTTTGAACATTGTTTTGATTGAATGATAAAAATGGTTGGTTTGATTTGTAAAAGAAAATGATACGCTTAAAAGCGTGGCCACCTCCAGTTACAGGGGAAACTCTGGAGAAATTTTCTAAAAACCTAACACTTAGAATTATTTACACTATAAGTGTTAGAAATACTTTTCGACGTGTTTTCAAAAATATAAGTGTCGCCACGACTATATTTACAAAATACCGGAGGTGGGATTTCACAAAATAAAACGTGATACATATATATATTTAGTATATATTTTTCACAACATCACTGGTATAAGTGTTTATGATTATTTTGTGAACTACGTAAATATTATTTTTAGGGTAAAAATAATATTACAAAGTATTATTTTGGGAAAATCACATGTATTAAAGTATAATATTTTTTAGAAGAATATTATATTTTGGAGATAGAAATAAAATATATTTTAAGTGAACACACATGTATTAAAGTATAATATTTTTTAGAAGAATATTATATTTTGGAGATAGAAATAAAATATATTTCGAAATTATACGAACACACATGTATTAAATCCCCCATCCTTGGGAAGGAAAACGACTACCAAGTATATACAGAATGTAAACACGAAATAGTTGCCTAACTATTTCCCAAAAACTTAAACCATAAAGCTAAGGCACGGCCGCCCGTCTAATAGAATTAGTACGTGTAGGTCGTCACATAGCTGCTTGATTTGGAGGCATACTTGGTAGAGACGCACCACTGTGAGTTCATGTCCCCCTTTTCTCTTAACTGTTTTCAGTTTTATAACTTCGGGGGTGAAATACATGTTACTATGATTACGAATGTTTCTTACATGGTATGGTCAGCTAAGGAAGGAACTGTTAGGTTATGTGATTGGGTAGGTGAAACCTTAAGAACATTAGTCCTCGTAGTACGATCGAGGGATACAAGTGATAGGCCTATTTGAGCATAACAAACCCCACCCATGCGCCCTAAGGTTGGACCATTTGGTGACCTTGTCTTAACACCACCCATGCGCCCGCAGGTTGGACCATGTGGTGATCCTGTCTTAACACCACCCATGGGCCCGCAGGTTGGACCATGGGGTGATCCTGTCGTAACACCACCCATGCGCCCGCAGGTTGGACCATGTGGTGACCTTGACCTATCCCCTCCCATGCGCCCGCAGGTTGGACCATGTGGTTACACATTAACTGATATGTTTCCTTATTTGCTTTCATACCAGAGTTTACAAAACATTCATACTTACAATGATTATAAAGGTTTATTCGCGCGCACATACTAAACACATGAACTCGCTCAACATTATTGTTGATTTTTCAACTTACATGTATTTCAGGGAATTAAAGGATCTGGCGCGGTATGAACCGTTTTCCCGCTGCACTAGTTACGAGGTCATCCGGGTTTGGGGAATGTGACTCTTTCCTGGACAAGTCACAGTCCTTAAACTGTGTTTATGTCATGTTGATGTTTGTGATTGTTAAGACAATGTTGTTGTATTTGGTTTTTAAAACTGAATTAAATGGATGATCTTGCATGGTTTTATTTCATATAGCTTTGTTATGGTTAAGCTATGGTATTAAGAAGTCACACCAAATTAACCACGCTTCCGCAAAGCCAGGGTGTGACATAAACTGAGTTTTTCATGACGTTTTTCTCAACTTAGTGTTTTTATGGTGTTTTAACTGGGTATTTTCATGGCGTTTTTTCTGAATTTGGTGTTTTTATGGCGTTTTATTTGAACACCCAGTTCATGTGTGTGGGTTTTTTACAATATTACCCTTTAGTGTAATTTAGCATCAATGCCACATGTCAACTCAAAAATCGTTTTCACCGTTCTCTCTAAATCCTGATCATATATACACACACTCACACACACACAAACACACACACACACACATACACACATATATATAGGATTAGGTTCAAACGTGAACAAAATCCCAAGAGTGGACTGCGTGAACTGATATGGGCCCTTGATTTTTATGATCTTGAGATTAAAGTGAGTGGCATGATTGTAATTATTTGGTTAATTTTTTTCATTTAATTAAATTTAAAAGGATATATGTGTAATTTCAATCTTAAATTGATTGCATAAATCTCTCACAAATCAAGCAATCAAATATCCTCTTAAATTGATTGCATAAATCTCTCACAAATCAAATCAAGGATTAGGAAAGATGTAACTTAATTCAATTATTAAAATAATTATTTGTTTAAATGCGATGTACACATGTGTATTCTGATTTTGCCCTCTTTTTAATGCGATGTACACATGTGTATATCGTTTGTTTTTTGTGATATCTCAAAAAAAAATTTGTATTGAATGTTGATGTACACCTGTGAATTACTGTACACATATGTATAATGCTGAGTACACATGTGTACTGTTCTATTTATATCCAAGTACACATGTGTATAACGTTGAAATATGAAGGTTACGTTGATCTTAAAAATCAAAATTTGAATTCTGGTGATGAAATCTGAAATAAAAATTAAAATTGAAATCTGGTGATTTGTTGTTTGTTTTGATAATTATCTTATTAATAAATAAACATAATGTGGATAATGAATTTAAATTAGGAAAGATGTAACTTAATTCAATTATTAAAATAATGATTTAAATCTAATTTTTTATATAATTACAATCCTACCCTTAACAACTAAAAAGGAAATCAAGGGTCCATATCTGTTCACGCAGTTCACTCTTGAGAGGTTGTTCACGCTGGAACCCTACCCTATATATATATATATATATATATATATATCTGTTATATGCTCTGATAATTTAAAAAGTAGCAAGCATATACCCCCTCTGATATATATATATATATAGAGAGGCCGGTTAACGTACAAATGCGCTTATCGTACATTACGTACGCTACAATCTCAGCCGTCAGATCATCTTCCCGCATTGAAAATCGCATGTGAAATTGAATTACCACATGCGAAATTGTTACCAACATTATCACATGCGAAATTGAATTACCACATGCGAAATTGTTACAAAAAAAAACAACCTGCTATTTCATCAAAATTATCACATGCGAAATTGAATTACCACATGCGAAATTGTTACAAAAAAACAACCTTCTATTTCATCAAAATTATCACATGCGAAATTGAATTACCACATGCGAAATTGTTACAAAAAAACAACCTTCTATTTCATCAAAATTATCACATGCGAAATTGAATTACCACATGCGAAATTGTTACAAAAAAACACCTGCTATTTCATCAAAATTATCACATGCGAAATTATTACAAAAAAAAAAACAACATGCGATTTTCATTGCGGGAAGATGATCTGACGGCTGAGATTGGCGCGTACGTAATGTACGATAAGGGCATTTGTACAGTACTCTTTACCTATATATATATATATATATATATATATATCTGTTATATGCTCTGATAATTTAAAAAGTAGCAAGCATATACCCCCTCTGATATTGGTATCAGAGCAAAGGCTTTCTTAAAATCTAAAAGACTGAGACAAGCCCTATATTTTTACTGGCTATGATGCCCAAAAACCTTTTGTGGGGAACTCTCTCAGGTGAAGATTATGGGAGACGTTTATTGCTTTGGTAACAAATTAGATGAGGATCTGTAGTTTTTTATAATAGTTATCAAACTAGATTTATATTAATCTTAAAATCTGGAATATAAGAATATCTAACAAGAAATTAAGGATAGGAATTAAAAGCTAAGGAGTCGGAATTTATTAAACCATAGAGCACTCTCAACCATCTTCGCCATTCAAAAAATTTGAATTCTTGAATTTAGAATTTACTGAAAACCCCAGCCTTAAAAATATTAATACAGAAAATTATAGTTTTATCTGCAGAATTAACGATAATTGTAAACATAATCTACATACAGATAACCCACATCTAAACGCTTTAACAGATCTAGTAATAAATCTCGGTTGTAATCTACAGAAAGATTCAATAATTAATAAACAGTTACTTGAAAAGATTTCCACATATACAGAAGAATTTAAAAAATATTCCCAAAATTTAGACTATATAAAAGAGCAAAATAACCAAATAATTAAAGAACTAAAGAAAAGCTGTTTAGAAAAACAAACAGAAAATATACAAAATAATAATATACAAATAGAAGTAGATAAAATCACCGACGCCATAAACAAACTTAACATTGACAACATAAAAATTATTAAAAAAACCAATACCATATAAACATTGGCAACCTCGAAAAAGAACAACCAATTCTTAGGAAGAAGTAGAACTATACAAGAACCTAGAAATTCAACAAGTAATATACAAGATATAATCACATCTGAAACATTTTTAAATAGAATACTTAGACGGGGATCAGGATCTAATAGTAATAAACAAATAGTACAAATAGAAGAGGAAATAGATGTAGACAAAAACATGGATCTGTATAATCAGCACCAATTAGACATATTAAACCCAAAAATATTGTACCAAACTGGGATATTTAATGTAAATACAACACTAATAAGAAGCACTAAAGAAGAAAGCCTCAGAGTATTAGATAAAACGGTAACTATAGATTTATTATCACCAGAAACTATACAAAAAATTAGACAATCTCGTAAACATTTTGTACATACAGGATTAATTGTCATAGGCATTAAAGCTTTAGGACGAAAAAATTTAGGAACTAAACTTTTAGCATTAATATTAGATAAAAGTTGGAAAACAGAAATGAAAAAAGCAATAATATCAGGAATGGAAGTTGATTTAAGCCAAAATACAGCCTTATTCTATTGCACACCAGGAATATTAAAAGATATAAGAGATTTGCAAAATATTAAAATAGCTTTACAAACAAAAGGATATGAAAATTATGATGGAAACAATATAGTTATAAGTATAGGAGTACTAGGAAGGGCTACTAATAGTTCAGGAATGAAATACAAAGTAAACATAGATGGGATAGTTAAAACATTAGCATCAAAATCTATACAAATGATAGAACCAATTAAAATAGATCCCGAACAATTAACAGGTTTGGAATGGAATATAAATGATCTTCAAGAAAATGAAAATACAGTTCTAGTTCTAAAAAGGAATTTTATATATGAAGGATCAGATGGAAAGCAAAGTTTAAGATTTACAGATTTTAAAGAAACTGAAATTACAAACGAAGAAAACAATGAAAAGACTATGGAATATAGTTTTATGAATATAGAACAATTAGAGGTGGAAGAAATAGATCCAATATATGATACAGAATATGAAGATTCTGAAGAAGAAACAAATACAGATTTATTAAAATTTAAAGAAGAATATATGGATTACACTCTAATAGACTATGAAGACGAGGATTTAACAAGTTTCAAAACAGAAGAAACTAACAAAACAATAGAACAAATAATAGATAGAAAATTTACGGAATTAAATATACAAGAAGAAGTAGATAATATGATAATAGAATGTATAACAGACCTAGGTATGACCTACGAAGAAAGTTATAAAAAAACTACAAGAATTCTATAATTTACCATTAGTAGAAAGCATTCTACAAGGAAAAACAATGCTAGTAGACTTTTTTAAACATGAACAAGCCTTTATGGTTATGAAAAAAGAATCACAAGGAAAAAGACCTAGAATGGAATGCTAGTAGACTTTTTTAAACATAAACAAGCCTTTATGGTTATGAAAGAAGAATCACAAGGAAAAAGACCTAGAATGGAATGGAGTGGAGATTCTAGTAACGGAACTTCACATGAAACCCTAGGAAGAGAACCCTGGACACAACCATCAATAGATTACAGTCAAGAATCAACATTAAGAGGAAGAGGTAGCAGGTTACCAATAGGACAAACATACAGTGGGAATATGTTGTTATTATAACAACAAAAACCCCAACTATGGATAGATGAAGTATTAACGTGGGAACAAACAATAGTTAGAATGTGGGAAACAAATAAAAAAGATAGTATGGACATGTTTTCCTATTTAGAAACTACATTAGGACCAACAGCCCTAGGAATTTGGCAAGGTAAAAAAGCACAAAACGTAACAAAAATCAATAATTTAAAGGCTTTAGGAGATAATCCTTATAATTTTACATAACAAATTAGAACACTTATATTAGGAGTTGATCCAGCAAAAAATAACAGCTTAATACAGGATACAGCTGTTAGAAATCTAGAACAGTTGAGTATAGTTGACATGAAATACATAAACGAATTTACATTAGACTTTACAAGATTACTATCACAAACAGGAAAAGCAATGGATGATAATCTATGTGATAAATATTTTATTAAACTACCAGGAGATTTAGGAAAAAATATACACGAGTCGTGGAAAGCAATATATGAACACCACAATCTTGGAATAGGACCTAGAATAACTTATACATTTGGAATATTAGAAGATAAATGTAAAGAAGTAGCGTTACAAGAACAACTAAAAAGAAATGTCTATGCATTCTATAAAACAGCAATCTACACACCCCAAGCCTATGGCTTTTATGATAGAAAGAAAAATATAAGAAAAAGCACTACTTATAACAAAAATTACAAAGCAAATTATAACAAAAACAAATATGTTAGAAAGCCTCAAACAAGAAGATGTAAATGTTTCATATGTGGAGAAGAACAACATTTAGCTAACAAATGTCCCAATAAAAATAAGAACATAGAAAGGGCTAGCTTAGTAGAACAACTACACAATTATGAAATAGAAGCTATTAAAACAGATGAATCAGATAATGAGTCAGTCTATAGTATATACAGTGAAGACGAAAAGCCAATAACTAAAGTCACTTACACATACATGAATATAGAAGAATGTCAACATATTTGGGTACATCAAAGAGGGAATAATTATATAAAATGCTCTAGTTGTGGATATTATCCTAGTATAGAAAAAAGGTCACAATGTAATATATGCTTTCAGGAAATATGTTGCATTTGTATAAAGAAATTACATAATATAGATATAGGTACTATATCAAAAACTATAGATACAAGTACCAGTATAATTATAGAAAGATTAAATAAATTAGAATTAGCAACTGAATTACACAGTCTAAAGTTAAAGGACATAGACAATAAAATTATAGAAATAGAAAAAATGATAGGATCTAAAATAACAGATGAGCTAAGTCAAATGTCTACAGAAGCACCTGAAGAACAAGTATTCATACAAACTCAAGGATCTACAAATATGGTCAATATACAATGTCGCTTATGGCTTGATAACAATAGGTTTTTAGACTTAACAACATTATTTGATACAGGAGCTACTAAAAGTTTAATATCACATAGTATAGTACCAAAACAATACCATAAAGAACTAAAATATAAAGAAGTAAGTAGAACAATTGAAGATAGACTAGTAGAAATAACACATTACTTAGAAGCTGTAGGAATACAGTTTTTGGATTTTTCAAATAATTATAGTATGAAGTATAACATACCACAAGTAAATATAAACCGAGCATATATACAGTCAAAAGACTTTGTGTTAGGATTAAACTTCTTATTTGCTCTAAATGGTTCTGTTACAGTGAACAAAAATTTCATTACACTTAGTAAACAAATCTATACAATCCCAACAACAAGGTATAATAATATATCAAAAATTGCACAGAAACGTGGTGAACAAGGAAGTTAAGAATTTTTAAGGCAACAAAAAAGAAATAATCTAATAGAAAATGAAACTATAAAATTATTAACAGACTTTTTAAGTCATGAAGTAGAAAAAGGAAAGGATATTACAACAAGCATAAATCACCCTATGATCTTACACTTAGAGAAAATTGGTCTTATAGGTGAAGATATCACAAAATCACATATAGACTACACATGTAAATTTAAGCTAAAAAATCCGGATATTACTATAAGAACTGCTAATGTAGAATATAGTCCTTTAGACAAAGAAGAGTTTAAAAAAACAAATACCTGAAATGATTAGCCAGGGATTAATTAAAAAATCAGAAAGTCCTCACAGATCAGCGGCCTTTATAGTAAGAAACCATAGTGAAATAAAAAGAGGTAAAGCAAGAATAGTATATAATTATAAAAGACTAAACGATAATACAGTAGATGGTGGATATAATATTCCCAATAAAGACACTTTGTTAAATCTTATACAGAAAAAGAAAGTTTTTTCAAAATTTGATTTAAAATCAGGATATAATCAGTTAAAACTCGAAGAAAATTTTAAACCATTGACAGCTTTCACGTGCTCAGAAGGACAATATGAATGGAATGTTCTTAGCTTTGGGCTAAAAAACGCTCCTTCAACATTTCAAAGGTTTATGGACAGTATTTTCTTAAAATATGACTTTTGTTTAGTATATATTGATGATATACTCGTAGCAAGCCAAACAATACAAGAACATGAAAAACATTTACAGCAGGTGTTTGAAGAAATAAAAAAGAATGGAATAGTAGTTTCCAAACGAAAAATAGAATTATTTAAAAGAAAAATATCTTTCCTAGGATTAGAAATAGGTAACGGAAAAATAGAATTAAAATCACATATATCTACAAAGATACTTGATTTCCCAGAAAACTTTGAAACCTTAAAACAAACACAAGCCTTTCTGGGACTGGTCAATTATGCTAGAAAATTTGTTCCAAATTTATCAAAGTTAGTAGGGCCTTTATAAGTAAAACAACAAAAAACGGCCAAAGGTACTTTAATTCAGAAGATATAAAACTAGTTAAAGAAATTAAAATGGCAATTAAAAATATTAAACCACTAGAATTACCACTTGTTACAGATTACATAATTATTGAGACAGATGGATGCAAAGAAGGATGGGGAGCAGTTCTTCTCTACAAACCAAATAAATATAGCCCTAAGCAAGAAGAGAAAATTTGTGCTTATGCAAGCGGTAATTTTCAAAACAAAACAAGTTGGACTAGTATTGATTTTGAAATACAGGCATTGTTATATGCATTAGAAAAATTCAAACTTTTCCTTCACAGTGAATTTACAGTAAGAACTGATTGTGAAGCTATTGTAAAATTTATAAAAAATGATCAAAGCAAAAAGATAAACAGGACCCGATGGGTTAATTTACAAAATACTATCCAAGGAAGTGGATATCATATAAATTTTGAACATATTAAAGGAAAAAATAATGGGATAGCTGATATGTTATCTCGTAATATTAACAAATTATTGCTTTTAGATGGACAGGAAAAAAGATAAAGGAAAGACAATACGTGTACATCCTACACAACCTACAAAATTCTCTCCGATGAACACATCATCTGAAGAAGAAAAAACAGAGAAACTCATGAGCCGGTCAATCCAAGCAGTAAGAACACAGAATTTTAGACAATTGCCTGCAACTCTGACAGATTTCAATAGTTTTACACAGTTTTACAACCCGAGTCAATCAAAGGCTACAAGTGTTCGTCCTCCAAAAAATAGACATTTTACACAAAGGGCAAGCTCTCAGTCACAGAATACACAAAATGCGGTCATTACCTTTGGAAATTATACATTACAAAGATGTGATGATCCCAATACAAAGTTTCATCCAATTATTGGAATGAAATTAACAGAAAAACAACAATGTTTACTAGATAATCTTTCCCATATTCAAACTATGCCTCAGGCCTCAACCTTTAAAATCCAGGTGTTAAATGCATTAAGCATTTGTTTTTATGAACAAAATAGCAAAACACCTGAGAAATCACAAAAGCCTAAGTTTACCCATTATGTCATATTTCGAGGTACTAAAATTGGTATTTTTAATAAATGGGAAACTGTGGCCAAGCACATCCAATGCCCCAACCCAATTTACAAAGGCTTTACAGATTTTCAAAAGGCTACAGAAACAGCAAGAGAACATTTTGGGGTAAGTGGTTTTTACATAGAACCTGAAGAGGTTCAAACGTTTGCAGATATGGAAAAAATTAAGCCAGAACAAGCAATTAAAAACCAAGAAGAATTGATCATCTAGCTACAAGATCAGCTTTTACAACAAGGAAAAAATACACAGTCTGTACAAGAAAAAATTGAAAATAGTCTGTTAAAACAAAAAGTTAGTATTCTCGAAACAAAATATGAACATGTATTACAAAAACTTCAAGAAAAAGAAATAAACACAGTCTTAAACAGAAGCTATGATTTATTCAAAGCAAGAATGATCGATACACCATGGTGGGCATGCATTCAACAAGTTACAGACAAGTTTCCAGAATTCAAGACCTTGGTTTCACAAAAAGTTTGCACATAATTCCCAATAATTCTGTACGAATTACAAAAACAGCTAGTAGATTTGGCATTTACAAAAGATGTTGAAAAACAAGGTTTTAGAATTGTTGAAAGGAGAGATCAAGAAGGCAGAGGGACTGGATTGCTGTTAATCTAAATCCACTCACCTACAAAATTAACAGATGATCAAATCCTTCAATTTTACCATAATGGTATGATTGATTACATGGAGATAAAGACAGATGTTAGAACAACAAATCTTTTAAACAAAATGGGTGCAAAGATGGTAATTATAGCAGGCAATATTGCTATCAGGGCATTATGTCCTACAATTTCCTGCAAAATATTCTCTTCTCTCCCATATACAAATGCTTATACATACAGGTCAGCTAGGAAAAGAATCTTTATCAAGGATACTGATTATAAATACTCTTTAAGAGACAGATTTATAAACTACAATATAGACTTTGGTAAGTTACCATGGTTAGAGGATGGGAGTAAAGAAAATACAGAAGCCTTAAACAATTTTATCTAAACACATAAAAATCCCTAGAAATTCCTAAGAGTTTGCAATGGTTAGACTTTAAATTATCAGGTGAAGGGCATTATGTTCAGATTTACACACCCTCTGAATGGAGTATGTTACTACCATTTGTGGGAGAAGGAGAATCCCTTAAAATTGATCACATAATCGATTTAGAAGAAGACCAGGAACCGGACTCAGACCCTGGAAGCCCACAGTCCATAGACTCAACACACAGATATTTCTAAAGAGAAATAATGAAAGTTTGGACCTAAAAAGACAGATATATACAACCTTTCTAGAAATCCATTATTGCCAAGCACATGCAGCCGACAAAGAATCAATTATTGTAGATAGTGCCTATTGTCCTTTTCTTTCTTTTATTTGTATCCGTTTATTTTTCTGACATCAGAAGCAGTATGTACAGTGTTTCATTTGTAGGATAGCTTTTTTTTACCTATATAAGGCAAAGAATGCATTTGTAAAATATCATCCCAGAATTCAATAAAAATTTCTTGCATTCTCAATCATCCTTATGGCACCCTAAAATTCTCTTCGTCACTCCTTAACCTAACCTCCTAGCTCCTTAGTTTCGTTCATTGTTCTTCATATTAAATCTGAACAGGCTTAACACGCAGTTGTGCATTTTTTTGTTTGCTGGTACTGCTCACGCGGGCCGCGTAAGACTCTTAGAGAGTCTACGCGGGCCGCGAGGACCTTCTGATCTGGTAAAAAGTTTTGCAACTTTGCAATTTCAGTCCCTGGTCCATTTTAACTTTATTTAACTTTCATTTATTGCACTTAGGACCCCCATAGTTAACTATTAAGGGCCTTGTGTCATATTTTAACTCCGTTAAGCTCCCGGTTAGTTGTAAGATCACCCGAAAAGTCTTGTTTTTATTGAAACTCCACAAAATTAATATCCAATATTCTTGAGAGAAAAATATACAATTATTACAATGTTTTTGGGTTCGTTAAAAGGTCACTCAGAGGTAACATTTAACATGTTGACACTTTTAACCCCTATGTTTCGTAAGATCCTTATTTTAAGCACAAACGACTTTCTATGTTCGACAAATTATTCGTTAAAGAATACGAACATCGTGTGAGGTCAATCAGAGGCACAAAAATGGCATGTCGACACTTTGGATCCTTTTACTAACATATTTACATTGTTTGACAATTTCAGTCCCTCCAGGTCAATGCATTACACGTTTAAAGTCCATGACACGTGTCTTTATAATATTGGTCGTGATTTTACGAGGTGTTACATCCTCACCCCCATAAAAGAAATCTCGACCTTGAGATTTACTGAAATAAATGAGGGTACTTCTGTTTCATTGTGGATTCAACCTCCCACGTGTATTATGGGCCTCTTCGGGCATCCCATTTTACCTTTACATTCGCCACATGCTTCTTTCAAAGCTTCTTAACCTGTCGATCCTCGATCGACAAAGGTTTTTCAACAAATTTCAAGCTTTCATCTATCTTCACGTCCTTATGCGACATTGCTAGCGATTCATCGGCTAGACATTTCTTTAAGTTGCAGATGTGGAATACATTATGAATTCCACTAAGCTCCTCTGGCAAATTTAACTTGTTGGCCACAGTTCCGACACATTCGATGATCTCGAATGGTCCAATATATCTTGGGCTTAACTTGCCCTTTTGCCAAAACGCATCACCCCCTTCCAGGGTGATACCTTAAGTAACACTTTATCACCTACCTTGAATTTCAGAGGTTTACGCCTTTTATCCCCATAGCTTTTCTGCCCATCCCTGGCAGCTTTGAGACGATCACGGATCTGAACAATCTTGTCCATCATCTCCAGGACTATATCAAGTCCTGACAGTTGGACATCTCCAACTTCTGCCCAACAAACGGGCGTTCTACACTTCCTTCCGTACAATGCTTCAAAAGGTGCGGCTTGGATGCTCGAATGATAGCTATTATTGTATGAAAATTCAATTAACGGAAGATGGTCATCCCAACTTCCACCTAAGTCTATAACACAAGCTCGTAGCATATCCTCGAGTGTTTGAATGGTACATTCGCTTTGCCCATCCGTCTGCGGATGATAAGCAGTGCTGAAATTTAGACGAGTGCCTAACGATTGCTGAAAGCTTTTCCAAAAATGCGATGTATATCTTGTATCTCTATCAGAGATAATATACACTGGTACTCCGTGAAGAGATACTATCTCAACTACGTACAGCTGAGCTAACTTATCGGAGTTGTGGGTTTCTTTAATAGGCAAGAAGTGGGCTGACTTGGTCAGTCTGTCGACTATAACCCAAATAGTATCATTTCCACGTTTTGTCTTTGGTAACTTAGTGATAAAATCCATGGTTACCATTTCCCATTTCCAAGTGGGAAGTTCAGGCTGTTGTAGCAAACCTGACGGCTTTTGATGCTCTGCTTTAACTTGTGCGCACGTTAGACATTTAGCCACATAAGTGGCTATAGACTTCTTCAAACCTATCCACCAATAATTTTCCTTCAAATCCTGGTACATCTTATCACTGCCAGGATGAACGGAATATTTGGAGCTATGAGCTTCTTGAAGAATCACATCTCGAAGTCCTCCATGAATTGGAACCCATATTCTACCATTCAATCTTAGGATTCCATCCTTGTCGTACGATAACTGTTCAGCAGTTACGCCTAGCTTCTCATTCGGATAGTTAGCTTCTAATACAGATTCCTTTTGAGCGGCTAACAACCTTTCATTCAAGTTGTTCTTCAATTCAATGCTCTTGGCATTAATTCTAATAGGCTTAACCCTTTCCTTTCTGCTCAAGGCATCATCAACTACATTCTCTTTACCTGGATGATATCGGATTTCACAATCATAATCATTTAGCGTTTCCATCCATCGGCGTTGCCTCATGTTAAGATCTTTTTTATTGAACAGATACTGAAGGCTTTTATGATCAGAATAGATCGCACACTTGGTTCCATAAAGATAATGCCTCCAAAGTTTCAGTGCAAATACAACGGCACCCAACTCCAAATCGTGGGTGGTGTAATTCTTCTCGTGCACCTTTAATTGACGTGAAGCATAGGCAATGACCTTGCCTTTCTGCATGAGAACACAACCCATACCTGTGTGTGATGCATCTTAATAAACCACAAACTCTTCAATTCCTTCTGGCAATGTCAGCACAGGAGCATTGCTTAACTTCTGCTTAAGAATATCAAAAGATTCTTGCTGCTTGGGACCCCAATCAAACTTTACATTCTTGCGAGTCAACGAAGTTAGGGGTGCAGCAATCCTCGAAAAATTTTCAATGAAACGCCTGTAATAACCTGCTAGACCCAAGAAGCTGCGTATCTCTGTAGGAGTCTTAGGCTCTTGCCAATTCATGATCGCTTCAATCTTAGCGGGATCCACCTGGATACCGTGCTCGCTCACCACATGTCCAAGAAACTGGACTTCACGAAGCCAAAACTCACTTGAAAACTTGGCGTAGAGTTTCTCATGCTGTAGAAGTTTAAGGATACACCAGAGATGTCTTTCATGATCGGCTTGATTCTTCGAGTAAATAAGAATGTCATCAATAAAGACAATGACAAACTTTTCTAAATATGGCTTGCAAACGCGATTCATGAGATCCATGAACTAGTTTTGAATGGTGCATTAGTGAGCCCAAAAGGCATCACTAAGAACTCATAGTGACCATAGCGAGTTTTGAATGCAGTCTTATGTACATCTTCATCTCTGACCTTCAGTTGATGGTA
The DNA here is from genome assembly GCA_030545235.1 of Helianthus tuberosus. Classification (NCBI taxonomy): domain Eukaryota; kingdom Viridiplantae; phylum Streptophyta; class Magnoliopsida; order Asterales; family Asteraceae; genus Helianthus; species Helianthus tuberosus. The sequence goes on along the minus strand of CM060403.1, from coordinate 153,323,665 downwards.
ACCTGACCTTAAATCAATCTTGGAGAAATAACTCGCCCCTTGCAGTTGATCGAACAGATCATCGATCCTGGGTAATGGATATCTGTTCTTGATTATAACCTTGTTTAGTTCGCGATAATCGATGCATAGACGCATCGAGCCATCCTTCTTCTTTACAAATAGAATCGGTGCTCCCCAAGGGGACGAGCTAGGTCGGATAAACCCCTTTGCCAACAAATCATCTAACTGAGTCCTTAACTCTTTCATCTCAGTTGGTGCCAACCGATAAGGTGCTCTTGCAATTGGTGCTGCTCCAGGAATGATATCGATTCTGAACTCCACTTGCCTATCTGGGGGTAAACCAGGTAGTTCTTCGGGAAAGACGTCTGGATATTCAGAAATAATGGGGATGTCTTCAATCTTGGGCTTTGGTTCTTCAATGGTTACCTGTGCCATATAAATGACACAACCCTTTTTCATACACCTTGATGCCTTAAGCATAGACACTTGCTTAGGCAATCCATACTGAGTATCTCCTTGTATTGTAAGTGGCTCACCATAAGGAGTCTTGATAACCACTTGCTTTTTATCACATACGATTTGGGCTTGGTTATGAGATAACCAATCCATGCCTATCACTATGCCAAATCCTGCTAATTTCAACGGAAGCAAAGATAGTGGAAAAGAATGATTCCTAATGGATATAAAACATCCATCTAGAACTGTTGAGGCGGTCTCTATGGTACCATTGGCCAATTATACTTCATACTTTATGCTTAGAGTCTTAACAGGCAGATTTAACAATTTACAAAACTTATTGTCTACAAAAGACTTGTCTGCACCAGAATCAAACAATACTCTAGCATAAACATCATTGATAGGAAAGGTACTTGTTATCACATTTTTGTTCTGAATGGCCTCCTAAGCATTCATGTGAAAGACCCGAGCGTTGGTCTTTTTAGCCTCCTCAGGCTTCTTCGCATATTTGGGGCAGTTAGTCTTTATATGCCCCTTCTCGTTACAATTGTAACAAGTTGCATCTTTTAATTTCTTGCAATCCAAAGTCTTATGTTCCTTAGACTTGTAGATCCCACATCCAAAAGTCTTTGATTATGACTGCGACTTCGATTCTAATTTGCACTTCCCAAAGTGATGCTTATGGAAGGTTTTGCATTTGGGTTTCTCACCCGACTGTTGGTTGTCCTTCTTGAACCCCGAACTCTTTTTGTGATCAGATTTCCCTTTATGTTTCTTATCAGAACGTCGTGAGTTCTCATCCTCACGTTTCCTTTTCCCTTCTTCATAACTCTTGAGCGATCTCTGCCTAACCGCATCGAGAGTAAGAGATAAGGACAGATCAGCCACTGACCTAAAGGTAGTAGGTCTTGATGCTTTCACACTTGCCTTAATTTCCGAAGCTAAACCTCCAATAAAACGAGCTATGCGTTTTGGTTCCGGTGTGACCAAGTAAGGAACCAATCGAGACATGGTGTTGAAACTCGTAAGATACGCCTAACAATCTAAGTTCTTCATGACCAAGGTCAAGAACCCAGTCTCAATTTTCTCAACTTCATGTTGAGGACATAAATTTTCTTTGATCAACGCAACAAGCTGATCCCAAGTCATGTTAAACAACGGGATCTTCCTTGTAGCTTGGATTAGGGACCTCTACCAAGCTAAAGCTTCTCCTTTAAAAGATTGTGAAACAAACTTCACAATGTCCTGCTCTGCACAACCACTAATATCAACCACTGTATCCATCTCGTCGAGCCAAGTCATACAATCGATGGCTCCTTTCTCCCCTTTGAAGTCTCTGGGCTTGCAGGAGACGAAGTATTTGTAAGAGCAGGTCTTAACACGGGGCTCTTGATTGAGCACAATCTTCTTAGACGGGATACTTTGCTGATTCGATGAGTGACGAGCATCGTCCTTCTTTGACTCGTGTGTTTTAGAAGGGGGCTTACTATGAGCCACAGATTGAGTCTTAAAGCGTGTACCACTTGATTCCTTGAACCGTCTGTCAAGTGCCCTAGTAACAGCATTGTCTATCAATGCCTGAAGATCTGCACCAATTACATTAATTCTGGTGGTATCATTATTCTCCCTCGGGTGACTGTTAACCTCCTCTGATTCAGCCATGTAGCTTGATTGCTACAAAACAATTGACAATATTTTATTCAGAGGTTTTTATGGAATCATCATTTTTGATGATTTATTAACCATGGTAATATAAACCATATTGGTTAATTTGTTAATCAAGCTTTTATTTTAAACTTTTTGTTATAATTAATCCCTAGTTATAAAACATTAAGGGTATTATTAATGGCACATAAGGCCTAGTCACAAGGACAGTTTTAAGCCATGATTTCAGAGAATCGAGGCATTAAGGTTTGAACGTAGTTCATTACCTTTTATTGACAGGGAGTCGTAGACTACAACTGTCTTTTGTCTTATTGGACAATAAATATGGCCCGTAGGTACTTCATCACTAATGGATGTTTCATATATGATCATCTTAATCGATGATTTGAACCCATGATTTCTAGATCATTAGGCTTGGAAGAATCCAATATAAGGATGACATGTGTGACTTTTACTGAATCACATTTGCCAGGAGTGCTAACATGTTTTCAGATGTTAACAAGGATCTGAATCTTTTTAAATAGGTTTTACCATCATGGCCAGGTCTATAATGACATTTAGGCTAGGTTATACCTTTTAAGATTCTTTTTAATATATATTAGCAGATCAATTACAAAAAGTAATGATATTTTGATTTATTTCATATAATATATTTATACATGTGATGACAAATGAAATCTAAATAAAACATTCCAATAATTTTAAATGAAGTACATAGATGCCCTAAACGGGACTTTTAAATAACTTACTTGTCCACATAGGGACTAAAAGAAGAAATACAAGTCCTCGCAGGGACTGAATACATAAATAAAATTGTCCACGCAGGGACTTAATTGAAATAAACAACAATATAAGAAATAAGGATTTTAATAATCCCTCTTCTTTTTCCCCTTTATTAAGTCTGCCAAGCCCTTAAGTAGTCCCCGGCGGCTTCTACGCTCCTCCTGAACCTCTCGTTCCACCTGGTTCAACCTTTGAATGTCACACCCCGAAATTATCAGAGTTGGCGTGACTGGACCGGTATCTTCATTGCACAGCGGAAGCAAATAAGCTAAGACTTCTAGAAAACAAACGCCACTAAGTACTCGACTCCACATGGTTCTCCTATTCCAACCGTGCCTTGTCTTAGAAATGCAACCTGAGAAAGATACATGCGAAAAATCAACATAAAGTTGAGCAAGTTCATGGTTTGTTTGTAAAAGATTTGAAATAAATCTTTTTGAATAACCGGTTTTTGAAGTATTGTTGAGAAAATGAATTTAAAATCATTTTCTTGTCATGTTATACGGAACTTTGTATGAAAACATGGTATGTATCTTGTATAAATCAAGTATTTCTGTATCTATCTTGTATAAATCAAGTATTTCTGTATGTATCTTGTATAAATCAAGTATTTCTGTATGTATCTTGTTGTTAATGGGTTGCAAGGCCATTAACATGTGACACGGCATAGGAAGCAACCAAACCATAGGCATTTTTCTAGTTGTCGATTCACGACTGAGACACAAAAACACTACTCGGTACTAGTTTTCACCAAGAGTGTGGCTGCCCGGACACCCGTTAGATCTAACCTTTTGTTCTGCGGTCTAGGTATATTATTGATTAAAGGTGCTTACGGTACCCTATTGGTGACACGATTTCTCGTATCATTTCTCGTATGATTTCTCAATTCTTGTATCCGTCATACCATTTGTAAACACTGTAACATTTGTAACATGTATTTCACCCCCGAAGTTATAAAACTGAAAACAGTTAAAAGAAAAGGGGGAGCATAAACTCACTGGGTTGTCTCGTTTTACGTACGCAGACCAACCTAGTCTCAATATTATCACTAGACGATCCCATTTGTTTTGTAAAAACCGATATATTTAGTATGATCCGTTCGTAAACCATTTGAGTTCCTTGAAATCCATTTGTAACATGATTTAGAAATATGAGTTTTCGTTCGTTCAAAAACTCTGTATGTTCTTGTAAAACGTGCATGTCTTTCCACCCCGAAAACATTTATAAAAATGTAAAACCGTAAAAAGGTGGGGTTATGAACTCACCTGAATATTCCTGTGCAAAGCTAGCTAAATACGACTTCGCAATGTCGTTTCCAAGACGAGACTCGCTAGCGTGCATTCTACAATATTCCTAACATGGAATATCTAATAAGTTTCTAAATAATGCGGTAACTATTCTACGTGTTACCGAGCTCTACCGAATCGTTAATCGAACGATTCAACGGTTAAGTTGTTAAGTTAACGAAAAGGACTAAGTTAAACTTTGTCGCCCCGAGAAGTCGTTTGTGTATACAGAAACGTTCGTATGAAAGTAATATACAATACACGTGTATTATATATATTACGTATTGTATGTATGTCAAAGTATATGTAGATGCCGTTTAGGCGTTCAAAATAAATATAAAAGTTATATTTATTTTACAAAAGTATCGTCGTGTTGTTGAATGTTTGACATAAATAGATAAACTATATCTATTTTATAAAAGAATTCGTGTTATACGATGTTTGAAATAAATATATAGGCTATATTTATTTTTGTAAAATGAATTCGTGTCGTTTAATACTTCAAATAAATATATAAAGTATATTTATTTTAGTAACACAATCGTCATGTCGTTGATATTGGAAATAGTATATAAACTATATTTATTTTATAAAACGAAATCATGTCGTTTGATATTTGAAATAAATATAAACTATATTTATTATTTTCTTTTATAAAACGAATGCGTGTTATCGACTTTTGAAACAATATAAGTAATTATATTGATTTTGTAAGAAGAATTGTCGAGTTTTTTAAGTTTAAAATAACTGGTTTTATTGTTGTAAACGATTCCAAAATCGTCGTTTTCGTAAGTTGTAAAGTGCCGTTGTAAAACAAATATTCATTTGTATTTGTGTTTATTAAAGTTTCTCGGATTATATAGGTTTCATCCTTTAAATAAACGCGGTTGTATATTATGGGTTTTCTCGAAAAACGGGTAAAGTTTCCTTTGTTTTTGGACGCCCCCGACAACTCAAGTTGTCGTCATTTTATCAAAATTCAACAATATAATCAATCGTTAATATATAAAGTTTTCGTAATTACGACAAAATGTAAATTAAGCAGTAATCTGAATCGGTTCGAGCTCGTTCACGAAATAAATAAAAATCTTAAAATTACGTAAATATTAAATGTGTCGTTAGACTTTACCCATATTCGCGTCGAACGTTGACTGAGTTGACCGAACCGAACCACGAACCGCAAGACCCGATGTGTTGACTCGAACCCACATCTGACCGGGTTGACTGTTGTTGACTGAGGTTAACATATGTTGACCGGGCTTGACCGGCAACAGAAATCTGGACATCTTGAACAAACTAACCTAAATTTCCAAAAGAGCTCCTGTGCCTAACAAACCCGAACCGGAGACCACCATCGTTGTCGCCACCGCCATTGGTCGGCCGGCTTGGTGCCACCGGTGTTGACGTCACCGTGAACCGCCATCATTACCATCACGACACCAAATCCAAACGGAACTATACATCAGTCCAGAAATCATGAGGTTTCTCGAGTAGGAACGAAAATAATGACACTTACCGGGATAACCTTCCTGTCGCCGTGCTCCATCGCCGCCGTCACCACTATCTCTCGCGGTGGCTACGACCACCGTCGTGAAGATCCACCGCCACCGCCGCTGCGGCGGCGGCACCGAAACCCTTCGCCGTCTCTCTCTCTCTCTCTCTCTCTCGCCGCCGCCCTCCTTCTCTTTCTGTTCCATCGCTGTACCACCACCGGACGTGGTGGTGGTCCGTTCTATCCACCGAAGCAGGGGGGTTGGCTGAGTGAGTGTTTGGTTTGGGTTTCTTTCACAAGAAGGGAAGGAATGAAGTCTGCTGTTGCTTAATATGTAATCGAGAGAGAGTGGAAGGCAGGCAAGGTTTTTGATTTGGAGAAGATGATCTCCTGTGTTTTGTTTTGTGTGTATTTAGAGATAATGAAGAAGGGTTTTTAAGTGTGTGTGTGCAGATCTTTGGATCTATGGTTTTGTGATATAGTTTTTGTGTCTGCACAATTAAGAGAACAAAGCCATGGCCCCTTTTATACACTTGTATAATGGGTTTTGTTTAGTGGTTCATGTAATTATTTTTGAACAACTTATTAACCACAAGTCATTATGTTCCAAATCTTTGAGACAAATCTTTTGTGAGATTTAGTATGGATTTGAAGAGATTTTATGAGATTTGTAAATCTTGAGTAGATTATATATAGATTTTGTAAATCTTGCATAGATTTTATAAATCTTGTATAGATTTTGCAAATCTTGATAAGATTATAATATGTGCAGGTTTAGGCTTGTGGGTTTTGGGCTTGGGCCCAGGGCCCACAAGCCCATCTCATGTGTAAGTGGCCCGTAATTCCTACGAGACCCGATATCGCAACCCAAACTCCATAAGCATAAAAATATTCGTGTAACATCCATATTTGTCGGTGTCGTCAGTATTTCGTATGGTTTCAGTCTGTTGTCATTTGAAGTTTCGCAGATTCCACGCGAATCTTCATACGCGTACTGTAGAGTCGAATAAGCGTTCCTAGGCACTCCAAAGGCCTAATTAAGTTAATTTGCGTCGTAAACACTATTTAATGTCGCGTAAATCGCCTGTTAATCACGTAATTAAGGGCTTAAATTACCGGTTGTCACATTCTCCCCCTGTTAATGAAATTTCGTCCTCGAAATTTAGACTACGTTAACTCCTTAGAGTTACGTTATGCGTAGAAAATACGAATAGTACCAAAGTGAACGATCATGAAATCGAATCAAGACTTATTCGAATGATGTGGATTCAAGGACGTATCACAAGATGCAAATGAATTCTATAAATGATTGCATCCAATAAATGAATTTGGATTTCAACAAGCTCAAATGTAATAGTTTGCATGAAACACTCGATCATGATCAGCCCAAGCTGCAAGTTCTATCGATGCCACAAGGTGTCGTAGTGAATGAAAAAATTCAAATATAGCGGTGATCGAACAAGTATCACCTGTGTTTTGCATAAAACGCTCAATCATGATTAGCCCAAGCTACAAGTTTGTACTGACACCACAAGGTGTCGTAGTGATTTAAATAATTCAATAATAGCGGTGATCAAACAAATTCACCGTGTTTGAAGTCAAATGAAAGCGTAGTAAAGTGAATTTGAAAGTTTGTTTCAAATGACATCATAGGATTTTCAATTGGAAATGGAACATCAAAGAAACAATGTTTTTGATTGAAGATGAAGAAGCAATGGATATCGCAAAACTTTCGATCGATAATGAAAGAACCGTTAGTAGGTACACCGGAATATAGAATGAATTTGTGTACCATTGCCTTAACACACAATTGTGTTAAGACTGCTTAAAATCGAAGCGGATTTAAAGCAAATCATTAAATAAATAATTAAATACGTGCATGAGATGCGTAAACGAGTTTAGCGCAAGCTTCAATTAGTGAAAACACCATCACAAGGTGTCGAAATCAACAAACAACTTAATGGAGTCGTAGACCAAACAAGCCCACTACGACTCGGAACAAATGAAACGCTTATTTGAACGAAACCACATGCGTAGCAAACGATGCATGCGTAACATATGAATTCCTCAAGAAATGAAGTAATTGAATATTCGTTATACTGAAAGAAATGATCGTGATACAATGACCATCAAGAGGAGTGGGGATACGAAAATCTACTCAGTACATGTGAAAGTCGAAATTTCAATAAAAGAAATTTGAGGACTTTACCTGGGGTTTCATATGATAACCGGTTGTTAAAGGACATTACCACGGAATGTCGAACATAGCGTATTCGTCATTATTGAGTTAGGGGGAATGCGGGGACATACATCTTCTCCTTAGCATTACTTGTGTCGTTTGCAGGACCGCGTGCCATACCGCCGCTTCCTGATCGATAGCCCTCCTGCTGGCAGAATTAGCATTATCGCTGACATGTACCTTTGTGTCTTCTCAAAGACCTCGCCTCAATAGTCGTATGTGACATACTTCAACCTCCGTTGATGTATAGCTTAAGTTTCACGTATACTTGTGCACTAGCATTTCGTTATGCGTAGGCTGCCTGCTCGGGAAGTTAAAATATCATAGACAATATGGATAATAGTGTGTGCCCGAGTTAATATTCGCGGTTCCTACGTGATGACCTTTAATGAACTTCCACATGAGTTTCCGAAGGTCTTAAATGCATGTTTCCTAAGCTTTCAGAGTTTTGTGTACTGTATGCGACGGTTTTTGTGTACCGTGTGTAAAACACTACTTTAGCGTATTTTTGAAAGCAAAATTTTTTGACTGTTTGTTTTCTTTTGGCAACGGTTGGAGACCATATTCGAGTACTAGGCGTTCTGTATGTATTCAGGTTTCAATATTCTAAGTTCCCAGAGGAAAGTGAGGTTAGAGCCTAGGTATCTCTACAGAGACCTAATTCGCTGTAACCTATAGCTCTGATACCAATCTGTCACACCCGAACATATCAGAGCTGGCGTGACTGGACTGGTATCTTCATTGCATAGTGGAATTAAATAAGCTAAGACTTCTAGAAAACGAACGCTACTAAGTACTCAACTCCACATGGTTCTCCTATTCCAACTGTGCCTTGTCTTAGAAATGCAACCTGAGAAAGAAACATGCGAAAAATCAACATAAAGTTGAGCGAGTTCATAGTTTGTTTGTAAAAGATTTGGAATAAATCTTTTTGAATAACCGGTTTTTGAAGTATTGTTGAGAAAACAAATTTAAAATCATTTTCTTGTCATGTTATACGGAACTTTGTATGAAAACATGGTATGTATCTTGTATAAATCAAGTATTTCTGTATGTATCTTGTATAAATCAAGTATTTATGTATGTATCTTGTTGTTAATGGGTTGCAAGGCCATTAACATGTGACACGACATAGGAAGCAACCAAACCATAGGCATTTTCTAGTTGTTGATTCACGACTAAGACACAAAAGCACTACTCGGTACTAGTTTTCACCAAGAGTGTGGCTGCCCGAACACCCGTTAGATCTAACCTTTTGTTCTGTGGTCTAGGTATATTGTTGATTAATGGTGCTTATGGTACCCTATTCGTGACACGATTTCTCGTATCATTTCTCGTATCATTTCTCATATCATTTCTCGTATCATTTCTCAATTCTTGTATCCGTCATACCATTTGTAAACATTGTAACATTTGTAACATGTATTTCACCCCCGAATTATAAAACTGAAAACAGTTAAAAGAAAAGGGGGAGCATGAACTCATTGGGTTGTCTCGTTTTACGTACGCAGACCAACCTAGTCTCAATATTATCACTAGACGATCCCATTTGTTTTGTAAAAACCGGTATATTTAGTATGATCCGTTCGTAAACCATTTGAGTTCCTTGAAATCCATTCGTAACATGATTTAGAAATATGAGTTTTCGTTCGTTCAAAAACTCTGTATGTTCTTGTAAAACGTGCATGTCTTTCCACCCCGAAAACATTTATAAAAATGTAAAACCGTAAAAAGGTGGGGTTATGAACTCACCTGAATATTCCTGTGCAAAGCTAGCTAAATATGACTTCGCGATGTCGTTTCCAAGACGGGACTCGCTAGCGTGCATTCTACAATATTCCTAACATGGAATATCTAATAAGTTTCTAAATAATGCGGTAACTATTCTACGTGTTACCGAGCTCTACCGAATAGTTAATCGAACGATTCAACGGTTAAGTTGTTAAGTTAACGAAAAGGACTAAGTTAAACTTTGTCACCCCGAGAAGTCGTTTGTGTATACAGAAACGTTCGTATGAAAGTAATATACAATACACTTGTATTAAATATATTACCTCTTGTATGTATGTCAAAGTATGAAAGTAATATACAATACACTTGTATTAAATATATTACCTCTTTCAACTTGTTTCTTTAACTCAATTTCCCGCTCCCGGGCGGTGTTGATGATTTCTGTGAGAGTTTCATATTTTGACGGGGTCATAAACTCCCGGTACTCGGCACTCAGCATGTTGTAATAATAGTATATTTTTTGCTCTTCAGTGGTGACTAACTCGTCACAGAATCTCAGCTTATCCATGAAAATGCCCGTGATCTTATCAATTGATTCTCCCTTTTGTCTAAACTGGATAAATTCTTCTTTGATCCTGTTAATAGCCGCTTTGGGACTATGGTGTTTAAGGAATGGTACCTTAAACTCGTCCCAAGTCATAATCCTCGCCACTTCGGCTCCCATTTCCTTCTTCTTATTGTCCCACCAATCCTTGGCTTGATTTCTCAATTGACCCGTTTCGTAAGCAACAAAGTCACCTACGTCACAGTGGGTTCGTTCAAACACTCCTTCGACATCACTTATCCATCTTTGGCAAATTATCGGGTCAACCTCCCCGTTATAGATTGGCAGTTTACACGCCATGAATTCCTTGTACGAACACCCTTTGCGTTCTTCCGATTTTTCTTTCATAAGGTATACACTATCCTCCAACCTTTTGACTCGCTCTTCGACAAGCGACAACACCGTGCTTTGGATTTTGTCTATAAACCCGGATAGACTACCTTCAATTGCCTTTCCTACTTCTTCGGCAATTATCTCTTTCATTTGCTCGGTGCTTGTTTGCACCAGATTATCATCATTTCCATCAGACATCTTGAAACTGAAATGTTTACATTTAAGCGTTAAACATTTCATTTATAACATTACTTCATTTGTTTCGGTTTAGCCAAGTTCCCAACTTGCTTTAATCGTTCACATTTGGTGCACTTTCCGGGTTTGAGTGTGTGTTAACACACTCTTCCCATGCACATCAATTCATTTCTCATTTCTTACATAAATATAATTTGTTAAAATAATAAATTAATTCTTACCGGATGATCGATCAAGCTTGAACCGAACACTTTGTTGACAACCTAAAGCTCTGATTACCAACTTGTAACACCCGTCTAAATTTACTTGAATTTAATAATAGTTCATACCATTTTAGATAAAGGATGTTTGATTAACATAGATTTCATAAATAAGTTTATACGTAGCAAAGACCTTAGTCAACTAACGACTAAGTTAAAACATTCAAAAGTTTGTTTAACAATTTGTTTACAACCCATAAACATAGTCTATTAAACATTAAAAACATTGCGGAAGCTTCATAAGTTGTGTTCGGTTCTTCAAAAGCTAGCTTGACCGTCATCCGTAATTCTTGAGTACCTAAAAACTGAAATGTTTACATTAAACATTAGTATTAGAATACTTAGAAATAATACATATTTGAAACTACGTTTAAAACTGATTCGATTGAACAACGAAATACAACTTTATTATGAATTCTAAAGCCCCACCGTAACTTACGGTAGATACCGTAAGTTACGGTGGCTCCTGGAAAGTTTTGGTTCCACCGTAACACAGGGGGAACCCACCGTAAACTTTTGATCTCCACCGTAATTTACGGTACTACCGTAAATTACGGTTGACTCTGGAAATCTATCATTTGCCTGATTTTGTTTGTTTTGCCAAAACTAAATACTCGGATTTCCCATTCTAACAGCCAACATGTTAGATTCTCGTACTTCTGATATATCAACCAATTAACCAAGAACAATGAATCAATCCATCATATTACGGATCATTATCCATGTCTTAATTGATTATTCGACCGGTTTGGCTCATCTAAGGAAATCCTCCCTTATGATGACTACCAACGAGTTCTAACCAAATTTTTTTTGAACCTATTATTCAAAATAGCGACATCACTGCTTTAATTCAGAACAACCCTTATTCTAAAATTCAACTACTCATATGATAATTATCAAAATTTACTTAATGTAACGGGTCAAGTTACATACCTTCAAAGTAGGCCTTTCAAACGTGATTCACCACCCGCTTGTCCGCTTGACGCTCCTGCGTCCTTTCCTATAGAGTTCATTAACGACATGTTTAGAACTCTCTTTCAACCATATATCGCATAATTTACCGAACATCATAATTATGCGTTTAGACTTTGAATTTCAACTTTAAGCCTTCTTTGAGGCATTTTCACAAACACTTTAAGGGCAGATTTTTACATGATTATTTAGCAAGTTTCTAGCTTATCACTTAGCCCTAATTTCACATAAATCAACCATCTTACATGATTGTTAGCTTCTAAATTTCTGAAATCACTTCAAAATGGTCAAATTACACTAGAACAACACTCGATTTCCTAGTGTTCATCAACATACGCATAACCCACTATTCACCTACAATGGTGTTCATAGTTTTCACTAAAATTTCATATGATTTCAACTTGTATTTGTCTAGGGTTTGTCCCTAGACACTATATGGTTCCTAATTCATCATAAAACAAACATGCAACCATGAATTCAGATTTTTCCCAATTTCATGAGAATTTCAAATAGAGAATTAGCACCAAATTTCACATACCTTGTAACCCCTTTGTGATGAGGATCACGAATCTATGTTTAGATTTCGATTTGGGACAGGAATTAGCCTTCAATTGATCAAATTTGTGGAGTTAGGTTTTGGTGAGGAGCTTTGGTCGCTCCTCCTGCGTTCCTGATCGACCAGACACCAAATGGTGTGTTTGGTTTTTGTTTTAATTAATTATAGTTTCAGTTTTTACAAGATTAACCCTCCTCTTTTGCATAACTTATAGTTTGGCTGTTCTTAACCCTATTATAAGTTATTTCTAGACTATTAGCTAACTAGGTTAAAATTCCTAGTTAGTAAATTCTTGTTTATTTATAATTTATAATCCTAATATAAAGTTTTATATTTTCGGGATGTTACAGTTTCTTTCACAAGAAGAGAAGGAATGAAGTCTGTTGTTGCTTAATATGTAATCGAGAGAGAGTGGAAGGCAGGCAAGGTTTTTGATTTGGAGAAGATGATCTCCTGTGTTTTGTTTTGTGTGTATTTAGAGATGATGAAGAAGGGTTTTTAAGTGTGTGTGTGCAGATCTTTGGATCTATGGTTTTGTGATATAGTTTTTGTGTCTGCACAACTAAGAGAACAAAGCCATGGCCCATTTTATACACTTGTATAATGGGTTTTGTTTAGTGGTTCATGTAATTATTTTCCAACAACTTATTAACCACAAGTCATTATGTTCCAAATCTTTGAGACAAATCTTTTGTGAGATTTAGTATTGATTTGAAGAGATTTTATGAGATTTGTAAATCTTGAGTAGATTATATATAGATTTTGTAAATCTTGCAAAGATTTTAAAAATCTTGTATAGATTTTGCAAATCTTGATAAGATTATAATATGTGCAGGTTTAAGCTTGTGGGTTTTGGGCTTGGGCCCAGGGCCCACAAGCCCATCTCATGTGTAAGTGGCCCGTAATTCCTACGAGACCCGATATCGCAACCCAAACTCCATAAGCATAAAAATATTCGTGTAACATCCATATTTGTCGGTGTCGTCAGTATTTCGTACGGTTTCAGTCCGTTTTCATTTGATGTTTCGCAGATTCCACGCGAACCTTCATACGCGTACTGTAGAGTCGGATAAGCGTTCCCAAGCACTCCAAAGGCCTAATTAAGTTAATTTGCGTCGTAAAAACTATTTAATGTCGCATAAATCTCCTGTTAATCACGTAATTAAGGGCGTAAATTACCTGTTGTCACATTGAAGAATTTCCTGCTACTGCGGTGGTTGGATCAATGGCGGCTGTGGAGGTTGCTGCTGCGGAGGTTGAGGAGGTGGCGGGTATTGATACCCATATGCTTGGTACCCAGACTGGTATGAAGCTGCGAAAGGTCCTTCAGGGTGAAGAGCATTGTAGTTGGCCGCCTCGAGGTACGGGTCGACGGCAGGGGCATTGTAGTAGTTGTAGCCAGGGTAAGCTGGCTGCTCAAAAGAGTTATACGCCGCTGCACCGGCGTATGTAGGAATTGGGTTATCATAACCCATGTGTGATGGTGGTGGTGCGAGTGGCGCAAAGTCGACTTCTGAAACTGGGTTTGAAGGCCCACCCATTTGCGGGTCTTCATACAGTGGCGGGTAGTGGCTGCCACTGGAGTGTTGGGGGTGTTGAAGTGGAAATCCCCCTTCGCACGGAAATCCGTGCACCTGATCTTCTTCGCCTCGGTGGCTCCGGAGGCAGCTGCTGCTCTAGCGGTGGCGGTGACGGTGGTGTGACCGCCTCAAAATGTGGCTCCTCAGAGGGGACCTGCTGGTGTGGTGATGGGTGATGGGAAGGTGTATACTCCGAGTGATAATTGCTCCACCATTGAGCAAATGAATATGGGCCTCTATATGCCAAACCATGAAAAGATGATCCGTCGGAAATCTCGATGGGATGCGTGGGCGTCCCAGTTGGTGGCTCGGCAGGTTCTGGATCTGGATCCTCGTCCATATCCATATCCTGGGCTCCAGGAAAGTGGCCTTCTGGTCCCAATGGGTTATGGCCCATTGGTTCTTCACTCACGTTCGCCGGGTTGAACCGGCTCTGAAAGTATGGGGCCGGGTCCTGAAAACCCCGGTGTGAACTCGACCGCTGCAATGGAAGGAAGGAATGGTGAGAATCATTGGGCTCGTTTTCCGATTGTAGCCAAAAGGAGTGGTGATACGAGGGTGACGAGCTAAGCGAGACAGAACGCCTCGCGGGTTCCAAATATGTTCTCCAGTCTTTTTGAGGACTAGAGTTCATGGTTGCTGAAGGAGTTCGCCGTTGTGATGGCCCGGCCTCGTCGTCATTTGGAGCAGTGATTGGCGCCTTGCCTCGTCCACCTCTTCCTCTGAATCGTGGCGGCATTCTGTCTTGTTCCTGTCAAAACAAACAAAAGAAACAAGCAAAAAGAAAACAATAAGATTAGGATTAGTCCTAAGTCATTAGCCTAGACTCGGAGGTCAAGGAATGTGCAACTGTGTCATTGAGATTAAACACAAAAGGCTAGTGTTTAATTCACTCAATGTTGGCTCTGATACCAACCTGTCACACCCCGATATTTCCACGTATTACCGGTGGGCCTGGTGGGGAGTATCGTGACGTAGTTGATATCATCATAGTCAATAATCACAGTTCAATGCACAGCGGAAGTCTAAAAGTAAATTATTACAAACCGATTCGAAAGTACAATAAAATATTATACAACGGTTTGTAAAATGGATCCACAGGCGGATCAAAACAAAAGAAGTATTGTTCAACAGACTTAAAGTGATAAAAGCTTCCAAGACTCTTTATTTAATCACTCAGGAGTTCCAGCCCATTACGCTTAGTACCTGCACTTAACCTTTTGAAAATACGTCAGTTTACACTGGTAAATACAATTAACTGACTCTTTTGAAAAGTGTTTATAAAAATTTATTTAAATGCACAAGGCATAAATATTCTTTATTAACTTGGTACAATTATTTAAAAATAATCTTGTATACAATTTTACATGTTTGTCGTCCATTTAGCCGGATAAGATTAATAGGCACACCACTTGGTATAATACCCACAAGAAGTTTCCTTACGAGTGGGGTACCTTTTTACATACGCAACTGTCAGGTGTATGCCTACACCCCGTGCTTAAGTCGTGGCCATTTCTAATGAATGAGCCGAGGATATCCAGGACATGGTCATTAACCCCCCCCCCCCCACAAGACATTGCATCAAACAAGACAGATTAAAACGGTTTATGCATCTTTTTAATCACATTCCGATTGTATGATTTCATAGCCGACCAAGCGGTATTATTATAATACCGTATCCCAAGCTCGTATAAGGGAAAATAAGTTAAAAGTATTTACCTGAGCTAAAGTAAAAATTTAATCCCAGCCGTATATCAAATCAGCAAGTACAAATAGCTTTTACTGGGCTCCTAATCTGGAACGAAGGTTTTAATAACCTATTAGATTCCTAACGTGTCTTATTTAAGTTATAACTTAGACCGGTTAGTTTTAAAGAAAAGTTTACGGTTCAAAACGCAAGATTAAGCGAAAACCGGATTAGAATGTGATTTAGACCCGACAAGTTTGAAGACTTGTATAATATGGGTAAACTAAACACATTTTGGAGTTTGAAGTAAAAATGATAAGGTTTGACCCGTTTCGGTTAATTTATGCAAACTAGTTACATAAACCGTACCGAACGCGAATATGCATAACGGGTAACCAAATGAATTATGAATAGGTTCCACAAGTTAATATGCTTTAAATATGTTATGATATCAGTAGAATACCTTCCACTATGCCCAAAACAAATTTAAAACCAATTTATGCCCCGTAGGGGTATTTTGGTCATTTTGAAGCTCATAAAAGAGGTTAAATAATAATCTGAGTTTCTGATCTAAGACAATCAGTAAAATATTTATTTTAGTAAGTTATATCAGTAAGATATCACACATATGTGAATTTTATCATTTATGACCAAACTATGCACCGTAGGGGCATTTTGGTCATTTTACATATGTTAAAAGGGCCAAATTTGGAAATCTGAGTTCAAAACTTTTACTTACTGTTAAAGTATAAAAATTTATTCATAACATCAGTAGGTAACAAGTCTTAGGTGCCAAGTATGGTTTTAAACCATACTATGCGCCTAAATCGCATAAAAGTCGGTATTTGACGATATTCGGGTTGATTAAGGAAATATGAGATTTTGATCTGCCTTTACTGTTTAAAATAACTTATTTAATATATAAAATCTGTAGAAAAAGGTTTGACATGTAAAGGATGTGTAAAACTCATTTTATTAGCAAAAAGGGCGTTATCGTCAATTACCGAGTCTATGCAATAACTCTATGTTATGATCAGTTTAAAATTTAATAAAAATCTCCAAAAATCTCTAAATTTTATATTACATCAGTGGATAAAAGGTTTGGTGTCAAAATTTGGGTTTAATTAGGATTTATGACAAAATTGTCATTTAATTAATAAAAAGGATTTCATTTACGATATTGAGCATAACTCTTATTTTAGACCATAAACTGATGTCAAACTTTTAGGACATACTTAAATATCAGTAATGAAGGTTTTTTCCTCTCACATTTTCAAAAATCTCGTTTTAATGTCGAAAGGGCATAATGGTCAACATTTAAGCAATTAACGGAAACATGCAAATGAATCGGATTATTAAGGAACCATATAGTATAATCTCATAGGGTTATACTATCATTAAATATGGTCCTAAAGGAACCTTAAGGCATATCTAAAACAAGCTAAATCGGGTCAGAACTGAAAGTCAAAGCAAAAGTCTACTTTTGCGACTTTCGGTTGCGAACCGAGCCTAAACTCAGAATTGTCGGGTTGAACAAGCCTAAACATGTTCTTATACTATTTACCAAGTTATTTTAGTGTTAAAACATGTTCCATAACCTCTGCATTATCAGTTATGAATTTATTTGTAAAAATTGCTTCTGTTGACTTTTTATAAATAAGTTTGACCCCACAATTGACCAAGTTAGAATGATAATCAGTAGGTGCCCTTTTAAGGGTTTTTTACCTACATAATTACCAACTCATAGCCACTTTCAATTCAAATAACGGCTGGACCATTAGTGATTAATCACTAAGTCAAAGCTTAATTACGATGGCTTTGACTTTGGTCATTAAACTAATAAAACTTGAACTAGAGAGGTTAAGAATGCTTACAAGGACTCTTAGCACGAGATTAGAACAGAAGAAAGCTCCCTTGAACTCCAGGAAGCTCCAGAGAGAGAGTTTTGAAGTGAAATTGAAATGTACAAATGAACAAGTGCAACAATGAGGGCCTTATATAGGAATTTCTACTTCATATGATCAATCCACATGTCCCTACGTTGATTTCAGATGATTCCAGGTGTCCCTTGTGCATGAAAAACCATTTGCTCAGTCCCTGGTATCGAATTCAGGCATGCAAAGGCAGTGTAACAGGCTGAACATGCAGCTGTGCATTTTTTTGTTTGCTGGTACTGCTCACGCGGGCCGCGTAAGACTCTTAGAGAGTCTACGCGGGCCGCGAGGATCTTCTAATCCGGTAAAAAGTTTTGCAACTTTGCAATTTCAGTCCCTGGTCCATTTTAACTTTATTTAACTTTCATTTATTGCACTTAAGACCCCCATAGTTAACTATTAAGGGCCTTGGGTCATATTTTAACTCCGTTAAGCTCCTAGTTAGTTGTAAGATCACCCGAAAAGTCTTGTTTTTATCGAAACTCCACAAAATTAATATCCAATGTTCTTGAGAGCAAAATATACAATTATTAAAATGTTTTTGGGTTCGTTAAAAGGTCACTCAGAGGTAACATTTAACATGTTGACACTTTTAACCCCTATGTTTCGTAATATCCTTATTTTAAGCACAAACGACTTTCTATGTTTGACAAATTATTCGTTAAAGAATACGAACGTCGTGTGAGGTCAATCAGAGGCACAAAAATGGCATGTCGACACTTTGGATCCTTTTACTAACATATTTACCTTGTTTGACAATTTCAGTCCCTCCAGGTCAATCCATTACACGTTTAAAGTCTATGACACATGTCTTTATAATATTGGTCGTGATTTTACGAGGTGTTACATTGTAAAAAATTTGGAAAATAATAAAAAAGGAGATTGATTTGATAAGGTCAAAATTCACATATACAACCTCCTATACACGAGAAGGAGAGAAGGAAAAGTGTCCCCAACATAAAAGGTAATTTAGTCCTTTCTCACTTGAACTTTTTTCCCCTCTTGATTTCAAACGATTATAATTTTTTCGTACGTTAATATTTTTTTTTCAAAAAATATTACACCGTATTAACGAGCATTTTATTCTCTTTAATTCAAGCAGCATATTGCTATATTTTTCTTAAAAAAAATACATGATTTTGAATACCCATTAGTCCATTACGTGATTTTGAATACCTAGCACATGACTACGTGATTTTGAACATCCATTATGTGATTACACGTTCAATATAAACTATTACGTGATTACAAATTCAATATAAATCCATTACTTTGATTACACATTCAGTATGATTTGTTATAACTGATGTTATTACAATTAGGCTTATTACGTGATTACACACATCAATAATAAAAACTTGATTGCTTATGCTTTATTACGTTATTAAATCTCTATTATACGTCATTATGTGGTTGATTTGGCTAATGTTTTGTATATAATTTTTCCTTAATAAGTGATTAGAACTGAAATATTAGGTATTTCATATGAAATATTATGTATTACATATTTTTATTTTTATGTAATTACGTAATCACTCAGTGTGGTTTCATATAAAATATTGAGTTAAATACCATTTTAGTCCCTGTGGTTTGGACCATTTTGCCAGTTTAGTCCAAAGGTTTCATTTTTAACCTGTGGGTCCAAAAAGGTTTCACAGTTGCCATTTTAGTCCACTTGGTTAACTTCATCCATTTTTTATGTTAACGAGAAGGCCAATTCGGTGATTTTGTATGTAATTCTGTTAACTAAAAGGGCAATTCAGCCATATAAAATGAATGAATTGGCCTTCTCGTTAACAGAAAAAATGGATGAAGTTAACCCAGTGGACTAAAATGGCAACTGTGAAACCTTTTTGGACCCACATGTTAAAAATGAAACCTTTGGACTAAACTGGCAAAATGGCCCAAACCACAGGGATTAAAATGGCATTTAACTCTAAAATATTATAATGAAATCACATAATCAGTTAGGGTGAACGGAGTGGGCAGTAAACTCACGCGGTAAACGTGTTTACCGAGCGGTAACACCGCCGCCAATGGTGTTTACCGCTCGACTTCATTGTTTGATCGGTGAAGGTTTACCAATGAGAGAAGGGGGAGAGAAAAAGGTGTGTGGTGGGGTCCATTACTTCTCAACCAATCACACATTTTTCCTTTTTAAGGGAAATTGGCCTGTAATAATCCCACCTAGACCTTATTGGCCATTAATAATCCCACCTCGGAATATTCCCCCTACCAGTCTCACATTTCACATATTTTTCCTACAATGGTCCCCCGTTAAAAAAACTTAACGGAGTTAAGCTTTTTTCTAAATTACAAACAGATTTTTTAGGGCTTTTGATCAGAACGAGGATACGAGTCCATTGATGTAAAACTTACTTCGAAATGGTGCTCCAAGTGACTTGATTTTGGTTAATTGGAAACTTAAACACCCGCACTGAAGCGCCGTTTTCATCGTTTAGAGCACCGTTTCGAGGCAAGTTTTACATCAATGGACCGTATCGTCGTTCTAATCAAAAGCCCTAAAAATCTGTTTGGAATTTGGAAAAAAAGCTTAACTCCGTTAAGTTTTTTTAACGGGGGACCATTGTAGGAAAAATAGGTGAAAGGTGGGACTGGTGGGGGGAATATTCTGAGGTGGGATTATTAATGGCCAATAAGGTCTAGGTGGGATTATTACAGGCCAATTCTCCTTTTTTTAAATAGTTTACCTAAACCCCATTAGGTAAACCACCGCTAACGTTTTTGAGCATTAGGTAAACAATTTAGATGAATTGATGTGACACTGTCTGATTGGGTGAATGGAGAGTTTACCTATTTCAAATAGGTAACCACTCCCTTCACCCTTAATCATGAAATGGGTATTCAAATCACTTAGTTACCTAATATACATAGTCAACTATTGTTACGTAATTATGTAATCACTTAATGTGGTTTCACATACTATAATGAAATCATGTAATTATGTAATGGGTATTAAAAATTGCGTAGTCATGTGCTTGGTATTCAAAATCATGTAAAAATCTCTTAAAAAACTATAGCAATAAGCTGCTCGAATTAAAGAGAATGAAATGCTCATTAATACGTTGTAATATTTTTTTTAAAATATTAATGTATGAAAAAGTTATTGTCGTTTGAAAATCAAGGAGATAAGAAGTTCAAGTGAGAAATGACTAGAATATCAATTTCTCTATTTGTTTCTTTAATTGTTCCAACATGAGATTTAAGAAATTATCATGGTCTTACTTTGAGCCGTTGATCTTGGAAGATCAATGGTTGTGTTTGTCTCCTATGTTTCGTACAAGTTTGGTATCTTGTACAAGATCTCTTATAATGAACGTATATTATCATATATATAGTATTTCATTTCATTAGTTTCGAAATTATTATCATCTAGATGCTTATAATTTGATAGCTTTTCTTTACATTTCACCCTCAAGTTTATCTTTATCACTTGGTATTTGCTTGATTGAAGATTATATCTCATAATGAATAGAAAAAGGAAATTAGTTAGTGGGAAAATTAGTCAAATTTCAGATAATCCTTAATCATATCGAGCAAGAAAAAATATTTCGCAAAACCCATGCATTATGATTTATGCAAAGGCTAAGGTTAGTATATTGAAATGGTTTGTAAATATTATTCCCAATATCAAGAGATATTAGATCACAAAAATGGTTGGGCTCTAGGTCTAGCTTTGTGCTCGTATTAGGAGGGCAATGACCTTACCCATTTTAAGAACTTAAACAGAATGATGTTTGTATCACTGCTTTCATGACTTGCCGTATGTATGTCGTATGATAAGCCAGCCAAAACGGTGATTAAACACTCTTCTTGCATTGAACTTTGTCAACATGAAGAGAACAACCAACATACATACATTTCTAATGATGGGTACACTTACAATATGTTGATTGTTGTTTTCACTATAGTACCTTGTGACGTGTTCCTCTTAACCCTTTTTAATGACTTAGCAATTGGTAGATGCACGTGGAAGAATTAATTGCACCTGTAGATTCCATATTATTATACATTCTAGGACAAGAGACTGTTAAAATAAGTCTTTTGTTAGTCAGTTCTTTCAATGTCTAATGGAAAAACACTTTAGGGATTTTGACATACCTAACAATTCAGTAGTAGTTAGAGATGAAGAAGAAGCCATCTTGATCGGTTCCCGTTTAGGGTGAGCAGTTAGGATGGAGAGGGATGATAACAGATTATAGTGAGGGGGGGGGCCGTAAACTTTATGGTGTGCTTTTTAGGGTTCCCAATAACATGTATTTATATGTTTCACCCAAGGGGAAACCCTAATTAACTAGTACGAGCCTTTACGTCCATCAAATAAAGCCCAGTTAATTTTATAGGGATATTAAGGTAAATTGATCTGGTAATTAGATAAATGATCAAAAGGGCACCATAAATTATTTATTAAAAATAATTTACGCTAACATCTTTAACTCATCCTTCTTACACTGATGGCCCGTACTACCAACGACTCAAGGAGACTGGTGTTGTACAATGATTTTATCTCATGAAAAACGAGAACACGACTAGTGAAACATTATAGTTGCAAGTGTTCATGACTCGTAAGCGAATTGGGTGGGTCTATACCATTTTAGAGCTCGTATTAGACTAATGGGTATGGGGGTCGGCTAGCCCCGGCTAGCTCCGGCGCCGAGCCCCCACACCGCCCCCCTCATGTCCGGCCCGGCTCATTCGTCTCCCCCACGCCGATTCAGCCGACCCTCTCTCCTCTCTCTATACACACATACATCTATACATACATACATATATATATATAAAGGGGTTCATCCCCCACCCCCCTAGATTCATCCCATCCAAGCCACTCCTACGTGGCGCCTACGTGGCGGCTCAACCCATCCGAGCCCATCCTCTCCATACCCTTTAGTCTTAAGTGATCTGAATTCCACCCACCATCTTAATGACGTCAGAATTGCATCATACGAAGAGAGCAAAGATGGTGAGACTGGTAGTCACATGTTCTTATCATATTGCACTTTGTTGCCATGGAGACAACACTCCGATCCTACCATCATACCTTTCTAATAATTTGTCATATTAACATTAAGATAAACGTATTATTGGTGTTCACATGTCCTCGTCTTTTGTGATGTTAAAAACTTATGGATGTTGTTATGCCTAGTGGCGAAGCTTAATCAAAAGTTTCAGGGGGCGGATAGTCATGGGACCCAATTTATATATTGTGTAAATATTTTAGGCAAAATAATTGGTGGGAGCGATCCTATATAATTTTAAATTTTTTTGACGAAAAATCAAAAATTTTACACTTCTAACCGAAACATTGGAGGGGGCGGGTGTACCCCCGGTTCCCACTAAGCTCCGTCCTTGGTTATGCCTTACTAATTTAGTGACTGATATAAAATTAGGGGTATATGTGTTTGTCATTCTAAAAAGAAAAATAACTAGAAGACTTGCCATTCAAGCGTACTCATACTCAACTGGACAAGACTAGTTGTGTAGGCTATGACAATTGATGGGCCGATTTGATTCTAACAACAACAATACATATACATTACCATGCAATTAAGCAAGTTTTTATGTATATACCCACATGCCTTGCCGCCTTTTACGAGAGTACATCATAAATTGTATGAAGATGATAGATCTTATAGTGTTACGTATGAAAAAAGATTCTTAAAATGACAATCTTTATATGGAATTGAAATAAGATTAAAAAAAGAAAATTGAAATGAAAATTAGCCGGGCTGGATTTATAGCAAACGGGTTGAATTAAAATCAATGTGCTTGACCCATATGGATTATTAAAATCTAGAAGAAAAATGCAAAACTATGGGTATTTCTAAATTGTAATTCACAACTCGTTCAACGGATAATTAATAATTTTTCACATCTATCTTAAGCGATATCTATACCTTATAATAAAACAAAACAAACTTAGGCCACATGGCATTTGCTTAGGCTGCTTGATGTCACGTGGCATCTGATGGTCTCCTTTTTTTTTCATTTGAGCGGCAATCCTATTCAATGAATCCTTAAAACCCTATTTTCACACACAGCAGTTTCTCCTTTTCCTTCAATCCTCCTATTTTCATTCATTCACGCGGCTTCTCAAACACACTCTCATACTATGTCCTCTCTCTTCAATCAATCCTTAAAACCCTAATTTCAATTTCATACATCTCTTCATGTCTATCGCTGTATATCTCATAAACCCTAAATCAAGTTATGTTTTCTTCTTAATCTTTGATGTTGTAAACGAATATGTTTTCTTCTTATTCTTTGATGCTGGTGGTCTAGGGCTTCTCTGTGACCCTGACGGCTGCGGTTTTTGGTTCCGTTGGTGATGTCCTGACGATTTTAATGGTTCAGCATGTAGTAAGTGGTTCGATTTTGATGGAAACGATTGGGATTTAGGGTTTATGTTCTGAATATTTTCAATTTTTTGTGCGTACTAAAGGCCCCCAATTTTTTAAGGTTTTCAAGTTTTGTTGTTAATTTCTGCAGTGAAAGAAGAAGAAAGTAATAGAGTTTCCAGCAGAGAAAGGAGAAGTAATCATCTTATGGTTTGTGCAGAGAAGGGGAGCGAAAGCTTTATTAAACACTTCTAGGTATGTAATTTTCCCAATTTCTCTATAAATCTTCTTTATGTGTTTGGTTTAGTAA
Organism: Helianthus tuberosus; assembly: GCA_030545235.1. Taxonomy (NCBI): domain Eukaryota; kingdom Viridiplantae; phylum Streptophyta; class Magnoliopsida; order Asterales; family Asteraceae; genus Helianthus; species Helianthus tuberosus. Next base: position 153,299,226 of record CM060403.1, on the reverse strand, counting down.
AAGTTTTGCTTAATTTCATTGTTATTTTACTTTGCTGCCAGTAATATGAATGTGACTATGTGTGTAAATTAAAGAAGGTAGATTGTTGAGGTAAACCTCCAAACCCTTCTTGATTTTTCGGTCGTTTAGACGCTTACAGGATAAAAGATATGTTTGTCGTTATGGAGTTCTTTTCGGAAATTAAACAAGTTTATATCAATTAATGACCAAATTAGAGATTACGTGAGTGTGTTGCTAACTTGCTATTTATTGTAGAGTTCCAAAATTTATACACCATTTGAAGTATAATGACCAAACTAGATAAAAAAAAGAATGCTCATTAGTTTTGGATTCAACCAGAATATTGTTTTGACTACAAAAGTCAAAAGGAGCATGGTTGAATTTTTCAATTTTTGATCTTGATTATGCTGTATTGATTTGCAGTGGCCATGGAAGCTTCTCCAACAATCCAAACAATAATAGTGTGGTTGGGCATCTTCTACATTCTTCAATTCTTATGCCTTATCATAGATGATACGTTTTAACTAACTCCACTTTGGTTCACTAATTTGCTCACTATTTCACACATGTAAAGAATTTCTACATATATTTGATGTTGTCAAAATAGAATTATGAAATGATAACGTATTTCATATAATTAACATCACTAATCAAGCTGGCCCTGCATTATGTATGTATTTGCGGTGGATATGAATAAACCTCTTGGTAGCAAGTATGATGGTGATTCAGTAGTTAGGAGGTGACTGCTGGTGGCAAAGCAGGCCGTTGGCCATGGTGTTTTACGGTGACGTTTAAGGTGGTGGACCTGCGGTAGTGCACAGTGGTGATGGTTGTTGGAAAACAGTGGTGATGGATGTTGGAATGAACTGCGATGGTTAATGGGGTGGTTGTTGTTGATGGGTTGACTAACTTGGATGATGGAGACCAAAAGAGGTTTACACGATGGTTGGAGTGGTGATGTTTGACGAGTGCTGTTTCCGTCGACATAAAATAATCATAGGCTTGAAATCATAACACCTTAGAAATAAAATAATCATAGATTCAATGAGGTATTCTTGCTATTGGTTTATTTCTATTCTTTCTATATGTTGACATTTTATTTGCAATCTGTTTAATAATTATTAGTTCTTTTTTGTCAATGATTATGTGATTGAAAGATAGGAAAGCTTTGTGAAATGTGAACGAGCCATATTGCAATTTTATGGGGAGAGGCGACCATGGCGGTGGAGGTTTCTTCGTCGATTAACTTCGTCTTTGTACCTGCTCTTGAGTCCATTCGATTTAGCGTTTTTTGTAACTGGCGTCGTGTTAATTAGGATCGATTGCCGGATGTTTTTATTAGTTGTTTTCGTGGCGTTAAACGCTGGTGCTTTTCTTTGCCGAAGGTTTGAGATGGTTATTTTGTAATTAAGGTACCTTATTCTCTTATGGTTTAATTGAACTTATTGTAGTGCTTTGCTTCATGACTCAAAGTTTTTTAATACAGTCTTTTAAATGAACAATTGTAGTTTGAGGAAAAACGTCAAACTTTGTTTGGAGATTTGGAATTCACCAGATGTTTGTTTTTCTTATTTGATTAAACTTTCATTCCAATTGCTTTAGTCAGATTAGATGTCAAAAGGAATTGAAGTTTAAATATTTTTTATTTATAAACTGTTTTAATAGAATGATGTATTTTGTTATTTGGTTGCTTTCAAAATTTTGTGGTTGTGATGATGAAAAAGTCAATGTGATCACGGTTGTGACTTCCTGGTTAGATCAACCCAACTCAGCCTATTTGAAAGATTTAAGGGTGTGTTGTATATAATTTTTGCTTTTGTTTGTTAGATGGTTTTGATAATGAAAAAGTTGTTCCTCACATGGTTTTGGATATTCATAAAAAGGTAACCAATTGTGAGTTTAATTTATTAAATCAATATATTTACAAGAAATATTTCATTTATACAACCCATGTAATGTAATAGGTTAGTGCTTAAAGTTAGCGTTTTAATAATGTTATTACGAAACCAGACAAGGAGGTAAACTTTTAATTTTGGACAACGACGCCAAACCTACTAATAAAACGACAAATGTAGTTTCTAAAGAAGTATTTAGTGATTTGTGATTTTCATGTACTCATTTATCTATATTTTTTTATTTCAGTGTCATTTTTATACGTTTATATTAAAAAGTTCTTTCGTTACAAAGTTCATCTCAATGTCAGTAGATATTATATGTTTGTGTTAAGCCACCCGCGAAACTCGCGGGATCTTAGACTAGTTACTATATATACACATTCATACTTAGCTACACTGAGTGATTGCTAATGTCCGTCGCTTCAAAATTCAACAATATATATTGCTTCTTCTTTGGATGACCAGCAAAAGTTCTAGAAAATTCGTTTCACACCTAATGACTTTAGGGTAATTATTATTTTTATTATTATTTTTTTTATGAACGTATGACTTTGCGTCAGTTGAGTAAAAACATTTAAACAATTTCACTTATAAAAAATTTAAGCTTTTATCAAGATACATAACAAAAGTATAAAACATCATAAAAGTAACAAAACTTTTAACAAAAATTGAGTTTGTGGGATGATTTAATTGTTTAAGATGGTCTACGTTAGAGTTAAAAAATTGTCCACATGATCTAATGGATTTCAGTTTGACTTGGCTAAATACATTATGGTTGGGTTGTGAACGAGATTTTAAAATAATATTAGTTTAAAGTATAATAGTAGGGTGCCCGCGCGATGCGGCGGAGGTGACACTTTGGATTACCGTACTCGTTTCTGTTAGTTTTCTTATTCGTATAATATTTATGATAACATTATTGTGGTGGATGTATGTCATTAGTGTTACACATATGTAAAGTTTTGTTTTTTATAAAAATTAATAATCAAAAGACAAAAAAAATATTGTTTTTTTATAAAAATTAATAATCGAAAGACTTGTTATAATTGGAGTAAATTGCTAAAATAGTCCCTAACGTTTGTTCACATTTGCTAGATCCATCCAAAAAAAGATTTTTTCTCATATGAACCACTGAGGTTTCAAAAAAGTTGCTAAATCCATCCAAACTTCAAGGACGATTTTAGCAATTTAATAAAACAAACTTTTTTTGGATGGATTTAGCAAATGTGAACAAACGTCAGGGACGATTTTAGCAATTTACTCTATTTTTTTATTTTCATCTTTTTATTATATCTCTTAATTAACATAAAATCTATTTATTTTTTTATTTTCATCTTTTTATTAAATTTCTTATTTAACATAAAATCTACTAGTTTTTTTTTTTGAACGGCGAATTTCTACAACAGACGATAGATTCGCACCTGCTTTTGCAGGCCCTCCACCTCACTCTGGCCAAGACTATGTTGTCTTAACCGGGCTTACGCTTGGCATCAGAGTTTGGCTTGGCGCTCCCCTACAAAATTTCCAGCCTACTGTCATATGCGAGTAGTTGCACCCTCCACAAGAGCCGAAAACTCTCTGGAGTAAATGCACTATAATAGAAAACTCGGGTGTGCTCTGCGGGTTTCGAACCTGTGACCAGGACTTCACCCACTTCATAATAAAGATTAATCATTTATATTTTACAATTATGAATACGGTTTTATATTTATAATCATCTAACCATCTAACCAAGTCTTTTAAAATGTAAATATTTTACTCATTACTAATCCTTTAATAAAGTTAATTATACGACAAAATCTTTTCAACGGTTTAATTTGTTACCTGTTTAGCAAGAACGTGTATTTTATTTTATAAATGAACAAAAAAATACTGGGTGAAGGCCTGGTCACAGGTTCGAAACCCGCGGAGTACACCCGAGTTTTCTATTACAGTGCATTTACTCCAGAGAGTTTTCGGCTCTTGTGGAGGGTGCAACTACTCGCATATGGCAGTAGGCTGGAAATTTTGTCGGGGAGCGCCAAACCAAACTCTGATGCCAAGCGTGAGCCCGGTTAAGACAACATAGTCTTGGCCAGAGTGGGGTGGAGGGCCTGCAAAAGCAGGTGCGAATCTATCGCCTGTTGTAGAAATTCGCCGTTCAAAAAAAAAAACTAGTAGATTTTATGTTAAATAAGAAATTTAATAAAAAAATGAAAATAAAAAAATAAATAGATTTTATGTTAATTAAGAGATATAATAAAAAGATGAAATAAAAAATAGAGTAAATTGCTAAAATTGTCCCTGACGTTTGTTCACATTTGCTAAATCCATCCAAAAAAAGTTTGTTTTATTAAATTGCTAAAATCGTCCCTGAAGTTTGGATGGATTTAGCAACTTTTTTGAAACCTTAGTGGTTCATATGAGAAAAAATCTTTTTTTGGATGGATCTAGCAAATGTGAACAAACGTTAGGGACTATTTTAGCAATTTACTCTTATAATTGTAAAGTATGTTTTTTTATGAGTTAACTACCATTTTCGTCCCTGTGGTTTGGTCACTTTGGCCATTTCAGTCCATTTTTCAAAAATGCGTCATTTTCCTCCCCGACATTCTAGAAAGGTGCCATTTCAGTCCAAAAATCATAACCCAGTTAAGTCGGTTAGTAAATAAGGACTGATTGTGTAAATTTGTAACATAAAGGACTGATTGTGTAAATTTGTAACACCACCACCACTAGCCCTGCCACCACCACCACTCCGCTGCCACCACCACCACCACCGCCACCACCACCACTCCGCTGCCACCACCACCACCACCCCCACCGTCGCCGGTTCTCTCTCCCGCCTCCTTCTCTCTCTCTCTCTCTCTATCTCTCTCTCTCTCTCTCTCTCGTCGTTATCTCTCTCTCTCTCTCCGACTGTGATGATGATTGATTAAGATGAGTTGCAGGTTGTCGGTTTTACAGCGGTGAACGGAGGTGATGACAGAGGTGAACGGTGGTTTACGGTGAAGTGGTGGTGGGTTATGGTGATGGTGCAGCGGTGAGGAGACGGTGGTGTTAATGGTTGTCGGAGGTGACTGCGGTGTTCGGATTGTGCGGTGATGAGGAGCGTGTCGGAGTAATGACGATGGAACGAGAATGTGATGGTGAATCGGTGAATCGGTGATGGTGAATCGATGATGAACGAGAATGTGATGGTGCGGTGATGAACGATGAACGAGAATGTGCGGTGGCGGCGGCAAACATCACGTTTGCTTCAAATAGAAGCCTTCGGATATTACCCCGCCAAGATACGGTCTGTTTCAAGCTTTGTTCGATCCACTCAGACGACGACAAATTCATCATCATCATCATCATCGCCTCTATTAATAGTTGTTTTCCCTTATAATGTAGCCTCTACCAGGAGCAAGACCAAAAGAATACCAATATGTTTCCATTGTATTGTGGGAAATAATATTTAAAGGAAGCAACAGTAACAGCAGCAACAACATTATCATCAATCATCCTCCAATCCCATCTGTGCAACTCTCTCCAACGAAACCAAAATCTCTCTCACCGAAGCCTAGTTCCTCTGAGCAATTTCACTTTCAACTTATTCATCATACTATGGTGGTGATTGCAGAGCATACACCAATCCATCTATCATTGTTCATCAACAATCACCGTTCATCATCGTCATCATCTCCGTCAACGATCACAACGATCACCAAGCACATCACCACCGCTGTGTTCGGAGTTCTCGAGACCACCGTGCCCGATAACCACCTGAACCTCACTCCGGTCATCGTTCACCACCATTGTTCACCTCCGTTCATCGTCGCCATCCTCTCCGACAACCCTCGTTCACCGCCGACCTCCGTGGTATGAGATGTTGGTGGCAGATCGGAGTGGTGGTGGTGGCAGTGGCAGTGGCTGTGGTGGCGGTGGTGGTGGTGGCAGTGGCTGTGGTGGTGGCAGTGGCGGTGGTGGCGGTGGTGGTGGTGGCAGGGCTAGTGGTGGTGGTGTTACAAATTTACACAATCAGTCCTTTATGTTACAAATTTACACAATCAGTCCTTATTTACTAACCGACTTAACTGGGTTATGATTTTTGGACTGAAATGGCACCTTTCCTGAACGTCGGGGAGGAAAATGACGCATTTTTGAAAAATGGACTGAAATGGCCAAAGTGACCAAACCACAGGGACGAAAATGGCAGTTAACTCTTTTTTTATTGGTTAAATTATAAAGTATAATTTTATTCTTTAAAGTTCATAACTTTTTTTAAATATCCACATAGTACTCATCCAATAAACTTTAAGTTTAAAATTTTTGATTTTATAAAAATAAAAAATAGTATTTGACTCATAAGTACGTTTTAGAGCTTTAACTTAAATTGTTAAATTTTGGTTTTTTACAGATATAAAAATTTATATTTTTATAAAATTTCAAGAACCGTTTTTATAAAAAAAAAAAAAAAAAAAAGAAGTTAAGAGTTTATATCTTTATCTACTTTATATCATACTAAGTTCAGATTTTTAGTTTCTAACTAATCTTATCTATATGAGATTATTTTTAACTTATAATCCCTGAAAATATGTAACACAATCTACTATGCATCTAGTCAAGTTGGAAAAGAATTCTTTTGAAACTGACTAATATTATCTATAACATTATAGTTGAACATGTAATTCCTAAAAATTTGCAACACAATTTAGTATTTATCTAGTAAAGATTGTAAATTTTTGAAAGTATTTTTTTATATTACTTGTTACATAAAATGTTTATAAAAGAATTATTTTTTTATTAAAACAAAATGTTTTGTTTATAAATAAAGTAGAAAATTGTTTTACACATGTAAAGTTTTGTTTTTTATATAAAAAAAGATAATCAAATGACAAAAAATAAAAGATAAGTTGTTATAGTTGTAAAATAAGTTTATTTTATTGGTTAAATGATAAACTTTATAATTTTATTCTTTAAAGTTCATAACTTTTTTTAAATATCCAAATGGTACTCATCCAATAAGCTTTAAGTTTAAAATTTTTGTTTTTATAAAAATAAAAAATAGTAGTTGACTCGTAAGTACGTTTTACACCTTTAACTTTAATTGTTAAATTTGTTTTTTTATATATAAAAATTTAATATTTTTATAAAATTTTAAAAACAGTTTTTGTGAAATATAGGATGTTAAGAGTTTATATCTTTATTAACTTTATATCATAGTAAGTTCAGTTTTTTTTTCTTTAGCTTTAAAGTTTATTACTTTATTATTTTTTAATTAAGAAATACAAATTATTAGATTAATATTCAAGAATAACTGCAATGTTTTATAATTTCAGCTTGACTATATCAACTGCAATATATATATATATATATTGCAACTTTAGGATATTAACTTATATAAGTTTAGTTGACTTGTAAATTTAGGAAACTAACTTTATTTTGAACTTTATTAATATGGTCAATAACTGCATTATATTAACACAAAAAATAAAGTTCAAATATAAAATAAACTTTATTCATACGTCTAGATCAAACATAACAACTGAAAATGAAAAAAAAACATAAAAACACTTGATAGATTTCATATTAGATTGCATGAAATTTGTTCCGCTTCTGAATTGACACTCGAGGTACTTTTAATCGAGTTTTCTGGTTTGTGCTTGAATCAGCAGTATCTTCTAATTTTTCTTCTTTGTCGTTGTCCTCAGAATCGTCTAGATTAATAACCCCACTCCATTTCCATTCAGAGAGTCTCTTGGATCTCTTCCTTTGAGTCTCAAACTTCCGATCCCTAAAAAGGACAAAAATTGAATACAAAAGTTAAAAAAAAAAAGATTAAATAAACCTTAAAATTACCTATTCACTAAATTTACGTTGAAGATTAGACTTGTATGGATTAAACATTGCACCATAAGAAATAATATGAACACTTTTATCATCATCATCCTAAAATATAAAAACACATATAATAACATAACGAACATGTTAATATGAAAGATATACGCAAAAATAATACTTAAAAAACAGCAAAATCAATACATTAGAAGCTTGTTCGACAAATAAGTTGTTTAAATTGGCCATGTTCATCATGCAACAGAATCTGAAAATTCAAATAAGTTAACATTGTCATAAAAGTAAATAAAAGAAAACAATTATTCACTGTTGCGATATAACATAACAGACCTTAGAATTTTCAATATCGCATGCTTGGTTTTTCGCAACAATTGAATTCAGAACTTGATCAATTTTTTAACTTTGTTTAGCAATAGATATAGGGGTGTCCTGCTATGTATTTATAGTAGTAACTATAGAAGTGCATTAGGGTTTAATTTTAGATTTGTCACCCCTTTATTTATAAAGTTTGTTGTAGTTAGTTTTAAGTTTTTATAAGATATATCTAAGTACAGATATTATGCAGTTTTAATAAAATAAAATGTGACACATAATATCTTCATTTTATGTTACGGTACTTTTAATTCTTTTTGTTTTTGTTTGCATAGGTGTAGCCCATCTTTGTAAATTAGGCTAATTAGATCACAAGTATTAATTACTTGTACATTAAAGCATTATCGACTTGTACCTTTTAATCTGTGCGTCGATATTGAACAAGACAACTACCGAAACGTCGACAAAAATGTGTAGGTCATCATGCTATATTTGGATTTTTTTAAACAGTATAGTTTATAAGATATGTCAAGAATACATAAAAAATTATAAGTTTGTTGTGGATGGGTGAATTGTAACTAATTATCTATAATTTTTTTAAAACCTTGGGAATTTAAGTGTAATAAGTTTAGGGGCTAAAAAATAAATAGTGTTTAAAAGACTAAACTAACATTATTTTAAGGGCCTTTCTATAAATAAAGGATGGGAAAAGTTATTATTTTTTAAATATCTTAAAATACCCATCTCATGCATTATAATATGCATTATAATATAGTATAGACTAGTCTAAGTACCCGTGTAATACACGGGTGGCTTAACACCAACTAAACACATACAAATTCTAAACGTTTAATCGTTAAACTGTTAATTCGAAGCCATAATATTTTAAGATTGTTGACAAAGTGCCAATACTACATCTACCTAATGTTCGTTAGATATTAAGTTTTTCTTAACGAAATCTTCATGATGTTTTCATGACTTTTGGCGAATAAGACTTGAACCGGCAGTGTTGACATCTAAATTTACATTATCACATGAAAAAAATATTAAACAGGGGAATTGTAGGCACCATTTTATTTGAAAGGATTTCAAAGGAATAGATGAAAAAGGAAATGGGAACTAAGGTAGTAAAAAAAAACGGTTTTATATTGGCAATAAGATGGGTAATAAAAGGACAAATGGCAAAACACGGGTTGCTAAACATAAAACAATTTATACTTTAATGCGTAAATACTTTGTTATACGTTCGTTCGAATAGAAACAAAAATGATAGAAAGTACGTGAACTAAGATAAATACATGATAAACATAAAAAATTCACAAGCAATTGAATATCTCTTTATATACAACATTCATTGTTTTATTTGTAGGTCTGCCTTCATTGTCAAGTATTAGTAACTTGATTCCATCTCGTGTTGTAACCCTAGATAAAGCTACGTACCATTGACCATGTGTGAAAACTGGTTGTCTTAAGTACAAACCAACCTTAGATAGCGACTGGCCCTGGCTTTTGTTAATCGTCATCGCAAAACATACTGTTATTGGAAATTGCCTCCTTTGAAATGCAAAAGGAATATTTCTGTCCGAAGGTACCAAATTCATTCTAGGTATGAATGTCCGAGAACCAATATTTCCACCTGAAATTATCTCAGCTTCAATTACACGGCTGTAAAGTTTTGTAACCTTTAACCTTGTACCGTTACACAAACCATTTCGTTGGTCAATATTTCGTAACAACATTATTGGAACACCAACTTTAAGCACTAACCTATGATTTGGTAAACCAGATACTTTAAGACCATTCAGCACGTCGGGTGAGTATAACTTTTGCTGAATAGCATTGCCATCTTCTGTAGGGCATAGACTGTCTGCACTAAGATACTCTTTTTCTTCACCTGGGAAAAGTGCCAACAATCTGTCGTTAATCTCGTGAACCACCTCATTCTTAGGCGCAAGTATAGCTCTAGTACTAAAGTAGTTACGATCATTGTAGTTCTCCAAGATTGACGGATAGACAAAATCAATCAGGCTAGAAATTGGATCAGATGTGTTGTCAATTAAAAGCTCAGGTGGTATTTCAATTATTGCTTCTCCATCATTCGAACCACCAACATTTCCCTCACCAACGTCCAACAACCATTTTGCAAAATTATTGATCTCTTCAAGTTCAAATGACGGTCTTCCAACGGTTAACCTCATGTTTCTAGTTAACGACAACAACTTACAGTTCCTCCAAAAATAAGACGAACACAATGAGGCATTCACAATTTCTTGTCGTCCACCGTTTGGAACAACAGGTAATATTTGCCTAAAATCACCACCAAAAACAATAACCTTTCCACCAAATAATACATCAGATCTGGATGAATTAGAGATATTGAAAATGTCATGCATAGTTCTATCCAAAGCCTCAAATGCATGTTTATGAACCATAGGAGCTTCATCCCATATAATGAGTTTGGTCTGTTGTAGTAATTTAGCTACATCATCGTCAGGTTTAATGTGACAAACAGAATCCTCATTAAGATTCAAAGGTATATGAAACCTAGAATGTGCCGTTCTTCCTCCATCCAATAGCAATGATGCAATTCCGCTAGATGCAACGTTTAATACGATCTCACCTTTTGACCTAATTGCAGCAGACAATGTTTTCCATAAAAATGTTTTACCAGTCCCGCCATAACCGTAAACAAAAAATACTCCTCCATTGTCTCCATCAACTGCGTTCATAATTTCTTCATATACTGAACGTTGTTCATCCGTTAACAAATTCACCTGACCTTGATAAACATTTTGTAAATCTGTTCTGTCGTAGGCAAGCTTTTCGTTAATCAATCGGCAGCGAAAGTTATCTAAAGATGAAGTATCTGGGTAAGGCATTGATACAAATCTTCGAAGCGATGAATTATTTCGAGTTAAAAACTTCTCAATTTCGCATAAAACATAGTTCTTTAGTTGCTCATCAGGAATTGATAAACCTGTGAAAATTCAGAATAACATATAAATATAATGATAAATTCATAATAACTGTAACAAAAATATAATATTAATTTTATAATTTTACCTGAAACACGATGATACTTTGAGAATCTGTAAAGAAAATCATCTGTCATATACTTCCATGTGCTTTCCCAGACTACTTCAGGTCTAGATAAAGTGCTTGACAGTAACATGGTGGCGAATAAATTGCGAATATAACATGCGCTACCTGATATATTTGCTTCTTTGATGGCCTCAATGTACTCCGAGTCGTCATTCAACAAACCAAGCGCATAGCAAGCATCTCTAAAAGTATCGTACACTCGACCGTTAACTGTTTTAATATCATCAAACGATGTTGGTCCTTTAACTTTGTTAAGAAGAATTCTTAAATAGTAGGCTTCACCAGTAGACGGAGAAACGGAATGAATTCTGCCAATTGTTTTTCCTTTTATTCTCGGAACCCATATACGCTGGTCAAGCTTCCACACATAAAAACGTGGAAACTGTACATATGTTAGTGTACGTGCAACGGTGTCGTTAGGATCTTGATTACGTTGCATCCAAGACAAAAACATTGATGAGTTCACAGATGGCTTGTTTAGGACGTGATTAATGATGTGTGTAAAATGCAACATATAAATTACATCAAATGAGGCATAAAACTAACCCTTTTTTAGTACTAATATTGGAAAAAGAGTGTTTTTGTCTTCCTTTTGTATTTTCAGGATTAAATGAGCTCAAAAACACAAAAGAAGCAAAAAGACAGCTAAACCCAACATAAATACAAGAAAAGGAACATTAGTGGATTGCCCGAACCCTCAACGGCACCTTCCAAAGCAAAATAGAGAAAACAGAAGGCTGAACACGCCCCGTGCTCAGCCAGCACGGGGCTGTGCCCAAGAAGCAGCAGAAAAGACAAACCTATAGAAGCTTCTATTGCCCACCACGGGCCGTGCTCAGCGGACACGGGGGCGTGTCGAAAGTACAGCAGGCGCATTTATTGTAATTGCGAATTACAATTAATGAGGAGAGAGAGTGTCAGACGGGCACGGGGCCGTGTCCAGCAGACACGGGGCCGTGTCCAGCTCTCTGTTCAGCCTATAAATAGGAGTGCTTGGATTCATTTCATCTCATCCCTTGGCACACTACCTCTCTCACACTTCATCCACCACCCACCACCATCACAACACCATCATCCACCACCATCATCCATTGTCCATCATAGAGTGTGTGAGTCGTCTCGGGATCCAAGATTGATCGTAAGAGTTCTTGACAATCAAGGCCATGTTTGCCTAAGTCTCTTACATCACTTGGTGAAGACAAAGTGTCTAGTATAATACTTTTTATTTCTAATCTTTTGCACTTTTTATTTGGTTTTGTATTAATGACTTTAATAACTAGTTACTTATGTTGAAGGTGATCTTTCCTTATCGTTTGTCCGTGGTGTCTTGGCATTATTTTACTGTCTATATAAAATAAAGGATTTTCACCATTCATATCTCCACGGTCTATATGGAGGTATGTTGGCTACCTGGTAGGGGGTTAAGGGAACGGTTTGGTAAAGGTCTTGCCATTGTTCAGCGTTTAGAGGTCCTGCAATGGACCTGGGTCAAATTTAGTAGGACCTCCTTCAATACTTCACGGTATTGGATGGCGGGGGTCCAAACTCTTTGATCCCCTCATAAGTTAACTACTATTAATACTATAACCCGGCTATTTAGGACTGTATCCCTGCTGACTCAGACTACTTAGTCGAGGGTAACGTCACCGCCAAAAGCGGGGCCTACCACAATACTGCATTAATAACTTAATTCATTATCTTCCAATAATCCACCCCTTTAGGATTGTATCCCTGCTGACTCAAACTACTGGGGTGAGGGTAACGTCACCTTCAAAAGAGGGGCCTACTACAATATCTAAGATAATCTCTTAATTATGTGCAAAAGTGCGGAAGTAATCAAAGGTTATACTAGATACGAGTCGGAACCAAGTGATTCATCTTGTCTATCTGTTTTTATTTTATTTTTATTTTCAGCATTTTAGTTAGTTTTTATTTTTCTTAGTTTAAAACATTTTTCTAAACTTTTATTTTGGTTAGACGTTGAGGATAAACCGGTATTAAAAGCTCTGGTGTCCTTGGACGACCTCGGTATCTTACCAACGCTATACTACGCTCAACGATGGGTGCACTTGCCCATATGTGTGTTTAGTGTTAGTGAAATATCGTGTTTTATAAATTTAAAACTTGGCTAAAATAAGTGTTAAAAAGGGCTTAAAATATACACCTAAAATATACGACACTTTACCGCACATCAAGTTTTTGGCGCCGTTGCCGGGGACACAAGGATTTTAAGAAAGTTAGGAATCAACGGCCTAATCATCTTTTATTTTTCGTTTTATTTTTTTTAGGATTTTCTTAGTTTTTCAGCTTCTGCAGAGCTCAGCACGGGACGTGCCCGCTGAACACGCCCACGTGCTCAATCATTGGAACTGGCAATCCTGTTTTACATCAGACAGTAAGCTGAACACGGGGCCGTGTCCACTCAACACGCCCCCGTGCCCAAGTTTCAGTTACTGAAAACAGAACCGTTAGATCCCGACGGTTGGTAATTTCTGACATAAACATGAGTGATAGTAATTATTTTTACTTTCGGCACTCTTATGGTACGTGGTGTCAATTATGTGGTGGCGAACATGAAGAAGTAAAATGCTACTTCCTAAATTATAGGCCCCACTACATGGACCCACGATCTTTTCACAACCTTAAGAGGGGCGAAAGTAAAAATAAGCACTATTTCTCCCTCGAATGCGCCCAGCCAGATATTCTAGGGGAAATGTTCCTTAGCGAATTATTTCAACTAGAAGAGCTAATTCTGAAATGGATAGAAGAGCTTAGGAAGGATTTTATTAATCCACCCCAAGACGATACCCATGAAGAAATGTTGGAACCGCATTCCGACAACCTCGTTGCTCCCGAAAATACCTTCGTACCTAGCAAAGACTTGGACGATAGTCGTCCCTGTGTCGATTGTGCCGTGAAGGACTCTCCATCGACTTCGTTCGGTGCATACATAGACCTGAGCGATTCGGCATATACCTTCTTTAACAAGAGCCCGGAAAAGGGTTGGACTTGTCCACCTAGAATGAAAATAGGAATTACCCTCACCGACAACCTCTTGCGTTCTCGCCTTAGTCTAGGACAATTAAGGTATATTAGGCACTTTGGGGTTGTTCCAACCAGTCAGGAACCACCCGATACAAACAAGTTCCTTAAAAAACTAGACAACTTCATAAAACAGTCCGTAGACACGGGGCCGTGCCCAGCCAACACGCCCCCGTGTCCATCGAAAGATTCCTTTCTGATCAGTACGTCAGAATACGGACAAACTGTGTCAGAACTCCACCTGCACACGGGGCCGTGTCCACTGAACACGGGGTCGTGTCCAGGTTGTTGTCATTTTCTATAGATGCAGCCAAGAATTCTGCACATTTGGACCAACTTGGGGCAGAGATTTGCAGGAATCTTCTCTCAAACTATCCTAGGTAAGTCTAAAAGAAGGTTCCAACAACCCATCTTGTCCCTTCCTCTTTTAGTAATTTCCTTCTTCTTCATCTTTCTCCAAGAACTACCATTGAAAATTTGGAATTCCTCCAACTCCATGGTAGGGATAAATGAGTTTTGTTCAAAGAATCTTGGAAAAAACATGTTATGAAACATGGTTTTAAGTTATTAGTAGCCAAAAAGGGCCTACAACATTCAGAAAATAACTTAAAAATACAAGTTTCCTTGTTCCAAAACTCTGCAGAAAGATGGACACGGGGCCGTGCTCAGTGAGCACGGGGCCGTGTCCGGTTACTGTTTCATTAAATAAGCTATTTTTAGTTTATTTTTCGTAGGATGTCGAGTGAAAACAGCGATACATCTTCTGTGCATTCGTCAAACAACCGAAGAGGAAGAAGACCCTCCATTGAAGCTACACTTGTTCACTATGTGATAGCATTAAGGGAGGCTCTCGACGAAATGACTTCAGTGGAGGAGGTCCTTATCGACCGTATTAACGATCTTACGATGGGACTTGAAAGCAGCTTCCAAGAAATTAACCTCTTGCACCAGAGGTTAAATATTCTTGTAGCACCTCCAATGGAACCAGTCCTTCCTCAGCAGGATTGGAACCTGGCTCTCGGAATCAATAACCCTACCGGGTGGGAAGACTTTCCGGCGGAACCTCCCATGGAACACCAACAAGAGATCCCGGTGGAAGTTGAAACTCCTCAAACTAATGCCAACGAGCCTTCTTTTCTCCTTCCAAGGGAGATAGAAGAATGGCTCGCCGACATTTGAGGAGAACCACACTCGGAAGAAGGAGTTCACTAAGGCCTTGTTTAACCAAGATTGAGTGTTTCTTGGAAATTTTGCTAAAATAAAATAAAGTAAAGGCTAGGACTCCATGGTTTGTTATTTCTTTTATCTAGTTTAATTTAGGATTATGTAAGTTCTCTCTATGATGAAATGAAATGATGGTTCTAATGTTTGGATGGTTTGTAATGAATAAAACACACTCATGGTGGTAAAGGATGAAAAGGGAAACGAGAAAAATGATCCCATGCACAAGGACGAGGCAACCCGACAATTTTCTCCCTTTCAGAAGGTTCAACACGGGCCGTGCCCAACCAACACGGCCCCGTGTCAAACCACCTGCAGAAAACGCCCAGTACAGGTAACTGGACACGGGCCGTGTTCACCCAACACGCCCCCGTGTCCAGACTTCTGTTTCTCTTATTTCAATTTTGTTACTGGCACTTGAACACGGGGCCGTGCCCGGATAACACGGGGCCGTGTTCAGTGCCCAGTAACACAAAATTTTGCTTTTTAAACACTAATTTACACATCTAATCAACCTAAAAATTTATTTTTGGGACACATTGAGGACAATGTGTAATTTAAGTGTGGGGGGGATGCTAAAACCTTGAATTTTGCAAGTCCTAAATACAAGCCTTACACAAAACTCTATTGGAACCGCTAATCACCCCAAATTTTTTCAAAAATTTCAATTTTTTTACTTGTCTAGGTTTAACTCGGGAAATTCAAGCTCTCAAAAAGGTTATATTTTTACAAATTTACAACCGATAGCGTAGTGATAAAAAGAACCAACATAAGAAAATTATGAAAAGGCATGACAAACTTATTTAAAATTTGATTATATATACTTGATCACATAAAAACCCATTTCCACAAAAGTGAGTTTTGAGCCTTTATTGAGCACACAATTTCATATCATTTGACTAAATGCTCATTTTTCGTTTCTTGTGTAAATAGCCGCTTGGTTCTTACGACTCTAGAACTTGCCATGACAATACATTCCCGGTCCTTATCAACTTAAACCCGAGTAAGTAAATGATAGAGGCATTAGGACTAACCTTTTTCATTTCTACACCATTATTTTTCTTTTTCTTTTACCACCTACCCAAAAATCCCCCTAGTTAGCCCCTTTGAGCCTAAACCTTTTCGTTTCATCACCCAAAAAAAAAAAAAAAAAAAACCCTTTCACCCACCAAAACCTTTTTTATTTTTAACCCTTTATTTTAGTAACAAGTTCGGTTCTTCGAAAAAAAATAAATAAATAAATAAATAAACAAACAAAGTAATCAAAAATAACTTTGTTTGAATAAAAGCTTCATCAAAAATAAAAAGTTGCAAAAATACGAGAACCGACACTTGTTACGCTTTTTAGCCCTTTTTCTACTAACCACTAACCCAACCACCTACCTTTAACCCTAGCCAACCCTTAACCCACAAAGTCCTCTTGATATCTACAAAGGTATAAAAGTTAAAAAGGAGGAGGATTGATTTCTTGGCAAGCCTATGGTAGGAATAAGTTCCAGGACCGCTCTCGAGTGATTCACTAAAAATACACCTTCGGCCGAGTGTGAGTGATTTCCCCGTGAGGTATGTGAACTTGTATATAAATAGAATTTTAAAAAGGCATGTTATGCCCAAATAAGTAATTTCTTTTATGAACAGTTCTAAATAAATCATTACGAATAGGAGTGTAAATAAATAAAAATAAAACCCCAAAAAGATCTTGGAAATCCCGACATTCTATGACAAGCCCAAAACCTTCTCTTCTACCTATTCCATTTGGGAGTGTAAGCCAAATATTAAAGAGTTTTGCTTGAGGACAAGCAAAAGTTCAAGTGTGGGGGTATTTGATGTGTGTAAAATGCAACATATAAATTACATCAAATGAGGCATAAAACTAACCCTTTTTAGTACTAATATTGGAAAAAGAGTGTTTTTGTCTTCCTTTTGTATTTTCAGGATTAAATGAGCTCAAAAACACAAAAGAAGCAAAAAGACAGCTAAACCCAACATAAATACAAGAAAAGGAACATTAGTGGATTGCCCGAACCCTCAACGGCACCTTCCAAAGCAAAATAGAGAAAACAGAAGGCTGAACACGCCCCGTGCTCAGCCAGCACGGGGCCGTGCCCAAGAAGCAGCAGAAAAGACAAACCTATAGAAGCTTCTATTGCCCACCACGGGCCGTGCTCAGCGGACACGGGGGCGTGTCGAAAGTACAGCAGGCGCATTTATTGTAATTGCGAATTACAATTAATGAGGAGAGAGAGTGTCAGACGGGCACGGGGCCGTGTCCAGCGGACACGGGGCCGTGTCCAGCTCTCTGTTCAGCCTATAAATAGGAGTGCTTGGATTCATTTCATCTCATCCCTTGGCACACCACCTCTCTCACACTTCATCCACCACCCACCACCATCACAACACCATCATCCACCACCATCATCCATTGTCCATCATAGAGTGTGTGAGTCGTCTCGGGATCCAAGATTGATCGTAAGAGTTCTTGACAATCAAGGCCATGTTTGCCTAAGTCTCTTACATCACTTGGTGAAGACAAAGTGTCTAGTATAATACTTTTTATTTCTAATCTTTTGCACTTTTTATTTGGTTTTGTATTAATGACTTTAATAACTAGTTACTTATGTTGAAGGTGATCTTTCCTTATCGTTTGTCCGTGGTATCTTGGCATTATTTTACTGTCTATATAAAATAAAGGATTTTCACCATTCATATCTCCACGGTCTATATGGAGGTATGTTGGCTACCTGGTAGGGGGTTAAGGGAACGGTTTGGTAAAGGTCTTGCCATTGTTCAGCGTTTAGAGGTCCTGCAATGGACCTGGGTCAAATTTAGTAGGACCTCCTTCAATACTTCACGGTATTGGATGGCGGGGGTCCAAACTCTTTGATCCCCTCATAAGTTAACTACTATTAATACTATAACCCGGCTATTTAGGACTGTATCCCTGCTGACTCAGACTACTTAGTCGAGGGTAACGTCACCGCCAAAAGCGGGGCCTACCACAATACTGCATTAATAACTTAATTCATTATCTTCCAATAATCCACCCCTTTAGGATTGTATCCCTGCTGACTCAAACTACTGGGGTGAGGGTAACGTCACCTTCAAAAGAGGGGCCTACTACAATAACTAAGATAATATCTTTATTATGTGCAAAAGTGCGGAAGTAATCAAAGGTTATACTAGATACGAGTCGGAACCAAGTGATTCATCTTGTCTATCTGTTTTTATTTTATTTTTATTTTCAGCATTTTAGTTAGTTTTTATTTTTCTTAGTTTAAAACATTTTTCTAAACTTTTATTTTGGTTAGACGTTGAGGATAAACCGGTATTAAAAGCTCTTGTGTCCTTGGACGACCTCGGTATCTTACCAACGCTATACTACGCTCAACGATGGGTGCACTTGCCCATATGTGTGTTTAGTGTTAGTGAAATATCGTGTTTTATAAATTTAAAACTTGGCTAAAATAAGTGTTAAAAAGGGCTTAAAATATACACCTAAAATATACGACACTTTACCGCACATCAATTAATATCTTCATCAGGACCGAAATAAACTGTTTGTTGTCCAGTAAGATGGAAAGGCAACCTCATAACAGAAGGGCTCCTATAATTAACTTCATTCGAAAAAATCCTCCAAGAGGCTTCACAAGCCGATATATACCTACAATCATAATACTCTTTAATTTCATCATTTTCTGGTTGCTCGTTTACATTATTGCTCGGAACCACAGCAACTGTTGCTCTATCAGGCCCTTTATTAATATATTTGAACAAATACTTTATTGACGCTGCTTGGTTGCACCATTCAACGTTTATATGTGCCTGATATCTTTTCAAAAGATTTTTGTTGTAAGGTACAACACTTCTGTTGTCTAACTCAATTCTATTTTTTAAAACGAAAGCATCGTCATCTCTTCTTCTGTATAAGGGAAATCCGTTACAATCCAAGGTTGAGTGATCTTGAAATTTCTTGGGAAAACGTTTTGAACCTGTTCTATCAACCATACATGGAGAGCTCATTCTAGCGTTACCACATGGACCGTGAATCATATGGTCTTTCACAAGCGTATATAGTTCCGGGTCTTCGTTTATATCAGGGATTTCTGCAGAAATAAACTGATCAACATGGTCTACAGTTGGAAGTTTGTAATCATTCTCCATAAATAAGCACATATGCGCATGAGGCAATCCTCGCTTCTGAAACTCAATAGTGTAAACAACTACACAAAAAGGTAAGAAACTGTTACATATCATTGAGATCATGTTTAAAAAGGTAAAATTAATAACATACCAGCTGCAGCTTTTCCAAACAAATGACGGTCTTTCAAATCTTTGCAAATTGCATCAAGCTTTATTTTAAACATTCGCGATAGAATATCAGGCCTATCCTCCGGATTAAGATTTGTGTCCTTAAGAAACCTTTGAACCTCCGGCCACTTGGGATTGCAGGTAATGGTTATAAAAAAGTCGGGATAACCATACCATTTACAAATAGCCATAGCGTCTAGATAATTTTGCATCATATATCGTGACCCGCCTGTAAACGAAGATGGAAGGAAAATACGTTTTCCAACCTTAGACAAATCTTGTTGGCCGTTAGATCTTAGTCTGCGGATACTCTCGTATGTATCAGACCTGAGATCATGTTGCTGAAATCTTATAAAGTTAAGTCGCTCGCTCTCAATCATCGTATAAGCATCAACCAAGAACTGTTGGAATAACCGTCGAGAATTTAGAATCAATGAAAACTGGTTCCTACGATCTTGTACACGATACGCAAAGAACTCTCTCATTGTACAATTCGGACGTTTCTTGTTAGTAACATCAATGACACCCCTATGAGGTATGTCAATTCTGTAACCGTCGTCTCCATATGGGAACAAAATAGGATACTGAAGTGCAAGATACGAAGGATGCAACTCACTTATTCTTTTTAATGACCCCGTTTGTGTCTCGACAACGATATCTCTATTCTCAAGGCCGTTATCAATATCTCCAACAATAAGAGCGGCAACCTCGGATGAAGTAGGTAAGTTATAAGTCCGACCATCTTTTTCTCTTTTCCCAATAAGGCGAAGCTTCAAAGTAGTATTAGGATTCTCTTGGAAGCAATCTCTAACCATCCTATAAATTTTCACAAGAACATTGTTGGCATCCAACATTGCTTTGATTTGTTGTATCAACTTATTATCAGTTTCGTCTGAAGAAGTTGATGCAGAAGCATCATCTAAAGACCTGTTTCATAAAATTGACATAGTAAGTAAATATGTCGTTAAAACAAATGTTATAAAAAAATAAGTATTTCCATGGTACCTAAAAATTGATTGCCTGTTTGACAACTCATTTTCAGTATCGTATATGTATAACTGACAAAATTTTGGTTTCCCTCCGTTTTCTGGCACAAGACTACCAATAGCATGATAATTTTCACCACTAATTCTGTAGCAAAAAGGACCATTACCAGCATTGACGGTGTGGTCAACCTTACCACCCATTGACGTAAACGCAAACATAGAATTGTAACGTCGAATGTTCTTCAAAAAGTGCCTGCTTTCGTTATCATTGGACATGAATAAACTTTTATAATAAGGTGACGCAGATTTGTAATCAGGTAACACAACTTTGGCATAACCACAACATAACATATGACATATTTTGCCACCTTCTTTTCTTCCGTTTCCTTTCTCTGCATCCCATAAGTTTGCAAAACAAACTTCACAAGTAATAACTTGATCACCATGATCCAAATATTCTGTTAAAACATACAACATTAGAGTTATATATACAACATTAGAGTTATATATACAACATTCATTAAAATAAAATAAGATATACATATTTATAAGTTTATATTTTTACATTATGTAGCATTACTTATAAACAAACCTAACCTGTAGAAACACCTTTATAAGGATCCCGTTCTACGGTTTCCTCTGTGGTCAAGTCGCTCATTAGTATAGGAGATGAAATACGTGGTTTGCTTACCAACTTACGTTTCCCAGATGATAGCCTTGGAAAATTACAACTCAAAGACGATGTGCGGGTGGTTGATGTGATGTGATGTTGCGTAACACACAGAGTGGAAATAGAATTAATATTGGTGGATACAATATTGAGGGATGACGATGTAGTTCCTCCATTTGATCTCTTATTATCCAATAATAATTTCCTTCTATGAGAAGCCTCGTCTTGAGTAACAATTGGGAGGACAACTAACAGAAAATCGTATACATATTCACAAAATTATAATCAAAAAATAAAAACAAATAAAAATAGTTAGTTGTAAATCAAGAAAGGATAATTTGAATTTTGTTAAAAAAAATAGAGCTAAAAATAATACCATTAGTTATGCTTGATAAAGGTCTTCTGCCTCGTCGAACTTTGAAGAGACATAAATAAAAAAATCGAAGAATTAATAAACAATTCGAGCATAATAGTTAGCTAACTAAGTAGGCATAAAATAATCGAAATGGATAATGAAATAATTAGTGTTATACCGTTAACAATGTCGGTGGATGTGTTTCCATTTCGGTGAACTGCGCATAAAAAAAATCTATCTCTTATACTCAAATACTTGTTAAAATAATTATCATGTGCCATATAATTTTAAAGTTATTGTTTTTTAGGAATGAGTACGAAAAAAGTTGAATAACTATAAATAACTTACCATTCTGAGTGTTTTCTTTATCGATGTCATTGTATACGGAAACAGTCTTTGGTCGTTTAGGCATTGCTGGCAATTTAAAAAAAAAAAGTCGTGTTACAATAAACAGTTGATATGTTGAATCACATGTTAAGTAATATTTAATCAATCCAGATTAAGATATAAACTCTAACTAACAATTATGGTGGTAATTGTGTAGATTGATCTCTATTTTATAAGCAGTCATAAATCATACTATTTATTTCAACAAATATAAACAAAAAACGGTTCCACATCAGTCTATATTAACAATGGAATGCATTAACATTAATCAACAAAAATTAATATGAAAAACATCATAATTTATAAAAACAAAATAAAAACATAAAATTGTTAAATAAAGTAAGTACTTGAGAACAATAAATACAAAAACCAAAACATATTATATAAGTTCTAACTAAAAGGAGAAATAATAGTCTCTATAAATAACGCTCCGTTAACTCCGTTAAATGTATCAACATCTTGTACATATTCCAACTCTTCGCTCGTTAGTTTAACGGTAACCATATGTCTCCATTCACTCATTAAAACCCATGTATTGTACTCCATTATATGTGGTTGGTGCCGCCTACTTTGGAAAGAAACTGTTTGAGAATTCTGAAAAGACAAAACCTTATGCCATACTTCACCTTCGAGTTTGAAGAGTTCAACAATAAGCTCTTCAGGTTCGGAAACAACAAACATGTGAATATTCCGGTTTAATGTGATAAGATGCCCTTGGCTAGGAATTAGATCTTTACTCAAAGGAAAATTAATAAGTTTGAATGTTTCAGATAAAACATCAAAAGCAACTATAAACTTCTTTCCAATTACCCACCAAGATTGTGAAACAATGAAGTATACAGTGTTAGCGGATAGTGTTCCAACAGACCACGCATAAGAACTTGAACCAAAGTTAGTTGCATTCATGAATTCGACATCTCTCCATGTACCAAAACGTCGAGAATACACACTTGCAAATACATTATTGTATCGACGTTTGATGTGGAGTACTTTAAGGTCGTTAGATTGATCATAGTAGATAGCGCCAGTATCATATTCGTGCTCGTATCCATGTTTCGGGTAGTCAACAGATAAAATAGTATACCAATTAGTAGTTGGATTCCAAAGGATAAGTTTTCTAATACAGTAAACTAATAAAAGTCCGTGGAGAGAAGAAAGAAAACGTAATGACATTGGTGGAGTCTCGAAAGGAAAAGATATACTTTTCCTTGAACCAGATTCAATCTTGCCACAGATTAGGTTATCAACATCTATTGAAATATCATTCAAAGATATTAGCTTCCGATTATTAGCTTTATTAAGGCATACACAATGCAACATGGCAAACTGATTAGTTGATAATTCTGCACACCATGCTTTACTAACACATTTGAATTGACAAATTGATTTTGCAGGGAGCCTAGACAAAACTTCCACGACTAAGGTGTCAAAATCAATAGCTTCCATGAACTGAACTACATCGGAAAAAACAAATATGAAATACATAACAATGATGATTTGTGTATATCTATATATGTATTAATATAAATATACATTATAATCACAACATGTAACAAAAGTGATTGATACTATGCGAAAACAAATATTGTGAAAAATGATAATCACAGCATGTAACTTAACTGAATGATACTATGCGAAAACAAATATGGTGAAAAAAAAACATACCAGTAAAAATGAAATGTTAAATCATTAGCATAAGAATAGATTAAAATACAAAGTGAACAAACTAACCGAGTTCAAATGTTGAATGACCAGGAGCAAATAAGAAACGGAAGAAACGTGTTGTAATCAATTCTTATTGAATCACCCAATACGAAGTGAATTGGTGATATAGAACATTCAAACAAACTCTATATCAATATATAGAGATAGAGATAGAACATACAAAAAAATGGAAATATATCTATTATATATAATAAACAAGAAGATTTGGGCTGATGTGGCATTAGATTAGAGCATCTAGGATTGGGTTTTTGGCGGGAAACTCAATCCGCAGCCAAAAAAGTCACGCGGATCTTTCTTTTTGGCAACCCGACCCAATGATTCGGACCCTATATATTTATGTATTTGAGGACTCTGTTCTTTCTTTCATCATTAGCCCCACTGTCTCTGTTCCAAACCCTAATCTTCATCCATTCCAAACCCTTTTCAATCGTTCGTTCACCTATTAATCTCAAACCCTAAACTATATCTTTTCACAATCGCAAAACATTGCCTCTGCAATCGTTAACCGCAATCACATTGGCGAATGATCTGTGGTTAAGAATTGAAGACAAACGATCCGATTGAAGTCTACCTGGTTGATGTTGCGGCTTGTGCTTCTCTCCAAGAGATCAATTATGTTTTTTACAAAGCCGTATGAATCTGGCTTTTGATTGTCTGATGTTAATGATATTGATTTCGATTTACAAATTAATTGCGCGGTTGAATCTATTTTTTGAGATTTTCATTTTGTTTTAACGCTACACGTTTTGATTATGTTCAACTCAATCTGTTAAGAGGTATCCTACTTTGATTTCAAAAAAATGAAATTCCACTTTTATTAGATGGATCGATTTGGGTTTTTCTATATCTAATAGGTCAAATGTTTTGAGTAGGTCAAGTATATGATGGTGCTCATGCTACTAGGCCTGAACACTTTCTGAAGCACAGTTACAATAAAACTGACTGAAAATATAAACCTAACTACTTAAATTCATAAATACATAGAACACCATGAATCCACACCCCTTTTTCCTTTTATTTTGCAGTGTTTTAAATGCATAATCTCTTGTGACTTCTATTTGGTTATCATGCTTATTTTTGTGCCAAATATCACAATGCAGAGTTATGTGGATGGTCGACATCGACACCGTGACGAGGTTAGTTTTTTTAAAGGATTACGGAGTTGTAATGTTTGATTATTTTGTGGTCACATATTCTATTGAGTTTTTCATTGTCATGAAAGTGAATCATGATGTTGTTGGAGATATAGAAAAAAAAATGGCTAAATATTCGGTGGGAAGGATGAAAGTGGTCAACGGATGGAGGTTCGTTTTATCATAGACACTTGATTTTTGCTATACTTATAGTTTTGAGAACTAAAATTAGATTTATATTTGCAATTATCTATATTTAGGCATGTTAACCATGCAATGTTAGTAGTCAAAATCCTCTATCAATTATTACACATTGTATCTGACTTAGCAATTGGTCAACTATTGGAGTTGGCATACCTTCAAGTTTGACTTTGATCGATTGATATAACTTTTATGTGATTATATATAAAGGGCAGAGTTGCAGTAGCTCTGGGGTATTTTGTCTGGGTTTGATGCGAAGGCAGCAGATGACGTGTGGCTATGGAAGTCGGGAGACGTAAAATAGGACTATTCAGAAAAAAACATGTAAGGCGGATTTGGTGGGCGTGGAGCAGATTTAGGTTCAGCAAGCGACGTTCATATGGTTCAAGTATGTTGTCTTTAAATGTGATTTAGATTTTGGGTTCAAGAGCATTGGTTGTTTCGTTTGTTTTGTTGTATATAATGATAATAAAGAAAAAAAACCAAGATTCTTATTGACTCAAATGGCAATTTATTATATCTATTAATAAGGAAAACTGAAATGAACAGTATTAGGAGACGTGCTTGGTTTTGATTAGCTGACAAGGGCGGTGCCACTTCAAATCATGTGTAAGGCGAAGGTGGTGAATATGCATGTCTCAGATGTTGTGATTCTGATTTGGTTATTTTTTCATATGTTTTCAGGTTATTTAAGAGACCATTTGGACTAACAAGGATTCAGATTCATCAAAAACTGAACTTGGGTGTAGGTGCTTATAGAACTCAGGTTAGTGATTGTGGTTATGTTCTTGATTGGTTGATTAAAAGCTATTTAATTTTGCTTGATTAATGATTATGCAAATATTTGTTGTTGTTAATGATAGGAATGGAAACCTCTGGTTGTCAATGTTGTAAGACAGGTCGGCTTGACATACAACTACTCTATTACCTTCATTTATATGGTTAAACACACAACTTCAGGTATACCTTCATGAACCTACTCTTTGCATGTGACAGTGATTTGGTTGTAGCTTCTCCAGTGGAGGATTATTTTTTGACATGGATGATCTACCAGAAGTTGAAAAGGTTTTTGAATGGTCTACATTAATAATATTAACTTCTAATTTGCATAGTTATATATATCTTATTCCCTATATCCTATTGGCAGAAAGAAGATGAAATAACACAACCTTTTCTTGATGCTCCTGGGGAGGACTATTTAGTTTCTTGCCAAGGTAATCTGGGTTGGATAATGGGTCATAATGGATGATTTTTTAGTATAGGCTACGTTTGCCAAAACACTTTCTACTTATATTTGTAAATGGTTAGTGTGTCAATATGATTACAAAAGCTATATCATTCGAATAAATTTTGAACGAAAGATGTTGGAACTGTCAAGGTATGTTCTCTGTCGTTCAATTTTAAATGATTTTCGTTATTTTTGGATTTAATCAAAGTTATTTTGATTTATCATCCAAATGCGCTCAGAGATTGAGTACAAAGTTGATTTGATGAGAATGGAACCCTAATTGCGAAATCTGTTTTGGTTAGGTTAATTAACCATGTTTTATCATATTGTTATATTTTTCAGTTTTCTAAGAGGTTTTCATGTTTGTTAATATTCTAGGGTTCTGAAGAGTTATTTTTTGAGGTGGATATTAATTAGCGATCCACATACGTTCTTGATACGCAACCTACATCCCCAAATACAATCCCAAACCCTAGCACTCATTATTGTCACCGTTCTGATTCGGTTTGGATCAAAGATTGATAACATTCAATAGGTTAGGCTTCCATATAACAAGAATTTTGTGTTTAATTATGGTTCATTATATTCTTGATTTTTGGTTCTCGATTACAAGTCACATTATTACTTCTTCAATAGGCAGATTTAGGGATGGAACTAAGCTAAGCTAATGATATTTCTTTGTGCTAATCCCATTTCTGACTTCACACAACAAGCTCCCTATTATTCACTTCATACGCCAATCTTGGATGTTGGTTGTCGATGCCCTGCTTCACACAAGAGTAAAATTAACATTTTAGTTAAGTGCTGGATTTCAATTAGTTCTTGTATTTTTAGATATGGAATGTTGGTTGTTGGATTTCATGTATTCATACAATCATACATATAGACATATATGTATGAATCATTTATTCATACAAACATGTTTCAGAATCAAAAACATAATTCCATATTCTTAGTTGTTTAATAATTTATGTTAATTTTATATTTTGCAGGTCACTGTCAGAAGAGATAAAATGCTAATCTGTTACGAGGAATCATTACTACTGAAGTTATTCGATGTTTTTGATGCAGAACAAGTGCGGCATCTGAGATATGTGCTTTTGGAGAAGAATGGGAGATTGGTGGCATGGGATACGTGAGGATCATGGCAGGCAAAAGGAGAAATAGGATGGATTGAAATTGCCACCTCTTGAGTTATGCTTTGGGTCTGGGCTTTATAATTTGCTGTTTGAATGAATTTGATTTGTTTTCCTTTGCATTTCAGAGTGGTTCTACGATATTGCAAATTGAGAATCCAAGTGGCACTCCATCAAAAATATCTAACGAACTCAAACACAGAAGAAGTTCCAGATATTTATCAGCAGCAGGTAGCGCTATCACAGAATTAACTCAAGCGGCTGACATAATAAATGGATCTGGTGATGGTGCAAAACTATCAATAGTATGTTTCAGTACATTTCTTTTACGTATGGTGAACAGTAGTTATTACCTAGCTTTTGCTCAATTGTGAAATAGTTATGAATTCTATGGATGCTTTTCTTTTCCAGTAGGATCCGCTATATCCAGTCGCAAAAGGCCAAGGGTGGAGCCACTGCAGAGAAACTCGAGCAGATCAATGTATGGTTTGTTTTCACTGGCTATAGAATGTCATTCCAATTTTGTTAGGGAAGCTCACACTGAGAAAGATATAATGGTATATCGATTTTATTCATATTTTTGTTTTTACTTTCTATATTACAGTTGGGAATTTTGATTTGATTCCAACCATTGGTTGCAAGTGAGTTATTGATTAAGGTTACAGGTGGCAAGACGGGTCAAAATATTTTTTTTAGAATAAAATTACTTGCAACGTTTATGTAGGGATGCTTAAAAATTAAGATTACACAACCAAAGTTCCTAAACTATTTCAAAAAACTCATTGATGTTGCATCCGGGTTTTCAATCTCGTATCCGGAACTCCCAACGGTTGGTGAAATCAATGGCCAATGGACATCATCAAATGGGTGTTTCAAAAGTTGATGTTGTGTTGATTCTTTTGTCGAATTTTGTTTATTACCCTGTGATTCTTTGGAGAACGTTTATTTAGCGGTTATACCAATGTTTCATATCTACGGGCTTACGCTTTTTGACGGGTGTTCCTTAGGACAACCCTTAAGTGCCTTAAAAAGATTAAAATCTCATGCTTTACACGTTTAATTGTTTGAACTTGGTAACTACTAGTTGTTTGGACGTGCAGGTGCAAATGGAGCATAAAAGGGAAAGAATTTGGAGCATCAATAAAAAATCAATTTTTGGAATTGAAGAATTAAGAGGATAGCATGATAGAGGACGAAATTACGAGAACGTAGGCGAAAACGGTGAAGAAAACGGAGTTGAAACGAAAAAGTTATGCTGAAAACAAGTTTTCAGCATTGCCTGCCGTAAGACAGAAGACAAGGACCGTATGACTTGGCTGCTCGCCGTAAGCTACGGCCCTATGGCGTAGCTTACGGCACCGACTGATCCAAAATCGTAACTTATGCATTAAATTGTCATTTTTATGGGTTTTTATGGTGTCTTATCATATGATTTCGGTTACCACTTGTCTTGGCACGAATTTGGAGTATCTTGGAGACTAGAGAGCTTGAAGAATACTATCTTAATCATTAGTTTTGGTTGCTTTGATCTTGATGAACAATAATACTCTTGTGATGATGTTGTTTCAAGCCATGAGTAGCTAAACGTTTGTGATCATCCTGGATTGAAGGTTTACTTTAGACATTCCATGTTTTATTTCCTAATTTCTAGAATAACAATCCTTATCTTTATGGTTTGCTTGTTATGGTGTGTGATTGTTTGTTAGTAACTTGTTAATTCTTACATTGAACTAATTAGAAACCATACGTTCTTGGTGCCGTTGGCAATCGAGATATCATGGGTATAGTTAGGCTTGGGTAAGGGTTGATTGATCATCGGGTAACAACCTCACGTTCTAGGAATCTGAGTACTTAGTTCCCTTTCATCACTGCAAGTAGTCACACATGAACTATGTCTATGTAGTTCTTTCTAGTGGAATAATAACATGAATGTCAATTGAAACTGAAAATCTAGGATGGTCATTTGTCTCTAATTTGCTTACAACCAAAACTTCTCTTTTGCAATTTATTTAGTTAAAGTTAGTCCTAAAACCAATTCACTCACATAAACTCTTGAATTTTATTTCTCTTGCAATTAGATTAATTTAGTTAAATTAGATAAACTTTCAAATAACACATATTCCACAAACTCCCTGTGTTCGATACCCACTTGCCACTATCTATATAGTTGTTATTGGGATTAAATTTGATTGTGACCACGACATCACGTCAAATTTTGGCGCCGTTGCCGGGGAGTAGTGCGCAACGTGTGTTATCTTGTGTATTAGTTTGAAAAAAAAAATTAAAAGAAAAAAAAATTAAAAAAAAAACCAAAAAGATTTCTTTTATGTTCATGATTTACACTTGGTAGTTGAGTTGTGTTGTGCAGGATGACAGGGCATTACACAAATTTCAGCTTATCTACGTGTAGATTGTGCGGGGGTCCACGACATCCATGTATTGGTTGCCACGAGGCTCACTACAGGAGGGCACATGGAAAACCGGTGTCTTATGTTTCACAGCTTCCACCTCCATCATACGTTGATGATTATGAATCAGAAATGGAGGATGACTATTATTCATATGGATACGATCGGGACGAGGAAGTTTATTATGAGGCAAGGATGGATAGTTTATGTTTTTGTTGCGGTCGCGATCACACTTATGATTATGATGTGTGCCCGGTGTATTCGGAAAACCCGAAATATTGGAATAAAAAGATGATGGAAGCGCGCATCTATAGACCGTATCAGGGATATCGACAATATCATCCCGAAGAATATTCTGAGCCCGAGGGTGTTTATGTTTATGAGACCGAGGAGGAAAAAGAGCTTGCTGTATTGGAAGTAACTTTGTCCAAACTCGAGCAATATTTAGCAACACCCAACCTGTCCAATGAAGACCGAATCAGCTGCTTAGTCTCTAAGTGTCATACTTTAAAATTGAAGATAGAGATAGAAGAACGCCTCTCACCATTACCTGACGATATTAGAGATTATTCTCACATGAAGGAGGAGGTTGTGGAGGATAATACCACACCAATGAGTCCTTTATCTGATGAAGAGTCACTTGTAGATCAGATGATGTGTGCAGATTATGAGGTAGAGCAGGCTGATGGGATGGATATGTGTACCGAACCTGTTCCCATATCAATGATTCAAATTAACAAGTGTGGGGAAGAGGGTTCGAGAAACAAGATGAGAAGGGTGAAACTACCAGAGATTAAGGTACATGTCATGAAGTGGACTAGCAAAGCCCGCAGGAGCAACTTTAACATGCCAAATATACTGACAAATCTATGGAGATGGCATGTAAATTTTCGGGCATTTGTTGGAAATGATGCGGGTAAGTGTGCGTTAAGACCACCATAACGCATATCAGGTATGGTCTGGCTGAAGACCTTTAAACTTAGCGCTCTCGGGAGGCAGCCCGAGGATGTAGAGTATTGTATTTGTGTTTTGTTTTGTTTTGCTTTGTTTGGTTTTGTTTTGGTGTTGTGTTTGTGTGTTGGCAGGTTATTACGTTTCAACCCTCGCGGATGCAATGATTCAAGTGTGGGGATGTTTGGCAACATCCCTGTTGAGATATCGGCGAATCTAAGAGATGTTTTTGAACCGGTTTGATCACCGCAGCTGCATCACTACCAACACTGCTGATTTACTAATCAGGTCGTGTCTTGTTCTCATCTTGTGCCCCTTTGTATATATTCATGTTTAAGTTTTTGGTTGGGCGGTTGGGTGGTGTTTTGATGTGTTTAGTTTATGGGTTGTGAAGGAATTGGTGGTGTTTTTAATAATTAAAAAAAAAGAAATTTGGGGTTTGAGAGTATAAGCAATTGTTGATGTTCTTGGTTAAAGCGATCTTTTCCTCAAAACCATACATTGGGACAATGTATCCCAAGTGTGGGGATGGGGGAATTTTTGAGAATTTTAAAATTTTTGTAAATTCAAGCGAAAAGTGTAAAAATTTGAAAGCTTGATATTGTTCCATTTGACACACCGACACCCATTCCTAGTCTTTTCTTGGTGAGGATTTGAGCCACACATGATTGTTATTGATATTTCATTGTTTGAGTGGCGGTGTGTGTTGTTGTGTTAATAGAACTTGTATATGAATTCTTGTTAAATCCTAGAGTTAGCATGCTTTTGGAAATGATATGGGACTTTTAGGAAGCCTCGTCTAGATGTGTGAGAGTGCGGGATTGGTGGGTTGGACCTCATACGTTACATATATGAGCTTGGTTTTGTGAGGGGTGGGGGTTTGGTCCTTAGAAAGCCATGTTGATCCTTAGACCATTCGATTGTGACCCGAGCCTACTTCCTACAAAAATTTTACCTTTTGAGATGACCTGGTTTAGGAGATTTAGTATGTAGTGTTGAGGTTCTTGTATATATTGTTGAGTTTGATGTGTTATGAAAAAAAAAATTGAAAAAAAAATTAAAAAAAAAAAATTTTAAAAAGAGAAAGAGAAAAAAAAATGTATTTAGTTGCAATAGTAGTTGAGAATGTTGAAGAAGTTGTGTATATAATTGATGTTTGCTTTGTTTAGTGGTAGAAATAAAAACCGGGTCAAATCAATTAGCTCTCGCATATATATTCCACCATTTTCCTACCTTTGCACCTAGCCCCGTTACAACCCGTAAGTCCTTTTGATTCATAAGCATGCTAAATATTCAATAGGAGGAGATTTGATTTGTATACAAGCTTATTGTCACACAATTACACACACGCATTGAGTGGTTTAGCATTATGTGCTAATATTTCTTGTCACCGAGAGTTTTTGTGAGGGGTGTGTCTTGTGGTATGATTGAAAGTTAGTAAAAGGACGGCACATTTTAGCTTGGTTTGCATGATTGATCACTTGTGTTTGTTAATAGTTTTGAATGAGTTGCTTGGGACAAGCATCGGGTAAGTGTGGGGATGTGACGGGTGTTCCTTAGGACAACCCTTAAGTGCCTTAAAAAGATTAAAATCTCATGCTTTACACGTTTAATTGTTTGAACTTGGTAACTACTAGTTGTTTGGACGTGCAGGTGCAAATGGAGCATAAAAGGGAAAGAATTTGGAGCATCAATAAAAAATCAATTTTTGGAATTGAAGAATTAAGAGGATAGCATGATAGAGGACGAAATTACGAGAACGTAGGCGAAAACGGTGAAGAAAACGGAGTTGAAACGAAAAAGTTATGCTGAAAACAAGTTTTCAGCATTGCCTGCCGTAAGACAGAAGACAAGGACCGTATGACTTGGCTGCTCGCCGTAAGCTACGGCCCTATGGCGTAGCTTACGGCACCGACTGATCCAAAATCGTAACTTATGCATTAAATTGTCATTTTTATGGGTTTTTATGGTGTCTTATCATATGATTTCGGTTACCACTTGTCTTGGCACGAATTTGGAGTATCTTGGAGACTAGAGAGCTTGAAGAACACTATCTTAATCATTAGTTTTGGTTGCTTTGATCTTGATGAACAATAATACTCTTGTGATGATGTTGTTTCAAGCCATGAGTAGCTAAACGTTTGTGATCATCCTGGATTGAAGGTTTACTTTAGACATTCCATGTTTTATTTCCTAATTTCTAGAATAACAATCCTTATCTTTATGGTTTGCTTGTTATGGTGTGTGATTGTTTGTTAGTAACTTGTTAATTCTTACATTGAACTAATTAGAAACCATACGTTCTTGGTGCCGTTGGCAATCGAGATATCATGGGTATAGTTAGGCTTGGGTAAGGGTTGATTGATCATCGGGTAACAACCTCACGTTCTAGGAATCTGAGTACTTAGTTCCCTTTCATCACTGCAAGTAGTCACACATGAACTATGTCTATGTAGTTCTTTCTAGTGGAATAATAACATGAATGTCAATTGAAACTGAAAATCTAGGATGGTCATTTGTCTCTAATTTGCTTACAACCAAAACTTCTCTTTTGCAATTTATTTAGTTAAAGTTAGTCCTAAAACCAATTCACTCACATAAACTCTTGAATTTTATTTCTCTTGCAATTAGATTAATTTAGTTAAATTAGATAAACTTTCAAATAACACATATTCCACAAACTCCCTGTGTTCGATACCCACTTGCCACTATCTATATAGTTGTTATTGGGATTAAATTTGATTGTGACCACGACATCACGTCACTTTTCAACTTGGGGATTTTGTCTTTGGGGACGAAAATTGTTGTTATGAAAATGTTTATCCCTGATGAGATGGTTCGGTCTATAGATAGGTATGGGGTGACTCATTTTCCTGGCGTGCCGCCGTTGTTGACCGCCTTGACCAAGGCGGCAAAGGGTGCTCTTGGTAGAAGTTCGAAAAACTTGAAGCAGGTTTCTTGTGGTGCTGCACCGTTGAGCACAAGGACTATGGCTTGAGTGAATCGACGGCTGTGGGAACACGTGGATTTAACACGCTAGATCTGCACAATTATACGTATGTTGGATTATTAGGTCCGAATACGCAAGCTAGCGTGGTGGATTTGGTTACTGGTTTGTATTTGCCACCTGGAAAAACTGGTGAACTTTGGTTAACTGGACCGGCTATAATGAAAGGTAAATATTCCACATACTATAATTCATGAAATATCCTTTTTTTCCTTATTAGTTTATGTTTCATTCAACATATGATTTGCTTGTGACATGTTGCTAGAATATTTGAACGACGTGGAAGCAACTTCATCGACTATTGATAAAGATGGATGGCTACAAACTGGAGATATTGTTTATTTTGACCAAGATGGTTATTTGCATATTGTTGGACGTGTTAAAGAAATAATAAAGTACAAAGGGTTTCATGTAATCGAGCGAACTGGAAATTAAAAGTTATCAAACATGATTCCGACGGAAATTAATAATATGATTGGACTGCAGATCGCTCCTGCTCATTTAGAGGATGTTCTAGCAACTCATCCAGCCATTCTTGACGCTGCAGTAACAGGGATAGTGTGACTAATTTCTTCCTGATCTTGAAATCAGTATGTTGTAATGTAGAGAAATATGTTCTTAATGCTAAGAATATACCCAATTTTGGGATCGTTATCCGCTCGCGTAATGTTGTACCCAGTGTCCTCAACCTCCTTAACTCTGAATCTTCGAGTGTTAATTCAGCTAATGTTGGAGCTTTCATCCTCTTCTTTACGCCTTCCAATTCCCTTTGTTCGTCTTCATTTCCTCCCTGATCTCATATATATAATTTTTTTGAATATATTTTTTAAAGAATACATTATAAGTTTTTCCTTTAAATAAGTAAAAAAGACTAAATTACCCATGTGTAATAAGATTTAACTGATAAATTTAACTAGGTTAGGCTCAAAGGACATAACTTGCAACAAAATTCCCTATAAAGGGCAAACCATGCGATATTAAGGCGAAGGCAATCCCGTGCAAAAGCAGAGCTTGAGAAGAAACTTATAAAAGACAGAAAGGTCAGTTATAGTTTTATACTTTTATATATATATTTTGTGTGTGAAAATCTAGCTGGGCAAATTGGTAAACAATTTTGTGATATTTACAGCCTTATCTTCATGAATCACCGTATCAGCATGCTATGAGAAGGGTAAGGGGCTCCGATGGTCGTTTTGCAAAGAAAGTTGACGTTAATAAGAACACAACAGGTTCGGGTTCAGGTTCTGCCATGTCATTATCCCAGTCGGTGAATTCAAACCGGGTGCACTCAGAATCTGCCGAGAGTTTGGACACTCCAAGGGATGGATTGGTAAATTCACTCAATACTCACACGTATCTTGATAACGGAGGTTCTTTAGGCCAGCAGTGGATAAACATTTCATCTAACCAATCTTCACAGAGGGCTGTTGCCATGAAGTGATGTCGAGTGTTTAACACCCTTTGTGTCTATCCGCGGCTTCTAAGTTGGCCGGCATATCATTCTTGGCTCATGTTAATATGAGGGACAAGCAGGTAAATGTACCTTTTGGTTTCCTCTTTGGTTTAACTTTCAGGATTTCTTTCTTTGGAACCGATGTTATGTACAAAGTTTGCTTTTGGGAGTAGAAGAATTGATTGGTTGGGTTTGTGTGTTCTTTTCTGAATGTTTGGTTTTGGAGGTGAAGCATGGAGTTTAAGATGTGCTCATGTCTATCGTCTAATTGTAGGGGCATATAGTGCTCCACAGCCTCGAGCACATGTGTAATGTTGTGGCTGTTGAAAATTAGAGCTTCATATTTACTGTTTTGTATATTTTGTGTCATGTTCTCATGTCATTCATTTGATTTCATTGCATTCCTCATTTCTTTTGTGGGTCCCGTTTGTGAGGATTTCCGTATATAGAATCTTGAACCGCGTTGATAAATCAAATGTATGGATTAGAGTTTGAATTGATTTGTATCACCATACTCAATTCTTACCCTTTTGTGGCTTTCAGCTTTTCAGGCTAGGTGCATTCCAATCACTTTGCGTATCAGAAGGTTCCGAAACCGTCAAAGAGGTATGCCAATGTGAAGAACTTGTATGCTTAAATTTAATTTATTTTCTAAAAATGGATATTTTCTACTACTTATGAAGTTATGAACCCGTTTTGATTCGATTTTCATATATATAAAGTACCTAATAACCTATATATGTTTCTATATATATATATATATATATAATAAACCATATAGCATTTTGAGCTTCAATTGGTTTTATTATATGTATGTAACGTGCAATGTGCACACATTAGTAGAACATAACTAATAATTTCACGTTTGAACCAGAGAACTTATTCAAAGGGAATCACTATTCAATTTAAAGACGAGGAAGAAAGTAGCGCCTTTCATGGTGCATTTGAGCAATGGAAAAGTACAACGGTTACTCATGGTATGTTAATTTATGCTAACATTAACT
This sequence comes from Helianthus tuberosus, assembly GCA_030545235.1. Taxonomy (NCBI): domain Eukaryota; kingdom Viridiplantae; phylum Streptophyta; class Magnoliopsida; order Asterales; family Asteraceae; genus Helianthus; species Helianthus tuberosus. The sequence continues at coordinate 153,262,882 of CM060403.1, read as the reverse complement.
GTCATGCATTAATGATTAATGGTACCGTTTCTTTCTACAGGATCAAGTTTACCAAACGGAATGGTTTCTTCTTCTAAAAGCAAGTTTGATGATAAAATAGAAGCATCTTCTGCTAAAATTTATTTCCATTACTAAGGGCAACTGCTTCATCAGCAAAATATGATGCAGGATTATGTGAGAACAGGTCAATATATATCGCTTTCTTTTTCTTTTTCTTTTTTGAGTTGCATGTATCACATTGTGCTTATTAAAGCACGGGTCAAATGAACACATTTGAGATTTTATGGAGCTGAATTACATGATAAATGTTTTTTCTAGGTTCCTACTATGCTGCGGTTATTGCGAATAAAGCCGATAGCTGGTGATATTTTCAAGTTGTTTAGTATTTGTGTAGTGTCAGTAAACTTTTGTGAATACTTGGTGGTTAACTTATAAGCTTTATTATTTATAGTTTTGAATGCAATTTTGTTAAAATTACAAAATTGAGTCTAATTTCATTTTTTCCAGCAACTTGGAGATTATTCACTTAATCAGTTAACCAAGTTAATTCACTGTTCGTGAGTATTTTATTCATACAACTTCAAGCCTTTTACGACGTTCACCTGTCAATCACGGTAAATGTCAAATGGGTCGAATCAGTTATACGGGTTGAAAGTTTCAACCTGTTCACTTAGAAAAATATTAGCTAATAATGAGTCAAGTCAGTCAAATAAAAAGTTCACACAAGTTAAAATTTCAACTAGGTTAGTTATAAGTTGGTCATTTTTTGTTATGGTTTTTTTTCTAAAACATGTCAAGCAAAACAGATTAGCAAAAGCGGCAAGTTGAACGAGTCAAAACAATTCAATCCAGCCCTGTTTCAACTATCACTAAAGTTAGCTTTTTTGACCCATTGTCCAAATGTACCCAGTTTTTCACCTGTAGAAACAAAACAGGTATTAGTCTTATGTGCCCTTGATTAAGTTAAAGATATATAAACTAATAGATTAAGAAAAAGAGTTCACCATATGAACTTTTACACACTCCTTGACTATGAGCTCTTTTTTTATGTTGATATGAACTATCGAGGCCTACCAACCTTCAAGATTTGAGCATATTTTAATGTTTTCTACCAATGGTTGCACTTCTTCAGATAATGCAAATCACAAGGTATGAGGAATCAATTCTTTTAGTAATGATTTAATCAAGAACAAGTTAATATTTTATATGGATGCCCCTAATTTAGTCATGTTTCATTTTAACTTCTATATAAAAAATATTACGTTTATTTTAGTTTACAACAGTGATATAATATTTTGCTATCATCTTGATGGTGCATTCAAGGGAACAAATTTTGATGTAAAGATCCCCTCTTTTCTACTGGTACATTATTGTTTCGTTTTATTTTGTTGTTCAGGAACATCTCAGTTGAGTATCAAGAGGATAACCTGTAAAATACTGCCAAATATGATGGGCCATTGAGGTTGGGTAACGGGTCAAAGTGGGTTGGCGTGATGTTAAAATTTGGGTGACGTTTAAACCATGTGGGGTTGAAGTGTTACTAATTTAACCTTTTCAATTTCAATTATGTAATATGCCAAGTTGTTTGTTTGATTGAAATTATGTATTTAATCATTATTAATTAATATAAATAGCTTTGAACGTTTACAAGGTTTGTCTCCATATGCTGTAATATGTTTCTTTTTTGAGGATTCTATACAATTGGTGCTTGCTACTCGCAAGATTTCTAATGATATTTTGTTGGCCTTTTTAAAAAACCGGGCTCACGTTGAAAAAAGACTACATTTGGTAAGTGAAGTTTGAACGAGAGAGAATACACTCTTTTGGATAGATAATTGTTTAGATGGCAGAGCAACTTTATAACTCTATAGCCAACACATTAATATGTCATACATTTTGGATAGATAATTGTATTGCTTATAAATAATAAGTGACATGTATAACTTTCTCCAGCCCGGGAAGCATTTCCCGGGTGATAACCTAGTTTATGATAAATAGTACTTTTGGAAGTGATTAAATTGTAATATAGCTTTCCATAAATAAATATACTTACCTTATATTAAATATTTTTTTAAGGAAAATAAAATTGATCACATCTTTCAAATTAAATAACAAAATTGTATTGTGGAAATATAAAGATTGTAACTAATTACTAAAATAGACATATCAAATACAAACATTATTGAAACTATTATAAAATAAGTTTTTGGTATCATTACAAAAAATCTAAATAAACTAAACCATAGTAAAGTAAGCAAAGTTTTGATGTTCATCAAACCAACCACCAAAATGTATCTATTTAAAACACTAACAAAAAAGTTACCAAACGATAACTGTTTTAAACAAAATGTATACCAGTATTCCTTAGATCGAACTTACATTTTTCAACACAATCTTCCTCTGTGAAGTTACATATGTGAAGTGCAGCATGTGTCCAAACTGCAACTGGTTATCTTCCATGAATTTCCTCCAATCATCAACGGCGTAACGTAACGTACCACCGTTTAATTCGGTCTTTGTCTCATAAACTTCAACATCACCATTCATGTTTTGCACAGATAAAGGTTGCAAGCTTTCAGACAGGCCTGCTCTATTAACAACCTCAACAGGAAGCCGCTAAATGCATTGAAAGAAAACAAAATATAAGTGAATAGAAATAATTTAAAAAAAAATATGATGGTAAATCATGTAAAAAAAACCTACCAGCCTATATTCTGCTTTACGACTAAAGTTGAAGAATTCAGGATCCATGCCGACACCGGAAACTTTGCTTGCATTCCTTGTAACCTTCTTTCGATGCTTCACATTTTGAACAACACTTAACCGTTTGTTTGCCTTGTTTATCAAAAAAAGATATATACAGGTAGTTAACAACAAATTTTGTATAAATAGGACACTTAAAGTTATCTTGTACAAAGACTATTTATGAAAACGGATAACATACTGATTTGACTGGAAAACAATTATTTTACTTAAATAAACTTACATTTAAATATGATATATACACTTTGTACGACTTATAAACAATTATAAGTAAACACGTTAGTAAAATTAATAAAAATACAATAAATATTAAATACCTTGACGGTTTCAGCAGATGTTGTAAAACGTTTTCGGCCTTTGCATTCTCTGTTCAAATTCTCAATAGTTTCGGATCCGTCGACAAAAATTTTAGCTTTTCCTTTTCCCTTAACCTGTTGTGAAATAATAGTCTAAGCAAATCCTTTATTTTACATATAAAGCTATAATTAAACCAACATAATGAGACAGAATAACCAAGATTTGTTTATAAACTGAAAGTTACCCACCTTGCTCCAAAAACATACCTAACCAAAACATAAACCAAAGCGCACCTTGTTTAAATGCTGGTTATTGGATTTATTGACCAAATTCATTTTTAGGGCAACCATTTAATCATGACATTCATTATTAGGTGATTCACAACAACTTTAGGCAAAAACTTTAAAGCTCAAATTTAGTCTTTAAGCCCAAAACCGGACAATTTAGAGGTAAAGTTTAAAGATGAATGTGAAATTTTGGTTTTGGTTAATTTAAAGCCCAAAACAGACAAATGAACACCGTAAAGTCGTACATAGATAGTTGTTTTCAGCAAATTGATTTAACAATGTCTTTGTACAAATAAACAACAAAAAACAACCTATAACACTAATGATATAGATGCAAGCTTAGGTTTCAAATCACTACTGAAGTTCGTATGGGTTAATTCAAACTTGGATTTGTAAACATGAGTTTTAATAAGCCATTGTCATCATTTAAATAATATAAATATATACAACTAATATGAGCATTGAAACTATTTCATGTACCTTACTTATCCAGCAAATTGATTTAACAATGTTTTTGTACAAACAAACAACCAAACACAGCCTAAAACAGTAATGATATAGATGCAACATTAGGTTTCAAATAAGTACTGAAGTTCGTATGGTTAATACGCAATTATCACCATTTAAATAATATAAATTTATGTATTAGTCGTGGTAAACTTACATGTTGCATTGTCTTGAAATGTAAAACATGACCTTCTTTCAACTTCTCTTTAACATGAACCTTCTTCGGTGTTCGTGACGGGACTGTTCGTGATGGAATTTCATCAGGAATATCTTGGATATAATCTTCATCTATGTCCTGAAAAACAACATTTTAAAGAAAAATAAAAGAAGGTTCAAAATGGATACAAAATCTATTACTTAATAAATACAAACCTTCAAAAGCGTTTTAGAGTAATCGGCCTTAGATATCTGAACTACATCATCATCATCATCAGATTCAATCTTCTTACTCAACCTTATCTCAACCTCGTCTCGATACACGGTTAAGCCAAACATAACATCATTAAGTTTTTCAAAAACCAGTAAATCATCTTCTTGAACGCCAAGATCGTTGCAAAGTTGAGTCCAACCTTGTGAAAATACATAGTTTGAATTAAACTTACTTGTTGACACTGTCCACGGAGAACCCTTGTAATTTATTTCATATGACTCAGCCACTACATTGTCTTCAAAGCATTGTTGAACAAAAGAATCTTCAATTATCTACATAATATGAAACATAACACATTGAATGTTCACTTGTACGTTATACTATAAAGTGTGAAAAACATGTTAACGATAAAATGTAATGACAATAAAATCAGATTAAGTACCGTAAAACCCAAACTTAGATGACGATTAATTGTGAAATAAGATTGATCACAGACGCTGTTAACATAAGATGAAAGATGGAGACCAAAATGGCTCAATGGAAGAAAGGTCAGCAGGCAATCCTTTTGAAGTTTGAGTTCTGAAACAATTGTTTGCCAGCCGTCAGTTAAGACTGGCATACATTGTACTCGTTTCAACATTACGACCCATTTTTTCCCACTTGAGTGATATATACGCAGCTTCCTATCAGCCCAATTCTCTCCATAGTATTGAGTAGCAAATGTGATCGGGACATCCTGTATATATATATTAATATTAAGTATATTTAGTATTATAAGTTTCAAACATCAAAATACTAAAAAATAATACTCAAAAAATTGAATTATAGGTAACATAAAAAATGCTTACTATACTCAATGATGATGGGTTCAGAAGATACTTTACAAACGAAGTATACATTTTCAAACCTGCAACAATAAATATGTTAAGACGAATGATTTCATAAAACAAATAATATCACATTCTCATACTTTACCGGACACTAATCTATACATTATACACAAAAAACACTACGAACAGAACACTGATTTGACTATAAAAACTGAAGATTCAAATCATGCAACAACCAAACTTATATGGTCCAAAAAATCAAAATTTCTATGACCTTACAGACAATATTATAACTAACTTCAATGATTCTGAAATTTAAAGTTCGTATACCCGTATCTATCAAATTTTAAGTCAATGATTAAATACAGAATCATCATTTAAGGTTTATGTCTAAATTACGATCGGTATATACACACAAGTTGAACATAGCATAACAAAAATAAACTACAAACACTAAATTTCAAACAATTAAAGACTCAATCTTACAATAAACAACAATATAAACGGTTAATATTCAAAGTAAATCAATGTAATGGTAAAAACTCAACGATAGGAACAATTAAATCAAAAATTTATGAAAAATCTGAAGGAACTTAAATGTTGTTACCTTTACATAAAGATTACAAACCCTAGTTCCGGCGCCGACAACTTTAAGAACGATGTTTCCGGCGACAATCCGAGCAGTAGTTCCGATCGGCGATTAGCTTTCTCCTTGGGATGATAAGAGTGATGATATGATGGTAGAGTATGGTAAGGACAATCTCCATAATTAGAACCGCCATTTGAAATGTTACATAAACATCCCCTATAGTTTTAAATTTTACAAAAATAACATGGATTTAACAATAAATTACAACAACACCCTTTTATGTTTCACTAATGGTTACTAAATATTGAATAAAGTGTTAAATAATTAGAATTATTATTACATTAGTACATATGTAATAAATTAGTGAATTGGTAAATGTTGTTTAAATTTTTTGTGTTCAATTTTTCATTTTTTATATTAAATTTATATAATTAAATTTAAATAAAGCGTAACCTCCAATTATGACAGATGTTAATATAACATATAATGTAACCTCCAATATATCAACCGTAAATAATGAAAGGTTGCCAATCTATCTTTATAAACAAAAAAAAAAACGATAAATATTAATAATTAAAGAATGTATGAAAGGTGGGTTAATAAACGATAAAAAGGAATGTATGAGTAAAAATTAAAAAAATTTAATACTAAGGAAACAAATAATTTTCTACTAAATTCTGTATCCTAAAACAATTTAAGGAGCACCTTCTTCAATAACTTCTTCTTTACACTCTATTTTAACACGTGCAAGACGACGTTCAGGAATACGGACCAAATCTTCTGTGCCTCTAAAAACCATCATATCAAATTTTGATTCCGAAATCATCTCAAAAATAATATAGTGTTCGTTTATAATTTTCATGTCTTCTTTAATTTGTTTCCATCCAGTAGTGAAATAAAAATTTTGACCATGCTTCTCCATAAAAACCAACCATGTACGGTTAGGAAAAGCAGTAATAGTAACATGGTTGGTAGGTATTGTGTTCTTCAACTTATGATGAACAAAAAATCTATTGATAAGCTGCAAGTCAAAAAAAAATTATGTTCAAGAAAGTTGTATACAATTAGTAAATAGCTAATATAGTATAAGTATATAAAAAATTAAATACCAAATGATCTTTATGTTCACAAAACTGTGATGTTTGGCAGTATAAGAAATCATCTTGAGAAATTGCCAAATCTTGATAGAAGTATATGAGTCGAAAAGTTAGACTACCTTCGTACCAAAATAAAAGCAATGACTTATTTGGTAATAGTAGTGACTGTATCATGTTAAACCATCCATCATGAAAAAAATATGAAGACCCTGCTTTTCTAACCCTGACAGAAAAAACTCTTCGATCAGTCGTGATGATTTGAACCATACAATCAGGAGGTAACTTGAAATCAGCTACCCAATTGTGGTAATTCCTTGGTAAAATCTGTATACAAAGTAAATAACAAAAATTAAAATTAAAATAAAGAAAACATTTACATACTCGAGATTTCATATTGTTGTCTGAAAGATAAAGTAAAAAACAATTAAAAAACTCCATTGATATATGAATGTTGGACGGAATGAAGATGATTATGTATTATGTATAGTTAGAAGATAAAATTATTTATAGATGTACTAAATACTCTCAATTATGGAAAAATATATTTTTGTCAATTTTATGCACAAATATAATACTATTTTATAAAATAAGATGTAAGAGTACAGCTTATTTGTTACAAAAAGTGGGAATTAGAAAATTAAAAGTATAAATAAATTTTTCTACGAAATTAATGGAGTGTATTTAAAGTTTTTAAATTTAAACCGGATTGTATTTTTAAAATTTTGTAGTACTTAAAAAACTTTATTTTTTTAAATAGTATGTAATACTTTCTATAACCTGATTAATATATATGTTTAGAATCAATTATGGTAACTGTATATAAAAAAATTAGATAATGTATTAACTACATTACTAAAATACATTACATTACATCTATAATTAAATTGCTCATAATTTAAAAAAAATTAGATAATTATGGTAACTGTAAATAAAAAAATTAGAGAATGTATTAACTACATTACTTAAATACATTACATTACATTACATCTATAATTAAATTGCTCATAATTTTAAAAATCAACCAAAATTTGAATTTTAGTTACAAATATTATAATTTAATATGAATATTTAAAATAATATAAAAGTATAGTTTTTTAAATGTTCTGTATTAATTAAAAAACGTAATTTTTTTAGTAACATTATAAATTTGAAAAAACATATTGTACAATTTTTTTAGTAACATAATTTTTTTCAAAAACGGATTGTATTTTTTTGAAAAACGGATTATCGAAAGATATATTGGGTCTTATATTTTTAATAACATTATTTTTTTGAAAATGGAAAGTATTTTTTTGTTTCTGTATTAATTAAAAAAAGTAAAATATTGTTATCTTAATATTATGTAATACTTTATATAGCCTGATTTAAAGTATAAAATATATTAGCTCATATATTTTTAGTAACAGTATAAATAATGAAACGATATATTATTACAATAAGAGTTAGCAAAAAGAATAATGATGACATATATATAAGAAACAAAAAGTAAAATTACCAAAAAAACATTGTTATTCAAAACAATTAACTAAACCATCAGAATCATCATGTTCATATAAAAAAACCACTCAATTCAAACCATTGTTAAATTTCAAAAAAAAAAAAGAAACATAGAAAATATCCAAATACTGAAGCAAAAAGAAACAATGAGATAAAATGTTTGAATTATAGGTTACTACTTTTCTGTTTTTGGAATTAGAAGCACTGCATCGACACCACCCTCTTTACGCATTTTTGATGAAGACTGCGAAGAAAAATCATCCACGTCATACACGGTTTCCAAATTGCGTTTCAAGTCACCTTCGCTCATCGTATCCAAAATAGTATCATTCTCATCAAAGGATGTTGTAAACCCAACTTTAAAAATATTTGAGCAAGGGGTTACATCGTCTCCAGTTTGGGATATAGAATCCTACAAATATCAAATAATTAAAGAGGGATATCATTCTCATCAAAGGATGTTGTAAACCCAACTTTAAAAACATTTGAGCAAGGGGTTACATCGTCTCCAGTTTGGGATATAGAATCCTACAAATATCAAATAATTAAAGAGGGATGAGTTATATATACCTTTAACAAATAAAGAGTAAAAATTAAATCATATATAAAGTAAAAGATAGTAAACCTTAACAGGCCAATCGACATTACGATTTGCATCGGATGGTTCGACATTGACGGCTTCCTCATCAATAGGCTGATTTTATTTTAAAAAAAAAGTATCAAAAAAATGATAATAATTATAAGTTAAACATTGTTGGCAAATTGTAATTATAGTAGGAAACGTGAAATGGAATAAATATACCTGAATAGTGTCAAAATGTTTATCAAGCTCGGACAGAATCACCGGGTTATCAGTCATCTTGGAGACCGAGTAGCCATCAGCCTTCTTGCTAATGTTAAAAGAAGAAACAACAATCTTGAACGCAAACTTCATATTGAGTAAAGAATTTAGCTCCTTTGGAAAGTTTCCTTCGTTTGCTAACTGTTGAAAAACAAAATATACTTCAATATGGTAGAATAACCAAACATATGATAAAAACAATTATTTACTACATACTTCAATGTTGTTGTCCAACAGCTGATTCGCATTAACCTTCAAAAGCTTTGTCACCTCACGCTCAAACAATGTCAAAGTCACAATGCCAGTACAATCTTGCACACGTATAGAAAGCCTAATTCTGCATAATATATTAATAAGATTTTGTGTTTTTTTGACAAACTAAGGTTAATATGGATAATATTTACCTTGGAATTGATGAAACGGTCCTTGTATTACAAACATCAGTCTTGCATTCCAAGACAGTAACCTCCTCAAAACCATCAGTACCATCCTGCTTCTCTTTAACAACAGTAACGGTTGAAACCTTTTTGTTGCAGCTTGTGCACGCGTTGTAAAACCACTCATTGTTCGATGCAAAACTCTTGATAGTCCCAACAATGACAACAAACTTCGTCTGTGTTTAATAAATAGATAATGTATAACAACAAAGATAAAGGAAAACATATAAAAACAATTTTAATATGTGTTACCATATCTATTGAGTTTAACGACCCAATGGGATAAAAAGTCAAGTCAGAAAGGAACTCTTTAGTGGCGGACTTGACAACAGAAGAACTTAACCCAGAATAACTGGAAGAAGTTTCGGGAGAAAGTTTCTCGATAAATCTAATCAAACATGAAATGTAAGTATTTACACTCACAAAGCTGGTTACAAAATTATAAAAAGAATTATGATAGTGAACCTTTTTTTAAACTCAACAACTTCATCAATATCACCGTTAATTAAGACTCGAGTGACGGTATACAAATTAGAAACAGACAAATGCCCTGTACATAATAAAAAAATTAAAAAGTATTAAACAACTATTTAAATTGAATTAGTAAAGAAAATTCAGAATATATTTAAATAAATACGATACCTCCCCAAAATTTGTATTTCCCAAACTGAATGATTACGACCACATTTTTTTCACCTCGATTGCTGCTCTCATACTCCATTATTTGATCCGCATAACCGTCCCACAGTGTCACAAAAATCTGTTTATTGCTGAACATTAAAGGTAGTTAAAAAAATTATTAGTCTAGATAACATAAAATAAAAAATAAAATAGTATCGGTAATAAAAGTGAAGAAAAAATCAATAAATACTTCAAGTCTTCAAGCATAAAGGTGACCTTCTTCTGGTTTTTTCCATTATTAGTTTCCATGTCTACCTCAAAGGGAAAACTTTTGACCACAAAACCAATTACATCTGAGAAAAATAGAAATAGTGTCAAAAAAATAAATATGTGTTACGTTGTATTATATAGCTTTAATTGTATATGATACCAATTGGACTTTTAAAAAACTTGTTGTCATCTGTTGGATCCTCCACAACAGAATCAAACGGAGTAAAATCAAAACCCCATTCAGAACCAATAGCATCGTGACATTCCTCAACAACGGTGTTGTTATTAAGGTTAATCTTCAAACCACCGTGAGCGTATTTGACCTTCTGACGATTCTCACCCAACGAAGGATTTCGAATCGTCAAACAACGCTTTTCTTCTAAAAGATGTTGATATCCAGTTGCGTTTTTAGCTAAAACAAAAGCTTGCATTTTTGTTCCCTGACAAAAAAACAGCATTTTTTTATAAAAAAATACGTACTTTAAGATTTAACTGTATATAATATTAAATTAAAACAGAAGTCTATGAACGCTTACCTCACTGTCCATGACTATCATATCATAGCAATACACTTTTCTAGCGTTATTGAAATCAGCTCTTGTCCACAAACGAACAATGCGTATTTTGATGGTGTAGTTATCAACGTTGAGATCCAAATTATTCAACAATGTGATTGCAGCTTGTTCCATTACTGCATAGAATTAAAAGGAAAGATTAGTAAGAAAAACACAACAATATATGCTAAAACATTGAAATAAATAATCAATCAATATCTTATACAACAGTCAACGGTATTCTTACCTATGCTTATGTAAAGTGATAGACAATTTTCTGAGTATAGAAGAATGATTTCATGGTGAAATGTTTAAAGAATATTTATAATAGGTAGGCAATGTTAATTAAGGCAACATTGTATAATGTACAAAATTAAAATATCTAACAAATCAATTATAAAAACGCATGAAGATGGAAATATGTCAAATAATAGTAATTTCTAAAAATACAGTAAATCAGTTTACATGTCCATAAATAGCTTAATATGTCAAATAATATGCTAAATTAAAATGCCACTAACCACCTTATTAAATTCCTTTTAAATTTTAAGTTCCTTCTTCAGCTTTACCTGAATAAAAAGCATTCCAGCATTCTATAACCTTAGCAGCTCCAAATTCAGCACTGACCTCCTTCTTAGACACGCATCCGGAAACCAACATATCAAAGATGTTCTTGAGTACTGTATAACACTGCACAACGATATCTACAATATGATATCTAACACATTCAGTTGCATATCGATATAGTGTGAAAGCATATATATAATATAATCATATAGTCAATAACTTTATTTTGCTAATTATAGGTCTGTTAATATGACATTGGAAAAAAACCGGAGCATATTCATGTTCGTTAATAAAGAATATCTATAAAGCATAATGGAAACAATACTATAAATTTAATATGTCATATTAACAACTTCTGACAAATAAAATGTTATCAAATGACGTAGTATAAAGATGTCATAATGTTCTAATATATGACGATATTGTATAAATAGTATTAAGATACTGTAAAACAACAAATTATCGGTAAATAAAAATTGTTCGGATAAATAGTAATACATTATGGTTAAAAGACAAACATAAAACAAAATAAAATTCAAAATCCAATGAAAAAAAATAAACAAAAAAAATCTTTATTATCATTTCCATTATGATTAAAAAGTGAAATCAAAATATAACCATGCGAAAAAAATTAATATTCCTATTTTGCGTAGGTAATCATCAAGGTAGCACTTTTAAAATAATAACGAAGTAGAAAAAGATATCCTTCCTCCAAACCAGCTTGACGCATAAACTTTGTCCAACCTCTAAATGCATATCTAAGCTTTTTGTTACCGGTGGCGAAACGGAGAGCCAAAGTATTTGAAAAGCCATTTCCAGACACAACAGTCATGTATTCCATGTCGGCTAGGTTAACGTTCGCAGCAAACTCTTTTGGAAATATCTACATTTAAATAACATAAACCAATATTAGTATGCAATAAAGTCAACCGTATAAAAGTAAAACATATTAAACAATTATTAAAAGAGGAAACTTACAAATTTGTTCGTTAAAACCCATTTCAGTTCATAAAAATCACTCACATGTACAGGGGATTCTACTATACCATCTAAAATACCATGCTGTTGAACTTGAATTACTTCTTGTACTCTTAAAGCCTGTTGATGGATACGATGCAAACCATCTTTGTGGAAAACTGAAATACTGAAATCATTATATCCCAATAATTCAAATATAACAAAATCCCCTGTTTCCAGTTGAAGATCATTTGAAATATGTATCCAGTCAACGATACTATATTCGGTACCATAATGGCGTACGATGTATACCGTCCAAACCAAATTGTTTTGAAAACGTACTGTGAAACGACAATCCAAGGGATCATTCTTGAAATAATTTTCCATGAAGCCGGATTGAAGCAACTGAAGAAAAAATATTTAGTAAACATATTGAAAGAAAATAATTTTAAAAATACAATACAAATATATAACATATGAGAATAATACCAGATCTTTTGATTCTGTATCCGTCATCACACAATAGAACATAGGATTGACATATGTACCGTGGTGGCATTTGATATGTTTCAATTTAAATGTTTTTATATCCACTTTTTCAAATACTATCAAATCATTCTGCTCAACAGCAAGCATTATAATAACTGTCACCCAACCTTGAATTATAAAAAACCCCCTTGTGTTGGATTCAATAACAACAAACCACTTACAACCACTATCTGTTATTAGATCTACACATCCGACAGGATAATTAGCAACATCTATCAATGAATTATATCCAATAGGTAATTCCTGAAAACGAATATAACAATATGATTATAACAGAAGGTAAACAATATAAAGATATAACTAAGGAATTTTATAACATCTAACAAAATAAAATTGGCAAATAAAGCAGAGTTCCTAACCAACTCAGATTTATACGGATCCGTCATATGAACCAGAAACCCAACATCCATTTCTGAAAAGAAAATAAAAATACAGACACAAAAATTGTATTTAGAACAATGTTATATTAAAAAAAGCAGAAGAAAAATACTGTTTTATTAAATCACAAAAATTCAAATAAAAAATATAAATCACAAACAGAAGTGTAATATACTTACTGATGCTTGAATTTGGATGTCTGATGATAAACATAAAACAGAGCACGCTTCTTCAGTGATCGATTGAAACATCCGATTAAAAGCAAGACTTTGTATAAAGGCGATACAATTGGAAAGGGTTCCATAATTTCCTAAAAAAACTTCCGAATATTAAATAAGATTTCAACATTCCATATATATTTTGAATAAAAAAAAATCTAAATTCTCTGGCCAAAGACAATAGCCACATCAAAGTAAAAAAGTCAACACTATTTTGAATAAAAAAAAACTTTAAGATAGATAAAAGCAAAAAATAACTTACATAAAAATGAGATGATCTGTGGTGATCAAAACTGAATAGATCAATTTTGAAAGACAAAAAAATGATCACTGAATCTTGATGTAATACATGGTCAGTCAACACAGTTTAGATGATACAGGTTCAGGTAACAAAAAGAAACCCTCTGTTGTAGAAGCAGCCAGTGAGATAGTTTGATGGAATTTTTAAGAGGGGTCGGTGACATTGTCGAGGAGTGTAATGAAATGATATCACTTAGCATTTCCTGACACTCCTCGACAACATCACCGACCCCTCCATGTTTCAAGCAAAACACTCTCACTGGTTGCTTCTTGAACAGAGGGATTCTTCTTATTACCTTGAACATGTATCATCTAAACTGTATTTGACACATCATTTGTGTCTTCCTCTCTTCCTTAATAGCTAAAAAGATGACACGTAGGCAAATCGAGGTCATTATGAAAACACTACATGGAATCAAAAATCCACGAATTAGAAAAGTAATTTTTAAATATGTAAAATTAAGCAAGTTAGTACAAAAAATCTAATTCGTTTAGAACAATATTAAAAAAATATAAAATATCAAAGTAAATTATGAAAATTATTTATTTCAGTTATGATATTAATAAACATGTGCATAAAAACAGTAATGGCATAGTTTTTTTTTAAAGTTAACAGCTATGTTAATATCTGAATATATTAATTCATTTATATCAACATGTTAAGTATGACTGCTATTCATTTATGTCAACATGTTAAATATGACTGCTATATGTACATATCACCAACTGGTATAATAATAGTTGTTAAAATAAAAATTAAGAGATGATAAAATGTACTATATTGATATTGAAAACCAACTAACAATGTTAAAAACCAAAAACCATAGAAAAAGTAAATATCTAACAGATGAAAAAGGAAAAAAACATAAACCAAAATGTCAAATAACTAATTACTACGCTTAACGTAAGGTACAACCTTTTCAACACTTAGCACTTGCTCATTTTCGTCAAAAGAATAGTCAACGGTGTCACGGACCTTAATTCCAGCAATTTTCATGAACTTCGACCATCGCCTTAAAGCATATCGAAAACCTTTACGTTTCCTTTCACGTCTAATACTGTTGGTAAACTGCACTGGGGGATCCCGATTCAAAAGTCTAACAGTAATCTCTTTTAAACAAAGATGAAGTTTGGCCATTTCAGAAACACGATCGGGAAGCATCTGTATTGTTATGAAAATATAATTAATAACAAAAAATAAAAATAAAAATATATTAACAATTAAATTCTTATACTTTATAAAATGATATTAGAACTTACAAAATCGGTACCAGCCATACGGGAAAACCGATGAACACGACCATGTGGTACTTCATAAATTTCATCTACAGCATCGATAGGTGCAACTAAAGGCTGCAAATTAAATACAACATTTATTAGATGAAAAAATATATAAAAATTATATAGAATTACCCAAAAATATACTTACCACATCAACGTCTACATCAAGAAAGTTTTTTTCAACACCGTTTTTTCCAAAAACTTTTAAATTAAAATAATTACCAAAATTTTTTGTAAATAACAAAAAACAACCAGGCTCTAAATGTAACAGACTAACAATAACGTCAATACCAACGGTAAAACCAAATTTACCGTCAACCGCTCCAATCATAACGTGAAAAGTGTTGTTGTCTATCATTATAGTGGATATTACATCAATGGTTGTATTAAAGGTTTCCGGCAAAATAAATTCAGGAATAGCCTATAAAACCAATAAAAAAAATAAGTTATTTTAATATCAACAAAGAACAAAAAAAATAATTCAAGATATATAAAAGTAAAAAATAACTTACATAAAAATGAGATGATGTACGTAGCAGATATGTCCAAAAAGAGCTACCACTAACACCATCAAGGAAATATGTTACTTTAAACGTAGTACAATCTAGGGGATTGAATACTACCAAACATCCTTTGGATAGTCGCAAATGTTGGGTTACATTAGACCATCCTTTGAAAAAGAACAAATTTCCTTTATATTCGGTTAACAAAACATTAAAAATACGGCCATCGTCAGTATGTATCATAACATTTGTAGGGCCTTTACCCACACCCCACAGTTTGCAAGCAGCATCAGAAGGAATAGACTAAAAAACCAAAACAGTCGAACATGAATTATAATTACATAAAAAATATAAAAATAAATTATAATAAATATATCAATTACCATAATAACTTCGTCTGCCTTATTCATATGCCTACAGAAACATGGTTCTCTAATACTAATTTAAAAAATAATAAGTTAGTAAACATTAAAATGTTATTGTTCGAAACAAATGATAAAGAAGGAAAGCAAAAACAACAAACATGAAAGCATTGAAATTGATTTAATCATAACGATAAGATAATAAAATAAGTTAGTGAATAATAAAAACAAAAAATACCTTAATGAAGAAGATCCAGCCATATTAGAACCTACAAAAACAGGTTTGAATGACAAAAAAAAAATCAGATAATATATTGTAAAATTCATACATAAAAAAAAACATTACAATCGGATTTAGGACTATGATTAAACATCAAATTCAATAACAAAAACATAATGTTAATAAACAAAATATACAGATCTGGAATTACAATCTGACTTATGGTTCATACAAAAGAACAATATTCTTTCAAAAAATAAATCAAATTCAGGTTTAGGATTTCGTCTGTGGAGTGATAGATAACATTAACATATGAAATAAAAGTTATTATATATTACAATCGGTTTAGGGCTATGAGTAAACATCAAAATCTATACAAAAAACATAAAGATAATAAACATAAACAACAGATCTATAATGATAATCGGAGCTAGGGTTTATTGATCAGTAAATACATATGAAATAAAAGTTATTATATATTACAATCGGTTTAGGGCTATGAGTAAACATCAAAATCTATAACAAAAACATAAAGATAATAAACATAAACAACAGATCTACAATGATAATCGGAGCTAGGGTTTATTGATCGGTAAAATAGTTTTTCAAAAAGTAAATCAAATTCCGAACAAATAAACAATGATGAAACTAAGAATTTAATAATCTACACTTACAGATTTCGATATGGATCAACGAATAAAATCAGAAATCGATTGAAGAAAAGGTCGACGCAGATGAAGAAGATGAAGAACATGAAATCTATATATGTAGGTTAATTTATAAAATCCATTGAAATATGGAAAGCTTTTGGTATTCTATAGAATTGAAGAGAGAAGGCGGTGGAACGTTTTCGGGGATTGAAGAGCATTGAATTGAATACCTAATTGGAGAAAATTGTAGGAAATAGACAAAAGATGAAGATGGCGCCCAAAATTCTCAATTATCTGGCCAAAGAGAGCTGCCACAACATGGTCAAATAGTCAAACAATATTTTGTTTTAGTATATGAATAGATTAGTTTTTCATTTTCATATCTTTTTAATACCATTTGAGGAAAAAAAGAGTTTAATTTTGCGTCAATGGGCCGTCATGCGTGGCGGTGGTGACGAGCAAAACCGCGTGACAGTATTTTGGGGGAAATTACAAGAAGAAGAAATATCGCATAATAATCACAATCCAAGACATTTAACATAAATTGTTTGTATACCACCACCGCCTTTGCTTGCTTCGATCAAACAATTCCAAACTTAATCCGTCTGTTGATCTTCTTCTTCTCTGTCACACGGACTACTAACTTGTTCTGGTAATCATTCTCACCTGATTGCTTTCATCATTTTTAGCCAATTATGACCAGTTTAGATAGACTTCTATGTTTATTCTTCGATATATTCCAATTTCTCTTTCAAAGTTTAATCCTACAATTTCAAGTTCAGTAGTTCAATTAGATTGTATAGAGAAGAATTGATACGAAAGATGTTGGTAACTCTATCGGATTTCTTAAAATATCATGTTTCACTTTTATGAACCAAAATCTTCGTCCTTAATGGATATAATAAATATCTCTAATTGTATTGCGATAAGAAAGGATTATTTTTTATGCGCCTAGGCACGCCTCTTGCGCGCTTTTTAACACCAGAAACTTTGTATATTTGACAACGTCTTAACAAGTGATTTTTCTTTTTTAGTTGTAGATATATATGTGTAAAAAAGTTCTCTTCTTATACATTTTGTGGAATACTGATCTGAAGTATCTCTCTACTAGTCTACTTTGATCGCCAATGTATTTTTTTAAACCAGATGGTGTTTTATATTAACTGGTTTTCGCAGGTGAGAATCAAAATGGACATGGAACAAGAGTCAGAGTGGAACGCAGCCCAGAATATCTCAATAAGTGAAAATCTCTTGGATGCTGCTAAGCGTCAACTGCAGTTTCTTGAAGTTGTAGATAGAAACCGTTGGCTTTATGAAGGCCCGGCCTTACAATGGGCAATCTATAGGTACATCAACAAACTAATTATCTAATACCAGGGATGTTTGTTTATTGTTTACTGTAAAGAGTTATGCAGTTTTCATGTGCAGAAACTAGAAAGTATATTTTGCATGATGTAATAAGATTATATACCAATGTTACTTACTTACTTGTGATATTCTCTTTAGGAAATAAATATCATAATCTTGGTGAACACAATTTCAGGTACAATGCATGCTGGCTTCCGTTGCTTGCTAAACATTCCGAGTCTCCGATCACCCAAGGACCTTTAGTTGTTCCTCTTGATTGCGAATGGGTTTGGCACTGCCACAGACTCAATCCAGTATGATTCTGAACTGAAATCTTCCTTATTTCAGTCTTATTCGTTAATTATCTGTTTTTGGAGACTAAAACATTTTGTTCATGATATCTTTATTAGGTTAGATACAAATCTGATTGTGAAGAATTTTACGAAAAGATTCTTGACAATTGTAACGTTGCGTCATCTGTTCAAGGAATATCGAAAAGCGAAACGGAAGAAATATGGAACAAACTATACCCTGACGAGCCCTATGACTTTGACATGACACGTGCTTTCTCAACCGAATTTTCTGAAGCTATATATAAAACTCAAAGCTTTTCGAAATATGATTTTACTTTGGCTATTGAAAGACAAAGCCCGTTCTATTATCAGGTATCCAGACCCCATGTGAAGAGCGATCTATTTCTCGAAGCAGCTGTTGCAAGATACAAAGGCTTTTTGCATATCATCAGGAGAAACAGGGAACGATCCGTAAAACGGTTTTGTGTTCCGACTTACGATATCGATCTGATTTGGCATACTCACCAGTTACATCCCGCTTCCTACTGCAAAGATCTTACGGAATTAATCGGAAAAGTTCTTGAACATGATGACACAGATCAAAACCGAGCAAAAGGTCAGAAACTGGACACGGGGTTCTCGGAAACTACCAAACAATGGGAGGAAACATTCGGTTCACGGTATTGGCGGGCAGGGGCGATGTATAGAGGTGCCACCCCGTCTCCTGTAGCTACTGCTCCTTGCATACCGGAGATTACTGTCAGTAAATCTGATTCGACTAGAGGGTTTGAGCGGTTGATTGACGGCCCTAAAACAAGTTACATTGAAGTCCTTTTGGAGTTTGTAGAAATTAAGAACCTGCCAGAGAGTAATAAGGGAAAAGTCAACGTCTTGTTCAGCAAGGCACAACCTGACGGAATATTCAACGTGAAAAGGAAACTCACCATCGAATCTGAGACAGGCCAGAAACAGGTTGCAATATTCCAGTGTCAACCTAGCGGATATTTGTTATTTGAACTTGTGTCTCAATCAACAAAGGCCAAAACCATCGGTACTTGCTATATATCTATGGAAGAATTCTTTGGCCCTGTTTATAAACTCTCAGTGGAAAGATGGTTGGATTTGGCTCCTAGTTCGGGCACTGTTGGTTCTGAATTAATCAGTCTACGAGTTGCAGCATCGTGTACTTTGCCGATTCCAGCACCACTTGTGGCTCAGATGTTACAAACTTCCCGTATTACAACAAGATCTTGCTTTTCTCCGCTTTCGAGTATGGTTCGGTTCACCAATAGTTGGAGTCTGATTATAGACGCAGCTGGTGATGAGATTATTAGACTTCGAATGAGGTAATTCTTTTTTATTACAAAAATAATCGTACTACAGTAACAATCTTATTCTTTGTGTAAGACGATTTTAGAGGGTTTTCCAATATGTTTCAACCAATTCAACCTCTTCTCTTTTTTATTTGACCAATCAAACAAACCCGTTTGATATAAAAACAAAACTCAAAAAGTAAATTGGCGAAAATTGCCACCTCCAAAGTTAACCGTTTATTCAGCAAAGAATAAAATGCAATTTTTGTCCCTGGGGTTTGGCCAGTTTTGCGACTTTCACCCAAAGGTTTGTTGTTCCGCATCTGGATCCAAAAGGTTTGAAATTTTGCCATTTTCATCTGGCTCGTTAACTATATCCATTTTTCTCCGTTAAGTTAGGGGTATTTCCGTCTTATTTGTTAACTTAAAAGGCAATTTGGTCTTTTTCACTTTATGTACAAGCATTTAGCATAATGTACAAGTATTCAAAAGACCGAATTGCCCTTTAAGTTAACAAAAAAGACGAAAATACCCCTGGCTTAACGGAGAAAAATGGATAGTTAACAAACCGAATGAAAATGGCAAGATTTCAAACCTTTTGTATCCAGATGCAGAAAACAAACCTTTGGACGAAAGTCGCAAAACTGGCCAAACCCCAGGGACGAAAAAGGCATTTTACTCTTCAGCAAATATAGACTAGCAAGATACTATTAATATCTCTTATACTGTTTTCCATTCAACATAATGAGCTTTTGTCTCACAATTATATGGTTGAGTCATTGAGAAGACATGAAAAAACTTGTGGATTTGAAATGAATAAAGGTGGAAAATAATACAAGACTAAACATAAATTACTTTGGTTTACAGGGAGTTGAAAAGAACTAAAAGTACAGACAAGTCATCGACTAAAGAAATACATGCGCTCACAAAAGCAGGAGAAACACTTGTTGTTGGACAATTTATAGGGCAAGAGTGGTCTTTACTGGATGCTGTATGGTCCCTTAAGCCCGAGAACACCAACAACAAAGATTCCGCCCTCCTGCTCACCGGCCCGCACATGGTGAGCATCGTTTGTTAATTCCGTCATATCTACATTTCTTGATGTATCTAACAGCTGTTTATGATTATACTACAAGGTTAAACTCGTGACTGGTAGAAAGCTCGATTATGAACCAAAACACGTTCATAAGCAAACAAACGAACACAATTTCATGACGGCAATCGAGTTCTCGGTTGACCACCCGTATGGGAAAGCAGTAGCATTGATTGACCTCAAAACTGGACTGTTGACGGTACGGTTCACTTTTTTTCTTTTTTGATCATTTTAAGGTAGCTCACAGTTTGTGAAATTGCTAATAATATCGATATGCTCTGTTTGTTTTTTCTCAGTTACAAGAAGATTGGTTTGCATTGGCTGGAATAGTTTCAGCTTTTGTTGCATCAAAACACTTTCACAAAGGAAGAATAATGAGATTGTAAATGTATTGGTTTAGAGGTTTTATAGTCAATTCTACTTTGATTGTCCATAGTTCTTTTTTTCCTTAGAAATCAGGGTTTCTAGAATTTTATAGCATGTGATGATTTGAAAATAAGTTTGTGTGTGATGTAGACTTGCATAAAGTAAGTTTTTTATACAAGCAGGTGTGTAAAGATGAGGATGATGAATAAATCTCTTGTTTAGTTAATTACTTTTTTCGTCGTCCCTGTGGTTTGTGAAAAATCACTATTTAAGTCCATTAGTTTAAAAATTGCGATTTCAGTATCTGTGGTTTCACTTTGTAACCATTTCAGTTCACCTCATAACCATTTCAGTCCCTGTACTAACAGAATAAATGGATTGAAATGGTTACGAAAGTGACACCACAGGGACTGAAATGGTTACGAAAGTGAAACCACAGGGACTGAAATCGCAATTTTTAAACTAATGGACTGAAATAGTGATTTTTGACAAACCACAAGAACGAAAACAATAATTAACTCTTTTATTAACAAAGCATTTGATGAGTTGATTGACAAACCACAAGAACGAAAACAATAATTAACTCTTTTATTAACAAAGCATTTGATGAGTTGATTTGTGATTTAGGAGTGTTTTTCATAGTTGTTTTATTAAAAGATCTTGATCCAATTTTGTTTGGCTTTGTGTTAGTTATATAAAAAAAACACCACGAGCGGGCTAACTTTTTTGTATACAAGCTGAAAAGAATCATGTGCGTAATTTGATTAAATCATTTGAATTATAACATATTACCTATTTTTTATGAGTCATATTATCTTATTGTTATAATTTTTTTAGAACGACGATTTTCTTGTATTAGGCTACTATATTTTTCAAATCGGAGAGCCGTAAACACACAGAAGAAGATTCTCTATAATGGGGTGCTTTGAATCTTGTTGTGTATATCAAGTGAGCTTGTTTTTTCTTTTTTTTGGTGGTCAATAATGTGTAGTTCCAGAACCCAAGAAGAAGGATATTAAGATTATCGGTGGTCGATAACGGTGTAGATATGAAGCGGGTCCAAATCAAAATTAAGGGGGTGAATGAAGTGATAATTCTGATTTAGTGGATTATCCATAAAAGTTAATATGCGTTAAAGATAATTCAAGTTAGTTGGAGATAAATATAGTTTGGTTTATTTATTTAAATAATTTGAATTATCGGTTTAACATATAGGTTATCTAGTTGCTTTTAAGTAATTTATTTTATTAGAGTTTGAGTTGGGTTAGGATTAAAATAAGATTAGTATAAATAGATGGTAAGCCTATTGTAATTTGTGTATTTTGGTTTAATAATAAAATAGTCGAACAAGTTGTTAATCTCGTATTTTGTGTATTCTATCAAGGGTCTGATTTTCCATAAAGTTAATATGCGTTAAAGATAATTCAAGTTAGTTGGAGATAAATATAGTTTGGTTTATTTATTTAAATAATTTGAATTATCGGTTTAACATATAGGTTATCTAGTTGCTTTTAAGTAATTATATTTTATTAGAGTTTGAGTTGGGTTAGGATTAAAATAAGATTAGTATAAATAGATGGTAAGCCTATTGTAATTTGTGTATTTTGGTTTAATAATAAAATAGTCGAACAAGTTGTTAATCTCGTGTTTTGTGTATTCTATCAAGGGTCTGATTTTCCATAAAGTTAATATGCGTTAAAGATAATTCAAGTTAGTTGGAGATAAATATAGTTTGGTTTATTTATTTAAATAATTTGAATTATCGGTTTAACATATAGGTTATCTAGTTGCTTTTAAGTAATTATATTTTATTAGAGTTTGAGTTGGGTTATGATTAAAATAAGATTAGTATAAATAGATGGTAAGCCTATTGTAATTTGTGTATTTTGGTTTAATAATAAAATAGTCGAACAAGTTGTTAATCTCGTGTTTTGTGTATTCTATCAAGGTTCTGATTTTCCAAAAGTTATTGCCATCATTAATTTTAGATCCCATAAGACAACTTTTATTAACTATGTGTATCCACACACAAACACGCATTTTAACTTTAAAAAGAAAATTGAATGCTTTTGTATATTTAATTTTTTTCTTGACGTTACAGCATAAATTGTATAATGAAGCAAATCGATATCAATAACGGTACCTATGCCCGTCCCAGTATTCACATTTATGGTTTTCTATCGATGTAAAGCATCTGTCAGTATCGTTTTGGGCATATCACGGATTTATTATTTTTATGGCTTTCGATCAATGTAAAACTCGTGTTGATGGTCATATCACGTCCTCATATCTTTAACTTTTAATTTTGGTTACAATATAAAGTGTCGGTACTAACTGACCGATATCAAGTCAAACTAGGGGTGTGCAAAAAACCGAATTAACCGAACCATAACCGAATTAATCTACAAAACCGAACCGAAAAAACCAAACCAAATAAAAACCGGTGGGTCAGTTAGTGTTTTTTTTAAACAACCGAACCGACATGTAATAAATCTTTTTAGGATTTAGGACTTTCACCATATATTTAATATTTGATGTTTTTGACTGAATATTTTTAGTACTTATGGGTTTTTCATATCATTTTGTGGTTTTGGTTGAATGTTTATTTGAATTTATGGAATGTATCATATCATTTTATTTGAATATTCGATAATAATAATTGGTATTAATATTATAGATTATATATATTTTTTAATACTATGTAATATACTAATACATACAAATATGCAAAAACAATTTATTTCATGTTAAAAAAAATTAAGCTATTTTTAGCTAAGCTAAATACACGGTTAACCACCCATAACCGACCAGCTATAACCATCAAAACCGAATAATCATAACCACCATAACCTATCGGTTATGGTTATGGTTATCCAATAACCGAAATCGTAGTTATGGTTATGATTTTTGGTCAAAACCAACCCATACACACCTCTAGGTCAAACTGAATTTCTAGAGCATCACGTAGAATAATCCAAACTGAATTTCTAGAGCATCACGTAGAATAATCCCTCTTGTTAAATTGATTTCGTCGGCATCCTTTAAAAGAAGCCGAAGTTGGAATATTATTACACCCATAGTGTTTACACCCATATTTCCTTTTAGCTTATTTGACATTTTCAAAAGTTCAACATTATTCATTTATTCTCATGACTAAAATTTATTCAAATATTCATTAGAGAATGTATTTATATTATTTTATATATACGTGTCCAATAGTTGCGCTTTAACTAACTAGGTATAAATGTTAGGGGAGGATTTTCTAACAATTAGTGATCCTTATTTGTTATCCTAACTAGTGATCCTTACTTCTGTGACAGGTGGTGATCCTCAGAAGAGCTTTAGGATCAGGATCATGGATCACTTCAAGGATCCTCATACTGACGATTGTTTACTCATGTTTTATAATATCTCGCAGGTATATTAAGCTTGACCAAGTCTTAGCGACATTCCTGGAGAATATTCCCGAAGTATTCTGCACGTGCTAGATCAAAACTAGACGTTATGGAGAACGTGGAGGCTTGGCCCGAAAGTCGGAGAGTTTGTTAACTAGATATTTTTCTTATTTTAAAGGGGTAACGAGCTAGTTAGTGACACTTAGTCATTTTTTGGCAGTTACACACACTCGCAAACACTCTCATACAAGCTCTCGTTCGAACACTTAGCAATTACTTACACTTTTTACACATTTCACCGTAGTGATCCTTGTACCTAGCTCGTTACTATCCGAAGTTGTAAACGTTTATTCATTTATTTGAGCTTGGTGATCGGTAGTTTCCATCACCCGGGGTTTTTTGTGCCGGAGATCAATTCTTGATCAAGGGCTTTTTCCCCGTATAAATCTTTGTGTTGTTTGTGCATTCCACATTGAAGTGATCCTCATTGTTGTTACACTTTTTGAGCATCATACCCCGTAATCTAGAGTTTGGTTGCAATATTCTCAACAGATTTTTTGACCAAAACAGTTTGGCGCCCACCGTGGGGCAATTGGTGCTTCGTCCTTAAGAAAATACGCATTTCTGTGCTTAATTCGGTTCATTACTGTCAAGCAAATGGCTTCCTCAGCGAAGAATGCTTCAAACTTGATGCCCTCATTCACTTCATCACAAGGCGTTCCTCCTTTGCCTCCACCACCTTCTGGATCCCAGAAGAATACAGAAAATGCTGCGAAGAAACCGACTCCCATTTTCTCAAAACCATCTACTTCTTCTGTTTCAACTAATCCTACTACTAATGATCTCTATACCTTGATTTTGCAGATGAGGAATCATGCACAAGAGCAGGATAAGACCAACGAAAGGATCCTCCGGGAGATTGATGAAATTAAGAAACAGAAGAAAACGGCAGAGGATCATTCTCCACTGATGCCCAGATCTTTGAATTTTGACACTCCGGTGGTTACTTCTCAGCCGTCAGTGGTTCCAAACATTCAATATGCGGGTGGACCAAAGGGAGTGCACTACGGAACAACAGCTATGACCCAGGCACTAGGTTCATATTTCCAGCCAGCAGGATCCTATCCCCAGCATATGGGATCCCTCACGGGTACAGGAGGATATTCAGGAATGCATCAAGTTCAAGGATCCTCCTTTGTTCCAGGATCATCCCAGGTTCAAGGATCCTCCTTCGTCCCAGGATCATCCCAGGTTCAAGGATCCTCCTTTGTTCCAGGATCATCCCAGGTTCAAGGATCCTCCTTCGTTCCAGGATCATCCCAGGTTCAAGGATCCTCCTTCGTTCCAGGATCATCCCAGGTTCAAGGATCCTCCTTCGTTCCAGGATCATCCCAGGTTCAAGGATCCTCCTTCGTTCCAGGATCATCCCAGGTTCAAGGATCCTCCTTCGTTCCAGGATCATCCCAGGTTCAAGGATCCTCCTTCGTTCCAGGATCATCTCAGGTTCAAGGATCCTCCTTCGTTCCAGGATCATCCCAGTTTCAGGGATCCTTCCAGATGCCGGGATCCTTGAGGAGTTTGCAAACAGGAAGTTCAGATGTCCATCAAGGAGATTTTATCCCAATGCAGACCAATGCCTCTGCTGGCCCCTCGATCATTCCAGAATCTCAACAATATGGATTAACCTCCATATTTCCTAACTTGAATCCAATGGGAGGTAACACTTTTAATAATCCTCACACTATTAACCATGGTTTTATGCAGGATCCAGGTATCAATCATGCCATGGCCAGAGAATTGCAAAAGCTAAAGGATATGATCTCGAGTGTCCCGGGAGTAGTCAAACCTATTCCAGAGATTGCAGATGGGAGCCACAAGATATCTCGCTTTGCACCACCAATCTGTGATGCTGAGATACCCAAGAGGTTCCATGTGCCTACAATGAAATTGTACGATGGTTCGACGGATCCTGAAGAACACATAGCACAATACAGGGAGAGGATGGAGATCAATCCAATCCCAGAAAAGTTAAAGGAAGCATGCCTATGCAAAGGATTCGGATCCACTCTTACTGGATCAGCTCTCAAATGGCTGCTAAGTCTTCCTCCCTATTCTATTACCTCATTTGCAAACCTAGTTAACTTGTTTAATACTCAGTTTTCCTGTAGTAGAAAATTTGAACGACTAACTAGTGATTTATATAGGATAACCCAGGGTCATAATGAATCATTAAGGGATTACATTACCAAATTTAGTAAAGAATCCTTAGACATTCCCAACTTAGATATAGCCACGGCTGTTGAGGCCTTCAAAATGGGATTACTTAGGGATTCCTTATTTTATGATGATCTTGTTATGACACCGTGCAGGAACCTAGATGAGGTAAGAACCCGGGCCCTCAGGTTCATCCGGCTAGAGGATGACAAGAGGATTCAGGAGAGGATAACAGGATCCTCAAAGCAGGATAAGCAAGGATCCTCATTCAGAAACAACAAGTTCAGATCCTACAACAAATCTGATAATCAGAACGTGCATTCTATTGATCAAGAAGAGGATGATGAGGATTATCCTCCAATCTCTGAATATTGCTTTAGTGTTGATAACAATGAACTAATCCTTGCCATGCAGAACCTAGGTGATAAAGCTAGATGGCCAAGAAAGAATGAAAGGCCAGCTGCAACTAAGGATAAATCAAAGTGGTGTGCATATCATGAAGATTTTGGGCACCTCACAGAAGAATGCATTGCATTAAGAAAGGAAATTGGATACTTGCTGAGCAAAGGCCATCTAAAAGAGTTGTTGGGAAGAAAAAAGTCAAGGACTCAGGATCCTGAAAGGATCCCTGAGAAGGCTCCAGCCCCTCCAGCAGACGCACAAGTGATAAACTTTATCTCTGGGGGATCCGACATTTGTGGCACATCCTTCTCAGCAGCTAAGAGGCATGCGAAGGAAACTAAAATGGATAACGGAGAAAGGCCAGTTCGAACATCGAGTGTCTCCGAAGGAAAAGTCATAACCTTTGATGAAGAGGATCGTATTGATATCCAGGATCCTCATCACGACGGTTTAGTTATTACTCTTTTTATATCTAACTATTTTGTCCGCAGGATCCTAATAGATGGAGGAAGTTCAGTGAACATTATCCAGCTTGATGTTCTAAAGAAGATGGGTATCCCTGAATCAGAGATCATACCAAGATCCTCCGTGCTCGTGGGATTTAGTGGCGAGACCAAGAACACCCTGGGGGACATTAAACTCCCAATATATATTGAAGGCTTACACTCTTATCAAAAGTTTTGTGTTATTGACTGTTTATCTTGTTGTAATGTTATCCTTGGCAGGCCCTGGATACACGATATGAAAGCAGTCCCATCTACTTATCATCAATGTGTGAAGCTCCCTAGTCCTTGGGGAATAGTAAAGATTGATAGCGATCAGCAGGAAGCTAAGGATTGCTACACTTCATCGATGAAACCAGCTTCGAAGTCAAGGGAGCAATAGCAATCAAGGTATCCTCCAAGGAGTGTCTTGGAGGCCAGAGAGCAGGATGTGGTAGAAATCCTCATGGATCCTGATGATCCTGAATCCAAAATCTATATCGGGTCAGGGATCCTTGGCGAAATGAAAGAGGACCTCATATCCTTCCTCAAAAGGAGAAAGACTACCTTTGCATGGAAACACGAAGACATGACTGGCATATCCAGGGATGTTATCACTCATAAGCTCGGCATCGACAGATCTTTCAAACCAATCCATCAAAGGAGAAGGAAGTTTGCACCAGAAAGGAATGCCATTATCCAGGAAGAGGTAGAGAAATTGCTCCGGGCAGGTATGATTAGAGAGGTCAAGTATCCAAGATGGTTGGCCAATGTGGTTGTTGTTCAGAAGAAAAACGGAAAGTGGAGGGTATGTGTCGATTTTACCGATTTAAATAAGGCATGTCCCAAGGATCCTTTCCCTTTACCCCACATTGACTCCATGGTGGATGCAACTGCGGGTCATGAACTGTTAACTTTTATGGATGCTTCATCTGGATTTCAACAAATCCAAATGGAACCATCCGACCAAGAGGATACAGCCTTCATGACTCCAACTGGTATATATTGCTATATTGCTATGCCGTTTGGATTGAGAAATGCAGGTGCAACGTACCAAAGGCTGGTGAATATGATGTTCAAGGATCAGATTGGACAAACTATGGAGGTTTACATAGATGATATGGTGGTGAAATCCTTAAAAGCTGAGGATCACCTACGAGATTTGGAGGAAGCATTCGATATCCTTGACAAATATAACATGAAGCTTAATCCTTCAAAATGTCATTTTGGTGTTAAAGCAGGTAAATTCTTAGGATACATGGTGACTAAGAGAGGCATTGAAGCTAGCCCGGAACAAATTAAAGCAATAGTGAACATCAAATCTCCGGCCAATGCTAAGGATGTTCAAAGGTTAACAGGAAGGATAGCAGCCTTGAACAGATTCATATCCAAGTCCTCCAAGAAGTGTAAAGAATTCTATGATATCCTAAGGAAGAACAAGAAATTTGAGTGGACGGAGAAGCATGAAAATGCTTTAAAAGCCCTCAAAGATTACCTATCCTCGGCCCCGGCTTTAATGAAACCAGAAAAAGGTGAAGTGTTATCCTTGTATCTCGCAGTATCCTCAAAAGCAGTAAGTGCGGTCCTTGTTAAGGATCATCAAGGTACACAACATCCCGTTTATTATGTAAGTAAAAGTTTACTTGATGCCGAATCCAGGTACTCACACCTTGAAAAACTTATCCTTGCACTAATAATGGCATCTACCAAGTTAAGACATTATTTTGAAACTCATGTTATCATTGTTAAAACTAATTTTCCAATTAAGAATGTCCTCAGGAAACCAGAGATGTCAGGAAGGATGGCTAAGTGGGCAGTGAAATTGAGTGCATATGATATAAGATATGAGCCTAGGACAGCTATCAAATCCCAAGCATTAGCTGACTTTGTGGCTGATTTCAGTAGTGATTTACAAGAAGAAGCTGAGTTAGAAGTCCAGCAGCTAGAGGAGACCAAGGATCCTTGGATACTTCACACTGATGGATCCTCAAATGTCAAAGGCACAGGGCTTGGAATACTACTAAAATCGCCACAGGGGGACATAATACCCCATTCTATAGCTTGTGAGTTCCAAACCACTAATAATGAGGCTGAATATGAAGCCTTAATTGCTGGTTTGCAAATCGCAAAGCATATGGGGATCAGGTATCTTGAGGTACACGTAGATTCTTTGTTAATTACAAATCACTTTAATGGATCATATGCTGTTAAAGGTGAAAAGCTAACCAAATATTTGGAGATAGTCAAAAGTTTGGCACTCTCTTTTGTCTCTTTTAGTTTGTCACAGGTACCAAGGGAAGAAAATACAGAAGCTGATGCATTGGCTAACTTAGGATCATCTTTGAAGATCCCAGAGGATATCAAGATCCCTATTATCCATATCCTGACCCCAGCTATTGAGGATCATGTGGCTATGGAGATAGGGAATAATTCTGCAATGATCCCTAGTGAGGATACTCAATCCTATTCAGGATCCGGATCATGGATCTCACCAATTATGAGATACTTACAACATGGAGAGATTCCTACAGGAGAAAACCCTAGGGCTTTCAAATCTAAGGTATCTCAATTCACAATTATGAATAATATGTTGTATAGGCGATCTCTTGCAGGACCATACTTGAGATGCATTGAGGATCCTGAAGTTCAAGAAGTTTTAAAAGACTTCCATGAAGGAGATTGTGGAAATCACACTGGGGGCAGGGCTTTATTCTCAAGGATCCTGAGGACAGGATACTACTGGCCAACCATGAAGAAAGATGCTGTGGAGTATGCCAGAAGATGTGATCCTTGCCAGAGACACAGCAATATCCTTCATCAACCAGCCGAACTATTGCATCCTATATCCTCCTCTTGGCCATTTATGAGATGGGGTATGGATATAGTTGGCAAGCTCCCTAAGGCACCTGGTGGAAAAGTATTCATGCTAGCTATGACTGATTACTTCTCCAAGTGGATAGAGGCTGAAGCTTTTGCTCAAGTTAGAGAAAAGGAAGTTATATCCTTCATTAAAAGAAATATTATAACTAGATTTGGAATTCCTTCTGAGATTATATGTGATAATGGTTCCCAATTTATTGGGGGCAGAACCACTAATTTTTGTGACAGCTGGGGGATTAAGATGATAACATCAACACCAGTCCACCCACAAGCTAATGGTCAAGCAGAATCATCCAACAAGATCATCATCAACAACTTGAAGAAGAAGCTTGGATCCAAGAAAGGAAAATGGGCAGAAGAGCTACCCTATGTGCTCTGGGCTGACAGGACAACCCCTAAGAATGCTACTGGACAAACACCATTCTCTTTGGTGTTTGGGGCAGAATCAGTGATCCCAACAGAAATGGTGGTTCCTACTGCTAGAACAAGTACCCGTGATCCTGAGGAAAATGATGAAAACTTGGCTCAAGACCTGGATACTATCGAAGAAATCAGGGATATGGCTAGGATCAGGATGGCCAGTTATCAACAAAGAATGGCTGGTGCTTACAATAAAAATGTCAGGATCAGGAGGTTTCAAGTTGGAGATATGGTGTTAAGGAAAGCATTTCAGAATACCACCAATCCTGCTGATGGAAAATTGGCTCCAAAATGGGAAGGCCCTTATTTGATTGAAGCTGAAGCAGGAAAGGGGGCATATAGATTGCTAACCATGGAAGGTAATTTGCTAC
Organism: Helianthus tuberosus; assembly: GCA_030545235.1. Taxonomy (NCBI): domain Eukaryota; kingdom Viridiplantae; phylum Streptophyta; class Magnoliopsida; order Asterales; family Asteraceae; genus Helianthus; species Helianthus tuberosus. Next base: position 153,231,361 of record CM060403.1, on the reverse strand, counting down.
CAAGAGCTTGGAATGCTGTCCACTTGAAGAAATATTTTATGTGAGTAGGATCCTAGTGGCACAGATGATCCTCGCGATAGGGATATCCTTATAGGATCCTCAAAATATCGGTGATCCTTACTCAGGTAATATCCTAATCTTGAACTATTTCATTTCTTTATTTTCTCATATAAGGATAAGGATCATGTATCCTTTATCCATCTCTCACGTGAGTTCAAGTTTTGAAAGTTCAGGTATCTTTAGCACAACGTTGGTTATCCACAGAAGCAATCCGTCTTTTGGGTTTAACCCCAGTTATTTGGGCTTGTCCCCAGATTCCGCCTGTAGCGCACGATGATCCTGGTGTAGTTCAAGGCTTTGGGACCAGTACTCGTTCTAGGGGCTGATAATTCCATTGTTCTGGCTATGCTTAGGATCCTACGTATAATGGTAGACGTACCATACATCCGTTCATAAGGTTTCTAACGTTTTCACGTTAGCTAAGGTTTCTAACGTTTTCACGTTAGCTAAGGTTTTGGCATCTTCATGTCACTAAGTTTGGATAGTCGCCAGTTAGGGCCATACTCCAGTTTACACACGATCCTTGGGCTTGTCCCCAGTTATCCTTGGGCTTGTCCCCAGTTATCCTTGGGCTTGTCCCCAGTTGCTAACTCTTTTCTTATATTGGCTTAGTCCCAAGTTATGCTCTATTTCAGGTCCTTGAAGGTAGGCAGCTAGGGATCTTTGATCCTTATTACACTCTAAGGTTTATCTTATAGTTATCCTTATTATGGTTAGGATTCTAACTTGGATCCTCAGGTATGATCCTTAACTCTTTTGATTTTATTCATTATTCTTTTGATGAACCCTTATACTCGACAACTGAACCTGTGTTTCTTAAACTATATCACTTTTTAGAACTTATCGGTTATGGGATAAGTGATCCTTGATTATATCCTAAACTTTATGGATATATTTTCTAATTTTCTAAGGTTTGACAAATATAAACAGGATGAACATTATAACAGTAGAAAAGTAACATACTAAAAAGGATAACAACACAAGATAAGCGACAAAAGGTTAAGTTTTTATTTATTAACATAAGGCTAACCCTTTAAAGGTTGTCAAAATTACCTACCCGAGCATCTACCAGCAAAACGTGGCCCGTCCGCTGGGGTAGGTAAAGGGTGTCCATGATAATGAGTTCAAAAGTAGTGCAGGAATATAAAGGCGGCAGGATCACAATGGTTTCATCCCCCAAACAGAGGATCCCTCCACCAATTGCAATCCTGCCTATTGTCCTAAGGATCATACATGATCCTTAAACCTAAGAACTATTGTTTAGAGTTATTACAAACCATGAAATTGTTTTAAACATCACAACCATCAAACTAAAAATTGGGCTCCGGCCTTAGCACATATATCCATCATCGCCCAATTGTGCAGCCTACACCTTCACTGCATCATCACCACCAGCCGCTGCATCCTCAGCCTTATCCTTCAACCCGCTGCCACTAGCCTCAATTGCCAGAATCTCCTCAGCCTCCTCTTCATCACCCAATTCAGCCAGCCTTGCCTTCCATTCTTCAATCTCCCAGTTGCCTTTGTCGAAGGCAGGATCCTGAGCTTCCAAGGCCATTTGGAGTTTGGTTTTGTACATTGCTATGGCAGCAGAAACTTTAGCATCATCCATGATCTCCTGCCTTTCATAATCAAAGTTAACCAGCACCTTGGCCATCTTCTGCTTGGTATCCTTGAGTTCCTTCTGAAGATCAGCAATTGCAAGATCCTTGAGCACAGCAACCTGCTGGAGATCGGCAATCTTCTGATCTTGATCCTCAACATGACCGACGTAATCCTCGATCTCAGCAAATTTCTGCAAAAGAAAAGGGTAAAGCGGTTCAAGAGCAAGTGATCCTTAGATCAGCAGGATATGCAAGCAGAGATAGTGATCCTTACATCATTGAAGTACTCGAGGAACTGGTGGCGAATTAAGGGCAGGCCCTGCAAATCCTCAGCCTCGGAAGTCTTTCTCTTTTTGATTCCCTTCCCTTTGAGGGGTGCCTTGGGGATTGAGGCTGTCGGGCTAGTAGGAACCTTTCTTTTGGAGGATTTGACAGTGGTGAGATCGGTGACGCTGAACCTTGAAGCAGCTTTGGCAGATTTTCCAGCACCTACACAACCAAAATAAGATAAGTATCTTTTCTTAATATACATTTAATTATTTATTTAAATTTTAAACAAGGATACTTACTTGACATTGTGACAGAGCCTGAGGATACCTCCTGTGAGTCTTGGGTTGTTGTTTTAAAAGTTCTAGTTTCAGGGTCAAGCCCCCAGAAAGTAGCAAGTCTTTCCCTGGTTGCGGGTGTTGTGATGAGACGTGAAAAGGAGATGGCTGCATGACACAAGACAAAGAAGGGGTTAGTGATCCTATTACAAAAACATGACCATCTGGTGATCCTTCCCAGGATTCTCCAGCCTACCATGGGTGGACCATGTTCTTGGTAAATGCTCTCCATCTGAAATGGTATTCCTCCTTACAAAGAAGAAGCGACGCTTCCAGTCTTTATCGTTTTTGGTGACTTTGAGAAGAGGGTGATCTGCACCGGGTTTCCGTTTAAACAAGTAACGGTGGGATCCGAAGGTAGTAAGATCATACAACTCCGCTAGTTCTGACATTCCTAAATCAAGACTCTCCTGCTCGATGATCCTCTCTAAGGTGTATAAAACCCTCCAGATCATCGGCATGGCCTGAATGTAAGATATGCCGGTAAGGGAAAAGAAGGATTGTGTGAACTCCGGGAAAGGATAGGTGTACCCTATAGCAAATGGAGTGACTGGGAAGGCGACCCATGTATCAGAAACGTAGTCGCTCAGAACAGTTGAATCGAAGGGTTTGAAAAAGACATTCGCTGGAAAACGGTGACGGATGTTATCAATCTGTGCATCGGTAAAGCAGCACCTCTCGTTCACCGAGTCCTTGACGATCTTCTGACTCTTCAGAGGGCTATCCTTTTTGTGATCCTTAGCCGGGGAATTTCGGAGCAACATTCTTGAAGTGATTAAGGTAAAGAAAGAAGAACAGAGTAAGAAAGAAAGAGAGAGGAGAAAGAGATACCTGATCGATCTTCAACTGAGATTATAAAGGGAGTTTCTTTCGAATTTAAATGCATAGTGATCCTATCTATATCTCTATTTATAATCATGATCTTGCAGGTTGTCACTTCCGTGACATCATCATCGCAACGGCTAGTTCAAAATTAACGGCTATATATCCGTTAGTTTGTTACGGATAAGATCAAGAAAATATAACTCGCCAAATTTTACAAATTACTCCTTATATTTTGGGGGCAATTGTTAGGGGAGGATTTTCTAACAATTAGTGATCCTTATTTGTTATCCTAACTAGTGATCCTTACTTCTGTGACAGGTGGTGATCCTCAGAAGAGCTTTAGGATCAGGATCATGGATCACTTCAAGGATCCTCATACTGACAATTGTTTACTCATGTTTTATAATATCTCGCAGGTATATTAAGCTTGACCAAGTCTTAGCGACATTCCTGGAGAATATTCCCGAAGTATTCTGCACGTGCTAGATCAAAACTAGACGTTATGGAGAACGTGGAGGCTTGGCCCGAAAGTCGGAGAGTTTGTTAACTAGATATTTTTCTTATTTTAAAGGGGTAACGAGCTAGTTAGTGACACTTAGTCATTTTTTGGCAGTTACACACACTCGCAAACACTCTCATACAAGCTCTCGTTCGAACACTTAGCAATTACTTACACTTTTTACACATTTCACCGTAGTGATCCTTGTACCTAGCTCGTTACTATCCGAAGTTGTAAACGTTTATTCATTTATTTGAGCTTGGTGATCGGTAGTTTCCATCACCCGGGGTTTTTTGTGCCGGAGATCAATTCTTGATCAAGGGCTTTTTCCCCGTATAAATCTTTGTGTTGTTTGTGCATTCCACATTGAAGTGATCCTCATTGTTGTTACACTTTTTGAGCATCATACCCCGTAATCTAGAGTTTGGTTGCAATATTCTCAACAGATTTTTTGACCAAAACAGTTTGGCGCCCACCGTGGGGCAATTGGTGCTTCGTCCTTAAGAAAATACGCATTTCTGTGCTTAATTCGGTTCATTACTGTCAAGCAAATGGCTTCCTCAGCGAAGAATGCTTCAAACTTGATGCCCTCATTCACTTCATCACAAGGCGTTCCTCCTTTGCCTCCACCACCTTCTGGATCCCAGAAGAATACAGAAAATGCTGCGAAGAAACCGACTCCCATTTTCTCAAAACCATCTACTTCTTCTGTTTCAACTAATCCTACTACTAATGATCTCTATACCTTGATTTTGCAGATGAGGAATCATGCACAAGAGCAGGATAAGACCAACGAAAGGATCCTCCGGGAGATTGATGAAATTAAGAAACAGAAGAAAACGGCAGAGGATCATTCTCCACTGATGCCCAGATCTTTGAATTTTGACACTCCGGTGGTTACTTCTCAGCCGTCAGTGGTTCCAAACATTCAATATGCGGGTGGACCAAAGGGAGTGCACTACGGAACAACAGCTATGACCCAGGCACTAGGTTCATATTTCCAGCCAGCAGGATCCTATCCCCAGCATATGGGATCCCTCACGGGTACAGGAGGATATTCAGGAATGCATCAAGTTCAAGGATCCTCCTTTGTTCCAGGATCATCCCAGGTTCAAGGATCCTCCTTTGTTCCAGGATCATCCCAGGTTCAAGGATCCTCCTTCGTTCCAGGATCATCCCAGGTTCAAGGATCCTCCTTCGTTCCAGGATCATCCCAGGTTCAAGGATCCTCCTTCGTTCCAGGATCATCCCAGGTTCAAGGATCCTCCTTCGTTCCAGGATCATCCCAGGTTCAAGGATCCTCCTTCGTTCCAGGATCATCTCAGGTTCAAGGATCCTCCTTCGTTCCAGGATCATCCCAGTTTCAGGGATCCTTCCAGATGCCGGGATCCTTGAGGAGTTTGCAAACAGGAAGTTCAGATGTCCATCAAGGAGATTTTATCCCAATGCAGACCAATGCCTCTGCTGGCCCCTCGATCATTCCAGAATCTCAACAATATGGATTAACCTCCATATTTCCTAACTTGAATCCAATGGGAGGTAACACTTTTAATAATCCTCACACTATTAACCATGGTTTTATGCAGGATCCAGGTATCAATCATGCCATGGCCAGAGAATTGCAAAAGCTAAAGGATATGATCTCGAGTGTCCCGGGAGTAGTCAAACCTATTCCAGAGATTGCAGATGGGAGCCACAAGATATCTCGCTTTGCACCACCAATCTGTGATGCTGAGATACCCAAGAGGTTCCATGTGCCTACAATGAAATTGTACGATGGTTCGACGGATCCTGAAGAACACATAGCACAATACAGGGAGAGGATGGAGATCAATCCAATCCCAGAAAAGTTAAAGGAAGCATGCCTATGCAAAGGATTCGGATCCACTCTTACTGGATCAGCTCTCAAATGGCTGCTAAGTCTTCCTCCCTATTCTATTACCTCATTTGCAAACCTAGTTAACTTGTTTAATACTCAGTTTTCCTGTAGTAGAAAATTTGAACGACTAACTAGTGATTTATATAGGATAACCCAGGGTCATAATGAATCATTAAGGGATTACATTACCAAATTTAGTAAAGAATCCTTAGACATTCCCAACTTAGATATAGCCACGGCTGTTGAGGCCTTCAAAATGGGATTACTTAGGGATTCCTTATTTTATGATGATCTTGTTATGACACCGTGCAGGAACCTAGATGAGGTAAGAACCCGGGCCCTCAGGTTCATCCGGCTAGAGGATGACAAGAGGATTCAGGAGAGGATAACAGGATCCTCAAAGCAGGATAAGCAAGGATCCTCATTCAGAAACAACAAGTTCAGATCCTACAACAAATCTGATAATCAGAACGTGCATTCTATTGATCAAGAAGAGGATGATGAGGATTATCCTCCAATCTCTGAATATTGCTTTAGTGTTGATAACAATGAACTAATCCTTGCCATGCAGAACCTAGGTGATAAAGCTAGATGGCCAAGAAAGAATGAAAGGCCAGCTGCAACTAAGGATAAATCAAAGTGGTGTGCATATCATGAAGATTTTGGGCACCTCACAGAAGAATGCATTGCATTAAGAAAGGAAATTGGATACTTGCTGAGCAAAGGCCATCTAAAAGAGTTGTTGGGAAGAAAAAAGTCAAGGACTCAGGATCCTGAAAGGATCCCTGAGAAGGCTCCAGCCCCTCCAGCAGACGCACAAGTGATAAACTTTATCTCTGGGGGATCCGACATTTGTGGCACATCCTTCTCAGCAGCTAAGAGGCATGCGAACCACCTCCAGTTATGAGAACCATGAGAACCACTTTATAGCCTTTAGATCAACTTGATGGATGGATGAGATTAAAAGTAACAAAAACTAATATTAAATAAAATTTGTCTTATTATGTCTTATATTTTAATCAAAAAGGGTAGATTGGTAAAATAACTTTTTTTTGTCTTTTTCACTTTATTATTTTTTAATTACTTTTTGTTTTATTATATTACTTTTTAGTTTTATTATATTACTTTTTATTTTTTAAAAGATTTTTTTATTAAAAACATTTTTAAATTCAGATTTTTTTAAAAAAAGACAATTTTTTTTGCACGCCGGATTTTGCACGCCGTTTTTACTCATCGTTTTTTAATGGGTTGTTTTTCCACGTCGTTTTTTACGCTCGACTTTTTCAAGCGTCATTTTTTAACGCGGCGTTTTTTACGTCCCGTTTTAACGCGGCGTTTTTTACGTCCCGTTTTAACGCGGCGTTTTTTAAGTCCCGTTTTATTTACGTTTTACGAAAAACTTTTTACGTTTTACGTTTTACGAAAAACTTTTTACGTTTTATGTTTTACGTAAAACTTTTTACGTTTTACGTTTTACGAAAAACTTTTTACCTTTTACGTTTTTACGCGTCGCTTTTTAACGCGCCGCTTTTACGGCCGACTTTTTACGTTAAAAAGTTTACGTTTTTTGTTAAAAAATTTACGTTTTACGTTAAAAAGGTTTACGTTTTACGTTAAAAAATTTACGTTTTACGTTAAAAAGTTTACGTTTTACGTTAAAAAGTTTACGTTTTACGTTAAAAAGTTTACGTTTTATGTTTTTACGTTTTACGTTAAAATATTTACGTTTTACTTTAAAAACTTAACATTTTTACATTAAAAAGTTTACGTTTTACGTTAAAAGTTTACGTTTGACGTTAAAAAATGTATGTTTTACGTATTACGTTAATTTTTTTAATCTTTTTACGTTTTACGTTAAACTTTATTACGTTTTACGTTTTTAAACTTTTTACGTAAAACTTTTTACGTTTTACGTTTTACGAAAAACTTTTTACGTTTTACGTTTTACTTTAAAACTTTTTTACGTTTTACGTTAATTTTTTTAATCTTTTTACGTTTTACGCTAAAATTTTTACGTTTTACGTTAAAATTTTTACGTTTTACGTTAAACTTTTTTACGTTTTACGTTTTAAACTTTTTACGTTTTACGTTAAACTTTTTACGTTTGACGTAAAAGTTTACGGTTGAACTTTTTTTTCACAAAGACTTTTTTACACAAAAACTTGTTTACGCAAGACGAACGCACCCATAAAATCGCAAAGTCGGTAGGTGTCTCGGATAGATTTTTATCGTCATCGACTGGGGAAAAGAATATAAAAAACCAACAACAACAAAACAAAGCGTATCTCGAAAAAAAGGGGGTTTGGCTAAGATTTTCCGATAATAAAAAAGGCTGCAAAATGGGGTTGCAGGTACAAAAAACCTACCCTCCGCCGTCTTTGCCGCGCCATCGTCATCAAAATCATTTTTTTTTCATCATCACAGCCGATTCAAATAAAAACCCAGATTCAAAGATTAAACCCAAATATCATTCAACGATATTCAAACATTCAAAAAGGACCAAGATTCAAACAGTTTCCACAGAAATCAAACATATTCAACCCAGATTCAACATAATTAAAACCCAGATTCACAGAATTAAAAACCCAGATTCAAAGATTAAACCCACGTATCATAAACCCAGATTCAAAGATTAAACCCACATATCATTCAACCCACATACCAGATTCAAAGATTAAACCCCCAACATACCACCATCAGATTCAAAGAACAGGAACACGTTTCAAACCAGAAGGAACATGAACATGTTTCAAACCAGATCATTCAAACCAGAAGGAACAGGAACATGTTTCACCCAGAAAGGAACAGTAGCATCATTCAAAACCAAATCAAAAAAATATCAACAGATCTAAACCAAAAAATATCAAAGAAATACCAACAACAAGAAATACCAACAGATCAATACCAACAAGGTGTGGCTGACCCACCACCACCGCCTTCATCCACCGTCGCCGACCAACCACCGGCCTCTAAGCCACTAACCCACCACCACCGCCCCCTGCTCCTTCATTCTTTCTTAGAAAAACCCTAAATTGGTTGTGAGAATGTCGTGGTAGCAAGTGGGGGAGGTGTAGATCAGAGGTCATGGTGGTTGGTAACCGCCGCCCTTCGTCAGCTATAGAAACGACCACCACCATCCGGTGGTGGTGAGTGACGGCCTGCAGTGACAAGACAGAGAGAAGGGACGGAGAGAGAGAAACTTGATGAGAGAGAGGTGGCGGAGGAATTGTGCGGCGGTAGCAGCGTCGTGGGGGACAGCCGGTAACAAACCGACGCCGGCGATGTCGATGGTAATGGTGGTTGAAAGAGAGAGAAACAGGGAGGTGGGTTTTAAAATTGGGGAAGGTTATGGTGATTGAAAGTCTTGCAACTATTAAATAGAAAAGAAAGAGAGAGGAGATAGGAGAGAGGAGAGAGAAAGGATATGACATTTGGGGTAAATGACTATATTACCCTTTTTGTTGGCAAAACCTGATTGGTGGAAACTGGTTCTCATGGTTCTTATAACTGGGAGTGGTTCTCATTCTAGCGGCTCCCTTCTACAATAAATGTTGATCGTAATTATATAGGTGTAAATGTTAACTGTTTTTTATATATAAAGAAATGTCTAAATCAATAAAACTTAAAGTCTAGATATATATTATTAATTTCTTGAAATGATGGTGCTACAAGAATACAAAAAGAAATGAAGGATCCCCGTCACTTCATATTTTCACACTATGGACCATGTCACTCTTGCATCACCTTAGGGTGAAGGGAGTGGTTAAACAGGTGAAAGTGGCAAACTTCAAAATCGACCAATCAGAGTGTGCCATGTCAATCAGTGTGAAGAGTTTAAACTTTGGCGAAAAGTGTTGGCAGTGGTTAAACAGTTGAAAGTGGTAAACTTTATATATATATACACACACATCAACACATACACACACAAATCAATCATTTTTATTCTCTTTTCCCGATCGGTAAGAGGTCACCGCAAGTTCAAGTTTGCCGAGCGGCAAAGGAGGCCGGCGGCGGTGTTGCCGCGCGGCAAACTCCTTTGCCGAAGAGTTCACCACTCCACTCCCTTCACCCTTAGTCGGCATTTACACCTAGACTAAAGAAAGACATAGATTCTTCGTAATAGCACTATTACTTTTTAGTTTATTTCAATAAAAATATAAATTTGTTAAAAGTTACAATTTATGCTGTCGGTTACTATACTGATCACCAAAAATGAACTGTAGCATCATATGTTAATACACATGTGGACAACTATGTCGACAAATATAAAGACAGGTAAAGTGCACAAGCTGTGAATCGTGACTCATTCCTTCAATCGATATAAACATGCTTCTAGACATATGTATCATGACTGTTATCATATCTATTTGAGTGTTTGAGATTTCATTTCCCAAAGTCGCTTAACTTTTATATTTTTAGATTAAAAAAAGTGAAGATCTGAGACCGTGGGGTATGGTGGGGCGGGGGTTTGGGGCATGGGTTGACACTTGGCTTGGGTGGCTTCGCTGGGCTGACCCACATTGAAGACGGTATGGTGGGACGTGGCCAGCCCAAATGGCTGTTTTAAATTTTTTAAAACAAAAAATTTAAATTTTTTAATGTTTTTTAAATAAAGAAAATTACATAAATAAAGAAAATTACATATAAAATTCCTAACGCTTATATTTTTTCTTTATCTCTTCTCTCGTCTTCAACATTAGTTCCAACTCTTCACCCTCTAGGTGATCAATGGGCTGGGCTAGAAATTTCATATCATCTCGTCTTTGTGTCAGGGGATCCCTAGCTTCTTTGCTCTTTCGAATTTCGGCCCTTTGTTGTTGGAATACGTTAAATGTATCTAACTTGCATGCAATGATATCCAACTGATCGCTGTATACTCCCCTACGCGAGCCCGAACTCCCAACTGAAGGCGATGCCGTACCCGATCTTGATCTTTGAGCGCGCCTTTTTGCGGCATCTCTTCCGTATTCAGGCCGGTTTGGCGAATCGTCCAAAAGGTCCTCCAATTCTTGATCTCGTGCATCAGATTGGGCTTGGGACGAGGCCCTTGACCTTTTGGAAGACGTGTTAGTTTCGCTTCCACTGGGGATATTCGTCCACTTTGGATGGAACTTACAAATCTCCCAACAATGCATGAAACGGAACTCGCTCCCCACACTTGTTTTGAATGTAACCAATGCATTTGTCACACAGTCGGCTTCGGTTTCACCACTTTTTGGTTTTGCTTTGCTTTATTTAAAAAAACACTAAATTTTGTAAGTTGGCCGCTTATCTCGCTCCAATAAGTCTCCCTTTCCAGTTCTTCATGGAATGCTTTACTAATCGCTTCCCACAAATGGGTTCGATGTTGAGAATTTCCTATTTTAATAAAAACAAAATTTAATATATTACAAAGTTATATAAAAAATAACCATAAATATTAAAATAAGGGCTACAAAATATTTAAAAATACCTAAAGTTGGATGTTGAGATTGTTGAAGCCAAGCCCTCGCCAATGCAAGTTCTTCATTAACGACCCATTTTTGTTGTTTTCGTTTGGCGGTTTCAAATGCTTTCTCCGCCTCGGTTTTTTTCTTATAACTTCTCTTTTTGATGGGTTTGGATGCGGAAGGACCATCGTTGGGTGGTTGAGTTTCGGGGACGGTTTCGATTTGGGAAAGGACGATGGAGGTTGGTGAAAGGTTGATGGGCGTTTGTGGAATCGGGCTAGGTATAGAATCGTCGGTGTGTGGGAAGTTAGTATACAAATGATTCCCGATATACGATGCATAACTCGCCATATCGAGCATAGAGGAGTGTAATAAAAATGGACGAGACATGGGACGATTGGGTGGTGGTCTAGTATTTTCTTGGAATGCCCACGGGTTGTTCGGGTTATAACCACAATTATGAGAATGCATTTTTCGTTTTGTAGAATAAGAATAGAGATGATTATAGAAGATGAGGAGTGTATTGTGGTTGAATGTGGTAAAAAAAAGAATAGAAGTGTGAGTTTTATAGTGAAAAAATAATTTTTTTAACATAGCCGTTGGCCAACGGCTAGTTTGGTTTGGCCAACGAGAACCCGCCATGTCATACTAATAGACTCGCCCCACGCCTGGCTTCAAACTCCCGCCCCTTGGGCCACGCCCCAACCCAAGCCCACCCGGGGTGGTGGCTTGGGCGTTTTCAGCCAACCCACGCCCCAACCCAAGCCCCATACCCCACAGTCTGATATCTTAATAAAGGCCATTTTTTAATGGTAAATTTGGATCATTGTCGGACCATTGGAGTATCATCGTACCACCAGCGGAACCATCCGATCATATCTATCTCCGCTAGGCATAAATGCCCATTATATATAGAATATTAATAGTTCATTTACAATTTATATTTGTATACGAAACACGGATATGGAGTATATTTCGCTTAAAAATTTATTTAGTTTCATATTCCTTATTTATTTTAGTTAATTTGTTAACTAGGTTAGAACCCCGTTGAAGGGGTATGGTCCCAGATCTCGCGTCAGCACGACCGCGAGTGACCATTACCCTTATCAAAAACCCCCACCAGCAAGAACTTATATGTGTTTGTGCGGGCATGCGCGAACACAACAGTTGAAACCAATCTGTCCAGTGATGAGAAGACTTACCTTAAGTACGAGAACTAATGTTACGCATAGCGATGCGGCCTGACACCGCATCCTATGGACATTTTCGTCACGACAAGGGATCTGGACAATAGTAACAGTCACCAAGCGGCGATGCGGCACGGCACCGCATCCCGCATGCATCTTGACTAGAACAAGAACGCGGGAACAACATCAGTTACCGCAAGCAGCGATGCGGCCCAACACCGCATCCTGCCTACAATGCAAGTGGGTCTGACACCACAGTACAAGTGGCACTGAGAACAGTCACCTGTCAGCCCACATGTATGCAACAGTCTGACACCACAGCAGGACGTGCCGCAAGGCCTTTCAGCTTCAAGCAATTCAAGTCTTGTGGGCCAAAAGAATTCACTGGCGAAGGAGGTCCTACTGCATTATTCCACTGGTTTGATTCCATTGAGGTTACTCTAAGACAGAGTGGTTGCCCTGATTACCTTCGAACTCTGATTGCTACCGGCGTCTTCCAGTCCCGTGCATTAGACTGGTGGACGGCCGAGAGGAACAAGCGAGGGAACGATGCAGCCTACGGTCTGTCGTGGGACGAGCTCAAGGAAGTTATGCTAGAGGAATTCTGCCCTCCTCACGAACGTTAAAAGCTAGAAGATGAATTTTGGCACATATAGCAAAAGGATGGTGACAATGCTGGTCTCACTGCTCGTTTCAAACAGCTCAGCATTATCTGTCCCGATCAAGTTAAGACTCCCGACATGACAATCAAGAAGTACATCCGGGCCCTGCCCGACTACGTTGCTGATTTCGTGCAAGCGGCTAAGACTACGACGATCGAGGAAACTTATCTGTTGGCCGCTGAAATCAACGACAAGCGGGTTAAGGCTGGTGTTTGGGATAAGACTTCGAAGCATCTGCATCAAGCTACCGCCACCGCACCAACTGCTGAACCCACCTCATCCAGCAACAAGAGAAAGAACACCTCCAGCAACAAGAACTGTGCGATCACTGCTGCACCAGTTCAATTTGTACCAGCCCAACAGCGTCAAGTAGCGGCGCCTGTGGCTAATGCACCACCTGCAAAGCGTGCATACACTGGGCCACACCCGCTCTGCCCTACTTGCACCTACCATCACCCGACTGCAATTCCTTGCCGCTTTTGTGCTCATTGCAATGTATACGGCCATTTTACTGCCAACTGCCGTATTCGTCAAGCTCCTGCCAACCAAGCTCTACTCACTGCCCCACAGGGTCAACAAGCTCCTCCGGCACCCGTAGTCAAAGCCAGAGCCTGCTTTGCATGTGGCGACCCGAACCATTTCGCCAACATGTGCCCAAACAGGGTTGTGAAACAAGAGCCTCGGCAACAGCAGCCACAGCAGTCACAGCAGCAACAACAGGTCGCACGCCCCAGAACTTTCAACCTCAACGTGCGTCAAGCCCAGGCCGACAACAACGTGGTCAATGGTACGTTCCTTGTGAATGGTATTTATGCTTCATGTTTGTTTGATACTGGAGCCGATAACTGCTTTGTGTCGTTCGAATTCGAGAAACTCCTTAGTCGTAAACGTTCCCAACTCTCCTCGGCATTCGATGTTGAAGTCGCTACCGGAAGAACCGTCGCCGTCAATTCCGTTATCCGTGATTGCACTCTTGAGCTCAACAATCACATCTTCCCAATCGACCTCATTCCGATGCAACTCGGAAGTTTCGACGTCATAGTAGGCATGGACTTTCTTCGAGAAAACCATGCTGAAGTTGTGTGCTTCGACAAGATGATTCGTTTTTCACTCGCAAATGGTGACTTATTGTGTGTTTGCGGTGATACTACTTCAAAGGGTCTCAAGCTTATGTCATGTGTCCAAGCTAGCAAGTATCTCCGTAAGGAATATAGGGCTTTCTTGGCTAACGTTGTAGCAGCGGAGAAGGAAAAGAAAGAGAAGAAGGAAGTGAAAGACCTTCCTGTGGTTCGAGAATTTCCTAATGTTTTTCCAGAGGATCTTCCCGGACTACCGCCAAGTCGTGATATCGACTTTCGTATCGACCTCATTCCTGGAGCCAACCCTATTGCCAAAGCTCCTTACCGACTCGCGCCGTCCGAAATGCGCGAACTCTCAACCCAACTCCAGGAATTACTTGAGAAAGGCTTCATTCGCCCGAGCACCTCTCCTTGGGGCGCACCAGTCCTTTTCGTCAAAAAGAAGGACGGGTCGTTCAGGATGTGCATCGACTATCGGGAATTGAATAAGTTAACTATCAAGAACCGCTATCCCCTACCTCGCATCGACGATTTGTTTGATCAACTACAAGGCGCTACGTGTTTCTCCAAGATCGGCCTACGTTCAGGATACCACCAGCTACGTATTCAAGAGGATGATATACCCAAAACCGCGTTTCGTACTCGTTACGGCCACTACGAATTCGTTGTCATGCCTTTTGGTCTAACTAACGCACCAGCGGTTTTCATGGATCTGATGAATCGCGTGTGTAAACCATATCTCGACCATGTCGTCATCGTATTCATCGACGATGTCTTGATTTATTCCAAATCGAAGACCGAACATGCGCAACACCTACGTTTGGTTCTCGAGTTACTCTAGGGGAACCAACTTTATGCCAAGTTCTCCAAGTGTGAATTCTGGCTGGAGGAAGTTCAGTTTCTGGGTCACATTGTTAATAGTCAAGGCATTCACGTTGACCCTGCAAAGATTGAAGCTGTCAAGAGCTGGATTACACCTAAGAATTCGTCTGAAGTCCGCTCTTTTCTCGGACTAGCGGGCTATTATCGACGATTTATCGAAGGATTCTCGAAGATTGCTGTACCACTTACCTCTCTTACGCATAAGGGTCAGTCTTTTGTCTGGGGAACCAAACAAGAGACTGCCTTCCAAACCCTCAAACACATGCTTTGCAACGCTCCTGTTCTCACGTTGCCCGACGGAAACAATGATTTCATTGTCTACTGTGATGCTTCCAACCTTGGTCTTGGTTGCGTTCTCATGCAACGGGACAAGGTCATAGCTTACGCATCTCGTCAGCCCAAAATCCACGAGAAGAACTATACAACCCATGATCTCGAGCTAGGCGCAGTTGTTTTTGCGTTAAAGATTTGGCGACACTACCTGTATGGTACCAAGTGTACGATCTTCACCGATCATAGGAGCCTACAACACATCTTTAATCAGAAGGAACTTAATATGCGTCAACGCCGATGGGTAGAACTTCTCAACGATTACGACTATGAGATCCGTTATCACCCAGGCAAGGCGAATGTTGTTGCCGACGCACTTAGCAGACGTAGCTACCTGCTTAGCACCCGTAATGTTCAAGCCCAACACGATCTCGAAACCCTCATCCGCGACGCTCAACATGCATGTTTTAATGAACGCACCCTAAAGAAAGAAAGAAACTACCACGATGGAGCCCAACTTGTGAGCAAATCGAATGGGATATTCCACTTCCTAGACCGAATTTGGATTCCCAAACGAATGGATTTACGACAAATTTTGATGGACGAAGCCCAGAAATCTCGGTATTCTATTCACCCCGGTGCCGACAAAATGTACCAGGATCTCCGTTATTGGTACTGGTGGCCGGGTATTAAAAGGGATATTGCTCTCTACGTCGGAAAATGCCTAACTTGTGCTAGAGTCAAGGCTGAACATCAAAGACCCTCTGGCTTACTCGAACAACCACCAATTCCCATGTGGAAGTGGGAGAGCATAGCCATGGACTTTATAACAAAGCTACCGCACACGTCATCAGGTCACGACAGTATTTGGGTTGTGGTCGACCGTTTGACTAAATCAGCTCACTTTTTGCCGATACGAGAAGACTACAAGGTAGAACGATTAGCCCGAATCTACACCGACGAGAACATTTGTAATCATGGAATGCCTCGTGACATCATTTCTGACCGTGATGCTCGGTTTACCTCGCGACTGTGGGAAACGTTTCAAGCGGCACTCGGTACATCGCTTAATCTAAGTACCGCTTTCCACCCTCAAACCGACGTTCAGACTAAAAGAACGATTCGTACTCTTGAAGACATGCTCCGTTTGCGTGTCTTAGACTTCGGTGGTAATTGGGATAAATACCTACCGTTAGTCGAATTCTCGTATAACAACAGCTACCATTCTAGCATCCAAATGGCACCATTCGAGGCATTATACGGAAGAAGATGTCGATCGTCTATTGTATGGCACGAGATCGGTCATTCGCAATTAACCGGTCCTGAGTTATTACAAGAAACGACAGACAAAATTTTCCAAATTCGAGACAATCTGGTGAAGGCTCGGGATCGACAGAAAAGTTACGCCGATAAAAAGCGCAAGCCCCGTGAATTTGGAGTTGGTGACTACGTACTCCTAAAGGTATCACCTTGGAAGGGTGTAATCCGATTCGGCAAAAAGGTAAAGCTCGCGCCTCGATATGTTGGACCTTTTAAGATTCTGGAAAGTATCGGAAAAGTCGCCTACAGACTCGAACTACCGGAGAAACTTAGTAATGTCCACCAGACTTTCCACGTGTCAAACCTCCGAAAGTGTCTCGCCAACCACGATTTACATGTTCCTCTAGACGATCTACAAGTGAACGAAACATTACACTTCGTGGAAAAGCCTGTCGAAATCATGGATCGCCAGACCAAGCAACTCAGACGCTCACGCATTCCTATTGTGAAAGTCCGATGGGAAGGCAAACGAGGCGCAGAGTTCACTTGGGAACTCGAAAGTGACATGAAGGCTAAGTACCCGCAGATGTTTAAAGAGAAAGTCTAGAAAGAGAAAGTTCTCAAACGTGATTCACGGTGATGTACAACTTCCAGCTTAATTTCGGGACGAAATTCCCTAAACAAAGGGAGGCTGTAACACCCCGTGTTTTCATAGGTCAAAGTCAAGTCAAGGTCAAAGTCGACGACCGATTTCGCGCAACTTGACTCGTAGAAATTTCTTTATTTGATTCGTATTATGTGGAGTAAGTGTTGTTAATGATAATAATCGATGTGTTTTAATCGTTAATCAATCGACTTACGACTGTGAATCCTAGGAAGTAACAATGCGATAAAGTTAACTACTCAATAATCAAGCTACGCTAATCGAATCGACTTCAAATCGCAACTCGTGCTACGAACTTTTACTTGTTATTATACGTGTGTGTGTGCCTTACGTGTTACCTGTGCATGTTTATTTGTGTTGTGTGTGACAATCAAATGAACTCAATCGAAACTCGAAATCTAACTCGAATTTCAATCGAACCCGAATCGTGAACGAACTGTGATAAATGGTGGAAAATAGATTATGCGAGATATGAGTGTTTGGGACTGAAAGTAATTTGACTAGGAAACCCTATCGTATCGCATCGATCGCAATCGAAATCGAATCAGCAAAAAAAAAGTCGCGTCAAAACACACTAACCAAGTGCCATCCGGCCGGATAGCCATCCGACTGGATAGCCACTTGGTGAAGGATGACAGGTGCCATCCGACCGAGATGCCATCCGACCGGACAGTCACCCGGGTGATGTGCTGTCCGACCGGACAGCCCTTTCCTCTTTTGGCATCCTATAAATACCACTGTCATTGTCATCCTTTCCACTTTTGGAAATCCATGTTCGACCAGCACGCTTAACTCAACCTTTTCTCAGATTTCTCTCGATTCCGGTAAGATTTCATCCTAAATCTTGTACTTTCTTGATCTACACGCACTCCTACACCTTTCTATCTTTTAAATCTTAACTTTTAACCGTGAAATCACTAGATTTCGGGTGTTCTAAGGTGATGTCATCATATGTTCTTCAAGAACATCATGTTTTGACCTCAACCCACCAAGAACAACTTAGATCTAACCGATTTCCACAGAGATCTTGTAAAGATCTTGACACAAGTGTGGTGAAAAAGGATTGAAAGATGGTTTTAACCTTCTTTCAACTCTTTCGCGCCCGAAGTACTCAAAACCGATAGGATCCGACCCTGAATTAGTCTTCTACTCAATGATAGTGTTGTACTAGTTCAAGATCCGGATTCTACTCACGAGACTATCGACTTTGGGTTAACCAAGAACAACTGTCTCGAGCCGATAACCGGCCGGACTAGGGTGATTCCTGTAACAACGCGTATCAAAAGTCATATTTATTAAATTAAGAGTTAAATGCCATTTTAGTCCCTGTGGTTTGGGCCATTTTGCCAGTTTAGTCCAAAGGTTTCATTTTTAACCTGTGGGTCCAAAAAGGTTTCACAGTTGCCATTTTAGTCCACTGGGTTAAGTTCATCCATTTTTTCTGTTAACTAGAAGGCCATTTCGGTCATTTTATATGGCTGAATTGCCCTTTTAGTTAACAGAATTACATACAAAATGACCAAATTGGCCTTCTCGTTAACAGAAAGAATGGATGAAGTTAACCAAGTGGACTAAAATGGCAACTGTGAAACCTTTTTGGACCCACAGGTTAAAAATGAAACCTTTGGACTAAACTGACAAAATGGCCCAAACCACAGGGACTAAAATGGCATTTAACTCTTAAATTAATTTGTCCAATAGGAAACCCTAATTGAGACACCCAAGTGATTCTGTATAAACCCTAAAATTTTCAGAACAATCAGAATCAGGATCAGGGCCCCTAAAACTCAGGGGGGGTAAACCCTAGTTACGATTATCTACATAAAACGTTGTCAAAATTGAAATTTACGAAATTGTCAACTCAGCTAGGCTAGTCAAAGATGTGGCTAACCTATAGTGAATAGGTGTCCCTTACGGACCGTAAGGGATGATGCTTACGGTCCGTAAGCGAGGTCAATTTTTGGGTATAAATAGTGGACATTGGCAATCGAATTCTGGCACTGAAACGACGAAGAAATTCGTTACGTAGGTTTAGTTATAGCAGAAAAAATCCAAAACACACACACGATTCACGAAGTGCTGCCGCAATACAGGGTAATAACTCGATCGCTGCTACGATTCAATGTCCGATCGATTAAACTATCCAATGGATGTTTAAGTGCTGCCCACATTAGGGTTTATGCTTTGTCATTCGTTGTTAATTCAATGGATGTTTAAGTATCGCACTTTGTCATTCGATGTGAAGGTTTAATCTCGTGAGTTATCGTAAATGCTGTATTAAGTTACTAACCGAATTGTGTGCCTGTTATTAAATTTAGGTTAAAAAGGCTAATCAGTAGGCTAGGCTCTGCTCAAAACTAAATCTGCAATGTGAGTCATTCTCTTTTTATCAAATTACTTTCAAAATCATGTTTATTTTCAAAGGTTATAATTACAGTGATTAAGTTTATGTAATCACCAAGTTACAGCCGGTATGTGGGGTTTTGTATACATTACTTGATAATCTTCACCATTGGGGCAGCCAAGGGGTGATATGACCATAGTCACAGACACCATTAGACAACAGGAGGGCCAATGGGTCGAGTGACAAAATACCGTGGGTAGTTGGTTTGATATCTGGAAACATTGTAATCTCTCTTAGTACTGTAAATTATGACAAACAGGTCGTTTTTAGTAAAAAGAATGATTCACTCAGTATTTCCCGCTGACAAAACCTTTTTCAAACATGTTTCAGGTGATCTGTTGTGATCCAGGAAAAGTGCCGAGAAGCACTACAAGCTTAAGGAAGTGGCTCAATATAAAATAAAGAAACATGTTTTGTAAAAATAAAAGATTTCTCCGTGAAATCTTATGATTGTAAATTATCAGGATTTTATCCCGAGTTGTGAAATAAAATAACCGGGAAATTGCAGTTTTTAAAAGATCCTGGTAAAATCTTCCGCTGTTAAATAAATACCACGGGATTTTCTGTCCCGCGGCTCCTGAAACGGGTCAAACCGGGTCGGGGGCCGTGACAATTCCTGTTCGGGTTGGTCATCTGGGTTGAACTAGGGGTTCTGTTGACTAACACGTTGTCAAAGTGACCCGACATAACGACAAACCTTCAAAACGACCAAGTGTAGAACGAACAGGACAATCGGAGCGGATTGCCATTCGACCGGATTACCATCCGACCGGATAGGTCACCCGAACGGATTACACTTGGGTCCCACCTTTAAACAATCTTAATTAAAGTTTGGGTATTGAACGAATTGCAATCCGATCGAACGACCCTCTAAAAGGATTACTCTTCGGATCATGAGATACTAAGACTTTAAAAGACATAGCATGCTCAATAGCACGAATTGCCATCCGATCGAATGACACTTCTGTAGTGAACTTGTTTTCAATAAGTAACCTCGTCACTAAGTCACCGTCCGACCGGATGACCATTCGAACGAATTGCTATCCGCACGACTAGTCATCCAATCGACCGACTTGAAAGATAGAGATACTTAATGGGTTTCAAAATGCTACAACGAAAACTTCAAAAGTCAAAGCATCATACACAAACACATACTTCTTATAGGAAGAAACAATCCACTCGAATCGTCCTCCGACCGGATCACTATCCGACCGAATGACCACCCGAATGGATTGTTATCCGCACGAATTGCTATCCGATCGAATTACCATCCGATCGAACTCCTATCCGACCCTTTCATACTTTGTGACGTTTTACGAATCGCTTATCGTTATGCTACCAAATCTATTCAGGCTAACCATACTCGCTAAGCGCTCCCTTCAATCCATTAATCGCTGTGAGTATACTCGACCCCTTTTTGCTTTAAGCACTTTTCGGTGTTACATACGTTACGAATATTCAAACTACAACTATCACACTACTCAAACTATTTGAACGCTAATCGTTAATGCATGTTATACGTGGCTTATGAATGCTTGTTTGTTATGTTTACACATGGAATGTTGTCTACCTGCCTTAGCAACGATAGTACTATAGTTTGGACTTAGCACCCGTTCACACGGGGGTTGTTAAGGATCTTTTACTTGCATGGATTACGGTGGTAATCATGTATTGCGAACTACCTCAGGCAGTCAACCCGCAGTCATTGGTATCGATGGATCTATGTCGATAACTAACGTGCTTCATTTCACTATGTGTACATGCTAGTTATGCGTAACGAATTCGAAACTCTATATGCTATTATCAAACTTGTATGCTCACCTTTACATTATATGTATTGACTTTATTTTAACGTATGTGACATGTGTTTAGG
This sequence comes from Helianthus tuberosus, assembly GCA_030545235.1. Classification (NCBI taxonomy): domain Eukaryota; kingdom Viridiplantae; phylum Streptophyta; class Magnoliopsida; order Asterales; family Asteraceae; genus Helianthus; species Helianthus tuberosus. The sequence goes on along the minus strand of CM060403.1, from coordinate 153,210,179 downwards.
TTGTTTGTATGTCTAGCTCACTGTGAACTCGAGGCTAGGAAAGGTCTAGGATGCTCTCTGCGCTGTGATGAAATCGAAGCTAGGAAAAGAGGTCCTAGAAACCAATAAATAAATCATCTATGTTTAAATCTGAGTTGTCGGAACAAAATGTTTGCTTAGATTTATCTGTAATAATTTGTTTACCGTTTGAGACATGGTATGGGACATGTTAATTTAAATTGAATGGTAATGATAGTTGTTATGGAAACTTCTGGACAATCTGTTTCGCTCAGTGCCATGCCCCGATGATTCCGCCATCGGTTGGGGTGTGACAGGTATCTTATACCGTAAATCATACCTGGGGTCACTCCTACGATGCGTCGACCCCCAAGATGCCACATACCTTATCAGAGAAATACACGAGGGAATATGTGGCATACACGCAGGCCCACGCATGGTGGTGGCCAAAATCATGAACGCCGGGTACTACTGGCCCGGCATGCACCTAAATGCGGTCAAAGTCTTGCGCAAGTGTTTCAATTGTCAGCGGCATGCTTCCAAGACCTTGCGCCCCAAGAACAACCTGATCCCCGTCACCACTGCATGGCCATTACAAAAATGGGCAATCGATGTGGTGGGACCATTTCCAGACGCACCAGGTGCAGTGAAGTTTATCATAGTGGCTGTTGATTACTTTACAAAATGGGTAGAGGCAAAACGCTCGCCTCAACCACCGCTACGATAACAAGGAAATTCGTCTGGGAACATATCATCTGCCGTTTCGTTCTACCAATGTGCATAGTTACCGACAACGGTACCAACTTCGCTGCCGATGACTTTCAAAAATGACTAAAGGAGCTAAACATTGAGCACATATTCTCCTCAGTGGCGCATCCGCAAGGGAATGGCCAAGTCGAGAGTATCAATAAAAGTTTAGTCGAAGGCATCAAAGCACGGTTGGGAAAAGCCAGACGCGGCTGGGTTGATGAACTCCCAAGTATCTTATGGGCCCACAGGACAAGCCCAAAGACAAGTAACGGTGAGACACCCTTCAGCCTGGTCTATGGCACTGAAGCGGTGATCCCCGCGGAAGTAGGCCTCCCCTCACCTAGAATGTTGGCTATCAACAAGATAGACAACAATGAGGAACGCAGGGTTGACTTGGACCTCCTGGAAGAAAGACGTGAAAACGCTGCCATTGATGTGTGTAAAATGCAACATATAAATTACATCAAATGAGGCATAAAACTAACCCTTTTTTAGTACTAATATTGGAAAAGAGTGTTTTTGTCTTCCTTTTGTATTTTCAGGATTAAATGAGCTCAAAAACACAAAAGAAGCAAAAAGACAGCTAAATCCAACATAAATACAAGAAAAGGAACATTAGTGGACTGCCCGAACCCTCAACGGCACCTTTCAAAGCAAAATAGAGAAAACAGAAGGCTGAACACGCCCCGTGCTCAGCCAGCATGGGGCCGTGCCCAAGAAGCAGCAGAAAAGACAAACCTATAGAAGCTTCTATTGCCCACCACGGGCCGTGCTCAGCGGACACGGGGGCGTGTCGAAAGTACAGCAGGCGCATTTATTGTAATTGCGAATTACAATTAATGAGGAGAGAGAGTGTCAGACGGACACGGGGCCGTGTCCAGCTCTCTGTTCAGCCTATAAATAGGAGTGCTTGGATTCATTTCATCTCATCCCTTGGCACACCACCTCTCTCACACTTCATCCACCACCCACCACCATCACAACACCATCATCCACCACCATCATCCATTGTCCATCATAGAGTGTGTGAGTCGTCTCGGGATCCAAGATTGATCGTAAGAGTTCTTGACAATCAAGGCCATGTTTGCCTAAGTCTCTTACATCACTTGGTGAAGACAAAGTGTCTAGTATAATACTTTTTATTTCTAATCTTTTGCACTTTTTATTTGGTTTTGTATTAATGACTTTAATAACTAGTTACTTATGTTGAAGGTGATCTTTCCTTATCGTTTGTCCGTGGTGTCTTGGCATTATTTTACTGTCTATATAAAATAAAGGATTTTCACCATTCATATCTCCACGGTCTATATGGAGGTATGTTGGCTACCTGGTAGGGGGTTAAGGGAACGGTTTGGTAAAGGTCTTGCCATTGTTCAGCGTTTAGAGGTCCTGCAATGGACCTGGGTCAAATTTAGTAGGACCTCCTTCAATACTTCACGGTATTGGATGGCGGGGGTCCAAACTCTTTGATCCCCTCATAAGCTAACTACTATTAATACTATAACCCGGCTACTTAGGACTGTATCCCTGCTGACTCAGACTACTTAGCCGAGGGTAACGTCACCGCCAAAAGCGGGGCCTACAAAAATACTGCATTAATAACTTAATTCATTATCTTCCAATAATCCACCCCTTTAGGATTGTATCCCTGCTGACTCAAACTACTGGGGTGAGGGTAACGTCACCTTCAAAAGAGGGGCCTACTACAATAACTAAGATAATCTCTTAATTATGTGCAAAAGTGCGGAAATAATCAAAGGTTATGCTAGATACGAGTCGGAACCAAGTGATTCATCTTGTCTATCTGTTTTTATTTTATTTTTATTTTCAGCATTTTAGTTAGTTTTATTTTTCTTAGTTTAAAACATTTTTCTAAACTTTTGTTTTGGTTAGACGTTGAGGATAAACCGGTACTAAAAGCTCTTGTGTCCTTGGACGACCTCGGTATCTTACCAACGCTATACTACACTCAACGATGGGTGCACTTGCCCATATGTGTGTTTAGTGTTAGTAAAATATCGTGTTTTATAAATTTAAAACTTGGCTAAAATAAGTGTTAAAAAGGGCTTAAAATATACACCTAAAATATACGACACTTACCGCACATCAAGTTTTTTTGGCGCCGTTGCCGGGGACACAAGGATTTTGAGAAAGTTTAAAATCGACGGCCTAATCAGTTTTTCAAAATTTTTTTTAAAAAAAACGCGCGCACGTTTTTCTGCATTTTAGTTTAGTTTGCATTTACAGTAGCTTGAACACGGGGTCGTGTTCATTGAACACGCCCCCGTGCTGCATATTTTTAGTTAGATACCCAGATACGGAGTCTGAACACGGGGTCGTTCTCGCTGAACACGCCCCCGTGCTCAACGTGACCTGTAACTTTAATTAAAACGCCCAGATACAGATCCTGTACACGGGGCCGTGTTCACCAGACACGAGGCCGTGTCCAGCCTTCTGTTTCAATCGTTGTTTCATTTTCTGGTCCCGAGGCTCAGTTGTGGTCTGCTGAGTGATTCTTATGGATCAAAACTCAGGAGGTTACAACTACACCTATGATGAGGATGATTATAGGGGTAATTATTGCACAAATTGTCGTAATACACGTTCGATTCAAAATAATCACTCGTATCAACCGTCCAATTCATACACTTACTATGAGGAGCCCAGGTACGAGCCATCAACTTCATACACATCCTATGAAGACCAAAGGTATGAACCTCCTCCCTCATACTCGTATTTTGATGAACCAAGGTATGAGCCTTCTTACTCATACTTTGAGGAACCAAGTTATGAACCACCACCTTCATATGCTTATTATGAGGAACCTTGGCGTGAACAACCCACCTCATATGAGTATTATGAAGAACAAAATTACGAACCTTATCCATCATATGCTCACAATGAAGGACCATGGTGTGAACCATCAACTTCATATGGGTATTATGAGGAACAAAGGGTCGAACAACCGGATTCAAGCTTAGAAAATAATGAATCTTTTTCTATAACCGAAGTGACCGATAGGATATTAGAACACATTAGAGTTATCGATCGGTGTATAAAAGAAGCTCGCGCAAGGGAAGAGGAGTCCCGCGCAAGAGAAGAATTAAAAAAGGAAGAGATAACTAAAAATGAAAAAATGGAAGAACAAATAAGTGAAAAACCGACACATGAGTTAAACAACGAAAAAGGTGAGTCCGACAACGTTAAAATTCAAGAAGAGTCTAATTTTGAAGAAATTAATCTCTTGTCACCTTCTTTCGAAAATCATTGTTTAGTACCCACTCATGCTAAGTTTTTAAAAGAGTTAAACACTAACACTAAAATTGACGAAACGGTAAGTGTTAAGTTAACTAATGATCAAACTTCACTAATAAAAGAAGACCCATTTGAAATTAACATCACACCGGTTCCATGTTTCTTTCAAAATTCGTTTATTAGTAATGTCACAATCGATAGAGATCTTTGTGTTAACATAATGCCTAACTACATTTTCGAAAAATTAAGTATTAGTGATTTTTCTCCACTTCAAATACCCATTTTTCTATCCAATCGGAAAGTAATAAAATCAATCGGTATGGTTGAAGATGTCTTGGTTCAAACAAATCAAATGGTAATCCCGACCGACTTTGTCATCCTCGATGACGCTCCTCTTGTGTTGGGACGACCATTTGTAAAAACTTACGAAGCTTTGAAAAACCGGAAGTTCAACAATTTACCTCTTCAATTAGGGGCATTTAAAAGAAGTGTCGATCTTGAACGATCAATGAAATATCCATTCGGCAATAATGACCCCCTAATTGAAGATGAAGATGAACCACCCGATACAAGTGAAGAGATTGACCGCTTTGTTGAAGAAGAGGTCGCCATAGAACAAACTTTTAAAGTTCTTGATCGAAACGAGCAACCAAATAAGGAGTCTCCTAAAGACCCACCACTTGAGCTCAAAGAACTTCCAAAAGGTTTGGAATATGCTTTTCTGGACAAAGATGGTAAGTTACCTGTAATTATTTCGTCTAAATTAGATAACCTAGAAAAAGAAAAACTAATTAGTCTTTTGAAAAAACACAAAAATGCAATAGCTTGGAAACTTGTTGACATAAAAGGAATTAGTCCTTCTATGTGCACACACAAAATTTTGATGAATGATGACTACAAATCAGTCATACAACCACAACGTCGCGTAAATCCAAATGTTCAAGAAGTGGTTAAAAACGAAGTCATCAAATTACTTGACGCCGGACTTATCTATCCTATTTCCGATAGTCCTTGGGTAAGTCCCGTCCAAGTAGTTCCAAAGAAAGGAGGTATGACGGTAATTACTAACGAAAAGAATGAATTAATACCCACAAGAACCGTCACAGGATGGAGAGTATGTATAGATTATAGACGATTAAATGAAGCAACAAGAAAGGATCATTTTCCTTTACCCTTCATTGATCAAATGTTAGAAAGATTATCCGGTCATAAATTTTACTGTTTCTTGGATGGTTTTTCAGGTTACTTTCAAATCCCGATAGCACCCGAAGACCAAGAAAAGACAACTTTCACATGTCCCTATGGAACTTTTGCTTATCGACGCATGCCGTTCGGTCTATGTAATGCCCCCGCAACATTCCAACGTTGCATGGTAGCCATTTTCCATGACATGATAGAAAAGACAATGGAAGTCTTCATGGACGACTTTTCTATCTTTGGGGATTCATACGACCAATGCCTCGATAACCTTGAACGAATGCTATCCCAATGTGAGGAAACTAACCTCGCCCTTAATTGGGAAAAATGCCATTTCATGGTAACGGAGGGAATAGTACTCGGTCACAAGATCTCAAGCAAAGGAATGGAGGTGGATCGAGCCAAAATAGATACCATTTCTAGATTACCTCCTCCATCCTCCGTAAGAGCTATTAGAAGTTTCCTAGGGCATGCCGGATTCTATAGGCGGTTTATCAAAGACTTTTCAAAAATCTCAAGGCCTCTAACAAAATTACTTGAAAAGATGCTCCTTTCATGTTTGACAAGGATTGCAATCAAGCATTTCTAACCCTAAAGGAAATGCTAGTCAATGCACCTATCATGATAGCACCTGATTGGAAGTTTCCTTTCGAAATCATGTGCGATGCTAGTGACTTTGCAGTTGGAGCTGTCTTGGGACAGAGAAAAGAAAAGCATTTCCACCCAATATATTATGCTAGTAAAACACTTAACGATGCACAAGAAAATTACACAACAACTGAAAAAGAGTTACTAGCTGTGGTATTTGCTTTTGATAAATTTCGTTCTTATCTTGTTCTTTCTAAAACTATAGTCTATACAGACCATGCAGCCATTCGATATCTCTTTAAGAAGCAAGACGCAAAACCACGTTTGATTAGGTGGATTCTACTCCTCCAAGAATTCGACATTGAAATCAAAGACAAAAGAGGAGCAGAAAATACCGCAGCAGATCATCTTTCGCGCCTAGAAGACCCAGCTTTGGAGGCAACCAGGGACGAGCAAATCAACGAAAAATTTCCAACTGAATCCCTGGAAATGGTGGAATTTAAGGAAGAACCATGGTACGCCGACTTTGCTAACTACCTAGCTAGCGGAATAGTCGCAAAAGGGTGACCACATCATCAAAGAAAAAAATTCTTTGCCAATGTGAAACACTATTTTTGGGAAGATCCATATCTTTTCAAAATGTGTGCCGACCAACTCGTCAGACGATGCGTACATGGTAGTGAAGCACGAAGAATTCTCCGCCATTGTCACGAAGGTCCATACGGAGGACATCATGGTTGTCACACCCTGTCTTTTGCGGAAGCGTATGATGTGTGACTAGCTTGTTATCATTGCATTCAATCGTAATAAACAACTACATGATCAAAACGATGTTCATCCATTCATGAAAATTTGAGTATTACAAACACTTGTTATTTAAGTTTTCAAAACACGATCTTTGACAAGGTTTCGATTTAACAAAAGTGGATGACATCTAGACTTGTAGTCTACTTCTAGTTATGACACTTGCGCCCAAGATCCATCCTGTCACCTGAAATACATGTAATTTTGGAAAACATCAACATAAAGTTGAGCGAGTTCATGCGTCTTGTATATCTTGTATGAAAACATAGTTTGTAACCTTTACAAATCAAGTATTTATTGTATACATCACGTTTTCTTGTGTACACCACGTACTAAATGAATGTATGAGCAAGGACATTAAGGCATGTGAGGACATAGGGAGCTTTAGTATTTTCTCCTTTCACTGTGTCGATTTTCCCTCGACTGTGTCGATTAACCTCGACTGCGTCATTTCCCTTGACTGTGTCGATTTCCCTCGACTGTGTCGATTAGCCTCGACTGTGTCGATTTCCCTCGACTGGGACACCGAAGCACTCAAGAGGTCACATAAGGACCATGAGTGGGGCTCGGCCGTACCCGTTAGATCTAACCCTCGTCCCTAATTAAGTATTAATGGCATCTCAATATTTAGTTTAAGCTCACATGATCTAGTATTTTCTAGGCTTTTCTTAAAGCTCATCATATTGCACTCGCCACGAGTGCTTCTCGTATTCTTTTGTATTCTCAAATCATATTGCACTCGGTTCTCGTTCTCACCAAGAGTGCTTCTTGTATTTTTACCCTTTGTAAAAATTATAATATTTGTAACATGTATTTCACCCCCGAGAGTTATAAAAACTGAAAACAGTTAAAGAAAAGGGGGAGCATGAACTCACAACTTTGCGTTCCTGTGCGTCGTAAACTTCACCGGATTTGCTTAATTAACGTCGTAACCTATACGCGTTTTCTTAACGTTAGTCACTAGACTTGCGTCGCACAAGTACAGTCACTATCTCTTGTGTACGTATTCTTGTGTTAAAAATATTCTTTATTTTTAACTACGTATCTTACTTATATTATTTCTCTAAAATTAATATAAGTATCTCGTGTTTTGCACTTTGCACCCGAATTATGTATCTTGTATGTTGTATGTGTATTTTTATGTTTATACTTCTCATGAGTACTTAGTGTATTTTTAAGTCTTAATACACTAGCACGTATAACACATACTATACACACTTAGCACAAAAGTTGGTGACAAAATAATATATATTTTTCTCTCAAAAATATACATATTTATATCTATTTTCATTCTTGAAGAAATCCTCATTTCTTATCACCAAAAATTAGGGAAACCTTGGTAATACTTTTAAACACATTTTTAGGGAATAAGTTTCTCAAAAACTTATATTTTTCTAAGTGTCAAAATTTATAAAAATTTTGACAGAGTTTCCCCTAAAAATGGAGGTTTCCCATGTTTTCAAAACATGTGTTTATTTTCTTTTAAATCGTCAACAATCTCCTCATTCAACAATAAACAATATGCAACTAGTTAAAATAGACATAATCGCAGAAATACATGAACTTGTGGTTTTTCCAAAATAGGTAGTATCCTTCCCTTATTTTTAGTGGATCTTTGTATAGATCAACTTTGTTTCTTGAAAGTTTCGCTTTTAAAGAAGTTATATGTTTTACAACTTCCGGTAAACATTTACAAAAATAGTTATTTTGTCGAAACTTTACGTTACACAAGTGTTTACATACTCGTGTGTTTGCTAAAATCATTCTTTTTCATGTAAGATCCGGCTTTAGAAAATATGATTTCTTGGACACTTGGTCCTTTGAAGGTACCGCTTGTAGATCCGTAGATCTACTAGTTTTAATCACTATTGTACAAGTTAAAACACTTTTACACAAGTTCATGATTCGCGTGTGGTAGAGTTTCACCCTTTTAACCCTCGTATCATTCAAAACAAGCTTATGTTAAGATCCATGACCTTACCAAACCGGGTTAAACGATGATTCGAGCTACCACATCATAGATCGGGCTTAAATAACCATACATTTTAATTACTACATGTTTTACACAACTCGTAAGCTATTAACCACCAATATTAGCATTTTAAGTAGACTTTTATGTTTCAAAATGCAAGATTTAGAATTTTAACCATCATACATCTTATTAACCGCTTTAGAATAGTTCAAGAACAAGTTTTAAGCATTATACCTCTAGCTCGAGGCTAGGGAAGATTCTTGACGAAAATGGCGTGGGTAAAAGCAAAGTGGAGAGGTCCTTCGCGTTCCGTTTGCTCCAAACCTCCTAATATGTGACCTTTGATGTATGTATGATGTTGAAATGGCAAGAACCAAACTTGAAGATGAATGTATGTGGAAGGGGTGTTTGGCCGTAAGCTTTAGAGGGCAAGAGAGAGAGTTTGGAGTGTGTTGTGTTGAGTAATGATCATATGTGCAACACTAAGGTATTTATAGACAATAATCAAGGGTATTATCCAATGGTAATTGTGTCTAGATGATATTAGGCAATCAAAGATTAAAATATTCAAGGGAGTACAAGGTATGTCCCCTCTTAGTTACATGGGAACCGAAATCGGCCATGGGGGGGGGTCTAGTTCGGTTCCAAGTATTAGTTAGACACTAGTTATGTTAAATTAAGTATTTAACTTGGTTATTAGTATGTTATGTGTTATAGCGGGTGTTAGGGTATACGGGGACCCTAACTAGCTCAGAAAAGATAAATAGTGAAAATAATGATATTTTCACGTTCCGGGTATAGTCCGGTTGTTCGGTTACATACCGATTCGTTAAGGTGCTAAATTGCACCTTTTAGTGTTTAATAAGTATCTTTTTGTAACACTATCGATTCCCAACACTTAGGGAAATATTCTGGATAATAAAGCGACATTTCTGCATAATATTTATGTGTCTAAATGCTGAATTATTGCTGAATTATATAAATTCTGCACTTAAAGTGCGTTTCGGGTGCTTTTTAGTGCTTGTTTTTGCTTCCGGAGAGTGTATATATTAAACCCTTGTACGTACCCTTGGGTTTTAATGCATTCTTGTTGTCGGACCTACACCTAGGCTCCAATTCTAATGTCTGACTGCTTTCTGCAGTTCCGTTGACACTGTGTGTCTTACCGGTGAGTTTACTAATGTTTTTGACGCAACGCTATCATAATGTAACTCTTGTAGCATATATCATGCACGAATTCACTTGTATGGAATCCAGAAATTTATTTGTCTGGTAAACCGGATCGTGCACAGTCATTTAAGCACAAATTACTGTTCATCTAGTGTACGGAAAAGTGACGGTTGTCACAGTCTCCCCCCGTTAAAAGAATTTCGTCCCGAAATTCAAGCGATGCCATCGGTCGCAGGGGAGTTGTGAAACCAATATGGTCACTTAGATTCATGATTTGTCTTTATGTTCCCATGAAATCTCTGGGTCATGTCATGAATTCTATCGTACTCTAGTAAGTCGATCATGACTTTTTTGTATCTTGTGGACTCTTGGTCCATAACCTCAACAGGTTTCTACAGTATCACGGACTCTTGGTCCAAAACCTCAACAGGTTTCTATAGTATTTCTTGTCGTTTATCATTGACGTGAATCTTATCTGCGGGAACTATGACTGTCCCTTGAGTCAGACTCCTTTAAAGACTAGACACATGAATGTGTCGTGATCACTACTGATCTTTTTCTGGGAGTTTCATCTTGTGAACAATGGTTCTGATCCCTACACCGGGGATTCAACCTTTTCGTTTTCCAACTCACACTACGCCTTCTCTAGATGAGGCTCTCATTTATTCATACTTCTTGCCTCATATTCTTACGATTTCTGCCGCTCATCGGCGTAATCTTTCTGTATTCTGCGGGCTGTCCTGATATGATCACATATCTGAAGGATCTGGCCTCTAATTTTCCTGGGCCATCTCGGGCCAGTTGATTGTTTATTTCTGGTCTCCGTTCAACATGACGGGAATTTACTCAATATGTTCCGTCTAAAGCTTTACACGAAGCGGTTTAGACGACGGTGTGATAGATACCGTTTTAGGAAAACTCCACTAAGGGCAAGTGAGTGTTCCGGCTTTTCATCAAAGTTTATCACACAAGAACATATTGTGTTCATTCAGTCTGCATTGTTCAGCAGCTCAGTTCATATTCGAGTTCTTACGATCATCGGTGTGTTGCAACCCTTGTGATCAATAAAGATCGTGCAACGTTTTCTTTCAGGTAATGACGTCTAGTTGCGGCGTGCAATCACTGTATCTATCTCAAGATCTCTTCTCGTGATTCCTTAATCAATGTGCCGCGTGTGCAATGTCGTGGTCTCGTTGCATCGACGTACAATCGAGACCTTGTCGAGAGACGTCACATAATTGCAACTCTAGCTCCTTAGATCTTGGTTGCAGGGTTGGCATGAATTTCGTTCTTATCCACCATGTATCTTAAAGTTCTCCCTTTGCGAACTCGAAATCCGTTTTCGTCATCATTGCACATAACTGTGCTTTCTCTAAGAGTTGCAAGGTAAATTGCAGTTGTTGCTCACGACCTTCCTTGGTCGTTGGCCATATAAGAATGTAGTCAATAAGTATATGACTTATCCAGGTATGGCTCACACGTTCGATTCATGAGGTCCATGAATATATTGTCGATGCATGTGTCAAGCCAAATGATACGACAAGGATCCCGTAATGCTCGAAGCAAGTCCTAAAGGTCGTTTTAGGGATATTTCCTCTTGTATTCACAGTGGAGGACCTCTTGTCCTCATGCTGATATTTGAGTGGTAACTGGAACCTTACGATTGGCTCATTTGTGTCATCAGTCCTTGGCAAAGGATTCTGATTCTCAATTTTTTTGAAGTTTATGTAAAGTGGAGACTACCAACTTTCTCCTTGTCTCCTTAACTAAGAATGTTATGTCCTTAAATTCCCCTGTCTAGCAGATCTTGCAGTTACATCAGAGGTTCATGCTTCGCTGGTGAAGCTAGTCGGTATGGCGTCATTCGTCACTGGTGCTGCTCCCGGCACGCGATTTATCCTGAACTCTTCTCGTCGCTGCGGAGAGGCGTTCCTGGCAAGTCTTCCGAAAAGCTACTGGGACTTCCTCCGTCACGGAGATGTTCTCAGGCTCTGCAGTCTATTCGGAGGCGTTTCTATGTCTCTTCGACCAATGAGGGATGTCGTAGATCTGCCGCCTTGTGGGGTCTGGCATCCTTGCACCTATCGCAGGAAAGTTGGGTTCCATCATCCGCACGAGGGATGTGTCTGATTTTCTCATATCGAACAACTTCAGCTGTACTTGGATTTCTGATCCATGCTGACTATCATTTTATGACTTCGCGGGTCAATGGTAACAGAAGGTTCTGGCCTTTTGATTCCCTAAGTACAATCCTACTTGCTTCGACTGTTTAAACTAGCCTTCTATATGCCCATATCTAAAGAATATAGGACGTCTATTTTACTTGAAACTAGGCCAAGCAGTTTCTTAAGTTCTTAAGCATTCAAGGTAAAAGTTGATGCCAGTATTAATTAAAAGTAGATGCATTAGGTTGGTTAATAGGGAACGTACCCATAACTGCATCTGGATCCTGGCGTGCTTCACGAGTTTCGATCGTGAAAACCCTTCCTTGCTTGCTTCTTCCTAGGGCAATCTTTCCTAAAGTGCCCTGCTTCACCACATTTGTAGCAGCCTGGTATTCTCTTATTTCTCCCATCTGGGTCCTTCGCCCAACAGGCATCCTTGCTGTGCCCTTGTTTTCCACACTTTCCGCACGTAGGCCTTAGACATCGACCTTCATGGTGAAAAGTGCATTTCCCGCATCTCGGCTTAGTCCCCGAGTATTTTTTACCACCAGCCTTATTAGTGGCTCCATCCGTTTTCCTCCCAGGCGGCGGGTTCACTTTCTTTCTTTTGCCTGCTTTAGAGCTTCCATAGTTGACTTGGGTGCTCATCTTTAGATTCGAAGACTTCCTCTTCTTATTGCCTGATGACTCCACATGAGTCTCTTTCTTGTTATCCTCAGATTCCGAGAATTTTCCCGCACGTAGAGCCTCTTCAGTAAGGGTGACACTCATATCGATAGCCTCTGCAATGGTTGAGGGCTTTGAGGTAGTAACCATGCTCCTGATCTGAGGTGCAAGTCCCCAAATGAATCGTTCAACCCTTTTGAATTCCGGTTTGACTAAGTAGGGGACGACCCTAGACAAGTCGTGAAATCGCTGGACGTATTCGGAAATCTTTGGTCCGTCCATTTTCAAGTTCCAGAACTCCACCTCAATCTTCTGGATTTCGGCTCTAGAACAGTATTTCTTTTCCATCATTTCCTTGAGCTCGTCCCAGCTTAGTGCATAAGCAGCATCCGTACCAAGGGTTTGAACCTGAAGGTTCCACCAGGAGAGTGCGCCATCTACGAATAACCCTGAGATATAAGTAACACTCTGTCGGGGCGAACAGTTACTCATTCTTAGAATGGAGTCAGTCTTTTCTGCCCAACGAACAAATGCAACGGCATCTCCTGTGCCATCAAAATTCAATGGCTTGCAGTCCAGGAATTGTTTATAGGTGCAGCCAGTTGGAGGGTTATTTCCAGTAGTGCCATTGCTGTGCTCAGAGCGGAGGGCTTCATGTCGTGCAATTGCCTGCGAGATGCGTTCTTGTAGCTCGGCTTCTGTCCTTGGCAACGTACTGGTGTTTGTGTCTCGCCTGGGCGGCATTCTCTTCTGCCAAAATGGTATGAAGTAGGTTAGACAACATTCCAATTGTCTGTGAGATACATAGCACCATAAGCCATTATGTAATCACCCAATTTCACATGTATATATAATCAATGTATAAGCGAGGAAACAGTTATTGAGCCTTCACATAGGCTTGCCAACTTGGCTTATTGTTTGAAATGAACTCGAGGCTACATCGCCTTGGTTATTCAAGTTTTAGTTATTTCCCGCTACATTGATTTTCTTAGGTCTTTAGCTTTACTGGTGTGTAGATTTCCCCTTTGATGGGATTGTTTGTGTTGAGGTGATAGGGAGTGTATCGTCACTGATTCTTCCTGAATGTCATTCCACCTCTCTTGCTTAAACATCGTCTTCACAAACGTCTCGTAAGCCGGTAGAAATGTCAGTCACGAAGTAGGCTAAGACAGGCTTCCTACTTTCTAACGTGCTAAGGCACTGATCTATGTGTTGTTCTACCAGATGGAGGTGAGGACACCTATAGATAAATTTTGTATGGTTTTCATTAGCTCGACCCGCAGAGTCCACCAGGATTTCTGTGCACTACAAGTCGTTATTACGTGGGCCCCCGTAATAATAAATTGTCTTGCACAGTTACCCCAATTTTCTCTCGTCCAAGCAGATGATCAATCAAGGAGGGGACACTACTGTCCTTATACCTCTTGTCATGGAAAGGACCTTTGCGATGGTCCACGCGCTAACATTCGTTATCGTTACGCGCGTATAGGCACGATGATTAGATGGAATAAGAATAGAGAGAATTCCTAGTAGTTGGAGGGGCACCTTCGAGATGAATACTTCATCTCCCTTTTCTGGTTAAGCATATCGCCAATCTTGCTTAACATAAGCCGCAGGGATCTCGTCCCGTTGATTGAGAATTCGATCAAGGTTGCCGCCTCTGCCTCGTCATCCTCACCGTGGTTGGGCACCTTCACGATCGAGAGGGAAGAGCAGCCATCTCCTACGGAAGCAAGCTCAGCATCTTGTTTGGTAATCACTCCCAGCCATGAGCTTTGCAAAGGATGCGAGGTCGGTAGCTTCATCGTGCGAGTCACGTACAGTAATAGGAGTCGGAGTCGAAAGTATCTTATTCACGTCAATAATCATTCCGTACACTTATTTGTATGTATGTATATCAATAACATATATGCTACTTAGCAAAATCAAGCAATTTAATGCATTATATCACTTATAACTCTCGTTTTTGGGGGGTCATTTTGTTTTTGGCTACTCTAACTCGTGTAGACTATGCTTTGGTTGGCACCTTATTTTAAAGGTATTCCTCACTAATGTCCTTGCCTTGTCACTTTTTTGAAAAGTGTCTGACTTGTGGATCTTGGCGCTTTCGTGAATGCAATGAAAACCTTTTTGTAAAATGTTTTCGTGAGAGAACTCTAGTGATTGTAGTCTAGACTCGAGAAAGAATCCTAGTTCACTACAATCGAAGCTCTGATACCAAACTGTCACACCCTGTCTTTTGCGGAAGCGTATGATGTGTGACTAGCTTGTTATCATTGCATTCAATCGTAATAAACAACTACATGATCAAAACGATGTTCATCCATTCATGAAAATTTGAGTATTACAAACACTTGTTATTTAAGTTTTCAAAACACGATCTTTGACAAGGTTTCGATTTAACAAAAGTGGATGACATCTAGACTTGTAGTCTACTTCTAGTTATGACACTTGCGCCCAAGATCCATCCTGTCACCTGAAATACATGTAATTTTGGAAAACATCAACATAAAGTTGAGCGAGTTCATGCGTCTTGTATATCTTGTATGAAAACATAGTTTGTAACCTTTACAAATCAAGTATTTATTGTATACATCACGTTTTCTTGTGTACACCACGTACTAAATGAATGTATGAGCAAGGACATTAAGGCATGTGAGGACATAGGGAGCTTTAGTATTTTCTCCTTTCACTGTGTCGATTTTCCCTCGACTGTGTCGATTAACCTCGACTGCGTCAATTTCCCTTGACTGTGTCGATTTCCCTCGACTGTGTCGATTTCCCTCGACTGGGACACCGAAGCACTCAAGAGGTCACATAAGGACCATGAGTGGGGCTCGGCCGTACCCGTTAGATCTAACCCTCGTCCCTAATTAAGTATTAATGGCATCTCAATATTTAGTTTAAGCTCACATGATCTAGTATTTTCTAGGCTTTTCTTAAAGCTCATCATATTGCACTCACCACGAGTGCTTCTCGTATTCTTTTGTATTCTCAAATCATATTGCACTCGGTTCTCGTTCTCACCAAGAGTGCTTCTTGTATTTTTACCCTTTGTAAAAATTATAATATTTGTAACATGTATTTCACCCCCGAGAGTTATAAAAACTGAAAACAGTTAAAGAAAAGGGGGAGCATGAACTCACAACTTTGCGTTCCTGTGCGTCGTAAACTTCACCGGATTTGCTTAATTAACGTCGTAACCTATACGCGTTTTCTTAACGTTAGTCACTAGACTTGCGTCGCACAAGTACAGTCACTATCTCTTGTGTACGTATTCTTGTGTTAAAAATATTCTTTATTTTTAACTACGTATCTTACTTATATTATTTCTCTAAAATTAATATAAGTATCTCGTGTTTTGCACTTTGCACCCGAATTATGTATCTTGTATGTTGTATGTGTATTTTTATGTTTATACTTCTCATGAGTACTTAGTGTATTTTTAAGTCTTAATACACTAGCACGTATAACACATACTATACACACTTAGCACAAAAGTTGGTGACAAAATAATATATATTTTTCTCTCAAAAATATACATATTTATATCTATTTTCATTCTTGAAGAAATCCTCATTTCTTATCACCAAAAATTAGGGAAACCTTGGTAATACTTTTAAACACATTTTTAGGGAATAAGTTTCTCAAAAACTTATATTTTTCTAAGTGTCAAAATTTATAAAAATTTTGACAGAGTTTCCCCTAAAAATGGAGGTTTCCCATGTTTTCAAAACATGTGTTTATTTTCTTTTAAATCGTCAACAATCTCCTCATTCAACAATAAACAATATGCAACTAGTTAAAATAGACATAATCGCAGAAATACATGAACTTGTGGTTTTTCCAAAATAGGTAGTATCCTTCCCTTATTTTTAGTGGATCTTTGTATAGATCAACTTTGTTTCTTGAAAGTTTCGCTTTTAAAGAAGTTATATCTTTTACAACTTCCAGTAAACATTTACAAAAATAGTTATTTTGTCGAAACTTTACGTTACACAAGTGTTTACATACTCGTGTGTTTGCTAAAATCATTCTTTTTCATGTAAGATCCGGCTTTAGAAAATATGATTTCTTGGACACTTGGTCCTTTGAAGGTACCGCTTGTAGATCCGTAGATCTACTAGTTTTAATCACTATTGTACAAGTTAAAACACTTTTACACAAGTTCATGATTCGCGTGTGGTAGAGTTTCACCCTTTTAACCCTCGTATCATTCAAAACAAGCTTATGTTAAGATCCATGACCTTACCAAACCGGGTTAAACGATGATTCGAGCTACCACATCATAGATCGGGCTTAAATAACCATACATTTTAATTACTACATGTTTTACACAACTCGTAAGCTATTAACCACCAATATTAGCATTTTAAGTAGACTTTTATGTTTCAAAATGCAAGATTTAGAATTTTAACCATCATACATCTTATTAACCGCTTTAGAATAGTTCAAGAACAAGTTTTAAGCATTATACCTCTAGCTCGAGGCTAGGGAAGATTCTTGACGAAAATGGCGTGGGTAAAAGCAAAGTGGAGAGGTCCTTCGCGTTCCGTTTGCTCCAAACCTCCTAATATGTGACCTTTGATGTATGTATGATGTTGGAATGGCAAGAACCAAACTTGAAGATGAATGTATGTGGAAGGGGTGTTTGGCCGTAAGCTTTAGAGGGCAAGAGAGAGAGTTTGGAGTGTGTTGTGTTGAGTAATGATCATATGTGCAACACTAAGGTATTTATAGACAATAATCAAGGGTATTATCCAATGGTAATTGTGTCTAGATGATATTAGGCAATCAAAGATTAAAATATTCAAGGGAGTACAAGGTATGTCCCCTCTTAGTTACATGGGAACCGAAATCGGCCATGGGGGGGGGGGGGGTCTAGTTCGGTTCCAAGTATTAGTTAGACACTAGTTATGTTAAATTAAGTATTTAACTTGGTTATTAGTATGTTATGTGTTATAGCGGGTGTTAGGGTATACGGGGACCCTAACTAGCTCAGAAAAGATAAATAGTGAAAATAATGATATTTTCACGTTCCGGGTATAGTCCGGTTGTTCGGTTACATACCGATTCGTTAAGGTGCTAAATTGCACCTTTTAGTGTTTAATAAGTATCTTTTTGTAACACTATCGATTCCCAACACTTAGGGAAATATTCTGGATAATAAAGCGACATTTCTGCATAATATTTATGTGTCTAAATGCTGAATTATTGCTGAATTATATAAATTCTGCACTTAAAGTGCGTTTCGGGTGCTTTTTAGTGCTTGTTTTTGCTTCCGGAGAGTGTATATATTAAACCCTTGTACGTACCCTTGGGTTTTAATGCATTCTTGTTGTCGGACCTACACCTAGGCTCCAATTCTAATGTCTGACTGCTTTCTGCAGTTCCGTTGACACTGTGTGTCTTACCGGTGAGTTTACTAATGTTTTTGACGCAACGCTATCATAATGTAACTCTTGTAGCATATATCATGCACGAATTCACTTGTATGGAATCCAGAAATTTATTTGTCTGGTAAACCGGATCGTGCACAGTCATTTAAGCACAAATTACTGTTCATCTAGTGTACGGAATGTACGGAAAAGTGACGGTTGTCACAATGGTGCTGCCAGTACCGCACGAAAGGTATTCGATTCAGGATTTTATTGGCCAACCATTTACAAAGATGCTCAAAATCTTGTAAAGACATGTGATGCTTGCCAAAGAACAGGTAATATTTCTTCCAAAAACGAAATGCCACAAAATGGCATTCTCGTTTGTGAAATTTTTGATGTGTGGGGACTCGACTTTATGGGACCTTTCCCACCATCAAAAGGAAACAAATACATACTTGTGGCAGTAGATTACCTGTCTAAATGGGCCGAGGCCGAAGCACTTCCAACAAATGATGGAAGAGTAGTGGTAAGATTTCTGAAAAAATTATTCTCTCGTTTTGGCACACCTAAAGCTTTAATAAGTGATAGAGGTACCCATTTTTGTAATCATCAACTTGAAAATTTTTTAACAAGATATGGGGTCTATCACCGGGTTTCGACAGCTTATCACCCTCAAACAAACGGACAAGCCGAAGTGACCAATAGAGGGTTAAAACGAATACTCGAAAAAACCGTAGGGTTAAATAGAAAGGAATGGGCTGATAAATTGGATGATGCTTTATGGGCTTTTCGAACTGCTTATAAAACAACGATAGGTACAACCCCATATAAGCTAGTCTATGGAAAGAGTTGTCACTTGCCAGTAGAAATTGCACACAAAGCCTACTGGGCAATCAAAAATGTAAACTTAGATCTAGAATTTGCTGGTAAAAATCGATTTTGTCAAATAAATGAATTAGACGAGCTTAGGAATTATGCATACTCAAACTCTGAGATTTATAAGGAAAGAATGAAAAATTGGCATGACAAACATATTAAACCTAATGAATTTCGGGTAGGAGATTTAGTTCTTTTGTTTAATTCACGACTTCGATTGTTTCCTGGTAAATTAAAGTCTAGGTGGTCAGGACCTTTTTCCGTCACCCATATTTTTCCACACGGTGCAGTAGAAATTAAACCTCGAAATGGGTCACCATTTAAAGTCAATGGCCAACGGCTGAAACTCTATCAAGGATTTATTGAGGATGAGGAAGAAGAGATCTCGCTTCAAACCGTGGAAGAATAAAAGCATCATGCCTGGTAAGTTACGAGCGATTGAGGCGGCAAAATAAAGCGGTAAGTTTTCTAAACCAGAGCTTATGGGAAAAAGGGGCACTCACACGCGCACGAAAAAAAAAAAAAGCTCGGCACGAGGCCGTGTCCGCTGGACACAGGGCCGTGTTCGCGCTGCAGACGGGATAAAACCCCTTTTCAAAACAGTTTCTTCATTCCACACGCCCCGTTTCCCCACAAAAGCTCTGGTTCCAGACGATTTTTCGCGAAATTCCAACGTCTCTTACCGATCTAACAACGTCAAGGTATGATTCTATCACTCTTAATAGTTAGATTAGTTACTTGCATGTAGTTAACACACCACAAATTGGGAAAAATCTAGGGTTCTTGATGTTCATCCGGATCGAACCTAAAATTTTTTGCCTAAATCTGTTTGCATTTAGTTAGATTAGTGTTAAGGGAAGTAAATACACTTGTATTGTTCATAGATTCACCCGATTTCTTACAAAAACCCCAAACCCTTGTTCTTGAACCGAAAAAGATAAAAGTGATAGGGTAAACGGGTTATTTTGGGAAAAACGGCACTTAGGGTTTCATTTTCGGGGGAAACCGCACCTATTGGTTCAAAAATTTTCAAGTTTTCGAAACCGGGTCGAAAAATGGGATTTTTGAGTAACAGACCCCTGGACACGGGGCCGTGTCCGCTGGGCACGGGGTCGTGTCCAGCCCGCTGTTTGCAGTTTTTGTCCGAAAATATTTCTGTTTCATGCTAACTTTTGGTGTATTCTTGCAGATGGCCAGGAAGTTTACTAGATTCAACACCAATGAGCTAGATGCAAGAGCTCGATACGAGCTTCTTCAAACAAGGCCGGAGGAATACCCGAGGCAGGCGTGCACAGAACTACTAACCATGGTGAATCAAATTGACCGTTTCAACAACATTGTCACGGGACCACTCAGAGTCGCGCTAACAACCCAACTCCGTTCCGTCCATGAATGCACCTTGGAATTCTACAGCACCTTTGCATTCACTTCAAGGTGCGACCCGTTCGATAATGACGGGGTGTCATTCAGGTGTGGCGGAACGAGGTATTCGATCTCCATGGCACAATTCGGATCGATTATCGGGTTGTATGCGGAGGAGGATGCGGGAAACGAAGAAAATACAGGGGGATTGAGAGAGATCGAAGACAACGAGCGCCAAGCCATGTGGGCTCAGATTGGGGAAGGGTTCTACAATCCGAGCAGCACTAAGAGTACCAAGCTGAGGGATCCGCTTTACAGATACATTCATAGGCTCCTCGGCTACTCTCTTAGCCAAAGGCATGACAGTGGTGGCGTCGTTGGGTTAAGAGATTTGCTTGTCCTCCATTGCATTCACAACCGCAGGCCGCTCGATGTTCCGTTCCTCATGCTCCGAAACATGCATCACAACCGCCTTGCTAGTGCACCAACTCCTATTTTCTTCGGGGGATGGGTGTACCGTCTCTTCAAGCACTTCGCCCACATTCCGAGGTCATTTGAGAGGAGCCCATGGTCGGGTACGGTGGATATTCACATATGCCGCTCGATGAACCTGGTTTATGAGGCAGAAGACGGGACGGTAACCTTTCAAAGGATGCAAGGTCATGCATGGAACCCGCAAGAAGCACTTGTCCTCCCAGCTCCGCAACATCATCAGTACCAATACCCACCCCACGGTGATAAGGGCCAATCATCCTCCTCGGGAGGCGGTTTTCCTAATTTTCAAAGTTTGCATGATTTGTTGCAGGAAAACCTCATGTGTACTCGGAACACCTATAACATGGCGAGCAACACCTACCACCGGGTCGGAGCTATCGAGAGAAACCTTTCCGAGATACAAGACGATGTCGGATACATACGAGACCACATTGCACGCCGTGGAGGGGATGACGATGATGATGATGATGCCATGGAGTAGGCGGGAGGAGCATAGGAGGAAGCGGTTGATTGATGACTCCCCAGGTTAACCCTTTGCAATCTTGAACAATTGATGGCCTGCGTGCCAAGTGTTAGACAATTTACTTTTCCTAACTATTTTCTGCATTTTACTTTTCTTACTTTATGCTTGGAACAATTAACTGTGGTAATGTAGGATGTTTGTGTTGTTTGGTGTGGTATTAAGTGATGAATCAGGTACAAACCAAGGCTTAGGGTGTTAAGCCTCAGCACTTATAGGGCTAGAATGGAAAAACCGGAGGAAGAAACCTGTTTTTCAGGCTTTCAGACTGTCCACACGGGGACGTGTCCAGCCAACACGCCCCCGTGCTCACCTCCCTGACCTGCTGTTTGGCTTCTGTTCGGCAGAATTTTGTCAGACACGTGGCCGTGTTCAGTGGACACGGGGCCGTGTCCACCTTCTGTAAGTTCTTGTTACTGGCACCTGAACACGGGGTCGTGCCCACTCAACACGGGGCCGTGTTCAGTACCCAGTAACACAAATTTTTGCTTTTTAAACACTATTTTACACATCTAATCAACCTAAAAATTTATTTTTGGGACACATTGAGGACAATGTGTAATTTAAGTGTGGGGGGATGCTAAAACCTTGAATTTTGCAAGTCCTAAATACAAGCCTTACACAAAACTCTATTGGAACCGCTAATCACCCCAAATTTTTTCAAAAATTTCATTTTTTTTACTTGTCTAGTTTAACTCGGGAAATTCAAGTTCTCAAAAAGGTTATATTTTTACAAGTTTACAACCGATAGCGTAGTGATAAAAAAGAACCAACATAAGAAAATTATGAAAAGGCATGACAAACTTATTTAAAATTTGATTATATATACTTGATCACATAAAAACCCATTCCCACAAAAGTGAGTTTTGAGCCTTTATTGAGCACACAATTACATATCATTTGACTAAATGCTCATTTTTTTCGTTTCTTGTGTGAATAGCCGCTTGGTTCTTACGACTCCAGAACTTGCCATGACAATACATTCCCGGTCCTTATCAACTTAAACCCGAGTAAGTACATGATGGAGGCATTAGGACTAACCTTTTTTCATTTTTACACCATTATTTTTCTTTTTCTTTTACCACCTACCCAAAAATCCCCCTAGTTAGCCCATTTGAGCCTAAACCTTTTCGTTTCATCACCCAAACAAAAACCCTTTTACCCACCAAAATCTTTTTCATTTTTTTACCCTTTATTTTAGTAACACGTTAGGTTCTTCGCAAAAAAAAAATTGATAATAATGAAGCAAAAAGAAAATAAACAAACAAAGTAATCAAAAATAACTTTATTTGAATAAAAGCTTCATTAAAAATAAAAAGTTGCAAAAATACGAAAACCGAAACTTGTTACGCTTTTTAGCCCTTTTTCTACTAACCACTAACCCAACCACCTACCTTTAACCCTAGCCAACCCTTAACCCACAAAGTCCTCTTGATATCTACAAAGGTATAAAAGTTAAAAAGGAGGATGATTGATTTCTTGGCAAGCCTATGGTAGGAATAAGTTCCATGCCGCTCTCGAGTGATTCACTAAAAATACACCTTCGGCCGAGTGTGAGTGATTTCCCCGCGAGGTATGTGAACTTGTATATAAATAGAATTTTAAAAAGGCATGTTATGCCCAAATAAGTAATTTCTTTTATGAACAGTTCTAAATAAATCATTACGAATAGGAATGTAGATAAATAAAAGTAAAACCCAAAAAGATCTTGGATATCCCGACACTCTACGACAAGCCCAAAACCTTCTCTTCTACCTATTCCATTTGGGAGTGTAAGCCACATATTAAAGAGTTTTGCTTGAGGACAAGCAAAAGTTCAAGTGTGGGGGTATTTGATGTGTGTAAAATGCAACATATAAATTACATCAAATGAGGCATAAAACTAACCCTTTTTAGTACTAATATTGGAAAAAGAGTGTTTTTGTCTTCCTTTTGTATTTTCAGGATTAAATGAGCTCAAAAACACAAAAGAAGCAAAAAGACAGCTAAATCCAACATAAATACAAGAAAAGGAACATTAGTGGACTGCCCGAACCCTCAACGGCACCTTTCAAAGCAAAATAGAGAAAACAGAAGGCTGAACACGCCCCGTGCTCAGCCAGCACGGGGCCGTGCCCAAGAAGCAGCAGAAAAGACAAACCTATAGAAGCTTCTATTGCCCACCACGGGCCGTGCTCAGCGGACACGGGGGCGTGTCGAAAGTACAGCAGGCGCATTTATTGTAATTGCGAATTACAATTAATGAGGAGAGAGAGTGTCAGACGGACACGGGGCCGTGTCCAGCTCTCTGTTCAGCCTATAAATAGGAGTGCTTGGATTCATTTCATCTCATCCCTTGGCACACCACCTCTCTCACACTTCATCCACCACCCACCACCATCACAACACCATCATCCACCACCATCATCCATTGTCCATCATAGAGTGTGTGAGTCGTCTCGGGATCCAAGATTGATCGTAAGAGTTCTTGAAAATCAAGGCCATGTTTGCCTAAGTCTCTTACATCACTTGGTGAAGACAAAGTGTCTAGTATAATACTTTTTATTTCTAATCTTTTGCACTTTTTATTTGGTTTTGTATTAATGACTTTAATAACTAGTTACTTATGTTGAAGGTGATCTTTCCTTATCGTTTGTCCGTGGTGTCTTGGCATTATTTTACTGTCTATATAAAATAAAGGATTTTCACCATTCATATCTCCACGGTCTATATGGAGGTATGTTGGCTACCTGGTAGGGGGTTAAGGGAACGGTTTGGTAAAGGTCTTGCCATTGTTCAGCGTTTAGAGGTCCTGCAATGGACCTGGGTCAAATTTAGTAGGACCTCCTTCAATACTTCACGGTATTGGATGGCGGGGGTCCAAACTCTTTGATCCCCTCATAAGCTAACTACTATTAATACTATAACCCGGCTACTTAGGACTGTATCCCTGCTGACTCAGACTACTTAGCCGAGGGTAACGTCACCGCCAAAAGCGGGGCCTACCAAAATACTGCATTAATAACTTAATTCATTATCTTCCAATAATCCACCCCTTTAGGATTGTATCCCTGCTGACTCAAACTACTGGGGTGAGGGTAACGTCACCTTCAAAAGAGGGGCCTACTACAATAACTAAGATAATCTCTTAATTATGTGCAAAAGTGCGGAAATAATCAAAGGTTATGCTAGATACGAGTCGGAACCAAGTGATTCATCTTGTCTATCTGTTTTTATTTTATTTTTATTTTCAGCATTTTAGTTAGTTTTATTTTTCTTAGTTTAAAACATTTTTCTAAACTTTTGTTTTGGTTAGACGTTGAGGATAAACCGGTACTAAAAGCTCTTGTGTCCTTGGACGACCTCGGTATCTTACCAACGCTATACTACACTCAACGATGGGTGCACTTGCCCATATGTGTGTTTAGTGTTAGTAAAATATCGTGTTTTATAAATTTAAAACTTGGCTAAAATAAGTGTTAAAAAGGGCTTAAAATATACACCTAAAATATACGACACTTACCGCACATCAGCCATCAACGAGGCCAAGTACAAAACCAAACTTGAAAAGTACTACAATGCACACGTCCGCATTTGTACATTCAACCCGGGAGACTACGTCCTTCGTGACAATGAAGCATCTAACGCGGAACGCCCAGGGAAACTTGCCCCCAAGTGGGAAGGACCCTACCTCATCCAAGAGGTCCTAGGAAAAGGCGCGTATAAACTGCAAACATTAGAGGGCGAAACTATCGCACGCACATGGAATGCACAACAGCTTCGACGCTGTTACATGTAAGCCATGTTTTTTACATTCACCATGTAACCTATCAGTCCGCAGGCCATTTGCAAATAAATAAACGAACGATTCAATGCAATATTGTTTATTTACTTCTATTACAAATGCGTGTTCCACTCTGCGGTATATGCAAAAACAGATTGGCAAAATCTTCATTCGCGATACCCACACAGAGTGGTGACCACACGCAAGTATTGTAATAGGCCAGCAATGGCAAAACATCAACTGTCTATCCGGCTGGATATGCAAATACGGTTTTCACAAAGCCTACACAATTCCTAAACCCTAACGGGATAAAAACAGGAATTGACTAATACTCATACGACAAAGGTATAGAGTATACTCAACCACGCTTACAGCGGGTAGAGTTCTTTATACTTGCATATCACCTAGATACGCAAAAGGCAAATACAAACTTAGTGTTATTCACAATAACATTAACTCATACAAGTTCAAACATGCAAGTAGTAAAAACACCTGTACAACTTGAACGAAACGATTAAAACTTTGTATTCAAAAAATGTCTACACCTACGCGGTGTATAAGATATTTACATAAAGTTTCTAACATTTACATAGAGGAAGCAAAAAAGGGCACGCAGGCCACCCTAGTCCTTCTTTGTACCGTTGGACTCCGCACCACCTTTGCCATCACCAGCGGTCTCTTCCTCCTTTTCCTCATCTGCGTATAACAACCGCAAGCGGTCCACATAGTCTTCCGCATCCAAGCATTTATCAACTGCCTCAAGGGCGGAAATGGACATATCGTTGTACGCTGCGAGAGCAGCAGCAAGACGCGCTTCGGTATCCACGCCATGAAACCCGGACCTTTCATCGGTATACTCGCCTTAGGCTAAAACATTGATATGACTGATGCAACGGTTGTAGCCAGCTTTAAAACCAGCCTCCCGCGCACGCTGCATAATCTGGTCTACACCAGCTGCATTCTCAGGTGCGTCGAGGATAGCACTAGCAATCCGCAAAATACAAGCAGTAAGTTTAGCAAAGGCAAACCTAAAAAGATAGCAAAGGCAACGGGTACTTACATGCCCGATACCGTGAATACGCATCCATTCGCGATCATCCTTGAGCTGATTGAATGAAGAAATAAGGCTATCCCTAGCCTCGGCAGCATCCCTAGCCCGCGCTTCAGCTTCAGCAGCGCGGGCAGTGACTTCCTCAATAATGGTCCCCCGTCTCTGCACTTCAGCCTTTCAACAACAAAGAAAACAAGTATATAAGGATGCTCAGTCATACTTATGAGATAAACACACAAATTCAAGAGCAAAAAGAAACTCATACCTAGAGGTCCTTAATAATCTTATTTAAATTGGTGCGGTCAGCATCTGCAACTGCAAGAGCCTTGGAAGCGCGGACCCCCGCCTCTTTGGCCTCTTTGACCGCTGCCTCAGCCTCTTTGGCCGCCACCTCAGCAGCAACCTTCTCCTTTACCAGAGCAGCTTTCTCCTTTCTCAAAGCTGCGTTCGCTGCCTTGACGTTTGTCAGCTCCTGACGAACACGAAACAGGGTTTCATTCTGTTTGGCCCAAGATTCTTTCCAAGTCTTGCGCTCATTAGAAAGTGTTTCTTTCCAACTCTTGCGCTCATCAGAAAGCAGTTTGGTGAGGGTACGAGCCTGTTTAAGCTCAGCAGTTGCGGCCCACTCCTCAGTCTGCTTATGCCGCTCAAAGGCAGCCTTATCTCTTTTGAGCTGCTCCGCACCCTCATGAGCAGCCCTCACCAACTCTTCAGCTTCAGCCCGCAAGCGGGCAGTTTCCTCCTCCTTACGCCCCAACACCTTGTAGTCTTCCATAATGGCATTCGCCATTATAGAACTCCCCACAAGCATGGAGGAGAGTTGATTGATCCGGAGCTCACGCGGTAAAGCGCGGGCCCGGTTAACTTCAAAATGGGTGGCCAAGCCACCCAAAAATTCCCTACACGCAGAGGGATCAGCAGAAATATCATCCCCTTGCATAACATTCCAAGGGGGTTGGTGATAGTTCACAGCCCGGTTTTCTGTATAGGTGCGGTAGTAAAACTCCAATTCAGACTCTTAAGGCTGAATGGGAGTTCCTTCAAAACCCGCACCCCCGGAGGCCAAACCGGAAGCCTTCTCAGCAGCAGGAGATTTCTTCTTTTCAGTATCAGCAAACTTCAAGTTCAGCTCGTTAGTATCCTGCGGGGAGATCAGGTTATCATGAGAATCTACCGTATCAAAGATCTGCGCCGCAGGTTTCTTCCCGGTATCCTCTGCCCGCGCAGAGGGCTAAGGCACCACTTTAATAGAATGGCTTCTGGTAAATTCTTTAGTAACCCCCGCATCCGCGGCTGTATCATGCGGGGGGGGGAGTGAGGAGCATCAAATATAGAGAACCCTTCAGCTTGCGGTTCTGAAAATAAAGCAAAAACACTTATTAATGACAAGTACAAAGACAAACACTTGTAAAAGTTATGAATTACTTACCAGAGACAATATCAGGTTTCACTACAGTTGTCCGTTTGGCCAGTATTCTCGGACGTTTCTTCTCACCGGCACCAGCAGCTTTCTCATCTGGTTTTCTCTTCCTCTTCTCATCAGCAGGCTGCGAACCCGCAGAGGATCCACCTGCTGCCGCACCACCACCTGGAACACCCAAACCCTCAAGGGTGTCAGATACTACCACGTAATCGGTATATCTGCGGAAACGAGAACGAGAGATAACTGCCGCCTGCGGCACCAACGGAGGAACAACAA